>CM060377.1:52519062-53799463 GCA_030545235.1 Helianthus tuberosus | reverse complement strand
AAAACATTTGAAAATCCGAGTATCAAAAACTGGTATGTAAAGCGTCTATGAACCTGATCATTAATGTGTAGCTAAGACATTAATATGTGTGACGACATAGGAAGCAGTCAACCTTAGACGATTTCCTCCGGTCCACCCGGCTGGGACAACAAAAGCACTACATGCGGCCACACAAGGACCCATGAGTGGGGCTCCCTACACCCGATGGATCTACTCCTCTTGTTCCACGGTCTTACAAAAGATTAATGGCACTTAAGAGAGACCTTTGTCTCACACGATCTAATAGTTCATTCCCTAGCTAAAACATACCATCGAAAACTTGTATTTCCCCCGATAGTTATAAAACTGAAAACATTTAAGAGAGAAGGGGGACTTTAACTCACTGGGTTGTCCCGTTGTTCGTGAGCAAACCAACCCAGTCCCATTGTTGTAACTAGGACAATCTCGTCATTAGTCATGAAAATCATGCACGTTTTGTAAATACGTGTGTGTTTTGTAAAACCGGTATGTTTAACATGTACATTTTGTAAACCATTTGAGTTCGTTGAAATTCTATTGCAAAATGGTTTAGAAATATGAGTTTTCGTTCCTCGAAATATAGTTTACTTTTGCATAACTTGCATGTCTTTCCACCCCCGAAAACATTTATAAAAATGTAAAACCGTAAAAGTGGGGTTATGAACTCACCTCGATATCCAGTGCAAAGCTAGCTTAATGTGATTCCGTGATGTCGTTCCAAGAACGTGAACTTGCTAGAATGCAACCTATGACATTCCTACCAAGGAAATACTTATAAGTTTCTACATACGACGTAGTTAAACTACGTGTCCGAGGTTTACGAAGTCTTGTTAGCCGTTGTGAATAGAAATACGTAGATGGATAATGGTACGTATTCGAAATGTCATATATAATACGTAATATACCGTTGTAGTTCCGTAAGACGTAAATAAATATATATATATATATATATATAGGGTGGGAGTTGGCTACAAAGTCCATTTTTTCTACAAAGTATAAAAAGTCATAAAACACCATAATGTCAATCATGAAACACACTCAAAACCCACAAATAACATAGTGGAGATTACCAAAACACCATATTTGTGGGTTTTGTGTTGTATTTTTTATGATAAAGTTTTGATTATTGAATGACTAACATTAGTGTGTTTTATTTTGATTATCATGTTGTGTTTTATATTCATAGTTGTACACTAGTGTGTTTGAAGTTTTTAAGGACTGTTAGGGTTCAGATATTGTGTTTTAGTGATCTTTACTATGTTATTTGTGGGTTTTAGTGTGTTTTATGGTTGAAATTGTGGTGTTTTATGACTTTGTACACTTTGTAGGAAATATGAACTTTGTAGCCGAACCTCACCCTATATATATACACACATAAGCTCGCTGTTAACGAAACTAGTCAGTTAATAATATCGCTTGTTATAATCTTACGGCAATGTGTCGTACTTTGAGTAGACGTTTAAAATAAATATAAATAATTACATTTATTTTATAAAAATATACGACTTAACAACATTTGAAATAAATAAACAAAATTATATTTATTTTATAATATTATACGAATTAACGACGTTTGAAATAATATAAACCATTATATTTATTTTTTAAATATTTCCGAGTTTTGGACGTTTTATATAAATATAAATAATTGTATTTACTTTATAAAAGTTTTCGAGTTTTTGTTGACTTGTAAACCATATTTGTCGATCCGTTAAAAACTCGTTTTATCTATAATCTATATCTATATCTATAATCTATATCTATAATCTATAATACTATATAATACATCTCCTATGTACAAAAAGGTAATTTTCTTTGAAATTTTAAGATGGCAGACAAAAAGTCAAGTTTAAATACCTATTTTTTACCATTTTGTTCCATCTCTACCCTTCACTCAAAAGAGCTCGTCTTTCACCACCACCATAATTGAATGCTATCATTTAAGCCTCTCCGACAGAAAGAAAGAGACGCCTGCTTCACTTCATCTTCCTCTAACCCATCCAATCCCATAAAATCCACCACACACTACATAGCCTCTATGCTTTACTCCCGACGCGAACCAACAAGCAACGACCGCCTACCTTTGTCGGGATTGCAGGTCAGTAAGGTTCCACCCTTTCAGGGCCGGCCCAAGGGTAAGCCAAATGAGGCTTGGGCCTTGGGCCACCAAAACTATAGGGCCTCCAAAATTTGATGAAACCACAGTCCATTTATAAAAGATTTAGGGTGTAGGTTATCAACAGATTGATGGTTGGTAGTGTAGTGGTTTTGTGTATGTATGGATGTTGGTGAGACCCGGGTTCGAATCCCTGGTTCAGCATTTTTTTTCTTGTTTTTAAATTTTAACACAATCTTTCAAATAATTACACTTGGGCCCTTCAAGTTTAACTTTCAATTACATACATTTTTTTGAGAAAAAGGCCACAAGATTTTACTTCGCCTTAGGCCACCAAAATGGTTGAGCCGGCCCTGCACCCTTTGGTTTCAATTATGGTTCTTGTTTTTTATCGTTGTTTCGATTAGGATTGATCGCTTAGAATTATGATAATTGATCTGAAATTGTTCTACAATTGGGGTTAGGGCTCTTAAAATCCTTAATCTGGCCAGATTCAATTTGGTTATATGTATGTGTGTCTGCAAGTGTAATTTTGGAACAAATTGTTTTTAGTGGATTTTTTTTTATGCAAAATTGATTTATAATTGACTGTTATTTCAACTAGACAACTTATAAAATACGCATCGACCTATTTGACTGGTTTCATTTTCTTGTGTTTATTTTGTAACTTGAAATTGACATTTTTTTTTGTTTTGGACATTATTAAATTGTCTCTATGAATCTGGTTGGATATATATAGTGTACACATGCAGCAATGCATATCATGGGAAACCCAGCGTAGAGGAGGTCATGTTTCTAACATGGATGGTGCTGGCTCGAACATGGATGGTGTTGTCGGTGGTGGTATTTGTTTCAAGATTTTGAAATGTTGATTCTTGTAAAATTTAACGCATGGTGGTGGTATTTGTTTTAAAATTGGCTGAAGATGGCTTATTTTTTGTGAACTTTTCTTGATTAGTGCAGCTACGGGTCAACAAATATGGTCTTAGACAATTTCAATCATCGCTATTCAAAGAGTGCAAAATGTCTAAAGTTGGAGTTAATATAGCATCTCCTGGCATGGTTCTGACAGACTTGCTATTGAGGTATGCTAATCTTGTGGTCTTTTCGGATGTCTGTAGAGGTGGCAAATGGGTTAGCTTGGGCTATGTGCTATCTGTAATGGGTCATATGGGTTAAGCTAAAAGATATAAATAAATAGTGTTTGTGGATTGCCCCAATCCCTTTTTTCAACCCATTTTGCCACCCTTTATTGTATCAGACTATGGATTATCAAATACTAAAAAACGTATCTTTCCTTTTACACGGTGGTTCAAGTATTAATAACAAGAAAATGTTCAACATAATCTGTTAGCTACCAACGACGGTTGCTAGAACATTGGTCCCATGGATGCGGTCGTAAAAGGAAGCGGTAAAGTGATTAACTACTTAACCCTTTGAAGAATGTTGCTTGCTTTAGTCACTGCTTGGTTAAGAGAAAGAGATGGTTTGATGAGAAGGTAAATAAAAAATCATAAACGTATAAACCGCCTGTCATTTTGACATTTTCAATTTAAATTTTGGTTCTTTAACTCCAGCTATAACATAATGTTTCAAACTTTAGGTCACATTCAAATGAGTATGCTCTTTTTATTTACACATTTATAACTTATTTAGAAGAATTTTTTTTTAAGAAGTCTGATTGATTTTTTTATATTTGTATTCAGTGTCTGAATAAATTTCTTAATTCTGCAGGAGTCGAAGTCAAGTACCTTAGCGTCCCTGTAATCTAGGGTGGCATGTCGCACAATTTCTGTTATCTATAAAGTATATGTGTAACATCTCAATTTTTTTATATTAAAATAAAGTATATAAAAACTTATATTATTAGACTGGTAGAGTATGGGTAAGTTGACTGTTAGAAATATGAAGTACCTAGACGGACCTAGGAACCGTTTAATAATTAAATTATAAAAATACATTATATTTGGACTTACTCTGTTTTTTAGGAAACCTGGGTCAAAACGTAGACACAAATATTCTCATTCTAATGACATATTCACTATTTTATAAAACATCATATTTTAGAAGTTATAAGCACCAAATGAGTGAAGTAACTGAATTAATTATAAAATAAAATAATGTTAAAAAATTAAACATCATTCAATGGAAAGTTACGTGTATGATTTCAATTAATATGCATCCACGTGTCATTGAATAGGAAGTTGTGCTCTCCAAGTTTCTTGGAAACTATTATAAATAGGAACTCGTTTCTCTGCTCACCATCCCTCTCTCGCACGCCATCATTCTCTTTCTATATATATGTTCAACTTTTATTAATAATTTACTTATTATACTCCAAAGGTGTAACAACTCTTGCCAAAATTGTTATTTCTTATTTCAATGATGCACATTAGGAAACCCTAATTGAGACCACAAGTGGTATGGCGCGACCCGTAAATTTTTAAAACAGGCAAAACTAGGATCAGGGCCCCCTAAAACTCAAGGGGGTATTCCCTAATTGATAATAATCAGTTCAAAACGATATTAAAACACGTAATTTCGAATATTGTTGACTCACCAGGGCTATGCTGGACACAAGGCAGGCCTAAGCTAGGTGGCCTAGCCCCGCGATACGCGCCAGGAACCCTGGCAGCCGTCGCGACTCGCGGGTGGGGTCAAAATCCAATATAAAGCCCAGGGGTTTGGCTCTTGCATAGGGTGACTGTTTTGACGTAAAAATTCGTTTCGTACGTTGAGTTGTGCTCTGTTCTTTCCAAATTCACTCAAAAGTCCCGAATCTCTGCTACGATAAGAGGGTAATAACTTGATCACTGCTACGATACAATGTCCGATCGATTAAACCGATCCGATGGATGTTTAAGTGCTGCCTGAATACGGGCTATACTTTGTCATTCGTCGTGAGGGTTTCGATCTCATGAGTTATCGTAAATGTTGTATTAAGTTACTGACCTAGTTTCGTTTGCATTATTATTTTAACTAGGTTACCAGGCTTAATCAGTAGGCATACTCTGTCCGTCTAAACTTGCAATGTGAGTCATTCTCTTTTTATCAAATTGCTTTGCAAAAGCCTAAATGTTTTCTAGTTATACTTTACAGTGATTAAGCCTTTGCTAATCTTAAGTTACTAGTAGTAAGTGGGGTATTGTGCACATTACTGCTGTTTCTATCACTTTAGGTGGGTGAGCCTAATTGGTGATATACGTCGCTATTAGGTGACAGGACCCAATAGTGGTATCGTGTGACAATTGAACCAGCTAATTATAAGATAGGGGCAAATGTGAAAACTCTTAATGCTGTAAATTGCAACAATATGTCATTTTGTGAAAATTGAATGACTCGTCAGTATTTCCCCGCTGATAAAATCTTTTTAAACATGTTTCAGGGGATTTACTATCAACAAGGAAAAGTGCAGTGTAGCACTACCAACTTGAATGAAGTGGCTCAGTAAATAAATAAACATGTTTTTGTAATCAGGGGATTTCCCAGTGAAATTCCTTTATTGTAAATTACGGGGTTTGTCCCGAAACTTGAAATAAAATAATTCGGTATTTTTCAGTTTAAATGATCCTGTTAAAATTTCCGCTGCCAAATTAAACACTAATACCACGGGTTTCTGTCCCGCGGCGTTATAACCAGGAAACTGGGTCGGTGACCGTGACAGAAAAGGTGGTATCAGAGTCACTGCTTTAAGCCAATTAAGTATTTGAAAAATACTTAATTTTCCGATTTGCCATTCTGTGCTTCCGTGAAAATTTAATTTAATAAACAAAATTTTAACTTGAATTTTTGTGTGTTTTTCATGTTTGCCTAACAACATGAATGAACTATCGGAAGCCCTCCGAAGTTTCACTATCCATACTTCTGATATGGAGATTTCCGGAACCCAGTCTGGTTATCAGGCTGACACCGAGAAGCCACTAGTGTTTCAGGCCCAGTCACAGGAGAAACCTAAGCCTAAAAAGAGGAGAAGGCTTCTAGACTGGAAGTGAGGACGCAGGAAGAAGCCAGCTGCCCAAAAGGTGAAAAAGACGGAGGATCAAAAAGGAAAGGGAAAGGAAGTAGGGGAGAGCTCTGGTCAAGCTCAGGAGGTGTCACCTTGGGAACAACTCGATAAAAAACTGGCGAACTGTGACCTCATCGGACCTGCTGACGAAACCCTTTTCAATTTCCCTACCCAATCCGAACTTTCTATCAATTTGGAACCCGCTATTCCAGACCCAATTGTCAATCCACAACCTTTTACTGGACAGTTGTAAGAATGGTGGACAAGCGACTGACACTTCCAGAATTTCATGAATAGTCCTAATGTTTACTTTCACCAGTTTGATCCTGAACCTGCACTTTTTCCACCCATGAACCCGGAGAACGTTGCCGAATTGCGCCGCTATGGCGAGGAATTGGTGGATGCGGGAAATCGGATTCGAGAAGTGGGTGAAAATATCACGTGAAAGTACGACGAGAGAGAGAGTCGTTTCTGAAGGACCAGTTAACCAAAGTTGCATGTTTTGTATAATAATAATATGTGAAATATTACATAATATAACCTATAAAATAATATAATATTGTTTAATAATAACTAAAATAAAACATCTGTAAATTAGCTGGTTTGTATGGACGCATAATATATATAAATATAAAGGTCGCAATGTCGACGATTTTGGCTTTATGTGTGACTTAATTGTGTTGTGATTTCCTTATTTATTATCCATTTTGTGACAATAATTTGTATGTATTGTTAACTATTCAGATGGAAAATGCAATAAATCAACCGGCAAATGAAGTTAATCAATCTGAACCTAATAATGAAGACCATTTTCTCAATAGACAAGATATAGAAAATATCGTCACTCAAGGATTAGCCAACGCTATCCCTGCCATTGTCGCTGCAGTTAAGAATCACGTTGAACCATCACAAGCCAACCATAGCAAACGCACTCGCGATGATAATTTCAGTAACAGTGTAAACGGGGGTGATAATAATAATAATAATGTGGTCCAAGCCCCGTTACTTAAGAAAATGAAAGTGGCAACGCCCGATTGCACTTATAGGAATTTCTTGCCTGTAAACCAATTGAATTTGCAGGCAATGAAGGGGCAACTGCCGCACTACGTTGGTTAGAAAAGACTGAAGCAGTAATTAAAATAAGTAAATGCGCAGAGGAAGACAGGGTAATGTATGCATCCCACCTTTTTAAGGAAGAAGCATTAGAATGGTGGAACACGATGCTGTAAGCTAAGGGAAGTGACGTGGCTTACGTCATGAGTTGGGAGGAATTCAAGGAATTGGTGGAAAGAAAATTTTGTCCCTTCTATGAAAAGGAACAAATGACAAATAAGTTCCTGAACCACTGGATGGTGGATGTTGACTGTCGAGGGTATACCTCGAAATTTTTCGAGTATGCTAGAATTGAATCAACTCTGGCTTCACCAGAACCGGTGCTTATTTCTCGCTACATTTGGGGGCTAATTAGCGAGATTCGTGATATAGTCAAAGCTGTGAGACCCCGAACCATTGACGATGCGGTCAAATTGGCCAACACCTTGACTGACAGACTGGTACGCACGAGAGAAGAAAATAGGAAAAGGAATTGGCCCAAAAGATTACCCAAGGTTTTCGAGGGGGAAATAATACTAATAATTTCAATAAAAGGGGAACCGGGCAGTCTTCCATACCGCCGTTTTGCGGAAATTGTAAAAAGAAACATTTTAGAAAATGTAAGGAAAGTTGCAATTTCTGCAAAAGACCAGGGCACCGAGAGGAGGAATGCAGGAAGAAATCCGTAATCTGCTATAACTGCGGCGAAACAGGACACTTCAACCCCGATTGCCCAAAATTGGTCAAGCCAGCTGACAATAAGGCCAAACCTGCCAAAGGAACAAATAAGAAAAATGCAAGAGCCTTTCAGCTGACAACTCAGGAAGCAGATCTAATTCCCGATGTAATTGCTGGTACATTCCTTGTACATGACGTTTACGCAAAAGTATTATTTGATTCTGGTGCAAACCAAAGTTTTATAAATACTTCATTCTGCCAAGCTCTTAAGCAACCTTTAACTAAACTTAGGCAGATTTATAAGGTAGAAACAACAGATGGAAATTCTGTTAATTTAGATAAGGTTCTCCAAGAAGGAAAGATAGAACTCTCAGGCTATAAATTTTCTGCAACCTGTTACCTATGAATTTAGCTGGATTCGATGTCGTATTATGAATGGATTGGTTAGTAGCCAACCATGCTCGAATCCTTTGTGATAAGAATTCCATAGAAATTCATACACCAGCAGGAGAAGTAATTTTGGTAACAGGAGATAAGCCGCGTAAACCAATGAAGTTCATTTCAGTAATGAAAGTTGCTAGTTATGAACGAAAACAAGGAATAGTGTATATGATTTCGGTAATCATTAACACTAAAAGTAAGGAAGTTAAGGAAATTCCAGTACTATCAGAATACCCGGATGTATTCCCAAAAGAGCTACCTGGATTACCACCCGATAGGGAAGTAGAGTTTAGAATTCATCTAATTCCTGGAACTGAACCAATAGCTAAGGCACCTTATCGATTAGCACCCACTGAAATGTTAGAATTGAAAAAGCAGTTAGATGAATTGTTAGGCAAAGGATTCATACAACCTAGTTCATCCCCTTGGGGAGCACCTGTGTTGTTCGTGAAAAAGAAGGATGGTTCGATGCGGATGTGTATCGATTATAGGGAATTGAATAAAGTTACAATTACGAATCGATACCCATTACCTAGGATTGATGAGCTTTTTGATCAACTTCAGGGAGCTAGGTATTTCTCTAAGATAGACTTGCGCTCCGGATACCTAAAACTGCGTTCAGGACTAGGTATGGTCACTACGAGTTTACAGTCATGCCATTTGGATTAACGAATGCTCCTGCCGCATTCATGGACATAATGAATAGTATATGTAAGCCGTATCTGGATAAATGTGTAATTGTCTTCATTGACGATATACTTATTTATTCCAAAAGTCAGGACGAACATTGTGAGCACCTGCATGCACTCTTAACTTTGTTAAGAAAGGAAAAGCTTTACGCCAAATTCTCAAAGTGTGAATTTTGGCTACAAGAGGTGCAATTTTTAGGACACATGGTGAATCATGAAGACATTCACGTGGATCCCTCCAAGATAGAAGTGATTACCAATTGGAAGGTCCCGCAATCAGCTACCGAAGTTATAAGTTTTCTAGGATTAGCAGGATATTATAGGCGCTTCATCAAAGACTTTTCTAAGATAGCTGTTCCATTAACTATGCTAACCTGTAAAACTGTTAAGTTTGAATGGGGACCCAAGCAAGACGAGGCCTTTAGGATTTTGAAGCAAAGATTAACAAATGCCCCAATTCTCACCTTACCAGAAGGAACAAAAGATTTTGAGGTCTATTGCGATGCTTCTAAGCTAGGATTAGGGTGTGTGTTAATGCAACGCAAAAAGGTAATTGCATATGCCTCAAGACAATTGAAAAAAGAATGAGGAAAATTATACGACTCATGACTTAGAATTAGGAGCAATAATTTTTGCCCCTAAGATTTGGAGACATTATCTGTATGGAAGTAAGTTCATTGTCTATACAAATCATAAGATTTTAAGATACATATTTGGGCAAAAAGAATTGAACATGAGGCAAAGAAGATGGATGGAAATTCTAAGTGAATACGACTGTGATATCCTATATCACGAAGGAAAAGCAAATGTAGTAGCAGATGCCCTAAGTCGTAAGTATCATGAAAAGCAAAGGCGAAGTCGTGCTCTTAGATTAAATCTACAGTTAGATTTAATGGAACAATTGAAGAACGTTCAGGAAACAGCAATCAAGGATGATGCCGAAGGAATGAAAGGACGGATAAAAGAATTAGAGCAAGGAACTGATGGAATTTGGAGATTCCATAAGAAAAGAATTTGGGTACCTAAACAAGGAGATTTAAGAGATAAGATCTTAGAGGAAGCCCATAAATATAGGTATACGATGCATCCTGGTAATAACAAGATGTATCAAGATTTAAGAAATAACTTCTGGTGGATAGGAATGAAAAAGGGCGTAGCTAGATACGTTTCTAAGTGTCTAACTTGTTCACAAGTTAAGGCAGAACACTAGACACCTTCAGGTTTACTTCAACAATTAAAAATGCCTGTATGGAAATGGGAACTAATAATAATGGATTTTGTTACTAAGCTACCTAAAACCAGGAAGGGTAACGATGCAATCTGGGTGATTGTAGATCGATTAACCAAATCATCTCATTTCCTACCAATGAAGGAAACCTTTAGCATGGAAATATTAGCTAAGTTATACGTAGATGAAGTAGTATCCTTACATGGAGTCCCACTCTCCATTGTGTCAGATAGGGATAGTTGTTTCACTTCGCATTTCTGGTCAAGTTTCCAAAAAGCCATGGGGACACGATTAAATTTAAGTACTACATACCATCCTCAAACAGATGGACAAAGTGAAAGGACAATTCAAACCCTAGAAGACATGCTCAGGGCATGTGTAATAGATTTCGGTGGAAATTGGGATGACCACTTACCATTAATAGAATTCTCCTATAACAACAGTTATCACACAAGTATCAATGCTACCCCGTTCGAAGCACTGTATGGATGAAAGTGTCGAACTCCAGTATGCTGGGCAGAAATAGGAGAAATTTAACTATCAGGACCCGAGATTGTACAGGAAACCACCGATAAGATAACTCAAATCAATAAAAGATTGAAAACGGCTCGAGACCGCCAGAAAAGTTATGCAGACAACCGACGTAAGCCATTAGAATTTCAAGTTGGAGATAAGGTACTTTTGAAAGTTTCACCGTGGAAAGGGGTAGTTCGATTCGGTATGAAAGGAAAGTTGAGTCCAAGATACATAGGACCGTTTACAGTTACCCAACGAATAGGACCAGTTGCCTATCAACTGCAAATACCAGAAGAGTTAGGGTACATAATGTGTTTCATGTATCCAATCTTAAGAAATGTTTGTCAGATGAATCACTGGTAGTACCTCTTCAAGACATAGAGGTAAATGAAAAATTAAAATTCTTTTAAAAAACCTCTCCAAATAGAAGATAAAAAGGTCAAACACCTCAAGCACAAGAGATTGGTACTGGTCAAGTAAAATGGGATTCAAAAAGAGGACCGGAGTATACATGGGAACTGAAATCGGAAATGAAGCGAAAGTATCCTTACTTGTTCCAATAAATCTCGAGGACGAGATTTTTAACAAGGTGGGGAGGATGTAACAACCCTTGCCTAAATTGTTATTTCTTATTTTAATGATGCACATTAGGAAACCCTAATTGAGACCCCAAGTGGTATGGCGCGACCCGTAAATTTTTAAAACAGGCAAAACTAGGATCAGGGCCCCCTAAAACTCAAGGGGGTATTCCCTAATTGATAATAATCCGTTCAAAACGATATTAAAACATGTAATTGTGAATATTGTCGACTCACCAGGGCTATGTTGGACACAAGGCATGCCTAGGCTAGGTGGCCTAGCCCCGCGATAAGCGCCAGGAACCCTGGCAGCCGTCGCGACTCGCAGGCGGGGTCAAAATCCAGTATAAAGCCCAGGGGTTTGGCTCTTGCATGGGGTGACTGTTTTGACATAAAAATTCGTTTCGTATGTTGAGTTGTGCTCTGTTCTTTCCAAATTCACTCAAAAGTCCCGAATCTCTGCTACGACAACAGGGTAATAACTCGATCACTGCTATGATACATTGTCCGATCGATTAAAACCGATCCGATGGATGTTTAAGTGCTGCCTGAATACGGGCTATACTTTATCATTCGTCGTGAGGGTTTCGATCTCGTGAGTTATCGTAAATGTTGTATTAAGTTACTGACCTAGTTTCATTTGCATTATTATTTTAACTAGGTTACCAGGCTTAATCAGTAGGCATACTCTATCCGTCTAAACTTGCAATGTGAGTCATTCTCTTTTTATCAAATTGCTTTGCAAAAACCTAAATGTTTTCCAGTTATACTTTACAGTGATTAAGTCTTTGCTAATCTTAAGTTACTGGCAGTAAGTGGGGTATTGTGCACATTATTGCTGTTTCTATCACTTTAGGTGGGCGAGCCTAATTGGTGATATACGTCGCTATTGTGTGACAGGACCCAATAGTGGTATGAACACAGTCATAGATCCGGTCGAGTGACAACTGAATCCGCTAATTATAAGATAGGGGCAAATGTAAAAACTCTTAATGCTGTAAATTGTAACAATACGTCATTTTGTGCAAATTGAATGACTCGCCAGTATTTCCCCGCTGATAAAATCTTTTTAAACATGTTTCAGGTGATTTACTGTGAAAAAGGAAAAGTGCCGTGTAGCACTACCAGCTTGAATGAAGTGGCTCAGTAAATAAATAAACATGTTTTTGTAATCAGGGGATTTTCTAGTGAAATTCCTTTATTGTCAATTACGGGGTTTGTCCCGAAACTTGAAATAACATAATTGGGTATTTTTCAGTTTAAATGATCCTGTTAAATTTTCCGCTGCCAAATCAAACACTAATACCACGGGTTTCTGTCCCGTAACGTTCGAACCAGGAAACTGGGTCGGTGGCCGTGACAGAAAAGGTGGTATCAGAGCCACTGGTTTAAGCCAATTAAGTGTCACACCCTGACTTTTGCGGAAGCGTGGTTATTGGTGTGACTTCTTAATACCATAGCATTCAATCATAACATTGCTATATGATAAAACCAAAAGAAATTCATCCATTAATTAAGTTTAGAAAATACCATAATACCATTGTCTGAAATGTTGACACCAAATTAAGTTACAAACCACGACATGTTTAATTAAGTTCACAATGAATCGACAAAAGACTTTAAATAAAACCTAAGTTTAGAGACATGTATCCCGTCCAGGAATAGGATACACCCCTTAAACTCAACAACCATGGATGACATCTTTTATTCACGACGCAGCTTGAAGACGCATGCATACACCTGCCAGATCCACTAGTTCCCAGAAATACATGTAGTTTAAAAAAAATCAACCAAAGTTGAGCGAGTTCATGTGTATGTGTGTATGAATAAACCTTTGAAATATGTCTGTATGCATGTAAGTCCCTGGTATGTAGCAATAAGGAAAAACAGATCACCAATGGGTTGCAAAGCCAATGGCATGTGTGAAAATGGTGCAGGAAAACTCAAACCTAGCAAATTTGTACCGGGCCTCCGGCTGGAAGACAGATGTGACAACCCGAACTTTCAGGATTGGTAACGTTTAATATTGCGTTACACGTTCCGTGACTGTATAATTCTGTTAACTTCGTTAAACAAATATACTAGTAGAATTGGGCCGCAATTGTATTGGGCTACACCTTAGTGTTACAAATTAACGGTGAACCCTTGTAACCCAATATAAACCAACTAGAAACTGACCCATTGTGTTGACACCTTGCCTATATTTGCAACAGCCCAAATTGTATGGGCTTGAGCCCATTCCGGCCAATAAGATAACCGCCCCAAAGCTGATTGTTTATTATATGCATATTGTGATTACTTGGCAAAAACTCAAATCAGAAACAAACCCTACCCCTCATGTGGTATGCGACGGCAGTAGAACCCCCCTTTCCGATGCATTATTCCAGCCGGTCGAGCCTAGTGGGTTAGTGATTTCTTTTGTATGTTAATTCTTGTTAATAATCTTGTTTATGTATGAGTTTGAGTAACAAACGTATGTACGTGTGCTACATGGTGATTATGTTATATGATTGTTTAGATCTGATTAGATTGTACATGACCGTGTAAACTGTTAATTGAACCGTGATGTGTTTGATATGAGGGTTCCAATAATCTTGAAATAATAGTTGTTTTGTTAACTGTGCGATTTCGAGGGGTATGATTTATTTGCTTTCATGTATAGAACAATGATGGATCTGGTAAATGGATTAGGGTTTCTGTGTACTAAATGAACCGGTAAACTGCATGATGACGAAACGTAGAGTTTCGCTACCACATGCCGACGAAACCTTGATGATTTGTCTCTGAGATGCTTGCAATGTAAACTTGTTGTACCGATTTGTGTGTGTATGCATGATTTTAGAGTAGCTTCGATATCTCGGCCCGATCGCTTTAACAATAACTCAGATGTTTGTCGGCCGCCGCATGAGATGAGTATCAGATAAGATTGTTCCGTATTTATTAACTCCTGTCGGCCACTAAGATGATTAAAGGTTCATTGGTTCGATATTGTGGTCCAATTAAATAGATTGATCCATTGAACTTCTTATAATATTCATTTTAGTTGCACGTGATTGCTGATAAGTTCAAAGTCTCGATGCTATCATTTTGTCTAGAGGTGGTCGGTTATTTTTTTTAAAGACTCATGTGCTTATAATATTGAGAGGTGGCAGTTCACATAACCATTTTCTTGTCTGACTACTTTTAAAGAAGGTCCAAGGTTAGGTCACGTGAAGTAAGTGAGTTTTCCAAAGTTGTTTGTCTATAAGGTGTCTTGAGTAGTCCAACACAAATTTCAATAGTGGCAGCTCATTATAACTGATCATTTTCTAGGCACATGTGAGTACATTGATAAGTTTTGAATCTCGGCCATAATACTAATGTAAATGGTGTGTTATGTCAACTGGTATCGTAAATATATTATGTCCAGGATGCTTGTATGACATACGTGACGTTATATGTTTGGTTGTTTACTGTTTGAGCAATACATGTGAATAGATGCGTGAGTTGTGAATTCATGGAACTGACTGTCTCTGTTAACCACGGTAGGATTTGATTGGTTAACTGTTAAACAAGCATTTAGTCTAACCGAGCAAACCGAAGGTGAGTTCACTGCTCTTTTCCAAGCATGCATCCCGGGAAGGGATATCGGGTAACGTTCCAGGGAGGAATGCAGGTTAATGGGATGTTTGTTATTACTCATTTTCTATTATGTAAGACCCCTTACATCTACCGTTTGTTGCCGGTAAGGCAACGAGGTATTTAGTTGATAGCGCTATTAGGTTTGGCACCCTCACACCGTGCCGAAAGGACGGGCGTGAACTAATTACCTTGACCACTTGACCAATGCCTAGATAGAGGCATTGAGGTTGGGCATTCACATCGTGTATATATATAAGACCCCTTACATCTACTCGAGGTTATTAGTTGAGCTAATTACCTCGACCACTTGACCAATGCCTTGATAGAGGCATTGGGGTTGGGCTTTCATATCTTGTAGCCACATACGGTAATCGAGTTAATAACAACATCAAAACAAACGATAACTGTTTTATACACACATCTGGTAACTAAACGCGTTAACAAAACTTTGAACTCACCAGCGTCCTAGTCTGCATGCTTGCAGGCCTATAGAGATATAGCATTGGAACTTGCTGTCTGGAAGGCTGGAGTGGTCATGGGTCGTGACACATGGATTCGCAATACAAGTTTATTGATTTACGTTCACGTGGTTTATGAAACACTTTACAATGAGTTATGCTTCCGCTGTATACTATGGATTACATGTAATGTTTTGTAACACTTTATGTCAATGAAAGAAAGTTTTATTTAAACATATTTATGAGTTCAATGTGATTGGTGGCTAAGATCCTGGTACGTCACACGCCTCGCGGGGGTTTCCGCATGCGGTATTTTGGGGGGTGTGACAGTTTGGTATCAGAGCCACTGGTTATAGTGAACTTGGTTTTAAAAACGCTTTTATAAAAACCAGACTATAACCGAACAGTTCTGAAAACGTGAACACGTCCATGACACCCAGCTCCAGATTGCAAGGTTCGTCTCTCGTATACTCATTGTACTGCATAACTAGTAAACACTTACATATGATATTGCATTTGATTGCACGTTGAGCACAACAGTATGAATTCCTGTATTACTTGCATGTATTATATGACTGATAGGGTGGTATTTCCCTAAGCGTTTGTGACTCCCGTTTCGTGATACTCTTCGTTTGCTACTTGAGTTGAGGAACCATTTGACATGAGTTAGGAGGAGCTGAGATGAGCATGCAAATCACAATATTATTGTGGGTGCACACATAATAATAATGTGGGGTGCATGCGAATCCCAGTGAGGCTTAACAAGTGAAAAAGGGGTTCCGCTCCGTTATTTGATCGATGTGAAACACAACAGTCTATAGGAGTCATAGTAGTGATTGTCTCCTACCCGAATGTGATCTTCTCAGTTCCCTTTGAAACCTCTCGAATCTCGATGCTATCGAGTATTATCTGAGCACCCGTCTGAACGCCTAGCGAACTGTGTAGAATGTTAGGTGCTTGTACGAACATCCCTGAGTTGGATGTTGCAACGACAATGATTGGTCTATACCTTTCTCACCTTTCCTCATTTGCTGGAACTTCACGTATTGACGTCTTAGACCCTGAAGTGCGATCACTTCTACAACACTCTGGAAACATACCGTGTATAACTCAGTCAACTTGTAAGAACGATGGACAAGAGGGTAAATGTAGTACTTTACCGACTTCGGCATTTGAACGACCCTAATTACTGGCAACGAACATCAGTGATTTGGCTCCAAACGAACCCTAGTCAACGACTTATGGGAGCCGACTTTTTACGAATCAATCGGGACATTAGTAATGACAGCAGATTATAGTGTGGAATGTATGACAACCAGCACCGTGAGCAGCGCAATAGGATGTGACACAGAATGTGAAAAGATGGACTTTCTTGGTGAAAGATCGTGGTTCCGTTTCAAGCAACGACATTAGAAGCAAACGTTATGGCAACATCAAGGTATTCGTACTTGTAACCAACAGTATGGAAATGGAGAAGCCAACAACATGGATTGGCCGTTGTTAAATCAAGACGACAACAACCAAGGAAACGGCGATAGTGCTAGGAATTTTCGTAGTAACAACAACACTTGAAATGATGCTCGGGGAAGGACATTTAAGATTGGCGTAGGCGACGCCAGGCATAACAGCAACATGGTAGCTCGTATGGGTAGTTGTTCGCTTCGTCCCTATTCTGCTTGACCCTGATACTTCTTGAAACCAAACCTGATGTGGAATAGGCTGATGGCAAGTCAAATGAAATCTCATATGTTCGTTGGGGTGTAAACACGACCTTGTGGGACAAGTGTTCGACGTCGACCTTCTTTCTACTATCCTCGATGGTTACAACACAGTAGTTAGTGTGAATTGGTTATCCAGGAATCACGCACATATACCCAGTGAGGAGAAAACTTTGTGTGAAGAATCGTTATTTGTTCTAAAGCATCAGAGTAGTGCAAAAGTTAACGCCATTTCAGCTATGAAGGCCAGAAGTGTCTACGGAGGGATTACTCCACTGTGTTAGCAACCGTTACTGATGTTAGGGTTGAGGGAAAAGAGGATCGAGGATCCACCAATGGTTCGTGATTCCTCTCGGTGTGCTACCCGAGGAACTTTCAGGTTTACTTCCACAACTGTTAGGCAGAAACTCAGTTTGGTCTCACGCCAGAGGCAGCCTTGATTATTCGTACTCTTACCATCTTGCACCAGGAGGGTTGCAAGAGCTGTCTAATCAACTACAGGAACTGTTGAACAGGAGTTTTGTCGGACCTAGCTTTTCGCTTTGGGGAGCCACAATCATATCCGTGAAGATAAGCCTTTTTGTATGTGTACTGACTATCGAGAACTCAACAAGGTGATAGTCTAGAACTGTTTGCCTCGACCATGTATTGACAACCTGTCGACTAGTTGCGAGGGACAAGCTTTCACTCGAGGATTTATTAATGAACGAACTATTATCAGATGGAAATCCAAGGGGAGAATATTCCTGAAACGACATATCGAACGCAATACGACCATTACGACTTTGTACACCATGACCATTGAGTTAATTAGCACACCAACAGATTTATGGACCATAGGAATCGACCGTGTTTATAGAAGACGTTTTGGATCATTTCCAGGAGGAAGGAACATCATGGACGGCATTTGTATCTTATTTTAAGAGCCCCTGAGGGAGGAGCCACTCCGCGCGAAGTCTTGTTAAAAGTAACTTCTGGATTCGAAGGATACCTTTTTGGTCATATAATAAACAAAGTGGGAATACACGTGGATCTCACTAAAGACCCATTTCATTAGATATTGATCGGCACCAAAGATCCCTTCGAGAATACAGTAATTTCTTGCTCTAGCTAGATACTATCGTAGATTCATCACATGATTTTTGAAGATCACACAACTTTAATCTCCTTAGCACAGCAGGGTGCTGTGAGTTCGTGGGAAACAAAATAGGAGGACATCTTTCCGCTCCTGAAACCTAACACTACAATGCACGGAGCCTCGTCTTTACCCGAGGGTACGGGTGATTTAGTGGTGTACCATGATGGTTCGAATCTGGGTCCCAACTACATGGCGATGCAACACGAGAAGGTGATGGGTTACGTGATGGATTAGCAAGAAGAATTGCACGACTCATAACCTGGGATGGAAGCCATGGTCTTGGGTTTAAGATGGATGCATCACTTAGACGGTACCAAATACACTACTTAGACAGATCACAAGGGTCTCACGTGTACTCTCGTTTCGAAAGAGCT
The DNA here is from genome assembly GCA_030545235.1 of Helianthus tuberosus. Taxonomy (NCBI): domain Eukaryota; kingdom Viridiplantae; phylum Streptophyta; class Magnoliopsida; order Asterales; family Asteraceae; genus Helianthus; species Helianthus tuberosus. The sequence goes on along the minus strand of CM060377.1, from coordinate 53,780,792 downwards.
AAATCAGTTGATGGCATCGCTGGATGGAAATTTTTTTGGATGATTACGACTGCGAAACTTGAATGTGCACGAGCTCCTCAGCTCATTATCGACTCTAACCTACCCGATCAGACCCGCTCTGTTCAGACTGGAAAGTTGAAGGAAGAGGACCTTCAGGTAGAACCCATGTGGGCCATGGAGAAGCAACCTTCGGCAGGTCGGATCATATTCACTACCTCATGGAACGAATACGAATCTCATTATACGGAAATCATGGGGAAACTTGTGTTGACCAAGCACACCGGCCTCGATATTCTAGTCGTCTGGGTTTCGATAGGAGATATTAGGATCCATAAATTTTGTACTGGTGGTCAGGCATGAAGCCCCCCCCCCCCCCCGGCAATGTATGTGAATGACGTTTGACTTGTGGGAAGAGTCAAGGTGGAGTATCAACAACCGGCAACATACATATGGAAAATGTGAACAGACTGCCATGGATTTTGTCGCTAGTCTACCTAAAACTTAAAACGGAAACATTAGTGTTATCACCTGGGTGATCGTCGATTGTCTCACGTAACCAGCACACCTTCCTGCGGTCAAGGGAACTGACGAGTCTTCTCCGCTGTGAATGTTCCTCTGAGAGAGACGACTTTTAGGCACAAGGTGCCAACTCCTGTTACCTCTTATTTTGGACTACATCCGATTTATGACATGCAATACGCAACACCCTCGACTCATGTCTAGACACGGACATTGCTTATCGCCGTTGGACAAATAGTCAGAACAAACGAACCATCCTGACACTCGAAGACATGCAGCGAGCATGTGTGAGGTTGACTTTAGTAAGAATAGAAGGACGTTTACCTTTGGTTCCAGCGTTCAGACAGCTCTGTTTGAGGCGGTGCATGGACAGTTAAGCTAATCTCCTTATTGGATTAAGGTGGGTGACAACCTAATCGCAGGTCCAGGACTTGTATCCGAAACTCTTGGGGAGATTGTTTGGATCGGAAATCATTTGGCGGACGCAAGTGGCTGTCAGGAAAGTTGATAACTTAGGAAACACCGGGTGTTCGCTGCAGGAGAACGTGTCATATTGGAAGTCTCGCCCTGGGAGGGTGCGGTACGCCTCGAGAAGCGGGGCGAGCCTAACTTACATCATGAGGGGCCATACAACACTCTGGGAAGAATAGGTAACGTGACCTACACACTCTACTTACCTGATGAATTGGGTAGCATACGTAGTGTCATTTATGCCTCGAAGTTAAGGTAGTATTTGTCCGATGAAACGCTTGTGATACCCTTATTAGAGTTTGAGGTTAAAGGCAAGTTGCAGTTGTTGAGGAACCTACTGAATCATGAGCCACGACGTCAAGATTCGTTAGCATAGTCGGAATCCAATCGAGAGAGTTCGTTGGAATTCAAGACGTGAACCGGAGTTCACATGGAGACACGAGGATCGAATGAAGTTCGAGCAACCTCAATGGATTCAAACCGCTAATCGGACTCTGTTATGACTGATGAATTTCGGGACGAAATTCCCTTTCAAGATGGGGATGATGTGGTACCCGCGGAAAATCCACAGTCATCCTGAGTTAACGTAACGCCTTGCTGTTTCGGATTACTTATCAAATTTCGGGACGAAATTTCTTTCAAGTTGGGGATGATGTGACAACCCGAACTTTCAGGATTGGTAACGTTTAATATTGCGATACACGTTCCGTGACTGTATAATTCTGTTAACTTCGTTAAACAAATATACTAGTAGAATTGGGCCGCAATTGTATTGGGCTACACCTTAGTGTTACAAATTAACGGTGAACCCTTGTAACCCAATATAAACCAACTAGAAACTGACCCATTGTGTTGACACCTTGCCTATATTTGCAACAGCCCAAATTGTATGGGCTTGAGCCCATTCCGGCCAATAAGATAACCGCCCCAAAGCTGATTGTTTATTATATGCATATTGTGATTACTTGGCAAAAACTCAAAACAGAAACAAACCCTACCCCTCATGTGGTATGCAACGGCAGTAGAACCCCCCTTTCCGATGCATTATTCCAGCCGGTCGAGCCTAGTGGGTTAGTGATTTCTTTTGTATGTTAATTCTTGTTAATAATCTTGTTTATGTATGAGTTTGAGTAACAAACGTATGTACGTGTGCTACATGGTGATTATGTTATATGATTGTTTAGATGTGATTAGATTGTTCATGACCGTGTAAACTGTTAATTGAACCGTGATGTGTTTGATATGAGGGTTCCAATAATCTTGAAATAATAGATGTTTTGTTAACTGTGCGATTTCGAGGGGTATGATTTATTTACTTTCATGTATAGAACAATGATGGATCTGGTAAATGGATTAGGGTTTCTGTGTACTAAATGAACCGGTAAACTGCATGATGACGAAACGTAGAGTTTCGCTACCACATGCCGACGAAACCTTGATGATTTGTCTCTGAGATGCTTGCAATGTAAACTTGTTGTACCGATTTGTGTGTGTATGCATGATTTTAGAGTAGCTTCGATATCTCGGCCCGATCGCTTTAACAATAACTCAGATGTTTGTCGGCCGCCGCATGAGATGAGTATCAGATAAGATTGTTCAGTATTTATTAACTCCTGTCGGCCACTAAGATGATTAAAGGTTCATTGGTTCGATATTGTGGTCCAATTAAATAGATTGATCCATTGAACTTCTTATAATATTCATTTTAGTTGCAAGTGATTGCTGATAAGTTCAAAGTCTCGATGCTATCATTTTGTCTAGAGGTGGTCGGTTATTTTTTTTTAAAGACTCATGTGCTTATAATATTGAGAGGTGGCAGTTCACATGACCATTTTCTTGTCTGACTACTTTTAAAGAAGGTCCAAGGTTAGGTCACGTGAAGTAAGTGAGTTTTCCAAAGTTGTTTGTCTATAAGGTGTCTTGAGTAGTCCAACACAAATTTCAATAGTGGCAGCTCATTATAACTGATCATTTTCTAGGCACATGTGAGTACATTGATAAGTTTTGAATCTCGGCCATAATACTAATGTAAATGGTGTGTTATGTCAACTGGTATCGTAAATATATTATGTCCAGGATGCTTGTATGACATACGTGACGTTATATGTTTGGTTGTTTACTGTTTGAGCAATACATGTGAATAGATGCGTGAGTTGTGAATTCATGGAACTGACTGTCTCTGTTAACCACGGTAGGATTTGATTGGTTAACTATTAAACAAGCATTTAGTCTAACCGAGCAAACCGAAGGTGAGTTCACTGCTCTTTTCCAAGCATGCATCCCGGGAAGGGATATCGGGTAACGTTCCAGGGAGGAATGCAGGTTAATGGGATGTTTGTTATTACTCAGTTTCTATTATGTAAGACCCCCTACATTTACCGTTTGTTGCCGGTAAGGCAACGAGGTATTTAGTTGATAGCGCTATTAGGTTTGGCACCCTCACACCGTGCCGAAAGGACGGGCGTGAACTAATTACCTTGACCACTTGACCAATGCCTAGATAGAGGCATTGGGGTTTGGCATTCTCATCGTGTATATATATAAGACCCCTTACATCTACTCGAGGTTATTAGTTGAGCTAATTACCTCGACCACTTGACCAATGCCTTGATAGAGGCATTGGGGTTGGGCATTCATATCTTGTAGCCACATACGGTAATCGAGTTAATAACAACATCAAAACAAACGATAACTTTTTTATACACACATCTGGTAACTAAACGCGTTAACAAAACTTTGAACTCACCAGCGTCGTCTGACACACTAGTCTACATGCTTGCAGGCCTATAGAGATATAGCATTGGAACTTGCTGTCTGGAAGGCTGGAGTGGTCATGGGTCGTGACACATGGATTCGCAATACAAGTTTATTGATTTACGTTCGCGTGGTTTATGAAACACTTTACAATGAGTTATGCTTCCGCTGTATACTATGGATTACATGTAATGTTTTGTAACACTTTATGTCAATGAAAGAAAGTTTTATTTAAACATATTTATGAGTTCAATGTGATTGGTGGCTAAGATCCTGGTACGTCACACGCCTCGCGGGGGTTTCCGCATGCGGTATTTTGGGGGTGTGACATAGTCACCCTATGGGCCACCCTGGACCCCATGGGTGTGGGCTCGCTACACCCAAATAGATCTATCACTCATGTCCCTCGGTCCTTTGACGAGGATTAATGGCCTTAAGTGTTATACCCACCTTTCACATGATCAAGCAGTAAACCCTCCTTAAGCTAATCATACCATGTATAAAACGTTTGTAAATAATCGTAACATGTATATCACCCCCGAAGTTATAAAACTGAAAACAGTTAAAAGAAAGGGGGGGGGGGGCATGAACTCACAGTAATGCGTCTTCAGAATCGTAACCCAAATCTCCGCAGCAAACACGACTACCTACAGTGTACTAACGTCTATTAGACGAACGGGCCGTGCCTTGGCTTAGAGTTTTATGTTCTTGAGTTACGTTTCCTTTATGTCTCCAATATTATTCCAACTTATAATCACTTGTTAAAATAATAATTATTTTAACTTTAAATTATATTTAATTTTGGAATAATTGTTTAAACAATATTTTGTAATAATACTTCTTAAGTATGTATTTCCTTATTTCCTTCCCAAGGATGGGGGTATCTTATACATGTATTTTCGTATTCTTGTATTTGTAGTCTTAAAATAATATATTTCCAAAACAATATATTTTCAAGTCTCACTTTAGAAAATATATATACTTATTTTGTCCAAAAATAATGTATTTCAAGAAAATATATATTTTTCTAAAAAATCATGTATCTTCTAATTATTTCAAGAAAATATATTTTTACCTTCAAAAATAATATATTTTCTTTTTGTTGAAAATATGACATAACTTGGTAATATGTACAAAAATCATATTTTCACTTCTTGTATCCAAAATAATATTTACCAAAAATGTATTTATAACGGTATTTTCCGGAATATTTTGTAAGTTACTTTTTATCGTTCGGTTTCTCAATATCAAGTGTGTAACTTATATTTCTTTCCTTGTGATTTTTGGTTTTATATTGGGATTGTAAATTCTTGGTATTTGTTAAGTTATATTATTTTACCCTAAAATAATATAATTATTCCACAAAGTATACAAATATTCACCCAAGTGTCTTTAGTATAAAATATATATTCTAAATATATATTTATCCATTCTAAATATATATTTATCCATTTTTATTTACAAAAACCAACCTCCAATACTTGTATTTTTGTAACAAAATCTATGGCAAGTTTATATTGAAAACTTATGATCAAAATACACTTGTAAATATTTGTTAGAAAATATTTCTTTAAGTGTTTATATTTTTTAGAAAATTTCGCCATAGTTTCCTCTAAAAATGGAGGTGTCCATGCTATATAGCATATCATTTTCTTTTCAAAATCAACACACAATAATCAACAATCAACCCTAAACAATATTATACTTACCAAGTTCAAAAACTATTCAATTTACATAACAACATAAACTTGGTCCTTCACAAAAACTTGTAGTAACTTGGCAATGTTTTTAGTAGGTCTAGTTATCCTCTAAAGTGTGTTTATTTCTTTAAAAATCTCATTATTAAAGAATTTAGGTGTTTACAACTTGTAAACATATTTTACAAAAATGTTTCTTTGTGAGATCTTCTTGTTTCATAAGTGTTTATACACTTGTTTTATCACTAAAAATAGTGTATATTTAAGTAAAAACCAAGATCTTCTAAAAATCACATTTTAAACTTGGTTCTTTTGAAAAACCATTCATAAATCTTAGATTCATAAGATTACTAGCTTACTTTGTTTATTATTTTTCAAGAAATCATCTTTTTATTCAAGTTCATGCTTATGTATGAGGATGATCTTCTTGTGTTAACACATAATCATCCTCTAACTTGCTAGATCATGTGTTTAATCACAATCTAGCAAGCTCCTTATGATGATCAACATCGTAATCTCAAATAAACAACAACAAATATCATACATATACTTAAACAACACTATTTCATCAAGATTTCATCATATATAAGCTTTATGTTCATGATTAATGTTCATGTATTTTAATGTTCTTGTGATTAACAACATAATACATCCTTTAACCAACTAAAATAGAAGTAACAAAGGGTTACAAAGGTCTTACTACTAGCTCTATGGCTAGGTATGAACTCTTGAAGATGAAGGTGACAAAGATGGTGGATAAAAGCAAGTAAGAAAGGTCCTTGATGATCCACAAGCTCCAAGCTCTCTTGAATGAAGTTTAACACCCTTGTGAAGCCTTATAATGGATGAACTTGAAATGAAAATGGTGGTGGTGTTTGGATGGGGGTTCGGCCGAGAGGAGGGAAAGGGAGAGGGAGGAGGTGAGTGGTGAAGGTGAAGTGTGGGTGATGAAGATCCTCCATGTTCCTCTTATAACCAACTTTAGGCTATTATCTAATGGGTTTAGTGTTCCAAGAGTACAAGACATGATCTTATCATATCCAAGAAAGATTAATTGAGATTTAGGGGATCAAGAGGAGATTTGGGGTGGGCCACTCCCCTTGGTGACCGTAAATGTGAAGGAGGGGGGGGGGTTATGTGTAAGTTTTGATGGTAAGTTATGTTAATTAGTTGGAGGTTAAGTGTAAAGTCTAGTGTTTATGTGTATGATGCATTATATAGTGTGTTAAGGTGTTCGGGGATCATAACTAGCTCAAAAATAATAAAACAATGCTTCTAGTATAATTTTGGTGTTTCGGGTAGTGTCCGGTTGTTCGGTTAGATACCGGTTCGTTAAAGTGTCAAGCTTTACTTTTAATTCCCGACACTTAGGAAAGCATCCAAGACCATTTTTCCATATTTTTGCATGTTATTAGCTCATTAAAATGCTGAATTTTGCTGAAATATGCAGAATTCTGCACTTTAAGTGGGTTTTAGGCACTTTTCGGCACTTAAACTATCATCTAGTGAAGCAGTTTTATGGTCCTTACTTCCCTACACTCCATGCTAGTGTAGTACCTTGTCCCTGGCTCATACTGGGCCCCAAAACACTATCTGTCTATATACTGAACATTGTCAGCATTTTTCTGAGTTATCCGCTAACTGTGCTAGTGTAACACCCCAAAAATCCGAATGTTTATATTGTCGTATGTTCCTATAGGACATATCAGGAAATAAGTAACTAGGCTATTTAACCTAGTTAAAAGGAGTAGCTAGAAATAATAAAGGAATGAATCCTTAGGGGGTAAACATGTTAAAATTGGAACTTGAATGGTTAATTAGGGTTAAAACACAAACACACACACATTCAGGTGTGTGTGTCGTATAGAGCAGGAAGGAGAAAAGGGGAAAACCCCTAATTATCATAAATTTAGCAAATTCAAGCCCTAGATGTGATCTTGAGTCCATGCATGTCTCGATTCTGGATCATCTATGCATTCTTGAACACAAGGTAAGTAGAATTTTGGTGTTTGATGACTTTGAATGTGATGGGTTATGTTGTAAATCGTGAATTGGTATGAAATTGAGTATGGGTAGGTGTTAATGTCATGATATAGAACCAAGATTATACATGGTTTGGGCTAATTTGATGATTATAGGTGAAACCCATTTGTGTTGGTAAGGATGATGACTTGAATGATCATCCATGTTTAATTAATCACGATTGTTGATATAATATGATCGATAGGATGGATTCTTACTAGATGAATTGAAAGAATTGTGGTGTTGATATGTTTGATGTTTATGTGTTAATGATACTTGTTATTTAGTAAGAAGATTTGATGAAATATGAATGAACTTGGAAGATTATGCATAAACTAGTTGTACATGGTGCCTAGGAAGTAGTACGCACACCACGTGTTTGATAAAATGTCTAAATGACAAAAATATGTGAAGGTTATGTTAGGATGATGTCGAGTATGCTATATGCTAGTTTGAATCGACTAATGAAATGCATATGAGAGATATGAACTTGATATGATCGTTTATATGAATAATCATGTATGCTAATAAGGATGTAAATGTGATGACATGAAAGTATAGGAATCATGTCAAGATGGATGGGAGCGTGGAAGGCTAACGGGCCAAGAAGTCTCAAGTAAGCAAATGCAATTACGGACGCATAAGGTAAGTGAATCCCGGACTTACACTTTAGATGTAAAATATATTGTAGTATAATGGTTATTGTGAATCATGTGAGAAATTATGAAACAATGGAGGTAATAAGTTAAGTTTGCTGTAAATGAGTCGAAAGTGGTTAGAAATAGTTCTATTAAATATATGTAAGAAAGAAGCTTACACAATGGTATTATGCATAAGGATGAAATGAGTAGTTATACGCGAAGATATGGGTTAGTTGAAAGTAAGTAAGTGAGACTTGTTATGTGTATACATGGTTATGTTTGTATGAATGAAATCTAATGATGCTAACCGTTTTCCTATTTAGAATGAAATGGGAATGCAGGTATACTAGTGATGGGAGTTGAAGGTAGACACCGAATTTCAATGCGGGTGGTTCAAATGGAGGGATGAATGGACTATCATAAGCGAAAGCATGATATGTTGACGTCTAATTATGCAATGTTTAGATTTTATATATTATGTCACCGGTTGTTAATGATGAGATTGAATGTGGTGATTGCAGGTTGTACAGGGTTATGGATGTTTCATCAATAAATGTACGCGGTTGAAGATCGAGTCAAGGCATGGATTGTACGTGGGTGTGTATGTGGTCACTTAAATTGATATATGTATGCTAGCTTTAATTAATTTATAAAAAGGGATTAATGTATTTAAGTGAAAGAAAGATTATCATGAAAGAAATTTTAGGTATGCATTTTTCCGCTGCGAATTTTTAGGTTAAAACGTGTTAGGGCGTAACAGCTAGCCGTGCTTTGTGCATCATGTATGTCACTAAAGTCTGTATGTGAAATGATGTGACAGTATGTAATATGTGATGCACATGTATGTATGTTACAATAATCAGAAAGCAGTTCATGTCATCAGTTGTAATTCAGCACAGTCATTAAGCACTAATCAATATTAATTAATTGTACGGATACCTGGATTTATGAGGGTTGTCACATTAAGTATTTGAAAAATACTTAATTTTCCAATTTGCCATTCTGTGATTCCGTGAAAATTTAATTTAATAAACAAAATTTTAACTTGAATTTTTGTGTGTTTCTTCATGTGTGCCTAAAAGAATGAATGAACTATCGGAAACCCTCCGAAGTTTCACTATCCATACTTCTGATATGGAGATTTCCAGAACCCATTCCGGTTATCCGGCTGACACCGAGAAGCCACTAGTGTTTCAGGCCCAGTCACAGGAGAAACCTAAGCCCGAAAAGAGGAGAAGGCTTCTGGACTGGAAGCGAGGACGCAGGAAGAATCCAGCTGCCCAAAAGGTGAAAAAGACAGAGGATCCAAAAGGAAAGGGAAAGGAAGTAAGGGAGAGCTCTGGTCAAGCTCAGGAGTTGCCACCTTGGGAAGAACTCGATAGAAAACTGGCGAACTGTGACCTCATCGGACCTGCTGACGAAACCCTTTTCAATTTCCCTGCCCAATCCGAACTTTCTATCAATTTGGAACCCGCTATTCCAGACCCAATTGTCAATCCACAACCTTTTACTGGACAGTTGGAAGAATGGTGGACAAGCGACTGGCACTTCCAGAATTTCATGAATAATCATAATGTTTACTTTCCCCAGTTTGATCCTGAACCTGCACCTTTTCCACCCATGAACCTGGAGAACGTTGCCGAATTGCGCTGCTATGGCGAGGAATTGGTGGATGCAGGAAATCGGATTCGAGAAGTGGGTGAAAATATCACGTGGAAGTACGACGAGGGTGAGCGTCGTTTCTGAAGGACCAGTTAACCAAAGTTGCATGTTTTGTATAATAATAATATGTGAAATATTACATAATATAACCTATAAAATAATATAATATTGTATAATAATAACTAAAATAAAACATCTGTAAATTAGCTGGTTTGTATGGACACATAATATATAGAGTAAACTGCAATTTTACACCCTGAGGTTAGGGGTGATTGGCACTCTTACCCCCCCCCCCTAAGGAAATAATTGCAATTTTACCCCCCACTGTTCACCCTTATGTCGCAACCTTACCCCCTACCGTCAGTCAACAGTTAGTTGACTGTTATAGGAAGGGGTATTTTGGTAATCTTACCCTATATTTATTATTATTATTTATAAAATCAAATTATCATCTTCTTCTTCAACAAACTCACAGATACATCACGCTTAATTTGTTCAAATAATCCTCATCTTCAAATTATCATACATCATTGATCATCCTCATCTTCAAATACATCATCTTCTTCAAATAATCATCATCCTCATCTTCAAATTATCATCATCTTCTTCACATACATCATCCTCATCTTCACATACATCATCCTCATCTTCAAATTATCATCATCTTCTTCAAATAATCCCCTGCCGCCGCTCCTCCACCACTAGCCGCCGCTCCTCCCCCACCGCAACCACCCACCCCCTTCTTCACATTCATCACGCTTAGATCTGAAAATTAGGGTTTCGATTTGATTAAGTAGGATGAATGTGATGATGCGTCGGTTGAAGAGTATCGCCTCTGGTTGACATCCGTTTCGTGTTGAAGGTTTCGAATTTTCGATTTGATTAAGTAGGATGAATGAATGAATGAATGAATTTCATGTTGTGTTCGTTTTCGATTGTTCAATCACTAATCGCATGTGTTTGTTGATTTATTTTGATGAAATGATTTAAGTAACATATACTGATTGAGGATGATTTTCGTGTTGTGTTCGTTTTCTATTGTTTAATGGCTATTCACTTGTGGTTGTTCATATGTTTTGATGAAATGATTTGAGAAACCTCATGTTTTGATGCAAATGATTTAAGCAATCTGTTTTATTGAGGATGAAGTTTATGTTTGTGTTCGTTTTCAAATGATTTAAGAAACTGCTCTGATGAGTTTTTGGAGATGATTGGTGGTGGGTTTGATTGTGTTCTCTGTTAATTACCTAAAATTATTTTGGTGTTCATCAGAGCATACATGGTTTGGCCCTCCATATGAGCTATGATATAAATTCCCCAAAAGGTATAATTTTAGATTCTATTATTTTAGATTCTATTATTTTTTGTTCATCAGAGCATACATGTTCTCTGTTAATTACCATGTAAGTGATCATTGTTAAATTTTAGATGGAAATCAACAAAATCCTTTATACTTGAAACATTACTTTCTTTGGTAACATCTGCTGGTGAATTGACATCATTACTTGTGTCTGCATGTTTTAGGTTGCCAAATACAAGTCTAACCGATGGAAGTCAAACTATGGAATGACAAACGCGAGAGGGAAATGTACGACTATGTTTGAAGGAAAGACTAAGATGAAGGAGTGGATTGGGCGGCTGGCAAAGATGGGGGCTGCAGATGAATTGAGTGAGCAGCAGGCTAGGCAGCTTCATTTTGACTTGCAATCGTCTTATAATTCATTTATGGCTGCATTGCCAACAAGCGGGGCATGATTCTTCTTGACATGTGTGTGCAGGTAATCTTTTAAGTTCAAAGTTTAGGTCTGTTTGTAAGTATTAATTTTGGGATATAGATTCGTATAATGTGTTTGTGGACTCCATTGTTTGTAAGGTTATATGATATCCATCTCTTGTAATTTATATTTTATTGTTTTGGAGTCATACATTTGATTTATATGATATCCATCTTTTGTAAGGTTATATAATTTATATTTTATTGTTTTGGAGTCATACAATCAGGGAATAATCCTTTCAGGACTTGCATTTTCGTTATCTCAGTGGTAAGTAAGTTGCAGGGGGTAATATTGTTATTAACACAAAGTATAGGGGGTAATAAGAAAGGATAAATTAGTAATTTACCAGTGGGGGGTAATTGTGCGACTTAACACGAATGTTGGGGGGTAAAATGGAAGGGTAATATAGTCATTTCAACTTGCAATTAACAGATCTGTTATTGACTTTGACGCCGGGGGGTAATTGTGCGACATAAGAGTTAACAGTGGGGGGGGGTAATTTGCAATTATTTCCTTAGGGGGGGGGGGGTAAGAGTGCCAATCACCCCTAACCTCAGGGTGTAAAATTGCAGTTTACTCTAATATATATAAATATAAAGGCCGCAATGTCGACGATTTTGGCTATATGTGTGACTTAATTGTGTTGTGATTTCCTTATTTGTTATCCATTTTGTGACAATAATTTGTATGTATTGTTAACTATTCAGATGGAAAATGCAATAAATCAACCGGCAAATGAAGTTAATCAATCTGAACCTAATAATGAAGACCATTTTCTCAATAGACAAGATATATAAAATATCGTCACTCAAGGAATAGCCAACGCTATCCCTGCCATTGTCGATGTTGTTAAGAATCCCGTTGAACCTTCACAAACCAACCATAGCAAACGCACTCACGATGATAATTTCAGTAACAGTGTAAACGGGGGTGATAATAATAATAATAATAATGTGGTCCAAGCCCCATTACTTAAGAAAATGAAAGTGGTAACGCCTGGTTGCACTTATAAGGAATTTCTTGCCTGTAAACCAATTGAATTTGCAGGCAATGAAGGGGCAACTGCAGCACTACGTTGGTTAGAAAAAACTGAAGCAGTAATTAAAATAAGTAAATGCGCAGAGGAAGACAGGGTAATGTATGCATCCCACCTTTTTAAGAAAGAAGCATTAGAATGGTGGAACACGGTGCTGTAAGGTAAGGGAAGTGACGTGGCTTACGTCATGAGTTGGGAGGAATTCAAGGAATTGGTGGAAAGAAAATTTTGTCCCTCCTATGAAACGGAACAAATGACAAATAAGTTCCTGAACCACCGGATGGTGGACGTTGACTGTCGAGGGTATACCTCGAAATTTTTCGAGTATGCTAGAATTGTACCAGGGGTTTGGCTCTTGCATGGGGTGACTGTTTCGACGTAAAAAATCGTTTCGTACGTTGAGTTGTGCTATGTTCTTTCCAAATTCACTCAAAAGTCCCGAATCTCTGCTACGATAACAGGGTAATAACTCGATCACTGCTACGATACAATGTCCGGTCGATTAAAACCGATCCGATTGATGTTTAAGTGCTGCCTGAATACGGGCTATACTTTGTCATTCGTCTTGAGGGTTTCGATCTCGTGAGTTATCGTAAATGTTGTATTAAGTTACTGACCTAGTTTCGTTCGCATTATTATTTTAACTTGGTTACCAGGCTTAATAAGTAGGCATACTATGTCCGTCTAAACTTGCAATGTGAGTCATTCTCTTTTTATCAAATTGCTTTGCAAAAACCTAAATGTTTTCCAGTTATACTTTACAGTGATTAAGTCTTTGCTAATCTTAAGTTACTGGCAGTAAGTGGGGTATTGTGCACATTACTGTTGTTTCTATCACTTTAGGTGGGCGAGCCTAATTGGTGATATACGTCGCTATTGGGTGACAGGACCCAATAGTGGTATGACCACAGTCATAGATCCGGTCGAGTGACAACTGAACCTGCTAATTATAAGATAGGGGCAAATATGAAAACTCTTAATGCTGTAAATTGTAACAATATGTCATTTTGTGCAAATTGAATGACTCGCCAGTATTTCCCCGCTGATAAAATCTTTTTAAACATGTTTCAGGTGATTTACTGTGAACAAGGAAAAGTGCCGTGTAGCACTACTAGCTTGAATGAAGTGGCTCAGTAAATAAATAAACATGTTTTTGTAATCAAGGGATTTCCCAGTGAAATTCCTTTATTGTAAATTACGTGGTTTGTCCCGAAACTTGGAATAAAATAAATGGGTATTTTTCAGTTTAAATGATCCTGTTAAAATTTCAACTGTTAAATCAAACACTAATACCACGGGTTTCTGTCCCGCGGTGTTCGAACCAGGAAACTGGGTCGAGGGCCGTGACAAAAGGCTTGCCTCGTTTTAAGTGTTTTAACCCCTGATCACTGAGTCGATACCTTGTCCGATTGATTTAGGACCCACCAACGCATGTCAAGGCTTTGCTTGACTAAGTACGTTGGGGTTCTGTCTCATGACGTATTGATAAAATTGAATTTGGGTTATTATACTTAAGGCGAGTGCATTATATTTTACTAAATAGCTCAGTTGTTATACCCAAGATTATACCAGGAGGTTTCTAGTTGAACCCTAAAGTTACAAAGTGAGTCATTCTCCTTTTACCACCTTTTTGTGATACAGTTATATTTAAAAATGCTTTACAAAACCCTAAATGTTATTAGTTATACTTACAGTGACTAAGTTTTTATATTCTACAATAGCTGCCAGTATATGGGGTTGTGTATACATTACTTGACACTCATTACTATTAGCCAAAAAGTTAGCCAATAGTAGCATGACCACAAGCACGGGGAATTATGCCCCAACCTATAACTAATATTATGTTTACATTACTATATTAAATTATTAATAAATTTAATGTATGATTGAAAAATTTGGCTCATAATGTATATAACATTATGTTAAGATATATTATAATCTATATCTATACTATATAATAAAAGAAACCAATAAGAGAATACATGTCATTCATTGAAGCCATCTAATTTATAGTGTTTTTCCTTTCTATCCTACTTAATTATATATAATTAGTATTAATTAAAAGATCAAATTTTACTAAATAATATATTGCTACATCTTAATTTGGGAACATTAGTGTTTGTTTTTTCTTTTTTTGTTGCTTTCAAGTTATTTCATGTAACTAAAATTCTGTGTGATATATTTCTGTTTTTAGGTTGGCCTTCCCAATTCCAATCCCATAGTATTATGTATAATATCATATATGGTTTAAAAATTATTAATTTGAACATGTTTATATTGGGAGCTTTAACCACTATTTCCATTTTGTTTCTTGATAATGATATACTATATCTGATGTGATAAATGAAGAAATTAATGTGTTAATTACATTTAATAACATGCAGGTTAATGTAATATCAGAGGTGGATGACGATATTTCAAATGTTACATACCCATCTTATCTCATGCTAACTTATGATCTATTTATTTTATTAAACTAAAGTAGCTAAGTGCTGAACCTATTTCATAAATGTTTATAAGGGGTAAACAAAAACATTAATCAATGTTTATTGGTTCTATACTTTTATTTCCGTGTTCAACTTTCAACTCAAATACAGTATTCCCTATGTTTACGTGGCATTTATAAGAATCATCACCGCAATCATCCCATCCATCGTATATCGAGTATATCCGTTATTTTTTTAAAGATATATTTTTTTATTAAATTCATTCAACCCGTGTAATAAACGAGGTTTTTTAAAGATATAAATTTTTATTATTTACCATACAAAATTACATTTATGCAACTCGTGTAATATACCGGGTTTTAAAAATATAACTTTTTTTTATTGTGTGGTGTATAAAATTAGATTGATTCAATCCATATAATACACAGGGTTTATAAAGATATAACAATATATAACTTTTTATTGATTGGTATATAAAATTACATGTGTTCAACCCATCAATACATGAGGTTCTTAAAAATGTAACTTTTTTCATTATTTAATATATAAAATTAAATTTACTCAACCCGTACAATACCCGGGGTTCTTAAAGATATAATTTTTTTATTTAATATATAAAATTACATTTATTCAACCTATGTAATAATCGAGATTTTAAAGATATATTGTTTTATGATTTGGTATATAAAATTACATTTATTAAACCCGTGTAATAAACGAGGTTTTAAAGATGTAATTTTTATTATTTGGTATATAAAATTACATTTATTCAACCCGTGTTATGGTTCTAACCTAGTATAACTATATATATTAATTTATATTATATAATATCAACACATATAATATATTATATGTGTTATAACATTAAAATATAAATTAATTATATTATATGTAATTATTATTCTACAAATACCATGTTTCAATTTATACTCTTTAAACCTAAATATGTATTTACATGTAGATATTGGTGATCACAATAACCAATAGCATCAAAGAATCCACCATCAATTTTAAATGGTGACATTCGTTTGAGTAAAAGCCATGTGAACCCTCACCATCTCTAACCTATTAAAACAAATATCATATTTCAATTTAAAACATGTTTTCAAATATTTTCCAAAATATTTGTCCTAACTGATGTCGCCAACTCCCTCTTAACCGGCCCAAGTTCACCACATGTTCTCTTATCTTTTCTATCAATTCCAAGCCTGGCATGAATCATCATAGTTTTTGTTAAATATATATTGTAACATTAAATATTATAATGTTACAATAATATTTTAATAGACAAATGAAATATGTATTTATATATAGGGGACAGTGAGTATAGGGCTGTTTCACATCTAAGGTTAGATGTAAAACCATCCAAAACTACGTAGTTTTGATAAAAAAAATTAAATCCCCACTTATTCCTAAAAAATATATATACATAAAATATTGTAAAATCTTTTATATTTGGAACCCTAGCTTCATCTCTAGCAAATTCATCTGTTCGTTCGTTCTTCTCCCCCAAATCCAGTCGACCTAAAACTAATATCCATTGAGTATTTTAATACGAACCCATTAGTTTTAAATTCTTTATCTGATTGGTCAATCATGGAGGTATTACTTAAATCTCTAAACAAATTGTTCTTATTCATATTTTCTACAATTACTCGCTTGCAATTCAATTGGTTGATTTGAAATATTGAGTTTTAATTCTTTTCATACATGAATCGTTTAACCCAATGGATTTCAAAACACATTTAATTGAGGATATTGATGCAAACGGATATTTGGTCAACAATAGTGGCTCAGATGTTGAAATAGAGGAGAGAATTGAATCAGAATCAGATAAAATAAATGATGCAACAATAGAGAAAATAAATTGTGCTAAGAAAGAGAAAGTAAATGATGCAGGAACAGAGACAAGTTATTATGCAGAAATAGAGCAAATAAATGATACGGAATTAGAGAAAAGAAATGATGAAGACATGGATTTTGAGTTGGAGAAAGAAGCAGCTAATGATGTAATAGGAAAGGTTTTTGATACCCCCAGTGATGCATATGACTTTTACAATCGCTATGCATTTTTACATGGATTCGGAATACGTATTTCTTCGGCATTTAAAAATAAGACAACAAATGAGCCTTATCGAAAGAAATATGTATGCAACAAACAAGGTTTTAAGGACATGAAGTGTAATAGTTCTAAAGGAAATATTAAGAAACGCCGTAGAGATTTAAGGACCGGATGTGAAGCTTTTATTTGGATTTCGAAAACTAAAGATGGGAAATGGTTAGTGGATAAATTTAACGATTCACATAATCATGAGCTAATCGCCACTCCAACGAAAGTATTAAAACACCGGTCCCATGGGAAGTTTCACCGCTCAATGGCTTGCAAAGCTCTTGAAAGTGGTAGCTGGATAACGGAGATGTATAACCAACGTAAATATTGGGCTAAAGCTTTCTTGAAAGATTGTTTTTTTGTTGGCATTAACATTATGGTGTGTTCAATCAAATTTTAGTAAAGCGATCGAACAAGAAAGAGACTCTCCATCTGAGATAGACTAGATACAATCTTGTTGAAGTTTTTAGAAGAGCAAAGTATTCGAACAAAATCAAAACCTTCTGAGATTGCTTCACAAGATGCTAATGTGGGAAGTTCTAAAGTAAACATGATTCCTCAAATTTCTATTAGTGATCCACTAGTTCATACGAATACTAAAGGTCGTCCCAAAAGTGCAAGCAGAATCAAATCTTCTCTAGAAGCACCAAAAAAAAAAGAGAAGTTGTTATTTCTGCAAAAAAGTGGGTCATTACATCATCGGATGTCTGGAAAAGAAGGTAAGATTTGTATTTACTAATATACGACAACCATTTTTTTGGTCATTATAATTCTCATATTTACCTTTTTTTCTTGAGGAACTTGAGTCTAAACTAGAGAGAGAAGGATGATTAGTGTAACAGAGTCTAAACTAGAAAGAAGGATGAGGTGTGCATCAGCTTGAAGTCCAGTACAATAGCATATACTAAGATTTTGGTTTCATTAAAAGTTGAGTAGATACAAAACCTTTGTTTTTTCTTGGTCATTATAATTCTCATATAAAATGACACGGGTCAAAAGTGCCAATAAGTGGTGAATTGAAGTTAAACGGGTCAAAATATAGAAAGGTAAAATAAAACGGGTCAAAAGTGCCAAAAGTGGTGAACTAAAGTTAAATCGGTCAAAATATAGAAAATTAAAATGACACGAGTCATACATGCCAAAACGTGATGAATTAAAGTTAAATCGGTCAAATTATAACAATGAAAAAGAAACGGGTCAAACATGCTAAAATATGATGATATAATTTGATGAGTGAATACATAACAATTAAAAATAAAACGACTCGAACACGCCAATATCGACATGAAGGTCGGCTCTGCTTGATCACAACACGAACAATTATTAGACTAAAATTTAGTGAAACTACAATGTCATGAATAAATATATATTAAATAGTCGTATCACATTACAAATTACTATCAACAATGGTCAACGACACAAATTACATGAAAATCACCTAACCAAATAAAGTACACAACGTATATTATCATGAAAAGTGAGCAGCCATTCATATCAGCAGCCCTACAATAGGTGTATGTTGATATATCGTCCAGAGCCGCGTCCAAATTTTTCCCCATCTAATTGAAAATATTCATACTCAAGAGGCACCAGAAGACCGGGCAAAAAAAATTCAGTATATGCGAGCCCATTCAAACAGTTCTGGACAGCAAGTGCCGCCTTTTGATAATGCCATATAAGGATCTGCAAAAAAAAGTTTAGAAGATCCTGACCATTTCAGACAATTTGGAAAGAAACATTAATCTTTTTTTTTCTATCTTTTAAGTTTGATATATGTAAGAACCTTACCGGGTCAATTACAAATATAACTCTTCACTTTTCAACATACATGGAAGTTGTTATGGTCATTTGTCCCTAGAAAAAAAATGTTAATCAAACTCCACAAATAAGATAAGAACCATAGTTTAAAAGAACACTCGAGGCGTCCGTTTTGAGGCGCCCCTCGAGGCGGAACGATGATGAATCGTACATGAGGCGGCGCCTCAGTGCCAGTTACTATACGTACACTCAATAGTGGTACGGGGCGGACGTTTCGTTTCGAGGCGGATTGCTAAATGTAGACATTTAGTGTAACACCCCAAAAACGGGTTTGGTAATCAAACCACGTTAATATTAATGACGGGTAAAATATCGTTAGTGGTTGAAATTTACCCGGTAAATATTAGAATTTAAATAAATAAACCTAATATTAATCAAAATAATGATAAATACTTTGAGAAAGACAAAGTATATAAAAGGGCCGAGTTAATGGGACTTAAAATAAAACGAGTTATAACCCCGGAACCTACTAAGATAACTAGGAATAATTAACTTAGTTATTAATGGGTTATTAAGTAAATGAATAAAAATAAAATCAAGACTTATAACCCTCTTTATAAAACCTCTAAACATGAGGGACTAGAAGTGGGCAACTAGAGAAGTGTTTTAATTAAAACACTTATATAAAAAAAATCAAAACACACACACATGTGTGTGTGTTCGATCGACCAGGAGCAAGGAGAAAGGGGTTATAAACCCTAGCTCATCAATATCTTCAAATTGGAGGTTCAATCGAAGGCCAAATTCGGATTTGAATATATATATATATATATATATATATATATATATATATATAGGGAGGAGATCATGCGAGAACCACCCTTATTGTGAGAACCGCGAGAACCAATGTGAACACAACCTAAAATAGCTAAAAAACCTAAAAAAATCTAACCCCCACCCCCCCCCCCAAACCTAAACCCCCTCCCCCACCCCCCAAAAACCTAAACTCCCCCCCCCCCCTAAGCTAAAATGCTAAAAACTAAACCCCCAAAAAACCTAAAAAAATCAAAAAAAAAATCTAAAATTTTTTTAATATTTTTTATGCTCAAATCGCTACTTTTAGTGGCCAAAAAATTTTTTTTTTTGCCTTCGAAAAGTAGCGATTTTTTTATAAAAAAATATTAAAAAAAAATTGTGTGATTTTTAGGCATTTTTGGTTGTGTTCACATTGGTTCTCGCGGTTCTCGCAATAAGAGGTGGTTCTCGCATGATCTTCTCCCTATATATATATATATATATATAAACGATCACCAAGTCAAGGGGATCGTAAGGTATGTCGAAGTTTTGACATTCATGAGGTTGTGAAAAGTTGATTAGCTTTACAAGATGCGATTTAGGTATGAATCGTAGAAGTTATGGCTAGATTAGAGATGTATACTTGCTTAGGAACAAAACCCTAAGTGAAAATTATACATATATTGCTTTGATTTGAATGTTTAGATGAATTACCACACTTAGATAAGTGGGTTTTAATGTTATGATGGAACTGATGAAATAACTATGCTTAGGATCATCATACATGATAATGATAAGAAGGTGTTTGATTAAACTATGAATTTGGGTACATGATCATACTTCTCACGAAATGGGTTTTGTATGATATAAAAGAATCGATGTTAAAATCGTTATATAGATGCTTGAAATCATGTTACCTACTAGTTAGTGTGTAAAATTTGATTTTGTTAAGAATTCGGATGAAATGCCTAAGTGAGTTCAATGAACCAAATGTGCATTTGAATATGTTGATAAGTCAATTGACTTTTAAAAAAGTCAAACCGACCAATGATTAGATCGAGTGATAAATTCGACATAAAACCCGTAAGGTGGTGTAGTCATAATTGATAATGACTAATCTAACCGTCTTACGAATTATAATGATAGTTTGACGCTTAACAAGCTAGATGGAAGCTTGGGAAGGAAGCGAGTCAAATGGATTGAGCACATGGAAAAGCATAATCGGATGCAAGGTAAGTTTTGTTTTGGTCAAAACTTACAGAAGAAATTAAGTGATCAAATTAGTTAAGTGAGGTAGTGTGCTAAGAATGTGTATCAAAAATATGCTAATTAAGTTGTTTGTAAAAACAGTTTTCAGGATACGACTCAGGATATCGTGCTGTATCTACAATCAAACAATGAGCAAAAATGTAAAGAGTGACACGGGATGTACGAGGAAAGCCCTTGATCAATCTAGATCGCCGGCACAAAACCTCGGGAGCTGACAATCGTAGATGCCTTGTTCTTCTTATTACTTCAAATGTTAGGATACAGTGCAGGATATGAAGCGGATCGACTAGGTGTTACAATGCGATTTGAATACAAGTGTAAGTGTGTTGTGAGTGTTTGCAGCTAGAGAGAAAGAGTGTTCGAGAGATTGTGTGTGTCCTTATCTGATCCGATCAACCCTATTTATAGTAAAACAAAACTAACTAACTAGCCTATAAATTCGGGATATAACGAATATTCCCTTAGTGAACGTTGTAGTCCACGTCTTCCGGCTTCAACGTCCATAATCTAACAGATTTGCCCGAGTCTTTGGGAGAAGAAGTCCAATTGAACGTTATAGACTTACACCATAATCTGCACGTGAATTAATTAGTCACTACCAGGATATTGTATCAGGATGTTACCAATATCCTGATCTGGTATCCTGATCACAACAAAAGAAACATAGTCAGAATATTATTCAGGATATATAAGCCGAAAACCGCCCATAACAATTGTCCCCAAAATATATATGTTTGTGTACCAATTCCAACAGATATATTTTAAAGCTTATCTCATAAATCGAGGTTATTAAGTTGAAACGACGGTCGAAATAACATTGTGCAACTTCCAACGCGGTTTACACTCAATGGCTATCTATTACGCCCCTATATCTTCTCTCTTTCTATTTGAAAACCAAATATCATCAACAGAATCTCCAGGTAATTATTCATTCTTCCCTGCTAATCTCTTCATTCTACTCCCGATGGCCACTAGAACCCGTTCTCATACTGGTGAATCGACGGAGACCTTCATCCAACAAAACCTTCTCAAGAACCCTGAGAAGGAGATCTGTGCCTTCGATAATGCAGATATCGCAGCGTTGAGAGCCTCCGGTGCCTTCCCAGACAGTGCGATTATCAGACCATTCAACCGGTTAGTTCGATCGGACATTTCGTCTGCCGATTGGGTCTGTTTTCTGGCATACCCTTTCTCATTAGGCCTTCGGTACCCTTTTCCTGAATTTATGATGCAATTTTTTCGAACCACCGGTCTTTGCTTTGCCCAAACAATGCCCATGGTTTGGAGGGTACTGATCCTACTTAACCAAATAAAAAACCTTCACTTTCCTGATCTCTACATCGAGGATATTCCGATCGCCTACCGTCTCCGATCACACGGTTCTAGTCAGTTTTTACTCTTTTCCATTTCCAGTAAACCCCTCATTCTCAAAGCCACCAAAAACGAGGATGGATGGCAACGGAAATTCTTCTTCGTTAAGCGAGATTCCATCTACGATGGTGCTAGCCTCCCGGTGGAGTGGTTAACCACCGGTAGGGTTTAGGGTTTTAAAAATATCCCCAAATACCTCTTGGGCCTACATCCTGTACTTATACTTTTTTTATTTGACCTTTATGCAGTGAAATTCAAAGAAGTAGCCCCTCCTACTGAAGAATCTGAAAAGAGAATCAAAGCAATTTACCAGTTACCGGAAGGTGATAGGAGCTTTTCCACACACCTCCCAAGTTCCAGTCAATATTCATCGTCTGATATGTCTGGTAAGGGTTATTCTGCAAATGATTGATTAGTTTTATATAAGAGTAAACTGTCGTTTTGGTCCCTGTGGTTTGGGCAGTTTTGCCATTTTAGTCCAAATCTCAAACTTTTTAAATCTGGGTCCCTGTGGTTTGCATTTTATTGCCATTTTAGTCCAAATCTCAAAAACTTATATTTTTTACTGTTCCAACATCCTTTTTTTGTCTTTTTGTGCAGGGGTAGTTTTGTCCATTTACTTTTTATTAAAACAATTTCTTAATTAAAAAACCCCATAATAAATACCCCCGTTCCCAATTAAGTCATCTTCAACCTCCCAAGCAGAAACCCTAACCAGAGATCAACCCCAAAAAAAAACCCTAACCCACAGTAGATCGGCACATCATCTTCCCCAACTAAAACCTTATCCCACAGGAGATCGAAGCAACGACAATGGTGGTTTGCACATGTTGAGGCGTCAGTGAGAGCGAGGAGAAAACATGATCGAAATGATAAAAAGCGACCTGATTATATGAAGAAGCGTCAGTGAGAGCGAGGAGATGTGTGAGAAGGAGCGTAGATCTTATTGTAGGCGATTTCACCGGCGACATAGATGCCAAACGCAACGACTGCGATTCCGAGGCCAGGAGTGGCGTGACGGAACTGATTTGTTAGCATCGGATGTTTCCTCCACTCGTCTCTTCACCGGTCGGTCCTAGTGCTTTCCCCTTTTCTCTCTCTCGCTGTATGAAATCGGAACTTCGTCGGGGGTTTCTTTTGATTTTATTGGACCACCATTGTCGTTGTTTTGATCTCCTATGGGTAAGGGTTTTAGTTGAGGAAGATGATGTGCCAATCTACTATGGGTTAGGTTTTTTTTTTTGGGGGGGGGGGGTGATCTCTGGTTAGGGTCTCCGCTTGGGAGGTTGAAGATGACTTAATTGGGAAGGGGGTATTTATTATGGGGGTTTTTTAATTAAGAAATTGTTTTAATGAAAATTAAATGGACAAAACTACCACTGCACAAAAAGACAAAAAAGGGATGTTGTAACAGTAAAAAATGAGAGTTTTTGAGATTTGGACTAAAATGACAACAAAATGCAAACCACAGGGACCCAGATTTAAAAAGTTTGAGATTTGGACTAAAATGGCAAAACTGCCCAAACCACAGGGACCAAAATGGCAGTTTACTCTTTATATAATGAAAGAGTAGAAAAGAATTTGAACTTCTCCTTTTATGCAGCACCAGCCAAAATCCCAGACGTTTTCGACCTCGAGGAGTTAGACAGTTAGTCCGACCCTATCCAGATCAAGAAAGAAACAAGTCCCAAACCTATTACTTCATCCAAGCCCACCAGCTCTAAAGCCGCCGCCATTCCCAGGCCTTCACCAGCTACTAAGCCCCGGACCACTAGTTCCCATAAGAGGAAAGAGACTGACTCGCCTGTCACTTCTGAAACATTTCCCTATAAGAATCACGGGTTTGTCGAGGCAAGCGGGTTCATGACTTCCTTTCTCAATCAGGTATAGATCCTTATCCCGTATCCTGCATATATATGTTGAACTGATATTTTGGTTAATATACAATAGTACCTGCGTTTTTTGTTGTAGGGCCTCGAACGTTTAGTTTACTTATATGAAGAATCCTGCAGGCTTAACAAGATACTTGAGTCCAAATTGAAGAAAGCCGAGGTCACTATTTCCGACCAAGGAATGATCGCCGCTGCTAAATCTCAACATTATGAGGACAAGTTCAAGGCTATGACCCAGGAACACCAGGCTGCCATCAAGAAAGTTACTCACGAAGCCCAAGCCCATCTTGACGCCGTCCAAGTGCAACATGAACAGGATATGGTCTCCTACCGGGAAGGCCTTAAGAGCTCCGTCGCCATCTCCCTTCTTCAGGCTAGGTTAAAAATGGCTTATGAAGCCAAGGCCCTGGGCTTTGAATGCCCCTCTTGGAATGTCGACGCCTGGGAGACAAAGCTAAGAAGTCTTGGTGGTAATCCTGTGGAGCACCCTGCTAAACCTGTAGTTGAGGGGTCTTCCAAGGCGACTGAGAAGCTAACTGAGGCTGGTGGCGAGGCTGAGAAGGAAGTTCAAGCTGATCCTGAACCGGATGCTGGTGAAGACGTGATGGATGAAGAGGGTGCTACCTCTGAATGCAGCGAAGTGGGCAATGATGGATGCTCGTGCCTAGGCCGGAGCCCACTTTTTTAAGTTTGTTGGTTTTGCTTGTTAAACAATTTCATTTCCTGCACTTAAAACAATATGATGGCCAAAGGTGGATGGGTCCTGAGTTTCAGGATGAAGCCCTTGGTCATCAGTTAGTATGGTTTGTTTTGAACAATATAACTGTAACAACTCTCATCAAAAGTCATAATTATTAAAATAATCAGTCCAAAAGGAAACCCTAATTGAGACACCCAAGTGATTCTGAACAAACCCTAAAATTTTCATAATTTTCAGAATCAGGATTAGGGCCCCTAAAACTCAGGGGGGGTTAAACCCTATTGACGATTATCCAAATTGTGAGCTGTAGAAATCGAATTTACGAAAACTATCAACTCAGCTAAGCTAGTACCAAACGTGGCAACCTATAGCTAGAAAATAGGTCTCACGCGGCCCGCCTCAGGTTAAGCTTATTCTTACGCGGGCCGCCTGAGGGTGAAATTTCACCTATAAATAGTGGGGTTTGGGACTGGAATCTGGGCATAGAAACGACGTAAAAATTCATAATATCCACTGAGTTACGTTCGAATTACTATACAAACACACACGGGTCTCGAAATTCTGCTACGAAACAGGGTATTAGCACAATCGCTGCTACGATTCATTTTTCGACGATCAATATATCCAATGGATGTTTAAGTGCCGCCCACATTAGGGTTATACTTTATCGTTCGTCATTAATTTGACGGATCATCGTTAATTCGATGGATAAAGTATTATACTTTGTTGTTCGTCATTAATTTGACGGATCATCGTTAATTCGATGGATGAAGTATTGCACTTTTACATTCATTATGAAAATTTGATCTCGTGAGTTATCGTAATTGCTGGATTGATTACTAACCCAGTTTTGTGTGCATTGTTATTTAAATTTAGGTTAACAAGGTTAAATCATAGACTAGACTCTGTCCGTATTAAATCAGCAATGTGAGTCATTCTCTTTTTATCAAATTACTTTCCAAATCATGTTTATTTTCAAAAGTTATAATTACGGGGATTAAGTCTTTGTAATCACCAAGTTACAGCCGGTATGTGGGGTTTTGTATACATTACTTGATAATCGTCACCATTGGGGCAGCCAATGGGGGATATGACCATAGTCACAGACACCATTGGACGAATGGGCCAATGGGTTGAGTGACAAGTACTGTGGGTAGTTGGCTTGATATCAGAAACATTGTAATCGCTCTTAATACTGTAAATTATAACAAATGTGTCATTTTAATAAATAGAATGATTCACTCAGTATTTCCCGCTGACAAAACCTTTTTCAAACATGTTTCAGGTGATTTGCTGTAATTCAGGAAAAAGTGCTGGGAAGCATTTCAAGCTTAAGATAGTGGCTCATTATAAAATAAAGAAATAAGTTTTGTAACATAACGATTTTATAGTAAAATCATACTATTGTAAATTATCGGGGTTTTATCCCGAATTGTGAAATAAAATAATCGGGGAAAATTTTAGCTTTAAACGATCCTGATGAAAATTTCCGCTGTTAAACTCAACTAAATAAATACCGCAGTATTTCTGTCCCGCGGCTCCTGAAACGGGTCAAACCGGGTCGGGGGCCGTGACAGAAAAAGGTGGTATCAGAGCCACAGAGTTAAGCTAATTAAGTATTTAGATATACTTAATTTTTCCTGATTACTATTATGTGATTATTTGTGTTATTAACTGATTATTTGTTAGTTACAGTATGGGTAAGCAAAAGCTGTCAAGTATCTATCTTAAATTAGATAAATCATCCAATGAGAAGGGAAGTTCATCCCGAACCAAATCCTTGAATCAGGCTGAAATTCCTGAAGAAGGAATATTTGTGCGAAAGGCACAATACGAGGAATCACTTTCTCCTAAAAGGAGGGAGATGATTATTAAGAAAAGTAAAGAGAAAATCCGAGAAAAGAAGATTAAACGGGAAACCCAGAAATTAATTGATAAATCACCTTGGGAAGTTAAGCTAGATGAGAAATGGGCAAATTTATATATGCTAGCCACAGTAGCAGAAAATATAAATCTTTAGATATTTTAAAGTTTAGTACCCTACCCTCACAATCTAGAAACCCTGTATGATAAATAAAATTTCAAAACCTAAGTATGTTTTCCAGTTATCTTTATAATAAATTACACGGTTATTTATAAATTTTAACTTAGTATTTTATGCATTTTGCATATATGCTACATCAGCATGAGTGGGATATCTGAAGCTTTTCAGAACCTAAATCTTTACCCAGTGAATATCGAAGCTTCCAAATAATATACTAGCTACTATCCCGATATAGAACAACCAGTAGAATTCAAGGCTCCACCCTTGAAAAAGCCAAAACAAAAGAAAAGAAGTTATGTAGGATGGAGGAAGATACGTAAGAAAAAGCCAGCTCCAAAACTTCCCAAAATAAACAATCCTTTGAAAAAGGGAAAAGAAATTATAACCAGAGAAAGTTCCAAACCACAGGAAATGGAAACTGAAGACAAAGAGGAGGTTAAGGAGATAGGAATACAGATGGAGGAGGTTACTAAAGAGATAGTAATAGAAGTTGGGCAAGGCTCTAGACCAACTCAGATAGAAATCGGAGAGAGCTCCAATCCAATCCAGGAAAGGACTTTTCAAGATGAAATAGATTTCTTATTGGCAAGCTGTGAAACAATTCAGCCTGTCAATAATAATAATAATAATAATATTTTTAATTATTCTCTTGAAAACCAACTCCCTATGAATTGGGAACCAGCAATTCCAGACCCAATAGTCCACTCTCAACCCATAGGAATGGACGAATGGTGGACGAACGATTGGCAATTTCAAAATATTGTCAACGATCCTTACTCTTTTCTTCCACAATTCGATCCAGAACCCCTACCTAATCCACCCATGAGTAATGAAAACATGGCTGAACTTCGCTACTTTGGTGAAGAGTTGTTTGATGCTGGAACTAGAATCAGGGAAATAGGGGGACAGATTGCCTGGAAGTACGATGAGAGGGAACTACGTTTTTAGAACAGCAAGTGACGAGAGATAGTAGGATGGTAAAACAGTGTTTGTATAATAGTAATAATAAAGTTAGTCTGTAAATAACAAATAAAACTCTGTATGATATTGGTGTGTAACGATGCATACTATGATAGATATAAAAAGAAATCGAGAAATCGATTGTTTTGACTATATCTGTATTATAAAATTTTCTGATTGTTTGTATGTAATTATTATTTAGCAGATACTAATAAAAGCTATATATATATATATTAATCAGATGGCCAACAATGGTAATGAACCAGTAAATGAAGATAATTAGTCTGAGCAACATCCAGGAGATCAATATATGACTCGGCAAGATATCGAAAACATTGTTGCTCAAGGGATAGCTAATGCTATTCCAGCATTCGTTGCTGCTATCAAGAATCCACCCGAACCACAACAAATTGTCCCTAGTAAACAGATTACTGAAGATAACTTCAGTAATAGTGTAAATGGAGGCAATAATCATGTTAATCATAATAAGGAACCACATCAAGCTCCATTACCCAAGAAAATGAAAACTGCAACGCCTAGTTGCACTTTCAAAGAATTCCTTGCTTGTAAACCCACTGAATTTGCAGGCAATGAAGGAGCAACTGCATCACTGCGTTGGTTAGAGAAAACCGAAGCAGTCATTGCAATAAGTAAATGTGGTAAAGATGATCAAGTTATGTATGCATCCAATCTGTTCAAAGAAAGTGCACTTGAATGGTGGAATACTGTGTTACAATCAAAAGGAAGAATAATAGCTTATGCTAGGACTTGGGAAGAATTTAAGGGTTTGGTGGAAAGAAAATTTTGTCCTGAGTATGAAAAGGAACAGATGGCGAATAAGTTTCTAAATAATCGGATGATGGGTGTGGATTGTCGTGGGTATACCTCGACATTCTTTGAATATGCAAGAGTGGTACCAACACTGGCTTCGCCAGAACCGGTACTCATTTCTCGCTATATTTGGGGGCTAATTAGCGAAATCCGCAATATTGTTAAAGCTGCGAGACCTCGCACTATTGATGATGCGGTAGAATTAGCCAATACTCTAACCGATGAATTGGTACGCACAAGAGATGAATATAGGAAAAAGGCCTTAGCTCAGAAAATTACCCAAGGATTCCGTATGGGTAATAATAATAGCTTCAAGAGAAAAGGAACAGGGCAAGCTCCAATTCCGTCATTCTGCAGGAAATGCAAAAAGAAACATTATGGAAGATGCGATATCTCTTGCAATTTTTGCAAGGGTATAGGACATCGGGAAGAAAACTGCAAAAAGAAAACAGTAATCTGTTTTAACTGTGGAGAAGCAGGGCATTATAAAACAGAATGTCCTAAATTGATCAAGCCAGTAGATAACAAACCCAAGACAACCGAAGGAACTACAAAGAAGAATGCCAGGGCATTTCAGCTGACCACTCAAGAAGCAGAACTCATTCCGGATGTGATAGCGGGTACGTTCTTAGTTCACAACGTGTACGCAAAAGTATTATTTGACTCTGGTGCAAACCAAAGTTTTATAAATACTTCATTCTGTCAAGCTCTTAGTTTACCTTTAACCAATATTAGGCAGATGTTTACAGTTGAAACAGCAGACGGAAATTCAGTTAAAATAGATAAAGTTTTGCAAGAAGAAAACATAGAACTTTTAGGACATAAATTCTCTGCAAAACTGTTGCCGATGAATTTGGCTGAATTTGATGTGATATTAGGAATGGATTGGTTAGTAGCCAACCATGCTAGAATCCTTTGTGATCAGAATTCCATAGAAATTCAATCACCCACCGGAGAAGTGATTAGCATTACTGGAGATAAACCACGTAAGCCCATGAAGTTCATATCAGTAATGAAAGTTGCTAATTATGAACGAAAACAAGGAATAATGTATATGATTTCAGTAATCATTAGCACTAAGGGAAAAGATCTTAAGGAGATACCAGTAGTCTCAGAATATCCTGAAGTATTTCCAGAAGATTTACCAAGATTACCTCCAGACAGGGAAGTAGAATTTAGGATTCATCTAATTCCAGGAACTACACCGATAGCCAAGGCACCTTATCGGTTAGCACCCACAGAAATGTTAGAACTGAAAAAGCAATTAGATGAATTACTAAGTAAAGGATTCATACAACCTAGCTCATCCCCTTGGGGAGCGCCAGTGTTGTTTGTAAAGAAAAAGGATGGTTCAATGAGAATGTGTATCGATTATAGGGAATTGAATAAGGTTACAATTAAGAATCGATATCCATTACCTAGGATTGATGATCTTTTTGATCAACTTCAAGGGGCTAGATATTTTTCTAAGATAGATTTACGCTCTGGATATCATCAATTGAAGGTACAAGAAGAAGACATACCTAAAACTTCTTTCAGAACTAGGTATGGTCATTACGAGTTTACAGTCATGCCCTTCGGATTAACAAATGCGCCTGCAGCATTTATGGACATGATGAATAGGATCTGTAAACCGTACTTGGATAAATTTGTAATTGTCTTCATAGACGATATACTCATTTATTCCAAAAGTCAGACAGAGCATTATGAACATCTTCATGCACTCTTAACTTTGTTAAGAAAAGAAAAGTTGTACGCCAAATTCTCGAAATGTGAATTTTGGCTAAAGGAAGTGCAATTTTTAGGACACATGGTGAATCATGAAGGTATTCATGTAGATCCTGCTAAGATAGAGGCAATTACCAAATGGAAGGTTCCACAAACAGCAATGGAAATAAGAAGTTTTATAGGTTTAGCTGGATATTATAGACGGTTTATTAAGGATTTTTCTAAGATAGCTGTACCATTAACTAAGCTAACCTGTAAAGCTACTAAGTTTGAATGGGGACCCAAACAAGAAGAAGCTTTTAGAATTTTGAAACAGAAATTAACCCATGCACCAATCTTAGCCTTACCAGAAGGAAGTGAAGATTTTGAAGTATATTGTGATGCTTCAAAATTAGGATTTGGATGTGTGCTTATGCAACGCAAGAAGGTAATTGCATATGCATCAAGGCAATTGAAAAAGCACAAAGAAAACTATACGACTCATGATTTAGAATTAGGAGCCGTAATTTTTGCCCTTAAGATTTGGAGACATTATCTGTATGGAAGTAAGTTTACTATCTATACAGATCATAAGAGTTTAAGATATATCTTTGGGCAAAAAGAGTTAAACATGAGGCAAAGGAGATGGATGGAAATCCTAAGTGACTACGACTGTGATATTCAGTATCACGAAGGAAAGGCGAATATAGTTGCAGATGCCTTAAGTCGTAAGTATTATGAGAAACAACGACGGGTTCGTGCTCTCAGATTAAATCTACAAATAGATTTAATGGAACAATTGAAGAATATTCAAGTTACAGCAATCAAGGATGATGCTGAAGGAATGAAAGGACGAATCAAGGAATTAGAACAAGGAGCAGATGGAATTTGGAGATTCCACAAAAGTAGAATTTGGGTACCTAAGCAGGGAGACTTAAGATCTAAGATTTTAGAAGAAGCTCATAAATCTAGGTATACTATACACCCAGGAAACAATAAGATGTACCAAGATTTAAGAAAGAACTTTTGGTGGATAGGAATGAAAAAGGACATAGCCAGCTATGTTTCTAAATGTCTTACTTGTTCACAAGTTAAGGCAGAACATCAGAAACCTTCAGGTCTACTACAACAGTTAGAGATGCCAGTGTGGAAATGGGAACTTATAACAATGGATTTTGTTACTAAGTTACCCAAAACCAGAAAAGGTAATGATGCGATTTGGGTAATTGTGGATCGATTAACCAAATCAGCTCACTTCTTACCAATGAAAGAAACCTTTAGCATGGAAAGACTGGCTAAATTGTATGTAGATGAAGTTGTATCCTTACATGGAGTTCCACTCTCCATTGTTTCGGATAGAGATAGTCGTTTTACTTCCCATTTCTGGAAAAGTTTCCAGCAAGCTATGGGAACTCGACTAAATTTGAGCACTGCATATCATCCCCAAACAGATGGGCAAAGTGAAAGAACGATCCAAACTCTAGAAGACATGCTCCGAGCATGTGTAATAGACTTTGGTGGAAGTTGGGACGATCACTTACCATTAATTGAATTCTCCTATAACAATAGTTATCACTCAAGCATTGATACTGCTCCATTTGAAGCATTATATGGAAGAAAATGCAGAACTCCAGTTTGTTGGGCAGAAATAGGAGAAAGTCAATTATCGGGTCCAGAAATTGTGCAAGAAACAACTGATAAGATCACTCAAATCAAGGAAAGACTGAAGACAGCTCGGGATCGCCAAAAGAGTTATGCAGATAATAGAAGCAAGCCGTTAGAATTCCAAGTTGGAGACAAGGTATTGTTGAAAGTTTCTCCTTGGAAAGGAGTGGTAAGATTCGGTAAGAAAGGAAAGCTAAGTCCAAGATACGTAGGACCATTTCTAGTGATCCAACGTATAGGACCAGTAGCTTATCGTTTACAATTACCAGAAAACTTATCTGGAGTACATGATGTATTTCATGTATCCAATTTAAAGAAATGTTTAGCAGATAAATCTCTGGTAGTACCTCTTCAAGACATAGAGGTAAACGAAAAGTTGAAATTCGTTGAAAGACCTCTTCAAATTGAGGATCGAAAGATCAAGTTTCTCAAACACAAACGACTAGTTCTAGTCAAAGTTAGATGGGATTCAAAGAGAGGAGCTGAGTATACTTGGGAACTGGAATCAGAAATGAAGAAAAAGTATCCTCATTTATTCCAGTAAATCTCGAGGACGAGATTTTTCATAAGGTGGGGAGAATGTAACAACTCTCATCAAAAGTCATAATTATTAAAATAATCAGTCCAAAAGGAAACCCTAATTGAGACACCCAAGTGATTCTGAACAAACCCTAAAATTTTCATAATTTTCAGAATCAGGATTAGGGCCCCTAAAACTCAGGGGGGGTTAAACCCTATTGACGATTATCCAAATTGTGAGCTGTAGAAATCGAATTTACGAAAACTATCAACTCAGCTAAGCTAGTACCAAACGTGGCAACCTATAGCTAGAAAATAGGTCTCACGCGGCCCGCCTCAGGTTAAGCTTATTCTTACGCGGGCTGCCTGAGGGTGAAATTTCACCTATAAATAGTGGGGTTTGGGACTGGAATCTGGGCACAGAAACGACGTAAAAATTCATAATATCCACTGAGTTACGTTCGAATTACTATACAAACACACACGGGTCTCGAAATTCTGCTACGAAACAGGGTATTAGCACAATCGCTGCTACGATTCATTTTTCGACGATCAATATATCCAATGGATGTTTAAGTGCCGCCCACATTAGGGTTATACTTTATCGTTCGTCATTAATTTGACGGATCATCGTTAATTCGATGGATAAAGTATTATACTTTGTTGTTCGTCATTAATTTGACGGATCATCGTTAATTCGATGGATGAAGTATTGCACTTTTACATTCATTATGAAAATTTGATCTCGTGAGTTATCGTAATTGCTGGATTGATTACTAACC
Source organism: Helianthus tuberosus (assembly GCA_030545235.1). NCBI lineage: Eukaryota > Viridiplantae > Streptophyta > Magnoliopsida > Asterales > Asteraceae > Helianthus > Helianthus tuberosus. The sequence continues at coordinate 53,747,365 of CM060377.1, read as the reverse complement.
CAGTTTTGTGTGCATTGTTATTTAAATTTAGGTTAACAAGGTTAAATCATAGACTAGACTCTGTCCGTATTAAATCAGCAATGTGAGTCATTCTCTTTTTATCAAATTACTTTCCAAATCATGTTTATTTTCAAAAGTTATAATTACGGGGATTAAGTCTTTGTAATCACCAAGTTACAGCCGGTATGTGGGGTTTTGTATACATTACTTGATAATCGTCACCATTGGGGCAGCCAATGGGGGACATGACCATAGTCACAGACACCATTGGACGAATGGGCCAATGGGTTGAGTGACAAGTACTGTGGGTAGTTGGCTTGATATCAGAAACATTGTAATCGCTCTTAATACTGTAAATTATAACAAATGTGTCATTTTAATAAATAGAATGATTCACTCAGTATTTCCCGCTGACAAAACCTTTTTCAAACATGTTTCAGGTGATTTGCTGTAATTCAGGAAAAAGTGCTGGGAAGCATTTCAAGCTTAAGATAGTGGCTCATTATAAAATAAAAAAAATAAGTTTTGTAACATAACGATTTTATAGTAAAATCATACTATTGTAAATTATCGGGGTTTTATCCCGAATTGTGAAATAAAATAATCGGGGAAAATTTTAGCTTTAAACGATCCTGATGAAAATTTCCGCTGTTAAACTCGACTAAATAAATACCGCAGTATTTCTGTCCCGCGGCTCCTGAAACGGGTCAAACCGGGTCGGGGGCCGTGACAATAACAGTTGGAGGTGGATGGGTCTCAGTTTGAGATGAATCCTTCAACTGTTAAGTAAATATGGTTAGAAACTAATTGTGCTTTTTTATGGATGGATCTCGGTTTGAGATGAAACCAAAAGCATAACTTTTGCTATGTTAATAATATAACCTTCTTTTGGATTATTCATTGCTTGTTTAATTTTATTTTTACAAAGTTTGTTTTGATAACACTTGTTTGATTAGAATAAAGTTTTAGTTTTTAATCCAAGTATCATGTCCCAAACATTCCAACCAAATATCCTGAAGCATATTCTAAAAATATATTTTGAAAGTATATCCTGAGAACATATCCTAATCAGGATAATGATAAATGTTATAATCAAGCTTTTATCAAACATAGTTTCAAAAATTTAAATGATTTAGATAAGGTTTTTAAAGGAGAGATCATACCAGAAGTAGAGTGCAACCCTATTCTCATTCTTCGATCCTTTTACAATCTTTCCAATGAAGATGTCCCCAGTCTGGGACACTTAGTGTACTGGGTCCAATCTTGATCCTTAGAGGTTTGCACAATTGCCTCAGTAGGAATGTCCCCTGTGCATTATGTCTTTGAACGCTTAGAAATTTTCTGGACATCAATTGCAACCGTTTGAATAATTTTTTTATTACAGGAATAAACCCTAAAAAACACTGCAGATAAATCCTTAGTGTTCTGGGGATAAACCCATAGGTATTCTGGGGAAAATCCCAAGTTTTCATGCGCTACAGGCGGGAGTGTATAAACTCTAAGACTTAGAAAGGTGAAAACCTTTAAACCTTAGAGAGTATGAAAATACCCTTTCGCGAGAGAGGGTGATCAATCCTCATTTTCCTTAAGGATCCATGATATAGCTGTTATGGGCTAATTTCTGAGCTCATATCCTGAGAAATATCTTGGCTTTTATCTTGATTAAATAATGTCTGTTCATATCCGGGGTGCGGATTCAGGGTATTGGTAATATCCTGAATGGTATCCTCAGGATCACTAACGGATTACGTGCAGGTACGTGGGCTGGAAGCTAGCAACGTTCACAAAGACTTGTTCTGCGGAAGACTCGGTCCAAACCGTTCAAAGAAAGACGTTGAAGCCTTATTACTCGGTCTACAACGTTCGTAATGGAATATTCGGAGCATCCCATATTTATAGGGATATTTTTTTGTATTTCGTTACTATAAATAGGAGGAACACCAGATCGAATAGGACACAACAATTTCACTGCAATCACACTCACTACACACCAACACTTGCTCTCTCGCAAATTGTACTCTCACACAAATTCATTGTAACACTTAGAGATCTGGTTGATATCCTGCACTGTATCCTGAAGTTTAAGGCAATAAGAAGAACAAGGCAGCTGCGATTGTCAGCTCCCGAGGTTTTATGCCGGCGATCTAGATTGATCAAGGGCTTTCCTCGTACATCTCGTGTCGTCTCCTTTACTTTTTGCTTATTATTTGCTCACTGTTTGATCGCAGATACAGCTCAATATCCTGAGCCGTATCCTGAATACTGATTTTCTAAATAATTTAACAAGCATATTTTCCATAAACTTTTTAGCACACTACCTCACATTACTAATTTGATCACTAAATTGCTTCGGTAATTTTTGACCAAAACAATTTGGCGCCCACCGTGGGGCAAGTGGTGCTATCTTTACTAAAAATTTTTGTTAAATCGCTAATCGGTTTTTTATTTTCAAAACTTTTTGCCACATTGTCCACAATGGCCTCACGATCAAACATGAGTTCCTCTACTATGTCTGCTACGACTTCTGCTACTACAGGTTCGGTGCTTCCACCACCTCCTCCAAGAATGCCAGCCTCTACACGACCTCAGGATATTATCCCTACTCGCACTGTTCAAGAATCTGCCCCTGTTTTAGCATCTAACGATGAAATTTTAACCTTGTTTGGAAGTGTGCAGGAACAAATGAGGCAGCAGCAAGAAACAAACCAAATGCTTTTAAGGGAAATACAACTCCTGAAGTCTGGCTCAAGCAGATCCGCTGAGAATATTGTCACTCCATTACAACCCAGAGCTTTGAACTTCAGTTCGGCCGTGTATACAGAGGATAACGGGGGGAATATTGTGCCCAGCCTTCCTCAGAATCATACTCCTGAAATACCCTCCTCGTTCAGGATATCGACCATAAGGAGCTCAGGATATGCCTCAGGATATGGGCAGAATCCTCCAACGAGTAACATATTAAATAATAATAATACTCATGCTACTAACAATAGTGGATCCTTGTAGGATACAGGTGTGACGTCAGCACTTACCAGGGAACTTCAAAAATTGAAGGACATGATATCAAGTGTACCCGGGGTGGTCCAGCCAATCCCAGAAGTGTCTCAAGATAGCCATAAGATATCTCGCTTTGCATATCCTATCTGTGATGCTGAGATTCCAAAGAGGTTCCAAACCCCCAACATGAAGCTTTACGACGGAACGACGGATCCTGAGGAGCATATTGCTCAGTATAGGGAGAGGATGGAAATCAACCCTATCCCTCCGGATCTCAAAGAAGCATGCTTGTGCAAGGGTTTTGGTTCAACCTTGACAGGATCAGCTTTGAAGTGGCTCTTGAATGTTCCTCCACATTCAATTACATCTTTTGCTCATTTAGTAAATTTATTTAATAGTCAGTTTTCTTGTAGTAGGAGCTTTGAAAAATTAACAAGTGATCTCTACAGGATAACGCAGGGGCCTCAGGAATCCCTTAGGGATTATGTGAACAAGTTTAGCCGAGAATCACTAGACATTCCTCATCTTGATGTTGCAACAGCTGTGCAAGCCTTCAAGATGGGGTTGCAAAAGGATTCTCAATTCTACCAAGACCTTGTAATGAACCCATGCAGGAACCTGGATGAAGCTCGGAACAGGGCCCTAAGATACATTCGATTGGAAGATGACAAAAAGATGCAAGAAAGGATGAACTCATCCAACACTTATGAGTCAACTAACAGGAAGTCGGAATCCTCATTCAAGTCGTATCGGTCCAAGCCATATGGCAGGAATGAGAACAAGAGAGTGAATGCTGTTGATGATGAGGATCCTGAAGAATATCCTGAATTATCTGAATATTGCTTTTCTGTTAACATTCCTGAATTGATGTATGCCATGCAGGGTCTAGGGGACAAGGCAAGATGGCCTCGGAAGAATCAACAAAAAGCGGATTGGAAAGACAAATCAAAATGGTGTGCTTTCCACGAAGATTTCGGACATATGACCGAGGATTGCATTGCTTTGAGGAAAGAGATAAGCTATCTTCTAAGCAAGGGATATTTGAAAGATCTCTTGGGAAGAAAGAAGAATAAGGGTCAGGATACTGAGAAGGATCCTGAGCGAGCAGCCTCACCTCCCGCGGATGCCAAGATAATCAACTTCATTTCGGGAGGATCCGACATTTGTGGGACTTCGTATTCGGCGGCAAAGAGACATGCAAAAGAAGCTAAGGCCGAAAGGGGAGACAAACCTGTCAGGATGACTACACTCACAACTGACAAAGTGATCACATTTGATGCCGATGACAGGGATACTGTCCAGGATCCTCACCATGATGCTCTGGTAATAACGTTATATGTGGCTAACCATTTTGTACGCAGGATATTGGTTGATAATGGCAGCTCCGTCAATATAATCCAACTAGAGACGCTTAAAAGAATGAATGTATCTCCAATGGATATCACTTCGAAGTCCACCGTGCTTGTTGGGTTCAGTGGAGAGGCCAGAAACACAGTAGGAGAGATAAAGTTGCCGGTGTACGTTGAAGGAGTCAACTCGATACAACGTTTCTGTGTAATGGACTCTCTATCCTGCTATAACATTATATTGGGAAGACCGTGGATTCACGATATGAAAGCCGTGCCATCAACATATCACCAATGCATCAAGATACCTACCCCCTGGGGAGTTGTTAAAGTTGATAGCGATCAGCAGGAGGCGAAAGAATGCTACTCATCCTCAATGAAATCCTCAACTAAACCTAGTGCAACATAGCAATTAAAGATGCGGGTCCAGGATATCGTGGAGGATCCGGAGCAGGATGTGAAGAAAATTGTCCTGGACCAGGATAATCCCGATATTTCGGTGCTCGTGGGAACCAATATCCCTCAGGATATTGAAGAACAATTAATTAACTTTTTAAAATGCAGGATGTCGACGTTTGCATGGAAGCATGAGGATATGACAGGCATATCCAAAGATATTATTACTCACAAGCTTGGAATTGATAAATCATTCAAGCCCGTGCAACAAAAAAGAAGAAAGTTTGCTCCTGAACGCAATACAATTATTCAAGAAGAAGTTGAAAGATTGTTGAAGTCCAAAATGATTAGAGAAGTCAAATTCCCAAGGTGGCTAGCAAACGTGGTAGTGGTACAGAAGAAGAATGGAAAATGGAGAGTCTGTGTGGATTACACAGACTTGAATAAAGCTTGTCCTAAAGACCCATTTCCCCTTCCCCATATTGATGCGATGGTAGATGCCACTGCTGGGCATGAAATGCTGACTTTCATGGATGCATCCTCAGGATTTCAACAGATCCAAATGGAGCCTTCTGACCAGGAGGATACTGCCTTCATGACACCAACAGGTATTTATTGTTACACAGCTATGCCTTTTGGTTTGAAAAATGCAGGTGCAACATACCAAAGATTGGTAAACATGATGTTCAAAGACAAACTGGGGGACACCATGGAAGTGTACATTGACGATATGGTAGTAAAGTCAAAGAAAGCTCAGGATCACCTCCAGGATATTAAAGGAGCGTTTGATATCCTGGACCAGTATAATATGAAGCTGAATCCTGCTAAGTGCCATTTTGGAGTGGGGGCAGGAAAATTTCTAGGATATATGGTGACCAAAAGAGGAATAGAAGCAAGCCCGGAGCAGATCAAAGCCATCTTGGATATTAAATCACCCTCAAATATGAAAGATGTTCAACGATTAACGGGGCGAGTGGCAGCATTAAACAGATTTATCTCAAGATCCTCAGAGAAATGCAAAGATTTTTATGATATCCTGAAGAAGAACAAAAAATTCGAGTGGGGAGAGAAGCACGAAGCGGCCCTACGGGAGTTAAAGCAATATCTTTCAACCGCACCTCTACTAATGAAGCCTGAGAATGGTGAACCATTATCCCTATACCTCGCGGTATCGGGGAACGCTGTAAGTGCCGTCCTTGTAAAGGACCATGAAGGTCAGCAATATCCTGTTTATTATGTTAGCAAAAGTTTGTTAGATGCTGAAACTAGGTATTCTCACTTAGAAAAATTAATACTAGCATTAGTCATGGCATCAACAAAACTTAGACATTATTTTGAGACTCATAGGATTCATGTTAAAACTAATTATCCTGTCAAGAATGTGCTTAGAAAACCAGAGATGTCAGGCAGGATGGCTAAGTGGTCGGTAAAGTTAAGTGCCTATGATTTAGTATATGAACCTAGGAATGCCATAAAGTCTCAGGCTTTAGCTGACTTTGTGGCTGATTTTAGTAGTGACATCCAGGATGAGGCAGACCTAGAAGTTCAACAATTAGGAGAATCCTCAGGATCCTGGACATTATATACTGATGGTGCATCTAATATAAGAGGAGTAGGATTGGGAATACTACTAAAATCGCCACAGGGGGACATATTACCCCAGGCTATTAGGTGTGAATTTCCTGCTACCAATAATGAGGCAGAATATGAAGCTTTAATTGCAGGATTAGAACTAGCTAAAAGTATGAATATCAAGAATTTGCAAGTATATGTTGACTCCTTGTTAATTACTAATCATTTTAATGGATCCTATGCAGTTAAGGGTGAGAAGTTAATCGAATACCTCGATATTCTCAAAAAATTAGCAGGATATTTCGATGTTTTACACTTGAACAGGTACCAAGAGAGGATAATGCTGAAGCGGATGCCTTAGCAAATCTGGGATCATCAGTCAGGATACCGGAAGGGACCCAAATACCAATAATACATGTTTTATATCCTGCAACGAATCCTCAGGATAAAGAAGTAGCGGATATTCGGGGTCCTGGAGTGGAATATCCTGAACAGTATTCTGAATCCTGGACAACTCCAATTCTGAAATATCTTAAAGATGGACACATCCCCGAAAATGAAAATCCTAAGGCATTTAGGTTGAAGGTATCACGATTCACTATTATAAATAATATTCTATACAAGAAATCTCTTGCAGGACCATATTTAAGGTGCTTGGAGGATCATGAAGCCAAAGAAGTACTTCAGGATATACATGAAGAGGACTGTGGTAATCACACTGGGGGCAGATCATTATTCTCGAAAGTATTGAGGACAGGATACTTTTGGCCAACAATGAGAAAAGATGCTGCAGAATACGCTCGAAGATGTGATGCATGTCAAAGGCATAGTAACATACTACATCAACCAGCTGAACCATTATATCCTGTAGTTTCCCCTTGGCCATTCATGAAGTGGGGGATGGATATAGTGGGGAAGTTACCAAAGGCTCCGGGAGGAAAAGTATTTATGTTAGCAATGACGGATTATTTCTCTAAGTGGGTCGAGGCTGAAGCATTCGTTCAAGTAAGAGACCAAGAAGTAGTATCCTTCATAAAGAGGAATATCCTGACTAGGTTTGGAGTACCAGCCGAGATCATTTGTGATAATGGGTCCCAGTTTATAAGCAAAAGGACTACTGACTTTTGCAAAAGTTGGGGAATCAAAATGATCACATCTACTCCGGTACATCCTCAAGCGAATGGACAAGCCGAATCCTCGAACAAGATAATAGTCAATAACTTAAAAAAGAGACTTGGAGCCAAGAAAGGAAGATGGGCGGAAGAGTTACCTTTTGTTTTGTGGGCTGATAGGACAACGGTGAAGAATGCAACTGGCCAAACCCCGTTTTCCTTGGTATTTGGAGCAGAGGCAATGATTCCAACAGAAATGATGATACCTACTGCAAGATCTATGCTACAGGATCCTGAACAGAATCCTGAAGTCTTATGTCAGGATCTAGATACTATAGATGAAAAAAGAGATGCAGCAAGGCTGAGGATAGCAGCATATCAACAAAGAATATCCAGAGCATACAATAAGAACATAAGGACTAGAAGATTTCGAGTTGGTGATTGGGTGCTGAGAAAGGCTTTTCAAAACACCACTAATCCTGCCGATGGCAAGCTAGCTCCGAAATGGGAAGGACCTTATGAAGTCGAGTCAGAAGCAGGGAAAGGAGCATATCGACTCAGGAATGTGGAAGGGGATATGCTACCAAGATCCTGGAATGCAATACATTTGAAGCTCTATTTCAAGTAAGAGTAGAATTTGTTTTCTATCTCGGAATGGTATGTGTTCTATCTCTTTAAAATATATTTGTTTATTATCTTGAACCCAATACTGACTTAAGCATCGGAGGGGTGTTAGCCAAGCTAACACCCACCTTAGTTTAGAACTGTTTTGCAGGATATGTTTCAGGATATAGCTCCAGGATATATACTCAGGATAAGTCGAAAGATTAGAGGATTGGCCCCCTCTCTCACGTTTAAGGGATCCTGATCCCTTCACAGGTTTAAAGGTATTCACCTTTCTTTCGAATTGGGTTTAAACACCTCGCCTGGAGCGCAAGTTATCTAGGTGTAGTTCAAGGTAGCGGGACCAGTTCATGTAAAAGTGGCTGACAATTTCGTTACTGTTGGCTATATCCTGGATTCTAAAGGTATATGAGGATTGATCACCCTCTCTCACGAAAGAGTATTTTCATACTCTCAGAGGTTTAAAGGTTTTCACCTTTCTAAGTCTAGGAGTTTATACACTCTCGCCTGTAGCGCATGAAATTCAGGGTTTATCCCCAGATATCAGGGTCTATCCCCAATATGTTAAGGATTCTTCTCAGAATATCGGGGGTTCTGCCCTTGGGCATTCGGAATTCATTCGAGCCAAAAGGTAAACACATTTGTGTCTTTGTCAAACGCAGGGGACACACATTATTCTAATCCGAGGGATGGATCCAAGTTTATAAGTATGCACTGGGGACAAATTTATGATAAAGGATTGGAACTGATTCTCTAAGAATCTCTGGTATGATCTCTCCTTTTTATTTGGATAATTTATGGGTTGTATTTCAATATCCTTTTCAAGATATCTTTCAGGATATCCCCCAGGATACATCTATGATATATGTTCAAAACAAACAATTTTCACAAGTAAACTTCGTATGTTAATGACAACAATAATAAAGTCAAAAGAAAGTAGTTATATTATTAACATACCAAAAGATGTGCTCTTAGTTTCACCTCAAAACAAGGCCCATCCACTAAGAGCACTAGTAGTTCATAACCATATTCACCCAACAGTTGAGGGCTTCATCTCAAACCGAGACCCATCCACCTTCAACTGTTGTATTGTTCAAAAAGCATGCAGGAAATATAAATTGTTCAGGTACGGAAAAGTAAAGTGCGGAAAAGTAAATTGTTTGTGGGACTACAAACCAACATTCAAATTCAAAAAGGTGGGCTCTGGCCTTGGCACGTATATCCGTCATCGCCCACCTAAATGCCCTCACATAGCGGCATCGCCTCCAACCTTCTCAGACTTCTCTGCTCCAGCATTTTTACCAGCATCCTGCGCAGCATCCTGACCAATGTCCATCTCAGCATCACCTCCAGCATCCTTCTTCTCTCCAGCTTGGACCACTACCTCCGTTGACTTGGAAGACTCACCGGCTTCAGCAGGAAGTGGCACAGCTTTGCCTCCGAGCTCCTTCAACTTGGCCACCCAGGATTCAACTGGCCAAGATGGACAAACAAGGCCTGTCTCCTTGGCCTCGTAGGCCATCTTGATGCGTGCTTGTAGCAGGGAGACGATAGCGGAAGCCTTGACTCCCTCTCGAAAGCTGATTAAGGCCTGATCATGGTCCATTTGAACACTGGCAAGTTTGACCTCAGCATCTTGGGTGACCTTCTTTAGCAAGCTTTCATAGTGCCGGCTCTTTGCTTCGGCGATAGCACCTTGGTCGGCAACGGTGCTCTCAAGCTGCTTGATCCTGGCTTCATGAAGTGCCACAGTACCACAAGCGTCATTGTACAAGTGGAGCAAATGCTGGAGGCCCTGTACATTGATCACAGGTATGGGGTTAGAATATATGCTGACTAAGACGTCCTACCAGGATATCCTGTTAGGATATACGTGCAGGATATATGTGCAGGATATACATGAAGGATATGCGGCAGGATATTACCTTGTTGAGGAAGGATGTCATTGGCTCTAAGGAGTCGGAGAAGCTAAGCTCATCATAGGAGAACCCTTCAGAGCTTGGAGTACTGACCTCAAGGCCCTTTCTCTTTTTAGCTGCGGAAGCACGGGTTCTTGGATTGGTCTTGGGAGCCGGGAGTGGCTTGGAGCTGGTGGTAGCAGGAGTCTCCTTCTTGACTATGGCTGGAGTTGGATAGCTGTCAAGTTCATCCAGGTCTAGATAGACTGGGACTTTGCTGGAGTCTGCACACAGGGAGTAAATTCTAAATCCCTCCTATAAATAACAGATAAGAAGCATGTGTATGCAGGATATCTTGCAGGATCCTTACCAGACATGTTGGCACTTGAAAGAGGACTTGGAGTTGGTGGAGAGGGGTTGAAACTTCTTTCTGCCTCTGGGAGAAGTCTAATGGCGTCTATTCTTTCTTGAGAATTGGCAAGAGGAGGAGCAATCTTCCTGAAATCAGCTGCATAATAAAGAAGATAAGTTAGTTCAGGATATGGAACAGGATAAGCGACAGGATCATTCTTAAACCCTAAATCCTACCCTTTTTCAACCACTGTAACGGATATTCCGTCCCACCAGGGATTGAATCCCTTTTTACAAAGAAAAACTTGGATTGCCAACCATCCTCGTTCTTGGTGGCACGAAGTATCAATGGGTCACCGGAAGTAGAATAAAACAGAAATCTGCATGATCCGTGGCATCTAAGCTTGTAAGCCAGGGGGAGATCATGGATGGAAAGATCAGGAATGTGGTTTCTCTTGATCTGGTCAAGAACAGTTAAGACACGCCAGAGCATTGGCATTGTTTGGCTAAAAGAGATTTTTGTGATATTAAAGAACTCGGTGATGAAATCCGGAAAGGGGAATCGAAGCCCTAGGGTAAAAGGGAAAGCACTAAAGCAAATCCACTCGTTGGGGACCATATCTGACCGGATTTCACGGTCAAACGGTCTAAATATGGTTCCTTCCGGGAAGATACCGGAGGATTTTAAGGCAGACAGGTGGGCACTATCAAAGGTACAGGTTTCCTTCTCCGGTTCTTGGAGAAGGTTTTGTTGGTAGAACGTAGGGGCCGAGTCACCTGAGCTGGATCTTGTTTGGCGCGGCATTTGAGCAACTGAATTTTTCGCCGGAGAGAAAAGATAAAGAAAAGTATGAAAGATAGAGAGAAAATGTACCTTTTTCCTTGTCGATTATGATTAAAAAAGAAGATGAGGATGAGAAGATATAGGGTATGATGAGTAGATATAGGCTGGGTAGTTGCAAACGGTCACATCACAGGTCTTATCTCTTAATTGCCTCGGTTTGCGTAAAAAATGTAACCGTTAGTAATGAGGATACTAAACGGTAACATTTTTGGGGACAATTGTTATGGGCTAATTTCTGAGCTCATATCCTGAGAAATATCTTGGCTTTTATCTTGATTAAATAATGTCTGTTCATATCCGGGGTGCGGATTCAGGGTATTGGTAATATCCTGAATGGTATCCTCAGGATCACTAACGGATTACGTGCAGGTACGTGGGCTGGAAGCTAGCAACGTTCACAAAGACTTGTTCTGCGGAAGACTCGGTCCAAACCGTTCAAAGAAAGACGTTGAAGCCTTATTACTCGGTCTACAACGTTCGTAATGGAATATTCGGAGCATCCCATATTTATAGGGATATTTGTTTGTATTTCGTTACTATAAATAGGAGGAACACCAGATCGAATAGGACACAACAATTTCACTGCAATCACACTCACTACACACCAACACTTGCTCTCTCGCAAATTGTACTCTCACACAAATTCATTGTAACGCTTAGAGATCTGGTTGATATCCTGCACTGTATCCTGAAGTTTAAGGCAATAAGAAGAACAAGGCAGCTGCGATTGTCAGCTCCCGAGGTTTTATGCCGGCGATCTAGATTGATCAAGGGCTTTCCTCGTACATCTCGTGTCGTCTCCTTTACTTTTTGCTTATTATTTGCTCACTGTTTGATCGCAGATACAGTTCAATATCCTGAGCCGTATCCTGAATACTGATTTTCTAAATAATTTAACAAGCATATTTTCCATAAACTTTTTAGCACACTACCTCACATTACTAATTTGATCACTAAATTGCTTCGGTAATTTTTGACCAAAACAATAGCCAACAATAACGAAATTGTCAGCCACTTTTACATGGACTGGTCCCGCTATCTTGAACTATCCCTGGATAACTTGCGCTCCAGGTGGGGTGTTTAAACCCAATTCGAGAGAAAGGTGAATACCTTTAAACCTGTGAAGGGATCAGGATCCCTTAAACGTGAGAGAGGGGGCCAATCCTCTAATCTTTCGAAATATCCTGAGTGTGCATCCTGAAGTTATATCCTGAAGCATATTCTGCAAAACAACCTTAAACTAAGGTGGGTGTTAGCCTGACTAACACCCCTCCGATGCTTAAGTCAGTACTGGGTTCAAGCAAAATAAAATAGAATTATATTTAAAAGAGATAGAATTCATACCATCCTGAGTTAGAAATTAAATTCTAAACTCACTTGAAATAGGCTTTGAGGTGTATAGCATTCCAGGATCTTCGTAGTATATCCCCCTCCATATTCTTAAGCCGGTATGCTCTTTTCCCTGATTCCGATTCAATCTCATAAGGTCCTTCCCACTTAGGAGCTAACTTTCCATCAACATGATTAGTAGTATTCTGAATAGCCTTTCTTAATACCCAATCTCCAACCTGAAACCTTATAGTCCTTATATTCTTGTTATACACTCTGGATATCCTCTGTTGATATGCTGCCATCCTCAGTTTTGCTGCATCTCTTGTCTCATCAATAGTATCCAATTCTTGGCATAGGGCTTCAGGATTCTGCTCAGGATCCTAGAGGTTGGATCTCGCTGTAGGTATCACCATTTCTGTCGGGATCACCGCTTCTGCTCCAAATACTAAGGAAAATGGGGTTTGGCCAGTGCACCTTTTACTGTCGTTCTATCAACCCATAAAACAAAGGGTAATTCTTCTGCCCATCTTCCTTTCTTAGCTCCTAGTCTTTTCTTCAAATTGTTGACACTTATCTTGTTCAAGGATTCTGCTTGTCCATTTGCTTGAGGATGTACCGGTGTGGATGTGATCATTTTAATTCCCCAACTCTTGCAAAAGTCAGTAGTCCTCTTACTTATAAATTGAGAACCATTGTCACAAATTATCTCGGCTGGTATTCCAAACCTGGTCAGGATATTCCTTTTTATGAAGGATACTACTTCTTGGTCTCTAACTTGAACAAATGCTTCAGCTTCAATCCATTTAGAGAAATAATCAGTCATTTCCAGCATGAAGACTTTTCCTCCTGAAGCCTTTGGCAACTTTCCAACTACATCCATTCCCCACTTCATGAATGGCCAAGGGGAAGAATAGGATAAAGTGGCTCAGCAGGTTGATGTAATATATTACTGTGTCTTTGACATGCATCACATCTTCGAGCATACTCTGCAGCATCTTTTCTCATCGTCGGCCAATAGTATCCTGTCCTTAATGCCTTTGAGAATAACGACCGGCCCCCAGTATGGTTACCACAATCCCCTTCGTGTATATCCTGAAGCACTTCTTTGGTTTCGGGATCCTCCAAGCACCTCAGATATGGTCCTGCAAGAGATTTCTTGTACAAAACATTATTTATAATAGTGAATCGTGATACCTTCATTCTAAAGGCCTTAGGATTCTCATCCTTTGGAATGTGTCCTTCCTTGAGATATCTCATGATTGGAGCCATCCAGGACTTAGGATCCTCCTCGGGATACTCATCATCAGGATCCTGGATACTTATTACTTCCTTGTCCTGAGATTTTAGAAGATCCATCGCAGGATACAAGATATGTAATATTAGTATTTGGGTTCCCTCTGGTATCCTGACTAATGATCCTAGATTAGCCAAGGCATCTGCTTCAGCATTATCCTCTCTTGGTACCTGTTCAAGTGTAAAAACATCGAAATATCCTGCTAATTTTTTGAGAATTTCGAGATACTCGATTAACTTATCACCTTTAACGCATTCCCTGATACTGCAAGATACAGGGATAATGGTTCACCATTCTCGGGCTTCATCAATAGAGGTACAGTTGAGAGATACTGCTTTAATTCCTGCAAGGTTGCTTCATGCTTCTCTCCCCATTTGAATTTCTTATTCTTCTTCAGGATATCGTAGAATTCCTTGCATTTTTTCGAGGATCTTGAGATAAATCTGTTTAATGCTGCTACTCGTCCCGTCAATCTTTGTACATCTTTCATGTTGGAAGGTGACTTGATATCCAAGATGGCTTTGATCTGTTCTGGGCTTGCTTCTATCCCTCTTTTAGTCACCATATATCCTAGAAACTTTCCTGCCCCCACTCCAAAATGGCATTTAGCAGGATTTTGCTTCATGTTGTACTGGTCCAGGATATCGAATGCTTCTTCAATACCTCGGAGATGATCCTCAGCCTTCTTAGATTTTACCACCATATCATCGATGTATACCTCCATGGTGTCCCCCAGCTTGTCTTTGAACATCATGTTCACCAACCTTTGGTATGTTGCACCTGCATTTTTTAAACCAAAAGGCATAGCAGTATAACAATAAATACCTGTCGGTGTCATGAAAGCAGTATCCTCCTGATCCAAAGGTTCCATTTGGATCTGCTGGAATCCTGAGGAAGCATCCATGAAGGTTAACATCTCGTGGCCTGCAGTAGCATCCACCATTAAATCGATATGAGGTAGGGGAAATGGGTCTTTGGGATAAGCTTTGTTCAAGTCTGTGTAGTCTACACAGACTCTCCATTTCCCATTTTTCTTTTGCACCACTACTACATTTGCTAGCTGATATGGGTGATTTTCTGCTCATATATCCTGACTAATATTCTGACTTTGTTTGTTTTATTGTGACCAGGATACCGGATCAGGATATTGGTAACATCCTGATACGATATCCTGGTAGTAGCTAATTAACCCACGTGCAGATTAAATGTTGTGAGTCTCTAACGTTCAAATGGACTTCTTCTCCACAAGACTCAGATAAATCAGTTAGAATATGGACATTGAAGCCGGAAGACGTGGACTACAACGTTCACAAAGTGAATATTCCATATATCCCGGATTTATAGGCTAGTTAGTTAGTTTCTTTTTACTATAAATAGATTAATCAGATCAGATAAGAACACACACAATCTCTCGAACTCTCTTTCTCTCTAGCTGCAAACACTCACAATACACTCACACTTGTATCGAAATCACATTGTAACATTTAGTTGATCCGCATCATATCCCGCACTGTATCCTGACATTTGAAGTAATAAGAAGAACAAGGCAGCTGCGATTGTCAGCTCTCGAGGTTTTGTGTCGGCGATCTAGATTGATCAAGGGCTTTCCTCGTACATCTCGTGTCACCCTTTACATTTTTGCTCATTGTTTGATCATAGATACAACTCAATATCCTGAGCCGTATCCTGATAACTGTTTTTACAAACAACTAAATTAGCATATTTTCAACACACATTCTTAGCACGCTACCTCACTTAACTAATTTGATCACTTAATTGCTTTGGTAATTTTTTACTAAAACAATTTGGCGC
Organism: Helianthus tuberosus; assembly: GCA_030545235.1. Taxonomy (NCBI): domain Eukaryota; kingdom Viridiplantae; phylum Streptophyta; class Magnoliopsida; order Asterales; family Asteraceae; genus Helianthus; species Helianthus tuberosus. The sequence goes on along the minus strand of CM060377.1, from coordinate 53,731,787 downwards.
CCACCGTGGGGCAAGTGGTGCTATTTCTACTAAAAGCTTTTGCAAAATCATTACTTGGTTTTCTATTTTCAAAACTTTTTGCTACACTATTTTCAATGGCCTCGAGATCAAACATGAGCTCGTCCACCGTGTCTGCTACCACCTCTGCAACAATTGGTTCGGTGCTTCCACCACCTCCTCCGAGAACCCACGCCTCTTCACTGCCTCAGGATGTTATCCCCACTCGCAACATTCAAGGATCTGCTCCTGTTTTGGCCTCTAATGAAGAATTTCTAAATTTGTTTGGTAGTGTACAGGAACAGATGAGGCAGCAGCAGGAGACCAATCAGATGCTGATGAGAGAGATACAACTCTTGAAATCCAGCTCAAGCAGGCCCACTGAGGATACTGTCACTCCCTTGCAACCAAGGGCTTTAAACTTCAGTTCTACAGTATATACTAAGGATAACAGGGGTAATATTATGCATAGCCATTCCCAGAATCATACTCCTGAGATACCCTCTTCAGTCAGGGTGTCAACTGTGAGAAGCTCAGGATATGCTTCAGGATATGGCCAGAATCCTCAGACTGGTAACGTATCTAATAATAATAATACTCTTGCTACTAATGGTATTGGATCTTTGCAGGATGCAGGTATGACATCAGCATTTTCTAGGGAGCATCAGAAATTGAAGGATATGATATCCAGTGTACCTGGAGTGGTCCAACCAATTCCAGAAGTATCCTAAGACAGCCACAGGATATTTCGGTTTACGTATCCTATTTGTGATGCTGAAATCCCAAAAAGGTTTCAAACCCCCAACATAAAGCTCTATGACGGAACTACGGATCCTGAAGAGCATATTGCCCAATATTGGGAAAGGATGGAAATCAACCCTATTCCTCCGGATCTCAAGGACGCATGCCTATGCAACGGTTTTGGTTCTACCTTAATAGGATCAGCCTTAAAATGGCTCTTAAACGTTCCTCCTCACTCAATTACATCATTTGCTCATTTAGTGAATTTATTTAATAGTCAATTTTCTTGCAGTCGAAGTTTTGAGAAACTAACCAGTGATCTTTACAGGATAACTCAAGGACCTCAGGAATCCTTTAGGGATTATGTGAACAAGTTTAGTCGGGAATCCTTAGATATCCCACATCTTGATGTTGCAACAGCTGTGCAGGCTTTCAATATGGGGTTGTGAAAAGATTCTCAATTTTACCAGGATCTTGTAATGAATCCCTGCAGAAATCTGGATGAAGCTCAGAACAGGGCTTTAAGATATATTCGGCTGGAGGATGACAAAAAGATGCAAGAAAGGATGAATTCATCCACAACCTATGAGTCAACCAACAGGAAATCAGAATCCTCGTATAAACCATATCGCTCTAAGCCGTATGGCAGGAATGACAACAAGAAAGTGAATGCTGTTGAAGACGAGGATCCTGAGGAGTATCCTGAGTTGTCTGAATATTGTTTTTTTTTTGTAAATATACCTGAACTGATGTATGCTATGTAGGGTTTAGGAGACAAAGCAAGGTGGCCCCGGAAGAATCAACAAAAAGCTGATTGGAAGGATAAGTCCAAATGGTGTGCCTTCCATGAGGATTTCGGACATGTTACTAAGGATTGCATTGCTTTGAGGAAAGAAATAAGCTATCTCTTGAGCAAGGGATATCTGAAGGACCTCTTGGGAAGAAAGAAGAATAAGGGTCAGGATCCTGAGAAGGATCTTGAGCGAGCGGCATCACCTCCTGCGGATGCCAAAATAATTAACTTTATTTCAAGAGGATCCGACATCTGCGGGACGTCATATTCTGCGGCGAAAATGCACGCGAAGGAAGCCAAGGCAGAGAGGGGAGATAAGCCAACCAGGATGTTAACCCTCATAACTGATAAAGTGATCACGTTTGATAGCGATGACAGGGATACTGTCCAGGATCCTCACCATGATGCTTTGGTAATAACGTTGTATGTTGCTAACCATTTTGTGCGCAGGAAACTGGTGGATAATGGCAGCTCCGTCAACATAATTCAGCTGGAAATGTTGAAAAGTATGAATGTATCCCCGATGGATATTACTTCGAAATCCACTGTGCTTGTTGGTTTTAGTGGAGAAGCCAGGAATACCGTAGGGGAGATAAAGTTGCCTGTGTATATCGAAGGGGTCAACTCAATGCAGCGCTTTTGTGTCATGGACTCCTTATCCTGCTATAATATTATATTAGGTAATCTTTGGATCCATGATATGAAAGCTGTGCCATCAACCTATCATCAATGCATCAAGATCCCTACCCCTTGGGGAGTAGTCAAGGTGGAAAGTGATCAGCAGGAAGCAAATGAGTGTTATTCTTCTTCGATGAAATCCTCGATGAAGCCTAGTGCAGCATAGCAATTAAAGATGCGAGCCTAGAATATCATGGAAGCTTCAGAGTAGGATGTAAAGAAAATTATCCTGGATCAGGATAATTCAGATATCTCGGTGATCGTGGGAACCAATATCCCTCAGGATATTGAAAATCAATTAACTGACTTTTTGAAATTCAGGATGTCAACATTCGCGTGGAAACATGAGGATATGACAGGTGTCTCCAAGGATATTATAACTCACAAACTCGGAATTGATAGGTCTTTCAAGCCTGTCCAAGAGAAACGAAGGAAGTTTGCTCCATAGCGGAATACTATCAATCAGGAGGAAATTGAAAGATTATTAAAGAGCAAGATGCTCAAAGATTAACAGGGCGAGTAGCAGAATTAAACAGGTTTATATCAAAATCCTCGGAGAAATGCAAGGAATTCTATGATATCCTGAAGAAGAATAAGAATTTCGAATGGGGAGAGAAGCATGAAGCAGCCTTGCAGGAATTAAAGCGGTATATCTCGACTGCACCTCTATTGATGAAGCCCGAGGATGGTGAACCATTATCCCTGTATCTGGCAGTATCAGGGAATGCGGTAAGTGCTGTCCTGGTAAAGGATCACGAAGGTCAGCAATATCCTGTCTGATGTGGGGTAAAATACACATATTTGTCCCGTGTAGATTGTATAATTTTTGTACAGTTTTATTTGTTTTTATTTAGTTTTAGTATTATATTATATTATTTGGTGTTTTGGCAGGTCCTGGTGCAAATGGAGAGAAAATGAGTAAAATGTAAATAACCAGCCAGTTGGGAAGAGTGGGGTACCAGGTGTTAGGGGAGGATTTTCTAACAATTAGTGATCCTTATTCATTATCCTAACTAGTGATCCTTACTTCTGTGACAGGTGGTGATCCTCAGAAGGGCTTTAGGATCAGGATCATGGATCATTTCAAGGATCCTCATACTGACGATTGTTTACTTATGCTTTATAACATTTCGCAGGTATAACAAGCTTGACCAAGTCTTAGCGACATTCTTGGAGAATATTCCCGAAGTATTCTGCACGTGCTAGATCAAAACTAGACGTTATGGAGAACGTGGAGGCTTGGCCCAAAAGTCGGAGAGTTTGTTAGCTAGATAATTTTCTTATTTTAAAGGGAGTAACGAGCTAAGTTAGAAAGTGAGTGACACTTAGTCATTTTGGCAGTTACACACACTCGCAAACACGCTCATACAAGCTCTCGTTCAAACACTTAGCGATTTCATACACTTTTTACACACTTCACCGTAGTGATCCTTGTACCTAGCTCGTTACTATCCGAAGTTGTAAACATTTAACCATTTATTTTAGCTTGGTGATCGGTAGTTTCCATCACCCGGGGTTTTTTGTGCCGGAGATCAACTCTTGATCAAGGGCTTTTTCCCCGTATAAATCCTTGTGTTGTTTGTGCATTCTACATTGAAGTGATCCTCATTGTTGTTACACATTTTAAGCATCATTCCCCTAAACAAAGAGTTTGGTTGCAATATCATCATCAGATTTTCTGACCAAAACAGTTTGGCGCCCACCGTGGGGCAATTGGTGCTTCGTCCCTAAGAAAATACGCATTTCTGTGCTTAATTCGGCTCACTACAACTAAGCAGATGGCTTCCTCATCGAAGAATGCTTCAAACTTGATGCCCTCATTCACTTCCTCACAAGGCGTTCCTCCTTTGCCTCCACCACCTTCTGGATCCCAGAAGAATACAGAGAATGCTGTGAAGAAACCGACCCCCATTTTCTCAAAACCACCTACTTCTTCTGTTTCAACTAATCCTACTACTAATGATCTCTATACCTTGATTTTGCAGATGAGGAATCATGCACAAGAGCAGGATAAGACCAACGAAAGGATCCTCCGGGAGATTGATGAAATTAAGAAACAGAAGAAAACGGCAGAGGATCATTCTCCACTGATGCCCAGATCTTTGAATTTTGACACTCCGGTGGTTACTTCTCAGCCGTCAGTGGTTCCAAACATTCAATTTGCGGGTGGACCGAAAGGAGTGCACTACGGAACAACAGCTATGACCCAGGCACTAGGTTCATATTTCCAGCCAGCAGGATCCTATCCCCAGCATATGGGATCCCTCACGAGTACAGGAGGATATTCAGGAATGCAGCAGTTTCAAGGATCCTCCTTCGTTCCAGGATCATCCCAGGTTCAAGGATCCTCCTTCGTTCCAGGATCATCCCAGATGCAAGGATCCTCCTTCGTCCCAGGATCATCCCAGGTTCAAGGATCCTCCTTCGTTCCAGGATCATCCCAGGTTCAAGGATCCTCCTTCGTTCCAGGATCATCCCAGGTTCAAGGATCCTCCTTTGTTCCAGGATCATCCCAGTTTCAGGGATCCTTCCAGATGCCAGGATCCTTGAGGAGTTTGCAAACAGGAAGTTCAGATGTCCATCAAGGAGATTTTATTCCAATGCAGACCAATGCCTCTGCTGGCCCCTCGATCATTCCAGAGTCTCAACAATATGGATTAACCTCCATATTTCCTAACTTGAATCCAATGGGAGGTAACACTTTTAATAATTCTCATACTATTAACCATGGTTTTATGCAGGATCCAGGTATCAATCATGCCATGGCCAGAGAATTGCAAAAGCTAAAGGATATGATCTCGAGTGTTCCGGGAGTAGTCAAACCTATTCCAGAGATTGCAGATGGGAGCCACAAGATATCTCGCTTTGCACCACCAATCTGTGATGCTGAGATACCCAAGAGGTTCCATGTGCCTACAATGAAACTGTATGATGGTTCGACGGATCCTGAAGAACACATAGCACAATACAGGGAGAGGATGGAGATCAATCCAATCCCAGAAAAGTTAAAGGAAGCATGCCTATGCAAAGGATTCGGATCCACTCTTACTGGATCAGCTCTCAAATGGCTGCTAAGTCTTCCTCCCTATTCTATTACCTCATTTGCAAACCTAGTTAACTTGTTTAATACTCAGTTTTCCTGTAGTAGAAAATTTGAACGACTAACTAGTGATTTATATAGGATAACCCAAGGTCATAATGAATCATTAAGGGATTACATTACCAAATTTAGTAAAGAATCCTTAGACATTCCCAACTTAGATATAGCCACGGCTGTTGAAGCCTTCAAAATGGGATTACTTAGGGATTCCTTATTTTATGATGATCTTGTTATGACACCGTGCAGGAACCTAGATGAGGTAAGAACCCGGGCCCTCAGGTTCATCCGGCTAGAGGATGATAAGAGGATTCAGGAGAGGATAACAGGATCCTCAAAGCAGGATAAGCAAGGATCCTCATTCAGAAACAACAAGTTCAGATCCTACAACAAATCTGATAATCAGAACGTGCATTCTATTGATCAAGAAGAGGATGATGAGGATTATCCTCCAATTTCTGAATATTGCTTTAGTGTTGACAACAATGAACTAATCCTTGCCATGCAGAACCTAGGTGATAAAGCTAGATGGCCAAGAAAGAATGACAGGCCAGCTGCAACTAAGGATAAATCAAAGTGGTGTGCATATCATGAAGATTTTGGGCACCTCACAGAAGAATGCATTGCATTAAGAAAGGAAATTGGATACTTGCTGAGCAAAGGGCATCTAAAAGAGTTGTTGGGAAGAAAAAAGTCAAGGACTCAGGATCCTGAAAGGATCCCTGAGAAGGCTCCAGCCCCTCCAGCAGACACACAAGTGATAAACTTTATCTCTGGGGGATCCGACATTTGTGGCACATCCTTCTCAGCAGCTAAGAGGCATGCGAAGGAAACTAAAATGGATAACGGAGAAAGGCCAGTTCGAACATCGAGTGTCTCCGAAGGAAAAGTCATAACCTTTGATGAAGAGGATCGTATTGATATCCAGGATCCTCATCACGATGGTTTAGTTATTACTCTTTTTATATCTAACTATTTTGTCCGCAGGATCCTAATAGACGGAGGAAGTTCAGTGAACATTATCCAGCTTGATGTTCTAAAGAAGATGGGTATCCCTGAATCAGAGATCATACCAAGATCCTCCGTGCTCGTGGGATTTAGTGGCGAGACCAAGAACACCCTGGGGGACATTAAACTCCCAATATATATTGGAGGCTTACACTCTTATCAAAAGTTTTGTGTTATTGACTGTTTATCTTGTTGTAATGTTATCCTTGGCAGGCCCTGGATACACGATATGAAAGCAGTCCCATCTACTTACCATCAATGTGTGAAGCTCCCTAGTCCTTGGGGAATAGTAAAGATTGATAGCGATCAGCAGGAAGCTAAGGATTGCTACACTTCATCGATGAAACCAGCTTCGAAGTCAAGGGAGCAATAGCAATCAAGGTATCCTCCAAGGAGTGTCTTGGAGGCCAGAGAGCAGGATGTGGTAGAAATCCTCATGGATCCTGATGATCCTGAATCCAAAATCTATATCGGGTCAGGGATCCTTGGCGAAATGAAAGAAGACCTCATATCCTTCCTGAAAAGGAGAAAGACTACCTTTGCATGGAAACACGAAGACATGACCGGTATATCCAAGGATGTTATCACTCACAAGCTCGGCATTGATAGATCCTTCAAACCAATCCATCAAAGGAGAAGGAAGTTTGCACCAGAAAGGAATGCCATTATCCAGGAAGAGGTAGAGAAATTGCTCCGGGCAGGTATGATTAGAGAGGTCAAGTATCCAAGATGGTTGGCCAATGTGGTTGTTGTTCAAAAGAAAAACGGAAAGTGGAGGGTATGTGTCGATTTTACCGATTTAAATAAGGCATGTCCCAAGGATCCTTTCCCTTTACCCCACATTGACTCCATGGTGGATGCAACTGCGGGTCATGAACTGTTAACTTTTATGGATGCTTCATCTGGATTTCAACAAATCCAAATGGAACCATCCGACCAAGAGGATACGGCCTTCATGACTCCAACTGGTATATATTGCTATATTGCTATGCCGTTCGGATTGAGAAATGCAGGTGCAACATACCAAAGACTGGTGAATATGATGTTCAAGGATCAGATTGGACAAACTATGGAGGTTTACATAGACGATATGGTAGTAAAATCCTTAAAAGCTGAGGATCACCTAAGAGACTTGGAGGAAGCATTCGATATCCTTGACAAATACAACATGAAGCTTAATCCTTCAAAATGTCATTTTGGTGTTAAAGCAGGTAAATTCTTAGGATACATGGTGACTAAGAGAGGCATCGAAGCTAGCCCGGAACAAATCAAAGCAATAGTGAACATCAAATCTCCGGCCAATGCTAAGGATGTTCAAAGGCTAACAGGAAGGATAGCAGCCTTGAACAGATTCATATCCAAGTCCTCCGAGAAGTGTAAAGAATTCTATGATATCCTAAGGAAGAACAAGAAATTTGAGTGGACGGAGAAGCATGAAAATGCTTTAAAAGCCCTCAAAGATTACCTATCCTCGGCCCCGGCTTTGATGAAACCAGAAAAAGGTGATGTGTTATCCTTGTATCTTGCAGTATCCTCAAAAGCAGTAAGTGCGGTCCTTGTTAAGGATCATCAAGGTACACAACATCCTGTCTATTATGTAAGTAAAAGTTTACTTGATGCCGAATCCAGGTACTCACACCTTGAAAAGCTTATCCTTGCATTAATAATGGCATCTACCAAGTTAAGACATTATTTTGAAACTCATGTTATCATTGTTAAAACTAATTTTCCAATTAAGAATGTCCTCAGGAAACCAGAGATGTCAGGAAGGATGGCTAAGTGGGCAGTGAAATTGAGTGCATATGATATAAGATATGAGCCTAGGACAGCTATCAAATCCCAAGCATTAGCTGACTTTGTGGCTGATTTCAGTAGTGATTTACAAGAAGAAGCTGAGTTAGAAGTCCAGCAGCTAGAGGAGACCAAGGATCCTTGGATACTTCACACTGATGGATCCTCAAATGTCAAAGGCACAGGGCTTGGAATACTACTAAAATCTCCACAGGGGGACATAATACCCCATTCTATAGCTTGTGAGTTCCAAACCACTAATAATGAGGCTGAATATGAAGCCTTAATTGCTGGTTTGCAAATTGCAAAGCATATGGGGATCAGGTATCTTGAGGTACACGTAGATTCTTTGTTAATTACAAATCACTTTAATGGATCATATGCTGTTAAAGGTGAAAAGCTAACCAAATATTTGGAGATAGTCAAAAGTTTGGCACTCTCTTTTGTCTCTTTTAGTTTGTCACAGGTACCAAGGGAAGAAAATACAGAAGCTGACGCATTGGCTAACTTAGGATCATCTTTGAAGATCCCAGAGGATATCAAGATCCCTATTATCCATATCCTGACCCCAGCTATTGAGGATCATGTGGCTATGGAGATAGGGAATAATTCTGCAATGATCCCTAGTGAGGATACTCGATCCCATCCAGGATCAGGATCATGGATCTCACCAATTATGAGATACTTACAACATGGAGAGATTCCTACAGGAGAAAACCCTAGGGCTTTCAAATCTAAGGTATCTCAATTCACAATTTTAAATAATGTGTTGTATAGACGATATCTTGCAGGACCATACTTGAGATGCATTGAGGATCCTGAAGTTCAGGAAGTTTTAAAAGACTTCCATGGAGGAGATTGTGGAAACCACACTGGGGGCAGGGCTTTATTCTCAAGGATCCTGAGGACAGGATACTACTGGCCAACCATGAAGAAAGATGCTGTGGAGTATGCCAGAAGATGTGATCCTTGCCAGAGACACAGCAATATCCTTCATCAACCAGCCGAATTATTGCATCCTATATCCTCCTCTTGGCCATTTATGAGATGGGGTATGGATATAGTTGGCAAGCTCCCTAAGGCACCTGGTGGGAAAGTATTCATGCTAGCTATGACTGATTACTTCTCCAAGTGGATAGAGGCAGAAGCTTTTGCCCAAGTTAGAGAAAAGGAAGTTATATCCTTCATTAAAAGAAATATTATAACTAGATTTGGAATTCCTTCCGAGATTATATGTGATAATGGTTCCCAATTTATTGGGGGCAGAACCACTAACTTTTGTGACAGCTGGGGGATTAAGATGATAACATCAACACCAGTCCACCCACAAGCTAATGGTCAAGCAGAATCATCCAACAAGATCATCATCAACAACTTGAAGAAGAAGCTTGGATCCAAGAAAGGAAAATGGGCAGAAGAGCTACCCTATGTGCTCTGGGCTGACAGGACAACCCCTAAGAATGCTACTGGTCAAACACCATTCTCTTTGGTGTTTGGGGCAGAATCAGTGATCCCAACAGAAATGGTGGTTCCTACTGCTAGAACAAGTACCCGTGATCCTGAGGAAAATGATGAAAACTTGGCTCAAGACCTGGATACTATTGAAGAAATCAGGGATATGGCTAGGATCAGGATGGCCAGTTATCAACAAAGAATGGCTGGTGCTTACAATAAAAATGTCAGGATCAGGAGGTTTCAAGTTGGAGATATGGTGTTAAGGAAAGCATTTCAGAATACCACCAATCCTGCTGATGGAAAATTGGCTCCAAAATGGGAAGGCCCTTATTTGATTGAAGCTGAAGCAGGAAAGGGGGCATATAGATTGCTAACCATGGAAGGTGAATTGCTACCAAGAGCTTGGAATGCTGTCCACTTGAAGAAATATTTCATGTAAGCAGGATCCTTATGGTATAGGTGATCCTCATGGAAGGGATATCCTTAAAGGATCCTCAAAGTATCGGTGATCCTTACTCAGGTAATATCCTAATCTTGAACTATTTCATTTCTTAATTTTCTCATATAAGCATAAGGATCATGTATCCTTTATCCATCTCTCACGTGAGTTCAAGTTTTGAAAGCTCAGGTATCTTCAGCACAACATTGGTTATCCACAGAAGCAATCCGTCCTTTGGGTTTAACCCCAGTTATTTGGGCTTGTCCCCAGATTCCGCCTGCAGCGCACGATGATCCTGGTATAGTTCAAGGCTTTGGGACTAGTACTCGTTATAGGGGCTGATAATTCCATTGTTCTGGCTATGCTTAGGATCCTACGTATAATGGTAGACGTACCATACATCCGTTCATAAGGTTTCTAACGTTTTCACGTTAGCTAAGGTTTCTAACGTTTTCACGTTAGCTAAGGTTTTGGCATCTTTATGTCACTAAGTTTGGATAGTCGCCAGTTAGGGCCATACTCCAGTTTACATACGATCCTTGGGCTTGTCCCCAGTTATCCTTGGGCTTGTCCCCAGTTATCCTTGGGCTTGTCCCCAGTTATCCTTGGGCTTGTCCCCAGTTGCTAACTCTTTTCTTATATCGGCTTAGTCCCAAGTTATGCTCTATTTCAGGTCCTTGAAGATAGGCAGCTAGGGATCCTTGATCCTTATTTCATTCTAAGGTTTATCTTATAGTTATCCTTATTATGGTTAGGATTCTAACTTGGATCCTCAGGTATGATCCTTAACTTTTTTGGTTCTATTCATTATTCATTTGAATAACCCCTATACTTGACAACTGAACTTGTGTTTCTTAAACTATACCATTTTTAAAACTTATCGGTTATGAGATATGTGATCCTTGTTCATATCTTAAACTTTTTGGATATCTTTTCTAATTTTTCAAGGCTTGATAAGTATAAACAAATTGAACATTATAACAGTTGGAAAATAACATACTAAAAAGGATAACAACACAAGATAAGCGACAAAAGGTTAAGTTTTATTTATTAACATAAGACTAACCATTTAAAGGTTGTCAAAATTACCTACCCGAGCTTCTACCAGCAAAACGTGGCCCGTCCGCTGGGGTAGGTAAAGGGTGTCCATGATAATGAGTTCAAAAGTAGTGCAGGAATATAAAGGCAGCAGGATCACAATGGCTTCATCCCCCAAACAGAGGATCCCTCCACCAATTGCAATCCTGCCTATTGTCCAAAGGATCATACATGATCCTTAATCCTAAAAACCTATTGTTCAAAGTACAACCCATGAAATTGTTTTAAACATCACAACCACAAAAAACAACCACCAAACTAAAAAATTGGGCTCCGGCCTTAGCACATATATCCATCATCGCCCAATTGTGCAGCCTACATCTTTGCTGCATCCTCTTCTCCTCCAGCTGCGGTATCCTTCACCTGATCCTTCCCACTGCCACTTGCTTCAATCGCCAAGACTTCAGTAGCCTCCTCTTCCTCATCCTCAAGCTCAGCCAACCTTTCCTTCCAACCCTCAATATCCCAGCTGTTCTTATCAAAGCTATGATCTTGAGCTTCTTGGGCCATCTTCAACTTAGTCTGATACATTGTGATGGCAGCAGAGAGCTTGGCATTTTCGATGAGGTCATGCTTTTCATAATCAAAGTTAACCAACACCTTGGCCATTTCCTGCTTGGTATCCTAGAGTTCCTTCCGAGCATCAGCAAGTGCAAGATCTTTGAGCACGGCAACCTGTTGAAGATCAGCTATTTTCTTGTCCAGCTCCTCAATATTGCCCACGTAGTCCTCGATCTCAGCAAATTTCTGCAAAAAGAAGATAAGGCAGTTCAAGGTCAAGTGATCCTCATAAGAGCAGGATACCTAGGCAAAGTTAAGGATCCTTACCTCATTGAAGTATTCAAGGAATTGGTGGCGGATCAGTGGCAGCCCTTGAAGATCCTCAGCATCAGAAATTTTCCTCTTCTTGACACCCTTTCCTTTAGTGGGTGCCTTTGGAATGGAAATGCTGGGACTGTTGGTGGATCTCTTCCTCCTGGGTCGTACGAGATCAAGGTCAGCTGTGTTGAATTGGGAAACAGGCTTGACAGATTTTCCAGCACCTACACAATTAAAACAAGATAAGTATCTTTTCCTAGTTCATATTTCATTATATATTTAATTTTAAACAAGGATACTTACTTGACATTGTGACAGAGCCTGAGGATACCTCCTGTGAATCTTGGGTTGTTGTCTTGAAAGTTCTTATCTCAGGGTCAAGTTTCTTGAAGGCAAGGAGCCTCTCCTTAGCAGCAGGGGACAGTTTGAGGTGTGAGACGGTGATAGCTGCAAAACAAGAAAGCAAAAATATAAGTTATCCTTACATCAAAAGAAAGTTCCTGGTGATCCTTATCAGGATCCTCCATCCTACCATGGGTAGCCCAATTTTTAGGAAGATCCTTTCCATCCTGGATAGAATCTCTCTTGACAAAAAAGAAACGTCGCTTCCAATTAGTGTCATTCTTGGTGGCTTTGAAGATCGGGTGTTCCTCACCAGGTTTACGTTTGAACAAGTAACGATGAGAGCCAAAGGTGGTAAGATCATATAGCTCTCCCAGCTCAGCCATTCCTAGATCTATTCCCTCCTCATCAATGATCCTTTCAAGGGTGTGCAAAACCCTCCAAATCATCGGCATGGCTTGGATATAAGAGATGCCGGTTAGGGAGAAGAAAGATTGGGTGAAGGCAGGAAAAGGATAAGAATAACCTATGGTGAACGGAGTGACGGGGAAAGCAACCCACTTATCGGATATATGATCGCTCAAGGCATTGGGGTCAAAAGGCCTGAATTCGGTGTTCGCCGGAAAGCAGTGGCGGATCCTATCTATCTGAGCATCGTTGAATAGACAACGTTCTTTAATGGAGTCTTCGATAATCCCCTGGCTTTTCGGAGGACTGTTCTTTGGGTGATCCTTGGCTGGTGAACTTCGAAGCAACATTTTCGTACTGACGAAGATAAAGGTAGAAGAACAGAGCAAGAGAAGGAAAAGGATAGAGAGAGAGAATACCTGAACGTCTTCGGAATGTGGATTATAAAGGGAGTTTCTCTGAAAATTTAAATGCATTTGATCCTATCTATATCTCTATTTATAATCATGATCTTGCAGGTTGTCACTTCCGTGACATCATCATCGCAACGGCTAGTTCAAAATTAACGGCTATATATCCGTTAGTTTGTTACGGATAAGATCAAGAAAACATAACTCGCTAATTTTACAATTTCACTCCTTATATTTTGGGGGCAATTGTTAGGGGAGGATTTTCTAACAATTAGTGATCCTTATTCATTATCCTAACTAGTGATCCTTACTTCTGTGACAGGTGGTGATCCTCAGAAGGGCTTTAGGATCAGGATCATGGATCACTTCAAGGATCCTCATACTGACGATTGTTTACTTATGCTTTATAACATTTCGCAGGTATAACAAGCTTGACCAAGTCTTAGCGACATTCTTGGAGAATATTCCCGAAGTATTCTGCACGTGCTAGATCAAAACTAGACGTTATGGAGAACGTGGAGGCTTGGCCCAAAAGTCGGAGAGTTTGTTAGCTAGATAATTTTCTTATTTTAAAGGGAGTAACGAGCTAAGTTAGAAAGTGAGTGACACTTAGTCATTTTGGCAGTTACACACACTCGCAAACACGCTCATACAAGCTCTCGTTCAAACACTTAGCGATTTCATACACTTTTTACACACTTCACCGTAGTGATCCTTGTACCTAGCTCGTTACTATCCGAAGTTGTAAACATTTAACCATTTATTTTAGCTTGGTGATCGGTAGTTTCCATCACCCGGGGTTTTTTGTGCCGGAGATCAACTCTTGATCAAGGGCTTTTTCCCCGTATAAATCCTTGTGTTGTTTGTGCATTCTACATTGAAGTGATCCTCATTGTTGTTACACATTTTAAGCATCATTCCCCTAAACAAAGAGTTTGGTTGCAATATCATCATCAGATTTTCTGACCAAAACACCAGGGACCGAATTAAAATTACCTCTAGTTTCCTTGAGTGGGCCGAGACCACTATCTCTATTTTATAAGTTAGTTGGCTGAATTTAAGTATATTTAATTGGGCTGAAATTTATTCATGTGGATTGATTAATTAGATGGCCTACTTAATTATGATATTGAGATGGGCTTATGGGCATCAAGTCAACGAGCTGTTAGAGAATTTCATTAATTGAATAAGGAGTTTGGATGATAGAAGGAAAAAAGGGCTGGCTTTCTATTTGTTGGAGGGTACGACATATATTATATTTGGAGAGCCCGCACATAATTCACGAATATATTTATTTGGGGGGAGATCAAGATAAAGATGCACATGGGTCGCAAATAAAGCACAGAAGCCTAGACGATTATTTCAAAATCGTGACTTTGGGAGGCGAACAGGAGAGGCATACATCAGGCGGCTGACATTATTCAAGGGAGTCGCATATTAGAAGGGGGCTGCCATACAACATCGGACGATCACGGAAGGAACGAAGATAATCATTGTTTTGCGGGAATCATCGGCATCGAGCGGGAAGCTTGGAGAGCAAGGGATTAACGGGTTTTGTTACTTAGTTTCTCTTATTTTCTAGTTTCTTTGTTCTTGTTGCAATGAATTCTTGGTTGATTATCTTTTTTTTGTTTTCGTTATTTGACATGCTTGGCTAATTTCATAAACCACCTAGATTTGATGAATGGATTAATATAAAGATTTTACCGGTTTTTATTATTTGCATGATTGTTATGGGTGATTGTGTTTAGTAAGCGGTTTGATTTAATGATTTGATGTGTTTGCGTGCTTTGAGTTGGTTTATTGTTATTATTTGTTTCATATGATTCTTAGTGACGGTCTATATCACAACATAGAGTCATATTAGGGTTTAGGGTTTCGGTGAGTGTCTATATCACATTAGAAAACCTTCACTCTTTAGGGAGAATCGACCGATAACCTCTAGAAGTAACTGATAATAATTTGCTAAGTCTTAGTGTTCTACTAGTCCTAAGACCTGGAAAGTGAGGGGCTATTGGTAGGTCTTACCCGGCGAATTGCTTTAGATAGGCCTTGGAAAAGGTTATGTCTTGGTTTACCTGTCGGTTTTATTAGTCTTTCAAGTCAAACTAATTACTTCAAACTACCCTAGATCTAGGATTGGAAAAGAATAGGTCAATATTAGGGTACTTACACAATAATTAGACAATTGGAAAAGCGTCTAATAACCGGTAGGATTAACAGCCTAGGTAGTTCCACAGGTTTCTCCTTGAGAAGGGCCGAGGGGCCTCGTTCGTTCTTAATAGGTTTAGTATTATAAGATCCCGGTTCCATAACTCGTGCACTTAACTTAATCGGTAATCTCTTAAAAACAATCCAGGATTCCTGTCTAGGTGGTCGTGTTCTCATATAAGAAAAGTCTTCAGTCTTTATTCGTTTTTAGTCTAGCTTTAGTCTACTTAGTAGTTTAATATAGGTTTCCTAGTTTTCCGTAACCCCCCCCCCCCTAAAAACAATTAAACAGGTTAAGTCGTGTCTGACAGTGTCTAGTCAGAGTCTAGTCTACGTGATACATAGAGTCATGTGGTTCGATATCCGGACTTCCTTGGTTATACTACATTGATCGGTACACTTGCCGATTGTGTGGTTTTAGGTCGAGTCTAGAATTAAAGCTTTTTAGTGTCTAGCTTAGAGAGTCTAATTTAGTTAGTTTTTATAGTCTGTTTAGCACACATCAATTTTTTGGCGCCGTTGCCGGGGACTCTTGGCGATTGCGTTTATTAGCTTTGATTAGACTTAATTGACATAATCTGTGCTACTTGTCTTTTGTTTAATGTTTTCGTGGTGAGTCTTGTGAGTCTATTTGCGTTCTGTATAGTGAGTCGTAGGAGTCTAATTTTCTGTATCTTCTATTTCTTTTGAGTTTTAAATATGTGTGAAATTTGTGGAGGCCCTCACTTTACAGTTAAATGCCCACAATATGAGGGGTCCTCTGCACATTATTATGCTGACCCCTATGTGCAGCCGCGGTCGTATTTTTCACAGGGGTATTCCTCGCACCAGTATGAGGAACCGTATCAGCAGCCTCAACAGCAAAATTTTGGAGTAAATGAGCAGGACCAACTGGATAGGATAATGGGGTTGTTAGCTCAACGGGTAGCTACGGATGAGACTACTCATAAAATGATTCAAGAACATGAAGTCCTATTTCAAAATCAGCAGTCTATACTCTTAGACATTCGATGTTCGATAGAAGAAATGACTAGGAAATTAGAAGAAGTAGAAGAAACAGAGAAGAAGGGCATCATCGATTTTGGCTGTGAAGAAGATGAGATTATGATGCAAATGGCTAATTGCGGGATATTGAGAGAGAGTGTGGAAGAAGTAGACGAGTGGCAGGTCTACCAGGAATCATTAGTTAAGGAAGTAGATGTTGAAGAGGGATTAGATTTAGGAGATTCCTTAGGTAGTCTGTTGGATGATGAGGTAGAAGTTGAACCAGAGAAAATAAGTGAACCCACACCGCACGTAGAAATTAAGTGTGGGGATCTTCCCAAGGAAGTAGAGGAAATGGTGGAAGATGAAGAACATCATAGCTGGCCCGTGGTAGGGGTAACTGAAGATTTAAGGCCACGGGAAAGGGCAAGAAAGAAAGAACTTGGAAACCGGAGATGGTTCTGGGTCGGAAGATGGGCGAAACAGAAAATGGAGCAATTAAAGTGCAAAGACGACCGCTCTTATCGTTACATGCCACGCATCCGGTCCATTCCAGGTAAGTTTAAATATTGGTGGTCTGACCCGTTTAAAATTTTCAAAATATTTCGTTATTCCGCCCTTAAATGTTTAACTGTTTTCGAGGATCGGGTGGAATTAAATGGGTTAGACCGGGTTCAAATCAAAGAGAAACCTCCTGATTAAGTTCAAGTGTGGGGAGGTTTTGTAGAGTTTGTATTTTTGAGTCTTTTATTTTGTATATTGAGTCTTATTTAGTAGTGTTTGAGTCGTATTTTGTTTAGAGTCGGTATTGCTTTGGTTTTTGTTTGTTTTTGATTATGCAGGTTTGAAGATGTACCACCCGTACTCAATCTCCATTCGGGTGATTTTGGAGCTGCTTTTCAAATTTCAGGCATTTACTAAGTATACCAGTCAGTGTCAAAGCCGATCGCGAATGAAATGCTATACGATCGAGCTGGATTGGACGAGAGTTTTGGAGCTTACGCGTTATAAAACTAGCTAAGTCCTTTCCATTTATGCCCTTAGTCTTTTTATTTCTTATTTATTTTAGTCTTTTGAGTCGGTTTCCATCCTACATTGAGGGCAATGTAGAGTTTAAGTGTGGGGATGGGAAACTATCGTTTAGTGTTTAGTTAGTAGAGTCTTGAGTCATAAAAAGTCAAAAAAATACAAAAAAAATTAAAAAATAAAAAAAATAAAAAAAAATGAAAAATCAGAAAATGTCTTTCGAATAAAAAAGAAGTTTGCAATTAAAGCGGAAAATGATAGAAAAAATGAATTTTTGCTCGGGTTCAAATAATAATAATATGAGATTATAATAAATCGAGCTTGCGTCTAGTTTGGGATATGTGGATAGGCCCGGGTTTGGTTTTAAGTCCCTTTGAGTTAATATTACCTTAATTGTCGGTCTACTAGTGGGTTTTCATATGGGAGATATGGGAAATTAAAACTGCCAATAAGAGTATAAGGGGCACCGTTATAAGTTAAAACTGTTAGAGTTTGTGATCTTGCGAGAAAAAAAATAGAATAAAAAGTGAGCTAGAAACTAAATGAAAGTAACACAGGTCTATGTAATCCGAGTTGGGGATAGCGACTCTACAGCCGGAATGCCTCTGGGATGTGTGAAATCGAATTGCCGATTAAAAGTACCGAAACCTAAGTAATCTGTGGTTGGGGATAGCGACTCTACAGCCGGAATACCTCTTGGTTAGGGAAAGCATCGTCTAGACTCACGAGAGAGAAAAAAAAAAGAGCAAGAAGCAAAGCAAAAAAAGAAAAAAAATTTTGATTGTAAACTCTCCTGGTTTTGATATAAGACGGTTAGGAATTGGTTCAGTGATCGTTCCTTTAGTCCTATAAGCTTGAGGTGGGAGTAGGTGGACCGTAAATTCTGGTGTGAGGCCCTAGGTGGATTGACCGCACTTAAATTAAAATCACATGATAAGGGCTTAGGATTGGATTTGGTTTTAAAGTGGACAAGTATATTCGCAATCGCGGCTAACGCAAGTCTTGGTTTTAATTAATTATACCTATGCTTTTGACCCGAGTGATTATTCGTTTTTGATTCCGTTGCATAATTCTTTTTCGAGGACGAAAAAAGGTTAAGTGTGAGGATATTTGATGTGGGGTAAAATACACATATTTGTCCCGTGTAGATTGTATAATTTTTGTACAGTTTTATTTGTTTTTATTTAGTTTTAGTATTATATTATATTATTTGGTGTTTTGGCAGGTCCTGGTGCAAATGGAGAGAAAATGAGTAAAATGTAAATAACCAGCCAGTTGGGCAGAGTGGGGTACCAGGGACCGAATTAAAATTACCTCTAGTTTCCTTGAGTGGGCCGAGACCACTATCTCTATTTTATAAGTTAGTTGGCTGAATTTAAATATATTTAATTGGGCTGAAATTTATTCATGTGGATTGATTAATTAGATGGCCTACTTAATTATGATATTGAGATGGGCTTATGGGCATCAAGTCAACGAGCTGTTAGAGAATTTCATTAATTGAATAAGGAGTTTGGATGATAGAAGGAAAAAAGGGCTGGCTTTCTATTTGTTGGAGGGTACGACATATATTATATTTGGAGAGCCCGCACATAATTCACGAATATATTTATTTGGGGGGAGATCAAGATAAAGATGCACATGGGCCGCAAATAAAGCACAGAAGCCCAGACGATTATTTCAAAATCGTGACTTTGGGAGGCGAACAGGAGAGGCATACATCAGGCGGCTGACATTATTCAAGGGAGTCGCATATTAGAAGGGGGCTGCCATACAACATCGGACGATCACGGAAGGAACGAAGATAATCATTGTTTTGCGGGAATCATCGGCATCGAGCGGGAAGCTTGGAGAGCAAGGGATTAACGGGTTTTGTTACTTAGTTTCTGTTATTTTCTAGTTTCTTTGTTCTTGTTGCAATGAATTCTTGGTTGATTATCTTTGTTTTGTTTTCGTTATTTGACATGCTTGGCTAATTTCACAAACCACCTAGATTTGATGAATGGATTAATATAAAGATTTTACCGGTTTTTATTATTTGCATGATTGTTATGGGTGATTGTGTTTAGTAAGCGGTTTGATTTAATGATTTGATGTGTTTGCGTGCTTTGAGTTGGTTTATTGTTATTATTTGGTTCATATGATTCTTAGTGACGGTCTATATCACAACATAGAGTCATATTAGGGTTTAGGGTTTCGGTGAGTGTCTATATCACATTAGAAAACCTTCACTCTTTAGGGAGAATCGGCCGATAACCTCTAGAAGTAACTGATAATAATTTGCTAAGTCTTAGTGTTCTACTAGTCCTAAGACCTGGAAAGTGAGAGGCTATTGGTAGGTCTTACCCGGCGAATTCCTTTAGATAGGCCTTGGAAAAGGTTATGTCTTGGTTTACCTGTCGGTTTTATTAGTCTATCAAGTCAAACTAATTACTTCAAACTACCCTAGATCTAGGATTGGAAAAGAATAGGTCAATATTAGGGTACTTACACAATAATTAGACAATTGGAAAAGCGTCTAATAACCGTTAGGATTAACAGCCTAGGTAGTTCCACAGGTTTCTCCTTGAGAAGGGTCGAGGGGCCTCGTTGGTTCTTAATAGGTTTAGTATTATAAGATCCCGGTTCCATAACTCGTGCACTTAACTTAATCGGTAATCTCTTAAAAACAATCCAGGATTCTTGTCTAGGTGGTCGTGTTCTCATATAAGAAAAGTCTTCAGTCTTTATTCGTTTTTAGTCTAGCTTTAGTCTACTTAGTAGTTTAATATAGGTTTCCTAGTTTTCCGTAACCCCCCCCCCCCTAAAAACAATTAAACATGTTAAGTCGTGTCTGTCAGTGTCTAGTCAGAGTCTAGTCTACGTGATACATAGAGTCCTGTGGTTCGATATCCGGACTTCCTAGGTTATACTACATTGATCGGTACACTTGCCAATTGTGTGGTTTTAGGTCGAGTCTAGAATTAAAGCTTTTTAGTGTCTAGCTTAGAGAGTCTAATTTAGTTAGTTTTTATAGTCTGTTTAGCACACATCACTGTCTATTATGTTAGCAAAAGTTTATTAGATGCTGAAACTTGATATTCTCATTTAGAAAAAAATGATATTAGCCCTAGTTACGGCATCAACGAAACTTAGACATTATTTTGAGACACATAGGTTTCATGTTAAAACTAACTATCCTGTTAAAAATGTGCTTAGGAAACCCGAGATCTCAGGTAGGATGGCTAAATGGTCAGTGAAATTAAGTGCCTATGATCTAGTATATGAACCTAGAAATGCCATAAAGTCTCAGGCTTTAGCTGACTTTGTGGCTGATTTCAGTAGTGATATTCAAAATGAAGTAGACCTAGAAGTGTAATAGCTAGGAGAAAATTTAGAATCCTGGACATTATATACTGATGGTGCATCTAATGTAAGAGGTGTAGGTTTGGGTATACTACTAAAATCTCCACAGGGGGACATATTACCCCAGGCTATTAGATGTGAGTTTCCTGCCACTAATAATGAAGCAGAATATGAAGCTTTAATTGCAGGATTAGAATTGGCTAAGAGCATGAATATCAAGAGTTTGCGAGTATATGTCGATTCCTTGCCAATTACTAATCATTTTAATGGATCCTATGCAGTTAAAGGTGAGAAATTGATCGACTATCTTGAAATTCTCAAAAAATTAGCAGGTTATTTCGATGTTTTTACACTTGAACAGGTACCAAGAGAGGATAATGCTAAAGTTGATGCCTTGGCAAATCTAGGACCATCAGTCAGGATACCTGAGGGAACCCAAATACCAATATTACATATCCTGTATCCTGCGGCGAATCTTCTCAAATCTCAGGATAAGGAAGTAGTAAGTATTCAGGACCCTGATGATGAGTATCCCGAGGAGGATCCTAAGTCCTGGACGGCTCCAATCACTAGATATCTCAAGGAAGGGCACATCCTAAAGGATGAGAATCCTAAGTCCTTTAGAATGAAGGTATCACGATTCACTATTATAAATAATGTTTTGTACAAGAAATCTCTCGCAATACCATATCTGAGGTGCTTGGAGGATCCCGAAACCAAAGAAGTACTTCAGGATATACACGAAGGGGATTGTGGTAACCATACTGGGGGCAGGTCGTTATTCTCGAAGGTATTAAGAACATGATACTATTGGCCGATGATGAGAAAAGATGCTGCAGAATATGCTCGAAGATGTGATGCATGTCAAAGACACAGTAATATATTACATCAACCTGTTGAGCCACTTTATCCTATCGCTTCCCCTTGGCCATTCATGAAGTGGGGAATGGATATAGTAGGAAAATTGCTAAAGGCTCCAGGAGGAAAAGTCTTCATGCTGGCAATGACTGATTATTTCTCTAAATGGGTTGAAGTTGAAGCATTTGTTCAGGTTAGAGACCAAGAAGTAGTGTCCTTTATTAAAAGGAATATGCTGACTAGATTTGGAGTACCAGCTGAGATAATTTGTGACAATGGTTCTCAATTTATAAGTAAGA
Organism: Helianthus tuberosus; assembly: GCA_030545235.1. Classification (NCBI taxonomy): domain Eukaryota; kingdom Viridiplantae; phylum Streptophyta; class Magnoliopsida; order Asterales; family Asteraceae; genus Helianthus; species Helianthus tuberosus. The sequence continues at coordinate 53,709,988 of CM060377.1, read as the reverse complement.
GGACTACTGACTTTTGCAAGAGTTAGGGAATTAAAATGATCACATCCACACCGGTACATCCTCAAGCAAATGGACAAGCAGAATCCTCGAACAAGATAATTGTCAACAATTTGAAGAAAAAACTTGGAGCTAAGAAGGGAAGATGGGCAGAAGAATTGCCCTTTGTTTTATGGGCTGATAGAACGACGGTAAAAAGTGCAACTGGCAAAACCCCATTTTCCTTAGTGTTTGGAGCAGAAGCGATGATCCCGATAGAAATGGTAATACCTACGGCGAGGTCCAACCGGGATCCTGAGCAGAATCCTGAAGCCCTATGCCAGGAAATGGATACTATTGATGAGACAAGAGATGCATCAAAGCTAAGGATGGCAGCATATCAACAGAGAATATCCAGAGCATATAACAAGAACCTAAGGACTAGAAGCTCCAAAGTGGGAAGGACCTTATGAGATTGAATCGGAATCAGGGAAAGGAGCATACCGACTCAAGAATATGGAGGGGGATATGCTACCAAGATCCTGGAATGCTATACATCTAAAGCTCTATTTCAAGTGAGTTTAGAATTTAATTTCTAACTCAGGATGGTATGAATTCTATCTCTTTTAATATATTTGATATTGTTTATTCTATTGAACCCAATACTGACTTAAGCATCGGAGGGGTGTTAGCCAGGCTAACACCCATCTTAGTTTACAGTTGTTTTGCATTATATGCTTCGGGATATAGCTCCAGGATACACACTCAGGATACTTCGAAAGATTAGAGGATTGGCCCCCTCTCTCACGTTTAAGGGATCCTGATCCCTTCATAGGTTTAAAGGTATTCACCTTTCTCTCAAAATGGGTTTAAACATCCCGCCTGGAGCGCAAGTTATCCAGGGATAGTTCAAGATAGCGGGACCAGTCCATGTAAAAGTGGCTGACAATTTCGTTATTGTTGGCTATACCCTGGATCCTAAAGGTATATGAGGATTGATCACCCTCTCTCTCGAAAGGGTATTTTCATACTCTCTAAGGTTTAAAGGTTTTCACCTTTCTAAGTCCTGGAGTTATACACTCTCGCCTGTAGCGCATGAAAATTTGGGATTTTCCCCAGATTACTTATGGGTTTATCCCCAGAACACTAAGGATTTATCTCTAGTTTATTTTAGGGTTTATCCCCTGTAATACAAGAATTACTCGAACGGTTGCAATTGATGTCCAGAAAATTTCTAAGTGTTCAAAGACATGATGCACAGGGGACGTTCCTACTGAGGCATTTGTGCAAAGCTCAAAGGATCAAGCTTGGACCTAGTACACTCTATTCCTGGTATAGTCTTTCCTTTATAAACCCAATTTAATCATTTGAATTTTTGAAGCTACGTTTGACAAAAGCTTAAACATCCTGATTAGGATATATTCTCAGGATATATTCTCAAAATGTATTTTCAAAATATGTTTCAGGATATTTGATTGGAATATTTGGGATTAAAAACTAAAACTGTATTCTAGTCAAACAAGTGTTATTGAAACAAACTTTGTAAAATAAAAATGAAGTGTCCTTTTTCTTTGAAGACTTTAACTGAGTTGTTTGAAGTTATAAAAACCCTATTTGACAAATGTCTTTATAGGATATTTGCGAGTATACTGATCAAGATATTTTCATAAAAATAATTACACTAAGTTTGGAACATTAGAATTCAAACTAAGCAATGCACAACAAGAATTGAAAAGCAACAATGAATAAGTCAAAAGAAGGTTATCTTATTAACATAGCAAAAGTTGTGCTTTTGGTTTCATCTCAAACCGAGATCCATCCGCCAAAAGCACAATTAGTTTTTTTTTATCATATTTACCTAACAGTTGAAGGTTTCGTCTCAAACCGAGACCCGTCCACCTCCAACTGTTATATTGTTCAAAATAAACGATACTAATTGATGACCAAGGGCTTCATCCTGAAACCCAGGACCCATCCACCTTTGGCCATCATATTGTCTTAGTGCAGGAAACGTAAATTATTCAAAGACAAGAAATAGAAATTGTCTAACAGACCACAACCATCAAATTTAAAAAAGTGGGCTCCGGCCTAGGCACGAATATCCATCATCGCCCACTCCGCTGCTTTTAAGGGGTAGCATCCTCTTCCATCATGACTTCATCGGCGGCATCCTCTCCAGCATCCCTTCCGGCATCCTCTCCAGCATTCGTCCCAGCCTCACCACCAGCATCCCTCGAAGCACCAGCATTATCCACCTTCTCGGCCACCTTAACAGGCTCCTCCGCAGCAGACTTCACAGGGGGCTCCACAGGACTACCACCAAGATCTTTCAGCTTCACCTCCCAAGCCTTGATGTTCCATGAAGGGCATTCAAAGCCCAGAGCCATAGCCTCATAGGCGATTTTTGGTCTAGCCTGGAGGAGGGAGATGACAACAGAATTCTTGAGGCTTTCTCGGTATGAAGCCATATCCTGCTCGTGTTGAACTTGGGCAGCGTCGGATTTGGCTTGGGCCTCGTGGGTGATCTTCTGGATGGCGGACTGGTTCTCTTGGGCCATTGCCTTGTACTTGGCTTCGTAGTGCTCTGATTTGGCGGTGGCGATCGCTGCTTGGTCCGCGATGGTGGCTTTGGCCTTTTTCAGCTTGCTCTCTAGCATGGTGTTTAAGCCACATGAATCTTCATAGAGAAACACTAGGCGTTCAAGACCCTGCAAAATAAGGAAACATGTATTAACCTTTATTAACATTTATAACCAGCATATGGTGCAGGATGTAGGTCAAGGATACGAACCTGGTTAAGGAAGCCGGTCATGAATTTGCTGGACTCTGTAAACCCATAGTTCTTGAATGGGAATACGTGGGGTGTAGCAGGGTAGTCTGCTTCCTTCCTCTTCCGGGAGCTGGAGGCTCGAGTCCTGGATGCTGGGGGAGCTTTGGGTGCAGTAGTAGTTTTCGAACCGGTAGGTTTTGGCGTGGCAGCTGGCTTAGGATTGGTTTCTTGCTTAACATACGCGAGGTCGGAGTAACTGTCCAACTCATCAAGCTAGAAGCCTTCTAGATTGATAACCGGCACTGCATGAAGGGAAGAAACACTCAGTCTTAATATACTTTTAAAATATAATCAGTTTGATAAATGAAAATAACTTGTGAAATCATGCTTACCAGACATGTTGGAACTTGATCTTTGACTTGAACTTGTGTATAGTAGGGTAAAAGTCCTCTCACTTTCCGGAAGCTTGTAGATTTCCTTTATTCTTCCTTCTGATTCAGCACTTGGAGGAGCCAATTCCTTGAAGTTCGCTACAGAAAATGAATATATCAGGATATCAGTTCAAGATGTAGTCTCGGGATACGATTGGGGATATTCCTAAAGCCCTAAATCCTACCAGAAGTCAACCATCTCTTAGGAAGGTCAAAACCCCTGTCAATGGAATCCCTTTTTACAAAAAAGAATTTTCGTCTCCATTTATCCTCGTTCTTGGTAGCCTTAAGAATGAGAGGATCTTTGGAGATAGAAAAAAGGAGGAATCGGCTGGAACCATGGGACCTTAGACGATAGGCCATCGGAAGATCTTCGATGCACAAGTTAGGCATGTGACGAGCTTTGATCTGCTCCAGGGTGACTAACACACGCCAAACCATGGGCATGGTCTGGGCAAAGCTAAGGCCAGAAACGTTCGAAAAAATGAGATATGAAGGCTGGGAATGGATATTGAAGCCCTATTGAGAAAGGATGAGCAAAAAAGCATACCCACTCGTCGGAATAAAAATCCGATCGGACCTCTCGGTCAAGCGGACAGAAGATTGCTCCGGCAGGGAAGGCTCTGGAGGCTCGTAAGGCCGCGATATCAGCATTATCGAAAGAACACACCTCTTTTGATGGTTCTTTTAGCAGGTTCTGGTTATGAGAGGAAAGGAAAGAAAATACCTGAAATTTGCTTGAAGAGTGATGATCATAATGCAGAATAACTCGGCTAATTATAGGCTGGATATAGGGGGAGTTGAGTAAATATCGCATGGGAAGTTGTAGTGTGTCACATCAATCGTCGCTTCGACTTAATAACCTCGATTTAAGAGATAAGCTTTAAAATATATCCGTTGGAATTGGTATACCAACAGATATATTTTAGGGACAATTGTTATGGGTGATTTTCTGCTCATATATCCCGACTAATATTCTGACTTTGTTTGTTTTATTGTGACCAGGATACCGGATCAGGATATTGGTAACATCCTGATACGATATCCTGGTAGTAACTAATTAACCCACGTGCAGATTAAATGGTGCGAGTCTCTAACGTTCAAATGGACTTCTTCTACACAAGACTCGGGCAAATCAGATAGAATATGGACGTTGAAGCACGAAGACGTGGACTACAACGTTCACAAAGGGAATATTCCATATATCCCGGATTTATAGGCTAGTTAGTTAGTTTCTTTTTACTATAAATAGATTGATCGGATCAGATAAGAACACACACAATCTCTCGAACTCTCTTTCTCTCTAGCTGCAAACACTCACAATACACTCACACTTGTATCGAAATCACATTGTAACACTTAGTTGATCCGCATCATATCCCGCACTGTATCCTGACATTTGAAGTAATAAGAAAAACAAGGCAGCTGCGATTGTCAGCTCTCGAGGTTTTGTGCCGGCGATCTAGATTGATCAAGGGCTTTCCTCGTATATCTCGTGTCACCCTTTACATTTTTGCTCATTGTTTGATCATAGATACAGCTCAATATCCTGAGCCGTATCCTGATAACTGTTTTTACAAACAACTAAATTAGCATATTTTCAACACACATTCTTAGCACACTACCTCACTTAACTAATTTGATCACTTAATTGCTTCGGTAATTTTTGACCAAAACACTAGCCATTTGGGAAATTTCACTTCCCTAATCATCTTGCTCTTTAATAATCTTTCAAATTCTTCCTGAATGATTGTTTTCCGTTCTGGAGCAAACTTCCTTCGTTTCTGTTGGACAGGCTTGAAAGACCTATGAATTCCGAGCTTGTGAGTTATAATATCCTTAGAAATATTTGTCATATCCTCGTGTTTCCACGCGAATGTTGACATCCTGCATTTAAAAAAGTTAGTCAATTGATTTTCAATATCTTGAGGGATATTGGTTCCTACGAGCACCGAGATATCTGGATTATCCTGATCCAGGATAATTTTCTTTACATCATGCTCTGAAGCCTCCACGATATCCTGGGCCCGCATCTTTAATTGCTATGCTGCACTGGGCTTTGTCGAGGATTTCATAGAAGACGAATAACACTCCTTTGCTTCCTGTTGATCGCTTTCCACCTTGACTACTCCCCAAGGGGTAGGGATCTTGATGCATTGATGATAGGTTGACGGCACAGCTTTCATATCATGGATCCAGGGCCTACCCAATATGATATTATAGCAGGATAAGGAGTCCATGACACAAAAGCGCTACATTGAGTTGACCCCTTCAACATACACGGGCAACTTTATCTCTCCCACGGTATTCCTGGCTTCTCCACTGAACCCAACAAGCACAGTGGATTTCGAAGTAATATCCATCGGAGATACATTCATCCTCTTCAATGTTTCTAGCTGAATTATGTTGACAGAGCTGCCATTATCCACCAATATCCCGCGCACAAAATGGTTAGCAACATATAAAGTTATTACCAAAGCATCTTGGTGAGGATCCTGGACAGTATCTCTGTCATCACTATCGAACGTGATCACTTTATTAGTCGTGAGGGTTGACATCCTGGTTGGTTTATCTCCCCTCTCTGCCTTGGCCTCCTTCGCGTGCCTTTTCGCTGCAGAATATGATGTCCCGCAAATGTCGGATCCTCCTGATATGAAGTTAATTATCTTGGCATCCGCAGGAGGTGATGCTGCTCGTTCAGGATCCTTCTCAGCATCCTGACCCTTATTCTTCTTTCTTCCCAAGAGGTCCTTTAGATATCCCTTGCTCAAGAGATAGCTTATTTCTTTCCTCAGAGCAATGCAATCCTCAGCAACATGTCCGAAATCCTCATGGAAGGCACACCATTTGGATTTTCCTTCCAATCAGCTTTTTGTTGATTCTTCCGGGGCCACCTTGCTTTGTCTCCTAAACTCTGCATAGCATACATCAGTTCAGTTATATTAACTGAAAAACAATATTTTGACAACTCAGGATACTCCTCAGGATCCTCGCCTTCAACAGCATTCACTTTCTTGCTGTCATTCCTGCCATACGGCTTAAAGCGATGTGGTTTATACGAGTATTCCGATTTCCTGTTGGTTGACTCGTAGGTTGTGGATGAATTCATCCTCTCTTGCATCTTTTTGTCATCCTCCAGTCGAATATATCTTAAAGCCCTGTTCCGAGCTTCATCTAGGTTCCTGCAGGGATTCATTACAAGATCCTGGTAAAATTGAGAATCTTTCTGCAATCCTATCTTGAAAGCCTGCACAGCTGTTGCAACATCAAAATGTGGGATATCTAAGGATTCCCGGCTAAACTTATTCACATAATCTCTCAAGGATTCCTGAGGTCCTTGAGTTATCCTGTAGAGATCACTGGTTAGTTTTTCAAAACTTCGACTGCAAGAAAATTGACTATTAAATAAATTGACTAAATGAGCAAACGATGTAATTGAATGAGGAGGAACGTTTAAGAGCCATTTTAAGGCTGATCCTGTTATGGTAGAACCAAAACCCTCGCATAGGCATGCTTCCTTGCGATCCGGAGGGATAAGGTTAATTTCCATCCTTTCCCTATACTAGGCAATATGCTCTTCAGGATCCGTAGTTTCGTCATAGAGCTTCATGTTGGGGGTCTGAAATCTTTTTGGGATTTCAGCATCACAAATAGGATATGCGAATCGGGATATCCTGTGGCTGTCTTGGGATACTTCTGGAATTGGCTGGACCACCCCAGGTACACTGGATATCATGTCCTTCAATTTCTGAAGCTCCCTAGAAAATGATGATATCATACCTGTATCTTGCAAAGATCCAATGCCATTAGTAGCAAGAGTATTATTATTATTTAATACGTTACCAGTCTGAGGATTCTGGCCATATCCTTAAGCATATCCTGAGTTTCTCACAGTTGACACCCTAACCGAAGAGGGTATCTCAGGAGTATGATTCTGAGAATGGCTAGGCACAATATTCCCCCTTTTATCCTCAGTATATACTGCAGAACTGAAGTTCAAAGCTCTGGGTTGCAAGGGAGTGACAGTATCCTCAGCGTGCCTGCTTGAGCTGGATTTCAAGAGTTGTATCTCTCTCATCAGCATTTGGTTGGTCTCCTGCTGTTGCCTCATCTGTTCCTGTACACTACCAAATAAAGTTAGAATTTCTTCATTAGAGGCCAAACACAAGAGCAGATCCCTGAATATTGCGAGCGGGGATAACATCCCGAGCCACATGAATTTCAGTTCCTTGTGAAGAGGCTTGATTTTTCTCAGAGGAGGTGGTGGAAGCAGCTGTTTTGGTCAAAAATCAGACGAGGATAATGCAACCAAACTCTCTGTTACGGGGTATGATGCTTGAATTGGTAAACAACAATGAGGATCACTATGAAATGAATTGCACAGGGGACACAAAGATTTATACGAGGAAAAAGCCCTTGATCAATGTATGATCTCCGGCATAAAAAACCTCGGGTGATGGAAATTACCGATCACCAACTCGAACTAAAAAATAATCTTTTTACAACTTCGGATGATAGCGAGCTAAGTACAAGGATCACTATAGTGTATCGGGTAGAAATGTATGAAAAAATGCTAAGTGTTTTGCCGAGAGCTGGTGAGTGCAGTTGTACGAGTGTGTGTAGCCAAAAAATAGCCAAGTGTTGTCTAATTAGCTCGCTACCCCTTTTAAATTTAGTAAAATATCTAAATAACTAACTATCCGCAATTCATGCCTTCTCCCCACGATCTCCATGGTCAAGCACGTGCGGAATAAGCGTGGAATATTCTCCAGGAACGTTACCAAGACTAAGTCCAAACCAGTATTCCTGCAAAACAATATCGAATTCAAAGCAGACAATCATTGGTATAAGGATCCTTAGGATGATCCGTGATCCTGATCCTGAAGCACTTCTGAGGATCACTAACTGACACAGAAGTAAGGATCACCAAGCAGGATAATAATTGAGGATCACAGGTGTTATGGGTGAAATTCTGAGCCCATATCCTGGGAAATATCTTGATCTATATCTTATTTATGTAGTATTTGTTTACATCCAGGATGCTGGTTCAGGATATTGGTAACATCCTGAATGGTATCCTCGGGATTACTAATGGATTATGTGCAGGTACGTGTGTTAGAAGCTAGCAACGTTCACAAAGACTTATTCCGCGGAAGACTCGGTCCAGGCCGTTCAAAGAAAGACGTTGAAACCTTATTACTCGGTCTACAACGTTCGTGGTGGAATATTCGGAGCATCCCATATTTATAGGAATATTTGTTTGTATTTCGTTACTATAAATAGGAGGAACACCAGATCAAATAGGACACAACAATCTCACTGCAATCACACTCACTACACTCTAACACTTATTCTCTCGCAATTTGTACTCTCACACGAATTCGTTGTAACACTTAGTGATCTGGTTGATATCCTGCACTGTATCCTGAAGTTTAAAGCAATAAGAAGAACAAGGCAGCTGCGATTGTCAGCTCCCGAGGTTTTATGCCGGCGATCTAGATTGATCAAGGGCTTTCCTCGTACATCTCGTATCATTTCCTTTACTTTTTGCTCATTGTTCGCTCATTGTTTGATCGTCGATACAGCTCAATATTCTGAGCCGTATCCTGAAACTGTTTTTGCAAGTAATTTAATTAACATATTTTCGACACTTGTTTCTAGCACACTACCTCACTTAACTAATTTGATCACTTAATTGCTTCGGTAATTTTTGACCAAAACAATTTGGCGCCCACCGTGGGGCAAGTGGTGCTCTATTTACTAAATTTTTTTTGTTAAATCGCTAATCGGTTTTTTATTTTCAAAACTTTTTGCTACATTGTCCATAATGGCCTCAAGATCAAACATGAGTTCCTCTACTATGTCTGCTATGACTTCTGCCACTACCGGTTCGGTGCTTCCACCACCTCCTCCAAGGATGCCAGCTTCTACGCAATCTCAAGATGTTATCCCTACTCGGAGTGTCCAGGGATCTGCTCCCGTTTTAGCTTCTAACGATGAAATTTTAACCTTATTTGGAAGTGTGCAGGAACAAATGAGGCAACAACAGGAAACAAACCAAATGCTTTTAAGGGAAATACAACTCCTGAAGTCTGGCTCGAGCAGATCTGCTGAGGATATTGTCACTCCATTACATCCCAGAATGTTGAACTTCAGCTCGGCTGTGTATACTGAGGATAACAGGGGGAATATTGTGCCCAGCCTTCCTCAAAATCATACTCCTGAAATACCCTCCTCGGTCAGGATGTCGACCATAAGGAGCTCAGGATATGCTTCAGGATATGGGCAAAATCCTCCAACGGGTAACGTGTCAAATAATAATAATACTCATGCTACTAACAATAGTGGATCTTTGCAGGATACAGGTGTGACATCGGCACTTACTAGGGAACTTCAGAAGTTGAAGGACATGATATCATGTGTACCCGGGGTGGTCCAGCCAATCCCGGAAGTGTCTCAAGACAGCCACAAGATATCTCGTTTTGCATATCCTATCTGTGATGCTGAGATCCCAAAGAGGTTCCAACCCCCCAACATGAAGCTTTATGACGGAACAACGGATCCTGAAGAGCATATTGCTCAGTATAGGGAAAGGATGGAGATTAACCCTATCCCTCCGGATCTCAAGGAAGCATGCTTGTGTAAGGGTTTTGGTTCAACCTTGACCGGATCAGCTCTGAAATGGCTCTTGAATGTGCCTCCACATTCAATTACATCTTTTGCTCACTTAGTAAATTTATTTAATAGTCAGTTTTCTTGTAGTAGAAGCTTCGAAAAATTAACAAGTGATCTCTACAGGATAACACAAGGGCCTCAGGAATCCCTTAGGGATTATGTGAACAAGTTTAGCCGGGAATCACTAGACATTCCTCATCTTGATGTTGCGACAGCTGTGCAAGCTTTCAAGATGGGGTTGCAAAAGGATTCTCAATTTTACCAAGACCTTGTAATGAACCCATGCAGGAACCTGGATGAAGCTCGGAACAGGGCCCTAAGATACATTCGGTTGGAAGATGACAGAAAGATGCAAGAAAGGATGAACTCATCCAACACTTATGAGTCAACTAACAGGAAGTCAGAATCCTCATTCAATTCGTATCGGCCTAAGCCATATGGCAGAAATGAGAACAAGAGAGTAAATGCTGTCGAAGATGAGGATCCTGAAGAGTATCCTGAATTATCGGAATATTGCTTTTCTGTTAACATTCCTGAATTGATGTATGCCATGCAGGGTCTAGGGGACAAGGCAAGATTGGAAAGACAAATCAAAATGGTGTGCTTTCCACGAATATTTCGGACATATGACTGAGGATTGCATCGCTTTGAGGAAAGAAATAAGCTATCTTCTAAGCAAGGGATATTTGAAAGATCTCTTAGGGAGAAAGAAGAATAAGGGTCAGGATACTGAGAAGGATCCTGAGCGAGCAGCATCACCTCCCGCGGATGCCAAGATAATCAACTTCATTTCGGGAGGATCCGATATTTGTGGGACTTCGTATTCGGTAGCAAAGAGACATGCAAAGGAAGCTAAGGCCGAAAGGGGAGACAAACCTGTCAGGATGACTACACTCACAACTGACAAAGTGATCACATTTGATGCTGATGACAGGGATACTGTCCAGGATCCTCACCATGATGCTCTGGTAATAACGTTATATGTGGCTAACCATTTTGTACGCAGGATATTGGTTGATAATGGCAGCTCCGTCAACATAATCCAACTAGAGACACTTAAAAGAATGAATGTATCTCCAATGGATATCACTTCAAAGTCTACCGTGCTTGTTGGGTTCAGTGGAGAGGCCAGAAACACAGTGGGAGAGATAAAGTTGCCAGTGTACGTTGAAGGAGTTAACTCGATACAGCGTTTCTGTGTGATGGACTCTCTATCCTGCTATAACATTATACTGGGAAGACCGTGGATTCACGATATGAAGGCAGTGCCATCAACATATCACCAATGCATCAAGATACCTACCCCTTGGGGGGTTGTTAAAGTTGATAGCGATCAGCAGGAGGCGAAAGAATGCTACTCATCCTCAATGAAATCCTCAACCAAACCTAGTGCAGTATAGCAATTAAAGACGCGGGCCCAGGATATCGTGGAGGATCCGGAGCAGGATGTGAAGAAAATTATCCTCGACCAGGATAATCCCGATATTTCGGTGCTCGTGGGAACCAATATCCCTCAGGATATTGAAGAGCAGTTAATTAACTTTTTAAAATGCAGGATGTCGACGTTTGCATGGAAGCATGAGGATATGACAGGCATATCCAAAGACATTATCACTCACAAGCTTGGAATTGATAAATCATTCAAGCTCGTGCAACAAAAAAGAAGGAAGTTTGCTCCTGAACGCAATACAATTATTCAAGAGGAAGTTGAAAGATTGTTGAAGTCCAAAATGATTAGAGAAGTCAAGTTCCCAAGGTGGCTAGCAAACGTGGTTGTGGTACAGAAGAAAAATGGGAAATGGAGAGTCTGTGTAGATTACACAGACTTGAACAAAGCTTGTCCTAAAGACCCATTTCCTCTCCCCCACATTGATGCAATGGTAGATGCCACTGCTGGGCATGAAATGCTGACTTTCATGGATGCATCCTCAGGATTTCAACAGATCCAAATGGAGCCTTCTGACCAGGAGGATACTGCCTTCATGACACCAACAGGTATTTATTGTTATACAGCTATGCCTTTTGGTTTGAAAAATGCAGGTGCAACATACCAAAGATTGGTAAACATGATGTTCAAAGACAAACTGGGGGACACCATGGAGGTGTACATTGACGATATGGTGGTAAAGTCAAAGAAAGCTCAGGATCACCTCCAGGATATTAAAGGAGCGTTTGATATCCTGGATCAGTATAATATGAAGCTGAATCCCGCTAAGTGCCATTTTGGAGTAGGAGCAGGAAAATTCCTAGGATATATGGTGACCAAAAGAGGAATAGAAGCAAGCCCGGAACAGATTAAAGCCATCTTGGATATTAAATCACCCTCAAATATGAAGGATGTTCAACGATTAACAGGGCGAGTGGCAGCATTGAATAGATTTATCTCAAGGTCTTCAGAAAAATGCAAGGATTTTTATGATATCCTGAAGAAGAACAAAAAATTCGAGTGGGGTGAGAAGCATGAAGCAGCCCTACAGGATTTGAAACGATATCTCTCAACCGCACCTCTACTGATGAAACCTGAAAATGGTGAACCACTATCCCTGTACCTTGCTGTATCAGGGAATGCTGTAAGTGTCATTCTTATAAAAGACCATGAAGGTCAGCAATATCCTGTTTATTATGTTAGTAAAAGTTTGTTGGATGCTGAAACTAGGTATTCTCATTTAGAAAAATTAATACTAGCATTAGTTATGGCATCAACCAAACTTAGACACTACTTTGAGACACATAGGATACACGTTAAAACAAATTATCCTGTCAAAAGTGTACTTAGGAAACCGGAAATGTCGGGTAGAATGGCTAAGTGGTCAGTAAAGTTAAGTGCCTATGATTTAGTATATGAACCTAGGAATGCCATAAAGTCTCAGGCTTTAGCTGACTTTGTGGCTGATTTTAGTAGTGACATTCAGGATGAGATAGACCTAGAAGTTCAACAGCTAGGAGAATCCTCAGGATCCTGGACATTATATACTGATGGTGCATCTAATATAAGAGGAGTAGGATTAGGAATACTACTAAAATCGCCACAGGGGGACATATTACCCCAGGCTATTAGGTGTGAATTTCCTGCTACCAATAATGAAGCAGAATATGAGGCTTTAATTGCAGGATTAGAATTGGCTAAAAGCATGAATATCAGAAATTTACAAGTATATGTTGATTCTTTGTTAATTACTAACCATTGTAATGGATCCTATGCAGTTAAGGGTGAGAAGTTAATAGAATATCTTGATATTCTCAAAAAATTAGCAGGATATTTCGATATTTTTACACTTGAACAGGTACCAAGGGAGGATAATGCTGAAGCAGATGCCTTGGCAAATTTGGGATCATCAATCAGGATACCTGAAGGGACCCAAATACCAATATTACATGTCTTATATCCTGCAACGAATCCTCAGGATAAAGCAGTAGCGGGTATTCAGGATCCTGAAGTGGAATATCCTGAACAAGATCCTAAATCTTGGACGGCTCCAATTATGAGATATCTCAAAGAAGGACATGTCCCCGAAAATGAAAATCCTAAGGAATTTAGGATGAAGGTATCACGGTTCACTATTATAAATAATGTTTTATACAAGAAATCTCTTGCAGGACCGTATTTGAGGTGCTTGGAGGATCCTGAAGCCAAAGAAGTACTCCAGGATATACATGAAGGGGATTGTGGTAATCACACCGGGGGCAGATCATTGTTTTCGAAAGTATTAAGGAAAAGATATTATTGGCCAACAATGAGGAAAGATGCTGCAGAATATGCTCGAAGATGTGATGCATGTCAAAGACATAGTAACATACTACATCAACCAGCTGAACCATTATATCCTGTAGTTTCCCCTTGGCCATTCATGAAGTGGGGGATGGATATAGTAGGGAAGTTACCAAAAGCTCCGGGAGGAAAAGTTTTTATGTTAGCCATGACAGACTATTTCTCCAAGTGGGTTGAGGCTGAAGCATTTGTCCAAGTAAGAGACCAAGAAGTAGTATCCTTTATAAAAAGGAATATCCTGACTAGGTTTGGAGTACCAGCTGAGATCATTTGTGATAATGGGTCCCAGTTTATAAGCAAAAGAACTACTGACTTTTGCAAAAGTTGGGGAATCAAAATGATCACATCTACCCCAGTACATCCTCAAGCGAATGGACAAGCTGAATCTTCAAACAAGATAATAGTCAATAACTTAAAGAAGAGACTTAGGGCCAAAAAAGGAAGATGGGCAGATGAGTTACCCTTTGTTTTGTGGGCTGATAGGACAACGGTAAAGAATGCAACCGGCCAAACCCCGTTTTCCTTGGTATTTGGAGCGGAGGCGATGATTCCAACAGAAATGACGATACCTACTGCAAGATCTATGTTGCAGGATCCTGAACAGAATCCTGAACTCTTATGTCAGGATTTGGATACTATAGACGAAAGAAGAGATGCAGCAAGGCTAAGGATAGCAGCATATCAACAAAGAATATCCAGAGCATATAATAAAAACATAAGGACTAGAAGATTTCGAGTTGGTGATTGGGTGCTAAGAAAGGCTTTTCAAAATACCACTAATCCTGCCGATGGCAAGCTAGCTCCGAAATGGGAAGGACCTTATGAAGTCGAGTCAGAAGCAGGGAAAGGAGCATATCGACTCAGGAATATGGAAGGGGATATGCTACCGAGATCTTGGAATGCTATACATCTCAAGCTTTACTTCAAGTGAGTTTAGAATTCAATATTCTAACTCAGAATGGTATGAATTCTATCTTTTTTAAATATGTTTTGGTTTAACTTACCCTTTGAAACTCAATACTGACTTAAGCATCGGAGGGGTGTTAGCCAAGCTAACACCCACCTTAGTTTACAATTGTTTTGCAGAATATCTTTCAGGATATAGCTCCAGGATATATGCTCAGGATAAGTCGAAAGATTAGAGGATTGGCCCCCTCTCTCACGTTTAAGGGATCCTGGTCCCTTCAAAGGTTTAAAGGTATTCACCTTTCTCTCGAATTGGGTTTAAACACCTCGCCTGGAGCGCAAGTTATCTAGGTATAGTTCAAGGTAGCAGGACCAGTTCATGTAAAAGTGGCTGACAATTTCGTTACTATTGGCTATATCCTGGATCCTAAAGGTATATGAGGATTGATCACCCTCTCTCACGAAAGAGTATTTTCATACTCTCAAAGGTTTAAAGGTTTTCACCTTTCTAAGAATTGGAGTTTATACACTCTCGCCTGTAGCGCATGAAATTTAGGGTTTATCCCCAGATATCAGGGTTTATCCCCAGTATGCTAAGGATTCATTTCAGGATATCAGGGGTTCTGCCCTTGGGCATTCGGAATTCATTCGAGTCAAAATGTAAATACATTTGTGTTTTTGTCGAACACATGGGACACACATTATTCTGATTCAAAGGATGGATCTAAGTTTATAAGTATGCACTGGGGACAAATTTATGATAAAGGATTGGAACTGATTCTCTAAGAATCTCTGGTATGATCTCTCCTTTTTGTTTGGACAATTTATAGGTTATATTTCAATATCCCTTTTAAGATATCTTTCAGGATATCTCCCAGGATATATTTATGATATGTGTTCCTAAGAATGTTCAAACCAAACAATTTTCACAAGTAAAATTTGTGTGACAATAATAATAAAGTCAAAAGAGTAGTTATATTATTAACATACCAAAAGAAGTGCTCTTAGTTTCACCTCAAAACAAGGCCCATCCACTAAGAGCACTAATAGTTCATAACCATATTTACCCAACAGTTGAAGGCTTCATCTCAAACCGAGACCCATCCACCTTCAACTGTTGTATTGTTCAAAAAGAATGCAGAAAAGTAAATTGTTTGTGGAACTGCAAACCAACATTCAAACTCAAAAAGGTGGGCTCTGGCCTTGGCACGTATATCCGTCATCGCCCACCTAGATGCCCTCACACAGCGGCATCTCCTCCAACTTTCTCAGACTTCTCCGCTCCAGCATCCTGACCAGCATCCTGCGCAGCATCCTGACCAATGACCATCTCAGCATCAGCTCCAGCATCCTTCTTCTCTCCAGCTTGGACCGCCACCTCTGCTGACTTAGAAGACTCACCAGCTTCAGCAGGAAGTGGCACAGCTTTGCCTCCGAGCTCCTTTAACTTAGCCACACAGGATTCAACTGGCCAAGATGGACAAACAAGGCCCGTCTCCTTGGCCTCGTAGGCCATCTTGATGCGTGCTTGCAGCAGGGAGACGATAGCAGAAGCCTTGATTCCCTCTCGAAAGTTGATCAAAGCCTGATCATGATCCATTTGAACGCTGGCAAGTTTGACCTCGGCATCTTGGGTGACCTTATTTAGCAAGCTTTCATAGTGCCGGCTCTTCGCTTCAGCAATAGCACCTTGGTCAGCAACGGTGCTCTCGAGCTGCTTGATCCTGGCTTCATGAAGTGCCACAGTACCACAAGCGTCATTGTACAAGTGGAGCAAATGCTGGAGGCCCTGCACATTAATTACAGGTATGAATTTAGAATGTATGCTGACTAAGACGTCCTACCAGGATATCCTGTTAGGATATACGTGCAGGATATATGTGCAGGATATACATGAAGGATATGCGTCAGGATATTACCTTGTTGAGGGAGGATGTCATTGGCTCTAAGGAGTCAGATAAGCTGAGTTCGTCATAGGAGAACCCTTCTGAGCCTGGAGCACTGACCTCGAGACCCTTTCTCTTTTTCGCTGCGGAAGCACGGGTTCTTTGATTGGCCTTGGGAGCCGGGAGTGGCTTGGAGCTAGTAGTAGCAGGAGTCTCCTTCTTGACTGTGGCTGGAGTTGGATAGCTGTCAAGTTCGTCCAGGTCTAGATAGAATGGGACTTTGCTGGAATCTGCACACAGGGAGTAAATTCTAAATCCCTCCTATGAATAACAGATAAAAAACATATGTGTGCAGGATATCTTGCAGGATCCTTACCAGACATGTTGGCACTGGAAAGAGGGCTTGGAGTCGGTGGAGATGGATTGAAACTTCTCTCTGCCTCTGGAAGGAGTCTGATGGCGTCTATTCTTTCTTGAGAATTTGCAAGAGGAGGTGCAATCTTCCTGAAATCAGCTGCACAAAAATGAAAATTTGTTAGTTCAGAATATGAGACAGGATAAGAGACAAGATCATTCTTAAACCCTAAGTCCTACCCTTTCTTAACCATCTCATCGGATAATCCGTTCCACCGGGGATTGAATCCCTTTTTACGAAGAAAAACTTGGATTGCCAACCATCCTCGTTTTTGGTGGCACGAAGTATCAATGGGGGACCGGAACTAGAGTAAAACAGAAACCTAGATGAGCCATGGCATCTAAGCTTGTAGGCTAAAGGGAGGTCATGGACGGAAAGGTCAGGTATGTGGTTTCTCTTGATTTGGTCAAGAGCAGACAAAACACGCCAAAGCATTGGCATGGTTTGGCTGAAAGAAATTTTAGTGATGTTAAAAAACTCGGTAATAAAGTCCGGAAAGGGGAATCGTAGCCCTAAGGTGAAGGGGAAAGCATTGAAACAAATCCACTCGGTGGAAACCATATCTGAGCGGATTTCTCTGTCAAAGGGCCGGAATATGGTTCCATCCGGAAAGATACCGGAGGATTTCAAAGCCGACAGATGAGCACTATCAAAGGTGCATGTTTCATTCTCCGGTTCTTGGAGAAGATTATGTTGGATGAATGTGGGAGCCGAGTCGCCTGAACTGGACCTCGTTTGCCTGGGCATTTGGTCGCCTGAATTCTTGCCGGAGTAAAATGAAAGATGGTTATGAAGATGAGAGAGAGAATATTACCTTTTTCTTGTCGATTGTGGGTAAAAAAGAAGATGAGAAGATATAGGGTATGATGAGTAAATATAGGCCGGGTGGTTGAAAGCTGACACATCAGAAGTCTTATCTCTTAATTGCCTCGGCCACTGTGAAAAAATGTAACCGTTAGGATATCAAACGGTAACATTTTTGGGGACAATTGTTATGGGTGAAATTCTGCGCCCATATCCTGGGAAATATCTTGATCTATATCTTATTTATGTAGTATCTGTTTACATCTGGGATGCTGGTTCAGGATATTGGTAACATCCTGAACGGTATCCTCGGGATTACTAATGGATTATGTGCAGGTACGTGTGTTAGAAGCTAGCAACGTTCACAAAGACTTATTCCGCGGAAGACTCGGTCCAGGCCGTTCAAAGAAAGACGTTGAAACCTTATTACTCGGTCTACAACGTTCGTGGTGGAATATTCGGAGCATCCCATATTTATAGGAATATTTGTTTGTATTTCGTTACTATAAATAGGAGGAACACCAGATCAAATAGGACACAACAATCTCACTGCAATCACACTCACTACACTCTAACACTTATTCTCTCGCAATTTGTACTCTCACACGAATTCATTGTAACACTTAGTGATCTGGTTGATATCCTGCACTGTATCCTGAAGTTTAAAGCAATAAGAAGAACAAGGCAGCTGCGATTGTCAGCTCCCGAGGTTTTATGCCGGCGATCTAGATTGGTCAAGGGCTTTCCTCGTACATCTCGTGTCATTTCCTTTACTTTTTGCTCATTGTTCGCTCATTGTTTGATCGTCGATACAGCTCAATATTCTGAGCCGTATCCTGAAACTGTTTTTGCAAGTAATTTAATTAACATATTTTCGACACTTGTTTCTAGCACACTACCTCACTTAACTAAATTGATCACTTAATTGCTTCGGTAATTTTTGACCAAAACAACAGGTCGTTAAGAAATCCTCCCCTAACAATTGCCCCCAAAATATAAGGAGTAATATTGTAAATAAACGAGTTGTATTTTGTTGATCTTATCCGCAACAAACTAACGGATAACTAGCCGTTGAAGATGGACTAGCCGTTGCAAACTTGACGTCACTGAAGTGACAATCCTGCAAATCATCATTATAAATAGGAGTTAGAGATAGGATCAATTTGCATTTAAATTCAAGAGAAACTCCCTTTAAATTCTCAGCCGAAGATCAATCAGGTATCTCTTTTCCTATTTCTCATTCTCTTACTCTGTTTTTCTTTCTTTACCAACATCACGTTAAGAATGATGCTCCGGTCCTCCCCCGCCAAGGATCACCAGAAGGATAGCCCCTTGAAGAGTCAAGGGATCATCAAAGACTCAGCGAATGAGAGGTGTTGCTTTTCTGATCCGCAAATAGATAAGATCTGGCACTGCTTTCCGGCGAACACCTTTTTCAAACCCTTCGATCCCACTGTTCTGAGCGACTACATTTCTGAGACATGGGTTGCCTTTCAAACCCTTCGATCCCAAGGATCACCAGAAGGATACACCTATCCTTTTCCAGCTTTTACCCAATCCTTTTTCTCCCTTACCGGCATCTCCTACATCCAAGCTATGCCGATGATCAGGAGGGTCTTATATACCCTTGAAAGGATCATAGAGCAGGAAGGGATTGATTTAGGAATGTCAGAACTGGCAGAGATGTATGATCTCACGACGTTTGGATCCCACCGATATCTGTTTAAACGAAAACCCGGCGAAGAATATCCCATTTTTAAAGCCACCAAGAACGATACAAACTGGAAACGACGCTTTTTCTTTGTCAGAAGGGATACCATTCCAAACGGAAAGGATCTACCAAGGAAGTGGTCCACCCATGGTAGGACAGAGGATCCTGAGAAGGATCACCATGTAATCTTGCTCTTGTGATAGGATTACTAACCCCCTTTTGTTTTATGTTATGCAGCTGTCACTGTTTCACACCTCATACCGTCTCCTGATACTAAGGAAAGGCTTGCTGTTTTTAGAAGACTTGGTCCTGAAACAAGATCATTCAAGACAATCACCCAGGATTCTCAAGAGGTATCCTCAGGCTCAGTCACCATGTCAAGTAAGTATCCTGCTTTTTATATAGTTAAAGATTGAAATAAATAGTTAAATAGAAATAGGATAAGGATACTTATCTTGCTTTGAATGTGTAGGTGCCGGAAAAGCTTCCAAGCCTGCCTCCCAGTTCAACATGGCCGACCTTGACACTGTTTGATCCTGAAAGAAGAAGGCCATTGCCAGCCCTAGTGTCTCCATCCCCAAGGCACCCATTAAAGGAAGGGGTGGCAAGAAGTGGAAAAACTCTGAGATAGAGGACCTACAAGGCCTACCACTGATCCGCCACCAATTCCTTGAATACTTCAATGACGTGAGGATCACCAATTCTGTCTAGATATCCTACTTATTTGAGGACCATCTGATCTTGAACTGCTTTGTCTCTTTTGCAGAAATTTGCTGAGATTGAAGACTACGTGGGGAACATTGAGGAGCTGGATAAGAAGATTGCTGACCTCCAACAATTTGCAGTGCTCAAAGATCTTAAGATTGCTGATCTCGAAAAAGCCCTTCAAGACGCCAAGACTAAGACAGCTAAAATCTTGATCGACATCGACTACGAGAAGCATGATCTCATAGAAGGTGCAAAGGTCTCCGCTGCTGTTTTGGTCAAAAATTACCGAAGCAATTTAGTGATCAAATTAGTAATGTGAGGTAGTGTGCTAAAAAGTTTATGGAAAATATGCTTGTTAAATTATTTAGAAAATCAGTATTCAGGATACGGCTCAGGATATTGAGCTGTATCTGCGATCAAACAGTGAGCAAATAATAAGCAAAAAGTAAAGGAGACGACACGAGATGTACGAGGAAAGCCCTTGATCAATCTAGATCGCCGGCATAAAACCTCGGGAGCTGACAATCGCAGCTGCCTTGTTCTTCTTATTGCCTTAAACTTCAGGATACAGTGCAGGATATCAACCAGATCTCTAAGTGTTACAATGAATTTGTGTGAGAGTACAATTTGCGAGAGAGCAAGTGTTGGTGTGTAGTGAGTGTGATTGCAGTGAAATTGTTGTGTCCTATTCGATCTGGTGTTCCTCCTATTTATAGTAACGAAATACAAACAAATATCCCTATAAATATGGGATGCTCCGAATATTCCATTACGAACGTTGTAGACCGAGTAATAAGGCTTCAACGTCTTTCTTTGAACGGTTTGGACCGAGTCTTCCGCAGAACAAGTCTTTGTGAACGTTGCTAGCTTCCAGCCCACGTACCTGCACGTAATCCGTTAGTGATCCTGAGGATACCATTCAGGATATTACCAATACCCTGAATCCGCACCCCGGATATGAACAGACATTATTTAATCAAGATAAAAGCCAAGATATTTCTCAGGATATGAGCTCAGAAATTAGCCCATAACAATTGTCCCCAAAAATGTTACCGTTTAGTATCCTCATTACTAACGGTTACATTTTTTACGCAAACCGAGGCAATTAAGAGATAAGACCTGTGATGTGACCATTTGCAACTACCCAGCCTATATCTACTCATCATACCCTATATCTTCTCATCCTCATCTTCTTTTTTAATCATAATCGACAAGGAAAAAGGTACATTTTCTCTCTATCTTTCATACTTTTCTTTATCTTTTCTCTCCGGCGAAAAATTCAGTTGCTCAAATGCCGCGCCAAACAAGATCCAGCTCAGGTGACTCGGCCCCTACGTTCTACCAACAAAACCTTCTCCAAGAACCGGAGAAGGAAGCCTATACCTTTGATAGTGCCCACCTGTCTGCCTTAAAATCCTCTGGTATCTTCCCGGAAGGAACCATATTTAGACCGTTTGACCGTGAAATCCGGTCAGATATGGTCTCCAACGAGTGGATTTGCTTTAGTGCTTTCCCTTTTACCCTAGGGCTTCGATTCCCCTTTCCGGATTTCATCACCGAGTTCTTTAATATCACAAAAATCTCTTTTAGCCAAACAATGCCAATGCTCTGGCGTGTCTTAACTGTTCTTGACCAGATCAAGAGAAACCACATTCCTGATCTTTCCATCCATGATCTCCCCCTGGCTTACAAGCTTAGATGCCACGGATCATGCAGATTTCTGTTTTATTCTACTTCCGGTGACCCATTGATACTTCGTGCCACCAAGAACGAGGATGGTTGGCAATCCAAGTTTTTCTTTGTAAAAAGGGACTCAATCCCTGGTGGGACGGAATATCCGTTACAGTGGTTGAAAAAGGGTAGGATTTAGGGTTTAAGAATGATCCTGTCGCTTATCCTGTTCCATATCCTGAACTAACTTATCTTCTTTATTATGCAGCTGATTTCAGGAAGATTGCTCCTCCTCTTGCCAATTCTCAAGAAAGAATAGACGCCATTAGACTTCTCCCAGAGGCAGAAAGAAGTTTCAACCCCTCTCCACCAACTCCAAGTCCTCTTTCAAGTGCCAACATGTCTGGTAAGGATCCTGCAAGATATCCTGCATACACATGCTTCTTATCTGTTATTTATAGGAGGGATTTAGAATTTACTCCCTGTGTGCAGACTCCAGCAAAGTCCCAGTCTATCTAGACCTGGATGAACTTGACAACTATCCAACTCCAGCCATAGTCAAGAAGGAGACTCCTGCTACCACCAGCTCCAAGCCACTCCCGGCTCCCAAGACCAATCCAAGAACCCGTGCTTCCGCAGCTAAAAAGAGAAAGGGCCTTGAGGTCAGTACTCCAGGCTCTGAAGGGTTCTCCTATGATGAGCTTAGCCTCTCCGACTCCTTAGAGCCAATGACATCCTTCCTCAACAAGGTAATATCCTACCGCATATCCTTCATGTATATCCTGCATATATATCCTGCACGTATATCCTAACAGGATATCCTGGTAGGACGTCTTAGTCAGCATATATTCTAACCCCATACCTGTGATCAATGTACAGGGCCTCCAGCATTTGCTCCACTTGTACAATGACGCTTGTGGTACTGTGGCACTTCATGAAGCCAGGATCAAGCAGCTTGAGAGCACCGTTGCCGACCAAGGTGCTATCGCCGAAGCAAAGAGCCGGCACTATGAAAGCTTGCTAAAGAAGGTCACCCAAGATGCTGAGGTCAAACTTGCCAGTGTTCAAATGGACCATGATCAGGCCTTAATCAGCTTTCGAGAGGGAGTCAAGGCTTCCGCTATCGTCTCCCTGCTACAAGCACGCATCAAGATGGCCTACGAGGCCAAGGAGACAGGCCTTGTTTGTCCATCTTGGCCAGTTGAATCCTGGGTGGCCAAGTTGAAGGAGCTCGGAGGCAAAGCTGTGCCACTTCCTGCTGAAGCCGGTGAGTCTTCCAAGTCAACGGAGGTAGTGGTCCAAGCTGGAGAGAAGAAGGATGCTGGAGGTGATGCTGAGATGGACATTGGTCAGGATGCTGCGCAGGATGCTGGTAAAAATGCTGGAGCAGAGAAGTCTGAGAAGGTTGGAGGCGATGCCGCTATGTGAGGGCATTTAGGTGGGCGATGACGGATATACGTGCCAAGGCCAGAGCCCACCTTTTTGAATTTGAATGTTGGTTTGTAGTCCCACAAACAATTTACTTTTCCGCACTTTACTTTTCCGTACCTGAACAATTTATATTTCCTGCATGCTTTTTGAACAATACAACAGTTGAAGGTGGATGGGTCTCGGTTTGAGATGAAGCCCTCAACTGTTGGGTGAATATGGTTATGAACTACTAGTGCTCTTAGTGGATGGGCCTTGTTTTGAGGTGAAACTAAGAGCACATCTTTTGGTATGTTAATAATATAACTACTTTCTTTTGACTTTATTATTGTTGTCATTAACATACGAAGTTTACTTGTGAAAATTGTTTGTTTTGAACATATATCATAGATGTATCCTGGGGGATATCCTGAAAGATATCTTGAAAAGGATATTGAAATACAACCCATAAATTATCCAAATAAAAAGGAGAGATCATACCAGAGATTCTTAGAGAATCAGTTCCAATCCTTTATCATAAATTTGTCCCCAGTGCATACTTATAAACTTGGATCCATCCCTCGGATTAGAATAATGTGTGTCCCCTGCGTTTGACAAAGACACAAATGTGTTTACCTTTTGGCTCGAATGAATTCCGAATGCCCAAGGGCAGAACCCCCGATATTCTGAGAAGAATCCTTAACATATTGGGGATAGACCCTGATATCTGGGGATAAACCCTGAATTTCATGCGCTACAGGCGAGAGTGTATAAACTCCTAGACTTAGAAAGGTGAAAACCTTTAAACCTCTGAGAGTATGAAAATACTCTTTCGTGAGAGAGGGTGATCAATCCTCATATACCTTTAGAATCCAGGATATAGCCAACAGTAACGAAATTGTCAGCCACTTTTACATGAACTGGTCCCGCTACCTTGAACTACACCTAGATAACTTGCGCTCCAGGCGAGGTGTTTAAACCCAATTCGAAAGAAAGGTGAATACCTTTAAACCTGTGAAGGGATCAGGATCCCTTAAACGTGAGAGAGGGGGCCAATCCTCTAATCTTTCGACTTATCCTGAGTATATATCCTGGAGCTATATCCTGAAACATATCCTGCAAAACAGTTCTAAACTAAGGTGGGTGTTAGCTTGGCTAACACCCCTCCGATGCTTAAGTCAGTATTGGGTTCAAGATAATAAACAAATATATTTTAAAGAGATAGAACACATACCATTCCGAGATAGAAAACAAATTCTACTCTTACTTGAAATAGAGCTTCAAATGTATTGCATTCCAGGATCTTGGTAGCATATCCCCTTCCACATTCCTGAGTCGATATGCTCCTTTCCCTGCTTCTGACTCGACTTCATAAGGTCCTTCCCATTTCGGAGCTAGCTTGCCATCGGCAGGATTAGTGGTGTTTTGAAAAGCCTTTCTCAGCACCCAATCACCAACTCGAAATCTTCTAGTCCTTATGTTCTTATTGTATGCTCTGGATATTCTTTGTTGATATGCTGCTATCCTCAGCCTTGCTGCATCTCTTTTTTCATCTATAGTATCTAGATCCTGACATAAGACTTCAGGATTCTGTTCAGGATCCTGTAGCATAGATCTTGCAGTAGGTATCGTCATTTCTGTTGGAATCATTGCCTCTGCTCCAAATACCAAGGAAAACGGGGTTTGGCTAGTTGCATTCTTCACCGTTGTCCTATCAGCCCACAAAACAAAAGGTAACTCTTCCGCCCATCTTCCTTTCTTGGCTCCAAGTCTCTTTTTTAAGTTATTGACTATTATCTTGTTCGAGGATTCGGCTTGTCCATTCGCTTGAGGATGTACCGGAGTAGATGTGATCATTTTGATTCCCCAACTTTTGCAAAAGTCAGTAGTCCTTTTGCTTATAAACTGGGACCCATTATCACAAATGATCTCGGCTGGTACTCCAAACCTAGTCAGGATATTCCTCTTTATGAAGGATACTACTTCTTGGTCTCTTACTTGAACGAATGCTTCAGCCTCGACCCACTTAGAGAAATAATCCGTCATTGCTAACATAAATACTTTTCCTCCCGGAGCCTTTGGTAACTTCCCCACTATATCCATCCCCCACTTCATGAATGGCCAAGGGGAAACTACAGGATATAATGGTTCAGCTGGTTGATGTAGTATGTTACTATGCCTTTGACATGCATCACATCTTCGAGCGTATTCTGCAGCATCTTTTCTCATTGTTGGCCAAAAGTATCTTGTCCTCAATACTTTCGAGAATAATGATCTGCCCCCAGTGTGATTACCACAGTCCCCTTCATGTATATCCTGAAGTACTTCTTTGGCTTCATGATCCTCCAAGCACCTTAAATATGGTCCTGCAAGAGATTTCTTGTATAGAATATTATTTATAATAGTGAATCGTGATACCTTCATCCTAAATGCCTTAGGATTTTCATTTTCGGGGATGTGTCCATCTTTAAGATATTTCAGAATTGGAGTTGTCCAGGATTCAGAATACTGTTCAGGATATTCCACTCCAGGACCCCGAATATCCGCTACTTCTTTATCCTGAGGATTCGTTGCAGGATATAAAACATGTATTATTGGTATTTGGGTCCCTTCCGGTATCCTGACTGATGATCCCAGATTTGCTAAGGCATCCGCTTCAGCATTATCCTCTCTTGGTACCTGTTCAAGTGTAAAAACATCGAAATATCCTGCTAATTTTTTGAGAATATCGAGGTATTCGATTAACTTCTCACCCTTAACTGCATAGGATCCATTAAAATGATTAGTAATTAACAAGGAGTCAACATATACTTGCAAATTCTTGATATTCATACTTTTAGCTAGTTCTAATCCTGCAATTAAAGCTTCATATTCTGCCTCATTATTGGTAGCAGGAAATTCACACCTAATAGCCTGGGGTAATATGTCCCCCTGTGGCGATTTTAGTAGTATTCCCAATCCTACTCCTCTTATATTAGATGCACCATCAGTATATAATGTCCAGGATCCTGAGGATTCTCCTAATTGTTGAACTTCTAGGTCTACCTCATCCTGGATGTCACTACTAAAATCAGCCACAAAGTCAGCTAAAGCCTGAGACTTTATGGCATTCCTAGGTTCATATACTAAATCATAGGCACTTAACTTTACCGACCACTTAGCCATCCTGCCTGACATCTCTGGTTTTCTAAGCACATTCTTGACAGGATAATTAGTTTTAACATGAATCCTATGAGTCTCAAAATAATGTCTAAGTTTTGTTGATGCCATGACTAATGCTAGTATTAATTTTTCTAAGTGAGAATACCTAGTTTCAGCATCTAACAAACTTTTGCTAACATAATAAACAGGATATTGCTGACCTTCATGGTCCTTTACAAGGACGGCACTTACAGCGTTCCCCGATACCGCGAGGTATAGGGATAATGGTTCACCATTCTCAGGCTTCATTAGTAGAGGTGCGGTTGAAAGATATTGCTTTAACTCCCGTAGGGCCGCTTCGTGCTTCTCTCCCCACTCGAATTTTTTGTTCTTCTTCAGGATATCATAAAAATCTTTGCATTTCTCTGAGGATCTTGAGATAAATCTGTTTAATGCTGCCACTCGCCCCGTTAATCGTTGAACATCTTTCATATTTGAGGGTGATTTAATATCCAAGATGGCTTTGATCTGCTCCGGGCTTGCTTCTATTCCTCTTTTGGTCACCATATATCCTAGAAATTTTCCTGCCCCCACTCCAAAATGGCACTTAGCAGGATTCAACTTCATATTATACTGGTCCAGGATATCAAACGCTCCTTTAATATCCTGGAGGTGATCCTGAGCTTTCTTTGACTTTACTACCATATCGTCAATGTACACTTCCATGGTGTCCCCCAGTTTGTCTTTGAACATCATGTTTACCAATCTTTGGTATGTTGCACCTGCATTTTTCAAACCAAAAGGCATAGCTGTGTAACAATAAATACATGTTGGTGTCATGAATGCAGTATCCTCCTGGTCAGAAGGCTCCATTTGGATCTGTTGAAATCCTGAGGATGCATCCATGAAAGTCAGCATTTCATGCCCAGCAGTGGCATCTACCATCGCATCAATATGGGGAAGGGGAAATGGGTCTTTAGGACAAGCTTTATTCAAGTCTGTGTAATCCACACAGACTCTCCATTTTCCGTTCTTCTTCTGTACCACTACCACGTTTGCTAGCCACCTTGGGAATTTGACTTCTCTAATCATTTTGGACTTCAATAATCTTTCAACTTCTTCTTGAATAATTGTATTGCGTTCAGGAGCAAACTTTCTTCTTTTTTGTTGCACGGGCTTGAATGATTTATCAATTCCAAGCTTGTGAGTAATAATATCTTTGGATATGCCTGTCATATCCTCATGCTTCCATGCAAACGTCGACATCCTGCATTTTAAAAAGTTAATTAATTGTTCTTCAATATCCTGAGGGATATTGGTTCCCACGAGCACCGAAATATCGGGATTATCCTGGTCCAGGACAATTTTCTTCACATCCTGCTCCGGATCCTCCACGATATCCTGGACCCGCATCTTTAATTGCTATGCTGCACTAGGTTTAGTTGAGGATTTCATTGAGGATGAGTAGCATTCTTTCGCCTCCTGCTGATCGCTATCAACTTTAACAACTCCCCAGGGGGTAGGTATCTTGATGCATTGGTGATATGTTGATGGCACGGCTTTCATATCGTGAATCCACGGTCTTCCCAATATAATGTTATAGCAGGATAGAGAGTCCATTACACAGAAACGTTGTATCGAGTTGACTCCTTCAACGTACACCGGCAACTTTATCTCTCCTACTGTGTTTCTGGCCTCTCCACTGAACCCAACAAGCACGGTGGACTTCGAAGTGATATCCATTGGAGATACATTCATTCTTTTAAGCGTCTCTAGTTGGATTATATTGACGGAGCTGCCATTATCAACCAATATCCTGCGTACAAAATGGTTAGCCACATATAACGTTATTACCAGAGCATCATGGTGAGGATCCTGGACAGTATCCCTGTCATCGGCATCAAATGTGATCACTTTGTCAGTTGTGAGTGTAGTCATCCTGACAGGTTTGTCTCCCCTTTCGGCCTTAGCTTCTTTTGCATGTCTCTTTGCCGCCGAATACGAAGTCCCACAAATGTCGGATCCTCCCGAAATGAAGTTGATTATCTTGGCATCCGCGGGAGGTGAGGCTGCTCGCTCAGGATCCTTCTCAGTATCCTGACCCTTATTCTTCTTTCTTCCCAAGAGATCTTTCAAATATCCCTTGCTTAGAAGATAGCTTATCTCTTTCCTCAAAGCAATGCAATCCTCGGTCATATGTCCGAAATCTTCGTGGAAAGCACACCATTTTGATTTGTCTTTCCAATCCGCTTTTTGTTGATTCTTCCGAGGCCATCTTGCCTTGTCCCCTAGACCCTGCATGGCATACATCAATTCAGGAATGTTAACAGAAAAGCAATATTCAGATAATTCAGGATATTCTTCAGGATCCTCATCATCAACAGCATTCACTCTCTTGTTCTCATTCCTGCCATATGGCTTGGACCGATACGACTTGAATGAGGATTCCGACTTCCTGTTAGTTGACTCATAAGTGTTGGATGAGTTCATCCTTTCTTGCATCTTTTTGTCATCTTCCAATCGAATGTATCTTAGGGCCCTGTTCCGAGCTTCATCCAGGTTCCTGCATGGGTTCATTACAAGGTCTTGGTAGAATTGAGAATCCTTTTGCAACCCCATCTTGAAGGCTTGCACAGCTGTTGCAACATCAAGATGAGGAATGTCTAGTGATTCTCGGCTAAACTTGTTCACATAATCCCTAAGGGATTCCTGAGGCCCCTGCGTTATCCTGTAGAGATCACTTGTTAATTTTTCAAAGCTCCTACTACAAGAAAACGGACTTTTAAATAAATTTACTAAATGAGCAAAAGATGTAATTGAATGTGGAGGAACATTCAAGAGCCACTTCAAAGCTGATCCTGTCAAGGTTGAACCAAAACCCTTGCACAAGCATGCTTCTTTGAGATCCGGAGGGATAGGGTTGATTTCCATCCTCTCCCTATACTGAGCAATATGCTCCTCAGGATCCGTCGTTCCATCGTAAAGCTTCATGTTGGGGGTTTGGAACCTCTTTGGAATCTCAGCATCACAGATAGGATATGCAAAGCGAGATATCTTATGGCTATCTTGAGACACTTCTGGGATTGGCTGGACCACCCCGGGTACACTTGATATCATGTCCTTCAATTTTTGAAGTTCCCTGGTAAGTGCTGACGTTACACCTGTATCCTGCAAGGATCCACTATTGTTAGTAGCATGAGTATTATTATTATTTAATATGTTACTCGTTGGAGGATTCTGCCCATATCCTGAGGCATATCCTGAGCTCCTTATGGTCGATATCCTGACCGAGGAGGGTATTTCAGGAGTATGATTCTGAGGAAGGCTGGGCACAATATTCCCCCCGTTATCCTCTGTATACACGGCCGAACTGAAGTTCAAAGCTCTGGGTTGTAATGGAGTGACAATATTCTCAGCGGATCTGCTTGAGCCAGACTTCAGGAGTTGTATTTCCCTTAAAAGCATTTGGTTTGTTTCTTGCTGCTGCCTCATTTGTTCCTGCACACTTCCAAATAAGGTTAAAATTTCATCGTTAGATGCTAAAACAGGGGCAGATTCTTGAACAGTGCGAGTAGGGATAATATCCTGAGGTCGTGTAGAGGCTGGCATTCTTGGAGGAGGTGGTGGAAGCACCGAACCTGTAGTAGCAGAAGTCGTAGCAGACATAGTAGAGGAACTCATGTTTGATCGTGAGGCCATTGTGGACAATGTGGCAAAAAGTTTTGAAAATAAAAAACCGATTAGCGATTTAACAAAAAATTTTAGTAAAGATAGCACCACTTGCCCCACGGTGGGCGCCAAATTGTTTTGGTCAAAAATTACCGAAGCAATTTAGTGATCAAATTAGTAATGTGAGGTAGTGTGCTAAAAAGTTTATGGAAAATATGCTTGTTAAATTATTTAGAAAATCAGTATTCAGGATACGGCTCAGGATATTGAGCTGTATCTGCGATCAAACAGTGAGCAAATAATAAGCAAAAAGTAAAGGAGACGACACGAGATGTACGAGGAAAGCCCTTGATCAATCTAGATCGCCGGCATAAAACCTCGGGAGCTGACAATCACAGCTGCCTTGTTCTTCTTATTGCCTTAAACTTCAGGATACAGTGCAGGATATCAACCAGATCTCTAAGTGTTACAATGAATTTGTGTGAGAGTACAATTTGCGAGAGAGCAAGTGTTGGTGTGTAGTGAGTGTGATTGCAGTGAAATTGTTGTGTCCTATTCGATCTGGTGTTCCTCCTATTTATAGTAACGAAATACAAACAAATATCCCTATAAATATGGGATGCTCCGAATATTCCATTACGAACGTTGTAGACCGAGTAATAAGGCTTCAACGTCTTTCTTTGAACGGTTTGGACCGAGTCTTCCGCAGAACAAGTCTTTGTGAACGTTGCTAGCTTCCAGCCCACGTACCTGCACGTAATCCGTTAGTGATCCTGAGGATACCATTCAGGATATTACCAATACCCTGAATCCGCACCCCGGATATGAACAGACATTATTTAATCAAGATAAAAGCCAAGATATTTCTCAGGATATGAGCTCAGAAATTAGCCCATAACAGCTGCCATCACAATGTACAAGACAAAATTGAAAATGGCCCAGGAGGCTCAAGATCCTGACTTCGACAAAAGCAGCTGGGATGTTGAGGGCTGGAAAGCGAGGTTAGCTGATCTGGAAGATGATGAGGAGGCTGAGGAGGTTTTGGCGATCGAGGCTGGATGTAGTGGGAAGGATCAAGTGAAGGATACCGAAGCTGGAGGGGATGAAGATGCAGCGAAGGTGTAGGCTTCACGATTGGGCAATGATGGACATTTCTAGACGTAGCCGGAGCCCAATTTTTTAAATTCGGTAGTAGTTTATTTTGTGGTTGTGATGTTTTAAAACAATGATGGTCTGTATTTGAACAATAGTTTTAGGATTAAGGATCTAGGATCCTTTGGATAATATGTAGGATTACAAATGGTGGAGGGATCCTCTGTTTGGGGGATGAAGCCATTGTGATCCTGCCGCCTTTTGATTTCCTGCACTTGGTATAACCGCATTAACAATGGACACCCGTTGCCAACCCATGTGGACGGGCCACGTTTTGCTGGTAGAAACGTGGGTTGGCAATTTTGACAACCTTCGACGGTTAAACCTTTGTTAATAAAATAACTTTAATCTTTTTTGGCTTATCTTGTGTTATTATCATTGTTTGTCCTTTTAATTTTCAATTGTTTTGATGTACACTTGTCTGAATAAGAAAAGTTGAACAAATTAGATAAAAAGTTTAGGATATGATCCAGGATCAAATATCCTATAGTTGAAAAATTCCAAAAAATAGTATATCTTAAGGATCATGAGTTCGGTTGTCAAAGTATTAGGGTTATTCAAATAATCAATGAATAAAATCAAAACAGTTAAGGATCATACCTGAGGATCCAAGTTAGGATCCTAACCCTTAATACTATAATCAGGATAACCATAGGACAAACCTTAGTAAGAGGTAAGGATCAAGGATCCTTGGTTGTTTAACTTCGAAGACCTGAAATAGAACATAACTTGAGACTAAGCCATTATAAGATAAAAGTTAGCAACTGGGGACAAGCCCAAAGGATAACTGGGGACAAGCCCAAGGATAACTGGGGACAAGCCCAAGGATCGTGTGTGAACTGGAGTATGGCCCTAACTGGCGACTATCCAAACTTAGTGGCATGAAAATGCCAAAACCTTAGCTAACGTGAAAACGTTAGAAACCTTAAGAACGGATGTATGGTACGTCTACCATTATACGTAGGATCCTAGGTATAGCCAGTACAATGGAATTATCAGCCCCTGAAACGAGTACTGGTCCCACTGCCATGAACTATACCAGGATCATCGTGCGCTACTGGCGGAACTGGGGTCAAGCCCAAATAACTGGTGTCAAACCCAAGTAACTGGTTGCTTTTGTGGATAATCATCCTTTTGCTATGAGTACCTGAACCTTCAAAACTCAAAATCATGTGAAATGGGGATAAAGGATGCAGGATCCTTATCCTTATGTGAGAAAGTAAGGAAATGAAATAGTTTAAGATTAGAATGTTACCAAAA
Source organism: Helianthus tuberosus (assembly GCA_030545235.1). Classification (NCBI taxonomy): domain Eukaryota; kingdom Viridiplantae; phylum Streptophyta; class Magnoliopsida; order Asterales; family Asteraceae; genus Helianthus; species Helianthus tuberosus. The sequence continues at coordinate 53,677,637 of CM060377.1, read as the reverse complement.
TGAGGATCATCTGTGCTTTAAGGATCCTTTAAGGATATTTATCACGTGAGGATCATGGATCCTTATCACATGAAGTATTTCTTCAAATGGACAGCATTCCAGGCTCTAGGTAGCAAATCACCTTCCATTGTTAGCAATCGATATGCCCCCTTTCCTGCCAGCTTCAATCAAGTAAGGTCCTTCCCATTTTGGTGCCAACTTTCCATCAGCAGGATTGGTGGTATTCTGAAATGCTTTCCTTAGTACCATATCACCAACTTGGAATTTCCTGATCCTGACATTTTTGTTGTAGGCTCCAGCCATTCTTTGCTGATAACTGGCCATCCTTATCCTTGCCAAATCTCTGATTTCTTCTATAGTATCCAGGTCTTGAACCAAGTTCTCATCATTTTCCTCAGGATCACGAATACTTGTTCTAGCAGTTGGAACCATCATTTCTGTAGGGATCACTGATTCTGCCCCAAATACCAAAGAGAATGGAGTTTGGCCTGTAGCATTCTTAGGAGTTGTCCTATCAGCCCAAAGCACATAAGGTAGTTCTTCTGCCCATTTCCCTTTCTTGGATCCGAGCTTCTTTTTCAAATTGTTGATGATGATCTTATTGGAGGATTCTGCCTGACCATTAGCTTGTGGGTGGACTGGTGTTGATGTTATCATCTTAATCCCCCAGCTGTCACAAAAGTTAGTAGTTCTGCCCCCAATGAATTGGGAACCATTATCACATATAATTTCAGAAGGAATACCAAATCTAGTTATAATATTTCTTTTAATGAAGGATATAACTTCCTTTTCTCTGACTTGGGCAAAAGCTTCAGCCTCTATCCACTTGGAGAAGTAATCAGTCATAGCAAGCATGAACACTTTTCCACCAGGTGCCTTAGGGAGCTTACCAACTATATCCATGCCCCATCTCATGAATGGCCAAGTGGAGGATATAGGATGCAATAATTCAGCTGGTTGATGAAGGATATTGTTGTGTCTCTGACAAGGATCACACTTCTTAGCATACTCCACAGCATCTCTCTTCATGGTTGGCCAATAGTATCCTGTCCTCAGGATCCTTGAGAATAATGCCCTGCCCCCAGTGTGGTTTCCACAATCTCCTTCATGGAAGTCTTTTAAAACTTCTTGGATTTCAGGATCCTCAATGCATCTTAAATATGGTCCTGCAAGAGATCGTTTATACAACATATTATTTAAAATTGTGAATTGAGATACCTTAATTTTGAAAGCCCTAGGGTTTTCTCCTGTAGGAATCTCTCCATGTTGTATGTATCTCATGATTGGAAGGATCCATGATCCTAAATGAGATTGATTATCATCACTAGGGATGATTGCAGAATCCTCTCCTATCTCCATAGCCACATGATCCTCGATAGCCGGGGTCAGGATATGGATAATAGGGATCTTGATTTCCTCCGGGATCTTCAAGGATGATCCTAAATTGGCTAATGCATCTGCCTCTGCATTCTCTTCCCTTGGTACCTGTGTCAAACTAAAGGATACAAAAGAGAATGCCAATTCTTTGACTATCTCCAAATATTTGATTAGCTTTTCACCTTTAACAGCATAGGATCCATTAAAGTGATTAGTGATTAACAAAGAATCTACATGTACCTCAAGATACCTGATCCTCATATGCTTAGCAATTTGTAAGCCAGCAATCAAGGCTTCATATTCAGCCTCATTGTTAGTGGTTTGGTACTCACAAGCTATAGAGTGGGGTATTATGTCCCCCTTTGGCGATTTTAATAGTATTCCAAGCCCTGTTCCTTTGACATTTGAGGATCCATCAGTATAGAGTATCCAAGGATCCTTGGTCTCCTCTAGCTGCTGAACTTCTAACTCAGCTTCTTTTTGCAAATCACTACTGAAATCTGCCACAAAGTCGGCTAATGCTTGGGATTTAATGGCTGTCCTGGGCTCATATCTTATATCATATGCACTAAGCTTCACTGCCCACTTAGCCATCCTTCCTGACATTTCAGGTTTCCTGAGGTCATTCTTAATTGGAAAATTAGTTTTGATGATAATGGCATGAGTTTCAAAATAATGTCTCAATTTAGTAGATGCCATAATTAATGCAAGGATAAGTTTTTCTAAGTGTGAATACCTGGATTCAGCATCAAGTAAACTCTTACTTACATAATAGACAGGATGTTTTGTACCTTCGTGATCCTTAACAAGGATGGCACTTACTGCTTTTGAGGATACCGCGAGATATAAGGATAACACATCTCCTTTTTCTGGTTTCATCAAGGCCGGGGCCGAGGATAGGTAATCCTTAAGAGCTCTTAAGGCACTTTCATGCTTCTCAGTCCACTCGAATTTCTTGTTCTTCCTAAGGATATCATAGAATTCCTTGCACTTTTCTGAGGATTTGGATATGAATCTGTTTAAAGCTGCAATCCTGCCTGTTAACCTCTGAACATCCTTAGCATTGGCAGGGGACTTGATGTTTACTATGGCTTTGATTTGTTCTGGACTGGCTTCGATGCCTCTCTTCGTCACCATATATCCTAAGAATTTACCTGCTTTAACACCAAAGTGACATTTTGAAGGATTAAGTTTCATGTTATATTTGTCAAGGATATTGAATGCTTCCTCCAAGTCTCTTAGGTGATCCTCAGCCTTTTTTGATTTTACCACCATATCGTCTATGTAAACCTCCATAGTCTGTCCAATCTGATCCTTGAACATCATATTCACTAGCCTTTGATAAGTTGCACATGCATTTCTTAGTCCAAATGGCATAGCAATATAACAGTATATACCAGTTGGAGTCATAAAGGCTGTATCCTCTTGATCGGATGGTTCCATTTGAATTTGTTGAAATCCAGATGAAGCATCCATAAAAGTTAACAGTTCATGACCCGCAGTTGCATCCACTATGGAGTCAATGTGGGGTAATGGGAAAGGATCCTTGGGACATGCCTTATTTAAATCGGTGAAATCGACACATACCCTCCACTTTCCGTTTTTCTTTTGAACAACAACCACATTGGCCAACCATCTTGGATACTTGACCTCTCTAATCATACCTGCTTGGAGTAATTTCTCTTCCTCCTCCTGGATAATGGCATTTCTTTCTAGTGCAAATTTCCTCCTCTTTTGATGGATTGGTTTGAAGGACCTATCAATGCCAAGTTTGTGAGTGATTATATCTTTAGATATACCTGTCATGTCTTCGTGTTTCCATGCAAAGGTAGTCTTTCTCCTTTTGAGGAAGGATATGAGGTCTTCCTTTATTTCACCAAGGATCCCTGATCCTATATAAACTTTAGATTCAGGATCATCAGGATCCATAAGGATTTCTACTACATCCTGTTCTCTTGCCTCCAAGACATCCCTTGGAGGACGCTTTAATTACTATTGCTCCCTTGACTTTGATGCTGGTTTCATTGATGAGGTGTAGCAGTTCTTAGCCTCTTGCTGATCACTATCAATCTTCACTATTCCCCAAGGACTAGGAAGCTTCACACATTGATGATAAGTGGATGGGACTGCCTTCATGTCATGTATCCAAGGCCTGCCAAGGATAACATTACAACAAGATAAACAGTCAATAACACAAAACTTTTGGTAAGAATGTAGGCTTTCGATATAGATTGGGAGTTTAATGTCCCCCAGAGTATTCTTAGTCTCGCCACTGAATCCCACGAGCACAGAGGATCTTGGTATGATATCGGATTCAGGAATATTCATCTTCTTGAGGACATCAAGTTGGATAATGTTCACAGAGCTTCCTCCGTCTATAAGGATCATGCGAACAAAATGGTTAGAAATAAAAAGAGTGATAACCAAACCATCATGATGAGGATCCTGAATGTCAATGCGATCATCCTCATCAAAAGTTATAACTTTTCCTTCGGAGACACTGGATGTTCGAATGGGTCTATCTCCATTATCCATCTTGGTTTCCTTTGCATGTCTCTTAGCTACAGAGAAGGATGTTCCACAAATGTCTGATCCTCCAGAAATAAAGTTTATAACTTGTGCATCTGCTGGAGGGGCTGGAGCTTTATCTGGGATCCTTTTAGGATCCTGAATCCTTGACTTCTTTCTCCCCAATAATTCTTTCAAGTGCCCCTTGCTCAACAAGTATCCAATTTCTTTTCTCAGTGCGATGCATTCTTCTGTAAGATGCCCAAAATCTTCATGATATGCGCACCACTTTGACTTATCTTTAGTTGCAGCTGGTCTGTCATTTTTCCTGGGCCATCTAGCTTTATCACCTAAATTCTGCATCGCAAAGATTAGTTCATTGTTATCAACAGAAAAACAATATTCAGAAATTGGAGGATAATCCTCATCATCCTCTTCTTGTTCAACAGCATGCACATTCTGGTTATCAAATTTGTTATAGGATCTGAACTTGTTGTTCTTGAATGAGGATCCTTGCTTCTCTTGCTTTGAGGATCCTGCTAACCTCTCCTTGATCCTTTTGTCATCCTCTAGCCGGATGAACCTAAGGGCCCGGGTTCTTACCTCATCTAGATTCCTGCATGGTGTCATAACAAGAACATCATAGAATAATGAATCCCTAAGCAATCCAATTTTAAAGGCTTCAACAGCCGTAGCTATATCCAGGTTAGGGATATCTAAGGATTCTTTACTAAATTTAGTGATATAATCCCTTAATGATTCATTATGACCTTGGGTTATCCTATACAGATCACTAGTTAAACGCTCAAATTTCTACTACAAGAAAACTGGTTATTAAATAGGTTAACTAGATTAGCAAATGAGGTAATAGAGTAAGGGGGAAGACTTAGCAGCCATTTAAGAACCGATCCAGTAAGAGTGGATCCAAATCCCTTGCACAGACATGCTTCCTTTAACCTTTCTGGGATGGGATTAATCTCCATCCTTTCCCTGTACTGCGCTATGTGTTCTTCAGGATCTGTTGAACCATCATACAACTTCATGGTAGGCACATGGAACCTCTTGGGTATCTCAGCATCACAGATTGGTGGTGCAAAACGAGATATCTTATGGCTCCCATCTGCAATCTCCGGGATAGGCTTGACCACTCCTGGGACACTTGATATCATATCCTTTAACTTTTGCAATTCTCTGGCCATGGCATGATTGATACCTATATCCTGCAAAAGGCCATGGTTAGTGGTATAAGAATTATTGAAAGTGTTACCTCCCATTGGATTCAAATTAGGAAGAGCAGATGTGAATCCATATTGTTGGGGCTCTGGAATGACCGATGGACCAGTAGAAGCAATGGTCTGCATTGGAATAAAATCTCCCTGATGGATATCGGAACGCCCTGATTGCAAACTCCTTAAGGATCCCGGAATCTGGAAGGATCCCTGAAACTGAGAGGATCCTTGGACCTGGGAGGATCCTGGGACGTAGGAAGATCCTTGAACCTGGGAGGATCCTTGAACCTGAGAGGATCCTTGAACCTGGGAGGATCCTGGAACATAGGAGGATCCTTGAACCTGGGAGGATCCTTGAAACGACCAGAACCCTTGAATCTGCTGCGCTCCCGAGTATCCTCCTGAGCTTGCGAAGGATCCTATATGCTGAGGATGGGATCCTGCTGGTTGGAAGTGTAACCCTGAAGCCTGAGTCATTGCTGATGATCCGTAATGCACTCCTTTTGGTCCTCCCACATATTGAACGTCTGGAACCACTGAAGGCTGAGAAGTTATAACCGGAGTATCGAAATTCAAAGATCTGGGCATCAGTGGGGAATGATCCTCTGCCGATCTCTTCTGTTTCTTGATGTCTCCATTTTCTCTAAGAATCCTTTCATTGGTCTTGTCCTGCTGCTGTATATGCTCCTTCATCTGCAAAATCAGAGTAAACAAGTCACTAGTAGTAGGAGTATAAGAAGCAGAAGAAGTTAGAGGTTTTGAGAAAATAGGAGTTGGTTTCTTCTCGGCATTTTTCTGAGGTCCAGAAGGTGGTGGAGGCAAAGGTGGAATGCCCTGGACGAATTGACTGCAGACATCGCACTGGAAGTGTTCTTTGATGATGAAGCCATCTGCTTGGATGTAACGAACCGAAATGATCACAAAAATGAGAATTTCTTAGGAACGAAGCACCTATTGCCCCACGGTGGGCGCCAAACTGTTTTGGTCAAAAATCAGACGAGGATAATGCAACCAAACTCTCTGTTACGGGGTATGATGCTTGAATTGGTAAACAACAATGAGGATCACTATGAAATGAATTGCACAGGGGACACAAAGATTTATACGAGGAAAAAGCCCTTGATCAATGTATGATCTCCGGCATAAAAAACCTCGGGTGATGGAAACTATCGATCACCAACTCGAATTAAACAATAATCTTTTTACAACTTCGGATGATAGTGAGCTAAGTACAAGGATCACTATAGTGTATCGTGTAGAAATGTATGAAAAAATGCTAAGTGTTTTGCCGAGAGCTGGTGAGTGCAGTTGTACGAGTGTGTGTAGCCAAAAAATAGCCAAGTGTTGTCTAATTAGCTCGCTACCCCTTTTAAATTTAGTAAAATATCTAAATAACTAACTATCTGCAATTCATGCCTTCTCCCCACGATCTCCATAACGTTCACCATGGTCAAGCACGTGCGGAATAAGCGTGGAATATTCTCCAGGAACGTTACCAAGACTAAGTCCAAACCAGTATTCCTGCAAAACAATATCGAATTCAAAGCAGACAATCATTAGTATAAGGATCCTTAGGATGATCCATGATCCTGATCCAGAAGCACTTCTGAGGATCACTAACTGACACAGAAGTAAGGATCACCAAGCAGGATAATAATTGAGGATCACAGGTCATTAAGAAATCCTCCCCTAACAGCACCGAACCAATTGTTGCAGAGGTTATAGCAGACACGGTAGAAGAGCTCATGTTTGATCTCGAGGCCTTTGAAAATAGTGTAGAAAAAAGTTTTGAAAACAGAAAACCGAGTAACGATTTTGCAAAGGCTTTTAGTAAAAATAGCACCACTTTCCCCACGGTGGGCGCCAAATTGTTTTGGTCAAAAATTACCAAAGCAATTAAGTGATCAAATTAGTTAAGTGAGGTAGCGTGCTAAGAATGTGTATCAAAAATATGCTAATTAAGTTGTTTGTAAAAACAGTTTTCAGGATACCGCTCAAGATATCGAGCTGTATCTACAATCAAACAATGAGCAAAAATGTAAAGAGTGACACGGAATGTACGAGGAAAGCCCTTGATCAATCTAGATCGCCGGCACAAAAGCTCGGGAGCTGACAATCGCAGCTGCCTTGTTCTTCTTATTACTTCAAATGTTAGGATACAGTGCAGGATATGATGCGGATCGACTAGGTGTTACAATGCGATTTGAACACAAGTGTAAGTGTGTTGTGAGTCTTTGCAGCTAGAGAGAAAGAGTGTTCGAGAGATTGTGTGTGTCCTTATCTGATCCGATCAACCCTATTTATAGTAAAACAAAACTAACTAACTAGCCTATAAATCCGACCACCCATAACACTTGTTATGGGTGGTTTTCTGCTAATATATCCTGGACAATATTCTGACTATGTTTCTTTTATTGTGATCAGGATACCGGATCAGGATATTGGTAACATCCTGACACAGTATCCTGGTAATGACTAATTAATTCACATGCAGATTAATGAAGCATGCCTATAACGTTCGAGTGGACTTGTTCTCCAGGAGACTCGGGCAAATTTGTTGAAATAGAAACGTTGAAGCCGGAAGACATGGACTACAACGTTCACAAAGGGAATATTCGCTATATCCCGGATTTATAGGCTAGTTTGTTAGTTTCGTATTACTATAAATTGGATTGATCGGATCAGATAGAACACACACAATTTCTCGAACACTCTTGCTCTCTACTAGCTGCAATCATTCACGAAACACTTACACTTGTATTCGAATCGCATTGTAACACTTAGTTGATCCGTATCATATCCTGCACTGTATCCTGATATTTGAAGTAATAAGAAGAACAAGGCAGCTGCGATTGTCAGCTCCCGAGGTTTTGTGCCGGCGATCTAGATTGATCAAGGGCTTTACCTTTTTGCTCATTGTTTGATTGTAGATACAGCTCGACATCCTGAGCCGTATCCTAAAAACTGTTTTTTGTTAACAACTTAATCAACAAATATTTTCGAATACTTCTATCACACTACCTCACTTAACTAATTTGATCACTTAATTACTTAGGTAATTTTTGACCAAAAAAATTTGGCGCCCACCGTGGGGCAATTGGTGCTATTTCTACTAAAAGCCTTTGTAAATTCATTACTTGGTATTCTATTTTCAAAACTTTTTGCTACACTATTTTCAATGGCCTCAAGATCAAACATGAGCTTTTCTACCATGTCTGCTACAACCTCTGCAACAATTGGTTCGGTGCTTCCACCGCCTCCTCTAAGGACGCAAGCCTCTTCACAGCCTCAGGATCTTTCAAGAGGAACTGAAACTCATGTGGCTCGGGATGTTATCCCCACTCAGAATGTTCAAGGATATGCTGTCTCAGGGGGTACTCCTATTTTGGCTTCTAATGATGAAATTCTGACTTTGTTTGGTAGTATACAGTGTTAGGGGGGGATTTTCCAATGATCAGTGATCCTTAATTACTGTTGGGCATAGTGATCCTCACTTCTGTTTGAATTAGTGATCCTCAGAAGTATTACAGGATCAGGATCATGGATCATCTTAAGGATCCTTATACTAACGATTGTCTACTTTGAATATGAAGTTGTTTTGCAGGAGTACGAGCTTAGACTTGGTCCTGGCGATATTCCTGGAGCATATTCCATAATTATTCCGCACGTGCATGGCTGAAATGGACGTTATGGAGGTCGTGGAGGACTTGCACCAATTGCGGAATGTTTGTTAGCTTAGATATTTTCCATTTTTAAAAGGGATAGCGAGCTAAATAGAAAACACTTGGCTATTTTTAGCTTAATACACACACTCGCAACTGCTCTCACCAGCTCTTGACAATTCACTTGGCGATTGCACACTTTTTTGCACATTACACTATAGTGATCCTTGTAATTAGCTCGCTATCATCCGAAGTTGTAATACATTTCTTGTTTAATCTGAGTTGGTGATCGGTAGTTTCCATCACCCGAGGTTTTTTATGCCGGAGATCATTCATTGATCAAGGGCTTTTTCCTCGTATAAATCTTTGTGTCACTTGCTCATTACTTTTCTGAGTGATCCTTCACATTGTTCATTGATTCAAGCATCATACCTCACAACAGAAAGTTTGGTTGCATTATCATTGCTTGATTTTTGACCAAAACAGTTTGGCGCCCACCGTGGGGCAATTGGTGCTTCATTCCTAAGAAGATTTGTATTTTCGTGGTCATTTCGTTTCGTTACAACCAAGCAGATGGCTTCCTCAGCGAAGAACACTTCAAGTTTAATGCCATCATTCAGTTCTTCACAAGGCGTTCCTCCTTTGCCTCCACCACCTTCTGGATCCCAGAAGAATGCTGAGAATGCTGCGAAGAGACAAACCCCCGTTTTCCAAAAACCACCAACTTCTTCTGTTTCCACTAATCCTACTACTAATGATCTTTTTAATCTGATTTTGCAGATGAGGGATCGTATGCAAGAGCATGATAAAACCAACGAAATGATCCTCAGGGAGATAGGTGATATCAAGAAACAGAAGAAATCGGTGGAGGATCATTCCCCATTGATGCCCAGGTCGCTGAACTTCGACACTCCAGTCATAACTTCCCAGCACTCAGCAGCTCCGGACGTGCAATACTTGGGTGAATTACCAGGAAGACGTTATGGAACAACAACAATGACTCAGGCTCCTGGATCTTACCTTCAACCTTCCGGAGCCTCTGTCCAGCATCAGGGATCCTTCGTCAGCTCAGGGGGATATTTGGGAATGCATTCGGCTCAAGGATCCTCCATGGTCCAAGGATCCTCCCAGGTCCAAGGATCCTTCCCGGTCCAAGGATCCTCCATGGTCCAAGGATCCTCCCGGGTCCAGGGATCCTCCCGGGTCCAGGGATCCTCCCAGGTCCAAGGATCCTCTCTGGTTCCAGGATCCTTTCAGGTTCAAGGATCCAACATCTTTCAGGATCGAAGATCCTTAAGGAGTATGCAGCCTCCAAGTTCGGATGTTCATCAAGGAGACTTCATACCAATGCAGACCATTGCTTCATCTGGTCCTTCGATCATATCGGAATCCCATCAATATGGATTCACATCTGGAATTCTAAACATGAATCCTCTGGGAGGTAATACTTTCAATAATTCTTATAACACTAACCATGGCTCCATGCAGGATACATGAATCAATCAAGCTATGGCTAGGGAACTACAGAAGCTTAAGGATATGATATCCAGTGTACCAGGAGTGGTTAAAGCCATTCCTGAAATAACAGATGGTAGCCACAGGATATCTCGTTTTGCACCACCCTTATGTGATGCTGAGATACCCAAAAGGTTCCAGATACCATCTATGAAGCTGTATGATGGTTCAACAGATCCAGAAGAGCATGTAGCTCAGTATAGGGAGAGGATGGAGATCAATCCAATTCCTGAGAGGTTAAAGGAAGCATGTCTATGCAAGGGATTTGGATCCACACTCACATGATCTACTCTTAAATGGCTGCTAAGTCTTCCCCCTTATTCTATTACTTCATTTGCTAATCTAGTTAATTTGTTTAATAGTCAATTCTCTTGTAGTAGAAAATTTGAACGATTAACTAGTGATCTATATAGGGTAACACAAGGTCAAAATGAATCACTTAGAGATTATATCACTAAGTTTAGCAAAGAATCCTTAGATATTCCTAATTTGGATATTGCTACGGCTGTAGAAGCCTTTAAAATGGGATTGCTTAGGGATTCATTATTCTATGATGATCTTGTTATGACACCTTGCAGGAACCTTGATGAAGTAAGAACCAGGGCCCTTAGGTTCATCCGCTTAGAGGATGACAAAAGGATCCAGGATAGATTGACAGGATCCTCAAAACAGGAGAAACAAGGATCCTACTTCAGGAACAACAAATCAAAGTCGTACAACCGATCTGATAATCAGAACGTGCATGCAGTGGAACAAGAAGAGGATGATGAGGATTATCCTCCTATTTTTGAATACTGTTTTTCTGTTGATAACAATGAACTAATCCTTGCAATGCAGAATCTAGGTGAGAAAGCTAGGTGGCCGAGAAAAAGTGATAAACCAACTGCTACAAAGGATAAGTCCAAATGGTGTGCATATCATGAGGATTTCGGGCATCTCACTGAAGAGTGTATTACACTAAGAAAGGAAATTGGTTACTTGTTGAGCAAGGGGCATTTGAAGGAACGTTTGGGACGAAAAAAGTCAAGGATCCAGGATCCTGAAAGGATCCCGGAAAGGGCTCCTGCTCCTCCAGCAGATGCACAAGTTATAACCTTCATATCCGGTGGATCAGACATTTGTGGTACCTCCTTTTCAGCAGCAAAAAGACATGCTAAGGAAACCAAGACGGATAATGGAGACAGACTCGTCCGGACCTCCGTTGTTACCCAGGATAAAGTCATAACCTTTGATGAGGATGATCGTGTTGATGTCCAGGATCCTCATCATGATGGTCTTGTAATTACATTATTTATTTCTAACCACTTTGTTCGCAGGATCCTTATAGATGAGGTAAGCTCTGTGAACATCATTCAGCTTGATGTCCTCAAGAAGATGAATATCCCGGAGTCTGATATTGTCCTAAGATCTTCGGTCCTTGTGGGACATCAAACTCCCAATCTATATTGAAGGATTGCATTCTTATCAAAAATTTTGTGTTATAGATTGCTTATCTTGTTGCAATGTTATCCTTGGCAGGCCATGGATACATGATATGAAGGCAGTTCCATCCACCTATCATCAGTGTGTAAAGCTTCCAAGTCCATGGGGAGTGGTGAAAATTGAAAGTGATCAACAAGAGGCTAAGAACTGTTATACATCATCAATGAAGCCAGCCTCAAGACCAAGGGAGCAATAGCAATTAAAGTATCTTTCAAGAGATGTCTTGGAGGCAAGAGAACAGGATTTGAAAGAAATCCTCATGGATCCTGATAATCCTGAATCCATAGGCTTCATAGGATCAGGGATCCTTAGCAACATTGAGCAGGATCTAGTATCCTTCCTTAAGAGGAGGAAATCCACCTTTGCCTGGAAACATGAAGACATGACAGGTATATCTAAGGATATAATTACTCATAATCTTGGCATTGACATGTCATTCAAGCCTATACATCAAAAGAGGAGGAAGTTTGCACCTGAAAGGAATGCTATTATCCAGGAAGAAGTAGATAAACTACTCCGGGCAGGTATGATAAGAGAGGTTAAGTATCCAAGATGGTTAGCCAATGTGGTTGTTGTTCAAAAGAAAAATGGAAAGTGGAGGGTATGTGTCGATTTTACTGATTTAAACAAGGCATGTCCCAAGGATCCTTTCCCATTACCCCACATTGACTCCATGGTGGATGCTACCGCGGGTCATGAGTTGTTAACTTTTATGGATGCTTCATCTGGGTTTCAACAAATTCAGATGGAACCATCTGATCAGGAGGATACAGCCTTTATGACCCCTACTGGTATATATTGTTATATTGCTATGCCATTTGGACTAAGGAATGCAGGTGCTACTTATCAAAGGCTAGTCAATATGATGTTCAAGGAACAAATTGGACACACTATGGAAGTCTATATTGATGACATGGTGGTTAAGTCCAAGAAAGCTGAGGATCACCTTAAAGACATGGAGGAAGCATTCAATATCCTTGATAAATTTAATATGAAACTAAATCCTTCCAAGTGTCATTTTGGTGTTAAGGCAGGTAAATTCTTAGGCTATATGGTGACAAAGAGGGGCATTGAAGAAAGTCCAGAGCAAATCAAGGCTATTGTGAATATCAAATCTCCTGCCAATGCTAAGGATGTGCAAAGATTGACAGGCAGGATCGCAGCCTTGAACAGATTCATATCCAAATCCTCAGAAAAGTGCAAGGAATTATGTGACATCCTGAGGAAGAACAAGAAATTTGAATGGACTGAGAAGCATGAAAGTGCCCTCAAAGCTCTTAAGGGTTACCTATCCTCAGCCCCAGCCCTGATGAAACCAGAAAAAGGGGATATATTATCCTTATACTTAGCGGTATCCTCAAAAGCAGTAAGTGCGGTCCTTGTTAAGGATCACCAAGGTACACAACATCCTGTCTATTATGTAAGTAAGAGTTTACTTGATGCTGAATCCAGGTATTCACACTTAGAGAAACTTATCCTTGCATTAATAATGGCATCTACTAAATTAAGACATTATTTTGAGACTCATGCCATTATTGTTAAGACTAATTTTCCAATTAAGAATGTTCTCAGGAAACCTGAAATGTCAGGAAGGATGGCTAAGTGGGCAGTGAAGCTTAGTGCATATGATATAAGATATGAACCAAGGACTGCCATCAAATCCCAAGCCTTAGCTGACTTTGTGGCAGATTTTAGTAGTGATTTGCAAAAGGAAGTTGAGTTAGAAGTCCAACAGCTTGAAGAAACTAAGGATCCTTGGATACTCTTCACTGATGGAGCCTCTAATGTAAAAGGAACAGGGCTTGGAATACTACTAAAATCGCCACAGGGGGACATAATACCCCACTCCATAGCTTGTGAATTTCAAACTACCAACAATGAGGTTGAGTATGAAGCCTTGATAGATGGTTTGCAAATTGCTAAGCATATGAGGATCAGGTATCTTGAGGTACATGTAGATTCGTTATTAATCACTAATCACTTTAATGGATCTTATGCTGTTAAAGGTGAAAAGCTAATCAAATATTTAGAGATAGTCAAAGAATTGGCACTCTCTTTTGTTTCCTTTAGTTTGACACAAGTACCAAGGGAAGAGAATGCAGAGGCTGATGCATTAGCCAATCTAGGATCATCCTTGAAGATCCCGGAGGATATCAAGATCCCAATTATCCATATCCTGACCCCTGCTATCGAGGATCATGTAGCTATGGAGATAGGAGAAGATTCTGCAATCATCCCTAGTGATGATACTCAATCTCATTTAGGATCATGGATCCTCCCAATCATGAGATACATACAACATGGAGAGATTCCTACAGGAGAAAACCCTAGGGCTTTCAAAATTAAGGTATCTCTATTTACAATATTGAATAATTTGTTGTATAAACGATCTCTTGCAGGACCATATCTAAGATGCATTGAGGATCCTGAAATCCAAGAAGTCCTAAAGGATTTCCATGAAGGAGATTGTGGAAACCACACTGGGGGCAGGGCATTATTCTCAAGGATCCTGAGGACAAGATACTATTGGCCCACTATGAAGAAGGATGATGTGGAGTATGCTAAGAAGGGTGATCCTTGTCAGAGACACAGTAATATCCTTCACCAACCAGCAGAGCTTTTGCATCCTATATCCTCTTCTTGGCCATTTATGAGGTGGGGAATGGATATAGTTGGTAAGCTTCCTAAGGCACCTGGTGGAAAGGTATTCATGCTTGCTATGACTGATTACTTCTCCAAGTGGATAGAGGCTGAAGCCTTTGCTCAAGTCAGAGAAAAGGAAGTTATATCCTTTATTAAAAGAAACATTATTACTAGATTTGGTATCCCTTCTGAAATTGTTTGTGATAATGGATCCCAATTTATTGGGAATAGAACTACTAACTTTTGTGACAGCTGGGGGATTAAGATGATAACATCAACACCAGTCCACCCACAAGCTAATGGTCAGGCAGAATCATCCAACAAGATCATCATCAACAATTTGAAGAAGAAGCTTGGATCCAAGAAAGGAAAATGGGAAGAAGAACTACCTTATGTGCTTTGGGCCGATAGGACAACTCCCAAGAATGCTACTGGCCAAACTCCATTTTCTTTGGTATTTGGGGCAGAATCAGTGATCCCTACAGAGATGGTGGTTCCAACTGCAAGAACAAGCATTCGTGATCCTGAAGAAAATGCTGAAAACTTGGTTCAAGACTTGGATACTATAGAAGAAATCAGGGATTTGGCAAGGATAAGGATGGCTAGTTATCAACAAAGGATGGCTGGAGCCTACAACAAAAATGTCAGGATCAGGAAATTCCAAGTTGGTGATATGGTATTAAGGAAAGCATTTCAGAATACCACCAATCCTGCTGATGGAAAGTTGGCACCAAAATGGGAAGGCCCTTATTTGATTGAAGTTGGAGCAGGAAAGGGGGCATATCGATTGCTAACAATGGAAGGTGATTTGCTACCAAGAGCTTGGAATGCTGTCCATTTGAAGAAATATTTCATGTGACAAGGATCCATGATCCTTACATGACAAGTATCCTTGAAGGATCCTTACAGAACAGATGATCCTCATTTTGGTAACATTCTAATCTCAAACTATTTCATTCTTTTATTCTCTTATATAAGGATAAGGATCCTGCATCCTTTATCCTCCTTTCACTTGATTCTGAGTTTTGAAGGTTCAGGTATCCTTAACTAAGGACTGATTATCCACAGAAGTATCCAGTTATTTGGGCTTGACCCCAGTTATTTGGGCTTGACCCTAGTTTGGGTCTGTCCCCAGTTTCACCAGTAGCGCACGATGATCCTGGTATAGTTCATGGCAATGGGACCAGTACTCGCGTTAGGGGCTGACAATTTCATTGTACTGGCTATATCCAGGATCCTACGTATAATGGTAGACGTACCATACATCCGTTCCTAAGGTTTCTAACGTTTTCACGTTAGCTAAGGTTTTGGTTTCTAACGTTTTCACGTTAGCTAAGGTTTTGACATTTTCATGTCACTAAATTTGGATAGTCGCAAGTGAGGGCCATACTCTAGTTTACATACGATCCTTTGGGCTTGTCCCCAGTTATCCTTTGGGCTTGTCCCCAGTTATCCTTTGGGCTTGTCCCCAGTTACTAACTCTTATCTTATATTGGCTGAGTCCCAAGTTGTATCCTATTTCAGGTTTTTGGAAACAAACGACCAAGGATCCTTGATCCTTACCTTCTACTAAGGTTTGTCTTTTGGGTTATCTTGATTATAAGTGTTAAAGGTTAGGATCCTAACTTGGATTCTCAGGTATGATCCTTAATTATTTTGATTTTATTCATTATTCATTTGAGTAACCCTTATCCTTTAACAACTGAACTTATGATCCTTAAAATATACTACTTTTCGGAACTCGTCGACTATAGGATATGTGATCCTTGAACATATCCTAAACTTTTTGAGGATATTTATTAAGTTTTTTCTTTACTTGATAAGTTTAGACAAAATGTATATCACAACAATTGAAAAGTAAAGTACTAACAAGGATAGCAACACGGGAGATAGCCAAAAAGTTAGAGTTATTTTATTCACAAAACGTTAAACCCTTTAAGGTTGTCAAAATTGCCAACCCACGTTTCTACCAGCAAAACGTGGCCCGTCCACATGGGTTGGCAAAGGGTGTCCATTGTTTACGGGTCTTTGTAGTGCAGGAAATAAAAGACGGAAGGATAACGAGTGGCTTCATCCCCCAAACAGAGGATCCATCCACCACCCATTATCATGCCTATTGTTCAAGGATCCATGATCCTTCATCCTAGAAACTATTGTCTAAAGTTATTACAACCCATCATTGTTCAACAAAAACATCATAACCAAACAACCAAACTTAAAAAATGGGCTTCGGCTATGTCTAGAAGTGTCCATCATCGCTCATTCATGCAGCTTACACCTTCGCTGCGTCACCTTCACCAGCTCCACCTGCTTCTCCACCCTGATCCTTGCCACTGCCACCAGCCTCGATTGCCAGAACCTCATCAGCCTCTTCTTCGTCCTCCAACTCAGCCAGCCTAGCCTTCCAGCCCTCCATGTCCCAGTTGCTCCTGTCAAAATTAGGATCCTGAGCTTCTTGGGCCATCTGCAACTTGGTCTTGTATATGGCAATGGCAGCGGAGACTTTGGCATCCTGCATGATCTCGTGCTTCTCGTAGTCAGCATTGATCTGAGCTGCAACCGCCTGAGTTTTGGCATCATTGAGGTCCTTTTCGAGGAAGGCAATCTTGTGATCCTTGAGCACCGCCACTTTTTGGAGGTCAGAGTATTTCTCCTCAATCTCTTCGACGTTCCCAACATAGTCCTCGATTTCAGCAAATTTCTGCAAAGAAGACAATGCAAAGCTCAGGATCACGTGATCTTCAAGTGGGCAGGATAATTAAGCTAAGTCAGTGATCCTTACCTCAGCAAAGTACTCGAGGAACTGATGGTGGATCAGAGGAAAGCCTTCTAGATTGTCAGCTTCAGATGTCTTCCTTTTCTTTCCACCTCTTCCCTTTGAAGTGGTTGCCTTGGGGATTGTGACAGCTGGGTTGGCAGCAAGCTTCTTCTTTGAGGATCGAACAGTGTCAAGGTCAGTGAAACTGAATTTGGAGGCAGATCTTGAAGATTTTCCAGCGCCTACACATCCAAAACATATAAGTATCCTTATTTCATTTCAATTTAAGCATTTAATTACATATAAACATGGATACTTACTCGACACAGTGACAGAACCTGAGGATACTTCTTGAGAATCCTAGGTGTTTGTTTTGAATGATCTTCTTGCAGGATCAAGTCTCCGGAAAGCGGTAAGCCTTTCCTTTGTTGCAGGTGTTGTGATGAGGTGTGCGACAGTAATAACTGCGAAATAGAAACAGAAGGATGTTAGTGATCCTCAGCAAAGACAAGGTCATCTGGTAATCCTCCTAAGGATCCTCTATCCTACCATGGGTGGTCCACTTCCTTGGCAGATCCTTTCCATCAGGGATAGAATCCCTTCTGACAAAGAAGAATCGCCGCTTCCAGTTGGTGTCATTCTTAGTGGCTTTGAAGATGGGGTGTTCTTCACCAGGTTTATGTTTGAGTAGATATCGGTGGGATCCATGGCTAACGAGGTCATACATCTCTGCAAACTCCGACATTCCCATATCAATTCCTTCATGTTCAATGATCCTTTCAAGGGTATATAAGACCCTCCAGATCATTGGCATCGCTTGAATGTAGGAGATGCCGGTGAGAGAGAAAAAGGATTGGGTGAAATCTGGAAAAGGATACGAGTACCCTATTGTAAATGGTGTGACCGGAAAGGCTACCCATGTTTCAGAAATATAATCACTTAGAACGGTGGGATCAAATGGTTTGAAAACAGTATTCGCCGGAAAACAGTGACGGATTCTGTCTATCTGCGGATCAGTGAAGCAACATCGTTCTTTTGCAGAATTATGATCCATTGGCTCTTCAAGGGGGTGTCCTTCTTGTGATCCTTAGCCGGTGAGGATCTTAGCATCATCTCGATTATGACGGTAGTGAAGAAGAGAAACAGAGTGAGAAGATGAAGAGAGAAAGGAAAGAGAAATACCTGATCAAGTCTTCGAATGAGGATTTAAAGAGGAAACGCACGAATTTAAATGCTCTCTAACCCTTATCTCTAACTTCAATTTATAATGATGATCTTGCAGGGTAGTCACTTCAGTGACGTCAGGATGGTAACGGCTAGTCCGACTACAACGACTAGTTATCTGTTGATTCGTTGCGGATAAGAACATAAAATATAACTCGTTTATTTACAAATTACTCCTTATATTTTGGGGGCAATTGTTAGGGGAGGATTTTCCAATGATCAGTGATCCTTAATTACTGTTGGGCTTAGTGATCCTCACTTCTGTTTGAATTAGTGATCCTCAGAAGTATTACAGGATCAGGATCATGGATCATCTTAAGGATCCTTATACTAACGATTGTCTACTTTGAATATGAAGTTGTTTTGCAGGAGTACGAGCTTGGATTTGGTCTTGGCGATATTCCTGGAGCATATTCCATAATTATTCCTCACGTGCATGGCTGAAATGGACGTTATGGAGGTCGTGGAGGACTTGCACCAATTGCGGAATGTTTGTTAGCTTAGATATTTTCCATTTTTAAAAGGGATAGCGAGCTAAATAGAAAACACTTGGCTATTTTTAGCTTAATACACACACTCGCAACTGCTCTCACCAGCTCTTGGCAATTCACTTGGCGATTGCACACTTTTTTGCACATTACACTATAGTGATCCTTGTAATTAGCTCGCTATAATCCGGAGTTGTAATACATTTCTTGTTTAATCTGAGTTGGTGATCGGTAGTTTCCATCACCCGAGGTTTTTTATGCCGGAGATCATTCATTGATCAAGGGCTTTTTCCTCGAATAAATCTTTGTGTCACTTGTTCATTACTTTTCTGAGTGATCCTTCACATTGTTCATTGATTCAAGCATCATACCTCACAACAGAAAGTTTGGTTGCATTATCATTGCTTGATTTTTGACCAAAACATACATGATCAGATGAAGCAACAGCAGGAGACCAACCAGATGCTGATAAGAGAGATACAACTCTTAAAATCCAGCTCAAGTAGGCCTGCTGAGGATACCGTCACTCTCTTGCAGCCCAGGGCTTTGAACTTCAGTTCGGTAGTGTATACCGAGGATAACAGGGGCAATATTGTGCCTAGCCATACTCATAATCATACTCCTGAGATACCCTCTTCGGTCAGGGTGTCAACTATGAGAAGCTCAGGATATGCTTCAGGATATGGCCAGAATCCTCAGACTGGTAACGTGTCTAATAATACTAATACTCTTGTTACTAATGGTCTCGGATCTTTGCAGGATGCAGGTTTGACATCAGCATTTTCTAGGGAGCTTCAGAAATTGAAGGACATGATATCCAGTGTACCTGGGATGGTCCAGCCGATTCCAGAAGTATCCCAAGACAGCCACAGGATATCCCGATTTGCATATCCTATATGTGATGCTGAAATCCAAAAGAGATTTCAAACCCCCAACATGAAGCTCTATGATGGAACCACATATCCTGAGGAGCATGTTGCTCAATATAGGGAAGGATAGAAATTAACCCTATCCCTCTGGATCTCAAGGAAGCTTGCCTCTGCAAGGGTTTTGGTTCTACCTTAACAGGATCGGCCTTAAAATGGCTCTTAAACGTTCCTCCTCATTCGATTACATCATTTGCTCACGTAGTCAAATTATTTAATAGTCAATTTTCTTGCAGTCGAAGTTTTGAGAAACTAACCAGTGATCTCTACAGGATAACTCAAGGACCTCAGGAATCCTTAAGAGATTATGTGAACAAGTTTAGCCGAGAATCCTTAGATATCCCACATCTTGATGTTGCAACAGTTGTGCAGGCTTTCAAGATGAGATTGCAAAAAGATTCTCAATATTACCAGGATCTTGTAATAAATCCCTGTAGGAACCTGGATGAAGCTCGGAATAGGGCTTTAAGATATATTCGACTGGAGGATGACAAAAAGATGCAAGAGAGGATGAATTCATCTTCAACCTACGAATCAACCAACAGGAAGTCAGAATCCTCGTACAAGCTGTATCGCTCTAAGCCATATGGCAGAAATTGTAACAACCCGTACTCTCTATCCCAATCGTCAAGAGCAGGTTAGTTTACCGAATTATTATTGTGTGCTATTATTGTTAACATTATTATTATCGTTATTATTTTATTTAAAAAAAATAATAATCCGCGGCGAGAGGTTTATTCATATAATTATTTTACTAAAATCGGGCCAGTCTGTGTGAGCGGGACGCCTAATCGTTTAACAAGTTCACACACTTGGGTTAAGCCCAACCCCACTCCCTAAACCTAAAAACCCTACACTATAAAATATATCATCTTAAACCTTCACCCCTCACACACTTCATAAAACATAAAAACCCTAATTTTCTAAATCAGCCGCACATCAAGACTCTCTACACTCCCTCTCTGAACTGCGATCATCGGAGGCGATTTCTGGCGGTACACCGGTGCCGGCCGTATTTCGGCAGCCGCACCTACACCCATCTAAACCCCCTTCCTCTCCGATGAACAATACCCCCCATGCACCCAGTAAAACCCCAGCTCCTTTCCCTCTTTCGTTCCTTTGCAGCATCGATAACCAGGCGACAACCCCCCCCCCCTTCGGCACTTCAAGCGACGACCACCACCATTGGGTGGTGGTGAGCGACGAACACAGAAAATGGAGAAGGAGAGATCAACAGATGGAGAGAGAGAGAATCAGAAAATGGAGAAGGAGCCGCGGCGGCGGCGATGACTCTCGGGTCTTGAAGAACCAAAGAATCTACTTAAGGTCGGAGCCTGTAATCGAGGGTTTGGATCTTGTAAGATAGCTTGGAAAATGATCCTGCAAAACAGAAAACCGTTAGGCTCGCCGCAGATATGGGAGGGCCCCTCTGCGACCACCCTCCGGCATGAGGATAAGTATTTGTAGAGAGAGAAAGTAGAGAGAGAAAATAGGGACGAAGGTTCAGAAAATCGTACTTGGCTTTGTACATGATGGGGTATTTATAGTAGTCAACTGAGATGACATCATTCGTCCAGACGTACTTAAATGGAGGTTTGTCTCCGGAGGTACTTGATGAGGAACGGACATGTTTTAGATGCCCGTTCAAGTGGAGCCCGGTTCGTCCCAAGGGTCATGTCCGGCCTCGGATATGTATCTTCAAGTCCCCCAGTTTGTTAAGTCTCGGTAGAGACTTAGCAAAATGTTGTTTCAACTTTGTCTTATTCGGATGACGTGTCGTCGTTGGAGTGGTCTGTGTTGATGACGTGGCGTGACTTGAATGGTGATGATGTGGCGTGGGTGACGTTTGTGACTCGACCGTCAGTCACCCACCCGTGACGGCTGTAAACCCCTGTGTTGAAACTCGTGAGAGTGTGTTGAGGTGACGGTTCGATTAGACTATCCCTAACCGACTTAAAACCTCTATAAATTCTCTTTTTACTTTTTTATTTTTACCTTTTTCTCTCTCGTTTTCTCCTTCCCTGTTATCCCCCTTTTTCTTTCTGATCTTCTTCTTCTTCAGAAAAAAGGTGCGTTTCTTAATTCGGTTTTCTGTAATATGGCTCCTGGTAAAGATAACATGTCGGCGAGTGTGAGTGTACTTACTCAACGCCAGTTAAATAAGTTTGTTAGTGAATATAACATTCCATCGGATTTGAATCCGGTTCTTCCTTCGAAGGACGAAACCATTCGTCCTTTCCGTCAAGGGAAGTTCCCTCTTTATACCCATGTTTGTAATTTTGCAAACTATCGGGTTCCATTTTCAAAATTTTTGATAAGGGTACTCCAATTTTTCCGAGTCCATATTAGCCAAGTGAACTCGTTCGGACTGAGTCGTGTGAGTCAATTTGAAATATCTTGCAGGGCCCAAAACCGTAGACCGGACCTAAATGTTTTCCGGTATTTCTATGAATTTATTACGGCCGGAGATTGGTATACGTTCGCCCATCGGAAGGGCATACCCCCCTTCCTCCGATGAACGATCCAGCCTTAAGAATTGGAAAGACAACTTTTTCTGGCTGGACGATCGTTGCCTTCCGAAGGATATGAGGTGGTGACTTAAGGACCAGACAATGTCCTTCAATCTAGGCGAAGACTTCGTCTTCGACCAAGAACTGGCCCGTGCCCTTATTGAGCACAAGTCCCCGATCCATCCCCTTCATGAGCATTTTGTTTTACTAGGTCGAGTCTGTTTTCGGTGGAGCCAAGGGGACAAGGATTGGCCGGTTATTTGTAGAAAGCGTGATCGTAAGTTCCGGCCCTGTAACCCCCCCCCCCCCCTTCGGCACTTTTTTCCTGATTTTGCTGACTTGTTCTTTTTTGGGAAATGTAGGAGCTATAATGTCTCTGAGGGATGCTCTGAAGGTTCCGAGCTTTGATGTTTTGGACTTCAACTTGGGGGAGCAGAGTGAGGACGATGTTCCCCTCATGAAGCAGGTGGCCTCTTTGGCCCAGGAGATTCGTCCTTTAGTTGCTCAGAATGCGGCCGAACCGTCTAATGTTGAAGGAGCTTCTTCCGTTCCTGCTCCTACAAAAGAAGCGGCCGGTTCTTCCGGATCTCAAGCTGATAAAAGGTCTATTTTGGACGATGTGGATGATGATCCGGAGATACGTAAGTTAGATGAAGCTCTTCAAAATCAACTGTCTTCTGTCTCTTTGAAAAGTAAAGGTGTTGTACCTGATCTTGAGCCGAATCCTCTTGTTCGTAAGCGAAAGAATGAAGCCGTGCAGGTCCGTTCCTCCGACCCTCTTCCTATACCCAGGTCGAAGAAGCGTAAGAAAGGATCGTCACGTTCTGAAGGTGATGTGATGGACGAATTTGACGAGCACCTTACTGGCGGTAAATTCTCCAGGGAAGAAGCCGCATTGGCTCGCAGTAAACCGACCCCTACCTTTTCCGGTGGTTTTCTTCCCAGTACTGAAGTAGAGAACATGGAGACGGAGATTCCGGAAATTACGAGCAAGGAGAGGGGAAAAGCTCATGGTGAATCTAAAGTGTTGACTTTTTCAGGTACGATGTTGGACTCGCCTTTGGGTCCGGACCGCTTTATTGAAAATGAGGAAGACCAAGTGTCTTCTCTTCCTTCATCTTGGTTCGGACCTGAGTTGATGTCCTTTTTTCGATATGCAGATGTATTCTCGGACGATATGGAGATCGATCCGGCGACGGCTGAAGATAAATTCATTCCGGATTGGGATATTCGGAACAAGGACTCAGTGATGGATGAGTTAGTTACGAGAACTCTCCTTTTCAATATAAATACTCCGCTTGACCACGCCAAGAGCTGAAGAATGAAGAACCCGGATCTGGGTGCTGCGGTTTTGACTAACCAAGCTCAATCAAATATTTTTTGTGACGGAGCTATATCGGAGGTGGGTAGAGGCGGAGTCAGTACGAGAGAACTTGGAGAAGGAAACTCGCTCTTTAAAGCGTAAAATTCAAAAGAGTCCGGATGCGGAGAAAAGGATTAATCAGCTTACTCAGGACCTTCAAGCTCAGCAAGAGAAAGTTAAGTCTTTGATTGCTCAAAATCAATCATCTCAAGCGGCTGCCGCTTCTGCTGCGGAGGACCGTGATAGGATATCGGCTGAGTTGAAGAGTTTCTCCGAATCCATGAAGCAGAAAGATGATCAGCATAAGGAGGTTATGGCGAAGATGGAGGTGTCTTTCGAGAATGCTCGTATAGCTTATGCAAACATGGTGGCTGGTACGTACCTTGTTTTGTTTTAAACATTCTTTTTATCTCTCTGTTTTTTCTAACACCTTGGCCAGAGCGGGATGTGCTCAAATCAGGGGAAGCTGATTTGAAAGCACAGATTGAGGAAATGAAGGGGCATGAAGAGGAGATTGAAGCGGAGAATGCTTCTCTGAAAGCTAAGGTGGAGGAGCTTCAGGCGACCAAAACTTGGATGCTTTCGGAAGGGGCCAGGCTGTTGGCTAAAAACATTCATAAAGGGTCGGAGATGACTGCTGCCGTGGCTGCTGTTAATAATGCGATGAGTGCCATGGGGGTTAACTCCGGTCTTCACAGTGGTTACGTTCATGCCTTGAAAAAGAAGACCCCTTATGCAGACGTTATGTTATTGAATAGTAACGCCGCGGAGGAGTTGAATGCGGCGGTTGCCTGTTTTGATTCCCTTATCTTCCCGGTGGTTGAGGACCTCCCGAAGCTTGTTAATGCGCCCCTTTCGGAAATAAAAAAGGCTCTCTTTTTTGCAAGTGGTGGTCCTACGAAGGAATGAGGTGGACATGCCCGGCTTCTTGGGGTATGCACCTTGGAAGTTTCTTAGTTTGTTTAACACTTTTTTAGGAGGTGGACATACCCGGCATTTTGGGGTATGCACCTTATTTTGATTTGGGATGTAATGATGTTTTTACCGCATTTGTGTTCATGACAATTACCCTTGTGATGTGTAAATGCTTTTTGTATCATCCGGCTATATTAGTCTGGTTAATTTTGATGTAGTCACTTTATTATGCATGCGTCCATGCTTTTTGTGTTTACATTTTTTCGGTTTTTAGAACGTTCTTTCTTGTGTACGTATCCAATTAATTTTACTTTTTAAGGATAATTTTTAAGTGAAGGGGAGAATACGAACGAAACCAGTTCCTTCTTACCTTTTAGGGTTAGTATCCCTAGTTCGGCCGAAGATATACTTATGTTGCAACTTTGTTGATGATAGAAATTTTTTATTATTCTATTTGTCTGATCCGGAGTTATTTTTCTCCGGTGAACACATGGTAAAAACATATAAAGTAATCTACGGGAAAAAAACCCTCCGTAGTTCATGGAATTAATAAAACTGCTTGGTGCGGGTAAAACCTATCCGCTTTACAAGGAAAGAAAAAAGGTGACAGAGGCCGTAGCTTCCGTTTTACAATCTTATTTTGAAAACATCAAGTTTTTTAAAGAAAGCACTTCTTGAGGTGCACTCCATTCCAAGTGCGAGGGACGAGAGTTCCGTCCATCTTGCTGAGAGTGTAGGCACCATCCTTTCCTGCGGTGTTAATTAGATAAGGGCCTTCCCATTTCGGAGCCATTTTTCCGGTACCCTCAACCAGACTTGCCTCGTTACTTCGCATGACGTAGTCTCCAACCCTGAACCGGACCTCCTTGACTTTTGAGTTGTAATGTTTTTCCAACTCTTTTTTATATTTCGCTTCTCGGATCGCCGCAAGTTCTCTTCTTTCTTCGGCTAGGTCAAGGTTCAGGCGAAGTTCTTGTTCATTTTCCTCTTGGCTTTGTTGCATGCGAGGGGTGGGTATCCCTACTTCGGCAGGAATAACCGCTTCGGTACCACATGTCAAGCTAAAAGGAGTTTCCCTAGTGCTTGTCTTCGGCATCGTCCGGTGAGCCCACATGACGTGCGGCAATTCATCTGCCCATGAAACGCCTTCTTTCCCCAGACGCTTTTTAATGCCCTCCACAATGCTGCGGTTGGCTCTTTCAACCTGCCCGTTAGCCTAGGGGTGGGCTACCGAAGCAAAGTTTTGCTCAATGTGCATTCTTTCGCACCATGTTTTGAATGGTTTCTCTGCAAACTGCTTCCCATTGTCACTGACTATATAAAGCGGCATTCCATACCTGCAGACTATGTTTTCCCAAACAAACCTCAGCACTTGGTCCCCGGTGATTGTCCAGAGGGGTTTGGCTTCAATCCACTTTGTAAAGTAATCGATGGCCACTAGCAGGAACCTTACCCCTCCGGTGGAAACAGGGAAAGGACCGACGATATCAATCCCCCATTTCTGAAACAGCCATGCCGAAGTTACAGGGACGAGGTTATTTTTAGCTCGGTGACTAATAGGAGCGTGCCGCTGACAATCTTCACATGCTTGTAACTCGTTAACGGCGCTTTGATGCATGCCCGGCCAAAAATATCCGGCATTCATAGCCTTGGCCATGACCATCCTTGGTCCGGAGTGGATGCCGCATATTCCCCAGTGGATTTCTCTAATGATGTAACTGGCTTCCTCCGGAGTTAAACATTTTAGGAGCGGACCCAGGAAGGTCTTTCGGTAAAGTTACCCATCATGGACCTGATACTGTAACGCTTTCACTTTTAACTTCCGGGCCTGAGCTTTTTCTTCCGGTAGTATGCCATCTTTCAGATATTCTAAGATCGGAGTCATCCAAGATTTTTCCTGCACAGAGACTGACATTACGGACTCTGTCTGATGGATGGCCGGAGCTTGCAGGGTTTCAACTAGCACCTCTTTGGACAGGTGACAAAATGCTACGGAAGCAAGTTTACTCAAAGCATCCGCCTTTTTGTTCTTGCTCCGCGGTATGTGAACGATCTTGCAAGAGTTAAACGAAGAGATCAAACTGTTAACTCGGCTTAGATACTTGATCATGTTTTCCTCTCATGCTTCGTACTCTCCGCTAACCTGGTTGGCGACTAGTAGTGAGTCAACATGAGCTAGCACGGAGGTTGCCCCGGCCTTAGCTGCAGTTTGGAGTCCTGCAAGAAGAGCCTCATACTCTGCTTCGTTGTTCGAAGTTTTAAACTCAAAACACAGAGCGTAAGTATATTCTATCCCTTCTGGATCTATCAAAATTAAACCTGCTCCTGACCCTTCTTTGCTGGAGGCTCCGTCTGTATATAAGTTCCACACCCTTGGGAGGGCGGACTTTTCTTTGATGTTTTCTCCGGTTGGTACCTCCGTGAGGAAATCTGCCACAGCCTGACCTTTTACCGGTCCTCTGGTTCGGTATGTGATGTCGAAGGCGCTGAGTTCGATTGCCCACTTGGTGAGTCGTCCAGAAACCTCCGGCTTTCTAAGAATTTGCTGGATCTGAAGATCAGTTTGTACTTCTATATTGAAAGCCTGAAAATACCTTCGGAGACGTCTGGATGCATGAACCAACGCAAGTGCCAATTTCTCTATTATGGGTTACCGGGTTTCGTAATCTTTCAGAATGCGGCTTACATAGTAAACCGGTATTTGTGCATGATCCTGGTGCACCACTAGTACAACACTTATGGCGAAATGTGAAGTGGAGAGATAGACTGTGACGGTTTCTCCAGTGATTGGTGCGGTCAGAGTGGGTAAAGACCCAAGACAAACTTTCAATTCTTGGAATGCTGAATCAGCCTCCGGTGTCCATTCTATTTGACCTTTTCCTGTTCGCTTTTTTAGGACATTCATGAAAGGAATGGTGCGATCGGCTGCTTTCGAGACGAAACGATGGAGAGCTACCAACTTACCGTTCAATGACTGGATTTCTTTGACCGTTTTTGGAGGCTGCATGGAGATTACCACTTTGATGTTATCCGGGTGTGCCTGTATTCCGGACTGTGTTATCCATACGCCCATGAACTTTCCTTCTTCTAAACCGAAAGAACATTTTTTGGGATTAAGCTTAAGATTGATACTCCGAAGCCTGGTGAAGGTTTCAAGTATGTCATTGATCATGTTGTCTTCGGCTTGACTTTTGATGACCAAATCATCCATGTAAATTTCTAAATTTCGTCCGATCTGATCTTTGAATGCCTTATCCATCAACCTTTGGTATGTAGCTCCGGCGTTCTTCAGCCCGAACGGAATTTTGGTATAACAGAAGAGTCCCTCATTCGTTACGAACGCCGTCTTATCTTCATCCTCTAGAGCCATCTGTATCTGGTGGTAGCCTTTGTATGCATCCAAGAAGCATTTAAGGCGAAAGCTGGAAAGGGAGTCGATCTTTAGATAGATTTCCGGCAGAGGATAGCAATCCTTCGGACACGCGTTGTTCAGATCGGAAAAATCGACGCACATCCTCCAAGTTTTGTCTTTCTTGGTTACCATCACCGGATTGGAGACCCATGTTTGATACCGCACTTCTCTGATAATTCCGGCGCTGAGCAACTTTCGCACATATTCGGAGATGGCTTTATTACGGGCTGGAGCCATGTTTCTTTTTCTTTGAGCTACTGGCTTTACTGAATGCGACACTTTCAGTCTGTGTTCGGCCAAACATCGGGGCACTCCGACCATATCAGAGGTTTGCCACGCAAATACATCAAGTGAATTGGACAAAAGCTTCCACAGCTTCTTTTTGGTTCGTTCGGGGAGCTGAGCCCCGATTGCAATTTTTTGCTCCGGAAAGTGCGGATGTATAGCCCATTCTTCTGTAAGGAGGTTCGGAGGTTGGATATTACCGTTACTTTGTCGTATTTCAGCTACACAGATTGTAGACTCAGAGTGCAAAGTTGCTACCCCTGCTTCGGTGGGGAATTTTAATGAGCCATGGATGGTAGAACTGATGATACCGAAAGCGCACATGCCTGGTCTCCCTAGTATGGCGTTGTTGACGGATCTTGCCTCCACTACCAGGTATGTCAAATTAACGGTCCGAACCATACTTCCTTCTCCCAACGTTGTTGGCAGAGTGATTTGCCCGATAGGCTGTACCACCTCTCCAGAGAAACTTACTAATGGCATAGAGACTCGTATCAACTTTGCTTTGGTTTGCGGAGCTAGCTGCTGGAAACACTGTTGATACATGATCTCGGTGGCACTTCCGCTGTCAACATAGACCCTCCGGACCTTGTGACCTGCTATGATCGCAGACACTATGATAGGTCCGTCTTTTACTTCTCCGAGGGTAATTGGAGGGAAAGCAATCGGTTGCTGCATCCAAGCGGCCATATGATGACTGGACCGCTTGATGCCCTTGCTACCTACTTTCCTGATCATGCAAATTGCTGGTTGATTGTTCGGGTTATCTGCCGAATTCCCTGAAGACTTTCCTTCCTTTACTTCTTTTACCAGATGCGACAGCTTACCAGACCGCACTGCTTTTTCAATTTCTTGCTTTAGGGACCAGCAATCATCTGTATTGTGACCTCGAGCATGATGGTAATCACAATATTTTTTGGAGTTCTTATCACCCGGATTTTGGAGCTTTGGTGGGACAGGGAAACTTGCCCCTTCTGCGCTTAGAATCTCACTGGGAGTTTTGGAAAGGTCCGATAGATTGTAGAACCTTGACCCGGAGCTTCTTCCTCGTGGAGGTCTGTCGTTCCTGTTGTAGGGGTGCGGTCGTCCCCTACTTCCGGATGGAGTTTTATCGAACACCGACCCACCATTTTTCTTCCAGGAGGACATCTTATGATCTGACTCCGAAGCTGGATTACATGCGTTCTTTCCTCGAGCGAAAGCTCTGGCTCTCTCCATGAGTACTTCCATCGTCTTTGGAAGGTTCTCGTGTAGTTTCTCGACCAACTGGTTGTTCCGGACACCATGACAGAATCCGGAGATCCTTAACTGATCAACTACCCCGCTGATTTGCATACTTTCCCGGTTGAACCGGTCGATGAAACTATCCAAAGATTCCCCATCCCTTCTCCGGATGTTGTGAACTTCGGTGATTTCTTTGGAATAGTGCCGTTGTTGGCTAAAATTCTGGAGGAACAATCTTCAGAACTCCTCAAAGTCGTTAATCTCTCCTTCGCTTAGTGCATCAAACCATACCCGGGCAGCCCCGGTTAGTGTTTGTGCGAACATAAAACACCACGCCGGCATCGGCCATTGTTCCACTCGTGCAGCTACATCGAAATTGAACATGTGATCATCCGGATCAGTTGTCCCATCATATTTCTTTACAGTGGTAGGCATTTTGAGCTTCGGAGGAAGCTTGGCGTGCGTGATGCGAGCACTGAACTTGGACTTAGCAGTCATGGAGACTGGGTGATACGACCTAGTGAGCTCCGGATCATTAAGTACTTCTGTTTCATTTCGTGCCATCAAAGCTGGAGATGGTCCGGAGGAACCCTGCACATATCCACTGTAAGTTTCTGAGGTAACAACTGTGGAGAAAGTAGGAGGGGTGAACATCGTAGGACCCATAGTCCGTACCGGAGTTTCATCATGAAAGAGCCTGGTTCGTAAACCGAGGATCTGTTCATCTCTAGCCTGCTGTGCTTTCAATCTTCGTAGAAGACTTGCATTTTTGGAAAGAAATTCCGCGTCAAACTCTGACGTTTGCGAAGTAGGAAATAGGATAAATGGCAAGGTTGTTCTCGGTCCCGAGCTTAAAGGAGCTGAGACTGCAGAAACAGTGCTTGCTGGTGCTGTAGTTTGTGTACTAACAGCCATGGATCCCAGATTCACAGAACCTGAGGCCGCCATTTGTCAGTTTGCTGCTCAAGAAATTCACCGAGGTGAAGGACTGTGAGCTATGAGATCGGATGGCGCCAATTAAAGAACCAAAGAATCGACTTAAGGTCGGGGCCTGTAATCGAGGGTTTGGATCTTGTAAGATAGCTTGGAAAACGATCCTACAAAACAGAAAACCGTTAGGCTCGCCGCAGAGATGGGAGGGCCCCTCTGCGACCACCCTCCGGCGTAAGGATAAGTATTTGTAGAGAGAGAAAATAGGGACGAAGGTTCAGAAAATCGTACTTGGCTTTGTACTTGATGGGGTATTTATAGTAGTCAACTGAGATGACGTCATTCGTCCAGACGTACTTAAATGGAGGTTTGTCTCCGGAGGTACTTGATGAGGAACGGACATCTTTTAGATGCCCGTTCAAGTGGAGCCCGGTTCATCCCAAGGGTCATGTCCGGCCTCGGATATGTATCTTCAGGTCTGATTCAGCAGGTTTGATTTCCAATTTAGTTTTGGTTCAGGCTTTTCAAGTGGGTTCGAGTTAGATGGTTCATATACGTATCGGGTTCTTCTTTCGGGTCGAGTCGCGGGCCAGATTCATGCTCGGGTTTGAGTTATTTCGGGTGTTTGTTTCGGGTCAGCAGTGATTCTGTCTCGGGTCTCGGTTCGAGTTCAGCAACCGTTCGGAGTCCTTAGAACAAAGTATGTTCATTCTGTTTCGCATTTGCCTTCTTGTAAAACTTGATTTAAAAAAAGTGTATATGCACGTTAATGATTAGCTGTTAGATTTAAATTTAGTCATATGATTGCTAAATTGTTGATCTTTGATATATATAATTTTAAGCTGTTCGGTGGTTGTTGAGTTCTCTTATTTCACACCAGAAGTTCATAAGGTTTTGTGGGGATGACTATTGAAATACATGTTCAATCAACTGATTTATTAGGATAGGGATGTTCACTCGATTAGGATAGGCATGAGCATATATATTTTTTCTAGATATTGATTTGAGATGTTAGGGTGTTTAACATTTTGTCCAAATTATCCGTTTAGAATTCATTAAGTGGTTTCATAAGTGATTAAATAAAAATATGAACAAACTGTTTTGAAGATGTGTGACAAATGACTTTGGCCAATTGCTTGTTTTGATTTTTAAATAAAAATACACATGCTTTTGATAAATTGTTTTGGGATAAAAGAGAATACTAGAAAGCTTTGATCATATAAAATTAACAAAAAATAGTGTTTGGATAAATTGAATTACCGCATACTCAGGATCGCACACTCACCACTATACTACTTTTTGCACAATGAACAACCTGCTTTAGCATGACCGCACACTACCCAGTGGTCGCACACTCCTGTGTGGACCGCACATTAGGTAGTGAGCCGCACAGTTGATATGTTGGGCTTAGTTAAGTGGGCCGCACACCGATTGAGCCCAGACCCATAGATTGACCGCACATTCCAAGTCTGGACCACACACTTATTTAGAAACACACACTATGAGTCGCACACTTGCACTGTTTACCAAAACTTATTATCAACTGATGACTGATATGACACCTTGATGATTGTGAATACGTATATGCTGGTAAAAAAACTGTTACTTGATTAAATACGTGTACACTACTTGACAAATACTTGTTAGATACGTGTAGCTTATATGTGATTACTTGTTTACCGTCCTAACAAATGGTAACCATAATAGGATGTGGTTGACCAAATTAGGACAAATGTTTTATCTACCGAGCAAACCAAAGGTGAGTTCACACTCTTAAGGCATGGGATTCCCGGTGGATTGGGAATGGGATTAAGAAGCTAAGATGAAACCTGTATATTCACCACTAATAGACTACATTTAATCCTGCGTATTCTCGGATTGGGAAGAATACGTACCTCCGTCCTCGGATTGGGAATGACGCCTATACTAAACCAGCGTATTCCCGGATTGGGAAGAATACGTACCCCCGTCATCGGATTGGGAAGGACGCCTACATTTAACCTGCGTATTCTCGGTTGGGTAGAATACGTACCACCGTCCTCGGATTGGGAAGGACGCCAATATATAACTAGTCTAGTGGTTTACAACATGGGGTAGCCCCCTCTGATTATGGTTTGGAAAACAAGGAAAGCTGATTAACATATAGTTGTAAACAAACTCATGGTTTTTGAAACTACTTTAAAACGAACACCAACTGTGAACTCGCTCAACTTTGTTGTTGACTCGTTGTTACATGCCTTACAGGTCGTTAGGTATCTATGGAGCTTGCACGAGCGGGAGGAGTCGTTGTGGGACATGGACAGCGTGTGCCATGTTAAAGTTGCTAAACTTATAACTTATGTTTTGGTTTTACATTTGATGCTTCCGCTGTTTAACTTGAATTTGATAACTTATGTTTGAACACCAATTATATTGTGTGGTTGGATTTTATTCACTTTATATATATTGTACAATATGATTGGTGGCTTGATCCTGGTCATGTCACGCCTCCTGCGAAGATACTCCACGTGTGGATTTTGGGGGTGTGACAGAAATGACAGCAAGAAAGTGAATGATGTTGAAGACGAGGATCCTGAGGAGTGATGTGCACAAAATGCAACATATAAATTACATCAATTGTGACATAAAACTAATCTTTTTTTAGTACTAATGTTGGAAAAAGTGTGTTTTTGTCTTCCTTTTGTATTTTCAGGATTAAATGAGCTCAAATGAACAAAAGAAGCAAAAAGGCAGCTAAATCTAACATAAATACAAGAAAAGGAACAAACCTGGCATGCCCGGCCTCCCCGACAGCATCTTCCCAAGCAAAACAAGAAAACAGAAGGCTGAACACGCCCCGTGCTCAATGAGCACGGTGGCGTGCCCAAGTGTCAGCAGAAAAGACAAAGTTGTAGAAGCTTCTATCGCCCACCACGGGGTCGTGCTCAGCGGATACGGGGCCGTGGTCAACTATAAGATTCGCAGAATTCAGGCAAATCTTGATAGTAGAGATACGCTTCTGCACACGGGGGCGTCGTCAACTAACGCAGACAAACTGAAATTAATGAAGAAAGAGAAGGAGGATGGACACGGGGCCGTGCCAAATGAACACGGGGCCATGCCCGAGCTGCTGTTCAGGCTATAAATAGGGGTGCTTGGCTCATTTGCAAACCATCCATTGGCACACCACCTCTCTCACCTTTCACCCACCACCATCACAACACCATCATCCACCACCATCATCCATCATCCATCATAGAGTGTGTGAGTCGTCTTGGGATCCAAGATTGATCGTAAGAGTTCTTGACAATCAAAGGCCATGTTTGCCTAAGTCTCTTACATCACTTAGTGAATTCCTTATCGTTTATCCGTGGTGTCTTGGCATTATTTTACTGTCTATATAAAATAAAAGATTTTCACCATTCATATCTCCACGGTCTATATGGATCCTGCAAAGGACCTGGGTCAAATTTAGTTGGACCTCCTTCAATACCCACCGGTATTGGATGGCGGGGGTCCAAACTCTTTGATCCCCTCATAAGTAAGCTACTATTAAAACTTTAACCCGGCTACTTAGGACTGTATCCTTGCTGACTCAGACTACTTAGCCGAGGGTAACGTCACCTTCAAAAGAGGGGCCTACCACAATATGCATTAATAACTTAATTAATTATCTTTCAATAATCCGACCCTTTGGGATTGTATCTTTGCTGACTCAAACTACTGGGTTGAGGGTAACGTCACCTTCAAAAGAGGGGCCTACTACAATAACTAAGATAATCTCTTAAAAAGTGCAAAAGTGCGGAAATAATCAAAGGTTACACTACACACGAGTCGGATCCAAGTGATTCATCTTGTCTATCTTTTTTTACTTTTATTTTTCAGCATTTTAGTTAGTTTTATTTTTCTAGTTTAAAAACCTTTTTCTAACTTTTTGATTTGATTAGACGTTGAGGATGAACCGGTAGTAAAAGCTCTTGTGTCCTTGGACGACCTCGGTATGTTACCAACACTATACTACGCTCACGATGGGTGCACTTGCCCATATGTGTGTTTAGTGTTAGTAAATATCGTGTTTTATAAATTTAAAACTTGGCTAAAAAGTGTAAAAGGGCTTAAAATATAAACCAAAAATATATTACACTACACACGCATCAAGTTTTTTGCGCCGTTGCCGGGGACACAAGGATTTTAAGAAAGTTAGGAATCAACGGCCTAATCGTTTTTTCTAATTTTTTTTTTAGGATTTTCTTAGATTTTTCAGCTTCTGCAGAACTCAGCACGGGCCGTGCCCGCTGAACACGCCCCGTGCCCAATCTTTGGAACTGGCAATCCTGTTTTAAGTCAGACAATAAGCTGAACACGGGGCCGTGCCCACTCCACACGCCCCGTGCCCAAGTTTCAGTTACTGAAAACAGAACCGTAAGATCCTGACGGTTGGTAATTTCTGACACAAACATGAGTGATAATGATATTTTTTACTTTCGGCACTCTTATGGTACGTGGTGTCAAATATACGGTGGCTCTTATAAAGAATTCAGTACAAAAAAATGGCTATTCAGTGGCATACCATAAGTGCCACAAAAAGCTCAAAAAGTGCCATTAAAGGCCTCTGTTAGAATGAGTGGCAAAATATGTCAGGATTCTGTCTGTACACGGGGCCGTGTGCAGCGTGCTGTCGTTTTCTATAAATGCAACAAGATTCCTGCTCATTTGTACCACTCCAAAGACAAAGATTTGCTGGGATCTTCACTCATACCATCCTAGGTATATTCTAAAGAAGGTTCTCAACAACCATCTTGTCTTTTCCACTTTTGTTCATTGCCTTCTTCTTCAATTTTCACTCAATACCTCCATTAAAGCTTGAAATCTCCATGATTCCAAGCTTTATTGTAATGTTTGTAAGGTTATTGTTCAGGGAATCTTGTTTAAAAAGAGTTATACAACTTTGTTTTAAATTATTTATGCTTAAAAGTACCTTATAAATTGGAAAAATAATTTACAACTCCAAGATTCCTTACTCTAAGAACCTGCAGACAGCTGAACACGGGGCCGTGTCCAAGGTACTGTCCAAATATAAGTTGAAACCTTTTCGGTCTGTTTTCTCAGAATGGCGAGCAGAGCTAGCGGAACATCTTCGTCGCAATCAAGGAACAATCTTCGTCGCAATCAAGGAACAACCGACAGGGGAGGAGGTCATCAACGGTAGAGGACTCTCTTGTAAACTATGTTTACGCTTTAAGAAAGGCTATTGATGAAATGACGGGGGTGGAAGAAGCATTGGTCGACCGTATCAATCACTTAACGGTGGGACTAGAAGGGTGTCTTCGAGAGGTCAACCTTTTGCACCAAAGGTTGAACATTCTCGCATCTCCTCCTTTGGTACCAATCATCACCCAAAGGGCATGGAACGTGGTGCCTGAAGTCATCACACTAGCCGAGTAGTACCGTACACCCGGGACCTCCTCGCGATATGTCACTACAAACTTTTAAGCTTTTAGTAGTACATAAATTTTGCCACAAAAATCAAGTCAAATTAAATGTAATTATAGCCGTTTATCATTTTAACATTATTTAACTAAATTATTTATTCACAATAAAAAATAGAATTATGAAATATAAAAATCATAACATCAATTCAATTAAAAGTTAAATCGTCATCCAAACATTCAAACGTTTACAAATCTAACTCTAATTATTAAACATATGAAACATAAAACTAACAAATATTTGAATAAAAACTCAAAACTTCATTGCCTTCGTGAACGTCTTTGCAATCGTCATGCATAATGATCCCCATGTTAATTCTTTCTTAGCAATTACATTCCCACATCATAATTGTTCCTGCACTTATTGGCGCCACATTAACCAACTCATTGTATTCAACCTGAAAATTCACAGTTAATGTAAAATCGATTAGCTTTTATAACTATAGTTATCAAAGATGTAAGAGCAAATAATAGAAGGTAACCTCACTTCTTTTGAAGTTAGTTCAAGCTATTCAACCAAGATGGTGGTTTTTTCGGTACCTCTGATCAGTAGTTAGAGCAAGTAGTTAGAAGTTAAAAATTAGAATATCAGAGGGTAATGAATAATAGTGCTGACTGTATATTTTAATGGTAATCCATACGTGCCTAAGGTGTCTCTTCCACCACATAGTAAAAACATAGTGCACTAGTTGTTGCATACATGCTAAAAAAGACAAATTCGCTTAAAAGTCCGAACTTATATACATTTATTCAGTTTGATTTTAGTCTGGTATCAGTAAAACCAAAAACCAAATTCATGCAACTAAAACTACAAATTTACCACTAATTCAAGAAAAGTAACCAAGCTATAAAAATGATGCAATCTATATAATTACATAATATGTAAAATTTTAAGTTTCACTTACATTTTAGCAGAAGGTTTGTCACCATCTGAATAAAACCTCTGCCATGCATTATTTTTGAGAAGTATCCAAAGCCCAAACAACGAACAATACTTTCTTTCCTACAAAAAGTGATGCTATTAATAGTGATAGAAACCGGAAAATTTAAGAACAAATTTAATAGAATAGTGAAAACAAATAAGCAGTGATTCCAAATAGCAAAATCAACTTACTTGAAAGACTAGAGAAAACATACATGCCATAGAAAGCATATAAAACTAAACTACATTTATGACTAATTCTATAAGACAAATCACAAACCTCAATATATATAAAATCAAACAAGTGTTTTATCTGAGTTGGTTTCCAAAGCCCTTTGTCGATTCATCTTTTCCATGGCCGACGTTTCACTCCTCCACGAGACTCTGGCGTTCCTGCGTACCACCATCAATTGAAAGCAAGCCCTAAACTTTCTAGAGTTCCCCAAGGCTCCAAGTGCTTCGTCCCGCAGCGCCGTTTCTCCATACCTAGTTTCCTACACTCAGCCCAAAACTGAAAATAAAACCAAGCAATGTCACAACTGTTATTGGGGGCCCTAGAAAAGTGGAGGCCCAAAGCAAGAGCTTTACTTAACTTACCTTTGGGCCAGCCTGCTCACAACCTCAAAGATTCTTTGGAGATCAGAACCAGCTGTGGCACCAAATTAAAATTCCAAATAAAACAGCCATCCATCACTCTGGATAGCGACCAAAGAATGCGACACTGATCATACACAAACAAACCTGCATAAAACTCCACAACAAACAGACTTAAGTATGTCAATTACTAAAAGATGTTACTCAATTAAAGATCGTTAACGTTACCATCAGCAAACATATATAAATTTCATCATGTTCATACATCAGAATAGTAACAACAAAACACAATTTAGTTAAAAACAACTTGAACGCACAAAAACAGATTTCAGTAATATAAAATAGCAAGTACAAAAAAGCATTAAGTTATTTGGACAATGAAACATAGTAATAGAAGGGAAACGGATTGTCAACACTTTAGTGGGGATTGGATGGTGCTATTGAAATATCTCATAAAACCTTAAAAAGATATCTAGAGCTCAAAATAAAAAAAAAATTATGCTGATGCTCACAGTCAAATAAAAAGTCAGCTGCTTATCATGTGTGGGAACCTTAGTTATTAAAGCGAGCGCCTTGGCGCGCCTAGGCGCAAATAAGGCCCCGGGCCCAACAAATCGCCTTGAGTGCGCCTTGCGCCTTTAGTAACTATGGTTGGAACTACTTAAAATTTGATACCCGTCCATAATGGAAGAAGACTTCCTATAATCTTGTCTGGCTTGACCTGTTTGCCAGCAGTGAAAGACAAAGACCAAATAACGTTCATATTCATTAATAAAATTATAAAAATATATAAAATTTAGAGCCACCTGTGAGTTACAGATTTAAGAAACTGTGAAATATATTTAGAAAAGTCTTGTTGAGTTGCTGTAGCCTTCTTATAGAAAATTCTCGATTTAACAAACTGTGAAAATGCACAGCCACCTGTGAGTTACAGATTAGTAACCGTATCAGCAAAACAAATTGAAATATACCGTAGATTATGACATGCAATGCAATATAATAGGTTGGAAATGTATAAGAAATATAATACAAGCCAGTTGTAGAAACATTATTTATTAACTTGAGTCTTTTTTACTAGAAACAACAAACTACAACCGGTAACATAAAATTGTTGTCTATAATATATGCTACTGTAAGATGCATAAAACTAAAAATTCTACTTTGACACCATAGTTGGTCAATGCTTGCATTAACTAGCTTTTCTAATAGCATGAAGCTCACTTTCTGAGTAAGCCATATTTAACTTAAATTTAGATAAATAATATCTCATATCATCCACCAAACGGACACGAGAGAGTAGTAGCATGGGTGGTATATAAAATTCATTTCAAACATATGACATTGTTTCGGTTATATCAACTAAATTCACAAAATGAGGCAACGAATAGCATAACATGAACATAAATACAAGCTTTTTTTCTCCTCTTCGACTCTTCTTCAACTCTTCCCTACATAAAAAAAATGATATCATACATACAACCATAAATTTGACCAACTACCTCTCATGGTGAAATGTGAAACTATCAAATTAGTACTCCTAAAATGAACAAGGTTTAAAAGAACGGAAACGAGTTTCGAGGCGTTTTCCCTTCGCCTCACGAGGCGTAAGCCTCGAGGCGAAACAAGGCGTAAGGCCGAGGCGGTATTTATAAATAAATTTAAAAATTATATATATTATAAAAATAATAATACTAACTAATTTCATCATCAGATTCATCAAAATCATCAAAAACATACATAAAAAGACATGAAATGCTTGAAATTGACACAAAAAGTCAAAAACATCAAAAACAACTATGAAAATCCCATGAGGCGCACCTGAGCGCCTCGGCCCCTCTGAGGCGCATATGCAGTAAAAACCACATGAGGCGCGCCTCAGACTTGTTTTTTGGCCGTTTCGCCTCGAGGCGCGCCTTGAGGCGCACGCCTCAAGCGTTTTTTAAAACCATGAAAATGATTATTAGAAAGAAACATTAATCAATTTTATAGAATTACTTGAAATGATTCTATTAACAGTTTGCAATAAATCCTAAATGAAATCGGTATTTGAGCACTAATAAACACAATAGCATTAGTGGTCTTCAGCATATGAACCCCAAATTAAAATACTATCAAACAACGACGAGAGAAAGCTATTTTATTATCAAACAATAATAACCCCAATGAAATAAGTAATTTTACTCAAACATTTAATCAAACAACTAATGTGGGTAATAACCTACAACGTAATTATCACAATATTGCAAACCATAAATAAAAAAATCTTTGAATTCACAACCAAAAAAAAATGACTATGTAAAAATGAATTTTTTTTACTCGTATTACCATGAATGTCAACTGGTTAAACACAATTAAATAGGAGATGGTTTCTTACAATTCAATGTACGAACCGAAGATAACAGAGCTCAAATTTCACTGGGCCAACTAGTTGCCAATGAATTCCCTTTCCAGTTCGGCAT
Organism: Helianthus tuberosus; assembly: GCA_030545235.1. NCBI lineage: Eukaryota > Viridiplantae > Streptophyta > Magnoliopsida > Asterales > Asteraceae > Helianthus > Helianthus tuberosus. The sequence continues at coordinate 53,637,743 of CM060377.1, read as the reverse complement.
CTACGACATCTAAATGGTGAACGATGCATGTCCACATAGCCAAGCCTTCTGCTGAACGACCTGCAAAAACTGTTTGGTGCCATTAGATGGATAAAATGTCCAAAACACCTCTAAATGGGTGGTTACTAGGGATACGCATTTCATATCAGATACCGAACTGGTACGGTACTGAACTGCACCGGGTATATTCGGTACCGGACCGGTACGGTATCGGTGCTGAACTGCACCGGGTATATTCGGTACCGGTACCCATTTTCCTCGTTTTTTGGTACTGGTAACAGTAACTAAGGATAAAACACCGGTAAATACCGGTACCAATTTACCCATTTTCCGGTACCGAACGGGTACCATGCTTATCCCTAGTGGTAACTAGTTATTGCCATGTACAACTGAAATTCAAAATTATATATCACTAGAATTCGAGATCATACCAAAAGAATCACAATTCATATCCCGGATAAAAAAAAAGCAAGAGTAACAAAAAAAATGACGATTCAAATCAAGATTAAGATTTACTTTTCAGCCACAAATCATTTCCATCTCCAAATGTAAGACTGCCCGTAGTGGGGCGTTTTTTTTTTTTTAAATTGGAAAAAAAACGCCCGGAAACGCCCCGAGCCCCATTACGGCCGGCGTTTTCCGGCGTTATTTTTGAAAAAAAATGGGTTTGGCGTTGTTTAAACCACGCCGGAACTTGATTTGGTTGTCCAATGAAACCTTGCCATGTGTGTATAATATTTGTGTGTCTTTTATAATTAGTTTTATTTAAAAAAACAAAAGAAAAGGAAGGAGATAATGGAAGTTGCAGGTGTGGGGAAGAAGAAAGGAAGAAGAAGAAAGAGGAAAAGAGAGTGGGGGCCTTGCTTTTTTATTTTAAAAGTGTCGAATGTGTACTTTTTTTTCTGTTTTTTTTTTCCTTTTTTTCCTTTTTTTTCGGTTTTTTTAGTTTTCTGTTTTTTTTTTCTATTTTTTTTCCCTGTTTTTTAGTTTTCTGTTTTTTTTCAGTTTTTTTTTCAAGTATTGTAATTTTTATTTTAAATTAATGAAGACTTTATGTTTTAAATTAAAAAAAAAATAATTGTCAAATGATTGAATGGGCGTTATTGGAATAATGCCCCCACTACGCCTCTTTTGCTATAATGCCCCATGTGTGACTAGGATGCCACGTGTCGTATAATGCCCCATGTTGGGGGCATTATTCTTGTTTACCACTACGGGTGGTCTAATAATTCAATCAGATTATACAAATATCATTTTTGATACGAGCCACAAATCATTTCCATCTCAAAATGTAATAATTCAATCAAATTATACAAATATCATTTTTGATACGAGCCACAAATCATTTCCATCTCCAAATGTAATAATTCAATCAAATTATACAAATATCATTTTTGATACGAACCTGCATCAGCCATTGATTTTTTACTCAAAATAACAAGCAAAATCATAAGGTGGCAGCATCATAGCAATTATCATCTTTAATATATGCACACTTACAGAACACTAAAAACAAATATTTTCTTTATGTATAATTCACAAAAGAGTACATAAACATGAATTTTGTACGTTCCACCTATTGGAGCTGCAAAATTAAAATGTACTAAGCTTTGTTACTACTGCACATCCATTGTTTTAAACTCCCATTCGATTTCAATTAGTTTTTTTTTACTTGAATCCTAAGGTTTGAATTAATTTATCAATATGGTCTAGTATATGACTAGACTAGCATAAGTATTGTAGGCATCAGATAATTAAATAATGAATGAATTAATAAGTAAGCATTGCAACACGGGATGCTTTCTTGTCCTCAATCATAGATGCATTGCCAACCTCAAAGTATGTTTTGCTTTTTTGGTGGCTGCAAATAGTACTGGCTCTTCCCTTGGTCATTTTAAGTTTCGTCCTTTAATGTCATGCCCATCAAGCATTACTTGACCTGAAAACTATTAATTAAATAGAAAACATTGACAAACAATGTGTTGTACATACTGCATGTATATTTGTACATTGTTATTACCATTACCCAAGGTAAGATCATAGTCTCATTGAACATTTTAATAAGGGGAACATCAGTGGATTTTCCAATTTCCACAGCCACTACTTCCAACCAAAGCAATACTATTCCCAACAAAAGAACTTAAAATGAAAATGTTTAGAATTTTAACATCTGGTCTTGAGGTGTTTAAAAGGTCAACCCTTTTCAACTCTAATTGACCTGAAACTTACACAAACAATCAAGACATGTTATTGGAAATCAATATTAATTAATTTATAGATGCACATAGAATAATTATTAAAAGGAGATACTAACGTTCACAGTGAATACAAAATGAAACATCTACTTAATTAGCTAAACCATAAACCTAAGTGCCAAAAACATCAGAAGAATCAATTGAATAGGAATACACAAACCTACATAACCTAATCTGTTACAGAAATCAAGAAACAACATAATTCTAGAACAAAAAATGAAATCGCCTCAAACATTACCTGCTTTAGACACGAAGATGAAATTAGGGTTTTTACCGTGAAATCATAAATTGAGGCAATTAATGCACTTTTAGAACATATCTGCCAAATCTGACTAACTGTCCACTAATTAGCATCAAGGGAATCATTCGCCCATGCCAATCGTCGCCTGTATCCACGTCCATAGAGAGGTGATGAGTTCCGGTCTTGCGAAGATAAGGAGGGGGTTTGCCTGCAGTCTGACGTTACGAGAGGGAACTTGAAGAAATTCTAGAATTGGAGTTGTAGGGAAGTTGATTCTGAATAAATGTGGTTTTGGAATGGGGGAATGATTTTGGGGGGAGATGTTACTTGAAAATTTTTGATATACTTGAGAGGGAAAATTTAGTGAAATTTTATTAAAAAGTTTTGAGGAGGGAAAGTGCTTGAAAATTTAATAAGGGATCTTAATAGGATGAGTAATTGGTATCGGTAGTGAATTTAGCGAACTGGGTTTACTTTCAGTACTGATTTGGTATTGACTTTTGAAATTTTCGGTACCGATCCGGTACGGTATAGGTTTTTACCCTCAACTACCGGTACCGAACCATACCATACCATACCATACCATACCATACCGGGTATGTTCGGTACTGGTATCGGTACCCACTTTTGGGGATTTTCGGTACCGGTTGGTACCGAGCTTATCCCTGGATCTTAACGAGCTAAGATACTCAAGTTTAGTTTGAAAAAAAAATCTTGAAACGAATCAAGCTTAACGAGATTGACCACGAGCCCAAACGTAAATCATAGCTTGTTTTAACAAACAATTCTGAGCTCGAGCCCTAATTTCAATGCATATGTCAAAGCGTCATTAAAAAAAATAGCGGCATAAAGAAAGTGCCATTAAACACCGAGTTTAGTGGCATAAAAGCTAAATGACACTAAAAGTGAATGCTAAACAAATATGGCACACAAAAAGTGCCATTAAAACCTAAATTAGTGGCATAAAAACCAAATGCCATTAAAAGCGTGTGCCACTATATGGCATTTTTTTTTGTAGTGATTAGAATGTTATTTTCTAAATTATAAAATCCACTATATAGACCCATTGTTTTCATGTAGCCTTAAGAGGGGTGAAAGTAAAAATAATCCCTATCTCTCCCTCGAATGCTCTCAACCGGACCTTCTAGGAGAAATGCTTCTTGATGAACTATTTCAATTAGAAGATCTAATTCTTAATTGGTTAAAAGAACTTAAGATGGATTTTATTGATTCATCTCAAGACGATACCCAAGAAGAATTGTTGGGATCACATTCGAATAAAAACAACTTCATTGTTCCCGATACTACCTTTAACTCTAGCGAAGACTTGGGCGATAGTCGTCCCTGTGCCGATTGTGCCGTGAAAGACTCTCCATCTACTTCGTTGTGAAAGCTTCTGATTTGTGAATGTATGCGAGTGTGTATTCGTGAATGTGAAGGTGTTCTTTGATTCGTAGTGTGTGTTTATGAAAGTGATAACTGGCCTAAAACACTTGATCAACCCCTTAAATCTCAGAAATAACAAAATAACCAAAATTTAAGCTAGCCCACGTTTTTTCCCATGACCATTGTGAAAATAGCACATTTGGGGCATCTTGAAGGAATATTCTCGAGATTCTAGCTGAGATTTAGTCCACTAAGTCCATTATCTGCGTATAAACATTAAAAACGTGACAATTGTTAGAAATCATAAATAATGTTAAGGATCCTGGATCCTCAGACTCTGGATCCTCAGACTCCCTGCATAATCCGTTAAGGATCCGTGATCCATGCCCAGTCTCATGATAGATGATCCTTAGCATAAAATCCATGCCATAACAATTGCCCCCCAATATGGCAGTTGTGATAAGGAGTCACAGCTGTCATATTTCCGTTAAAAGCGGACTAGCCGTTGCTGCTGGTAACTAGTCGTTACACTGCTTGTTGTCACTGATAAGACCTGCTATAATCATCATTGCAAATTATAGATTTAGACTTAACTCATCAAATGCCTTTACAGACAAGAAGATCCTTCTGTTTGTGGAGAATGAATCCTTCTACACCGTTCGCTATTAACCTTCCTGCACTTTAATTTCTTCATAGACACTTTAACTGTTAGATAGCCCTATCCGGCCTGGGTGGATGGTCCACAGTTTTGCTGGTGAAATCCAGGCCAAATGATTTTGATACATAATGAATGGGTAATAACATTAAACTTTTTTAGCTACATGTGTAGTTGTTTCTTCCCTTTTTATGTTTCATGTATGCATTCTATTTTCAAAGATATCATCGCCAAACAACTGGAGAGTTATTGGAAATCTGATGACAATGTTAAACTTTTTACAGAAAACTTGAAGTGCTCAGACAAATGTGGATCAATGATCCTTAACCAAAAAGGATAAGAGACAACTTGCAGCTTAGTGAAAGTTAGAATATAACATACCAGAGAATCCAAGTTAGAATTCTATATCTTTGTAAATTATTACTGAATAAACAAACTGTGAAAAGCAAAGTTTCAAGGATCCAGGATCCTTATTGTCAGAACTTGTATAACTTTAGAGCTCCAAGATCCTGTAAGAAAAACAAACTTGGGACCAAGCCAAATAATTGGGAATGAACCCATAATAACTGGGGACAAGCCCAAATAAACTGGGGACAAGCCCAACAAATTGGGGACAAGCCCAAAAAAACTGGGGACAAGCCCAAATAAACGGGTGTAAACTGGGGTCAAGCCCAAATAAACTTGTGTAAACTGGAGTATGGCCCAAACTGGCGACTATCCAAACGTGAGCGACATGAAAATGCCGAAACCTTAGCTAACGTGAAAACGTTAGAAACCTTAGGAACGGATGTATGGTACGTTTACCATTATACTTATGATCCTAAATACAACCAGTACAATGAAATTGTCAGCTCCTAAAGCGAGTACTGGTCCCATTGCCTTTAACTGCATTAGGATAATCGTGTGCAACTGGCGAAGCTAGGGTCAGGCCCAAAAACTGGGGACAAGCCCAACAAACTGGGGACAAGCCCAAATAACTAGGGACAAGCCCAACAAACTGGGGACAAGCCCAAATAACTAGGGACAAGCCCATAAACTTTGGAGAGTTGGCCAACCACTTTGATCTTCTGTAAAATGATAACAACTCTGCAAAAGCTTAAACTTTATGAAAATAGATGTTAAATGTTTAACGTCTTTGACTTATAATAAGTAATAAGTATAAAATGAATGAAAACGAAAGTAATGTGTTACCAAAGATAGAATCATATATCCTTTGAGGATCCCAGATCCTTAATCAGAATACTGGTATCGTTGAGGATCCCTGATCCTTCTTAAATTTGTTTTGAGATGAACAACATTCCAAGCTCTTGGTAGGAAATCACCATCCATTGTTAACAAACGATATGCCCCCTTTCCTGTCACACCCCGACCACGTAAAACAACAAAACGTGGCGGAAACGTCGGGGAGTGTTGTAACAAAATCATTGTTTCACAACCATGGATTAAACAGTTTCTTTTTATTGAATTAAATGTATTACATTACATTGGAATTAGAAACAAAACATGAACAAATAGACTTTCATTGTTATTTAGTCACTAAGGCCACGTCCATTCCTATGTGAGCGTACACAATTATCATCATCAAACATGATCAACTATGGTACCTGAAACACACGTGAAAATAAGTCAGCATAAAAATGCCGGGGAGTACATAGGTTTTAGATGAGTGTCAGATTCATGGCTCGTTTTACATGTTGCAATACTCATTTAAAAACCTTATTTTGAAAAGTATAGTATTGCGACATAATTAACCAACTCAAATCAAGTTGGTTATAATTTATAAAATCTCGTAGCCATGATTCTTAACTCCAAAACATTTGTTTATATAAACCCAGATCAAAAATCGTTTTTGTAATAAAACTCGAATAATATATATCGTTAGAAAAACCTTGTAATATAACTTTATTATGATAACCTTTGCCAAGTGATCTAGATAACGCAACGATATGTAATATGTTAAAAACACTTATATATAGGAAGTACCAGCGGCGTATCCACCATGCTTTTAACACATTACACCCGCCCCGTTACCTAATCACTTCCCGAACCCAACGGTTCAAACAGTTTCACACGGTTCACATAATTCAAACGGTTACAAACGGTTCACATAAATCAAACGATTACAAATGGTTCACATAAATCAAACAGTTACAATGGTTCAAAACGTAAAACAATGTGCTAGCATGTTAAGTGAACATACATAGCAAAACATAATGAAATCATGTACTATATATGTACTAATGAACATAGCAAGTATATGATACAAAAGCATGAAAAGCATGAAAGTAACAAGTAGGCACATGTGTTCCACCCCAAAAACAGTTTGAAAACAGTAAAAGAGGGGTCAATGTACTCAATTGAGATTGCGTAAAAGTCTTGAATAACAACCAAGCAAAGCTAGAGGGACCCCAGAATCAAACGGTACCTAATATAGGTAAATAAGTAAATAAACCGGACCTAAATCGGAAGATCGGATAGAATGAGGTTTCATAAACCAAATGAGTATGGAACTCATGTAATATGGTTTAACAAAGCCTACATACTAAAACGAAACCTAACCTAAGTGCTTACGACCCGTTTAGGTAGCTTACGCTACTTTAACGCGTCGTTCGCATAAAACGCGTTTGGACCACCTAACTAGTCCTATGACAAGTAATATATGCCTTAACATGTCTAATAATGTTGCCTAATCATTTTAGATGTCAAAATTTAGGTTACGTATGCTTAAAATGAATTTATGCATAAAAGGGCATTTTGGTCATTTACCTAAGGCATATAAACTACCTATCATACAACTACTTAAACGAAGTGACCATAAGGTATAATCTCGGAAGGTTATTTCCTATACAACTATGGTCACAATATATGCTTGGTCGGATCCTAATGATCGACCAAACGGGTCGGGTTCGGAAGTCTAAGCGGTTGTTTAGACCGCTTATCTTACGAACCTATACAAGCACTAATCTAAAAGTGACGAGTTAAACATGTTAAAACATGTTTAACAAAGTTTGAAAACAAGTTTGATATCAAGACAAAGGGTCTTGATACCCAAAAATAGTTTGGTTGCAAAATACGCATAGGCACGTATTTTGACCGAAACTATGACTCGTCACTACACCTAAACAACGTGGTAATCAGTAGCTATAGTCACTAGGGACTATAACCATCGTGATTATGCACACGTTGCGAAGTTCAAATGAACTTTGTGTTTACCAAACACTGGTCAAAGCAGAAAGTCAAACACTGTTTGACTTTCTTGCTTAAAAACGCATAAAAGAATGAAAGAATACTTACAACGGGTCCAAGAAATGGAGGTTTGATCTAATTATTCTCAGATATGAAGTGTATAACTTCAACTTAGAGAGAACCGTTAGGATCGTTTCTCGCAAATCGTGCTTTGATCTTGACCTTACAAGTGGGCACATGGTTTTCAAAACCATGGGGATGCTTAAAACCATCGAATTCCAGCCCATAGAGTGCAAAACCTTGGGTTAAAACCATCAAAACCTCAAAAATGGACAAAGTTCAATGTATCTGCTAGAAATTTCAAAAATGCTCCCTACACTTGTAAAACTTGATTTTTGGCACTTTTAAGCCCCGTTAACCCCATTTCAAGGCTCTAAAATAAAGTTAAAGTATAGGGAACTTGAAATGTGCTAAAAAATATCTTGGATATCGGTTCGTTTGGTCGTACGGTTGCGTTGTTCGGTTAATTACGACGGAAATTGTAGCGAACGCAAAAACGATCCAAATTACGAGACGAATGGAATTTCATCATGCAAATCACTAAAATAAAATATTTTAATGTTTACATAAATTTTTGGATGTCCGGATATATTCAGAAAGTAAGATATGCGCGAAAATGCAAACTTATGCACTTTTTGACGCTTTTAGTCCCTATTGATCAAGAAAGTTTATTTTTGCGCACCAAACACCTCAAAGCCTATTTCTAAGCTATGTAAAGGATATTTAGGGCATATTTAATTTATGATCAAGTTCCGGAATGTTCATCACAGTACGAATCGGCATACTTCCACAGTTTGTAGAAATTAGTCCCTGTGATCGAATAAACTTGATTTCGGCATACCAAACCATCCAAAACTTATTTATAAGTTATGTAAAGCTTATTTAAGGTATGTTAAGCCTATGTAACTGTTCCAGAGTGTTTGTTGCATTAAACTGGTTATATTTACGTATCAGTTCGCGTATAACCTTCCAGAAAGCGATTTAAAGCCCGAAATCGAACAAGAATTGATATGTGTAAACGATACACATATTTTTTACAAATCCCAAGTATGAAACACAATATTTCATTAATTTGGTATTTGTTTGATGGTCGCAGTGACACAGGTGTCAAAGTCTCCCCCTACTTTAGAAAATTTCGTCCCGAAATTTATTCGTAGGAGTCTGTCTGTGACGCTGTGTTAAATAATTGTCTTACATGGAATCTAGGGTGTTTATCTATTTGCGTAGAATAACCCATCAAAGATACCCAAAGCATATTCCTGTCATTTCTCTCAATGGACATTATTCATAAACGAAAATGAACGGACGGAGTCATTTTCCTCAATGGGTATTCTTCAGAATGGAAATGAAGGAATAATCAAGGATATTCATTTCCCTCGATGGATATTCTTCAAAAACGAAAATGAACTGAATGAGTCATTTTCCTCAATGGGTATTCCTCAAAAATGGAAATGAAGGAATAATCAAGGATATTCATTTCCCTCGATGGATATTCTTCAGAAATGAAAATCAACTGAATGAGTCATTTTCCTCAATGGGTATTCCTCAGAAATGGAAATGAAGGAATAATCAAGGATATTCATTTCCTTCGATGGATATTCTTCAGAAACGAAAATGAACGTAATGAGTCATTTTCCTCAATGGGTATTCTTCAGAAATGGAAATGAAGGAATAATCAAGGATATTCATTTCCCTCGATGGATATTCTTCAGAAACGAAAATGAACTGAATGAGTCATTTTCCTCAATGGGTATTCCTCAGAAATGGAAATGAAGGAATAATTAAGGATATTCATTTCCTTCGATGGATATTCTTCAGAAACGAAAATGAACGGAATGAGTCATTTTCCTCAATGGGTATTCTTCAGAAATGGAAATGAAGGAATAATCAAGGATATTCATTTCCCTCGATAGAAATTCTTCAGAAACGAAAATGAACGCAATGAGTCATTTTCCTCAATGGGTATTCTTCAGAAATGGAAATGAAGGAATAATCAAGGATATTCATTTCCCTTGATGGATATTTTTTAGAAACGAAAATGAACGGAATGAGTCATTTTCCTCAATGGGTATTCCCCAGAAATGGAAAAGAAGGAATAATCACGGATATTCATTTCCCTCGATGGATATTCTTCAGAAACGAAAATGAACGGAATGAGTCATTTTCCTCAATGGGTATTCTTCAGAAATGGAAATGAATTGAGTCAACTCTAGACACATGACAAAACTTGCTGTGGTTTCTGTGCACTAAATTCCATAATTATGTATGCATCCATAATTACGTAATTCCTTGCATAGAAATCACAGTTTGTTTTATAATGTGAAGGGGATAAAATTTGAACAAGGTTGAGACAACTTGGATTAAGTCAACACATAAACACATAAGCACAAAATTGTTTTCTTGGTTATTAATTTATCAGTTTGTTGTTAATTTTTATTAACTTGTTACCGATTTGAACATGGGTATTCAAGGTATACCAGGAACCCAGTCGATGGACTTCAACGTCCTCAAGAATCTATCTGAAAAGATAGGATGATCTTCCAAAAATTCGATTACTTTTTCAAGTTAACGTAACTTTCGAATTAAGGTACACAAGGAATCCAATCCATGGATTTCATTTGGTACTTTAAACATCTTCAAGAATCTATCTATGAAGATAGGAAGATCTTAATAGGAATTCGGCTTTTGTCCTTATTGAATCGTAATGCATGTATTAAAGCATATAAACAATTCAATTAAGGGCTCCGATGAGCGATAATCATCCGCAAAGATCTAATTATGTGGATAGAAAGATCCTATATGGATTTTGGAATTTGTGTAACGAGAGGTGTTTCGAAACCTTGCACTAGGCGTGCTTAAGTAGATACACAAGGTAGGAAGCTCATGAGGTTGAGGTGCTAGATATGTCAAGGCGACATATGAAGCAGAATTTGGAGGTTGAGCAGCAGCAGGATTTGCAACAGCTTTGCTTTAGATAACAAAGCGGAACATGTTAACCAAATGTCCTCATCGTTCGCAGTAGGTACATTTGAAACAGGGTATTTGATTCGGATGATGACGGTTACATTGATTGCACCAAGGGGCAGTTCCCTCGTACGGCTTCATCCCCGAGGCGAGTCATGGTGATAGCTAAATCAACAGTCCCCTGGAGTACGACGCCTATTTGTTGGCCAATTATAGCACCTGGTTCGGACACTTGAGTGTTGTTGCGATGAAGAGGCATCTTGAAGATAATGGAAGGCATGGGAGGAAACAAGCGAGAGGTTATCGGATAATCAAAACAGGATGGCAACGCATAAAAATTTCGATCATTTGTTTGTTACCTAAGGCAAACAAATGAGACGGTGACTAATCAAAGTAAGCGAGTCATTTTAATGTATCGCGAAGACATACTTTAGCCTATAAGTGGACACTCACCCCAAGAGTTCCCAGGTAAGAGTGACTGGTCCGATTATGTGGATTTGTACGAACACTCTAGCCTTAGACAGAAAGCTCAGAGTACAGGCATCCACTCTTCCAGATTGCACGTGTTCACATTATAAGACCCAAACCTTGATGAGATTTTGAAAACTTAGAAGGTTCAAAACCTTATAATAAATCATCCTAGAACAGATGATTAGTTTTCAAAGCGGATTCGAAATTTGTGTTCTTGTTGTGGTTGTCACCTAAGGATAAGTGACGGTATTGTTTTATGACTAAACGCAAGTAAACTCGCGTTAGGGTCCTAGGAAGGTTATAAACTAGGTCAAATCATTACTAAGGATAAGTGACGGTATTGTGTGAGTGTCAGATTCATTGCTCGTTTACATGTTGAAATACCTCGTACAACTTCGTTAATCGATATTAGAAACCTTGTTTTGTAAAATGTTTGTATTGTAAAATTAATAACCAAGTCAAAATAGATTGATTATAATTTATAAACCTCGATGCCATGAATATTAACCCAAAACATTTGTTTATTTACACCAAATCATAAATCATTCTCGTAATAAAACTCATATGGTTTATATAGTTTCGTAAACATCGTTGTGTGACATCGTTTAACTCGTTCTCGTTATAGATCATCGTTCATTTGTTTAAATCGTACATAATCGTTCAATCGTTCAAAATCGTTGTGTGAAAACTATTTTTGGTCGTCTCGCTAATAACATTCAAACCTTCGTGACTCGTCCATCGTTCAACTCGTATTAACAAACCACCAAAGGGTAAGTTAACAATCATCAGGTTCAGTCGTTACCCATCTAACCCACACATAACCATGGGTGCAGTCTGATAATGGGATTTGTCGGATCCTATGGTACCATAACCTGATACTGGTCGGTTTGTCCAAAATTAATGAATGTCATTCGTTATGTAACTACAACCAACAAGCTCGTTCACATTATCGAAATCGTTATTAGTTTAGTATAAACCATCTAAATCGTTTTTGAAACCATCGTTAAAACATCGAAATCGTTTTGATACATATGAATCACCCCAAAACAATCGAAAACAATAAAAGAGGGGATCTATGTACTCACCTTTGGGTGCGTTTTTATATGTTAACACAATCCCTCAAATTGTTTATTCGTCCTAAATTAAATAGGAGTGATTTAATAATAAAAAACCCACAAAAATACATAAGTTTCTCCGATACTTAGAATTTTCACATAACTTTGAGATTCCTCGAAAAATTATTATTTTTGATTATATTAGTGTATTTATATACACGGGTTAGCGTAATACACATAATCTTGTCAACACTAACACACCATCATACACATATTGTAAAACACATAACACATTGTAACACATAAAATTTACCCATGAACAACCCATTACAGTGTATGTCGAAAAACACTTATTTTAGCGATTTGTTAACATTTTCGGGCGTCGGAAGTCACGTATGACTAACCCAACACCAAGTAAACTTAATATAAGTTAAAATACTTATTTTTATAGAAAAAATATCAGTTTGGTTACTGATCTAAAACAGTTTTATAAAAATCCCCCAAAAAGCCGATTTTTAACCGTTTTACCGCATAGTTTTGCATCAAACGTTACCTGAACCATCCCAAATCGAAATGACTTGAAATTTTAACATAACCCATGTTATTTACTGAATAAAATAGTGGTTATGCTCATGATAGTGCAGGTCTTACATAAAGTACATAAATGATGCAAATTTCACATAATTTACCACTTTTTAAGCTATATGTACAACATGCAACGCTATCAAACCTATGTCAAAGTTTCATGCCATTATAATATACCAAATAATGTTATTTTTAGTGTTTGTAACCTGATCTAAAACATTTTTGTCATATAGCCATTTTTCATCATTTCTTGAGCTTTAAATCAACATGTATTCTCATGTACAAGTGTCTAAAGCACACTATCATAGCATCATCATTTTATATTAATCTAAATGCATCCAACATGTGATTTATTCATGTTTATTTGCTGATGTAATTTAACATTTATCATATCATACACAAATCATTAAACACTTGCATTTTAACTATCATTCAAGAACAAGCAACAACTTAAACAAGTATTTATCAAGAAATCAAACTTCAAAACTCATACACACACATATATATGTACGGTCATATACACATATATACATCACCATTTTTATTTTTGTATCAAGACCCATTTCATTTTAGATTTCAAGTTTGTGAAAATTCAAAGACTCAATAGAAACTTCAAATCATCAAGAACAACCAAGAATCAAGAGTATGATTTAAACATAAATGTTATACCTTCAAGATTCAAGTAAGTTGTTGGATGAGGTTTTGATGATATGGAGCTTGAAATCACTTGAAAGCACCTTGGAAACTCCTTTGGATCTTCACACCAACTTGAATTTAGCTTGAAATGGGGTTGGATCTTGATGAACAAATTTGAAGAAATGAAAATGGTGAGGGTGGTGGTGCTTACGGTTTTGGGAGGGAGAGAGAGTGAAGATATTGAGTGATGGGTGATCTTGTAAGGATTGTTGAGATCTTAGAAAGATATAGAAGATATTGAAGGGATATGGAGTGAAGCATGCTACAACACTTGTCCAAACAAGATCAATCAAGATATTTGCAAGATCTAGCAAAAATTTGGTGGGGGGGGGGGGGGGGGGGGCACACATATTGTAACCGTGAAAATGGAAGGGGGGGGGGTAAAGTCTAAGTTTGTTTGGTAAATTTGATAAAAACAGGTATTTAACTGGATACCGGGTATTTTATCTAGCGTTTAAATCCCGGTTAATGGCGTTCTAAATTATTTTTATTATTCTATAAAAATAAACTCGCCAAAATATTACTGAAATAAGTTTCAGCTGCCGAGACTGGCTGCGTTGTCTGCGTTTTGCAGTATAAGCACTGTGTTGCGCAGAACACGCGGTACGCCCTTAAACTTGAAAAATAACGTTTTTAAGCGTTTTAATTTATTTTTCAACACGAACCTGATTAATATAAAATTTTAATCATAACAGAATATTTTTGGGATTTAAATATTATCCGGGCGGTCACCAACGTTCGTTTCGCAGTTTTGTCGTAAATAGTTCTTTAGTTCAAATAAACATGTTTTTGCCATGCCGAATCATTCGAAACTTATTTCTAAGTTATGTAAAGGATATTTAGGGAATGTTTGGCTTATGTCATAGTTCCGGAGTGTACGTCGCGTTAAACTAATTGCGTTTACGCACCAGTTTGCGTATAACCTTCCAGAAAGCGATTAAAGCTTGAAATCGGAATCGAATCAAATTGTAAAATCATCAAACACAATTACACATATAATAACATCAAAGCACATTGTTTTATTGATAATCAACATTGTTTTACATTATACGGTGATTACAGAGCACAGTTGTCACAGTCTCCCCTACTTTAGGAAATTTCGTCCCAAAATTTTATTTAGAGGAAACTTGTGAAAACAAATGCGGATATTTCGTCTTCATCTGGTCCTCATATTCCCAAGTAAACTCGGGGCCATGTTTGGATTCCCAGCGAACTTTGACCAATCGAATCTGTTTGTTCTTCAACTGTTTGAATGTACGGTCCACTATCTCCACAGGTTTCTTGACAAAGTGCATTGTTTCATCGATTTGAATCTCGTTGAGAGGAATGTGAAGATCAGCATCAGCTAAACACTTTCGCAAATTGGACACATGAAAAGTCGGATGAATATTTCCAAGCTCTGGAGGTAGCTCTAGTCGATAGGCAACCTTTCCAATTCTTTCAACAATCTTAAATGGTCCAACATATCGGGGTGCAAATTTCCTTTCTTTCCAAATCTCACCACTCCCTTCCAAGGTGACACCTTGAGTAGGACACGGTCTCCGATTTGAAATTCTAAGGGCTTGCGTCGCATATCCGCATAACTCTTTTGACGGCTTCGAGCTGTCACAATATTATCGCGGATTTTCTTGATTTTGTCTGTTGTTTCCAGAATGAGCTCAGGTCTAGTAAGCTGAGCTTCACCGATCTCATTCCAACAGATAGGTGAACGACATTTTCGACCGTAGAGAGCTTCGAATGGTGCCATATTAATACTAGCATGATAACTGTTGTTGTAAGAGAACTCGATCAGTGGAAGATGAGAATCCCAATTACCACCAAAGTCTATCACGCATGCTTTAAGCATATCCTCCAAAGTTTGAATCGTTCTCTCAGATTGTCCATCTGTTTGGGGATGATAAGTAGTGCTTAGATTTAGTTGGGTTCCCAAAGCGGATTGCATGGTCTTCCAAAAATGAGATGAAAACCGAGCATCACGATCGGAAATGATATCCAAAGGAACACCATGTCGTGATACAATCTCATCAACATAAATCTTTGCAAGTTTATCAACAGATAGATCCTCGCGAATCGGTATAAAATGAGCTGATTTCGTTAATCGATCGATAACAACCAAATAGCATCGTGACATTTAGATGTACGCGGTAACTTAGTGATGAGATCCATTGTAATGTTCTCCCATTTCCAAACCGGTATCTCTGGCTGTACAAGCAAGCCAGAAGGTTGTTGATGTTCAGCCTTGACTTTGAGACAAGTTAGGCATTTTGATACATACAAGGCAACATCCTTCTTCATACCAGGCCACCAGAACTGAGTATGAAGATCCTTATACATTTTGTCAGCACCAGGATGGATAGAATATCGAGACTTGTGAGATTCGTCCATTACCAAGGTGCGAAGATCGTCTTGTTTCGGAATCCACAAATGATCCTAGAAATAGAGTAAACCATCATCTTTCCTTTCGAGTTTAAGTTCGAGTTGAAGCAGTAGCTCATATTTCAATAAGTCTTTGATCACACAAGATCGTTGAGTTTGGAGGACACGAGATTGGATATCAGATAGAGTTCGAACAAAATGAAGCTTGACTCGTTCCTTTCGACTAAGCGCATCGGCTACGACATTCCCCATACCAGGATGGTAGCGGATCTCGCAATCATAATCGTTTAAGAGTTCAACCCAACGTCGTTGCCTCATATTCAGCTCCTTCTGATTGAGAATATGCTGGAGACTTTTGTGGTATGTGAAAACCACACACTTCGTTCCATAGAGGTAGTGTCTCCAGATTTTAAGTGCGAAAACCACAGCTCCTAATTCAAGATCATGAGTCGTATAGTTCTTCTCGTGAATTTTCAGCTGTCTAGGCATAAGCTATGACTTTACCTCGTTGCATAAGAACGCAACCAAGTCCTAGATTCGACGCGTCATAATAGACAACAAAATCATCGTTTCCCTCAGGTAGAGATAAAACAGGAGCATCGCAGAGCTTCCGTTTCAGCGTTTGGAATGCTTCTTCTTGCTTAGGTCCCCACTCAAAAGGCTTGTTTTTCTGAGTCAAAGCAGTGAGTGGAACCGCGATCTTTGAGAAATTAGAAATGAATCGACGATAATAACCAGCAAGACCAAGAAATGATCGAATCTCTGTAGGTGTCGTCGGTGTATTCCAATCCTTAATAGCTGCTATTTTGCAAGGATCCACATGGATACCCTACTCATTGACAATATGACCTAAGAATTGAACTTCTCTAAGCCAAAATTCACACTTGGAGAATTTAGCAAAAAGTTGTTCCTTCTTCAGAAGTTCCAAGGTCAAACGAAGGTGTTGCTCGTGATCGGCTCGAGACTTTGAATAAATGAGAATATCGTCAATGAACACAATGATGAACTTGTCTAAATAAGGTTTACAGACCCTATTCATTAAGTCCATGAAGATAGCTGGGGCATTTGTCAAACCAAAAGGCATGACAGTGAACTCGTAGTGCCCATATCTCGTACGAAATACAGTTTTGGGAATATCTTCTTCGAGAACACGAAGTTGATGATATCCAGATCGCAGATCGATCTTGGAAAAGCATGAAGCACCTTGCAGCTGGTCGAAGAGATCATCAATTATAGGTAGGGGAAATCGATTCTTGATGGTAAGCTTATTAAGCTCACGATAATCGATACACATTCGAAAAGATCCATCTTTCTTTTTCACAAAGAGGACATGAGCTCCCCAAGGCGAAAAGCTCGGACGGATGAATCCTTTATCAGACAACTCTTGAAGCTGTTTCGATAACTCTTGCATCTCCAACGGTGCAAGACGATAAGGTGCTTTCGCAATCGGGTTGGCATTGGGTACAAGGTCAATATGAAACTCGACTTGACGAACTGGAGGCAAACCAGGCAGTTCATCGGGAAACACCTCTGGATAATCCCGAACAATCGGAATATCCTGAATACTCTTGCTCTTGCATTTTTCCTCGATGACATGTGCCAGGAAAGCAACATATCCTTTTCGCAAATAACTTTGGGCCTTTGTACACGACATAAGCTTCAAACCAATAGATGGCTTCTCGCCATGAACTTCCTAAACATCGCCAGACGGAAGAGGAATACGAACAATCTTATCGAAATAAACCACCTCAGCATGATGTTTGGTTAACCAATCCATCCCCACGATAATATAGAAACTCCCAAGTTGCATCGGCGTGAGGTCAATGGGAAAAAGATGGTTATCAAGGTTTAACTGACAATCACGAATAACAGAATCGAGAACAAGAGGTTTACCAGTAGCAACTTCGACAGATAAGGGTTTACTCAGTTTGGTTCTAGGTATCGCAAGCAAAGGTTTAAAAGATAATGAAACAAAACTTCTATCGGCACCAGAATAAAAAAGAATAGATGCAGGTCGATTGTTAACAAGAAACGTACCATTAACCACCTCGTTGTCAGCCCTTGCTTCGTTAGCATTCAGATTGTATGCTCGCCCACGAGCGGGATTCACATTTGCGTTTATATTCGCATTCGGGTTCGCATTAGCATTAGCGTTTCATTCACCAGCCTCAGACAGTTGTTGCGGAAGTGACCAAACTCTCCACAATTGAAACATGAACCCGGTGGGAATCTAGCAGCATTCCCCTGAACCGGAGCTTGATTCTGAACAATCTGATTCTGGCCCAAACGACAGACGTTGGCCAGATGCCCAAGCTTACCACACGTTGTGCATTGCCTACAAGCTTGTTGTGCAACATGATGACCGTTGCAGCGAGCACAATGAGGTGCGGTACCAGCATACGCTTTCTTCGCAGGCGGTTGAGCTGGTGGGTTCTGAGGGTTCTGAGCAGTAACTGCAAAGTTCTGAGCACCCTTTCGCTTTCTTGACTTGTTCGACGACTCACCTTTCTTACCCTTACCCTTTTCCTTGACAAATTCGGTCGACTTCTTCTTATCACCCTTGTAGGTAAGTTTACCCTTCCTGACTTGCGACTCAGTCAGGGTAGCAGATAACTCGATCGCGTGACGAACAGTAGTAGGATTAACGCCAGTCACAATATCCTGTATGGAATCGGGTAAACCATCGATATACCTCTCTATCGATTTCTCCAACGGGGTAACCATAGTAGGACACAAAAGACTGAGTTCCTCAAATCGATCCGTATACGCACGGTGTTCTCCCCCATCTTGTTTTAGATCGTCAAACTCTCGTTCCAAAGCTCGAATTTCGTGACGGCGACAAAACTCCTTCATCATGAGAGCTCGAAGCTCTTCCCATGTTTGTGCTAATGCCACTTCGGCACCCCTATCACGCATCACTCCATTCCACCATGTAAGAGCACGCTTCTCAAACACACTCGATGCAAATTCAACCTTACGCCCATCCGGACATTGCACATGTCGGAATGTGCTCCCGATGCTTTCGAACCATTGAAGGAGCGCAGTTGCTCCTTGTGACCCAGAAAACTTTAGCGGCTTAGCAGAATTGAAATTCTTGAAATTACATTGTGCATTGTTATTATTATTGTTGTTGTATAGCTCGTGGATTTGGGTCACAACGCCTGGAAGCACAGCAGCCATTTGCTGAGAGACAAGGGCTGCGACTTCTTCAGCAGTAAAAGATTATGCATCACGTCAAGGAGGCATTGTCTAATAAGGAAATATGAGAAACGAGTGAGGTTGACAATTAGGAAAAACAAAAGAGGTATTGAAAATATCGACGAAACATAAGGAAGGCGATCATTTGTTTGTTACCTCAAACAAACAAACAACATGCAGTGACTAATCAAAGTAATGAATCCAAATAATGTATCGCGAAGACATGCCCGCCTATAAGTGAACACTCACCCCAAGAGTTCCAAGGTAAGAGTGACTGGTCTGATTATGTGGATTTGTATGAACACTCTAGCCTTAGACAGAAAACTCAGGGTACAGGCATTCACTCTTTCAATTTGCACGTGTTCACATTATTTAGACCCAAACTTTGATGAGATTTTGAAAACTCATAAGGCACTAAGCCAAAAATGAGTCAAACTTGAAGGGTTCAAAACCTTACAACAGAGAGTCAAACTTGAAGGGTTCAAAACCTTACAACAGAGGGTTCAAAACCTAGTAATCAATCATCCTAGAATGGGTGATTAATTTTCGAAGCATATTCGGATTTTGTGCCCTCGTTGTGGTTATCACCTAAGGGTAGGTGACGGTTTTGTTTTTAAAAAATCTAAACGCAAATCAACTTGCGTTGGGGTCCTAGAAAGTTATAGTCTAGGTCAAAACATTACTAATAACCTAATTCCCTATAACCATGGGCTCTGATACCAACTCTTCTGTCACACCCCGACCACGTAAAACAACAAATCGTGGCGGAAACGTCGGGGAGTGTTGTAACAGAATTATTGTTTCGCAACCATGGATACAAAAGAGTTTCGTTTTATTTAATCATTAAGCATTAACATTGTCTTTGCGACTGAACAAGCAAGTTATATATCAACTATCATTGTTATTATGTCACTAAGGCCTCGTCCAGATCCTATGTGACTTATGCATCCTAGCAATCGACATCAAGCAACATCACCTGAAACATATGTAAAAACAAAGTCCGCAAAGAAATGCTGGCGAGCACATAGTTTTTGTGTGAGTGTCAAATTCATGGCTCGTTTACATGTTGAAATACCTCGTACAACTTCGTTAATCGATATTAGAAACCTTGTTTTGTAAAATGTTTGTATTGTAAAATGAATAACCAAGTCAAAAAAGATTGGTTATAATTTATAAACCTCGATGCCATGAATCTTAACCCAAAACATTTGTTTATTTACACCAAATCATAAATCATTATCGTAATAAAACTCGTATGGTTTATATAGTTTCGTAAACATCGTTGTGTGACATCGTTTAACTCGTTCTCGTTATAGATCATCGTTCATTTGTTTAAATCATACATAATCGTTCAATCGTTCAAAATCGTTCTCGTTTTAATTATGAAAACTATTTTTGGTCGTCTCGCTAATAACATTCAAACCTTCGTGACTCGTCCATCGTTCAACTCGTACTAACAAACCACTAAAGGGTAAGTTAACAATCATCAGGTTCAGTCGTTACCCACCTAACCCACACATAACCATGGGTGTAGTCTAATAATGGGATTTGTCGGATCCTATGGTACCATAACCTAATACTGGTCGGTTTGGCCAAAATTAATGAATGTCATTCGTTATCTAACTACAACCAACAAGCTCGTTCACATTATCGAAATCGTTCTTAGTTTAGTATAAACCATCTCAATTGTTTTTGAAACCATCGTTAAAACATCGAAATCGTTTTGATACATATGAATCACCCCAAAACAATCGAAAACAATAAAAGAGGGGATCTATGTACTCACCTTTGGGTGCGTTTTTATATGTTAACACAATCCCTCAAATTGTTTATTTGTCCTAAATTAAATAAGAGTGATTTAATAATCAAAAACCCACAAAAAATACATAAGTTTCTCCGATACTTAAAATTTTCACATAACTTTGAGATTCCTCGAAAAGTTATTATTTTTGATTATATTAGTGTATTTATATACATGGGTTAGCGTAATACACATAATCTTGTCAACACTAACACACCATCATACACATATTGTAAAACACATAACACATTGTAACACATAAAATTTACCCATGAACAACCCATTACAGTGTATGTCGAAAAACACTTATTTTAGCGATTCGGTAACATTTTCGGGCGTCGGAAGTCACGTATGACTAACCTAACACCAAGTAAACTTAATATAAGTTAAAATACTTATTTTTATAGCAAAAATATCAGTTTGGTTACTGATCTAAAATAGTTTTATAAAAATCCCCCGAAAAGCCGATTTTTAATCGTTTTACCGCATAGTTTTGCATCACCCGAACCATCCCAAATCAAAATGACTTGAAATTTTAACATAACCCATGTTATTTACTGAATAAAATAGTGGTTATGCTAATGATAGTGCAGGTCTTACATACAGCACATAAATGATGCAAATTTCATATAATTTACCACTTTTTAAGCTTTATGTACAACATGCAAAGCTATCAAACCTATGTCAAAGTTTCATGCCATTATAATATACCAAATAATGTTATTTTTAGTGTTTGTAACCTGATCTAAAACATTTTTGTCATATAGCCATTTTTCATCATTTCTTGAGCTTTAAATCAACATTTATTCTCATGTACAAGTGCCTAAAGCACACTATCATGGCATCATCATTTTATATTAATCTAAATGCATCCAACATGTGATTTCTTCATGTTTTTTTGCTGATGTAATTTAACATTTATCATATCATACACAAATCATTAAACACTTGCATTTTAACTGTCATTCAAGAACAAGCAACAACTTAAACAAGTACTGATCAAGAAATCAAAATTCAAAACTCATACACACACATATATATGTACGGTCATATACACATATATACATCACCATTTTTATTTTTCTATCAAGACCCTTTTCATTTTAGATTTCAAGTTTGTGAAAATTCCAAGACTCAAGAGAAACTTCAAATCATCAAGAACAACCAAGAATCAAGAGTATGATTTAAACATAAATGTTATACCTTCAAGATTCAAGTAAGTTGTTGGATGAGGTTTTGATGATATGGAGCTTGAAATCACTTTAAAGCACCTTGGAAACTCCTTTGGATCTTCACACCAACTTGAATTTAGCTTGAAATGGGGTTGGATCTTGATGAACAAAGTTGAAGAAATGAAAATGGTGAGGGTGGTGGTGCTTACGGTTTTGGGAGGGAGAGAGAGTGAAGATATTGAGTGATGGGTGATCTTGTAAGGATTGTTGAGATCTTAGAAAGATATAGAAGATATTGAAGGGATATGGAGTGAAGCATGCTACAACACTTGTCCAAACAAGATCAATCAAGCTATTTGCAAGATCTAGCAAAAATTTGGTGGGGGCCACACATATTGTAACCTTGAAAATGGAAGGGGGGGGGGGGGGGTAAAGTGTAAGTTTGTTTGGTAAATTAGATAAAAACAGGTATTTAACTGGATACCGGGTATTTTATCTAGCGTTTAAATCCCGGTTTATGGCGTTCTAAATTATTTTTATTATTCTATAAAAATAAACTCGCCAAAATATTACTGAAATAAATTTTAGTTGCCGAGACTGGCTGCGTTGTCTGCGTTTTGCAGTATAAGCACTGTGTTGCGCAGAACACGCGGTACACGCTTAAACTTGAAAAATAACGTTTTTAAGCGTTTTAATTTATTTTTCAACACGAACCTGATTAAAATAAAATTTTAACCATAACAGAATATTTTTGGGATTTAAATATTATCCGGGCGGTCACCAACGTTTGTTTCGCAGTTTTGTCGTAAATTGTTCTTTAGTTCAAATAAACATGTTTTTGCCATACTGAATCCTTCGAAACTTATTTCTAAGTTATGTAAAGGATATTTAGGGTATGTTTGGCTTATGTCATAGTTCCGGAGTGTACGTCGCGTTAAACTGATTGCGTTTACGCACCAGTTTGCGTACAACCTTCCAGAAAGCGATTAAAGCTTGAAATCGGAATCGAATCAAATTGTAAAATCATCAAACACAATTACACATATAATAACACCAAAGCACATTGTTTTATTGATAATCAACGTTGTTTTACATTATACGGTGATTACAGAGCACAGTTGTCACAATATATATGTGGTCTTGTCATTTCATTTGTAACTTTGTGATTCCGGTAGCGAAGCTCTGCCGAAGTGTCTCCAGCTCGTATAACTTGTTCAAATCAATACAAGAGACAGTTAATCTACTTCTAAGTGCATATCAAGCTGAATGAAGATCAAATCAATGAATTCCGCCTCTGATTTGGTCTAGAACTCTTCCGATCGACTCGTTTTGATCGATTCCCCGATCCTACAAGTGGTATCAGAGCTCAGGAGGAAGAGTTCTTACCATTCCAGCTTGTTTTCATCAAAAACTTCTGATTTCTACTCATTTCTTCTCATTTTTTTTACACTTTTTCATCAAAATCAGAAGGTTTTCACGGATAAAATGGACTGATTTTCGCATATAACACGTAAAACACAGTTTTAATCAATCCTTGTAAAAATCAGTCCTAAAATCAACCTAAAACTTGATAAAATTGTTTAATCCGCATGAAAATCATGTCAGACCGTTCGAAGATTTCCCAGATCGTTTGAATTCATCCTTCAGTTCGTACGAATTGGGTCCAGATCGCTTGAAGTTGAAACAGGTCAGGTCGCGTGGTAGTTTGAACCAGTTCGCACGAAGTGTGCTCAGATCGTGCGAAGTAGTCCAAGCCATTTGAGGGTTGTTCAGTTCGCACGGATTGAACCCCCAGCTCGCACGAAGTGAACTTTCAGATCGTTTGGAGTTGCTCAGGTCGTGTGAGGTTGTATCAGTTCGTTTGAGTTTGTAGTCTCAGTCCGCACGAGTTCTTCAGGTCGTGTGAAACCAGTTCAGTTCATTTGGAAAATCTGACTTTGTGATTTTTTTTAAAAACCGAAACATGGATTCTGAATTCTACAACGCATTTGCTACTCCGATCACTATGGCTCAGAACGTGAACCTAGAAAATGAAATGGGTACCATGCAAAAACCACCTAAGCTCATGAATATCGAGGAGTATAATGGATGGGAGGAACGTTTTGAGAATTGGGTTCAAGTAAATCACTTAGATGCATGGGAATGTGTTGAACAACGATATGTTAGACCGATTGATGACGACGGAGAGATTGTTGCTATTAAAGATTTAAGTGATGATGAGAACAAGAAATACAAAAGTGAAAAGATGATGATTAGTATATTGTAACAAGCCATTAAGGAAGATATCTTGATCTTATTGCAACACAACGGAAGTGCACACTCAATGTGGAAAGCATTAAAAACGAAGTTTGTTGTAAGTCAAGACATGATCAAGAACAAAAAATCACTTCTGAAAAAAGAATTTGATCTATTTCGTGGATTGAAAACTGAAAACACTAAACAAATTATAGAAAGATATTGCAATTTGGTGGTTAACATGAAGCGATTGGATATCAAGAAAGATCGAGAAGAATGGGTTGAAAAATTAGCAGATGCATTGCCACAAGATGTTTGGGGCACATATCTTATGATTCTGAAGAATAATGGTGAATTTGAGAGTTTATCGCTGAGCAAGTTTATTGAAAAACTCGAAGTTCAAGAGATGGAACAATGGAAGATGGAGAAAATGAAGAATTCTAATGGTGAACAGGACATTGGTCTGTACTACAAAGGAGGTACGAGTGATAAGACCAACATTGCACCGAAAATTGAAACTGCATTTAACACAAACAGTTCATCTGGAGGGTCATCTCAAGGATCAAACAACAAAACTGGATTTTCTTCATATCCATCATTTGATCCAAATTTTTCAGCAACTAGTAATGGCCAAGTACTATAATGCAACATTGCATTACATCTTCAGAATGGTCAAAATTTCTCGGAAGAGGTTGCTAAAGGTCATATGTCTTTATTGGTGACCGTATTAGAGTCTTATGAGAGTTTGGTGGCAGGAAGGATTGGTAATCCAATGTTGACAAAAGAGGATTACGATTAGATTGATGCAGAGGAGATGGAATTAATGGATATTAAGTGGTATTTAGCTAGTGTGTTGAGAAGAGCTGAGAAGTTTAAACAGATCACTGGAAGAGATGATTTCCGTGATGCTAACGTTTCTACTTTAGGTTTTGATAAGTCTAAAGTTACTTGTTTTCGATGCAGGGAAAAAGGACATTTCAAGACGGAATGTACCAATCGCGAAGCAAGTGGAGCTCAAAATCCATTCGGCAACAATGATTATCATCGAAAAGCAATTTATCATAAAGTTGCTCCGCATTAACAACAATCGCCACAAACTTCACATACTAGGAAAGAGATCGAAGAGCCATCAAAGAGAGCTTGTTATGGTATGATAGATCAAGATGATGAAAGATTGCCAGAGGGATTTAGCTGGGACAAATACATTCCGGTTGAAAGTAACTCAAAGTCTAAAGCATTTTTTGATCAAATTTATGACGATTCAATTGCTGAAGAAGAATTAGCATATGCTTATTACAAATCTCAACAATTCAGTCCGAAAAAGAAAGAAGAAGAACCAGTTTCAACAAAAAGGGCTTCAAAAAAAGTACCAATCTTTTATCACTCATCAGATGAAGAGAGTGATGACGATAGTGAAGAAGTTCGAAAACTTGAATATTATTAAAGAAAATTTTCACCTGTTAGTGATGATGATAATTTGTATTTTGCAGGTACAATGGAAGAGATCAAAGAAAGACAAGATGCGAAAAAGAAGAATCATAAGGCAGCAAATGTTAAAGAAAAAGATGACAGTGATGATGAAAATATTCGAGTGATAAAGAAGCAGGTTAAAGAAATTCCAACTTTCAAGGTTGAGAAGGAAGCAGAAACTGAAAAGATGCCTAAGAAGTGTGAAAATTGTGATACTGTAAAAAGGCACAACAACAAATTGATTCATAACATGAACAGACTGAAAGAATCTTATTGTTTTGGTCAAAAATTACCGAAGCAATTTAGTGATCAAATTAGTTAAGTGAGGTAGTGTGCTAAAAAGTGTGTTGAAAATATGTTGGTTAAGTTGTTTGGAAAAACAGTATTCAGGATACGGCTCAGGATATTGAGCTGTATCTACGATCAAACAATGAGCAAAAAGTAAAGGGGGTGACACGAGATATACGAGGAAAGCCCTTGATCAATCTAGATCGCCGGCATAAAACCTCGGGAGCTGACAATCGCAGCTGCCTTGTTCTTCTTATTGCTTTAAACTTCAGGATACAGTGCAGGATATTAACCAGATCGCTAAGTGTTACAATGCTTTTGTGCGAAAGTGAAAATTGCTAGAGAGCGAGTGTAAGAGTGTAGTGAGTGTTGATGTGATGTCCTATTCGATCTGGTATACCCACCTATTTATAGTAACGAATTACAAACAAAAATTCCTATAAATATGGGATGCTCCGAATATTCCATTGTAAACGTTGTAGACCGAGTAATGCAGCTTCAACGTCTTTATTTGAATGACTTGGACCGAGTCTTCCGCGGAACGAGTCCTTGTGAACGTTACTAGCTTCTAACCCACGTACCTGCACATAATCCGTTAGTGATCCTGAGGATACCATTCAGGATGTTACCAATATCCTGAATCAGCATCCCGAATGTGAACAAATATCATATAACCAAGATATAACCCAAGATATTTCTCAGGATATGGGCTCAGAATTTTACCCATAACAATTGTCCCCAAAAATGTTACCGTTTAGTATCCTACCACTAACGGTTACATTTTTCACAGAGATCGAGGTAATTAAGAGATAAGACCAATGATGTGACCGTTTGCAACTTACTCAGCCTATATTTACTCATTGCACCCTATATCTTCTCATCCTCATCTCTTTTTTAATCAGTATCGATAAGAAAAAAAGGTAAACATTCTCTCTTTAATCTCCATCTTCATCCTTCTTTTCCGGTCAAAAATTCAGGCGATCAAATGCCGAGACACACAAGATCCAGTTCTGGTGATTCGGCTCCCACATTCATCCAACAGAATCTTCTCCAAGAACCAGAGAAAGAGATATGTTCTTTTGATAGTGCCCACTTGTCGGCTTTGAAATCCTCCGGTATCTTTCCGAAAGGAACGGTATTCCGGCCGTTCGACCGGGAAATCCGGTCGGATATGGTCTCCAATGAGTGGTTGTGCTTTAGTGCCTTTCCCTTCACATTAGGGTTACAATTCCCCTTTCCAGAATTCATCACCGAATTCTTCAAGATTACAAAAATCTCTTTCAGTCAAACAATGCCAATGCTGTGGCGTGTTCTATCCGTTCTTGATCAGATCAAGAAAAATCACATTCCTGATCTTTCTGTTCATGATCTCCCCCTAGCTTACAAGCTTAGATGCCACGGATCATGTAAATTTTTGTTTTATTCCACCTCCGGTGACCCGCTGATACTTCGTGCCACCAGGAACGAGGATAACTGGCAATCTAAGTTCTTCTTTGTAAAAAGAGACTCAATCCCTGGTGGAACGGAATATCCGGTGAAATGGTTGAAAAAGGGTAGGATTTAGGGTTTAAGGAAGATCCTGCCTCTTATCCTGTTCCATATCCTGAACTGATCAATTTTTCTTTTTTCTGTTTTGCACGCAGCTGATTTTAGGAAGATTGCACCTCCCTTGTTGATTCACAAAAAAAGGATTGATGCTATCAGACTCCTTCCAGAGGCTGAAAGAAGTTTCAACCCGTCTCCACCATCTCCAAGTCCTCTTTCTAGTGCAAATATGTCTGGTAAGGATCCTGCAAAATATCCTGTATATACATGTTTTTATTTGATATCCTTAGGAAAAATTTTACTCCCTGTATGCAGACTCCAGCTAGGTTCCTGTCTACCTAGACCTTGAAGAACTTGACAGCTACCCTACTCCAGTCACAGTCAAGAAAGAAACCTCTGCTGCCACCAGCTCCAAGCCGCTCCCGGCTCCTAAGGCTAATTCGAGGACTCGTGCTTCCACAGCAAAAAAGAGGAAAGCTCCTGAAATTAGTGCTCTAGGTCCAGAAGGGTTCTCCTACGACGAACTCAGTTTTTCTGACTCCTTAGAGCCAATGACATCCTTCCTCAACAAGGTAATATCCTGCTACATATCATGCACATATATCCTGATAGGATATCCTGACAAGATATCCTGGTTAATATATTCTAACTCATACCTGAACTTGATGTGCAGGGCCTCCAGCATTTGCTCCACCTGTACAACGATGCCTGCGGTATTGCTGCACTCAATGAAGCCAGGATCAAACAGCTTGAAAGCACCGTTTCCGACCAAGGTGCCATTGCTGAAGCAAAGACCCGGCACTACGAGGGCATGCTGAAGAAGGTCACCCAAGATGCTGAGCTCAAACTTGCCACCATCCAAATGGATCATGAATAGGCCATGGTTTCTTTCCGGGAAGGGATCAAAGCCTCTGCTATCGTCTCACTATTACAAGCTCGCATCAAGATGGCCTACGAGGCCAAGGAGACAGGCCTTGTATGCCCATCCTGGCCGGTTGAATCCTGGGTGGCCAAGCTGAAGGAGCTCGCTGAAGCTGGGGAGTCCTCTAAGACAGCAGAGGTGGTAGACAAGGCTGGAGATAAGAAGGATGCTGGAGAGGATGCTGGGACAGATGCTGGTGAGGATGCTGCTCAGGATGCTGAGGCTGGAAAGGCAGAGAAGGTTGGAGAAGATGCCGCTGTGTGAGGGCATTCAGGTGGGCAATGATGGATATATGTGCCAAGGTCGGAGCCCACCTTTTTAAATTTGAATGTTGGTCTGTAATCCCCAAAACAATTTACCTTTTCCGCACTTTAACTTTCTACACCTGAACAATTTACATTTCCTGCATGCTTTTTGAACAATACAACAGTTGGAGGTGGATGGGTCTCGGTTTGAGATGAAACCTTCAACTGTTGGGTAAATATGTTTGAAGACTAATTGTGCTTTTGGTGGATGGATCTCGGTTTGAGATGAAACCAAAAGCACAAACTTTTGCAATGTTAATAATATAACTTCTCTTTTGGCCTTATTATTGTTGTTATTAGTGTACAAATTTCACCTATGAAAATTGTTTTGTTTGAACATTCTTGGGAATATTATGGGAACACATTCTGAAAATATCCTGACAAGTATCCTAAAAGATATCCTGGTCGGGATATTGTCATATAACTTAGAAAACTTAAGTCATTCGAAAAAAGGAAAGATCATACCAAAGACTCTTAGAGAGTCAATTCCAATCTTCCACCTTAGGAATGTCCCCAGTGCATACTTACAAACTTGGATCCATCCTTTGAATAGTATAATGTATGTCCCCTGTGTACGACACAGAAATGCAAATGTATTCACACTTTGGGTTAACTAAATTCCGAATACCCCGAGGCAAAACCCTTGATATCCTGGAATGAATCCTTAGCATACTGGGGATAAACCCTTAATACCCTGGGGATAAACCCTGATATCCTGGGGATAAACCCTGATATCCTGGGGATAAACCCTGATATTCTGGGGATAAACCCTGAGTTTCATGCGCTACAGGCGAGAGTGTACAAACTCTAAATCTTAGAAAGGTGAAAACCTTTAAACCTTAGAGAGTATGAAAATACCCTTTCGTGAGAGAGGGTGATCAATCCTCATATACCTTCTGTCACACCCCGACCGCGTAAAACAACAAATCGCGGCGGAAACATCGGGGCGTGTCGTAACAGAATTAATTGTCTCATAACCATGGCATACAAAGTTTTATTTATTTATTAAACAAGAGTGTTACATTGTCTTAAACAGGAATTAAGGAGTTCAGAACATAATTAAACATAGTCTATCTTCTTTTAAAGTCTCTAAGGCACAGGTCCGCCCTAGTATCATGATCAACATCCTACGGAAAAGCACCTGAAAACACATGTGAAAATAGGTACGTCAGCATAAAAATGCCTGTGAGATACATAGGTTTGTGAAAATAGGATTCATGACTTATGTTTAAGAAAAATGTTTAGTCATGAACCTTGTAATTTGCTTTGTCTTGTAAATCATTTGAAAACAATAAGATCAGATGATATGTATAAGTAAATGTCAGGTTAAATAAATAACCATGTAAAAATGTGTTTGTATAAAATAAGTTGTTTGTAAATCAATGTCTTGTGAAAAGTATGTTATTTGTATAAAATGTTCTATGTCTCAAACTGAAATGATTCAAATAACGTTACGACATATAATACCATACAAACACTTATATATAGGAAGTACCAGCGGCGTATCCACCATGCTTGTATCATATTACACACGTATCGTTACTTAATCACTAAATCAACCAAACCAACCAATGTAAGAAGTCTATGTTTAAACCAATTGTCAAAATGTATTGAATAATATGTCAAAGTGTTCATGTCAAGATGTAAATCATGTAGTATGTAAAACCAATGTCAAAAGTGTTTGTGTCAAATGTAAATCATGTCAAAATGTCTATGTCAAATATCCATGTCAAATGTCTATGTCGAATATCCATGTCAAATATCAATGTCAAATGTCTATGTCAAATATCCATGTCAAATGTCTATGTCAAATATCCATGTCAAATGTCTATGTCAAAATGTCATGTATGGCAAGTGAAATGTCTCAACTAAACCATATGCACAAAAACAAAGTATTGAAGTAAAACTTGGTTTAAATCAAAGCTATGTTTTGTGTAAATGCATGCAACTATTTAATATGAACATCTATGCGGTATTGTAAAAATGCATACATCCAAGCCTTGCGACTGTGGTGATAAACCCTTTAAACAAATTAAAGGTCTATCTGTCTTATATCATCGAATTCGGTCATTCCTTTCTGTCCCCTTTCCCTGGGATGTCCGGAACGGGAGTTGTCAATTCCTATGGTACCACTACCTACTAACGAACGGCGTAGCTAATGTTAATGAATGTATTGTCCCATGTAAACAAACCAAATGTTATACCAAAATGTAAGCATGTGAAAACAATGCACTAAGTATGTAATCAAATGAACATACATAGCGTGAAATGTCATGTAAAACGATGTACTAAGTAATGCACATAATGGGCACACCTAGCATGAAATGTCATGTAAAACAATGTACTAAGTAATGCACATAATAGGCACACCTAG
Organism: Helianthus tuberosus; assembly: GCA_030545235.1. Lineage (NCBI taxonomy): Eukaryota > Viridiplantae > Streptophyta > Magnoliopsida > Asterales > Asteraceae > Helianthus > Helianthus tuberosus. The sequence goes on along the minus strand of CM060377.1, from coordinate 53,606,503 downwards.
CATGAAATGTCATAAAATCATGTACTATAATGTACTAACGAACATAGCAGTATATGATGTGAAAACAGGAAAGCATGAAAGTAACAAGTAGGCACATGTGTTCCACCCCAAAACAGTTTGGAAAACAGTAAAAGAGGGGTCTATGTACTCACTTGTGATTGCTCAGATGTCTAAAGATAATCACCAAGTAATGCTAGAGATCTCGAAATCAAACGGCACCTAGTATAGGTAACTATGTTAATAAACCGGACCTATCTCGGAAGACTGGGTAGCATTAGGGTTTGTAAACCAAATGAGTGTAGGAACTCACGTGATATGGTTTAACAAAGCCTACATGCTAAATGAAACTTAACCTAAGTCTTATTGACCCATTATGATCCGTTTAGGTAGCTTACGCTACTTTAACGCATCGTGCGCGTGAAACGCGTTCGGACTGCCTAACTAGTCCTATGACAAGTATTATATGCCTAAACATGTTACATAATCAGTTACGTGACAAAAGTTTAGGTTACATATGCTAAATTACCAATTATGTATGAAAAGGGTATTCTGGTAATTTACCTAAGGCATATAAACTACCTATCATACAACTACTTAAACGATGTGACCATAGGGTATAACCTCGGAAGGTTATTCCCTACCTACTATGGTCACCTAATGTGTTTGGTCGGATCCTAATGATCGACCAAATGGGTCGGGTTCGAAGGTATAGGCGATTTATTAGATCGCCTACCCTACGGCCCTAGACAACGTGGTAATCAGTAGGCATAGTCCCAAGGGACTATGACCATCGTGATTACAATCACGTTGCGAAGTTCTAACGAACTTCGCATTGACCATTACTGGTCAACGCTGAAAGTCAAACAAAGTTTGACTTTCTGACTCGAAAAGCAGTAAAAATAAGGAAAAGAACGAAAGAATACTTACGAAGGGTCCCCGAATGCTAAACTCGATTCGAAAATCTCAGGTATGAAACAAATGTTTCAACTTAGAGTTTCTCAAATCAAATTTCTAGTGATTATGAACAATGGGGGGTGGGGTATTTATAGTTTTCGGGTAACCGTTAAGATCGTTTGTTGAATATCGTGCCTTAATCCAAGCCGTACAAGTGTTGGAACCTTATGGTGACTAAAATTCCATCCTTATCAGCTGACTAGACTAATTAGAACATGTGGTGGAGGATCAATCAGCTGCAACTTGTGTTTAAAAACATTGAATCTGATCAGATAAGCAGTCGCGTAGCGCGACGGGTAGCCCCATAGGCCTCGCGCTACGCTAGAACCCCCCGTGAATCAGAAAGTTTCAAAATTGGCAGCAATGGTCCCTGCACGTGTTTAAGGCCTTTTTCGATGCGTTTGAACCCCGTTAACCTCATTTCAAGGCTCTAAAATGAAGTTAAAGTATAGGGAACTCAAAACATGCTCAAAAATATGCCGGAGGTTGGTTCGTTTGGCCGTACGAACGCGATGTTCGCTTAATTACGACGGAATGCGCATAAGCGCGAAAAACGATCCAAATGACGCGACGAATGGATTTTTCTTATGGCGAACACTAAAATATAATGTAGTCATGCTTACATAAATTTTTGGATGTCTGGATGTATTCAGAACGTAAGTTATGCGCGAAAATGCAAACTTGTGCACTTTTTGACACTTTTAGTCCCTGAATGACCCAAAAGTTTATTTTAGCACACCGAACCCCTCAAAGCATATTTCTAAGCTATGTAAAGGATATTTAAGGTGTGTTTAACTTATGGTTATGTTCCGGAATGTTCGTTACAGTTCAAATTGACATACTTTCACAGTTTGTCATATTTAGTCCCTGTAAGCGAATTAACTTGTTTTTGCCATACCAAAGCCTTCAAAACTTATTTCTAAGTTATGTAAAGGTTATTTAAGGTATGTTGAGTATATGTTGATGTTCCGGAGTATTTCTCGCATTAAACTGAGTACGTTTACGCACTAGTTTGCGTATAACTCTCCAGAAAGCGATGTAGAGTTTGAAATTACATAAAAGTCAAAACATGAAAAATGTAAAACACAATCAAACAAACATTGGGATCAAATAACATTGTTTTATTGATAATAGAACTGTTCATAGTGATTACAAGCACAGTTGTTACAGTATCCCCTACTTGTGGAAATTTCGTCCCGAAATTTATTTAGAGGAAACTCGTGGAAAAAGATGTGGATATTTCGCCTTTATTTGATCTTCGCGTTCCCAAGTAAACTCAGGTCCACGTTTAGCTTCCCAGCGAACTTTGACCAAAGGAATGCGCTTGCGTTTAAGCCACTTGACTTCACGTTCCATGATTTCCACTGGTTTCTCAACAAATTTCAGTGTTTTGCCAACACGAATTTCGTCAAGCGGTATGGAGAAGTTCTCATCAGCTGAACACTTCTTGAGATTGGACACGTGAAAAGTTGGATGAACATTTCCAAGTTCAGGAGGTAACTCAAGTCTGTAGGCTACCTTTCCGATTCTTTCGACGATCTTGAATGGTCCAACGTATCTAGGTGCAAGTTTTCCTTTCTTTCCAAATCTGATCACACCTTTCCAAGGTGAGACCTTAAGTAATACTCGATCACCGACTTGAAATTCCAAGGCTTTGCATTTTGGGTCCGCGTAAATCTTCTGACGGCTTCTAGCTGCCTGAAGGTTATCACGAACTTTCTTGACCTTGTCAGTTGTCTCTAAAATGAGGGCAGGTCCAGTAAGTTGAGCCTCGCCAATCTCATTCCAGCAGACTGGTGAACGACATTTTCGACCATAGAGAGCCTCAAAAGGAGCCATTTTGATGCTAGTGTGATAACTGTTGTTGTAGGAGAATTCAATCAATTTAAGATGTGAATCCCAACTACCACCAAAATCGATCACACAAGCTCTAAGCATATCCTCCAGAGTCTGGATTGTTCTCTCAGATTGACCATCCGTTTGCGGATGATAAGCTGTGCTCAGATTAAGTTGGGTCCCCATGGCAGATTGCATGGTTCTCCAAAAATGAGAAGTGAAACGAGCATCTCTGTCAGAAATGATGTTCAACGGAACACCATGTCGAGCTACAATTTCATCAACATAGATTTGAGCAAGTCTGTCAGCAGGAAAATCCTCACGGATTGGCAAGAAATGTGCTGACTTTGTAAGACGATCAACAACTACCCAGATGGCATCATGACCTCTCTTAGTGCGTGGAAGTTTGGTAACAAGATCCATAGTAATGTTTTCCCATTTCCAAACTGGGATCTCTGGTTGCTCCAATAAACCAGATGGACGCTGATGTTCAGCCTTAACCTTAAGACAAGTAAGGCATTTTGATACGTATAAGGCAATGTCTTTCTTCATACCAGGCCACCAATAGTGAATACGAAGATCCTTATACATCTTATCTGAGCCCGGATGAATAGAATAACGAGACTTATGGGCTTCATCCATAAGCAAGGTACGAAGATCATCCTGGCTTGGGACCCATAAACGGTCCATGAAGTAATATGATCCATTGTCCTTCAGTTCCAGAGCAGGTGTTATGTGATAGGGAAATTCCTTATCCATTAGACCTTGTGAAACACAAGATTGTTAAGCTTGAGAAATGCGTGCTTGAATATCGGATCGAGCTTGAATAACAGATTGAACACGTACACAATGAAGCTTAGTACGTTCCTTACGACTCAATGCATCAGCTACGACATTCGCCTTACCAGGATGGTAGCGAATTTCGCAGTCATAGTCGTTTAAAAGCTCAACCCAACGTCGCTGTCTCATGTTGAGTTCTTTCTGGTTGAAGATATGCTGAAGACTTTTGTGGTCAGTTAAAACCACACATTTTGTACCGTACAAATAGTGTCTCCAGATCTTGAGAGCAAAGACAACTGCACCCAACTCAAGATCATGAGTGGTGTAGTTCTTCTCATGTATCTTCAACTGCCTTGATGCATAAGCTATGACTTTGTTCCTTTGCATAAGAACACAGCCAAGACCCAATTTAGATGCATCACAATACACAACAAAATCATCATCACCCTCAGGCAATGATAGAACAGGCGCATCGCAAAGCTTCTGCTTCAGGTGTTGAAAAGCTTCCTCTTGCTTGAATCCCCAGTAAAAGGGCATTTTCTTCTGAGTTAGAGCAGTTAGAGGAACTGCAATCTTAGAGAAGTTTTCAATGAAGCGGCGATAATAACCCGCTAGACCTAGAAAAGAACGAACTTCAGTAGGAGTAGTAGGTGTATCCCAATCCTTAATCGCACTGATCTTGGAGGGATCTACATGAATACCCCGTTCGTTGATAACATGCCCCAAAAATTGAACTTCTTTAAGCCAAAATTCGCATTTGGAAAATTTGGCGAAAAGTTGCTCTTTCTTTAGGAGTTCTAGGGTAAGACGAAGATGTTGCTCGTGGTCAGCTTGCGTCTTAGAGTATATCAAGATGTCATCAATAAAAACAATGACGAACTGATCCAAATAAGGTTTGCAGACCCTATTCATTAAGTCCATGAAAACAGCAGGAGCATTAGTCAAACCGAATGGCATGACTGTGAACTCATAATGCCCATAACGAGTACGGAACGCTGTCTTCGGAATGTCTTCTTCTTGCACCCGAAGTTGATGATATCCAGATCGCAGATCAATCTTCGAAAAATAAGAAGCGCCTTGTAACTGATCAAAGAGATCATCGATGCGAGGTAAGGGATATCGATTCTTGATGGTAACCTTGTTAAGCTCACGGTAATCGATACACATCCTAAAGGATCCATCCTTCTTCTTGACAAAAAGAACGGGAGCACCCCAAGGTGAAAAACTAGGACGTATAAAACCTTTGTCAGAGAGCTCCTGAAGCTGTTTGGACAACTCTTGCATCGCAGACGGTGCAAGACGATATGGAGCTCTGGCAACGGGATTTGCACCAGGTACGAGATCAATGCGAAACTCGACTTGGCGTGCTGGAGGTAGACCAGGTAAATCTTCAGGGAACACTTCAGAATAATCCCGAACGACAGGAATATCTGAAATAGAATTACCCTTGCCTTTATCTTCTGTAACATGTGCTAAGAAAGCCACATAGTTCTTCCGCAGATACTTCCGAACTTTAAAACAAGACATGAGTTTGAGACCACCGGTAGGCTTCTCACCTTGAACCTGCAGGATCTCGCCTGTCGAAAGCGGCACACGAACAATCTTCTTAGAACAAACTATTTCTGCGTGATGCTTGGATAACCAATCCATTCCCACAATAACGTCGAAGCTTCCAAGTTGCATAGGCGCGAGGTCAATAGGAAAAAGATGGTCGTTAAGATTCAACTGGCAGTTGCGAAGAACAGAATCAAGAATAATGGGTTCACCACTAGCAACCTCTACTGTCAAAGATTTGCCTAGTTTCGTTCTAGACACGCGAAGCATTTGCTCAAAAGAAAATGACACAAAACTCTTATCGGCACCAGAATCGAAAAGAACAGATGCAGGCTGATTATTAATAAAGAACGTACCGTTCACCACATTATCGTCAGCCTGTGCCTCTTGGGCATTCATGTTAAAGACTCGGCCTCGAGCCGGAGCCGGATTCTGGTTCTGGTTGGCTAGCCTTGGGCACCGGTTTCTATAGTGGGTCAGATCCCCACAATTATAACAAGCACCCGGTGGGTATTGTGGTCTTGCAGCTTGACCCTGTTGCTGAGCAACTTGTTGAGCCGGGTTCTGAACCGCGGGATTCTGAGCAGACCGACAAACATTGGCAAGATGGCCTGACTTCCCACAGTTAGTACAGAAACGGCATGGAAGTTGCGGCTGGTGGTGACTGTTGCATCTATTGCACAAAGGTGCAATCCCTGAATAGGGTTTCTTCGCTGGAGGCTGTGCGGGTTGGTTGGGAGCTGCCTGGTTAGCTTGGGCAGTGATAGCAAAATTTTGGGAAGCCTTACGCTTCTTTTCCCTCTTCGAAGAACCAGAGTTCTTTCCATTCAAGTTTTGACCTTTCTTGCTATCTTCCTTGTCAGCCGACTGCTTCTTGCCCTTGTCACCCTTCCGGTGTAACTTGTTCTTCCGGATCTGCGACTCAGTCAATGTCGCAGATAACTCGATCGCCTGACGAAGTGTAGCAGGGTTACTACCAGTAAGAATGTCTTGTACCGAGTCAGGTAGACCATCGATGTATCTCTCGATAGCCTTGTCGAGTGGGGTGACCATTGTTGGGCAAAGCAGACTCAATTCTTCAAACCGATCAGTATAAGCCCTATGCTCACCACTATCTTGCTTCAGCTCATCAAACTCCTTCTCCAACGCTCGTTGCTCATGACGAGGACAGAATTCCCTCATCATAAGGGCTCTAAGTTCAGCCCATGTCTGTGCGAGAGCAACTTCTGCACCTTGGTCCCTCATAACCCCGTTCCACCATGTCAAAGCCCTCTTCTGAAATACGCTTGAAGCAAACTCGACTTTGCGATTTTCGAGACACTGCACGTGGCGAAAAGTATTCTCTATGCTCTCAAACCACTGAAGAAGCCCAGTCGCTCCCTCAGAACCACTAAACTTGAGTGGTTTAGCCGAGTTAAAATCCTTGTATTTGCACGAACCATTGTTGTTGTTGTTGGCTTGTTGCCATTGAGCAAAGAGATTTGGAAATTGAGCAGCCATCTGCTGCGCAATAATTTCTGCCAGCTCGGCAGTAGCTATCTGGTTCTCGCGTCGAGGAGGCATTCTAAAAGAGGAAAACATGAAAGGAAACGAGTGAGATGATTGGATGAAGAGAATGAGATGAAACAAAATCAACAAAAGCAAAGATGATGGTCATTCGTCCGCATTACCATGCAAACAAACGAATCACAGTGACTAATCAAAGTAAATGGGTCAAAAATAATGTATAATGAAGACATGCTCGCCTATAAGTGAACACTCATCCCAAGAATTCCCAGGTAAGCACAACTGGTCTCGCATCTGATGAGATGTATACGAAGTGCTTGCCTAGACAGAAAACCCAGAATACAGGCATTCACCCTTCCAGTTTGCACATGTTCACATTATTTAAAACCCAAAACGTTTGACGGGATTTTGAAAATTTGAAGGCACAAGGCCAAAAACCAATACTGAAAAGGGTTCAAAACCATATAACAGAGGGTTCAAAACCTTACAATTGAGGGTTCAAAACCTTGTAATAAAACATTCAAAAACAGATGATTGTTTTTCAAAAATCGTTTCGGAAAAATTTTGGTTCCTTGTTTTGTTAATCACCTAAGGATAGGTGATGTACATGTTTTAAGATCTAAACACAAGATAACTTGTGTTAGGTTCCTAGAAAAGTTATAGTCTAGGTCAAAGCATTACTAACAACCTAATTCCCTATAACCATTGGCTCTGATACCAACTCTTCTGTCACACCCCGACCGCGTAAAACAACAAATCGCGGCGGAAACATCGGGGCGTGTCGTAACAGAATTAATTGTCTCATAACCATGGCATACAAAGTTTTATTTATTTATTAAACAAGAGTGTTACATTGTCTTAAACAGGAATTAAGGAGTTCAGAACATAATTAAACATAGTCTATCTTCTTTTATAGTCTCTAAGGCACAGGTCCGCCCTAGTATCATGATCAACATCCTACGGAAAAGCACCTGAAAACACATGTGAAAATAGGTACGTCAGCATAAAAATGCCTGTGAGATACATAGGTTTGTGAAAATAGGATTCATGACTTATGTTTAAGAAAAATGTTTAGTCATGAACCTTGTAATTTGCTTTGTCTTGTAAATCATTTGAAAACAATAAGATCAGATGATATGTATAAGTAAATGTCAGGTTAAATAAATAACCATGTAAAAATGTGTTTGTATAAAATAAGTTGTTTGTAAATCAATGTCTTGTGAAAAGTATGTTATTTGTATAAAATGTTCTATGTCTCAAACTGAAATGATTCAAATAACGTTACGACATATAATACCATACAAACACTTATATATAGGAAGTACCAGCGGCGTATCCACCATGCTTGTATCATATTACACACGCATCGTTACTTAATCACTAAATCAACCAAACCAACCAATGTAAGAAGTCTATGTTTAAACCAATTGTCAAAATGTATTGAATAATATGTCAAAGTGTTCATGTCAAGATGTAAATCATGTAGTATGTAAAACCAATGTCAAAAGTGTTTGTGTCAAATGTAAATCATGTCAAAATGTCTATGTCAAATATCCATGTCAAATGTCTATGTCGAATATCCATGTCAAATGTCTATGTCAAATATCAATGTCAAATGTCTATGTCAAATATCCATGTCAAATGTCTATGTCAAATATCCATGTCAAATGTCTATGTCAAAATGTCATGTATGGCAAGTGAAATGTCTCAACTAAACCATATGCACAAAAACAAAGTATTGAAGTAAAACTTGGTTTAAATCAAAGCTATGTTTTGTGTAAATGCATGCAACTATTTAATATGAACATCTATGCGGTATTGTAAAAATGCATACATCCAAGCCTTGCGACTGTGGTGATAAACCCTTTAAACAAATTAAAGGTCTATCTGTCTTATATCATCGAATTCGGTCATTCCTTTCTGTCCCCTTTCCCTGGGATGTCCGGAACGGGAGTTGTCAATTCCTATGGTACCACTACCTACTAACGAACGGCGTAGCTAATGTTAATGAATGTATTGTCCCATGTAAACAAACCAAATGTTATACCAAAATGTAAGCATGTGAAAACAATGCACTAAGTATGTAATCAAATGAACATACATAGCGTGAAATGTCATGTAAAACGATGTACTAAGTAATGCACATAATGGGCACACCTAGCATGAAATGTCATGTAAAACAATGTACTAAGTAATGCACATAATAGGCACACCTAGCATGAAATGTCATAAAATCATGTACTATAATGTACTAACGAACATAGCAGTATATGATGTGAAAACAGGAAAGCATGAAAGTAACAAGTAGGCACATGTGTTCCACCCCAAAACAGTTTGGAAAACAGTAAAAGAGGGGTCTATGTACTCACTTGTGATTGCTCAGATGTCTAAAGATAATCACCAAGTAATGCTAGAGATCTCGAAATCAAACGGCACCTAGTATAGGTAACTATGTTAATAAACCGGACCTATCTCGGAAGACTGGGTAGCATTAGGGTTTGTAAACCAAATGAGTGTAGGAACTCACGTGATATGGTTTAACAAAGCCTACATGCTAAATGAAACTTAACCTAAGTCTTATTGACCCATTATGATCCGTTTAGGTAGCTTACGCTACTTTAACGCATCGTGCGCGTGAAACGCGTTCGGACTGCCTAACTAGTCCTATGACAAGTATTATATGCCTAAACATGTTACATAATCAGTTACGTGACAAAAGTTTAGGTTACATATGCTAAATTACCAATTATGTATGAAAAGGGTATTCTGGTAATTTACCTAAGGCATATAAACTACCTATCATACAACTACTTAAACGATGTGACCATAGGGTATAACCTCGGAAGGTTATTCCCTACCTACTATGGTCACCTAATGTGTTTGGTCGGATCCTAATGATCGACCAAATGGGTCGGGTTCGAAGGTATAGGCGATTTATTAGATCGCCTACCCTACGGCCCTAGACAACGTGGTAATCAGTAGGCATAGTCCCAAGGGACTATGACCATCGTGATTACAATCACGTTGCGAAGTTCTAACGAACTTCGCATTGACCATTACTGGTCAACGCTGAAAGTCAAACAAAGTTTGACTTTCTGACTCGAAAAGCAGTAAAAATAAGGAAAAGAACGAAAGAATACTTACGAAGGGTCCCCGAATGCTAAACTCGATTCGAAAATCTCAGGTATGAAACAAATGTTTCAACTTAGAGTTTCTCAAATCAAATTTCTAGTGATTATGAACAATGGGGGGGGGGTGGGGTATTTATAGTTTTCGGGTAACTGTTAAGATCGTTTGTTGAATATCGTGCCTTAATCCAAGCCGTACAAGTGTTGGAACCTTATGGTGACTAAAATTCCATCCTTATCAGCTGACTAGACTAATTAGAACATGTGGTGGAGGATCAATCAGCTGCAACTTGTGTTTAAAAACATTGAATCTGATCAGATAAGCAGTCGCGTAGCGCGACGGGTAGCCCCATAGGCCTCGCGCTACGCTAGAACCCCCCCTGAATCAGAAAGTTTCGAAATTGGCAGCAATGGTCCCTGCACGTGTTTAAGGCCTTTTTCGATGCGTTTGAACCCCGTTAACCTCATTTCAAGGCTCTAAAATGAAGTTAAAGTATAGGGAACTCAAAACATGCTCAAAAATATGCCGGAGGTTGGTTCGTTTGGCCGTACGAACGCGATGTTCGCTTAATTACGACGGAATGCGCATAAGCGCGAAAAACGATCCAAATGACACGACGAATGGATTTTTCTTATGGAGAACACTAAAATATAATGTAGTCATGCTTACATAAATTTTTGGATGTCCGGATGTATTCAGAACGTAAGTTATGCGCGAAAATGCAAACTTGTGCACTTTTTGACACTTTTAGTCCCTGAATGACCCAAAAGTTTATTTTAGCACACCGAACCCCTCAAAGCCTATTTCTAAGCTATGTAAAGGATATTTAAGGTGTGTTTAACTTATGGTTATGTTCCGGAATGTTCGTTACAGTTCAAATTGACATACTTTCGCAGTTTGTCATATTTAGTCCCTGTAAGCGAATTAACTTGTTTTTGCCATACCAAAGCCTTCAAAACTTATTTCTAAGTTATGTAAAGGTTATTTAAGGTATGTTGAGTATATGTTGATGTTCCGGAGTATTTCTCGCATTAAACTGAGTACGTTTACGCACTAGTTTGCGTATAACTCTCCAGAAAGCGATGTAGAGTTTGAAATTACATAAAAGTCAAAACATGAAAAATGTAAAACACAATCAAACAAACATTGGGATCAAATAACATTGTTTTATTGATAATAGAACAGTTCATAGTGATTACAAGCACAGTTGTTACACCTTCAGGATCCAGGATATAGCCAACAGTAACGAAATTGTCAGCCACTTTTACATGAACTGGTCCCGCTACCTTGAACTATACCTAGATAACTTGCGCTCCAGGCGAGGTGTTTAAACCCAATTCGAAAGAAAGGTGAATACCTTTAAACCTTTGAAGGGATCAGGATCCCTTAAACGTGAGAGAGGGGGCCAATCCTCTAATCTTTCGAGTTATCCTAAGTGCATATCCTGGAGCTATATCCTGAAACATATGCTGCAAAACAACTGTAAACTAAGGTGGGTGTTAGCTTGGCTAACACCCCTCCGATGCTTAAGTCAGTATTGGGTTCAAGATAATAAACAAATATATTTAAAAGTTATAGAATACATACCATTTTGAGATAGAAATTAAATTCTAATCTTACTTGAAATAGAGCTTTAAGTGTATTGCATTCCAGGACCTCGGTAGCATATCCCCTTCCATATTCTTGAGTCGATATGCCCCTTTCCCTGCTTCTGACTCAACCTCATATGGTCCTTCCCATTTTGGAGCTAGCTTGCCATCGGCAGGATTAGTGGTATTTTGAAAAGCCTTTCTTAGCACCCAATCACCAACTCGAAATCTCCTAGTCCTTATATTCTTGTTATATGCTCTGGATATTCTTTGTTGATATGCTGCCATCCTTAGCCTTGCTACATCTCTTTTTTCATCTATAGTATCCAAATCTTGACATAAGGCTTCAGGATTCTGTTCAGGATCCTGTAAGATAGATCTTGCAGTAGGTATCGCCATTTCCGTTGGAATCACTGCTTCTGCTCCAAATACCAAGGAAAATGGGGTTTGGCCGGTTGCATTCTTTACCGTTGTCCTATCAGCCCACAAAACAAAGGGTAATTCTTCTGCCCATCTTCCTTTTTTAGCTCCAAGTCTCTTCTTCAGGTTATTGACAATTATCTTGTTTGAGGATTCAGCTTGTCCATTCGCTTAAGGATGTACCGGAGTAGACGTGACCATTTTGATTCCCCAACTTTTGCAAAAGTCAATAGTCCTCTTGCTTATAAACTGGGACCCATTATCACAAATGATTTCAGCTGGTACCCCAAACCTAGTCAGGATATTCCTCTTTATGAAGGATACTACTTCTTGGTCTCTAACTTGAACAAATGCTTCAGCTTCAACCCATTTAGAGAAATAATCCGTCATTGCTAGCATAAAGACTTTTCCTCCTGGAGCTTTTGGTAACTTCCCTACTATATCCATCCCCCATTTCATGAATGGCCAAGGGGAAGTTACAGGATATAGCGGTTCAGCTGGTTGATGTAGTATGTTACTATGCCTTTGACATGCATCACACCTTCGAGCATATTCTGCAGCATCTTTCCTCATCGTTGGCCAATAATATCCTGTCCTTAATACTTTCGAGAACAATGATCTGCCCCCAGTGTGGTTACCACAATCCCCTTCATGTATATCCTGAAGTACTTCTTTGGCTTCAGGATCCTCCAAGCACCTCAAATACGGTCCTGCAAGAGATTTCTTGTATAAAACATTATTTATAATAGTGAATCGTGATACCTTCATCCTAAATGCTTTAGGATTTTCATCTCCGGGGATGTGTCCTTCCTTAAGATATCTCATGATTGGAGCCGTCCAGGATTTAGGATCCTTTTCAGGATACCCTGCTCCAGGATCCTAAATACCCGCTACTTATCCTGAGGATTCATTGCAGGATACAAGATATGTAATATTGGTATTTGGGTCCCTTCTGGTATCCTGATCGATGATCCCAGATTTGCTAAGGCATCTGCTTCAGCATTATCCTCCCTTGGTACCTGTTCAAGTGTAAAAACATCGAAATATCCTGCTAATTTTTTGAGAATATCGAGGTATTCGAATAATTTCTCACCCGTAACTGCATAGGATCCATTAAAATGGTTAGTAATTAACAAGGAATCAACATATACTTGCAAATTCTTGATACTCATATTCTTAGCCAACTCTAATCCTGCAATTAAAGCCTCATACTCTGCTTCATTATTAGTAGCAGGGAATTCACACCTAATAGCCTGGGGTAATATGTCCCCCTGTGGTGATTTTAGTAGTATTCCCAATCCTACTCCTCGTACATTAGATGCAACATCAGTATATAACGTCCAGGATCCTGAGGATTCTCCTAACTGTTGGACTTCTAGGTCTACCTCATCCTGAATGTCACTACTGAAATCAGCCACAAAGTCAGCTAAAGCCTGAGACTTTATGGCATTTCTAGGTTCGTATACTAAATCATAAGCACTCAACTTTATTGACCACTTGGCCATCCTACCTGACATCTCTGGTTTCCTAAGCACATTTTTGACAGGATAATTTGTTTTAACATGAATCCTATATGTCTCAAAGTAATGTCTAAGTTTCGTTGATGCCATAACTAATGCTAGTATCAATTTTTCTAAATGAGAATACCTAGTTTCAGCATTTAACAAACTTTTACTAACATAATAAACAGGATATTGCTGACCTTCATGATCCTTTATAAGGACGGCACTTACAACATTCCCTGATTCTGCGAGGTATAGGGATAGTGGTTCACCATTCTCAGGCTTCATCAATAGAGGTGCAGTTGAAAGATATTGCTTCAAATCCTGCAGGGCTGCTTCATGCTTCTCACCCCATTCGAATTTCTTGTTCTTCTTCAGGATATCATAAAACTCTTTGCATTTCTCTAAGGATCTTGAAATAAATCTGTTTAATGCTGCCACTCGCCCTGTTAATCTTTGAACATCCTTCATATTTGAGGGTGATTTAATATCCAAGATGGCTTTAATCTGCTCCGGGCTCGCCTCTATTCCTCTTTTGGTCACCATATATCCTAGAAATTTTCCTGCCCCCACTCCGAAATGACACTTAGCAGGATTTAGCTTCATGTTATATTGATCCAGGATATCAAATGCTCCTTTAATATCCTGGAGATGGTCCTGAGCTTTCTTTGATTTTACCACCATATCGTCAATGTATACTTCCATGGTGTCCCCCAGCTTGTCTTTGAACATCATGTTTACCAATCTCTGGTATGTTGCACCAGCATTTTTCAAACCAAAAGGCATAGCTGTATAACAATAAATACCTGTTGGTGTCATGAAGGCAGTATCCTCCTAGTCAGAAGGCTCCATTTGAATCTGCTGAAATCCTGAGGATGCATCCATGAAGGTCAACATTTCATGCCCGGCAGTAGCATCCACCATTGCATTAATGTGAGGAAGAGGAAATGGGTCTTTAGGACAAGCCTTGTTTAAGTCTGTATAGTCTACACAGACTCTCCATTTCCCATTTTTCTTCTGTACCACGACTACGTTTGCTAGCCATCTTGGAAACTTGACTTCTCTGATCATCCTGGACTTCAACAATCTTTCAACTTCCTCTTGGATAATCGTATTCCGCTCAGGAGCAAATTTTCTTCTTTTTTGCTGAACAGGCTTGAATGATCTATCGATTCCAAGCTTGTGAGTGATAATGTCTTTGGATATGCCTGTCATATCCTCATGCTTCCATGCAAACATTGACAACCTGCATTTCAAAAAGTTAGTTAACTGCTCTTCAATATCCTGAGGGATATTGGTTCCTACGAGCACCGAGATATCAAGATTATTCTGATCCAGGATAATTTTCTTCACATCCTGCTCCGAATCCCCCACGATATCCGGGGCCCGCATCTTTAATTGCTATGCTGTACTAGGCTTGGTTGAGGATTTCATCAAGGATGAGTAGCATTCTTTTGCCTCCTGCTGATCACTTTCAACCTTGACAACTCCCCAAGGGGTAGGGATCTTGATGCATTGGTGATATGTTGATGGCACAACCTTTAAATCGTGAATCCATGGTCTTCCCAGTATTATGTTATAGCAGGATAGAGAATCTATCACACAGAAACGTTGTATCGAGTTGACTCCTTCAACATATACTGGTAACTTTATCTCTCCCACTGTGTTCCTAGCCTCTCCACTGAACCCAACAAGCACGGTGGACTTTGAAGTGATATCAATCGGAGATACATTCATTCTCTTCAGAGTTTCTAGTTGGATTATGTTGACGGAGCTGCCATTATCAACCAGTATCCTGCGTACAAAATGGTTAGCCACATATAATGTTATTACCAGAGCATCATGATGAGGATCCTGGGCAGTATCCCTGTCATCAGCATCAAATGTGATCACTTTGTCAGTTGTGAGGGTAGTCATCCAGACAGGTTTGTCTCCCCTTTCGGCCTTAGCTTCTCTTGCATGTCTCTTTGCCGCCGAATACGAAGTCCCACAAATATCGGATCCTCCCGAAATAAAGTTGATTATCTTGGCATCCGCGGGAGGTGACGCTGCTCACTCAGGATCCTTCTCAGTATCCTGACCCATATTCTTCTTCCTTCCTAAGAGATCTTTCAGATATCCCTTGCTTAGAAGATAGCTTATTTCTTTCCTTAGAGCAATGAAATCCTCAGTTACATGTCCGAAATCTTCGTGGAAGGCACACCATTTTGACTTATCTTTCCAATCGGCTTTTTGTTGATTCTTTCGAGGCCACCTAGCCTTGTCTCCTAAACCCTGCATGGCATACATTAATTCAGGAATGTTAACAGAAAAGCAATATTCAGATAATTCAGGATATTCTTCAGGATCCTCGTCTTCGATAGCATTCACTTTCTTGTTTTCATTTCTACCATATGGCTTAGAGCGATATGGCTTAAATGAGGATTCTGACTTCCTGTTAGTTGACTCATAAGTGTTGGATGAGTTCATCCTCTCTTGCATCTTTCTGTCATCCTCCAATCGAATATATCTTAAGGCCCTGTTTCGAGCTTCATCCAAGTTCCTGCATGGGTTCATTACAAGGTCTTGGTAAAATTGAGAATCTTTTTGCAGCCCCATCTTGAAAGCTTGCACAGCTGTTGCAACATCAAGATGCGGAATGTCTAAGGATTCCCGGCTGAACTTGTTCACATAATCCCTTAGGGATTCTTGAGGCCCCTGTGTTATCCTGTAGAGGTCACTTGTTAGTTTTTCAAAGCTTCTACTACAAGAAAACTGACTATTAAATAAATTCACTAGGTGAGCACATGATGTAATCGAATGAGGAGGAACATTTAGGAGCCATTTCAAGGCCGATCCTGTTAAGGTAGAACCAAAGCCCTTGCACAAGCATGCTTCCTTGAGCTCCGGAGGGATAGGTTTAATCCCCATCCTTTCCCTATACTGGGCAATATGCTCTTCAGGATCCGTAGTTCCATCATAAAGCTTCATGTTGGGGGTTTGAAATCTCTTTGGAATCTCAGCATCACAGATAGGATATGCAAAGCGAGATATCCTGTGGCTGTCTTGGGACACTTCCGGGATTGGCTGGACCACTCCAGGTACACTGGATATCATATCCTTCAACTTCTGAAGCTCCCTAGTAAATGCTGATGTTACACCTGTATCCTGCAAAGATCCACTATTGTTAGCAGCATGAGTATTGTTAGGGGAGGATTTTCTAACAATTAGTGATCCTTATTTGTTATCCTAATTAGTGATCCTTACTTCTGTAACCGGTGGTGATCCTCAGAAGAGCTCCAGGATCAGGATCATGGATCACTTTAAGGATCCTCGTACTGACGATTGTTTGTTTATGTTTTGTACTACCTCGCAGGTATAACAAGCTTGACCAAGTCTTGGCGACATTCCTGGAGAATATTCCCAAACTATTCTGCACGTGCTTGACCAAAAATAGACGTTGTGGAGAACGTGGAGGCATGGCACGAAAGTCGGATAGTTAGTTAGAGTAGATTATTTCTAATTTAAAAGGGGTAACGAGCTAGTGGAGAAACACTTAGTCAATTTTTCAGTTACACACACTCGTACAAACGTTCATACAAGCTCTCGTTCAAACACTTAGCAATTTCATACACTTTTTACACATTTCACGATAGTGATCCTTGTACCTAGCTCGTTACTATCCGAAGTTGTAAACATTTATTCATTTATTTGAGCTTGGTGATCGGTAGTTTCCATCACTCGGGGTTTTTTGTGCCGGAGATCAACTCTTGATCAAGGGCTTTTTCCCCGTATAAATCCTTGTGTTGTTTGTGCAATTTACATTGAAGTGATCCTCATCGCTGTTACATATTTTAAGCATCATTCCCCGTAACAAAGAGTTTGGTTGCATTATCCTCGTCTGATTTTTGACCAAAACAGTTTGGTGCCCACCGTGGGGCAATTGGTGCTTCATCCTTAGAAAAATTCGCATTTCGGTGCTCATTTCGGTTCACTACGACCAAGCAAATGGCTTCCTCAGCGAAGAATGCTTCAAATTTGATGCCCTCGTTCACTTCTTCTCGAGGCGTTCCTCCTTTGCCTCCACCACCTTCTGGATCCCAGAAGAATACTGAGAATGCCGCGAAGAAACCAACTCCCATTTTATCAAAACCACCTACTTCTTCTGTTTCAACTAATCCTACTACTAATGATCTCTATGCCTTGATTTTGCAGATGAGGAATCATGCACAAGAGCAGGATAAGACCAACGAAAGGATCCTCCGGGAGATTGACGAAATTAAGAAACAGAAGAAAACAGCAGAGGATCGTTCCCCACTGATGCCCAGATCTTTGAATTTTGATACTCCGGTGATTACTTCTCAGCCATCAGTGGTTCCAGACATTCAATATGTGGGTGGACCAAAAGGAGTGCACTACGGAACAACAACAATGACCCAGGCATCAGGTTCATATTTCCAGCCAGCGGGATCCTATCCTCAGCATATGGGATCCCTCACGAGTTCAGGAGGATATTCAGGAATGCAGCAGGTTCAAGGATCCTCCTTCGTTCCAGGATCATCCCAGGTTCAAGGATCCTCCTTCGTTCCAGGATCATCCCAGGTTCAAGGATCCTCCTTCATTCCAGGATCATCTCAGGTTCAAGGATCCTCCTTCGTTCTAGGATCATCCCAGGTTCAAGGATCCTCCTTCATTCCAGGATCATCCCAGGTTCAAGGATCCTCCTTTGTTCCAGGATCGTCCCAGTTTCAGGGATCCTTCCAGATGCCAGGATCCTTGAGGAGTTTGCAAACAGGAGGTTCGGATGTCCATCAGGGAGATTTTATTCCAATGCAGACCAATGCCTCTACTGGTCCCTCGATCATTCCAGAACCTCAACAATATGGATTAACATCCATTCTTCCTAACTCGAATCCAGTGGGAGGTAACACTTTTAATAATTCTTATACTACTAACCATGGTCTTATGCAGGATCCAGGTGTCAATCATGCCATGGCCAGAGAATTGCAAAAGCTAAAGGATATGATATCAAGTGTCCCAGGAGTAGTCAAACCTATCCCAGAGATTGCAGATGGGAGCCATAAGATATCTCGTTTTGCACCACCAATCTGTGATGCTGAGATACCCAAGAGGTTCCACGTGCCTACAATGAAACTGTATGATGGTTCAACGGATCCTGAAGAACACATAGCACAATACAGGGAGAGGATGGAGATCAATCCAATCCCAGAAAGGTTAAAGGAAGCATGCCTGTGCAAAGGATTCGGATCCACTCTTACTGGATCAGCTCTCAAATGGCTGCTAAGTCTTCCTCCCTATTCTATTACCTCATTTGCTAATCTAGTTAATCTATTTAATAATCAGTTTTCTTGTAGTAGGAAATTTGAACGATTAACTAGTGATTTATATAGGATAACCCAGGGTCATAATGAATCATTAAGGGATTACATTACCAAATTTAGTAAAGAATCCTTAGACATTCCTAACTTAGATATAGCCACGGCTGTTGAGGCCTTCAAAATGGGATTGCTTAGGGATTCGTTGTTTTATGATGACCTTGTTATGACACCGTGCAGGAACTTAGATGAGGTAAGAACCCGGGCCCTTAGGTACATCCGGCTAGAAGATAACAAGAGGATCCAGGAGAGGTTAGCAGGATCCTCAAAGCAGGATAAGCAAGGATCCTCATTCAGGAACAACAAGTTCAGATCCTACAACAGATCTGATAACCAGAACGTGCATTCTATTGATCAAGAAGAGGATGATGAGGATTATCCTCCAATTTCTGAATATTGTTTTAGTGTTGATAACAATGAACTAATCCTTGCGATGCAGAGTTTAGGTGATAAAGCTAGATGGCCCAGAAAGAATGATAGGCCAGCTGCAACTAAGGATAAATCAAAGTGGTGTGCATACCATGAAGATTTTGGGCACCTCACAGAAGAATGCATTGCACTAAGAAAGGAGATTGGATACTTGTTGAGCAAGGGGCATCTAAAAGAATTGTTGGGAAGAAAGAAGTCAAAGACTCAGGATCCTGAAAGGATCCCTGAGAAGGCTCCAGCCCCTCCAGCGGATGCACAAGTGATAAACTTCATTTCTGGAGGATCAGACATTTGCGGCACATCCTTCTCAGCAGCCAAAAGGCATGCAAAGGAAACTAAAATGGATAACGGAGAAAGACCTGTTCGAACATCAAGTGTCTCAGAAGGAAAAGTCATAACCTTTGACGAAGAGGATCGTGTTGATATCCAAGATCCTCATCACGATGGTTTAGTTATTACTCTTTTTATATCTAATCATTTTGTCCGCAGGATCCTTATAGACGGAGGAAGTTCAGTGAACATTATCCAGCTTGATGTTCTAAAGAAGATGGGTATCCTTGAATCAGAGATCATACCAAGATCCTCCGTGCTCGTGGGATTTAGTGGTGAAACTAAGAATACCCTGGGGGACATTAAACTCCCAATATACATCGAAGGCCTACACTCTTATCAAAAATTTTGTGTTATTGACTGTTTATCTTGTTGTAATGTTATCCTTGGCAGGCCCTGGATACACGATATGAAAGCAGTCCCATCCACTTACCATCAATGTGTGAAGCTCCCTAGTCCTTGGGGAATAGTGAAGATTGATAGTGATCAGCAGGAGGCTAAGAATTGCTATACTTCATCGATGAAACCAGCTTCGAAATCCAGGGAGCAATAGCAATCAAAGTATCCTCCAAAGGATGTCTTGGAGGCGAGTGAACAGGATGTGGTAGAAATCCTCATGGATCCTGATGATCCAGAATCCAAAATCTATATCAGATCAGGGATCCTTGGCGAAATGAAAGAAGACCTCGTATTCTTCCTCAAAAGGAGAAAGACTACCTTTGCATGGAAACACGAAGATATGACTGGTATATCCAAGGATGTTATCACTCACAAACTCGGCATCGACAGATCCTTCAAACCGATCCATCAAAGGAGAAGGAAGTTTGCACCGGAAAGGAATGCCATTATCCAGGAAGAGGTAGAGAAATTGCTCCGGGCAGGTATGATTAGAGAGGTCAAGTATCCAAGATGGCTGGCCAATGTGGTTGTTGTTCAAAAGAAAAACGGAAAGTGGAGGGTATGTGTCGATTTTACCTATTTAAATAAGGCATGTCCCAAGGATCCTTTCCCATTACCCCACATTGACTCCATGGTGGATGCAACTGCGGGTCATGAACTGTTAACTTTTATGGATGCTTCATCTGGATTCCAACAAATCCAAATGGAACCATCTGACCAAGAGGATACAGCCTTCATGACTCCAACTGGTATATACTGCTATATTGCTATGCCCTTCGGACTAAGAAATGCAGGTGCAACATATCAAAGGCTGGTGAATATGATGTTCAAGGATCAGATTGGACAAACTATGGAGGTCTACATAGATGATATGGTGGTAAAATCCTTGAAGGCTGAGGATCACCTAAGAGACTTGGAGGAAGCATTTGATATCCTTGATCAATATAATATGAAGCTTAATCCTTCGAAATGTCACTTTGGTGTTAAAGCAGGTAAATTCTTAGGATATATGGTGACAAAGAGAGGCATTGAAGCTAGCCCGGAACAAATCAAAGCAATAATAAACATCAAGTCTCCGGCCAATGCTAAGGATGTTTAAAGGCTAACAGGCAGGATCGCAGCTTTGAACAGATTTATATCCAAATCCTCCGAGAAGTGCAAAGAATTCTACGATATCCTAAGGAAGAACAAGAAATTTGAGTGGACTGAGAAGCATGAAAATGCTTTAAGAGCCCTCAAAGATTACCTATCCTCAGCCCCGGCTTTGATGAAACCAGAAAAAGGTGATGTGTTATCCTTGTATCTTGCAGTATCATCAAAAGCAGTAAGTGCGGTCCTTGTTAAGGATCATCAAGGTACAAAACATCCTGTCTATTATGTAAGTAAAAGTTTACTTGATGCCGAATCCAGGTATTCACACCTTGAAAAACTTATTCTCGCATTAATTATGGCATCTACCAAGTTAAGACATTATTTTGAAACTCATGTTATCATTGTTAAAACTAATTTTCCAATTAAGAATGTCCTCAGGAAACCAGAGATGTCAGGAAGGATGGCTAAGTGGGCAGTGAAGCTGAGTGCATATGATATAAGATATGAGCCTAGGACAGCCATCAAATCCCAAGCATTAGCTGACTTTGTGGCTGATTTCAGTAGTGATTTACAAGAAGAAGCTGAGCTAGAAGTCCAGCAGCTAGAAGAGACCAAGGATCCTTGGATACTTTATACTGATGGATTCTCAAATGTCAAAGGCACAGGGCTTGGAATACTACTAAAATCGCCACAGGGGGACATAATACCCCATTCTATAGCTTGTGAGTTCCAAACCACTAACAATGAGGCTGAATATGAAGCCTTAATTGCTGGTTTGCAAATTGCAAAGCATATGGGGATCAGGTATCTTGAGGTACACGTAGATTCTTTGTTAATTACAAACCACTTTAATGGATCCTATGCTGTTAAAGGTGAAAAGTTAACCAAATATTTGGAGATAGTCAAAAGTTTGGCACTCTCTTTTGTTTCCTTTAGTTTGTCACAGGTACCAAGGGAAGAAAATACAGAAGCTGATGCATTGGCTAATTTAGGATCATCCTTGAAGATCCCGGAAGATATCAAGATTCCTATTATCCATATCCTGACCCCGGCTATTGAGGATCATGTGGCTATGGAAATAGAGAATGATTCTGCAATAATCCCTAGTGAGGATACTCGATCCCATTCAGGATCAGGATCATGGATCTCACCAATTATGAGATACTTACAACATGGAGAGATTCCTACTGGAGAAAACCCTAGGGCTTTCAAATCTAAGGTATCTCAATTCACAATTATGAATAATATGTTGTATAGACGATCTCTTGCAGGACCATACTTGAGATGCATTGAGGATCCTGAAGTTCAAGAAGTTTTAAAAGACTTCCATGAAGGAGATTGTGGAAACCACACTAGGGGCAGGGCATTATTCTCAAGGATCCTGAGGACAGGATACTACTGGCCAACCATGAAGAAAGATGCTGTGGAGTATGCCATAAGATGTGATCCTTGCCAGAGACACAGTAATATCCTTCATCAACCAGCTGAATTATTGCATCCTATATCCTCCTCTTGGCCATTTATGAGATGGGGTATGGATATAGTTGGTAAGCTTCCTAAGGCACCTGGTGGAAAAGTATTTATGCTAGCTATGACTGATTACTTCTCCAAGTGGATAGAGGCTGAAGCTTTTGCCCAAGTCAGAGAAAAGGAAGTTATATCCTTCATTAAAAGAAATATTATAACTAGATTTGGAATTCCTTCTGAGATTATATGTGATAATGGTTCCCAATTTATTGGGGGCAGAACTACTAACTTTTGTGACAGCTGGGGGATTAAGATGATAACATCAACACCAGTCCACCCACAAGCTAATGGCCAAGCAGAATCATCTAACAAGATCATCATCAACAATTTGAAGAAGAAGCTTGGATCCAAGAAAGGGAAATGGGCAGAAGAACTACCCTATGTGCTCTGGGCTGATAGGACAACCCCTAAAAATGCTACTGGTCAAACACCATTTTCTTTGGTATTTGGGGCAGAATCAGTGATCCCAACAGAAATGGTGGTTCCAACTGCTAGAACAAGTACTCGTGATCCTGAGGAAAATAATGAAAACTTGGCTCAAGACCTGGATACTATTGAAGATATCAGGGATATGGCTAGGATAAGGATGGCCAGTTATCAGCAAAGAATGGCTAGTGCTTACAACAAAAATGTCAGGATCAGGAGGTTTCAAATTGGAGACATGGTATTAAGGAAAGCATTTCAAAATACCACCAATCCTGCTGATGGAAAGTTAGCTCCAAAATGGGAAGGCCCTTATTTGATTGAAGCTGAAGCAGGAAAGGGGGCATATAGATTGCTAACCATGGAAGGTGATTTGCTACCAAGAGCTTGGAATGCTGTCCACTTGAAGAAATATTTCATGTGAGCAGGATCCTCATGGCAGAGATGATCCTCATGATAGGGATATCCTTAAAGGATCCTCGAAGTATTGGTGATCCTTACTTAGGTAATATCCTAAACTTGAACTATTTCGTTTCTTTATTTACTCATATAAGGATAAGGATCATGTATCCTTTATCCATCTCTCACGTGAGTTTGAGTTTTGAAAGTTCAGGTATCCTTAGCATAACATTGGTTATCCACTGAAGCAATCCGTCCTTTGGGTTTAACCCTAGTTATTCGGGCTTGACCCCAGTTCCGCCTGTAGCGCACGATGATCCTGGTATAGTTCAAGGCATTGGGACCAGTACTCGTTTTAGGGGCTGATAATTCCATTGTTCTGGCTATGCTTAGGATCCTACGTATAATGGTAGACGTACCATACATCCGTTCCTAAGGTTTCTAACGTTTTCACGTTAGCTAAGGTTTCTAACGTTTTCACGTTAGCTAAGGTTTTGGCATTTTCATGCCACTAAGTTTGGATAGTCGCCAGTTAGGGCCATACTCCAGTTTACATACGATCCTTGGGCTTGTCCCCAGTTATCCTTGGGCTTATCCCCCGTTATCCTTGGGCTTGTCCCCAGTTATCCTTGGGCTTGTCCCCAGTTATCCTTGGGCTTGTCCCCAGTTACTAACTCTTATCTTATATTGGCTTAGTCCCAAGTTATGCTCTATTTCAGGTTCTTGAAGATAGGCAATTAGGGATCCTCGATCCTTACTTTGTTCTAAGGTTTATCTTGTAGTTATCCTTATAATGGTTAGGATCCTAACTTGGATCCTCAGGTATGATCCTTAACTATATTTAATTCTATTCATTATTTATTTGAATAACCCTTAAAGTTTGACAACCAGACTTGTGATCCTTGAAACATATTGCTTTCTGAGATTCTTTGACTAAAGGATATTTGATCATGGATCATATCCCAAGTATTTTCAATTTGACTTATTCAAAATTATTTGTTTAATTGCATCGAAATAAAGGAAAATCAAAGAAACACAAGGATAACAACACAAGATAGGCGACAAAAGGTTAAGATTTTATTTATTAACAAAAGACTAACCCTTTAAAGGTTGTCAAAATTACCTACCCGAGCATCTACCAGCAAAACGTGGCCCGTCCGCTGGGGTAGGTAAAGGGTGTCCATGATAACAAGTTCGAAAGTAGTGCAGGAATATAAAGGCGGCAGGATCACAATGGTTTCATCCCCCAAACAGAGGATCCCTCCACCATATGCAATCCTGCCTATTGTCCAAAGGATCATATATGATCCTTAATCCTAAAACCTATTGTTCAAGTACAACCCATCATTGTTTAGCAAAAAACACCACAACCAAAACAAACTATCAAACTTAAAAAATGGGCTCCGGCTACGTCTAGAAATGTCCTTCATCGCCCATTCATGCAACCTATGCCTTTGCTGCATCCTCTTCCCCTCCAGCTGCAGTATCCTTCATCAGATCCTTTCCACTGCCACTTGCTTCAATCGCCAAGACTTCAGTAGCCTCCTCCTCATCATCCTCAAGATCAGCCAACCTTGCCTTCCAACCCTCAACATCCCAGCTGTTTCTGTCAAAACTAGGATCTTGAGCTTCCTGGGCCATCTTCAATTTTGTCTGATACATCGTGATGGCGGCAGAGACCTTAGCATTTTCAATGAGGTCATGCTTCTCATAGTCAAGGTCGATTAGAAGTTTGGCTGTCTTAGTCTTCTCATCCAGGAGTTCCTTCCGAAGATCAGCAAGTGCAAGGTCCTTGAGCACGGTAACCTGTTGGAGGTCAGCAATTTTTTTTGTCCTGTTCCTCAACATTCCCCACGTAATCCTCAATCTCAGCAAATTTCTGCAAAGAAAAGGATAAAGCAGTTCAAGATCAAGTGATCCTCATACGAGTAGGATACCCGGGCAGAATTAAGGATCCTTACATCATTGAAGTATTCAAGGAACTGGTGGCGGATCAGTGGTAGGCCTTGAAGATCCTCAGCATCAGAGGTTTTTCTCTTCTTGACACCCTTTCCTTTAGTGGGTGCCTTTGGAATGGAAATACTAGGACTGGTGGTGGATCTCTTCTTCCTGGATCGTACGACATCAAGGTCAGCCGTGTTGAACTGGGATACAGGCTTGGCAGATTTTCCAGCACCTACACAATCAAAACAAGATAAGTATCTTTTCTTAGCTCATGTTTCACTATTTATTTAAATTTTAAACAAGGATACTTACTTGACATTGTGACAGAGCCTGAGGATACCTCCTGTGAATCTTGGGTTGTTGTCTTGAAAGTTCTTGTCTCAGGATCAAGTCTCTTGAAAGCGAGGAGCCTTTCCTTAGCAGCAGGGGACAGTTTGAGGTGCGAAACGGTGATAGCTGCATAACAAGAAAGCAAAAATATAAGTTATCCTTACATCAAAAGAAAGTTCCTGGTGATCCTTCTCAGGATCCTCCATCCTACCATGGGTAGCCCATTGTTTAGGAAGATCCTTTCCATCCTGGATGGAATCTCTCTTGATGAAAAAGAAACGCCGTTTCCAATTAGCATCATTCTTGGTGGCTTTGAAGATCGGGTGTTCCTCGCCGGGTTTACGTTTAAACAGATAACGATGAGAACCAAAGGTGGTAAGATCATACTGTTCTCCTAGCTCTGCCATTCCTAGATCTATTCCCTCCTGATCGATGATCCTTTCAAGGGTGTACAAAACCCTCCAAATCATCGGCATGGCTTGGATATAAGAGATGCCGGTTAGGGAAAAGAAAGATTGGGTGAAGGCTGGAAAAGGATATGTATAGCCTATGGTGAAAGGAGTGACGGGGAAAGCAACCCATTTATCGGAGATATGATCGCTCAGGGCATTGGGGTCAAAAGGCCTAAATTCGGTGTTCGCCGGAAAGCAGTAGCGGATCCTATCTATCTGAGCATCATTGAAGCAGCAGCGTTCTTTAATAGAGTCTTCAATGATCCCCTGGATTTTCGGAGGACTGTTCTTTGGGTGATCCTTGGCCGGTGAACTTCGGAGCAACATTTTCGAAGTGGCAGAGATAAAGAAAGAAAAACAGAGTAAGAGAGGAAGAAAGAGGTGAAAGAAATACCTGGTTGATCGTCGACTGAGAATTTAAAGGGAGTTTCTTTCGAATTTGAATGCATGATGATCCTATCTATATCTCTATTTATAATTATGATTCTGCAGGATTGTCACTTCCGTGACGTCATGATCGTAACAGCTAGTTCGATATTAACGGCTATATATCCGTTAGTCAGTTGCGGATAAGATCAAGAAAATATAACTCGTTAATTTTACAAATTACTCCTTATATTTTGGGGGCAATTGTTAGGGGAGGATTTTCTAACAATTAGTGATCCTTATTTGTTATCCTAATTAGTGATCCTTACTTCTGTAACCGGTGGTGATCCTCAGAAGAGCTCCAGGATCAGGATCATGGATCACTTTAAGGATCCTCGTACTGACGATTGTTTGTTTATGTTTTGTACTACCTCGCAGGTATAACAAGCTTGACCAAGTCTTGGCGACATTCCTGGAGAATATTCCCAAACTATTCTGCACGTGCTTGACCAAAAATAGACGTTGTGGAGAACGTGGAGGCATGGCACGAAAGTCGGATAGTTAGTTAGAGTAGATTATTTCTAATTTAAAAGGGGTAACGAGCTAGTGGAGAAACACTTAGTCAATTTTTCAGTTACACACACTCGTACAAACGCTCATACAAGCTCTCGTTCAAACACTTAGCAATTTCATACACTTTTTACACATTTCACGATAGTGATCCTTGTACCTAGCTCGTTACTATCCGAAGTTGTAAACATTTATTCATTTATTTGAGCTTGGTGATCGGTAGTTTCCATCACCCGGGGTTTTTTGTGCCGGAGATCAACTCTTGATCAAGGGCTTTTTCCCCGTATAAATCCTTGTGTTGTTTGTGCAATTTACATTGAAGTGATCCTCATCGCTGTTACATATTTTAAGCATCATTCCCCGTAACAAAGAGTTTGGTTGCATTATCCTCGTCTGATTTTTGACCAAAACAAGTATTATTATTATTTGACACGTTACCCGTCGAAGGATTTTGCACATATCCTGAAGCATATCCTGAACTCCTCATGGTCGACATCCTGACCGAGGAGGGTACTTCAGGAGTATGGTTCTGAGGAAGGCTGGGTACAATATTCCCCCTATTATCCTCAGTGTATACAGCTGAACTGAAGTTCCAAGTTATGGGTTGTAGTGGAGTGACGATATCCTCAGCAGATCTGCTAGAGCCAGCCTTCAGGAGTTGTATTTCCCTCAACAGCATTTGGTTTGTTTCCTGTTGCTGCCTCATTTGTTCCTGCACACTTCCAAATAAGGCTAGAATTTCATCATTAGAAGCTAAAATGGGAGCAGATCCTTGAACACTCCGAGTAGGGATAATATCCTGAGGTTGTGAAGAGCCTGGCATCCTTGGAGGAGGTGGTGGGAGTACCGAACCGGTAGTAGCAGAAGTTGTAGCAGACGCAGTAGAGGAGCTCATGTTTGATCTTGAGGCCATTGTAAACAATGTGGCAAAAAGTTTTGAAAACAGAAAACCGATTAATGATTTCACAAAGATTTTTAGTAAAGAGAGCACCACTTGCCCCACGGTGGGCGCCAAATTGTTTTGGTCAAAAATTACCGAAGCAATTTAGTGATCAAATTAGTTAAGTGAGGTAGTGTGCTAAAAAGTGTGTCGAAAATATGCTGGTTAAGTTGTTTGGAAAAACAGTATTCAGGATACGGCTCAGGATATTGAGCTGTATCTACGATCAAACAATGAGCAAAAAGTAAAGGGGGTGACACGAGATATACGAGGAAAGCCCTTGATCAATCTAGATCGCCGGCATAAAACCTCGGGAGCTGACAATCGCAGCTGCCTTGTTCTTCTTATTGCTTTAAACTTCAGGATACAGTGCAGGATATTAACCAGATCGCTAAGTGTTACAATGCTTTTGTGCGAAAGTGAAAATTGCTAGAAAGCGAGTGTAAGAGTGTAGTGGGTGTTGATGTGATGTCCTATTCGATCTGGTATACCCACCTATTTATAGTAATGAATTACAAACAAAAATTCCTATAAATATGGGATGCTCCGAATATTCCATTATAAATGTTGTAGATCAAGTAATGCGGCTTCAACGTCTTTATTTGAACGACTTGGACCGAGTCTTCCGCGGAATGATTCCTCGTGAACGTTACTAGCTTCTAACCCACGTACCTGCACATAATCCGTTAGTGATCCTGAGGATACCATTCAGGATGTTACCAATATCCTGAATCAGCATTCTGGATGTGAACAAATATCATATAACCAAGATATAACCCAAGATATTTCTCAGGATATAGGCTCAGAATTTTACCCATAACACTTATGATGTTTTAAACAAAGCTATAAATCAATATAACAAGTAAAGCAGTGAACAAGCGATAGCTTTGAAGACACTCAATGGAGTGTTCATGACAAAGCAGAAAATCATCAATAAGTACATTGAAAAATGTGCTGAACTTGAACAAAAATTGGAAACCCAGAGGATAGAAACTGAGAGGGTAAACAGGTTATTGAGAAGTTATTCATGTGCTTCTTATGTGATTGACATGATTTACCCTACAGTTGAAGGCATGAAAGCGTTTGAAGAAGAGAAATCTGAAGTAAAGGATACTAGTAAGAAACATAGTACCGATTATACAAAGTGTCCACCTCCGCTTGAAGAAGGATATTCTCCACGAAATCCTAATTCAGAAAGAGTCAAAAAAGGCAACCAATTTAAAGTGGGAATCTGAACCTTCAGATGGATTGCCAGATAACATTGACGTCACATTCACATCGTCTGACACTGATCATGAGTCTGAGTTAATAAAGAAAGTGGTCGATCGGGTGTTGGATAAAGATGAAACCGAGGAGTCAAATTCAAAGTCAAAGTCTGACACGTCAAATCCAACAATTGAAAAGGGCAAAAGGGTTTACAATAATGATTTTCTGATATCAAAAAAATAATTTAAATGACGAAACATTCAAAGTAGCATATACTTTGAATGATTCTGACAAATTATATTCTGATGAAGAATTTCCAATAAGATGTAACACCCCCAAAACGGGTTTGGTAGTCACACCACGTTAATATTAATGACGGGTAAAATACCGTTAGTGGTAAAAATTTACCCGATAAATATTAGGATTTAAATAAATCAACTAGATGTTAATAAAAAAAAAGAAAGAAGAAAATAAATACTTTGATAAAAACAAAGTATGTAAAAAGGACCAAGTTAACGGGACTTAAAATAAGACAGGTTAGGAACTTCCCGAACCCACTAAGTTAACTAGGAATAATAAACCTAGTTAATTAGAGGGAATATTACTAGAAATAAGTAGGTTGTGGCCTACTTAATAACAAACCAATACATGAGGGGCTAAAGATAGGTAAATAGGAAAATGTTTTAGTTAAAACATTTATAAAAAAAAATTAAAACACACACATACGTGTGTTCCAGTTCGATCGACCAGGGGAGAAGAAAAGGGGTCTAACCCTAATTTCAACAAAAGCATCAAATTGAAGGTCAAATCCAGCCCGAATCAGATGCATGAATACATAGAAACGATCACCTAGTCGTGGGGATCGTAAGGTATGTCGAATTATTGATATTTATGAAGTTGAGATTTTTGATGAACTTATAAAAATCGAAATACAAGCTTGAATTATGTTTGGCTGAAACTAGGATGAATTCATGTTTAGAAACAAACCCTAGTTGAAAAATTGATGAATCAGTATTAAAGACTAGGGATTTGATGATTACTCTTGCATGTGCTAAGTGGGGCTTGACTAAATTCGTTTATGAGATGCTTTTAGGGGTTTTGATTGCTAAGAATAAGTGTTATAATGTCATAAACATGTTCAAATTGAAAGCTGAATTCTGATTAGAATTTACAGCCGACTTGTATCCAGTGTCTAAAATGTAATTCCAGGAAATATCTTTAAAACCCCACTGGAATCGCATTTTTTTGACGAAAATTGAGCGTTTTATGAATTTTCCGTATCAAAGGTTCAAGCTGCGTTTTCTTGCAGAATTTGCAGCCCATTACGAATGTCATAACTCGAATTAGGAATTGAGTTATGATCTCAAATTCTTACTGTAGAAATTTTTAAGTGATTAAAAGAATCGCCAATTGGAATTTCGTCAATCGGATAAACGGGGAATTTTAAATGATTTTTTCCGTAAGCTGCAGTCAGAAGTGACGAATATGATTGCAGCTTAGTAAATGAATTTTTACGAATTTTTGGTAAAGAGTTAGATCTTGAAATTTTAACACAAGGCCTAACCCTCGAGAGGTACGTCACATAAAAAAATCATAATTTTTGAAGACTTGTAAACAGGTTAAACAGGTCACCAAAAACATCCTATTTTCAGTGATATGAAGTTGCTTAATGTGACGTTGATAATCAAGAGCTAAGATAACTTAGTATTAAAAATAGCATGAACTCGGATTACTTATTAGTTAAAATGGTGGCCTAAGAATAGTGCTATCGAGTAAAGGGCGGAACGCCAACATGAGTTTGTCAAATTAGTTGCTCAATTTCATATGCTATAAGGCGGTTTGACTTTTAAAAGTCAAACCGACCTATGAAAGAGTTCGGTAAGAAAAGTGGTATAAAAGTTCATAAGGCGTAAAGGTTATGATCTGGAAAGACTAACCTAACTACCTTGTGAATACTATATGATAGTTTGACGCTTGACGAGCTAGGCGGCGGCTTATGAAAAGAAGCGGGTCAAACGGATTGAATACGCGAAGAAAGGGCGAAATCGGACGAAAGGTAAGTAAAGCTTACGCCTTTTTATTTTTATTACAAAAATACTTATCTGTGAGTATTGAATATGAATTATGTTAAGTAAATGAAACGTGATGTTCCGACACGATATAATGCGAGTCGGAACAAGTGAAAATGGTAAGAAACCATAAATTATGGTGAAAAGGGTAAAAACGGTAAAATAGTAATCTGGACATGGATTAACCAATAGATAAAGGGATTTGAAAGGAAACTATTTGGCATGAGTCATAACGGGTCAAACAAAACGAGAAACGATTTTTAAGTAAGATGAATTCAAAAAGTAAACCGGGATAGGTTAAAGAGGCGAAATGGTAATTAGATATCCAAAAAGTAAACCGGGATATGTTAAAGGGGTGAAATGGTGATTAAATACCATCTCATAATGAAATTTGGTCATTTCGACTAAACGGGTCAAATGGTGTTGTTAACACCATTTGTCAATAATATATGATAATCGCTTGTTGAGTTTTTTTATCACAGGAATTAACACATGGTTCGTGTTGCTATTAACTAGAAATTAATAGTGAAAGATAATTAAATGGGTCAATCCTATGACCCGAGCCAGGTATGCATGTTTAGAATTATAGCAAAAAAAAACGATATTTTGGTCAAATATTTTCGAAAGTCCTTCGTCATAAAATGAAGGACTAAAATTGAGCAAAAAGCCCTTGAGCGGTAAATCGGACAAAAAAAAAACCTTTAAGAGTTGTTTAGAAATAAGCATTTTGATACATTGAATCCTTGGGATAAGTATAAAAATGGATATATGATGTAAACTAAAAAAAAGAAGCGTGATTTAAGCTTGTAAGTGTTAAATACCCTTAACGGGTCAAAATGAGTATATATGCCAAACGGGTTAAGATTTGCTTAAGAACCCGTAATTTGAACCTTAAATATTAGTAAACTGATATAACGTGTTATGCATGACATTTTAAAGATAACCAATAAGTTTGTTTGATCAAATCACTAACAGGACAAAAAGTGTCGTAATTAAATTTCAAGCCGAGGAAGCCTCTCGCGTGGTGCGAGAGGCATGAATCCGGAAAAATTATTTTGTTTTAGTTGGTTTGATGCTATGAACTTGATTAAACTCTTTTTTTACGCTATCAAAACTAACTTTCATGTTGGTTTTGATCATAGGTATAATTCGGGATGCCGGATGACGATCAAGTTCAACGAGGAACCGAACACGATAAAGATACAAGCTTCTGCACGTCGTTTTATCATAACCTTTAAACGACAAACTCAAATACATTAAGTTATATTATTTTTAAATTGTAAAAGTTTTATTAAACCCATATTTTTAGATGTATGTGTACTCGTAAATACACATTTAATTGTCGTTATTTGTACAAAACCGTCATTTAATAGTAAGGGTGTTACAAGTTGGTAATCAGAGCTCACGGTTAAAAGAATAAAGTGTTCGGTTCGAGGCTTGATCGCAAATCCGGTAAGTACATGTATATTAATGGTTCTATATGATTAAAGTGTTGTGAACAACACATAGAGTTATTGTGTAATTCAAGTTACACCAATCAAATCGATAATTGATAGATATAGCTAACCAAATTACGCGCGTTGACACGTATAGTAGAAAAGCCTTGTATTATAATACGAGCGTTTAGTGAAGTTGACATTACTAATCTTTGTAAATGTTTTAAATAAAAGGATACTCGCATCTGAAGATGGCGAGGGTGTAACAAGTGACGGATAGGATAGAAGAACGGTTCGAAGTATGACAAGTGGAGCATGCTCACTTAGGACCAAATTGCTTAACAATCACGAAGAGGAATAATGGCAAGGAACGCCCATTGGGGCAAGCATTACCAGGTGCACACTTTTAAATATAGTCGCACAAATAGCAATATGCAACAAACATGTAAAGAATAATTGTTGCATATGTAAATTAGAAACTTGAAAAACCTGAATAGAATACCTATCCAGGATATTATTTCCAAGAAAACTAAATAGAGGTGTTAATTACATAGGGCGTGATGTGAAAACTATAAAAAGGTCATGTATGTCATGTGTTAATCGCTTACTCTGGCCAAGTAAGTAGTGGCATATGATACCATGAACTTCTTATAGCGGACACATTTACATCCAATGTAGTAAGGACGGGGTTAATGGGACAAATTAAAAAAAAGGTACCCAAATGAATCAAACAAGTAAGATGTTTGATAGTAAACGTAAACGCAAGTCGGATGACAGATGCGTATTACGTTAGAATAACGAACCTGAGAGAAGGGACAAAGATCAAGGTAAATGAAAATACAGACTGACTAATAGGAATGCTAAGGTATAGGGATAAAAGTTTGACTATCACAACTGATGAGATTCACACGGACAAGTCAAACGAATTAAATAAAGAATAAAGGACTTGATTGAATAAAAGCGATGGGTTTCGCTAAGACGACCAAATAAATTAAAATGAAGTCTTAATACATACCGGGATGGTGGCTTTAATAATGACTTCGGTAAAATACCCGATAGATGGGTAGGATTTTGAAAGTATGTGTAAACCAAGAGATGGGAACGCGAAATAGAAAGTTAAAAGACTCGGATTTTGAGTCATGACTAAAAGACGATGAGAAATTGTAAACAAAAATTTTGATAATTACGTTCAACTATTTTAAAGTTGAACGGGTCGAATAAAGAATGAAGTTTGACGTTCACAAGTGATGAAATTTCACACGAACAAGTCAAACGAGTTAATCTAAGAATAACGCTTGGTAATTTAGACAGGAAAAACGCAAATTAGAAAAACAAGAATGTTAAAAACATTAAGATAAAGAACCTGGGTAACAGGTCGTAAGGAAGTATAGGTAAGAACTGAGTAACGGTAAGCATAGGACAAACCGACGTGTAAATAACGTTAGAAGTTATAGAGTCGGAAGGATCATTCGGAAGAAAACAAATGTAGCCTTAAACTATGGTCAAGGTCCATAGAATTCAAGAATGAAAACGAATAATTTCTAAACTTAAAAGGGGTGCATTGACATTGAAGGTATGTTTTAGAACAACATGAGTAAAAGATGAATCTACGGGAACATCACAACCTTCAGGAATCATAAGAAATGTTAAGGTCTACAAGACCAAAAAGACCTTTGGGTCGCAAATGGAAAGAAACGAATTGTTGAGCCTCACCTTAAAAAGGTGAAAATCTAAAGAAATAGTCTACGAGACTAAGCGAAAGGACCTACGGGTTATTTGGGTTAAGCGTGGGAACTAGTTTAAATTCCCCACATCAAATGATAATGGAAAGGAACAAATCCTCGGATGTAAAATTCCTAGATAAGAAAGAAAGACGTAAAAAAAGAGAAAACGTGAATTAAAAAATTAAATTTTTAGTAAAAAAAAACAACGTTTTAATAAACATAAGTAGTATGAGGTGATTTAGGAGACCGTAAACACACATAAAGCCGGAGATGGCGACATGGATATACACCCGAGTAATGGAGTATCAGGTAACCGGCGGCTAACAAGTCTAATCGCAAAAATAGATAATCAATAAAGATAACGGATACGAGCTGAAAGTAACGGCCCATGAGGCCTTACACATGAAAGACGTACGCGTCAATATAGATGAAAACTTTTGACCAAAATAAACGGGTGCCGTGAAAACGAAACTTGGATCTTTTGATTAAACTAATGAACTACGTAAATAAGGTTTCGGGGACGAAACCTCTTTAAGGGGGGTAGACTTGTAACACCCCAAAAACGGGTTTGGTAGTCAAACCACGTTAATATTAATGACGGGTAAAATACCGTTAGTGGAAAAAATTTACCCGATAAATATTAGGATTTAAATAAATCAACTAGATGTTAATAAAAAAAAAGAGAAAGAAGAAAATAAATACTTTGATAAAAACAAAGTATGTAAAAAGGACCAAGTTAACGGGACTTAAAATAAGACAGGTTAGGAACTTCCCGAACCCACTAAGTTAACTAGGAATAATAAACCTAGTTAATTAGAGGGAATATTACTAGAAATAAGTAGGTTGTGGCCTACTTAATAACAAACCAATACATGAGGGGCTAAAGATAGGTAAATAGGAAAATGTTTTAGTTAAAACATTTATAAAAAAAAAAAAATTAAAACACACACATACGTGTGTTCCAGTTCGATCGACCAGGGGAGAAGAAAAGGGTTCTAACCCTAATTTCAACAAAAGCATCAAATTGAAGGTCAAATCCAGCCCGAATCAGATGCATGAATACATAGAAACGATCACCTAGTCGTGGGGATCATAAGGTATGTCGAATTATTGATATTTATGAAGTTGAGATTTTTAATAAACTTATAAAAATCAAAATTCAAGCTTGAATGATTAATGTTTGGCTGAAACTAGGATGAATTCATGTTTAGAAACAAACCCTAGTTGAAAAATTGATGAATCAGTATTAAAGACTAGGGATTTGATGATTACTCTTGCATGTGCTAAGTGGGTTTTGACTAAATTCGTTTATGAGATGCTTTTAGGGGTTTTGATTGCTAAGAATAAGTGTTATAATGTCATAAACATGTTCAAATTGAAAGCTGAATTCTGATCAGAATTTACAGCCGACTTGTATCGGATGTAACCTAGACAAAACATGACAAAAACATGTGTTTCTTGTGACTAAAATGTAATTCCAGGAAATATCTTTAAAACCCCACTGGAATCGCATTTTTTCGACGAAAATTGAGCCTTTTATGAATTTTTCCGTATCAAAGGTTCAAGCTGCGTTTTCTGGCAGAATTTGCAGCCCATTACGAATGTCATAACTCGAATAAGGAATTGAGTTATGATCTCAAATTCTTACTGTAGAAAGTTTTAAGTGACTAAAAGAATCTCCAATTGGAATTTCGTTAATCGGATAAACGAGGAATTTTAAATGAATTTTTCCGTAAGCTGCAGTCAGAAGTGACGAATCTGATTGCTGCTTAGTAAATGAATTTTTACGAATTTTTGGTAAATAGTTAGATCTTGAAATTTTAACACAAGGCCTAACCCTCGAGAGCTACAACACATAAAAAAATCATAATTTTTGAAGACTTGTAAACAGGTTAAACAGGTCACCAAAAACAACCTATTTTCAGTGATATGAACTTGCATAATGTGACGTTGATAATCAAGAGCTAAGATAACTTAGTATTAAAAATAGCATGAACTCGGATTACTTATTAGTTAAAATGGTGGCCTAAGAATAGTGCTATCGAGTAAAGGGCGGAACGCCAACATGAGTTTGTCAAATTAGTTGCTCAATTTCATATGCTATAAGGCGGTTTGACTTTTACCTATGATAGAGTTCGGTAAGAAAAGTGGTATAAAAGTTCATAAGGCGTAAAGGTTATGATCTAGAAAGACTAACCTAACTACCTTGTGAATACTATATGATAGTTTGACGCTTGACGAGCTAGGCGGCGGCTTAGGAAAAGAAGCGGGTCAAACGGATTGAATACGCGAAGAAAGGGCGAAATCGTACGAAAGGTAAGTAAAGCTTACGCCTTTTTATTTGTATTACAAAAATACTTATCTGTGAGTATTTAATATGAATTATGTTAAGTAAATGAAACGTGATGTTCCGGCACGATATAATGCGAGTCGGAACAAGTGAAAATGGTAAGAAACCATAAATTAGGGTGAAAAGGGTAAAAACGGTAAAATAGTAATCTGGACATGGATTAACCAATAGATAAAGGGATTTGAAAGGAAACTATTTGGCATGAGTCATAACGGGTCAAACAAAATGAGAAACGATTTTTAAGTAAGATGAATTCAAAAAGTAAACCGGGATAGGTTAAAGAGGCGAAATGGTAATTAGATATCCAAAAAGTAAACCGGGATAGGTTAAAGGGGTGAAATGGTGATTAAATACCATCTCATAATGAAATTTGGTCATTTTGACTAAACGGGTCAAATGGTGTTGTTAACACCATTTGTCAATAATATATGATGATCGCTTGTTGAGTTTTTTTATCACAGGAATTAACACATGGTCCGCGTTGCTATTAACTAGAAATTAATAGTGAAAGATAATTAAATGGGTCAATCCTATGACCCGAGCTAGGTATGCATGTTTAGAATTATAGCAAAAAAAAAAACGATATTTTGGTCAAATATTAGCGAAAGTCCTTCGTCATAAAATGAAGGACAAAAATTGACCAAAAAGCCCTTGAGCGGTAAATCGGACAAAAAAAAAACCTTTAAGAGTTGTTTAGAAATA
The DNA here is from genome assembly GCA_030545235.1 of Helianthus tuberosus. Classification (NCBI taxonomy): domain Eukaryota; kingdom Viridiplantae; phylum Streptophyta; class Magnoliopsida; order Asterales; family Asteraceae; genus Helianthus; species Helianthus tuberosus. The sequence goes on along the minus strand of CM060377.1, from coordinate 53,569,170 downwards.
AGCATTTTGATACATTGAATCCTTGGGATAAGTATAAAAATGGAGATAGGATGTAAACTAAAAAAAAAAAGAAGCGTGATTTAAGCTTGTAAGTGTTAAATACCCTTAACGGGTCAAAATGAGTATATATGCCAAACGGGTTAAGATTTGCTTAAGAACCCGTAATTTGAACCTTAAATATTAGTAAACTGATATAACGTGTTATGCATGACATTTTAAAGATAACCAATAAGTTTGTTTGATCAAATCACTAACGGGACAAAAAGTGTTGTAACTGAATTTCAAGCCGAGGAAGCCTCTCGCGTGGCGCGAGAGGCATGAATCCGGAAAAATTATTTTGTTTTAGTTGGTTTGATGCTATGAACTTGATTAAACTCTTTTTTTACGCTATCAAAACTAACTTTCATGTTGGTTTTGATCATAGGTATAATTCGGGATGCCGGATGATAATCAAGCTCAACGAGGAACCGAACACGATAAAGATACAAGCTTCCGCACGTCGTTTTGTCGTAACCTTTAAACGACAAACTCAAATACATTAAGTTATATTATTTTTAAATTGTAAAAGTTTTATTAAACCCGTATTTTTAGATGTATGTGTACTTGTAAATACACATTTAATTGTCGTTATTTGTACAAAAACCGTCATTTAATTGTAAGGGTGTTACATAAGAGGTGTTAAAACTGAAATGATTAAAAAGGTTTTCAAATTAACAAAAATTAATATTTCTGAAATAAAAGAAGTAAATCTTTCTGAAAAACCTAAAAAGTACACTTCAAGAGTTTAACAAAGGTTAAACAAGAAAAAGGGTTACAGTTCTGGTTCGGGTTATCGAAAGAAACCAAACCATAACGGTAATTTCAAAAAGAAAGGTTTAGGTTTTATTCCAAAAGAAAATGAAAAATATGTTAAAGATTTTAAATAAAAAATTGCTTTTGTATCAGGAACATCTTCTGATGAAGAAAAAGAGAATTTGTTCAGGAAGCAGACGAACAAAGAATTCCTTGCTAAGAAGCAAGAAAGAATGAAGAATGATGTTAATCAGAAGAAGGAGACAAGAACCTGTTATCAATGCGACGAAGTTGGGCACATTGCAAGGAACTGTCCAAAAGCAATTCAAACAAAACAGGGAATCTCTGAAAAAGTCAAAGAAAAAGTTGTTGATAATGAACCACCAACTGAAAAATTTAAAATGTTTACAAATTCAACATACGAAGTTGGTGATTGTTCTAAAAGTTTTTACAAAATAAGAGTGAATCTAAACAACCACAAGTTGGTTGTTAAGAGATCAGAGACATTTTCTGGCGATGAATCTGACTCGTCAAAGTCAGAGGAGCCACAAGTTGAGCTAAAATGTGATAATTCCGTTCCAACAATGGATGATGCGAATTTTCCACCATTGTCAAACGGAAATTTAAAACAAAAAATTGGCAAAGTTGAGATTTCAAATCAATTCTTTTCTGAAAAGAAAGAATTTGATGTTGAAAAAGCCTTTAACCCTAAAGTTCTAAATATTTTTGGAAAAATGGTTGACGGGAAGGTCAAAGGGGTAAAGGAATTCTATGAAAAGAATAAAAAAGGAAAGAAACCGAGTGATGATGACTCGGAATCACCCAAGGACCGTCAGGCTTGGGTGTATCTCTTTAACTGAAAAATCCTGACTTGCCGGAGCTCCCAAGTTGGTAATCGTGGAGCATGAATCGGCATCTTTCTTGAAAATTCAATGATATTTCGATTTACAAGTGTTATTGGTGATAAGAACCTACAAGTGGTTAATCAAGGTCATTAAGTTGAACTTGATTTAACTTTCTTACAAGTGGTATTATTCTTGAAAAATGTCAAATGAAAAGTTTTTACAAGTGGTAATTTGGAAACAATGTGATGAAACCCATGATGTGTGAAATCAACTAAACTAATTTTCCGGAAAAACCATTTGATTAAAACAAACTTAAGTGTTTTGAAATCATAATGGGAAAAATAGTTTGTTTTTAGGGGGAGTTCTGATTGTTTATGCCAAGTGGATGGCGAATTGAAGCAATTCACATCAGTTTGTCATTTTATTTGTACAGTTTATTGATTTCATTTTCAAATTTTCATTGAAAATCAAAAATTGAAACATATTTTTGATTTTAGGGGGAGTAAAAAATTTAGAAATTTTGAAAATTTGAAAAATTCAAAAACATGATAAAATTTAAAAAAAAAACAAAAACATCGAAAAATCAAAATGAGTTTTGTTGTGAAAAATAGGAAATGATAGTACATCAGTAGACAATCACAGTACGCTAAAGAAATGGAATGTTTTAATGTGATAAACGGTCTCACTAATGATATGCCAGTAGATCTTTACACGCTTAGTAGATTGTTTTCGAGATGTAAACCTAAATATCAATACTTTCTTATCTCGTGGGGAACATCTCTCGGATATATAGGTAACCCCTAAAATCTTGTTTGAAGGGCTTTCTATTCTGACATACTAGGTCTTTGTGCGTGGTGATATCTGGGGTATTATACCAGGACTTCTGATTTTACGAAAGCAATAGCCCAGTCCTCGTATAATGCTCTACACTTCTTTAATCATAAAGCCCACCCTCAGCATAAAAAATGATGAAACATTGAAAAATGCTAATCATGTGCTGTTGAAGAAAAGATCCCCTAACGGGACACACCTAAAAGTCGAGCCATCATCTCTTTGTCTGAACGGAAGTTCTAACCTGAGCTCTCATGGTCTCGCATTACCCGTTTACAGATATCATTAGTGTACATTCACCTGTAAGACTGAATATAGAAGTCTGGATACTGGAGTATATTCTGAGGTGGGACACACGAATAAGTTTAAGTGCTTTAAAACACTAATTCCGTATCTCGAATCAATTGAACTTTGTGTGAAAATTTAAGTGGATCAATATACTGACAATCTAAGTGAATCGTTTAGAACTTAAAGTGTTTAAAGCTCAACGGTGCTAGTGATTTCTCATAAACTGATGTGATCCTCTTACACAAACTCATAAAAATATTGTCTGTAAATATTTCTTTATTGCTTTTCATTAAAAAAATCCAAAAAGATTGTCAATATGTTTTAGCATAAAATTTTGAAAATTCAAAAAGATTTTTATTTCTTATTTTCGACAACTGATGTCGAAAAGCTGATTTTCAAAATTCCAAGTGCTAAACATGATGAATAACAGTGGGTTGGGAAAGTTTGTTTGAAATGAGAAATGATTTTGAAATGATTAAATGGTTCATTAATTTGAAACAAAAATTTGTGTGTTACGAATACAAATGGTCAAACAGAAGATAATGTTGATTTGAGAATATCTACAAGTGGTTTCTAAAATTGTTAAATCTTAATATTTGTGAAATTTACTTTTGGGTAGAGTATGTGCAGGTAGATTTCGACTCCTAAGGATTTTTCACATAAACGTATGCAGTTTAAAGCCAGGTTCTTGATCTTGATTGCTACGAAAAGCCAGTGACGTTCTGAACCTGTGGAAGCCAGAGAGCCAGGAATCGTTCCTAAACCTGTGAAGATCCCCGTGTCTAAGCCTGAGCAGAGTTAGAGCCAGGATACGATCTTAGAATGAGTGCTATTCCAGATTGCGATCCCAGCTTATCGAAAGGGGGAGTCTGAAGACGTAAGAGCCAGTTTCAGATTCTGGAACATTGCTTGAGATGCTGATGGAAGAAGATAGAGATTGACGATGCTTACAGAGAAAGATACTTTGGAGAGAGCGAGAAGGCTGATCAAGACTTAAGACTCGTACCGAAGACTCATCAACATCCAAGGGGGAGTTTGTTGGTGCATATGTCTGTTGACTTCGTCTTGTATCGAGTCATGTAATAGATTAGATAGGACCAAGACACGTAGTACGAGAAAAACGGGAAACGGGGCCGAACCAGCAGGTTCGTGCGAAGTGACCAGTTCGTGCGAACTGGCCAGTCTGCACGACCTGGACTGTACATGTTCGTGCGACCTGGTGACCCTATATATATGTGGTCTTGTCATTTCATTTGTAACTTTGTGATTCCGGTAGCGAAGCTCTGCTGAAGTGTCTCCAGCTCATATAACTTGTTCAAATCAATACAAGAGACAGTTAATATACTTCTAAGTGCATATCAAGCGGAATGAAGATCAAATCAATGAATTCCGCCTCTGATTTGGTCTAGAACTCTTCTGATCGACTCGTTTTGATCGATTCCCTGATCCTACATTGACTATCCACTTTGCCATTCTACCTGACATTTTAGGTTTCCTGAGAACATACTTAATAGGAAAGTTAGCTTTCACAATAATAGTGTGAGTTTCGAAATAATGTCTATGTTTAGCGGAAGCCATAATTAAATCAAGAATTAATTTCTCTAAATGAGAATACCTGGCCTCAGAATCAAGTAGACTTTTACTCACATAGTATACCGGATGTTGAGAGTCTTCATGATCCTTAACTAGGACCACACTTACTGCTTTAGCTGAAACAACTAAGTATAAGGATAATGATTCTCCATTTTCTGGTTTCCTCAGGGCTGGTGCTGAGGATAGATAATCCTTAAGAGCCTTGAGTGCAGCTTCATGCTTATCAGTCCACACAAACTTCTTATTCTTCCTCAATATGTCTTACCAGCCTTGAGCAATTTGTCTACCTCTTATTGGATAATGTCATTTCTTTCAAGTGCAAACTTTCTCCTTTTTCGCTGTATTGGCTTAAAAGACCTGTCAATACCAAGTTTGTGAGTAATAACATCCTTAGATATACCTGTCATGTCTTCATGTTTCCAAGCAAAGGTAGACTTTCTTCTTTTTAAGAAGGATATTAAATCCTGCTCAATACTGTCTAGGATCCCGGATCCTATAAAAAATTTGGATCAGGATCCTCTGGGTTCAACAGAATATTCTTGACGTCCTGCTCTCTTGCCTCCATGATGTCTAGCTCCTTGGAAGCTGGCTTTATTGAAGAAGTGTAGTAGTTCTTTGCCTCCTGTTGATCACTTTCTATCTTTACCACATCCCATAGAGTCGGGAGCTTGACAAATTGATGATATGTTGAGGGGGACTGCCTTCATATCGTGTATCCATGGCCTGCCAAAGATAACATTACAGCAAGATAAGAAATCGATAACAATTTTTTTTAACAGAGTTCACTCCCTCTATATAGATAGAAAGTTTGATGTCCCTTAATGTATTCTTTGTCTCTCCACTGAATCCCACAAGGACAGATGATCCTGTGACAATGTCAGATTCAGGAATATTCCTTCTTTTGAGAACATCCAACTGGATTATGTTCACCAAGCTTCCCCCATCAATGAGAATCATGCGACCAAAATGGTTAGAGATAAATAATGTAATAACCAAACCGTCATGATGAGGATCATGTATGTCCACACGATCATCCTCATCAAAGGATATGACTTTTTCCTGGGTAAGAATGGAAGTTCGAACAGGTCTGTCCCCATTTTCCATCTTTGTTTCCTTTGCATGTCTTTTAGCTGCTGAGAACCTCCGAAGATGAAATGGATGATTTGAGCATCAGCTGGTGGAGGAGGAGCTTTTCCAGGAACTTTCTCAGAATCCTGGATCCTTGACTTTTTCCTTCCAAGCAATTTCTTCAAGTATCCTTTGCTCAAAAGATAACCTTTCTCCTTCCTTAATACTATGCACTCATCTGTGAGATGACCAAAATCCTCATGGTAAGCACACCATTTCTGTTGGTGCATATATCTGTCGACTTTGTCTTGTATCGAGTCTTGTATTTAGATAGGATAAAACAGAGCTCGGTAGTCAAGAAAATAGGTTTTTAGGGTTGTTAGACCAGTTCACACGTACTGGCAAAGCCAGTTCGTACGAAGTGGCACTTCGTGTGAACTGGTGATGCCTGTTTCATGCGAACTGGCAATCTCTATAAATAGGGAGCTCATGTTTTCATTTGTAACATTCCTGATTCTGGTAGCGAAGTTCTGCCGAAGTGTCTCCAGCCCGTGTATCTTTGTCAAATCAATACAAGAGACAGTTTAAGTGATTCTAAGTACATATCAAGCTAAATGAAGATCAAATCACTGAATTCCGCCTTTGATTTGGTCAAGAACTCTTCTGAATGACTCGTTTAGGTTGAATCTCGATCCTACAAGTGGTATCAGAGCTCAGGAGGAAGAGTTCTTACCATTTCAGCCTGATTTCATCAAAATTTCTGATTTCTACTCACTTTCTTTATGATTTTTCAAAATTAACCACGATTTCACGGATAAAATGGACTGATTTTGTAATATAACAAGCGAAATACAGTTTTAATCGATCCTTGAAAGAATCAGATCTAAAATCGACCTAAAACTTGATCAATTTTGACAAAAACATAGCCGATTGTGTGACATCAGCATCAATTCGTACGAATTGCTCACCAGGTCGTGTGAAACAGTGTTCAATTCGCACGAATTGGACATAATTGACTTAGTTCGCTTGAAGTGAACTTCCAATTCACACGAAGTGGGCCTCACTTCGCACCAAGTCGTCCCAGGTCGCACCAGGTTGTCCCAATTCGCTTGAAAGTGACTCTAGTTCGCTTGAAATGTGACCAGTTCGCTTGAAAAACTCCAGTTGGTGTGAGAATTGTTATTCATGTCGTGTGAAGTGATTATAAGGTCTCCAGTTCGCATCAAGACTCCAGTTCATTTGTAATTTCCCAGTTCGCTTGAAATTGACCAGTTCGCAACAAATCCAGTTCGTGTGAGATCTCAGTTCGTTTGAAAGTCTGAGTTTGTGAAATTTTTGAAACCGAAACATGGAAAACGAATTCTACAACGCATTTGCTACCCCGATCACTGTAACTCAGAACACGATGTTAGAAAATGAAATGGGCACCATGCAAAAACCGCCTAAGCTCATGAATATTGAGGAGTCTGAAGATGTAAAGAGCCAGTTTCTGATTCTAGAACTGTGAAAGGATAGAGTCAGGTTGAGATACTTTGAAAGAGTGTGAAGACTGATCAAGACTGAAGAGTTGACATTCTGAAGACTCGACACCGAAGACTTCGTCAACATCCAAGGGGGAGTCTGTTGGTGCATTTGTCTTTCGACTTCGTCTTGTATCGAGTCTTGTAACTAGAATGATTGAACAGGACACGTAGTACGAAAGAAACAGGATCAGCTCACTATTATCAGCAGAAAAACAATATTCAGAAATAGGAGGATAATCCTCATCATCTTCCTCTTGTTTTACAGCATGCACATTCTGGTTGTCATGCTTCGAGTATTGCTTGGATCAGTTATTCTTGAAATAGGATCCTTGTTTGTCTTGCTTTGTGGATCCTGACAACCTCTCCTGGATCCTTTTGTCATCCTCTAAACGGATGAACCTAAGGGCCCTGTTCCTTACCTCATCTAGGTTCCTGCAAGGCGTCATAACAAGATCATCATAGAACTGAGAATCCTTAAGTAAACCCATTTTAAAAGCCTCTACAGCTGTAGCAATATCTAAATTAGGAATCTCTAAGGATTCTCTACTGAATTTAGTTATGTAATCCCTTAGTGATTCATGTTGACCTTGCGTTACCCTATATAGATCACTAATTAATCGTTCAAATCATCTACTGCATGAGAATTGGCTATTAAACAAATTAACTAGATTAGCAAATGAAGTAATAGAGTAAGGGGGAAGACTTAGCAGCTGTTAGGGATGGATTTTCTATACCTATGGATCACGGATCCTCAGTTCAGTTTGAATTAGGGATCCTCAGGAGACGTTGCAGGTTTAAGGATCTGGGATCCTCATTATTATCCTAACACTAATGGTTGTTTCCACTATGTTTAAATTCGTTTTGCAGAAGTATTCAAATGGGACTTAGTCTTGCCGAGATTCCAGGAGAATATGCTCTATTATTCTGCACGTGCATGGCTTGTATGACCGTTATGGAAGTCGTGGGAAGCTAGCACATTTTGCGAATTATTTGTTAATTAGATTATTTCCATTTTTAAAAGGAGATAACAAGCTTGATAGTTAGAAAAATTGACAACATACACACTCTCGTGAACTCTCTGCAACTCATTGGCGATTACACACATTTTGCACACTAGTGATCCTTGTAACAAGCTTGTTGTCATCCTGATCTGTAACCTTTACTTGTTGAATATAGTTGGTGATCGGTAGTTTCCATCACCCGAGGTTTTTTGTGCCGGAGATTGATGTGGTCTAAATTATACATATTTTATGTCAATATTTCCTACACTTTTGAGTAGCTAGCGCAGGGCCGGTTATCTGCATGTTCAGAGTGAGCCTGAGAACAGGGCCCAAACAATTAAAGGGCCCAAAATTTTTGTTTTCTTTATATGTATATAGCCCAATTTTTTTACTGATTATATCCTAGGCCCAAACCCGATCGGTCAAAATAGGTAACAAACCCAATCCATGAACAGATTATAGGCCCACCTTTGTCAAAATACAATCAGTCGCTACTTGCAGGAAATCAAACGTCGCGTGATTCTTTGCTTTGCACCAGGGATTTCTGATCAAAGTCATCAAACGGCTGCAGGAGTGCGATTCAGGAGAATCATCAACATCCGGATTCCGGAGACATCCGCAAATCACGATTCCGATTCAGCAGGTATTATTTGTTCGAAACTTTGAATGTTTGTTGTCTTTTGAATTTTGATTTTTGTTTGTTGATTGAATATTGATGTTACTGTAATACTGTTGTTCCGAACGGCTGCAGGAGTGCGATTCAGATAATACTATTGTTTGAATGTACTGTTGTCTTTTGAGTCGCTAAGTGTTTTCATATTGTTAATTAGATTAAACTGTTATTGTTAATATTGATTAAACTGTTATTTAGATAATTAGATTGATTAAACTGTTATGAATGATTGAATGATTTCTAGTTTATTTAGATAATTGTGATTGAATGGTTGATGAGTTTATGTTATATAAAGATTTGCGAATAGGGCCCAAAATTTTTATCTCGAACAGGGCCAAAAATTTTTTTGGGATTTTCGGAGACGGCCCTGAGCTAGCGGGTTATTTTTATTACATTCTACTCATTGCTCATTCATATTTAATGTTTAATCATTTTAAGAAATAACAAGTCAAAATGATTAATAAACGAGCAAACGCGAGAGAGCTAAGAAATCAAGGGACTAAATATAGCATTTCTTGAAAGTTGTTAAAAATTAGAATGTGCATGGTGAAAAGAAAAGGTGCGCTAGACGTATTATGATGCTAGGGTTTTAAAGAGCAATCAAAATTACCATTATGCCATTATTGAATCTACTTAATTACAATAGTTGCCATCACATTATTGTTTTTGTGATTTAGATTGTTGAAGTCGGTTGGTGTAAAAAGGAATTCTACATAATTACATGATTTGCATGGCTTCACTTTCTTTAGTGTGGGCCGCGTGGAGTTATAGGAGGCCAAGCATACTTGGTGGATTTATTAGATCAGGCCCATACTTTGACTTATGTGATAGATGAGTCCAGGTCGTAAAAGAAGTGTATTGGACATCAAACACAATGCGGTAGTCCAATAAAAAGATATATAAGAAAGATTAGCCGCACACATAAATCATTCTAGGAGGCAGACGAAGTTAGACGGCTGCATATCAGAGGAGACGGCAGAAGGAAAAGAAGAAAAAAATCAAGAGAGGAGAAGGGGATTGGTTTGAGTTTCAAGTCACGGTTCAAGATTCAAGTCTGGGTTCACAAACGAGTTAGCTTTACAGTTTTTAATTAGACTTTGTGTTTTTTTTAAGACTTGTGAACATGATGTTTTTGATATCTCAGACTTGTCTATTGTTTATGACTATGATTCTTGGCTAATTAGCTTATCTACCCGGGTTTGTGATGAATATTTATTGATAATTGGTAATTTCTCGGTTTTGATAATTTTGTGATGGATAAATATTAAAGTAAAAGACCTAATTATATTTGATTAGATGTGTCTGCGTGCTTTACTCTAATTTATTATCGTTCAATCTTTCCTCATGTGTCTTTGTGAATGTCTTTCATGTATAGATGCATGTTAGGTTACCTACTTTGTGTTTGTAACTAGTTAATGGTTTATGGTGCACGTACTCCATAGGAACGTTGTTTGATAATTTAGAGGAGTTTAGTGTTCTACCTATTCTTGAGACCGGGAGGAGATAGATAGTTGGGATTGTCTTTGGTGCTGGGTATTTAGGTGCAGTGAGACCGGGAGGAGATCTGTCTAAGTTCCCTAGTATTATTTGTTTTCCTAAGTATTGTCAAGTGTTTTTAGGTTACCCCATGCACTCTAGGGTGTATTGTGATTAGTGAGACCGAGAGGAGATCTAGTCTTTGGGTACTTTAGTATTGTTGGAGAGACCGGGAGGTGATCCAACCCATACCAGTGAGCTTTATTTGACCTTTAGGACCTTAGGAGAAGTTGATGAGACCGGGAGGAGATTCAACTTATCTTTAGTCTTAGAGTCTCGTATTATTAGAAGCTGGTTCCATCATAGTTACCATTGCCGAGAGAAAACCGATAGTCACGAATAGGATTCCAAACCTGGGTAGTACTTTCTCATCCTTGATTTCACCTTAGTAGCCTTCAGCCTGCTTCTAGATAGTATAGTTCATCCTAGTTAATTCCTTTGGTTTAATTAGTTAAAACCCCAAAATCCAATCAAATCAAATAAATCAGTTAAGTAATTAGTTGAGTTAGAGTCTAGTTAGCGTTGCTAGTGTCTCGTGGGTTCGATACTCGGACTTCATTAGGCTTTACTACGTACGATAGGTACACTTGCCTGTCAGTGGTCTAGCATTTAGAGAGTCTTAGTTTATAAATTTAAAACTAGGGTGTCTAGATTAGGTTAGTAGTTTTTATAGACCGCATTTGCACATCAAGTTTTTGGCGCCGTTGCCGGGGACACTTAGGCGATTGCGTTATTAGCTTTGACTGATCTTATTTGTTTACTTGGTCTTATTTGTAGTTTGAGTCTTAGGGTTTGAGTCTAGTAGTAGGGTGTCGAGTCATTATTTTTGTAAATATTTTTTATTAGTTAGTTTGTTTTTTTTTTTCTTTCCTTTCTCTACTTTGTGCTGTTTTTGCTACTCTCTTCATGGCAGGTTATCATAGCGAGTACCCTCCCTATGTTTGGGCGTTCGTGGAATCATGTCAAATATTCGCTCAGATAACGGCAACAGCACAGGACCAAGGAGATCCGAGGTTTCCCGAAATGTTCACCATTCTTGAGCGAATGATCGAGACACTGAGTCAAATGATTAAGGAAAGCATAAATCAGCACGTACATCCAAGGTGTCAGGACTGTGGTGGACCGCACTGGTATGAAGATTGTCCTGTTTACTATGCTGATAATATTGACTTTGAGAGCTATGGGGGAGAAGAAGAAGTAGTAGAGATAAAAGAGGTTGAAGAGGAGCTTCCCAGTAATCTCGAGTTGTCTGATATAGGACTGGAGACGACAACGGACGATTCAGTCCCACCTCCGGTTAAACAGGACGTGACGCTTAATTGGTATTCCACGCCATGGTATTACGGTCCTGAACCCATTGTTGATGACTTCTGGAGAGACGATGATGAGAGAGAAAAAGCTAAAAAAGAGCCACTTAACAAGATGGAGAATGAGAAAGGGGAGCATGTACCATCTTGGGAGGAGGAGTTTGGTGATGAGTTGGTAGGTTTGCCAACTCTTGAAGATGAAGAATTTGACCCGGTTGGTGATCTCGCCTATTTAGAGATATTACTTGTAGGGGCGCCAACCATGGTGATCAAATATACACCGAACGTAAAAGAGGAAGTGGTTGAAGAGTTTGACAGCTGGCCCGTGAAAGATTTAGATGTTGGATCGCCATCATATATAAAATCACGGGAGAAGGCACAGAGAAACTTGGATCAACATAGTCTGAGGGTGCAGAGATGGTACAAAAGGAAGCTTAAGGGAACATTAAAGTGTACAGAAAACCATTCTCCTCATTACATGCCACGAATCAAGTTTGGTCCAGGTAAGTTTAAATATTGGTGGGTTGACCCATTTGAGTTTTCTAGATTGTTTTTCAATTTCACAAACGATTTCTTATTGAAAACTGGTAAAAGAGTGGAATTGAATGGGTTGGATACAGGTTGGATAAAGGAGAAACCTCCTGATTAAATTTAAGTGTGGGGAGGTTTGTAGAGTTTGTATTTTGAGTCGTTTATTTGGTACCATGAGTCTAATTTAGTAGTTTTGAGTCGTTTTTTTTAGAGTCGGTACTGCTTTGGTTTTGCTTGTTTTTGTTTGTGCAGGTTTGAATATGTACCACCCGTACTCAATCTCCATTCGGGTGATTTTGGAGCTGCTTTTCAAATATCAGGCACTTACTGTTGGAAAATAAGTGAAAATAGCATTTTTCACAAATATAGGAAAATGATTTTTTCCTATTTTGGACTAGAAATAAATATAATAAAATGAGCGGGTTTTATATATTTATTTGTGGGTTTGTGTTCTATGTTGGAAGACCTTCGCAACGAACTAAACCACGTCCAAAACGGAGCTAAGATGAATGAGATATCGATGCTCAAAGTTGGGTGTTTGGAACATTCAATGCTGAAACAAAAGGGAAAGTAGCACCTTGTCCCACATCGGATGAGAGTTGGAACTTAAATGGGTATTTAAGGTGGAACTCTCCATCCTTATTGTTTCATGGAAGCACACACTAGTGTCCTCGCGAAGGGTGCGGAGCACCCTAACTCGCACTCGCACTCGCACACGCTCGCGCGCGCGCGTGGCGTGGGCGATGAGGCGCAATGTGGCGCTTTGATGGCGCACTTTGCACTTCGCATCGCCGCGAGCCGCTTGAGAGCCGCCTTTGTATTTTTGACCACGTGCGCGTGGTGGAGCACAAGGGTTGCAAGGACCAAGTGGTAGGTGATGCGGCGCATGACGTGGCAGTCATGCGCATGCGCGCGTGGGTGCACGCATGGTGCATGGGTCCTGCTGTGTCGTGCGCGGCGCACCAGAGTGAGCCAATACGGCGCGACTGTGTGGCGCGCTCGTATAGCCGCACAGGTGACGTGGCGCACGCGCGCATGGACTTGAGCCAAGAGGACGCACTACATGGGTGACGTGGCGCGCGCGCACGGGTTTGAGCCAAGAGGCCGCACCGCGCATGGGCGCGCGGCGCACGGCTATGAGCCAAGAGGCCGCACCGTGCATGGGCGCGCGGCGCACGGCTGTGAGCCAAGAGGCTGCACCGCGCATGGGCGCGCGCGCGCACAGAAAGCTTCCAGCATTGAATAACAGAACAGTTTCAGTTCAGCTTCGTAACTGACGAGTTAATGGGCTTAGACTGAGAATTAAATGACGTCTTAAATTGCATTAAAGACGTTTAATGCAATTTAAACCTCTCTTTAATTCGTTTTTAACTGTTTCGAATCTGGAGCTGTATAAATACAGCTCCATACCCAGCAGAGAAGAATACCCAGCTACACAACAGCAATCACAACTTTCTCTCTAGAAATTTTTCTGATCTTTTCTTTGCAGTCTCAAGGTAACCTTCGGGTTGTAGGTCTACTCCGGCAGTACTACTGCTCCGGCTGTTGTACCCTGGGAAACAAAACGAGTACTCCTGGGAGACTCGGAATTTGTTTTAAGGGAAGCGTGTGTTCACGTGCCTCAGCCAATTCTGTTTCATCTTCATTCTTGTATTGTCTTTATTTCAGTTGTAATTGTACCAGTAATTTGTTTTCTCATTTCTGTATTGTAATCAAGTTTAATAAAATTTGTTTATTTTATTTAATTTATGCGAACGGTTCCTACAATCTTAAAACAAATTTTTAAAACCGTTCGTGTAATCAAAACCATTCTGTTTGTGATTCAAACCAGTTTTGTTTTCACTCAGTTTGGGTTTTAAAAACAGATTTTTTGTGTTTTCATCTTCAAAGGAGCGACTTTGGTTGAAAACATTTTTTGATTACTTCAGAATTTGTCCTAAAAATTGATAAAACTTTCTGATTTGGTCTTCAAAGTTGGACTTAGAAGCCAGTCAGTAAGTTCTAAAATTATAAATTTTCTGTTTTTGGTCTTCAAAGTTGGACTTAGAAGCCGAAACAGTAAATTGTGGTAAAATTAAAATTTATTAGTTTACTTCTGTTTTGTGCGTAAAACAGAATTTTTTGGACTAAAAAGTTTAAATTTTTAATTTTACAGCATGTCGAACGAGAATGTCAACGTTAACAACACTGCGAATGTTGTGACGGGAACCCCCTTGAACGCCACCACTGTGGGAGCGTCCACAGTGGCCAATCACGCGGAACGACCCGAGAAGTTCTCGGGTCTACACTTCAAAAGGTGGCAACAGAAGATGTTCTTCTACCTGACCACCATGAACCTTGCGAGGTTCTTGACGGAAACCGCTCCCCAACCTGTGGAAGGGGAGACCGACGCACAAAGACAGTGCGCGGTAGATGCGTGGAAGCATTCGGATTTCATATGTCGTGGCTATGTGTTAAACGGCCTAGCAGATGCGTTGTATAATGTGTACTACAACGTCAAGACTTCCAAAGAACTTTGGGATGCCTTGGACAAGAAGTACAAAACGGAGGATGCTGGCACAAAGAAATTTGTGGTAGCCCGTTTTTTGGATTTCAAAATGGTTGATTCTAAAAGTGTTATGAATCAAGTCCAAGAATTCCAAATTATACTACATGACATCTTTGCGGAAGGCATGACACTTAGCGAGACATTTCAAGTGGCAGCGTTGATTGAAAAGTTACCTCCTGGTTGGGTGGATTTTAAGAATTATCTTAAACACAAACGAAAGGAGATGACTTTAGAGGACCTTATTGTTCGTCTTCGGATTGAAGAGGGCAATAGAATTGCCCTTAAAGGCAACCAAGCGCAAGCTTCTGCTAGCGCAAATTTGGTTGAGCATGGGCAATCCTCTAAGGGCGCGAAGGGTAAGGGGAAAAAGGACAAGGAGAAAGCAAAGGCTAGCAAAGAAAGGGGTTGTGAAAAAGAAACCTCCAACGTTCCAAGGAACTTGTTACAACTGTGACGAGCCGGGGCATCGGGCTAACCATTGCAAGAAACCAAAGCGTGAGCGTGCGCATATGGTGGATGAAGACGGAATGCCTTTGGTGGCAATGATTTCCGACAAAAGCGCGATGATGGATGAGGTCAATACTGTGACCAACACTCCAAAAGGATGGTGGATTGATACGGGCGCGACCCGTCATGCTTGCGCGGACAGAAGCCTATTTACCACCTTCAAGGCGCTTTCTGGAGAAGATAAGCTGTATATGGGAAATACAGCCACCGCTGACATCATGGGTGAAGGAACGGTGATCTTGAAGTGGACTTCGGGGAAGGAGCTCACTCTAAGCAACGTGTTGTATGTCCCGGACTTGCGAAAGAATCTAGTCTCGGGTTGGTTGCTTAACAAGTTTGGATTTCGTTTAGTCTTTGAGAGCGATCAATTTGTGTTAACTAAACGAGGAATGTATGTAGGCAAGGGCTATGCCCAAAATGGTATGTTCAAATTGAATGTAATGGCTGTCAAAAAGGACATGAATAAAATTGCTACTACTTCTACTTATATGCTTGAGTTTTCTGAATCGAATAAATGGCATGGTAGATTAGGTCACGTTAATTTTAATTCTTTACGCCGTTTAATCAATTTAAATTGCATACCAACATTCCATATTGATTCACACTATAAATGTGAAACATGTGTAGAATCCAAACTTACAAGAACATCATCCAAATCGGTTGAACGAATAACCGAACCCCTTGATTTAATTCACACCGATATTTGTGATTTAAAAGCGGTACCCACAAGAGGTGGAAATAAGTACTTCATCACGTTTATTGACGATAGTACTAAATATTGCTATGTATATTTACTAAAAGTAAAGATGAAGCAATAAGTAAATTTATCTTGTATAAAAATGAAGTTGAGAATCAACTTCAAAAGAAGATAAAAGCTTTGCGAAGCGACCGAGGAGGCGAATATGTTGCACCTTTTGCCGATTTATGCGCAAAAAGTGGCATTGTACATGAGTGTACACCTCCTTATTCTCCACAATCAAATGGCGTGGCGGAACGAAAGAACCGCACATTGAAAGAAATGATGAACGCCATGTTGATAAGTTCTGGGGTGAGCCAGGAAATGTGGGGGGAGGCCATTCTCTCGGCCAATTATCTTTTGAACAAGATACCATTGAAAAAGAGAGACGAGACTCCATATGAGTTATGGAAAAAGAAAAAGCCTTCATATAAATACTTGAAAGTGTGGGGGTGCCTAGCAAAGGTGATTGTACCACCTCCTAAGGCTCTTAAGATAGGACCCAAAACTGTTGATTGCATATTTATTGGGTATGCGCATCAAAGTAGTGCACATCGCTTTCTTGTACATGAGTCCAAGAATCCTGATGTACACGTAAACACTATCATGGAGGTGAATCCTAACGTTGTGTCTTACTTTGAAAATGTGTTTCCTTTGAGAAGACAAACACATGCAACGTCATTAACACCTAATTTTGAAGTAGGTGAAAGCTCATCTAGACGAGATGATGAGGTAGTTCATGATAAGACACATGAACAATCTGAGGTTGAAGAAAGTGACCGTAGGCGAAGCAAAAGGCCAAGGGTTGAAAAATCCTTCGGTCCAGACTTCGTTAGCTATATGGTAGAGGGCGAGCCCAATACATATCGCGAAGCGGTTTCTTCTTCAGAAGGACCTCAATGGAAAGAAGCAATAAGAAATGAAATAGATTCTATATTGCAAAATCATACTTGGGAGTTAGTAGATCTTCCACCTGGTTGCAAACCACTTGGATATCGTTGGATATTCAAAAGGAAGATGAAAACTGATGGAAGTATTGATAAATACAAGGCTAGGTTGGTGATTAAAGGATTTAGACAAAAGGAAGGTCTAGATTACTTTGATACCTACTCGCCTGTGACGCGCATAACCTCGATTAGATTGGTTCTTGCTATAGCGGCTTTAAGAAATTTGGAAGTTCACCAAATGGATGTTAAAACCGCATTTCTAAATGGCGATTTAGAAGAAGAGATTTACATGGAGCAACCTGAAGGTTTCTCCGCCCCAGGTCAAGAGGGTAAAGTATGTAAACTCGTCAAGTCTTTGTATGGCTTGAAGCAAGCACCAAAACAATGGCACCAAAAGTTTGATCATGTCATGATTGACAATGGTTTCAAAATAAATGAGTGCGACAAATGTGTTTATTTCAAAGACACAATTGAAGGTTATGTGATTTTATGCCTTTATGTAGACGATATGCTTATCATTGGGAGTAATGATAAAATTATCAAAGCTA
This sequence comes from Helianthus tuberosus, assembly GCA_030545235.1. Lineage (NCBI taxonomy): Eukaryota > Viridiplantae > Streptophyta > Magnoliopsida > Asterales > Asteraceae > Helianthus > Helianthus tuberosus. Next base: position 53,551,896 of record CM060377.1, on the reverse strand, counting down.
CTAAAAGCATGTTGAAAGCGAGATTTGACATGAAAGACATGGGTTTAGCTGATGTGATTCTTGGAGTAAAGATCATAAGAACCCAAGAAGGTCTTGTGTTAAGTCAATCTCACTATGTGGATAAAATTCTTGAAAAATTCAACTCGGGAGATACGAGTGTAGCTCGAACTCCAGTTGATACCTCCCAACATCTTAAGAAGAATAAGGGAGATGGAGTTGCTCAGTTAGAGTATTCAAGAATTATTGGCAGTCTAATGTATCTAATGACATGTACTAGACCCGACTTGGCTTACGCGGTGAGTAGGCTAAGTAGATACACCAGCAATCCGTGCGCGGATCATTGGAAGGCTATCACGAGGGTGCTTAAATACATAAGATACACAAGAGATTATGGACTGCATTATACCCGACAACCAGCAGTGATCGAAGGATACACTGATGCAAACTGGATATCGGATAATAAAGATTCCAAATCAACAAGTGGTTATGTATTTACACTTGGAGGAGCTGCTATTGCTTGGAAGTCTTCTAAGCAAACGGTCATAGCAAGATCCACAATGGAATCCGAATTTATCGCCTTGGATAAGTCAGGCGAGGAGGCGGAATGGCTACGTCAATTCGTGGAAGATATTCCAAGATGGCCAAAGCCTTTGCCAGCCATATGTGTACATTGTGATAGCCAATCAGCGATTGGTAGAGCTCAAAGCTTGATGTACAATGGCAGATCAAGGCATATGCGACGTAGACATAACACGATACGACAACTACTCTCAACGGGTGTTATCACAATTGATTATGTGAGATCAGCGGATAACATTGCGGACCCGTTTACAAAAGGCTTAAGCAGAGAGTTAGTAGAAACGTCGTCAAGAGGAATGGGACTAAAGCCCGTGGTAAATGGGAATATGAGGGAAACCTAACTTAGTTGACTGGAGATCCCAAGATCTAAGTTCAATAGGACAACTTAATCATATTACCAAACGGAGTCACTGTGGGGGAGTACCCCAAACCAAATAAAAGGGAGTTAGTTATATACTTCCTAGTCCATTCCAATCAGTGACATTGAAGTAAGGCTAAGCATATTAAGGTTAAGGATTTCGGGAAATCAAATAACCATGATGCTTTTAATGATTCAGAGGAATCACCTATGTTAGAGAGAAGTAGGGTCGCTTCGAATGGATTTGTGGGGTGCGCAAATCCTAGAGCTCTCGCAGAACCAGGCTAGTGTTCCAGGACCATAATAGGACACGACAATGAGGAGTTGGCCAAACCAGGGAGAGTATTGTGTGAAGTGTATTGTCGTTTACACAAATGGGGGTATGTTCAAGGACATCGCGTCTACATACCGCTAGTAAGCTAAGTGCGCTTCACAAAAGAAGGTTCAAAGAGTAAAACCTACCTATCTTGCAATACTCAACTGTCGAAGTTTATCGTTGAAAAGTGTAAGGAAAAGATCCATTTCCATACATGTGGGGGATTGTTGGAAATTTGATGAAAATAGCATTTTTCATGTGGGGGATTGTTGGAAAATAAGTGAAAATAGCATTTTTCACAAATATAGGAAAATGATTTTTTCCTATTTTGGACTAGAAATAAATATAATAAAATGAGCGGGTTTTATATATTTATTTGTGGGTTTGTGTTCTATGTTGGAAGACCTTCGCAACGAACTAAACCACGTCCAAAACGGAGCTAAGATGAATGAGATATCGATGCTCAAAGTTGGGTGTTTGGAACATTCAATGCTGAAACAAAAGGGAAAGTAGCACCTTGTCCCACATCGGATGAGAGTTGGAACTTAAATGGGTATTTAAGGTGGAACTCTCCATCCTTATTGTTTCATGGAAGCACACACTAGTGTCCTCGCGAAGGGTGCGGAGCACCCTAACTCGCACTCGCACTCGCACACGCTCGCGCGCGCGCGCGTGGCGTGGGCGATGAGGCGCAATGTGGCGCTTTGATGGCGCACTTTGCACTTCGCATCGCCGCGAGCCGCTTGAGAGCCGCCTTTGTATTTTTGACCACGTGCGCGTGGTGGAGCACAAGGGTTGCAAGGACCAAGTGGTAGGTGATGCGGCGCATGACGTGGCAGTCATGCGCATGCGCGCGCGGGTGCACGCATGGTGCATGGGTCCTGCTGTGTCGTGCGCGGCGCACCAGAGTGAGCCAATACGGCGCGACTGTGTGGCGCGCTCGTATAGCCGCACAGGTGACGTGGCGCACGCGCGCATGGACTTGAGCCAAGAGGACGCACTACATGGGTGACGTGGCGCGCGCGCACGGGTTTGAGCCAAGAGGCCGCACCACGCATGGGCGCGCGGCGCACGGCTATGAGCCAAGAGGCCGCACCGTGCATGGGCGCGCGGCGCACGGCTGTGAGCCAAGAGGCTGCACCGCGCATGGGCGCGCGCGCGCACAGAAAGCTTCCAGCATTGAATAACAGAACAGTTTCAGTTCAGCTTCGTAACTGACGAGTTAATGGGCTTAGACTGAGAATTAAATGACGTCTTAAATTGCATTAAAGACGTTTAATGCAATTTAAACCTCTCTTTAATTCGTTTTTAACTGTTTCGAATCTGGAGCTGTATAAATACAGCTCCATACCCAGCAGAGAAGAATACCCAGCTACACAACAGCAATCACAACTTTCTCTCTAGAAATTTTTCTGATCTTTTCTTTGCAGTCTCAAGGTAACCTTCGGGTTGTAGGTCTACTCCGGCAGTACTACTGCTCCGGCTGTTGTACCCTGGGAAACAAAACGAGTACTCCTGGGAGACTCGGAATTTGTTTTAAGGGAAGCGTGTGTTCACGTGCCTCAGCCAATTCTGTTTCATCTTCATTCTTGTATTGTCTTTATTTCAGTTGTAATTGTACCAGTAATTTGTTTTCTCATTTCTGTATTGTAATCAAGTTTAATAAAATTTGTTTATTTTATTTAATTTATGCGAACGGTTCCTACACTTACCAAGTGTACCAGTCAGTTAAAAGCCGATCGCGACCGAAATGCTATACGATCGAGCTGGATTGGATGAAAGTTTGGAGCTTACGCGTCATAAAACCAGCTAAGTCCTTTCCAATTTGCCCTTTGTCTTTTATTTCTTATTTATTTTAGTCTTTTGAGTCGGTTTCCATCCTACATTGAGGGCAATGTAGAGTTTAAGTGTGGGGATGGGAAACTATCGTTTGTATTTAGTTACTAGAGTCTTGAGTCAAAAAAAAAATTGAAAAAAATAAAAAAATTCAAAATTCAAAAAAAAAAAGAGTTGGTTTTGCGAGTCCCGGTCCTTTAGCGCGTAGAAAACAAAAACCTTTTCAAAACGTCGGCCAAAAACGGTTTAATTGTCGAATTTACGAGTCGGAGAGCACATGTTTCTTTAAGTTGCGGGATAGTAGGTTGACTGAATCGGTTTTTTTTTTTGGAGTAAAAGGTTTTGGGATGCCTAGGATAGTGGATGGAGCCGGAGAGTTAATTGGTTGTGCATTGTCGATATCGGTAGCCCTTATTTTCCACATGAAAGTGAGATTTGAGCCTTTACATGTTTCATATTTATATGTTCACTACTTTCGTTTCATGTGTGTTTACCGACTTGTTGCATTACTTTAGAACTTGTGCGTTTTGATGCAGTTTGAGACCTTCGGTTAGGATTTGGCATGGATATGATAGAGGCATTAGGATCACCTTGTTTGTGTAGCCTTTGTGTTTGACCCGTTTCACCATTACCCTTAGATACCACTTTGAGCCTAAACCTTTCGTTTGTTACCCATTGTTGATTTGATAACCGGATCGTGTTATGTCATTTGTGTTTTTCCCAAAAAAAAAAAAGAGAAAAAGCCAAAAAGAAAATATGAAAAAATGAAAAAAAAGAAAAAATAAATAAAATAAAGTTGTGGGTCAAAATGACCAGTATGTTAGTTTTTGTTTCGTACTTATCCGGTTTATCGTATGATTATGTGTTTAGCCAATTCTTCCCAAATAAAAAAAATAATAAAAAAATAACCTACCTTTAGCCCTTACCTACCCAATAAAGTCCTCTTGATCCGTGTTGAATTTTAACATTTAGGTGGAGATCTGATTGACGTACAAGCTTATGATAGTATGCTTCATAGTTTGGTTTTGAGAGTTCACTCGAAATATTATATATATTAGCCGAGGGTTGAGTGAAATTGTGAGGGGTATTGGCAGTGCATAATTGATTGCTTGAAGGTAAGAAAAACTTGATTAGGTAGGCCCGTTTTCATTTAAATATTATGATTCGTCACCTTTTGAACGTTGTAAGTCTTGCGAAACCGCTGTGTTTGATGATTTCGTAGTTCGCGTTATAACTTGTTTGAGACTTGTGTTATTGTTAAGTGTTTGAGTTGAACATGTTGCTTGGATTTTGCATAAGTCTTTTTCAGGGACGAAAAAGGTTTAAGTGTGGGGATATTTGATGTGGTCTAAATTATAGATATTTTATGTCAATATTTCCTACACTTTTAAGTAGCTAGCGGGTTATTTTTATTACATTCTACTCATTGCTCATTCATATTTAATGTTTAATCATTTTAAGAAATAACAAGTCAAAATGATTAATAAACGAGCAAACACGAGAGAGCTAAGAAATCAAGGGACTAAATATAGCATTTCTTGAAAGTTGTTAAAAATTAGAATGTGCATGGTGAAAAGAAAAGGTGCACTAGACGTATTATGATGCTAGGGTTTTAAAGAGCAATCAAAATTACCATTATGCCATTATTGAATCTACTTAATTACAATACTTGCCATCACATTATTGTTTTTGTGATTTAGATTGTTGAAGTCGGTTGGTGTAAAAAGGAATTCTACATAATTACATGATTTGCATGGCTTCACTTTCTTTAGTGTGGGCCGCGTGGAGTTATAGGAGGCCAAGCATACTTAGTGGATTTATTAGATCAGGCCCATACTTTGACTTATGTGATAGATGAGTCCAGGTCGTAAAAGAAGTGTATTGGACATCAAACACAATGCGGTAGTCCAATAAAAAGATATATAAGAAAGATTAGCCGCACACATAAATCATTCTAGGAGGCAGACGAAGTTAGACGGCTGCATATCAGAGGAGACGGCAGAAGGAAAAGAAGAAAAAAATCAAGAGAGGAGAAGGGGATTGGTTTGAGTTTCAAGTCACGGTTCAAGATTCAAGTCTGGGTTCACAAACGAGTTAGCTTTACAGTTTTTAATTAGACTTTGTGTTTTTTTTAAGACTTGTGAACATGATGTTTTTGATATCTCAGACTTGTCTATTGTTTATGACTATGATTCTTGGCTAATTAGCTTATCTACCCGGGTTTGTGATGAATATTTATTGATAATTGGTAATTTCTCGGTTTTGATAATTTTGTGATGGATAAATATTAAAGTAAAAGACCTAATTATATTTGATTAGATGTGTCTGCGTGCTTTACTCTAATTTATTATCGTTCAATCTTTCCTCATGTGTCTTTGTGAATGTCTTTCATGTATAGATGCATGTTAGGTTACCTACTTTGTGTTTGTAACTAGTTAATGGTTTATGGTGCACGTACTCCATAGGAACGTTGTTTGATAATTTAGAGGAGTTTAGTGTTCTACCTATTCTTGAGACCGGGAGGAGATAGATAGTTGGGATTGTCTTTGGTGCTGGGTATTTAGGTGCAGTGAGACCGGGAGGAGATCTGTCTAAGTTCCCTAGTATTATTTGTTTTCCTAAGTATTGTCAAGTGTTTTTAGGTTACCCCATGCACTCTAGGGTGTATTGTGATTAGTGAGACCGAGAGGAGATCTAGTCTTTGGGTACTTTAGTATTGTTGGAGAGACCGGGAGGTGATCCAACCCATACCAGTGAGCTTTATTTGACCTTTAGGACCTTAGGAGAAGTTGATGAGACCGGGAGGAGATTCAACTTATCTTTAGTCTTAGAGTCTCGTATTATTAGAAGCTGGTTCCATCATAGTTACCATTGCCGAGAGAAAACCGATAGTCACGAATAGGATTCCAAACCTGGGTAGTACTTTCTCATCCTTGATTTCACCTTAGTAGCCTTCAGCCTGCTTCTAGATAGTATAGTTCATCCTAGTTAATTCCTTTGGTTTAATTAGTTAAAACCCCAAAATCCAATCAAATCAAATAAATCAGTTAAGTAATTAGTTGAGTCAGAGTCTAGTTAGCGTTGCTAGTGTCTCGTGGGTTCGATACTCGGACTTCATTAGGCTTTACTACGTACGATAGGTACACTTGCCTGTCAGTGGTCTAGCATTTAGAGAGTCTTAGTTTATAAATTTAAAACTAGGGTGTCTAGATTAGGTTAGTAGTTTTTATAGACCGCATTTGCACATCAGAGATCATATCTTGATCAAGGGCTTTTTCCTCGTATAAATCCTTGTGTCTCTTGTTCATTTCATTTACAAATTATTCATACATTTGTTCATTTATTCAAGCATCACACCTCACAAAATAAGATTTGGTTGCATTATCCTAGTCTGATTTTTGACCAAAACAGTTTGGCGCCCACCGTGGGGCAATTGGTGCTTCATTTCTGAGAAATTTCGTTCATTGTGATCATTTCGGTTCATTACCTTCAACCACATGGCTTCTTCGGCGAAGAACACTTCAAGCTCTATGCCGGCGGTCACTTCTTCACAGGGCATTCCACCTTTGCCTCCAGCACCTTTTGGATCCCAGAAGAATGCTGAGAATGCTGCGAAGAAACAAAGCCCCATTTTCTCAAAACCACCAACTTCTGCTGTTTCTTCTAGCCCTACTAACAATGATCTTTATTCTTTGATTTTGCAAATGAAGGGTTACATGCAACAGCAGGACAAAACCAATGAAAGGATCCTTCAAGAGATTGATGATATCAAGAAATTGAAGAGATTAGCGGAGGATCACTCTCATTTGATGCCGAGATCGCTGAATTTCGACACTCTAGTCACAACTACCCAACACTCTACAGCTCCAGATGTCCAGTACCAGGGTGGATCATTGGGAATGCAATATGGATCAACGACAATGACTCAGGCTCAAGGATCCTACTTTCAGCCTTCAGGATCCTCTCTTCAGCCTCATGGATCCTCCTTCCAGCATCAGGAATCCTTCACTAGTTCAGGAGGATACATGGGGATGCAGACGGTTCAAGGATCCTACTCTCAGCATTCAGGATCCTTATTTCAGGTTCAAGGATCCTCATCTCAGGGTCAAGGATCCTCATCTTAGGCTCATGGATCCATGGATTATCCTCCAAGACCCCCAACTTCGGTGTATCAAGGATCCAACATCTTCCAGGGTCAAGGATCCTTAAGAAGTGCAGAACCCAGAAGTTCAGAGATTCATTTGGGAGACTTCATACCAATGCAGACTATTGCTTCTTCTGGTCCCTCAGTTATACCAGAATCCCGTCAATACGGATTCACATCTGGAATCCCAAACTTGAATCCTCTAGGAGGTAACACTTGGAATAATTCTTATACTACTAACCATGGCATTATGCAGGATACAGGTATTAACCAAGCTATGGCCAGAGAATTACAAAAGCTTAAGGATATGATACCCAGCGTTCCAGGAGTGGTTAAGCCCATTCCTGAAATTCCAGATGGAAGCCACAAGATATCTCATTTTGCACCACCTATTTGTGATGCAGAGATACCTAAGAGATTTCAAATACCAACCATGAAGCTATATGATGGTTCAATGAATCCAGAAGAGCATGTAGCTCAATACAGAGAAAGGATGGTGTGACAACCGTCACTTTTCCATACAATCCGTACACTAAATAAACAGTAAACTGTGCTTTAATGACTGTGCATGATCTAGTTTACCAGACAAATAAATTTCTGAATTCCATGCAAGTGAATTCATGCACGATTTATACTACAAGAATTACTTTATGATAGCCTTGCGTCAAAAGTATTAGTAAACTCACCGGTAAGACACACTGTGTCAACAAAACTGCAGAAAGCAGTCAGACAATAGAATTGGAGCCTAGGTGTAGGTCCAGTGACAAGAATATATTAGAAACCCAAGAGCACATACAAGGGTTTATATATAGACATTACAAAAGCTAAAATACGCACTAAAAAGCACACGAAACGTACTTTAAGTGTAGAATTTATTTAAATTCAGCTATAATCAGGATTATGACACTGAAATATTATGCAGAATTTACGTTTTATTACCCAGAATACTTCCCCAAGTGTTGGGAATTGAAAGGGTTACAAAAAGATACTTGAAGGACACTAAACGGTGCAATTTAGTACTTTAACGGAACAGTGTCAAACCGAACAACCGGATATTACCCGGAACACAAAAATATTGCCAAGAACATTGTTTTATTTTTTCTGAGCTAGTTAGGGTCCCCGAACACCCTAACCCACTATATATTATATAACACATCATAATGCATCTTACAAGTATATAACACATAAAACACTAACCATTTTCCATTAAATCCTAACTAACTAAGTCTTGCATCCCAACCAAGTACCCTCCCCCCCCCCCCCCCTTACGGTTAGAAGACAAGGGATCCACCCCTTGATTTTAATCTAATTATTTATTAGATATGTTGGTTCTTTTGAAACATATAAACCAAAGGATTTCCACTTGTTGGAAGGAATTTTATAAAAACCCAAAGGACCTTCATTCCAATTCATTTCCATCATCTCCACTTCAACATACCACCCTCCTTCTTCCCCTTAATAACTCACGGCCAACACCCCTTTATTTACCATAATTTTTTTAGCAAATCTTCTTACATTCTAAGGCTTCCCTAAGGTGATTCAAGCATAATTAAAGAGGTTGCAAGCAAGGAGAGTTGAAGGACCTTCTTGGGGAGCTATTAACCACCACTTTTCTTCATCTTTCAACTTGTTCATCCCTAGCTACTAGTGCTAGTAGTAAGCTTCTTTGATCTTATTTTTACTTCTTATTTTGATGGTTAAAGGAAGTATTATGTTGAAAATCATAAGAACTCTAAGAACATAAACAAGTCTTGAACATAAACCAACATTAGTGATAAAGTATGGTTAAAATGATGAAGTAATCATGATAAATCTGAGTATATATACAATAATCTGCTGTAAATAACTTACGTTATGAGATAAATCTTTATTAGAAAGTATGGCGATCATATATGTGCGTTTTAGTAACATTTAACCTATAAAAAGCATGCTGATTTGCATTTTCAGCCACCTTCAACTGGCTGTAACCAGATTGTAACTTAACAAAAACTTGATTTTCTTGAGTCTGTCACGTGTAATTATGAAATACGGTTCCAATGGCACTGGAATCATAATTTTTGGACTTCGTTTACTATTTTTAAAGACCCTTTTTGTAACAGCAACTAAAACTGAGTTTTTACTGCAGTAAATGGGCGATATGTTTTTAGTCATAACTTAAGTTCTGTGTAGAATTAGCTCATGAAATTTGTACTGTAGATGACCACCGATATATTTGTAATTCTCCTAGTGGAATTTCGTAAATCGGACTTACGATGGATTTTAAATAAATTATTCCGTGGACTGCAGTCAGAAAAAGATGAATCTGATTGCAGTCAGGAAAATGAATTTTTATAAAATATTGGTAATGAATTGGATCCCGAGATTTTTACACAATAATATTTGGTTCGTTTAAGACATTCTGTAAAAATTTCGGAATTTTTGGAATAAGTTAACTATTTTATTAAAATCCCTGAAAACAGTCCAGTTTTGAAGATTAAAGCTAAAACGACATAAGTAGTAATTTGCGTGTCTAAATGTCGGGTAGGTTAGTTGAGAACGATCTAACGTGTTATATGTTAAAGAAAATGATATAAGTAAGACACTTAGTTAAAAATATAAATTATTTTTAACACAAGAATACATACATAAAAGATGGTGACTTGTACTTGTGCGTTACAAGTCTAGTGACTAACGATAATAAAACACGTTTAGGTCACGACGCTCTATAAGCAAAATCCGGTGAAGTTTACGACGCAAGGAACGCAAAGTTGTGAGTTCATGATCCCCCTTTTCCTTAACTGTTTTTTGGTTTTATAACTCTCGGGGGTGAAATACATGTTACACATAATACAATGTTTATAAATGGTATGATAACAAGAAGCACTCTTGGTGAGAACGAGTACCAAGTATGATGCGATTTGAGAATACAAAAATACAAGAAGCACTCTTGGTGAGAACGAGTACCAAGTATGATGCGTTTTAAGAGATGCCTAAGAAATACTAGATCATGTGAGCACAGACATAATACTAAAAATGCCATAAAGTCTTGGTGAAAACTAGTACCAAGCCATTAAAAACATTCATTAATTAGGGATGAGGGTTAGATCTAACGGGTACGGCCGAACCCCACTCATGGTCACAACTAGTACCTAGCAGTGCTTCGAAGTCCCAGTCAAGGTTAATCGACACAGTCGAGGGAAATCGACACAGTCGAGGTTAATCGACACAGTCGCGGGTAATCGACACAGTAACGGAGCCAACACTAATGCTCCCTATGTCCTCACATGCCTTAAAGGAGCCAACACTAATGCTCCCTATGTCCTCACATGCCTTAAAGGAGCCAACACCAATGCTCCCTATGTCCTCACATGCCTTAATGTCTTTGTACAAACATTCATTTAGTACATGGTGTACACAAGAAAACTTGATTTACACAAGAATACTTTATTTATACAAGATACATACTATGTTTTCATACAAGGTATGCAAAACACATGAACTCGCTCAACTTTATGTTGATGTTTTCCAAAATTACATGTATTTCAGGTGACAGGATGGATCTTGGGCGCATGTGTCGTAACTAGAAGTAGACTTCAAGTTTAGATATCATCCACTTTTGTTGAATTGTAACCTAGACAAAGGTTGTGTTTTTAAAACTTAAATAACAAGAGTTTGTAATACTCAAATTTTCATGAATGGATGAACATCGTTTTGAGCATGTAGTTGTTTATTACGATTGAATGCAATGATATTAAACCAGACACACATCATACGCTTCCGCAAAAGACAGGGTGTGACAGATGGAGATCAATCCAATTCCTGAGAGATTAAAAGAAGCATGTCTATGCAAGCGTTTCAGATCCACACTGACAGGATCAGCTCTTAAATGGCTGCTAAGTCTTCCCCCTTACTCTATCACTTCATTTGCTAATCTAGTTAATCTGTTTAATAGCCAATTCTCATGTAGTAGAAAATTTGAACGTTTAACTAGTGATCTATATAGAGCAACACAAGGTCAAAATGAATCACTTAGAGATTATATCACTAAGTTTAGTAAAGAATCCTTAGATATTCCTAATTTGGATATTGCTATGGCTGTAGAAGCCTTCAAAATGGGTTTACTTAGGGATTCATTGTTCTATGATGATCTTGTCATGACCCCTTGCAGGAATCTTGATGAAGTGAGAACCAGGGCCCTTAGATTCATCTGACTAGAGGATGATAAAAGGATCCAAGAAAGAGTCGCAGGATCCTCGAAGCAGGAAAAGCAAGGATCCTACTTCAGGAACAACAAGTCTAAGTCATACAACAAGTCTGATAACCAGAATGTGCATGCAGTAGAGCAAGAAGAGGAGGATGAGGATTATCCTCCCATTTCCGAATATTGTTTTTCTGTTGATAACAATGAACTAATCCTTGCAATGCAGAACTTAGGTGAAAAAGCAAGATGGCCCAGAAAAAAGTGATAAGCCAGCTGCAACAAAAGACAAATCCAAATGGTGTGCATATCATGAAGATTTCGGTCATCTCACTGAAGAATGCATTGCACTCAGAAAAGAGATTGGTTTCTTGTTAAGCAAAGGGCACTTGAAGGAGCTGTTGGGAAGAAAAAAGTCAAGGATCCAGGATCCTGAAAAAGTGCCGGAAAGAGCTCCTGCTCCTCCTGCTGATGCACGAATTATCAACTTCATATCCTGTGGATCAGACATATGTGGCACTTCCTTTTCAGCAGCCAAGAGGCATGCCAAGGAGACCAAGATGGATAATGGGGATAGACCCATCCGAACCTCTATTGTTACACAGGAAAAAGTTATTACTTTTGATGAGGATGATCGTGTGGATGTTCAGGATCCTCATCGTGATGGTCTTGTTATTACTTTGTTTATATCTAATCATTTTGTTCGCAGGATCTTGATAGATGGAGGAAGCTCAGTAAACATCATTCAGCTTGATGTCCTCAAGAAGATGAACATTCCTGAATCAGAAATTATCCCAAGATCTTCGGTTCTTGTGGGATTCAGCGGAGAAACCAAGAACACATTGGGGGACATTAAGCTTCCCATTTACATAGAGGGACTTAATTCTTTTCAAAAGTTTTTTCTTATAGATTGCTTATCCTGTTGCAATGTTATCCTTGGCAAGCCATGGATACATGACATGAAAGCAGTTGCATCTTCATATCATCAATTGTTGGTGCATTATATGTCTGTTTACTATGTCTTAATCGAGTCTTATGTCTAGAATAGATAAATGAGTGCACAACAGGATATATTTTAGGGTTTGGTTATGTTTTAGTTAGTGATTTCGTTTGAAGATATCAAGACCAAGTTCAAATGGAATCTGTTCAAGTGATTTCGTTTGAACAGGGTAGTGTCACCCTCAAACGAAATAGCTAGCACTATAAATAGGAGTTGTGTAATCTCATTTCAAACGGATCCAAGTGTGTGTGAGCTGGGGTGCTGCTGGATTTTTGTCAAGATTAGATTGTAAAAGCTCTACAAATCAGTAATAAAGAAAGATTAGAAAGGAAACAAGCTGTGTAAAGTTGTTTACTTTGATTCCGCCTTAGGAAATGATGATGAACTACCTTTATTGACTGTTTAGGGTCACGGAACCGATCCAACATCAATGTGTAAAGCTTCCTAGTCCATGGGGGTGGTGAAGATTGAGAGTGACCAACAAGAAGCAAAGAATTGCTATACTTCATCAATGAAGCCAGCCTCAAGACCAAGGGAGCAATAGCAATTAAAGCATCCTCCAAGAGATGTCCTGGAGGCAAGAGAACAAGATGTGAAAGATATACAAATGGATCCTCAGGATCCTGAATCCAAGATTTTCATAGGATCCGGGATCCTCAACAACATTGAACAGGATCTAGTATCCTTCCTCAAAAAGAGAAAAACTACCTTTGCCTGGAAGCATGAAGACAGACAGGTATCTCTAAAGATATAATTACTCATAAGCTTGGCATTGACAGGTCATTCAAACCCATACATCAAAAGAGAAGAAAATTTGCACCTGAGAGGAATGCCATTATCCAGGAGGAGGTAGATAAGCTGCTCCGAGCATGTATAATTAGAGAGGTTAAGTATCCAAGATGGCTAGCCAATGTGGATGTTGTTCAAAAGAAAAACGGAAAGTGGAGGGTATGTGTCGATTTTACTGATTTAAACAAGGCATGTCCCAAGGATCCTTTCCCATTGCCCCACATTGACTCCATGGTGGATGCTACCGCGGGTCATGAGTTGTTGACTTTTATGGATGCTTTATCTGGATTTCAACAAATTCAGATGGAACCATCTGATCAAGAGGATACAGCCTTTATGACCCCAACGGGTATCTATTGTGATATTGCTATGCCATTTGAACTAAGAAATGCAGGTGCTACTTATCAAAGGCTAGTCAATATGATGTTTAAGGAACAAATTGGACACACTATGGAAGTCTATATAGATGACATGGTGGTTAAGTCCAAGAGAGCTAAGGATCACCTTAGAGACTTGGAGGAAGCATTTGATATCCTTGTTAAACTCAATATGAAATTGAATCCTTCAAAGTGTCACTTTGGTGTTAAAGCAGGGAAGTTCCTAGGTTACATGGTAACAAAAAGAGGCATCGAGGCAAGTCCAGAGCAAATCAAGGCGATAGTGAAAATCAAATCTCTTGCCAATTCCAAGGATGTGCAAAGGTTGACAGGGAGGATCGCAGCCTTGAACAGGTTCATATCAAAGTCATCAGAAAAGTGCAAGGAATTCTATGGCATTCTAAGAAAGAACAAGAAATTTGAGTGGACTGAAAAAGCATGAGAATGCTCTCAAAGCCCTTAAGGATTACCTATCCTCAGCTCTCGCCTTGATGAAACCAGAAAAAGGGGATATATTATCCTTATATTTGGCAGTCTCTTCTAAAGCAGTAAGTGCAGTCCTTGTTAAGGTTCACGAAGGTACACAACATCCTGTATATTATGTTAGTAAAAGTTTGCTTAATGCTGAATCCAGGTATTCACATTTAGAAAAACTTATCCTTGCTTTGATTATGACATCTACTAAATTATGTCATTATTTTGAAACCTATGCTATTATTGTTAACTTTCTAATTAAGAATGTTCTCAGGAAACCTGAAATGTCAGGAAGGATGGCCAAATGGGCAGTGAAGCTTAGTGCTTATGATATAAGATATGAACCAAGAACTGCCATTAAATCCCAAGCCTTGGCTGACTTTGTGGCAGATTTCAGTAGTGATCTACAAAGGGAAGCTGAGTTAGAAGTTCAGCAACTTGAAGAGACCAAGTATCCTTGGATACTCTTCACAGATGGAGCCTCTAATGTCAAGGGAACTGGACTTGGAATACTACTAAAATCACCACAGGGGGACATAATACCCCACTCAATAGCTTGTGAGTTTCAAAATACTAATAATGAGGCTGAATATGAGGCCTTGATAGCTGGTTTGCAAATTGCCAAGCATATGAGGATCAGGTATCTTGAGGTACATGTAGATTCGTTGTTAATTACTAATCACTTTAATGGATCTTATGCTGTTAAAGGTGAACGACTGATCAAATATTTATAGATAGTCAAGGAATTGGCACACTCTTTTGCTTCTTTTAGTTTGACACAGGTACCCAGAGAAGAAAATGCAGAAGCTGATGCATTGGCCAACCTTGGATCATCCTTGAAGATTCCAGAGGATATTAAATTCCCATTGTCCATATCTTGGCTCCTGCTATTGAGGATTACGCAACTATGGAGATAGAAGAGGATTCTGTAATCATACCTAGTGATGATGCACAATCTCATTTAGGATCATGGATCATTCCAATCATGAGATATATACAACATGGAGAGATCCCTACAGGAGAAAACCCCAGATCTTTCAAAGTCAAGGTATCTCAATTCACAATATTAAATAACATGTTATATAAACGATCTCTTGTAGGTACATATCTAAGGTGCTTTTAGTATCCTGAAATTCAAGGAGTCCAAAAGGATTTTCATGAAGGAGATTGTGGAAACCACACTAGGGGCAGGGCATTGTTCTCAAGGATCCTTAGAACAGGATACTATTGGCCTACTATGAAGAAGGATGTTGTAGATTATGCAAAGAAATGTGATGCTTGCCAGAGACATAGCAATATCCTTCATCAACTAGCAGAGCTCCTGCATCCTATATCCTCTTCTTGGCCATTCATGAGATGGGGAATGGATATAGTTGGCAAACTTCCCAAAGCACCAGGAGGAAAAGTGTTAATGCTTGCCATGACTGATTACTTTTCCAAGTGGATAGAAGCTGAAGCCTTTGCTCAAGTCACAGAAAAAGAAGTGATATCCTTTATTAAAAGAAACATTATTACCAGATTTGGTATTCCTTCTGAAATTGTTTGGGACAATGGATCCCAATTTATTGGGAGTAGAACTACTAACTTTTGTGACAGCTGGGGGATTAGGATGATAACATCAACACTAGTCCACCCACAAGCTAATGGTCAAGTAGAATCATCCAACAAGATCATCATCAACAATTTGAAGAAGAAGCTTGGGTCCAAGAAAGGAAAATGGGCAGAAGAGCTACCTTATATGCTATGGGCTGATAGAACAACTCCCAAGAATGCTACTGGCCAAACTCCATTTTCTTTAGTGTTTGGAGCAGAATCAGTGATCCCTACAGAAATGGTGGTTCCTACTGCGAGAACAAGCATCCGTGATCCTGAAGGAAATGTTGAAATTCAAGACTTAGATACCATAGAAGAACTCAGGGATTTGGCAAGGATAAGAATGACTAGTTATCAACAAAGGATGGCTGGAGCTTATAACAAAAATGTCAGGATCAGAAAATTTCAAGTTGGTGATATGGTGTTGAGGAAAGCATTCCAGAACACCACAAATCCTGCTGATGGCAAGTTAGCACCAAAGTGGGAAGGCCCCTATCTTATTGAGGCTGAGGCAGGAAAGGGGGCATATCGATTATTAACAATGGAGGGTGATTTGCTACCAAGAGCTTAGAATGCTGTTCACTTGAAGAAATACTTCATGTAGAAAGGATCCAGGATCCTTAGCTGTTTTCGCCGATATCCATGAAGGATCCTTAGAGGATAGATGATCCTCATTCTGGAAATGATCTGTTCTTGAATTATCTAATCCTTTAATTAACTTTGTTATAAGGAGAAGGATCCTGGATCCTTTATTCTTTTTTCACTTAGTTTTGAGTTTTGCAGAAGATTGATGTATCCTTGACAAAGGATCAAGTATCCATAGAAGTCTCCTAAGTTGTTTGGGCTTGTCCCCAGTTCTTTGGGTTTATCCCCAGTTCTTTGGGCTTGTCCCCAGTTCTTTAGGTTTATCCCCAGTTTTTGGGCCTGTCCCCAGTTTCGCCAGTAACTCACGATGATCCTGGTGCAGTTCAAGGCAATGGGACCAGTACCCGCTTTAGGGGCTGACAATTTCATTGTACTAGCTGTATTCAGGATCCTACGTATAATGGTAGACGTACCATACATCCGTTCCTAAGGTTTCTAACGTTTTCACGTTAGCTAAACTTTTGGCATTTTAATGTCACTAAGTTCGGATAGTTGCTAGTGAGGGCCATACTCCAGTTTACACAAGATCCTTTGGGCTTGTCCCCAGTTTTTTGGGCTTGACCCCAGTTTTTTTGGGCTTGTCCCCAGTTTTTTGGGCTTGTCTCCAGTTACTAACTCTTCTTTTATAATGGCTTAGTCCCAAGTTATGTTATGTTTCAGGTTTCTAAAGCTAAACAGTGAAGGATCCTAGATCCTAACCTTTTACTAGGTATTATCTTTTGGTTATCTTGATTGTAAGTATTAAGAATTTAGGATCCTAACTTGGATTCTCACGTATGATCCTTATTTACCTTCACTTTATTCTTGATTTATCTAAGTTATCCTTATTCTTTGACAACAGGATATATGATCCTAAAATTATGTCACTTTTTGAACTTCTCGATTATAGGATATTTGATCCTTGATCATATCCTAAACTTTTTAACATAATCTCATAAACTTTTATTCTTAACTTGTAAACTCAAAGAAATTGTATCATAACAGTTGAAAGGTAAATATGCATAGAATTAACAACACAAGATAAGCCAAAAGATTAAACTTTTATTTATTTAGCAAAAGATTAACCCTTTTAAGGTTGTTAAAATTACCTACCCCGAGCATCTACCAGCAATCCGTGGCCCGTCCGTTGGGGTAGGTAAAGGGTGTCCATGATAATAAGTTCTCAGTTATGCAGGAATAGAAAGACGGCAGGATAACAATGGCTCCATCCCCCAAATAGAGGATCCCTCCACCAATTGTCATCCTACCTATTGTTCGAAGGATCAGTGACCCTTAAACCTAAGACTATTGTTCAAGTACAGGCCATTGTTTTAAAAAACACCAACAACCAAAAAACCTTAAACCATAAAAAAATGGGCTCCGGCCACGTCAAGAAATTTCCATCACCGCCCATTTGTGCAGCTTAAACCTTCGCTGCATCATCTTCACCACCAGCTGCTCCCCCCGCTTGATCCTTCAATCTACTACCACCAGCCTCGATTGCCAGGGTCTCCTCAGCCTCTTCCTCATCATCCAGCTCCGCAAGCTTCTTCTTCCAGCCCTCTTGGTCCCAGGCGATCCTGTCAAAGTTAGGATCCTCAGCCTCCTTTGCTATCTGAAGCTTGATCTTGAGCATGGCTATTGTAAAAGAAAGCTTGGCACCCTCCATCACTTCCGCCTTCTCCTGGTCAGCTGTAATGTGGGCCAGGACCAGCTCCCTCTTCACCAGGTTGACATCATTCTCGAGAAAGGCAATCTTTTGGTCCTTTTCCAGGAACAGCTTCTGGAAGTCCAAGTGCTTTTGCTCAGCTTCTTCAGCTTGCGAATCCAGCAGCATGTGGATCTCAGCAAATTTCTGCAAAAGGGAAACACATGTTAGGATCCGTTATCCTCAGTACCAGAAGATCAGACTAAAGGATCCGGGATCCTTACCTCAGGGACGTATTCTTCAAACTGGTATTGGATGAGAGGCAGGCCTTCAAGAGTCTCAACAGTTTTTCTTTTCTTTCCACCCTTGCCCTTTGTGCTGGCACCCTTAGGATTTGGGATGCTGGGACTGGCAGCAAGTTATTTCTTGGCAGACCTAGAGGAAACGTATGCATCAAGATCATTGACACTGAAGCGAGAGGCTGATTTTGAAGATTTTCCAGCGCCTACAAATGCCAAACAACAGATAAGTTTTGATGTGTGCAAAATGCAACATATAAATTACATCAATTGTGCCATAAAACTAACCCTTTTTTAGTACTAATGTTGGAAAATGTGTGCTTTTGTCTTCCTTTTGTATTTTCAGGATTAAATGAGCTCAAATTAACAAAAAAAGCAAAAAGGCAGCTAAATCTAACATAAATACAAGAAAAGGAACAAACGTGGCATGCCCAACCTCCCCGAAAGCATCTTCCCAAGCAAAACAAGAGAACAGAAGGCTGAACACACCCAGTGCTCAGTGAACATGGGGGTGTGCCCAAGTGTCAGCATAAAAGACAAAGTTGTAGAAGCTTTTATCGCCCACCACGGGGCCGTGCTCAGCGGACACGGGGCCGTGGTCAACTATAAGATTCGCAGAATCCAGGCAAATCTTGATAGTACAGATACGCTTCTGCACACGGGGTCGTGCCCAGCGGACATGGGGGCGTGGTCAACTAATGCAGACAAACTGCAATTAATGAAGACAGAGAAGAGGATGGACACGGGGCCGTGCCCACTGGACACGGGGCCGTGCCCGAGCTACTGTTCAGGCTATAAATAGGGGTGCTTGGCTCATTTGCAAACCATCCCTTGGCACACCACCTCTCTCACACTTCACCCACCACCTACCACCATCACAACACCATCATCCACCACCATCATCCATTGTCCATCATAGAGTGTGTGAGTCATCTCGGGATCCAAGATTGATCGAAAGAGTTCTTAACAATCAAAGGCCATGTTTGCCTAAGTCTCTTACATCACTTGGTGAAGACAAGTGTCTAGTGTAATACTTTTTATTTTTAATCTTTTCGCACTTTTTACTTGGTTATGTATTAATGACTTTAATAACTAGTTTCTTATGTTGAAGGTGATTCTTCCTTATCGTTTGTCTGTGGTGTCTTGGCATTATTTTACTGTCCATATAAAATAAAATATTTTCACCATTCATATCTCCACGGTCTATATGGAGGTATGTTGGCTACCTGGTCGGGGGTTAAGGGAACGGTTTGGTAAGAGTCTTGCCTTGTTCAGTGTATAGATCCTGCAAGGACCTGGGTCAAATTTAGTAGGACCTCCTTCAATACCCACCGGTATTGGATGGCGGGGGTCCAAACTCTTTGATCCCCTCATATGTAAGCTACTATTAATACTTTAACCCGGCTACTTAGGACTGTATCCCTGCTGACTCAGACTACTTAGCCGAGGGTAACGTCACCTTCAAAAGAGGAACCTTCCATAATACGCATTAATAACTTAATTAATTATCTTTCAATAATCCGACCCTTTAGGATTGTATCCTTGCTGACTCAAACTACTGGGTTGAGGGTAACGTCACCTCCAAAAGAGGTACTACAATAACTAAGATAACATCTTAAATAGTGCAAAAGTGCGGAAATAATCAAAGGTTACACTAAACACGAGTCGGAGCCAAGTGATTCATCTTGTCTATCTGTTTTTATTTTTATTTTATTTTTCAGCATTTTAGTTAGCTTTTATTTTTCTAGTTTAAAAACCTTTTTCTAAACTTTTGATTTGATTAGACGTTGAGGATAAACCGGTACTAAAAGCTCTTGTGTCCTTGGACGACCTCGGTATCTTACCAACACTATACTACGCTCACGATGGGTGCACTTGCCCATATGTGTGTTTAGTGTTAGTAAATATCGTGTTTTATAAATTTAAAACTTGACTAAAAAGTGTAAAAGGGCTTAAAATATACATTAAAAACCATACACACTTCACACGCATCAAGTGTTCATATTTTTCATTCATGTTAACATTCATTCATTTATACATGTAATCAAATACTTACTAGACATTGTGAAGAACCCGATGATACTTCTTCTGAATCCTTGGTTTTAGCTTGAAATGTCCTCATAGCAGGGTCAAGTCTCCAGAAGGCAGCGAGTCTTTGTTTTGTTGCAGGGGAATCCTGAAGATGAGAAACTGAGATAGCTGCATAATAGAAACAGATAAAAGGATCAGTTATCCTTAGAAGAGACAGAGTCTTCCTATGATCCTTGTATAAGGATCCTATATCCTACCATGGGTGGTCCACTTTTTGGGAAGGTCTTTCCCGTCTGGAATAGAGTCCCTCCTTACAAAAAAGAAACGGTTTTTCCAGTGGGTATCATTTTTTGTGGTCTTAAGGATTGGATGGGGCTGACCAGGTTTATGTTTGAACAAGAAACAGTGTGAATCATGGCTAACAAGATTGTATAACTCGGCCAACTCCGACATTCCTATTTCTATGCCCTCTTGCTCGATGATGTTCTCTATGGTGTACAGTACTCTCCAAATCATCGGCATGGCTTGTATGTAGCACATGCCGGTGAGTGCAAAGAAGGATTGGGTAAAAGCAGGGAAAGGATAAGAGAATCCTATCAAGAAGGGGGTGGCCAGAAAAGTGACCCAGGTGTCGGAAATACAGTCAATTTTTAGTGAAGAGTCAAAAGATTTAAAGACAGCCTCCGCCGGGAAGCAATGACAGATTCAATCGATTTCGGGATCGGTAAAATGACAGAGTTCTGCCGAAGGGTTTTTGATGATGCCTTGGCTCCTCAAAGGACTATCCTTCTTGGGATCCTTGGCTGGTGAGGATTGGAGAACCATTTTCACCATGGATGCTAAGAAAAAAGAAGATCGGAATAGAAGGATTAAGAGAGAAGGAAGGAGAATGTATCTGATTAGTCTCCGGATGAGGATTTAAAGGGAGAGTAACGCACGAATTTAAATGCCTCTTGATCCTTATCTTTAACTCTGAATTTATAATAAAACCCTAATTCTAACTATCAAGCTCCTATGTTGACCTATCTTGACCTAAGACTTAATATAGACGTAGTCAACAGACATTCCATGCACCAACAGATGATTTGCAGGTAGTCTTGTCGCTGACGTCAGTTTTGCAACGGCTAGTTCGGATATAACGACTATATTTACGTTAGCTAGTTCGTTCGAGATAAGGCAGAAAAATATGACTCATTAAGTTGTATTTTCTTCCTCATATTTTGGGGGCAATTGTTAGGGATGGATTTTCTATACCTATGGATCACGGATCCTCAAGTGCATCCAGGATCACGGATCCTCAGTTCAGTTTGAATTAGGGATCCTCAGGAGACGTTGCAGGTTTAAGGATCCAGGATCCTCATTATTATCCTAACACTAACGGTTGTTTCCACTATGTTTAAATTCGTTTTGCAGGAGTATTCGTTCTGCAACTCATTGGCGATTACACACATTTTGCACACTAGTGATCCTTGTAACAAGCTTGTTGTCATCCCGATCTGTAAGCTTTACTTGTTGAATATAGTTGGTGATCAGTAGTTTCCATCACCTGAAGTTTTTTGTGCCGGATATCATATCTTGATCAAGGGCTTTTTCCTCGTATAAATCCGTGTGTCTCTTGTTCATTTCATTTACAAATTGTTCATACATTTGTTCATTTATTCAAGCATCACACCTCACAAAATAAGATTTGGTTGCATTATCCTAGTCTGATTTTTAACCAAAACAGCAGCCATTTAAGAGCTGATCCTGTCAGCGTGGATCCGAAACCCTTGCAAAGATATGCTTCTTTTATTATTTCAGGAATGGGGTTAATCTCCATTCTTTCCCGGTATTGAGCAACATGCTCTTCTGGATCAGTTGTGCCATCATAGAGCTTCATATTTGGTGTTTGAAACCTCTTCGGTATCTCTGCATCACAAATAGGTGGTGCAAAACGAGACACCCTGTGACTCCCATCCGGGATCTCAGGAATGGGTTTAACCACTCCCGGGACGCTGGATAACATATCCTTGAGTTTTTGCAACTCCCTAGCCATAGCTTGTTTGATTCCTATATCCTGCACAAAGCCATGGTTAGCATTATAAGAAGTATTTAAAGTGTTACCTCCTGATGGATTCAAGGTTGGGATTCCTGATGTGAATCCATATTGGTGTGATTCTGGCATGATCGAGGGACCAGATGAAGCAATAGTCTGCATAGGTATGAAGTGTCCTAAGTGAATCTATGAACTTCTTGGTTGTACACTCCTTAAGGATCCTTGATCCTGGAAGATGTTGGATCCAGGATACATCGATGCTGAAGGCCTTGGAGGATATTCCATGGATCCTTGAACCTGCGACGAGGATCCTTGATACTGAGGATAGGATCCTCGATCTGAAAGCGTCCCCATGTATCCTCCCGATCTAAATAAGGATCCTTGATGCTGATATGAGAATCCTTGAGGCTGAAAAGAGGATCCTTGAGACTGGAAGTAGGATCCTTGAGGCTGCGCTGTCTCTAGTGATTCTTACCGAATGATAGAGGATCCTTGAATCTGGACACTTGATCCTTTGGAAAACTGGATTGTTGATGATGGAGTAGTAAAATCCAATGACATGGGCATCAATGGGGGAGTGATCCTCTGCTGATTTTTTCAATTTCTTGATTTCATCAATTTCGCGAAGGATCCTGCCATTAGTTTCGTCCTGCTGTTGCGTGTATCCTCTCATCTGCAAAATCAAAGTATAAAGATCACTGTTAGTAGGTGTAGAGCAAGAAACAACAGTTGGTTTTGTGAAAATAGGGGTTTGTTTCTTCGCAGCATTCTCAGCATTCTTCTGGGATCCAGAAGAAACAGGAGGCAAAGGTGGAATGCCCTGTGAAGAGGTGATCGTCGACATGGAACTTGAAGTAATTTTTCCCTGAGAAGCCATGTGGTTGAAGGTAACGCACAGAAATGAATGAAATGAACAAGATTTTCATAATTGAAGCACCAACTGCCCCACGGTGGGCGCCAAACTGTTTTGGTCAAAAATCACACAAGGATAATGCAACCAAATCCGATTTTGTGAGGTTAGATTCTTGGTTAATTGAATAAATGTGTGAACAATAAATGAACGAAATGAATGATGAACACAAGGATTTTTTACGAGGAAAAGCCCTTGATCGCTAGCAGATCGCCAGCATAAAAACCTCGGATAGTGAAAACTATCACTATCAACTATATTACACGAAAAATATTACAACTTTGGATGTTGATCAAGTGTGGTACAATGATTGAATGCTATGTGTGTTGTGAAAGCTTCTGATTTGTGAATGTATGCAAGTGTGTATTCGTGAATGTGAAGGTGTTCTCTGATTCGTAGTGTGTTTTTATGAAAGTGATAACTGGCCTAAAACACTTGATCAACCCCTTAAATCTCAGAAATAACAAAATAACCGAAATTTAAGCTAGCCCATGTTTTTTTCCCATGACCATTGTGAAAATAGCACATGTGGGGCATCTTGAAGGAATATTCCAGAGATTCTAGCTGAGATTTAGTCCACTAAGTCCATTATCTGCGTATAAACATTAAAAACGTGACAATTGTTAGAAATCATAAGTAATGTTAAGGATCATGGATCCTCAGACTCTGGATCCTCAGACTCCCTGCATAATCCGTTAAGGATCCGTGATCCATGCCCAGTCTCAGGATAGATGATCCTTAGCATAAAATCCATGCCATAACAGCATCATATTTAGCCTGGGCTTCTTGGGTAGTCTTCTTGGGGGAAGCTTGATGTTCCTGGATCATCGCCTTATATTTGTCCTCGTAGTGCCGTGATTTGGCGGCGGCGATTACTGCTTGATCTGCGACGGTGGCCTCTGCCTTCCTCAACCTAGCCTGCAGCATCTTGTTCAGACCGCAGGAATCCTCGTACAAGAACACCAACCGCTCAAGACCCTATAATCAGGTGAACATGTATCAATATGTGTATTCAAAATATATAACCAGCATGTACGTGCAGGAAATAGGACAAGGATACCTACCTGATTAATGATGCCGGTCATGAAAATGCTGGACTCCGAGAATCCATGATTCTCAAACGGAAAGACGTCTGAGGAAGCAGGGGAGTCTGGCTCCTTCCTCTTACGGGAACTGGAGCTGCGTGGCTTTGAAGCAGTGGAAGGCTTGGAAGCAACGGCGGCTTTGGAGTTGGAGGGTTTCGACGTGACTGCTGGTTTAGGGTTCACTTCCTGCTTGACTTGCACGACACCGGAATAGCTATCCAACTCCTCGAGTTCGAATCCTTCAAGATTTATGACTGGCACTGCGTAAAGGGGATAAATTCTCAGTCTTCATATATTTTCAGAATATGATTGATTTAATAAATGAAAATAACTTGTAAAATTATGCTTACCAGACATATTGGAACTTGATATTTGGCTTGAGCTTGTGAATAACAGGGTAAAGGTCCTTTCACTTTCTAGGAGCTTGTAGATTTCCTTTATTCTTCCTTCTGATTCAGCACTTGGGGGAGCCAATTCCTTGAAGTTCACTTCAAAAAATAAATATATCAGGATATCAGTTCAAGATACAGTCTCAGGATACGACTGAGGATATTCCTAAAACCCTAAATCCTACCCTAAGTCAACCACTCTACTGGCAGGTCAAAACACTTAGTGATGGAATCCCTTTTTACGAAAAAGAACTTTCTTTGCCACTGATCTTTGTTCTTAGTGGCCTTGAGGATCAAGGGGTTCTTAGAAGTGGAGAAGAAGAGAAATCGGCTGTTACCATGGGACCTTAGACGATATGCTATCGGAAGGTCTTCGATGCACAGGTCAGGCATGTGACGAGCTTTGATTTGGTCCAAGGTGACTAGTACGCGCCAAACCATAGGCATAATTTGGGCATAACTAAGGCCGGTAAGGTCAAAAAAGCGAGATATGAAGGCTGGGAATGGATATCAGAGCCCTATTGAGAAAGGATAAGCGAAAAAGCATACCCACTCGTCAGAACAAAAATCCGAACGGACCTCTCGGTCAAACGGACGAATGATTGCTCCGGCGGGGAAGGCACCGAAAGCTTGCAAGGCTGCGATATCAGCGTTGTCAAACGAACACACCTCTTTTAAGGGTTGTTTTAGCAGGTTCTGTTTGTGGAAGATAGGAACAGAGTCTTCCGTTTGGGATCTTGTTCGGCTGGCCATGGAGGATCTTAGTAAGGAAAAAAACAGAAAAGAAAGGGAAGAAGAATACCTTAAATTTGCTTGGATTGTTATGATCATAAAGCAAACGATTCGAGTAGATATAGGCTGGATATAGGGGGTATTGAGTAAATATCACGTTGGAAGTTGTAGCGAGTCATTTCAACCGACACATCAACTTAATTGCCTTGATATAGGAGATAAGGTTTAAAATATATCCGTTGGAATTGGTATATCAACAGATATATTTTGGGGACAATTGTTATGGGTGGTTTTCTGCTCATATATCATAGACAATATTCTGACTATGTTTCTTTTATTGTGATCAGGATACCAGATCAGGATATTGGTAACATCCTGACACAGTATCTTGGTAATGACTAATTAATTCTCGTGCAGATTAATGAAGCATGCCTATAACGTTCGAGTGGACTTGTTCTCTAGGAGACTCGGGAAAATTTGTTGAAATAGGAACGTTGAAGCCGGAAGACGTGGACTACATTGTTCACAAAGGGTATATTCGCTATATCCCGGATTTATAGGCTAGTTTGTTAGTTTCATTTTACTATAAATAGGATTGATCAGATCAGATAGAACACACACAATTTCTCGAACACTCTTGCTCTCTACTAGCTGCAATCATTCACGAAACTCTTACACTTGTATTCAAATCGCATTGTGACACTTAGTTGATCCGTATCATATCCTGCACTCTATCCTGATATTTGAAGTAATAAGAAGAACAAGGCAGCTGCGATTGTCAGCTACCGAGGTTTTGTGCCTGCGATCTAGATTGATCAAGGGCTTTCCTCGTACATCCCGTTTCCACCTTTACCTTTTTGCTTATTGTTTGATTGTAGATACAGCTCGACATCCTGAGCCATATCCTAAAAACTGTTTTTTGTTAACAACTGAATCAGGAAATATTTTTCGAATACTTCTAGCACACTACATCACTTAACTCATTTGATCACTTAATTACTTAGGTAATTTTTGACCAAAACAGTTAGTAAAGCTTACGCCCCTTTATATTATTTACAAAATACTTATTTGCAAGTATTGTATATGAATTTTATTAAGTGATTAAAATATGATGTTCCGACACGATATAATGCGAGTCAAAACAAGGGAGAATGGTAAGAAACCATGAATTATGGTAAAAATGGTAAAACGGTAAATTAGTCATGTGATGATGAACAAATAAGAAATTTTGAAACATTACGTTATGGTGTAAACCGTGACGGGTAAAAGTGGTAAAATAGTAATCCGGATATGAGTGGACGGATGGGAAAAAAGATTCAAATAGACACCATATGGCGTAAGTCATAACGGGTCAAACAAACAAGAAATAGTTTTTAAGTAAAATGAGTTCAAGGATAAAACCGGGATAGGTTTAAGGGGTGAAATGGTAATTAAACACCATCTCATATGGATTAATGGTCATTTAGACTAAACGGGTCAAATGGTGTGGTTAACACCGTTTGATAATAACATCTGAAAATCGCTTGTTGAGTTTTGTGATCACGGGAAATAACATATGGTTCGCATTGCTATTAACCAGTGATTAATAGTGAAAGGTAGTTGAACGGGCCAATCCTAAGATCCGAGTCAGGTACGCATAAGTAAGTTTAGGCTTAAGGTGGAATTTTGGTCAAATATGTTGACAAAAGCCCTTCATCGTAAAAGAAGAGGCTAAGATTGACCAAAATGCCCATGAATGTTAAGTCAGGAAAACGGTCCTTTGAATAATTGAGAATAAGTGTTATGACAAAGTTAAGCTCTAGTAAGTGTAAAAGACTAGGTATAATCTCCTTTGGGGTCAAATACCTTAAACTGGCCTTCGTTGTAAATTAACAATCCGAGAGGGGTAGTTTTGGAATAAACAATAGATACACATAAAATCCACCACAATAGTAGTTGTGGTGGAAGACCCCTTGAAAAGCAATGTGAAAATATGAAGTTAGAAGTGAATGAGTGTGGCTTATGCGTAAAAGCGCTTAAATACCCTTAACGGGTCAAAATAAGCGCGTAAGCATAAATGGGTCAAAGATGTATAATAACCCGTGATTTGAACCTCGTGTGATAGGAAACATTAAAATATGATATCTACGAGAATTAAGGTGTAACAAACAAGTTGGTTTGATGAAAGTATGAACGGGTCAAAAGCTTTGCTAAAAGTTTAATAATTAAAATTAAGCTGGAGGCCTAAAAACTACAAAATTTTAAATCCGGATGCCGGATTTTAACTCCATGTGATGGAGTATTAAATTACAATCACATAGGAAAAAGAATCACGTGAAACGGGTTTGTAAATCAAAACTTATGAACGTTTTAAGTTGATAAATGGTTAGAAATGGAGCTGGGCATTTGCAGCACTAAGAACACAAACATTCTGTCGAAATTGGGCTGTCGCGCTACGCGAAAACGAAGGAAGTGGACGATCGCGTCACGCGACCATAGTCGCGGCCCGCGACAACATTAGAGTAAGCTCTCGTGGCCCGCGAGAGCTGCTTTAGCTGGCAAATTGTTTAAATTTGTTTGTTTAACCCAGGGAACTTGATTTAATACGTTAATAAACTAACAAAACTAACTTTTATGTTGGTTTTGATTATAGGTGAACGTTATGAGTAATCGGATGAAGATCAAGCATCGTACAAGAACCCAACACATGAAAATGAAGCTTTCGCACGTTGTTTTGTCGTCATTTTTAAACGACGAATCCATACATATTAAGTTGCATTATTTTTTTAATTGTAAAAGTTTTAATAAACATGTATTTTTCAGTGTATTTGTAACCATAATTACATGTTTAGTTTCGTAAACTATATGAAAACCGTTAAATAATAATAAGGGTCTTACAAGTTGGTAATTAGAGCTCATGGT
Organism: Helianthus tuberosus; assembly: GCA_030545235.1. Lineage (NCBI taxonomy): Eukaryota > Viridiplantae > Streptophyta > Magnoliopsida > Asterales > Asteraceae > Helianthus > Helianthus tuberosus. The sequence continues at coordinate 53,523,599 of CM060377.1, read as the reverse complement.
TAAAGAGTAAAGTGTGTTCGGTTCGAGACTTGATCGCAAATCTGGTAAGTATATTCATATTAATGGTTTAGTATGATTAAAGTGTTGTGAACAACACATAGGGTTATCGTGTAATACATGTTACCCCAATTAAATCGAAAATGATCGATATAGGCAACAAAATTACGTGTGTTGACACCTATAGTGGAAAAGCCTTGTATTATAATACAGGCGTTTATTGCGGATCTGACGAAGGAACGGTTCAAAGTATGACGAACAGAGCATGCTCAACAAGGACCTAAACCGCGCAACGATCGCGAACATGGTTAATGGCATGGAAAGCCCGTTAGGGCAAGCATTACAAGGTGCACGTTTTAAATTAATCGCACAAATAGTAATATGCAACAAACACGTAGAGAATGACGGTTTCATATATAGGATAAAACTTGGAAAACTGAATAGGATATCTATTCAAGATGATTTTTCCAAGAGAAATTAAATATCAACATGTGTTATTCACGATGATGAATAACAAAGCAATAACAGGATTAGTTCATATGGAAACTTTGACGGGAGTAATTATCCAAGTGAATAATTCTCAATATAATACTAATGGGTTGGAGGGATGAACACTCAATTTTCCGAAGACCGACGCGAAGACACTCGATTTTGGACAACGGAAGCTGCACAAGTACGAAGACCCACCTTCGTACGAAGCTTCTGTTTCCCATCGACACTCCGATTTTTGACCGTATCAGCACTTTGGAGGACTTACGCTTCTGTTCCGTACGCAGGCTGATCTGGCGTTCCCTTCAATCCATTCTCCGACAGTATTTACTTGTTAGACACGCATTGTGAGTATACTCAAACCCTTTTTCGCTTAACGCACTTTTGGGTGTTACATACGTTCACTATAAAAAACACAACACACAACTCAAACACTTTATAAACGTTAACCGCTCCCGCATGCTATACGTGATTTGTTGAATACTTCTTGCTATGTTAGACAGTGATGACTTGCCTTCCGCCTTTAGCAACGATAGTACTATAGTTTAGACTCAGCACTTGATTAGTCAGGGGTTACTAAGGATCACATACTTTACTTCACTTGTTCGCTTTGGTGAACCTGTGTCGCGCATACTCTACTCGCAGTCACGTGGATAGCTAGTATCATTGTGATTGTTACTTGTTTTCACCTGTTACGTGTTACATGTTGGTTATGCGTAAAATGCTTTTATACTATACTACTTATGCTAAACTTGTGTACTCACCTTTACTTTATGTATTGACTTTTATTTTAACGTATGTGATAGGTTGATGGATTGTTATCCTGCAAACAAGATAGGAAGTCTAGAAACCCACGATACAAATCTAGGTTGTCGGATCATGTTTTGTTAAAGAGATTTTGATGTCTGTATGACAATTTGTGAATTATTCTATTTGATAGTATGGGATATTAAACATATTAAAAATATTGTCACAAATAGTTGTTATGGATTCTCTTGAGCAATCTGATTCGCCTAATGTCGCGCCCCGATGATTCCGCGATCGGTTGGGGTGTGACATAATTAAGTTAAGTCGTGCCTTAAATAGTATTTATTATTGCCTTAAACATTTATTAGTCATGTAATTAGGAGGCATAAATTACCGGTTGTCACATTCTCCCCCTGTTACAGAAATTTTGTCCTCGAAATTTAGACTATGTTATCTCCTCAGAGTTGTGTCATTCGTAGGTAAGTCCAAATAATACCAAAGTGAATGGCCACTTAATTGAATCAAGACTTATTCAAATTACGTGAATGCAAGGACATATCAAAATTATAAGAACCCATCGGTTCAACTGTATGTGTTTCAAAAATTGATGCCAAGTGAACGAGGTGCTATTATATAATCACCAATGTGACTAAGTTTACGGGGGTCCAATAAAAGAGGAATTTCGACCAATAGAATTCCAAATGAACGTTCACAAACCGCAAATAAATTTTGAAACAATAGAATTAACTACCAAAGAAAACTTGCGTTAGTTTTTATTTAAATGAAACACAGAATCAACAAGTTCATTTGAATTGGAAACATGAAAATGATTCGTCAACTATCGAACCAATAAATAAATAAAATCAGTGTGTTGACATTATTATTGAATTGCAAGGATACACTGAAATACGATCGATCTTGGTGCATCATCGTCTTAATACATAGTTGCATTAAGACTATTTAAACGATGAGTCAAACGAAGAGCATACATAGTTTCGCATAAAATGATTGATCATGATTAGCACAAGCTACAAGTTTATACCGACGCCACAAGGTGTCGTAGTGAATGAAATAATTCAATAATAGCGGTGACCGAACAAGTATCACCGTGTTTTGCTTGAAATCCTGGATCGTGAGTAGCCCAAGCTACAAGTTTATACCAACACCACAAGGAGTCGTAGTGAATGAAATAATTCAATAATAGCGGTGACTGAACAAGTTCATCGTGTTTGAAATCAAATGAGGGCTCAACAAAGTAAGTCTATATGTTAGTTCCAAACAAACATCATGGGATTTTTAATTGATAAGGGGACAACAAAAAAAATAATGTTTTCGATAAATGATGAAAAGCAATGAATATCGCAAAACATTCGATCGATAATGAAAGAACCGTTAGGAGGTACACCGGAATATAACATGAATTTGAGTACCATTATCTTAACACACGATTGTATTAGGACTGCTTTGATATGATAAACCAACAAAGTGGATTTAATATAAATAAATAATTAAATCCGTACATGATGTGTGAAAACGAGATTAGCGCAAGCTTCAAATTTGTGAAAACGCCACCACAAGGCGATCGTGATCAAAGAAACGATTCAATGAAGTCGAAGACCAAACAAGCCTATTATGGTTCGAAACAAATGAAGCGCTTGTTGGGATTATGTTGAATATGATGATCTGAATCCATCACATGGGACCTTGAATTGAACATATATTACGAGCAAGTTCAAACAATTGAACTTGGTTCAGACACATTCCAACAATGAATACATGTATCGGCAAGAGAGATTTCGACATGGTTACAACGAAGAACCATGTTTGTAACTCGAAACGAAAAGTAGTTTTCCAAGAAATCTGTTGACTTGATATCAATGAGTCAACACTTTGCAATAATGTGGTACATCCAGATCACAATGCAAGGATTGAATATAGCAAAATAATATTTGAGCTTTGATAAAGCAATAATTTGGAGTGAAGCCCCTCGATGGTCTTCACGAATCAAACTAACCACATGCGCAACAAACAAGGCATGCGTAACGTATGAATTGGACAAGAAATGAAACAAATGAGTGTTTGCAATAATTAAAGAAATCCTCATGATACAAGGACCATTAGGGGGAGTAGAAATGTGAAAATCTACTCACTATATGCAAAAGTCAGAATTTCAATAAAGAAATTTAAGGACTTTACCTGGAATTTTGTGTGATAACTGGTTGTTAGGTGACATTACCATGGAATGTCGAACATAGAGTAATCGTCATTAGTGAGGTAGGGGGAATGCGAAGACATGTGACTTCTTTTGCAGCGCCAATAATTGTGAGTCTCATTAGACTAAGCATCGATTGTTGTGAAATCTTGTTTGAACGCACCTCAGCATGATTCGTGTCGCTCGCAGGATCACGTGGCAAAGTGCCGCATTTCGGTTGGTAGTTCTCCCATTGACGCGATTAGCATCGTTGTTGTCGTGTCCAATCATGTTTTCCAAAGGCCTTGCCTTGAAAGTCGTGTGTGATGTACTTCGACGTCTGCTGACGTATAGTCTAAGTTTCACGTATAGTTACGCAATAGAGTCTCGTTCCACGTAGGTTACCTGCTCGGGTAATTAAAATAGCATAGACAATATAGATAACGGCGTTTGCCAGAGTTGTTCGTCACGGTTTCTACATGAGGACCTTTAATGAATGTTGACATAAGTTTTTCAAAGGTCCTAAATGCATGTTATCAAAACCCTCAAGGTTTTGCTTACTGTATGTAATTGTTTCGTGTACCATGTATCAAACACAACACTTGTGTATGTTTCAAACCAAAACTGTTGACTCATTGTTCTCGGCAATGGTTGGAACCCATATTCGAATCCTAGGTGTTCTGTATGTATTCAAAGTCTTAATAATCGCAGTCCCCAGAGGAAAGTGAGGTTAGAGCCTAGGTATCTCTACAGAAACCTAATTCACTAAAACCTATAACTCTGATACTAATCTGTCATGCCCGCTAAAATCAGAGTTTGGTGTGATCTGACCGGTATCTTCATTGCACAGCGGAAGTATTTGAGCTAAGACTTCTAAAAGTTGAACGCCCGCTAAGTACTCGAATCCCTATGGGTTCTTCTATTCCAACCGTTCCATAGTTTTGAAAATACAACCTGAGAAAGAACATGCAAAAAATCTACATAAAGTTGGCGAGTTCATAGTTTGTTTTGAAAAAGATTTAAAATAATCTTTTTGTTAACCGGTTTAAAAGTTGTTGAGAAAAACATAATAAAACCATTTTTCTCGGCATGTCATATGAAAACTGTGAGTCTAGCCCACGAAAGTCTTTGTGCCTTGCTCGAGTGAGAATGGGACTAGACCAAAAGAGTCTTTGTAAGCAGGACCAACCCGTCCCCTTACTTCTACATAAGTTGAAAACGTCACCATAATTTGTAAATTCATGTGTTTGTTAGTTTGCATCAAGTGAATCTTAAAAACATTTAAAAATCCGAGTATCAAAAATTGGTATGTAAAGCGTCTATGAACTTGATCATTAATGTGTAGCTAAGACATTAATATGTGTGACGACATAGGAAGCACTCAACCCTAGACGATTTCCTCCGGTCCGCCCAGCTGGGACAACAAAAGCACTACATGCGGCCACACAATGACCCATGAGTGGGGCTCGCTACACCCGATAGATCTACCCCTCTTGTTCCACGGTCTTACAAAAGATTAATGGCGCTTAAGAGAGACCCTTGTCTCACACGATCTAACAGTTCATTCCCTAGCTAAACAATACCATCGAAAACTTGTATTTCCCCCGAGAGTAATAAAACCGAAAACATTTAAGAGAGAAGGGGACTTGAACTCACTGGGTTGTCCCGTTGTTCGTACACAGACCAACCCAGTTCCATTGTTGTAACTAGGACAATCCCGTCACTAGTCATGAAAATGATGCACGTTTTGTAAATATGCGTGTGTTTTGTAAAACCGGTATGTTTAACATGTACTTTTCATAAACCATTTGAGTTCATTGAAATTCTATTGCAAAATGGTTTAGACATATGAGTTTTCGTTCATCGAAATATAGTTTACTTTTGCATAACTTGCATGTCTTTCCACCCCCGAAAACATTTATAAAAATGTAAAATCGTAAAAGTGGGGGTTATGAACTCACCTCGATATCCATTGCAAAGCTAGCTTAATGTGATTCTGTGATGTCGTTCCAAGAATGTGAACTTACTAGCATGCAACCTATGACATTCTTACCAAGGAAATACTTATAAGTTTCTACATACGACGTAGTTAAACTACGTGTCCGAGCTCTACCGAATCGTCAACCAACGATTCTATGAAGGTGTTATTATCTTGACTTGGAATAACCAATCTATGGTTATTTGATCCCGTTTATAATCGGTATAAAAATAAGTCTCGGAAAAGACTTAGTTTTCCGAGTGATTTAGAATATATATATATATATATATATATATATATATATATATATATTTACAAAGTCGTGTTAGTCGTGGTGAATAGAAATACGTAGATGGATAATGGTACGTATTTGAAATGTCGTATATGATAAGGTAATATACCGTTGTAGTTCCGTAAGACGTAAATATATATATACACGCACATACACACACACACACACACATAAGCTCGTTGTTATCGAAACTAGTCGATTAATAATATCGCTTGTTATAATCTTACGACAATGTGTCGTACTTCGAGTAGACGTTTAAAATAAATATAAATAATTACATTTATTTTATAAAAATATATGACTTAACGACATTTGAAATAAATATACACAACTATATTTATTTTACAATATTATACGAATTAACGACGTTTGAAATAAATTTAAATAATTATATTTATTTTATAAATAAATTCCGAGTTTTGGGCGTTTGAAATAAATATAAATAATTATATTTATTTAATAAAAATTTTCGAGTTTTCGTTGACTTGTAATCCATATTTGTCGATCTGTTAAAAACTCGTTTTATAAGTTATAAAATGCCGCCAAAATAAATATACTTTTATATTTATTTTATAAAAAATACTTGATCCTCATTAAATGTCGTTTTTAGAATATCATTACGTTTCGTATTACAGGTTTCCTTTCGTTTTGAAATAAATATAAGTTATTATATTTATTTATATATGTTATCGGGTTTCGTCAACTAGAAATTCACGTTTATCGTACGTTACAATTTCGTTTCGTAAGTCGTAAAGCGTCTCCAAACAATTATTCTTTATATTTATTTACAAAATATCCTTTAACTTCCGATAATTGTCGTTTATAAAAATAAATGTTTGGTGTTACGTATTTTTACAAAAAACGGTAGGAGTTTCCTCTATTTTTCGAAAAACCCGATAAATAAAGTTGTCGATATGTTTTCAAAACGCAACAATACTTCGATCACAATATATAATTTTTTCGTCAAGTTCCAAAAGAAAAAATGAAAATAAATCACTAAATGCATTCGGTTCTAGCTCGGGTTGCGTATAAATATAAAATATTTAACAACAAAATATCAATTCACGTCGATTAAATTTTACCGGGTCTTGCTTTGACTAGCTGACCCGATAGTTGACTAACTTTGACCGTCGTTGACTGATTTTGACTGGTTTGACCCGAACGCACTCATTGACCGTTTGACTGTCGTTGACTACAGTTGACCGAACTCAAAACGTGAATCTGGTCGGTTGAGAAGCCTGAACCGATTGTGTACCTAAACTTGAACCAAATCTGAGTTGACTGAGGCGGCCACCACCATCTCCGCCTTCGTCGTCTCGGCCAGTCTAGAGCCGTCATCTGCGGTCGTCGATACTCACCATTACCTGCTTCATCATGACACCAACCACCACCACTGACAACCACCAAACCCTACTCCACCGCCTTCAAAACAGCATCCCCGCAACACCTGAAACATCGAATACTTGCCGGAGAAACATGGATTCTTAAAGAAAAATGATGATTTACGAACTTACCGGAGAAACCTAAAAAAATTAGGGCCGCCGCGCTTCTTCTCTACCCGATCTCCCTATCTCGCATCTTCGCCGCCGTACGCCACTACTAGATGGTGGTGGCCGGCCGTTCAACGGAAGAAAAACGGGGGTAGTGTGGCGTCACCGGTAAAAGAAACGCTGCCAGAGTTGCTCTGGTTGCCGGTTAAAGAACGGGGGAGATGGTTGTGTGTGGGGTTGAGGGAGGAGGAGGTTTAGGTGGGTGTGGTGTGCGACTGCCAGAGGTAACCGGTCACCAGAGGTGCGGCTTGGGCCCAGGGCCCACAAGCCCATTACTAGTGTTTTGAGCGGCCCGATCACATCTCCGAAGCCCGTTTTCAGTCCCGAGCTTCATGGATTGTCGAAAAATAAAATATAGAGTCGAAACACTCAAAAATTACGTCGGAAACTGATGTTTGACGCGTTCATTCGTCGGTTGCGTTAAAATTGCGTAAAATGCTACTTTTATCGTTTTTAATCCATTTTTCGATCTGATTTCGACTGCGAACGTTAAAATTTGAAAACGGAACTAAATATATCATAAAATATTGATATCGAGACATTACTCGAGTCCGGTGCTTCCGTTTTGTTGTTGATTGTCGGTGCGTTCCTGCAGTCGCGTTTCTCGTTCACGTTTATGTTTTGTGACGTTCGAAAGCATGATGTTTTCGCAAAATCACATTCATAAGTATAAGTTATACATATAACCTTCGTATTTTTCGGCGTTGTCAGTATTTTGTACGGTGTCAGTTCTTTATCGTTCAATGCTCAGCAGATTTCCCGAAAATCATCATACGCGCACTGTAAGGTTAGATAGGCGTTCCTAGGAATTCCAAAAGCGTAATTAAGTTAAATCGTGCCTTAAATACTATTTATTATCACCTTAAACGTTTGTTTGTCGCGTAATAATTAGGAGGCGTAACTTACCGGTTGTCATAGTTTAGCGAAGGTTACTCGACGTCTTTCGTCCCAGACTGGAAGATCACTCCTTCCATAGTTATTGCCCGGGATTTCCTGTCAAATGCCATTCCTCTGGCTTAGAAATTCACCAACTCGTCACTGGACTCGCGGATATTGAAGATCAGTATTGTCTGGCCGTATGTGAGGGTTTTCCCAAGGAGTGTCGGTATGTTGGTTAACATGAAGACCTTGGAGAAGGAGAAAAAGAAATTGATGTCCCATCTGTTTGCATCTTAGTCCATTGCTGCTAGTCTGCAATCTCGTGTTGTTAACGCTGAGAGACTGCTTGCAGAGAAAGAGGTATGTAGCATGTTGGCATTCATCGTGGTGTTATATTCTTGTTTCTTCATTCTGTATTCTGAACTGTTTTGAGGTACTAAAATGTTTGCAGGGCGTGGAGTTACTGGTTAAGGATAGGGAGGTTGGTTGGAGGAAGGAACGTGAGACGTTGCTGGCCCATCAAGAGAAGCTGGAGGATGACCTTAAGTACTTCCAAACCGTTGCATCTGATGCTTCCAAAGATGTAGAAGATTTACCGGCTGAGATGACGATGGTTCAAGACGACAATCAGAAGTTGGCTTCTGAACGACAAATCATGTCCCTCAACATGCAAGTTAGTTGGGAACATGATGGGGATTATATTCATCCAAGAAGGTAGAGTAAACTGCCATTTTGGTCCCTGAGATTTGGTCACTTTTGTCACTTTAGTCCAAAACTCAAACCTTTTCCATCTGGGTCCCTGTGGTTTCAGTTTTATTGCCATTTTGGTCCAAAAATGAAATCAGGTCATATTTGTCTTATAAAATCCTACAATTTTATCATTTTCCTCATGGGCGAATCAGGTCATATTTGTCTTATAAAATCTGGTATTTATTTATAAAAAAGAAATGACCATTTTGCCCCTGAGGAAAAGGACAAAATAGCAGGATTTTATAAGAAAAATATGATCTGATTTCATTTTTGGACCAAAATGGCAATAAAACTGAAACCACAGAACCTAGATGCAAAAAGTTTGAGTTTTGGACAAAAGTGGCAAAAGTGACCAAACCACAGGGACCAAAATCGCAGTTTACTCAAGAAGGTATGTAGAAGAGTTGTAACAAGTTAAAGTTTAACAAAACAAAAATGAATTCCTCACTTTGGACCTTAAAATGGTGATGTCCCAACCTAGTTTACTAAGGTAAACTTGTGGATACACTACTAGAGGTGTTCCAGTGAGTTTGAAGCAAGAATTCATGAAGAAGAGAAAGAAAAGTGAGTTTGAAGCTCACTTTTGGACTTGTTTATAATCTGCCTCTAACTTGAAAATTCAGTAACTTGAGAGTATTTTGAGAGTGATTTAAGTGTGGGAAAAGTGAAATGAAGGTGTGGAAGACTTGTTTATATAATGGTTTATTAGGGTTAGAGTTTTATTAAAGAATGAAGGTAATTGGGGAAGAAAGGAGGTAAGAAAAGTGAAATCCAGATCGGGCAAAAACTTCCTTGGCTCCCAAACAAAAACTGCCAGTTCACTGGCTTACGGACCGAATGGGTCCAGAGCAGCTTACGGTCCGTGAGCCCATTAGGCGCCCATGGTTTTTGAATCCCATATGGACCGTAAGACCTATAGTCTTGCGGTCCGTAACCGCTTGCCAGTGCCAATAATTTATTTAGTTTACGGCCCGTAATCACGTATGGCTTATGGTCCGTAAGCGTCACTCAGTGGCCAAAAATTGGCATGTTGACATAAATGGTCCCTCCACTACATAAAATGAGAGTTTATCAAACACACGTGTCATTATATCATTCGACACAAATTTCTGAGGTGTTACATCGGGCAAAAACAAACTTGCAGATTAAACTTCTACGTGTCGCGCGGACTTCAAGTCCTTGCCCACTGCACGCAGCGTGCTCGTTTGGCAGCCGAAGTTTGTTTTTTGACATAATGGCCCCTGAACGTTCATATGTTTGTCATTTTATGTTAAAAATTTATATTTTAGGGGCTTTCAAGTATTGGAAGTGTAAGTATGAATATGTTACGTATTGTGCATGTATGAGTGATAGTACGTATGTATAACAAGTCTCGGTTTTGCGTATAAACAATTATTTAACGATTGATTGCATATAACACAAGTATAATTGATATAAATACGATTTTATTAATATGATCGCAGTCTCGGATTACAAGATTGGAAATGAAATACCAATACAAGTTTCTATAAATATAAATGTGAATACAACTTTCTAAATATGGATTATATAGAAATGCTAAGTGTTACATGACCCATCAGTATTGTATGCCATTTCGTCTAAATATGGATTATACAGAAACGCTAAGCGTTACATGACCCATCGGTATTGTATGCAATTTACAAGATTGGAAATGAAATACGAATACAAGTTTCTATAAATATAAATGTGAATACAACTTTCTAGATATGGATTATACAGAAATGCTAAGCGTTACATGACCCATCGGTATTGTATGCATTTTGTCCAGACATAACCAGGGGTTTCATAATCAATTTCTGAAGCTCAATCAACATGTAACCATGCCTTGATCTTTCTATTGATAGCCGTTGAAAAGATATACTATCAAGACAAACACTTCAAATTAGAAAGAAAAAAAAAAGAATTTTACATTTAAGTACTCAAAGATAAAACTGAGTTCAACAAGTTTGATGTTGAAGAAGAGCATACACTATCACATACCTGAATGTTATCTTTACTATGCGGCATATATATAGAGCTAACAGGTGCGTCATGTCCTTCAAAGAAGAATAAGTTGGTGCCTGTTTTAGCATCCTAAACCTGTATTAACCCATGATTTTTTTAAGCTTCACTTCAAAGCAGTTGAAGCCGGTTCGGTTTTAAAACCCTAACCCGATTTGTGCACCTCTAACTTCAACTACGTCTCTAAACCTATTTATCAAAAAATGCAGCAATTAACCCCAAAGATACCCTAACCATCATCTTTATGGTTATGATCATCAGCCTTCAGGTTCTCCACACGGAGATGGCTTATGACCATTGCCCTAAAAATGAAATAACATAGAATGTTAAGCCCTTAAAATCAATGCCAATTTGATTCAAGTTTTCTGATTTGATACTTAGAAGTTGCTTGTGTTTTCGATGACAAGGGAAAGCCCCTACAAAATTTTATTAGTATAAACTTTGTACAACAAGTTGTATGTATATGAACTACTTGAAGATTTGTGTGTAATTGAAAAAACTTTTATTAAAACACCTACAGAAAGAATATCAATGTAAAATACCGAAAACATATGAATCCTGATTAATTAACTTTACCAAAAAAAAATATCCAAATTTTTCAGATTCGTCTGAATCCCAACAAAGAGCGTTAAACCTTTTATTGGTTAATATTCATTTTACACAGTGTGTTATGAAAGAAAAAAAAAACATAATTTATAAACATCCTTTAGTTGCGATATATCTAAAGGATAGCTTGTTAAAGTTCAATGAATTATACAGAATTTATACAATTTACAGCTACCTGAAACGAGATGGGTCTTCCGAAATCCGATGAGCAGTCAACGATGGTTCTTCAACACCCTACATGATGATACCGATTCTATGTCATGAAAACAAAAACAAAAACAAAAAAACTGAAATAAAACCATAACTAGTTTCTGATCAAACTCACCGATGATTTACCCAAATCGGGAGGCCAGGTTTTAATACTGTTGGAGGAAAAAGCAGTAGCCATGTCTGACGGCGGCGGTGGTAGTCGAAAAAACGAATAACAACAGAGATTGTAGATTTTATAATTGGGTTTACCCTACAAATCTAACCCAATTATTTTGCATTCCACCCCCTCCACTTACTCCCATTTCTATATTTAACCGTTCATATCTTAAAGTAGTAATTTTATGTGCAAGTTTTTCTCACCTAACATCTTTTATATACTACGTGAATTTAGATAAGATGGTGGAAAAGCCTTTCGTTGATGCAAATAAGTCACTGTGTAAGAATCTTAAGGGAGTTGTTGGTAAAGGAGAAAGCATATATTCAAGATAGCTCTAAATAAATAATTAGCAATAGTTAAAGATGGGGTGGAAGGTCAAGCAACAGTTGGCTTTGTTAAAACAATCCTTAAACGACTACAATTTTAACGGAGGGCAAAACAATTGGAGGTGGAGTGGTGTCGATCACGAGATCGTGTCGGTTGCTGGATTGAGATTCAAGCTTCATGATGCCGCTAAATCCGATTCAAGCCTCAATTAACCGGATACCATCTAAGGGGCTGTTTGTTTACCTCTTAATGGTTCAGACCTCTTACTGGTTCAGCACTTAATGGTTCAGACTGTTTGTTTCACGAGTAGATGTCTGGATGATTCAGACATTTGTCTCTGAATAGCTAAGATTTATATAGAGTCTGAATGGTTAAGACCTCTAATCTGAATTGGTCAGACATTTGACTCTGAACGGTTAAGCATTATGCAGGCTTTTAATGGTTCAAACCTCTTACTGGTTCAGCACTTAATGGTTCAGACTCTTACTGGTTCAGCACTTAACCATTCAGATGTTGCTAAACAACCCCTAAGTTGAACCTAGCTTGTCAGGGCGTGGATGTGGGTGTTCAAAACTGCCCTCCATCTGGTTTGAGGGAGGAGCCTACTTATCATATTTTATGGGATTGTTGGATAACTAAATCCATTTGGTGGTCGATTATGGTTTGGCTTAAAATTCCATATCTATATCGGGAGCTCCTAATTCAACATATTCTTGGTTCGACGTTGGAGATGAAAGCTTCTAAGGATTAGAAGAAGATTATTGGAGTGGTTCTTTTGGTTGCGGACTGGTAGATTTGGAAGTCAGGAACGAGAAGATCTTCAACAATCATCACATTTACTTCACATGATCGACAGATCTAACCAAAGAGAATTTGTTTGTGGATTAAAAGTAGATCTAAGTATGACAATATTAATTAGGATAGGTGATGTGAGTTTAATATCCATGATGTAATATTGTAACTGTCGGGGGTTGATTTCTTATTTTATATATAGAAGTTTCGCAGTTCAAAAAGTGAATTTAGATAAGATTCAATAAACGCAAAACATGAGTTTTCACACTTTTGGTAAATTAAGGGTTTAAGTATTTGTTAAATATACAACTCATTCTTTGGGAATTAATTATTTCACCGATGATAGCAATGTTAAGAGAAAGTACATAAATCACACATGTTGTGATATAGTACGAATCATAAAAATATATACTAAATAACAGTACTATGTACGTGCAATAGGTAGGCACAAGGTCATAGTTAGCTTAATTTGTTTTCTATGATTGTTGTTCGAAAATCAATGTCACCAAGCATCCCGAGAAATGTTGATGAAATATCCATTTTTGTAAAAGACATTGAAGACAGTTTGTAGAGATCTTATAGTAAAATGTAAGTGTCAATTTTTATTGGAAGTAGAAAGGTTTAGAGTTATTTATAGGTTTAAATTTACAGTTACTTTTTTAGTAAAGGTGAGGGAGGCAACGACTCTTTTCCAATGGTCATAATCCGCCCCATGACAATGACTCGCGACACCTACCTGCCATCATGCCCTAGGAGCAGTGTTTCCCTCTGTTTTTGGGCTAATGTGGCGGTAGACGTGAATGCATTACACACAACTTCATAGTTAAAGAAAACCTAGGCAACATTGATTTTTCAGATCCTCCAAAATCTTACATCAAACCGTCGTAAATCTGATATATCCCTAGAAGTTGACAACCCATAACTTTATTATGTACTATGTGTAAATCAGTTGCCTTCATTCATATTTCCTCGTATTCTCATGTGATATATCTTTAATGATCTCCTAAAAATATACCTAATATGAATAATAGATTTGTCAGCACACTACTGTGAGCTCATATATTGTTAGTATATAAAAAACAACAATGAATCTTAATGAAAAGAATGTAGTTAGCGTCTTAAAAGAATGGTGCACCTAGTGAAAAACATATGAAAGGAGTCAAAAATAAAAGTTCTAGCAATGTCTGTTTCTAAAAGCCACGTGGGTATATACGTAAGCTATTATAGACACACAAATTGTCCTCGTAATTTAAGGAAACACATCATTTGTATGGTAGCTAAAGAATAATAGATATTCAAAATATTATTAGCATTGTGTGTATACGTTCACATAATTCCTTTTTGAAATACTATGAACAATTAAAAGTCGTTCTATAACCCAAGTCTCGAACGTTGTTAAAACAGTGAGGTGCAACCTCTAACAGCAACCCTAATGGCTTGGTATCCAACGTTACACCCATTTATGATATATAGGTTGCGCTCATGCCAGTTGTATAGTGAGGCACAACCTCTTACAAAAACCCTAATCGCCATTAATGTTGACCAAGGTTTTTGCTCTCATCAGATCTACGCGAAGATCGACGGTTTATGACCCAAAATGCATCACAAGCATCATATAGGTCCTTTATGACTATAAACACTTGATACCATGTCACCTTTAATGTAAAACTAAGCTTGAATCGCTTGAAACCCACAATTCAGGTTTGACGCCTTGAGTTCACCAATTAAAGGGCTTCAAATCCTTATCCGTTTACTCGAAAACGAACCCTGAGAAGCCCCGCGTTGTTTCCCTTGGATCTCCTTCCATATCTTTCTCTCTTTATACTCACTCCTTTCTCTCTCTAGAATCATCAAGATGAAGAACCCAAATGAAGCTTTTAGGTTTCCTTTCCTTTAAATACTCTCATTTGATGGTCTTCTTTGTCCCTCATGAGCTATTAATAAATACCTTTTATAAAAAATTTGGGGCGTTACCATATTCGCCCAACTAGGGTATATCCCATTGCCAAGATAATAACCATATGTTATATTCAACTCCATTTACACAAAATATAATGAACTACTACGTAGTTGTTATTGTAAGAAATATATAGATTTTTTTAGGTCAAATGTGTTGGCTCATGTGGATCTCACCTTGAGAACAGATGATAGAAAGCCAAAACAGTTCTACAATCAACTGATCCAGAATAACAGTTTTTTGGATTCCTTCTCCTCCCAATAACAAAGGCATTAAACAATTGCTGCTTCTAAGGTCTGCAGCAAAGCTAAGGTTTGCTGCAAAGCTAAGGTTTGCTGCAAAGCTAAGTTCTGCTGGTTCACTAAAGTCTGCGAAAGCTAAACCGCTGATGAAGACAAAGGTCTGCTGGAAGCTAAGGTCTGATCAACCTTTGAAGAAGGTCTGCTAAAGCTTCATTAGAGGATAGTGTCATCAGTGTTTTGTAATCAGTGTTTGTAATAAAATAGTGTTTAGCATAGCAGAGGTTAGAAGTTGTTATAGCTGTTAGATGTCATTGTCTACGTGACATCAACAAAGATTCCTTAGTGGTTTCGTTTGTACTATAAATAGAACAGTGCATGTACTATTCTATTAGATCACTTCACACACACTTGCATTTTGTACGAACAAACTGAGTGATCTAAGGTTGAGGGGGAGAATTTTATTAATGCATACGTAAATTCAATCATTCAATTGAAAGTGTTCATGATGAAAGCAAATTTCTCATTGTTTGTGTTATAAAGTTTACATTCATTCTCCTGCAAATTATTTCATCTTTTTATCATCTTCCATTGTTTCATCTTAAACAAACACAAACAAGTGAAACTTAGATCCTAACAATTGGTATCAGAGCTTAGGTCAATCAAATTGGATTTAACAATCAATTTGATATAAAAGACTAGTTCAATTCATTGACATCATTTGTTCGTAGTAGTTGAAAAACAGAGTTAAAAGTTTAATCACGTTCAGAGTTGGTTAATCGAAAAACTTTGTAAAACAACCAAAATGTCTCAAAACACACAGGATCCTCACAACACTAGCATCCTGTGCAAACCACCTATGCTTGTCAGATCTGAGTACAATATCTGGCAACGTAGGATGGGCCATGTCCTTGCACAGCAAAACACCAGTTGCTGGAAACCGGTTATCTTCGGACCACATGTTCCGATGGTACCGAGTGCAGAAGATCCCAAGGTCCAAGTACCTAAGAAACCAGAAAATTACTCTGAGTAGGATTTTCAGAAATTGAGTTAGATGCTAAAGCATTCAGTATAGTTGCTATAACACTACCCAATGATATCTATGCTGGTCTGTTACACTGTAACTGTGCAAAAGAGTTATGGGATGCACTAAAAGAGCAATTCGGTGGGACAGAAGAAGTCATTGAGAACAACAGAGAAGTGTTGAACCAACTGTATGAAACGTTTTGTCATGTTAAGGGATTGTCATTAACCCAACAGTTTGAAAGGTTTAGTTGTCTAATTAGTGAGCTAAAACTGGTTAATTTGGAATATGTTAATTCGACTTTAAATAGTAGGTTCCTTAGATCATTGACAGAAAAGTGGGACACTA
This sequence comes from Helianthus tuberosus, assembly GCA_030545235.1. Lineage (NCBI taxonomy): Eukaryota > Viridiplantae > Streptophyta > Magnoliopsida > Asterales > Asteraceae > Helianthus > Helianthus tuberosus. The sequence goes on along the minus strand of CM060377.1, from coordinate 53,507,044 downwards.
TAGCCTTTGTTACTAGAAGCCTTGTTGGGTTCAAGGAGATGAGTTTGACTCAACTTCATGGTAGGCTTCTCACTCATGAAAGAGATCTGAACCAGAAAAAGAAGTTACAAGAATCAGGAAAAGTGGTTGATGACTACTATTTTGGTAGTACAACACTTTTTGGTCAAAAACAGTCATCTGGTGGCAGTAAGGATCAGAGTTATGATCATTACATTGACATAACAGCTGGTAGAGCCTTCAACTCTGATTGTTACTCACCCAACTATGCTTTCACAGCAAATGGGGAAAACAAGATGTCACACCCTGACTTTTGCGGAAGCGTGATTATGTGTGACTTACTTAATATCATTGCATTCAATCATAACAACAAGTATATGATAAAAACCATAGATGGTCATGCATTAGATAAGTTTAAAAGCATCACAACATCATTGTTTGAAACATAGACTTCAAATTTAAGTTTTACAAACCATACGAATTGTTTAGAGTTCACTAAGGACTCATTAAAGGACTTTAAATAAAATCAGGCTTTGGTAGATGTGTCTCGTCCAGGAATAAGACACACTAACCAAACCCTAAGACAACGAATGACATCCTTTATTCTTAACGCAACTTGAAACATCCAACGCCCGCCAGATCCACTTTTAATTCCCTGAAATACATGTATTTTGAAAACATCAACAAAAGTTGAGCGAGTTCATGTGTTTGTTTGTGTGTATAAGTGAAACCTTGAAAACATTATATGTTTGTATGTGTTGTAAATCCCGGTATGAATGCAAAACAAGGAAACAGATCAATTAATGGTTTGCAAGGTGTTAATACATATTATGTGGATGCGACTCGGTTCAGTTCGACTCGGTTCGGTTCGACTTGGTTAGGTTCGGCTCAAGCCTGACGTAGCGACATTCCTCCGTCGTGCGCCCTAGAGTTCGACACGCGAAGCACGGAGAGCCGCGAACCAATTCACGATAACACATCACCATGACATCATCATGATGTCATGATGATGTAATGTGAAGACTTTTTCATTAGACATATTCACGTGAATTCAACATGTTAGTCAAACATGTCATGCTTTAAAGTTCCCCAAGTTTAAGGTTCCCCATGACGAAGTTTAAGGTTCCCCTGATGAACTTTAAGGTTCCCCACTTTAAGGTTCCCCATGAAGAAGGTTACAACCTTCTTCACATGTGAAGCTTCGTCATCAACCTTCGTCGCACATGTGAAGGTTCGCCGTTCACTTCAGTATATAAACAGCAGACTGAAGACACAGATAGTAAGAGAAGTCTGAATAGATATCATTGAGCGAACACACTGTAACACACACACACACTGAGAGTTTACAGAGACCATTTGTAAACACCGCATTGTAACCATTTCATAGCATTAATACCTTGAGTGTTAATCGTTGAATCTTGTGTCTTACGTGTTCGTAACTTGGTTTAACTTACCCGTTTGGATTCCGCACTCTCGGGTTTGTCAGAAAACAGGAATAGAGGTTACTCGATCCTCCGTGTGGACCTACACAAGGCCATTAACATGCGTGCAATGGCGTAGGAAGGCTCAAACCTAGCAGATTTTGTACCGGGCCTCCGGCTGTAAGACATAGTCACCTCATGGGCCAAACCCCGGTCCACATGGGTGTGGGCTCGCTACACCCAAATAGATCTATCACTCATGCCCCTCGGTCCTAACGTGAGGATTAATGGTCTTAGGAGTGCGCCTACCCATTCACATAATCTACTGTACTTTCCCAAGCTAACCATACCAATTGTAATTGTTTGTATCCATTTTGTAACATGTACTTCACCCCCGAAGTTATAAAACAAAACAGTTTAAAGAAAATGGGGACATGAACTCACAGTCTTGCGTATTCAACCACCGTAACTCAAGCTCCTTCGGGTAAACACGACTACCTACAACCTACTATGATCTATTAGACTGGCGGGTCGTGCCTTCACTTAGTATTAATGTCTCTGAGTTACATTTCTTTTGTGTCTTCGGTATTATTCCGAGTTATATAATTATTTGTTAAAATAATTAATATTTTAACTTAAATTATATTTATTAAATTTTGGAATAATTGTTAAAATATTTATTTTAACTTAATACTTCCCAAGTATTTATACTTGTATTTCCTTCCCAAGGATGGGGGTATCTTTCACTTGTATATTTTTGCCATGTATTAGGGTCGTATTCCGGTGTGTAATTATACGTATGAGAATACGTATTTTTATTGTATTCATTAAGTATTCTTATACTTAATTTCGTATTAATTTTTCGGAATATTATCTTTAATAAAAATCCACCAATGTATATTTCCAAAATATATATTGTAATAAATATTATTTAGAAAAATTATTTATAATTTTTCTTTTGGCATAAATATTTGTATTTTCTCATAAGTTTCAAAAATAATATATTTTCATGTCTAACTTGGAAAATATATATATAAACCCATTTTTCTCCAAAAATGATATATTTCATATTTATTCGAGAAAATATATCTTTTACCTCAAAAATATTGTATTTCGTGTTTGTGTAAGAAAATATATATTTCTTAAAAATAATATACCTTCTAAAAATTTCAAGAATATATATTCATTCTTGCCAAAAATAATATGTTTTTCCTTTGTCAAAAATATGACATATTCTTGTAGTAATTGTAAAAATCATATTTTCGTTTCCTTGGTGTCCAAAATATTATTTACCAAAATATACTTTATGAATAAATTTTTTCGGAATACTTTGTAAGTCTTATTCCATTAGTTCGGTTTCACCAATATTTTGTGTAAATGGGTATATTTTTGTTCTTTGGAATTTTTGGTAATATTCTGGATATAATTCTTGGTATTTTGATGTGTTATATTATTTCATGTCCTAAAATAATATAACTTATACACAAAGTGTACAAATAATCACAAACATGGTGACTTTAAATATATATTTTCCTAAATACATATTTTGTCACTTTTATTTATAAAAACCAACCACCAATAAGTATAATTTTTGTAACAAAATTTATGGTTTAAAATACACTTGTAAGTGTGTGTTAATAAATATTTTCTAGGTGTTTAGATTTTTAGAAAATTTTGCCATAGTTTCCCCTAAAAATGGAGGTTTCCATGCTTTCAAGTATATCATTTTCTTTTGTAAAAATCATCACAATCAATCCATAAACAATAATAAACAACCTTTACTTACCAATTTTGCCAAAAATGAGTATAATCTACTACTTCATGAACTTGAAATTTCACAAAAATTTGTAGTAATTTACTAGTGTCATTAGTAAGCCTTGTTATCCTTTAAAGTGTGATTAGTTCTTTAAAAACTTCATTTTTTGAAGAATATGGATCTTTACAACTTGTGATCATCATTTCTAAAAATGTTTCTTTATGAATTCTTCTTGTTACACAAGTGTTTCTACACTTGTTTATCCACCAAAAATAAGGTTTGTTTATGTAAGAACCAAGATTTAGTAAAACTTATATTTTTAACTTGGTTTCTTTAGAAATCATCCATAAATCTTTAGATCTACCAGTGTTACTACTCACTTTGATCATTATTTTTCAAGAAATCAATGCATTCTTTCAAGTTCATGCTTCTCATGAGGATGATCCATTAACTTTCATCAAGTTCATCCTCTCATCTTGCTAGATTATGTTTTTAATCATGATCTAGCAAGATCATATGATGATCAACATCATTTTCACAAACAATCAACAATCATCAAGCATAACAACTCATATTCATCAATATTTCTTCATATTTTAAGCTTATGTTCAAGTTTACTTCTTGTGATTCTTAGTGTTCTTCATGTTTAACATTATGATTCTTCTTTTAACCACTTAAAATAGAAGCAAAATAGCAAGATCATGGTTCTTACCACTAGCACAAGGCTAGGGATGATCAAGTGGAGAAATCAAGTGAGTAAAAGAAAATAGAGAAGGTCCTTGCACTTCCATAAGCTCCTAGCTTCCTTGTATGACCTCTAACACCTTTGTATGTATGTAGAATGTATGAAGAATGAAAGATGGTGATGATTGTGTGGTGTGGTGTCTTCGGCCGAGAGTAGAGGAAAGTGGAAGGAGAAGGTGTGAAGTGTTTGTGATGTTTGAGAATGAAGAGTATGATCTTGGAGTTACTTATAATATCCATCCACACAACATTCTCTAATGTGTATTATGTCTCATGGACTAGCAACAAGATCAAATAAACAATTAAAAGAAATCAAGGGTGGGCCACCCTTGTCTAGCCGTCCATAGGTGGGGGGGGGGGGGGTAGTAGATTAGTGTTGATACATTTTGTGTGGACGCGGCACGTTCGGTTCGACACTATTACGGAATGAAGACCAAGTCGAATATCCTCCTATCCAACTTGGGTCCGACAAGTTTGTCTCGTTTGTAATGTAATGTATAAATGAACAATGCATGTTGCATATTGGTTATTATGATTGTTTGTGTGTTTATATAGATCTCAGCAAACTGTAAACAATTTGCTGTATATCACCTTGCAGCCCTCGACGAAACTCCAAGTTTTGTCGTTATCATGAATGGCGAAACTCCCTTATGATGAAACTCTAAGTTTCACCATGATGAGTGACGAAACTCCCTAGAGTTTCATCAACTATTGAAGTTTCGTCATAGTCCTTTTTAGTTTCGTCGATGCCCGTGACATGCTGCCTATATAAACACCTTCTGGTTTCAGTGTGAAACTATGAGAGCATACCCTGTCTGAGAGTTTAGTGTCAAACTGTGTGTGTATCTATTTGATCATTTTTCTCATCTAATCAATTTACTGTGATTCATTGGTTATTCTGTGCTTATCATACTGTCTGTGTTTGGTTTGGCATCGTCATGGGCATTCCGCACTCGTGACCGTGTTTGTGATAAACAAGTGATTTGGTTTCGTATCGATCCTCTGAGAATCGGGACCTACAAGTGGTATCAGAGCAGTGGCTCTTATCCTTGTTTAAAACCAAACTGTTAGAACCTGAAGGTTTATACATGGAGGGTTATAAAGTTTAGGGGTTGATTAGTATGTTTTGTTTATTAATCATTTGGGTCGATATGTATGGGTTGGGTTTGTTAGATGGTTTCGAGTGGGCCTAGGGTATCTACCCACATGTTTTGTATTTAATCAAACCTCAACCTTTAGGTTGAGGTTGATCAGTTGTCGAGAACAAGAGGCCAGCCGAAACTAGTATTGGAAACCTTGTATCAGTCATCGTGAATCGTTGAATGCAAGTTTCTGGTTTGTTTTGATCTATATTGCTTTGGTTATTATTTATTTATTATTGAATCTACTTGTGATTGGATTCCACACTCTCACAAGTTCCTGATTGATATCATTGAAAGATCCAAACGGGTTTTACAATTGGTATCAGAGCCAAGAAACCAATTCTTGGTTTGGTTTTGATATCATTTGGATTCAAGAAGATTGTTTCTATTAATGATCTTGTTTACCAGTGTTTGTTTTACAGGAACTCAGTTTGTTTTGGTGTGTTTTCTTGATTTCGGAATTCACATCTTCAAACTGTTCTTAACATATTATACCTAAGTGGTGCTGATAGAATACACAACGCTGAGCTAATTCAAGACTATCAAGATATTAAAAATAAAAACTTTACTTTATCAAAAAATGAAAAACTGTATAAAGAAAAAATTGAGGCTCAGCGAAAAGACATCATCAAACTCAAAGATGATGTAAGTGTAAAAACAACCCATTTCTTAGATGCTCAGGAGAAAGTATGCATTTTGACTAACGAAATGGAAGATATCAGAGATAGATATAAGAAATTTGATTCTTCCAGCAAACTGGTTAAAAATTTGTGTGATCAACAGCTTGCATATAAGAAAAAGAAAGGGTGTGGATTGGGTTACAATCAGGCTCCTCCTCCTTACAATCATAATTACACATATTTACCTATGACTGAGGAGGAGCTGATGAATGAAAGTAAAATGACTTATGGTCCGAAAAACAATAAGTCATCAGTTAATGGCAGACCGGTTCAGAATCCGAAATCCACTTCAATAAATTTTGTTTCTAAAGGTTCAATTGATCCTAACGCTTCGTCTTCATGTGCAGATGAAGTACCTGAAGTAAAATGTGGAGATGTACTTGGGAGTGAACCAGTTTTTCATTCTGATATTTCTGAAATTTATTTTGAACAAACTGAGTCTGAAATTGCTTTTGGAAAAACCTTGTTTGAGTCGTTTTGTGCTTATGTGTCGTCAAGTGAGCCTGATGTTTCGGGCAAAATTGATGATGTTTGTGTTGAATCTTTTAACAATAAATGTGGTGATGATTGTTTTCAGTTAATGCGTATGATTCTAATGTTTCAGTTGATGACAGTGTTATAGGTGAGGTCCCTCAGGACACATTCAGTGAAACCACTGAAACTCCTTCTCAAGAAAATCAAGTGTATCCCGATTCTTCTTCTGAATCTGTCTAAGTGGGCGTCCCTAATGTTGAATCTAGTGGGACCCTATTGGAAACTGTAGATGAAAGCAAACCTAAATCAAATTCACATGATACATATGTTGATGAGACATGTGTTGATGAAATTTCAACAAGTCAGAATCGATTAATGTAGAAAAGAAAGTTGAAATAAACAAACAGTCTCCGGAAAATGTTTTTGAACATAAAACTGAAACTGAAACACCAGTTTTTCAAAAGAATGATGATCATAGTAAAAAGGAGGTATCTAATTGTTCATCAACATCACATGATTGTCTCAATTCTGATCAGACTAGAAAACGATCAGAAGGATCAAAACGCTTAGAACAGACACAGGCAAAACAAACTAGAAAAACCAAAACGCCTCATCATTCAAAAACAAACAAAGCTTCTTCAACAAAGTATCAAAATTTCCACACATTGAAATGACAAACATGTTTCAATTGTGGTAATGCTGGACACATTGCCAGAAATTGTGTTCAACTCCCAAGCGCCCAGTTTAGGAAGAAGACTGTCCAGAATTAGAAGGTCAAGTCTAATTGATCTCGTTGTTCAGAGTCAGTTACGACTGAAAGGTCTAAGACAATGAATAACAACTATCGCAAGACTAAACCCTCTAATCAAGATTGGAATGCAGCCAAATGTAGAAATCAAAATCGACAGAACAATTTTCAAAGAAATCAACATAATGGTTTTGGTAACTACAATTCTAAATGGTCAAACACATTTTGGAAACCCAAAACTAGGGCTGCACAATCTAATACATCTCATCAAGGATCTTTCATGAAAAATCCTTCAAGATTTTTGAACAAAGATAATTAGTTTGGCAAAGGGTGATATACATTGATGCACAAGGAAAACCCAGATCCACCATGGGCTGGGTTCCTAGATCTAAATAATCCCGCTAATCGTGCCGGAACAGCTGTGGAGGACTACCGTGCGACTTTGGTACATGGATAGTGGTTGTTCCAGGCACATGACGGGAGACTTATCCCAACTGGTAAATGTAAAAGAATTTAATGGTAGATATGTCTCTTTTACGGGAGGAGAATCAGGAAGAATCACGTTAAAAGGAACAGTAAGAAATGGCGTTTTAAGCTTCGAGAATGTTAATTATGTCCCAGAGCTGAAACACAATCTATTGAGCATTTTACATATTTGTGATCGAGGAAATTCAGTCCACTTTACAAAGAAAGGATGTTATGTGCTGAAACCAGGGATTGTCATTCATGAAGATTGGTTTTTGATATCAGCAGAGAGACGAGGAAATGCTTATGTTATTGATATGAACAAGAAACCGTGTGAAGAAGTTACTTGTCTATTCTCGAAGATTTCAGAACTTGATGGTCTACTGTGGCATCGTCGCCTTGGGCATGTGAACATGAAGAATCTGAATCGACTTGCTAAAGGCCAACTGGTCCGTGATCTACCAATCAAAGATTTCATGTTGGTGGAAAAATGTGTTGCTTGTGCAAAAGGAAAAGCACATCGAAAGCCTCACAAGTCTAAATCTGCACCCTCAACCAAAGTTGTGCTCGAATTACTTCACATGGATCTTTTTGGTCCAGTGAATGTGCTGAGTATTGGAAAGAAGGCTTATTGTCTCGTAATAGTTGATGATTACTCACGTTACACCTGGGTGTATTTTCTAAGTCACAAGAATGAGACTGCAGTTTTAGTGAAACAATTCGTTACTCTGGCAGAAAATCAAGCTAGTACAAAAGTGAAGGTTATTCGATCTGACAATGGGACAAAATTCAAGAACGTAACTTTGGATACATTCTGTTCTGAAAAGGGAATAGATCGACAATATAGTGCACCACGAACTCCTCAACAGAATGGAGTGGCTGAGAGAAGAAATCGTACTCTTATCGAGGCTGCACGAACTATGCTGGCTGACTTGAAGCTTCCTAGCTTCTTTTGGGCTGAGGCAGTTAGCACGACTTGTTACGTCCAGAATCATGCTTTAGTAAACAAACGTCATATGAAAACTCCTTATGAGATTCTGGAAGGACGTAAACCTTCGGTTTCACACTTTCGTATCTTTGGATGTCCATGTGTGTTACTACTTATGGACGCTAATGGAAAGTTTGAAGTCAAAGGGGACAAGTGTTTCTTTGTTGGATACGCAAAAGGCCCTGCCAATAGAGTATATAACAAAGTAACTAAAAAGGTCGTCGAGTCGTGCAACATTGAATGGCTCGAAGAAAATGCTACGGACGCTAGAGTTGGACCAGATTGGTTATATGATTATGATGAATTGTTTAAATCATTTAACATTTTGTCGAGTGTTTCTACAGAAGCAGGTGTGTCTATGCCAAAACAACCACTGTCTTTTGGTGATACCGAAGAAGAAGAACAGGCAGAAGGGAGCTTAAGACATCATACCATTGACCCACCAGGAATGGTTTTTACACAGCATCCCTTGCCTCAACAAATGTCTCATCAATCCCCTGAAGGTGCGTAATCTAGCAGAATTTCATTGAATGCATCTGGATCAGAACTGTTTGCTGATCCCATTCCTGAAGATTGTACTGTTACCACTCCCGTGGTTCACAGTCCGATAGTATCTAATGAGGGGGAGTCAAGCAACATCCACACATCTCAAGACGAGACTATACCTGAACTTTCCATTCCAACTAGCGTTCAAAGAAATTATCCTATTGAGAACGTGATCGGTCCTATTAATGCAGGAGTTCAGACTAGAAGCTAATTAGGAACCATTAATCTGTGCTTATATTCTAGCTACATTTCTCAAATTGAACCTAAAACCATTGATGTAGCATTGCAGGAACCAGACTGGGTTGATGCTATGCATGAAGAGCTAAACCAGTTCGAGAAGCTAGGAGTATGGAAACTTGTGGAGTTGCCAAAAGGGAAACACAAGCTTGGAACTCGCTGGGTTTTCATAAACAAGCAAGATTCTGCAGGAGTTATTGTTTGAAATAAAGCATGATTAGTGGTCCAAGGATTCAGACAGATAGAGGGACTGGATTATGATGAAGTCTATGCCCCTGTTGCCCGACTTGAATCAATCCGGATCTTTTTAGCATACGCATCCTACATGGGGTTCATTGTTTATCAGATGGATGTCAAGACTGCGTTTTTGTACGGAGATGTGAAGGAGAAAATCTTTGTTGAGCAACCGCCGGGTTTTATTCATCCAGACCATCCAGAATATGCCTACAAACTTGACAAGGCATTAATATGGGTTGCACCAAGCACCTAGGGCTTGGTATGCAACTCTGAAAGAACATCTCCTGGCTCATGGATACACACGAGGCACGATAGACCAGATTCTGTTTATTAAAAGAGTAGGCAAGGACCTAATACTGGTTCAAATCTATGTCGATGATATTATTTTCTGATCAACAAGTGAAGCTCTTTGCAAAGAATTTGAGGGAATTATGAAAAAGAAGTTCGAGATGAGTGCGCTCGGAGAAATGACACTGTTTTTGGGTTTACAAGTTAAACAAGATTCCCGAGGCATTCTAATTCGTCAAGGGAAATATGTGGATGATGTGCTAAAGAAATTTAAGTTCACAGACGCTAAACTGGCCGAAAATCCAATGGCAGAAAGACCGTTGCTGACTGAAGATGCAGAAAGATCCCTTTTTGATCAACGACTTTATAGGTCCATGATCGGATCATTGATGTATCTGACAGTAAGCCGCCCAGACATTATGTTTGTTGTCTGCAACTGCGCGAGATATCAGGCTAATCCTAAAACTTCTCATCTTACTGTTGTTAAACGAATCTTTCGATACCTTAAAGGCCGACCTCGGTTTGGTCTGTGGTATTCGAGGGATTCAAATTTTGACCTGCTTGCATTTTCTGATTGTAATTTTGGAGGCACTGACAAGGACAGGAAATCCACATCTGCTGGATGTCAATTTTTGGGTGACCGACTCATTTCTTGACAATGCAAGAAGCAGCAAACGCTAGCTATTTCCACAGCTGAAGCAGAGTATGTTGTAGCTTCGTCGTCTTGCTCCCAAGTGGTATGGATGCAGCATCAATTGCAGGACTACGGTTTGACTTATCTTAATACTACCATATACTGTGATAATGATGCTGCCATACAAATTGTAAAAATCCTGTCTTCCACTCAAAATCCAAACACATTGATATTAAAGTTCATTTTATACGAGACTGCTTTAACAAAGGTCTTATCAAACTGGAGCAAATCGACACAGATGCAAATGCTGCCGATTTGTTCACAAAACCTGTAAGTAGTTCGAAATTTCAAGTGCTTGTGGATTTTCTGAAAATGATCCGTTTTACTGACTGAGCATGTTTTTGGTGGTTCGTAGGTAAATTTGTTCATAAAGTTTTCTATTCTTAGGTAGTTTTTATTTATGCTCAAATTTAGGGGGAGAAAATTATGAAAAATACAAAAACATTAAAAATTTCATAAAAATACAAAAAGAAGCACTGCATGTCATGAGAAATGAAATGAATTTTCACATTATGGTGAAAGGCTGACTCATGTAAGACCAGTATCGAAACAGTTTGACTTTAGTATGATGTGTTGGTAGGCTCTATCCTTAAAGACTGGAAACATTGGCTGTTTCTGTTCAGAACTAAATTAGTACATGACCTCAGGAAAGAAAATCACTTGAAATTAGCTCATTTCTATTTGAATGTCTGTAGGTTGTCTCGATACACACAATTTTGGTCTAATTCTGAAATCTTCTCTGAAAAAGTCGTGTATCTCCTCTGTTTTGCGTGAGCAAAGACCTGGAGGTGCTAGGCAGCATTTAGCTTCTGTTTTGCGTGAGCAAAGACCTAGCTGAGCGTCTGTCGCCCTATAGATCAATTAAACACCCGAAAGAGGCCCTCAAGTGCCCAAAAGAAACCCAAGAAACCTATATCAAACTGAGAAAACCCCAAGAAACCTATATAAAAAACCTCCGTTGTATTACTTGCTTACGTGATAAAACCGGGTTTTACTTGAAAGTTTGAGCAAAATTTGTTGTTCGGAAAAGTTTCCAGTGACCGGAAAGTTCATATCTTCAAGTGTTCTTCAGTAACCTTCAAAGTGTTCTTCACGGTATCAACTTTTTGATCTTTTGTGTAGTGACTGTTCAAGTTGTTGCTGAATTTAAAATTATCTTTTGTTTGAAAATTGTGTTTTTCAAAAGCATGGTGGGTTTTTGAGTTGGTGAGATAGGCATACTCTAGAGTGTACTGTGTCAGAGAAGAGATAAGGGATAAGATCTACTTTTGAAAAATTCTCACCAACTCTCTGTGATCTTATCCCTTTGTTCACGAAACTCCCTGCGACGAAACCCATAGAGTTTCATCAAAGAGAGTTTCGCCAAACCCCCTTAGAGTTTCGTCACTGGAGTTTCATCATAAAGAAGTTTCGCCAAGTTCACCAAAGGTTTCATCATACGAGAGTTTCGCCAGAAACAACCCCTAAGTTTCGTCACACAAAGAGTTTCGCCAAAACCACTAAGTTTCGTCACACATAGAGTTTCGCCAAACATTCCCTTAGTTTCGTCACAGGGTGTTTCTCCTTAGGTTTCGTCGAAGCATTGTTTTTCCATAGGGTTTCATCGAGCATAGGTTTCGTCGAGTAGAAAGTTTCGCCAAGATCAGTGTTTCGTCAAAACTTGTCAAATTTTTAAAAGAACCTTTGCATATCTATCATAACAGTCTGTTTTCAAGTGTGTAACCAGGTCTTCACTTTCATACATCAATCATGAGTTGTACAAGTCCATGGGATTGGAGCACGAATCCAAGACCAGGTGAAGATCAGACTTCGGTAGCAGTTTGGTTAAGGAATGTCATGCCTCAACAATCGATTAGTGCAAGTCAATGGGCATTGGTGACGAACCAGAATCAAAGCATTCAAAATCTGTTGATAAGTGTGAGTGAAATGGGTAGCAACAACCGCCCGCCAAAGCTGAATCATATGAATGAATATCCAACTTGGAAAGGTCGCTTCCACACGTATGTTCTAGGGCAAAACACCGAGTTATGGACGTGCTTCATTACGCCATATAACACAGATCATGAAGAAGCAGCATCAAATGCGACAACTTTCAATAATATGCAAGAAGCCGACAAAAAGGCATATGATCTGGAGAAGAAGGTGTTTGCTATTCTCACACAAGCACTCCACAAACATATCTATCATCAATTCGGCTATTGTACCAGCACGAAAGCCTTATGGGATGCCTTGGTAGCAAGAGGTGAAGGGAATGCGGCTACAAGAAAGACACGGCATGATCTGTTGAAGAAGGAATTTGAATCATTTTAATTCATGGACAACGAAACACTAAATGATATGACAACTCGTTTTTATCATTCAATTAGCGAAATGTATTCTTAAGGTGTTCTTGCAACTCAACAGGAAATGGTTGCAAGGTTTGCTGATGCTCTACCCCCGAAATGGAGTTCTTTCATTGAATTACTAAAGCATACGGGTAGTCTAGATACTGTCAGTATCTATGAACTCATTCAGAAGTTGGAGCACAAGATTGATGAAGAAATCTGGAAAGCTAAACAAATTCCTGTTCCTCAAAATACTGAAATGTACCTTGTAGGTTTTAACTCTTTAGCTAGTTCCAGTTCCAGTTCAGCTCAGCAACCAAAACTACAAATGGCGTTTATGTCCAATACAAGTTCTTTTCCTTTTCCCCAGTCAGCTCCTCCTCCGGTTTTCGATCCAAGTGCATATCTTCCGCCAGCGCATGTTATTGCTCAAGCTCATGCTTTTTCAAAACCTCAATTTGATCCAAGTGCCTATATTCTGATACCGTCACAAGCCCAACCACAACCTCAACAAGCTAATTACAGTAACACCTTTCATCCTCAAAACCCCAACACCGTCAGAGTTGATACTTCCAATCTTTCAAGAGTCAGTGTAGAAGTTGCAAAGGAACATATGGAACTTCTCAACACTATGTTCAGTGAATACTGTGGATTGGTTGCAGGTCAAATTGGAAACATTAATTTGACCAATGAAGATTATCAACAGATATACCGTGATGAAATGGAGTTAATGGACATCAAGTGGGCATTTGCGAGTGCTGTTCGAAGGGCTAAGGATTTTATGAAATGGACCGGAATATTACCTTGGAAAGCAAAAAGGATACGAAGTACGGTTTCGACAAGGATGCAGTCACGTGTTTTAATTGCGGCAAAAAGGGTCACTTCAAGCGGGAGTGCACTCGACCGAGCAAACAAGGCAACCAAAATCCCTTCCGAAGTCAGACAAGTACTTCCAACGCAAATCAAGGTAACCGTGAAAGAGGGATAGTAGCTGTGAACACCACCACCAACCGAGTTCATCCTGGGCCATCAAACACCAATCGGGCTCTAGTCGTTCAAGCTGATAAAGGATGTAACTGGTCAGTACAGTTTGGAGATGGTGATCAAGAAAGAGGAGGAACCGCATGTTATGCAAAGATCATCAATCACATCAAGCATGTTCACAAAGAAGAATTTTCTGACAGTGATGATAGTTCTGGTTATAGCGGGAGTTCGGATGAAGAAAGCTCAAATTCGGGTGGTTATAATTCTGATGTTGATGATTTATTGAAGGAAGCTGTGGAGTTAAAGTGTCAGAAATCTTGATCAAGAAGGCTGCTGTCGCATCAAAGGAAATGGAGAAGTTCTTTTCTGAAGATGGGTCTTTTTCTTATCAGACTGCCTTTCTGGCAAATGTCTCAGCCTCGTCAAGTCAGGTAAATTCTGAACCTCCTACTCCTAGTGTATGTAATATGTGTGCAGATTTGAAAGTGGAATCCGAAAAGGTCCATAGTCACAATCAAAGTTTAGTTATTGAGCTGTCTAAATGCAAAGAGGCAAACATGGCTTTAGCTCGAAATGAAAAGGATTTAAAAGAAGTAATCAAAACTTTAAAGAAAAGTGTTTCCGAATTGACATAAACAGTTTTTAACAAACAAATTAGTATTAACAACTACATTAATATCATTGAGGAAACAAAGAAAGAGCTAGTCGTGGAAAAATGCAAGCATTATGAAATCAAGCTCAAATTGGAGAGTTATTCTAACTCCCGATATGTGCTTGATCACATCATAGAAGCTCAACAGCTGAAGGGGAACAAGAAAGGCGTTGGGTATAAGGCGTGTCCACCCCCTTTGAGACACAACGATACCAAAATGCCCGATGAAGAGGATATGCCTCGGTTCGAACCTAGTGTGCCTCTTGATTATGAGGAAGTTACTACAGGATTAGGGTTCAAACTGGACAATTCCTCGAGTGACTCATCTGTAGAAACATGAAATTCAGCATCGATAAATCAAAGTCCTCCAATCATCGAGGACTATGATTCGTCTGATGATGAATCAGATGTGAGTGATCAGGATGCATCACTTGATAAGATGAAAGGAGTAGAAATTCCAATTGAGAATCATATTTTGTGTGATCCTTCTACTCCTACTGTGCAACCTGTTTCCAAGCAAGTGATAGATCCTGTCAAGGAAGTCAAGGAATCTATGTGTGCCATTAAGAGTAATAATGTGTTGTATACTTTGGTCGGTGATGCTAAAATATATTCAGACAAAGATTTTCCAATTAAAAACGTCAATCCATCTTTGATTGATAAAGTTTTTGAAGATAACACAAGTAAGTTTTGGGAAAGACGATCCCGGGAGTTGTTGTGACTCAATGTGATCCTATTCCAAAATCTGAGGTTAGAAAACAGTTTGGAAATCAAAAACAACCGACAAAGCAACAACCTATTGCTTCTAAGGGTAAACAACCAGAAAGGCGAGCTCAAAAGCCTAATGTTTCTCGATCAAAAATTGAAACAAAAGGAGCTCGTTACCAGAAGAAAAGCAGTAATGTCAAATTTGTAGCATCGAGGGGTACTGATAAAATTAAGACTTTTGAAAACAAATCAAACAACGATTTTGTCCAACAAGTCAAGATTTTAAAACGTAACAGTCAAAACAATTACACTCAACATACAAACGGGTGTGATGAAAAGGCAAGTACCTCAGGTTCTACAGGTTCAACATCTGTTCATCGATCAGATTCTCCTAAGTTTGTTGAAAGGAGAACGTGTTTTAAGTGTGGGGAGTTTAGACACATCATTAAAAATTGTACAAACACTCCCAAAGAGAAATTTGCTGAGAAAGCACCACCTGAAAAGGTTCACCCACAACGTCGTCCTATTTCACCAAAACATGATAAAAGAACTGTTAAAGAACAAGAAACTAAACAACGACGTAAAAATGTCAAGGCAGTTGAATTGGCTTTAAAATATGAAGTCAAATCTGTTAAAAGGGAACCAAGTTCATCACAAAATTTAAAACCAGAAATTTCAAAATCTTTTCATAAGAATCAAACTGGTAAACAAAAACAAACTTGGAAAGCTAAAACGGGTGAAAGTTCAGGGGGAGGTGTTGTATTTGAAAATCATCAGGAAATTGAGATCACATTTTGTGATGCTCAGGGTCGACCCAAGACCACTAAGGCCTGGGTCCCCATCCCCAACTAATCTCTGAATGAGTGTGCAGAATGTTCTAGGAGGAACTATTGATAGTCTTAGGATTGTTGATAGTGGGGCGTCCATGCACAAGATTGGCGACATGCGGCTCCGAAACATCATCATATCTAGGAGTTGTTGCCTGTGATGGAGAGAGAAAAGGAAAAGAAGATTGTCTGATGAAAGAAATTGATAGCTTCGACAAAATGGAAATCAATTCAAAGTTTGATTGTTAAAAGCTTTAATCGGGTCCCATGATAGATTCAATCAAAATGTACACACCTGCAGCACGTCTGAAGTTCAAAATCAACAAGATGAACATGCAGTGTACATTTCTTTACGGTGTGATTGAAGAAAATGTGTTTGTTGAACAAACCAACCAGGTGTGTGGATGCCTTGGCGTGGATTGAACAACCGCACACTACTTCTAAAGGAGAAAGACAAATACCTTCGCTGGTGCAATGTGGAAGACCAGCCGGACCCGGAGGTTTATGATCTTGTTGCTGTGAAGAGATTTCCCGGTTAATTGAAGTAGCTGAAATATCAACCTCGAAATCCACACCGGGTGGATATCCAGTTTGGGAGAGCACTCAAATTCCTGGCAATGCATGAAGCAGTTGCAGGATACGGTTTTAAATTTCTAATCTCTCCTATACTTGTCGATATTTAAGCTGATTTATGAATTATTATCATCTCGTACAGCACTCTTTGACCAGACACGTTGATCTCAAATATCACCTCACACGTGATTGTTTCAATATGAAACTCGTCAATGTTGTCATGGTCCGCATCACTTACCGACGTGCCAACTCATTTTTCAAAAATTCGATAAATCATTTCTGATTAAATTTATTTCGGTAAACGACATTGAGGTAAAACATGAGTTAATCCAACATCAGAAAATCATTTTTGTAAATACCGTTGTGTTTTTAAAATTTATAATAGTTGTAGGATCGTTATACGACCTAACGAGTCGATCAGAAGAGTGCTCAGACTGAATCAGAGGCGGAATTCATTGATTCAGTCTTTGTTTAGCTTGATTTCACTAATTTGTCTCAGTTTATTGATCTTCTAACAAGTTACAAGCTCTGGAGACGATTTGGCAGGGCTTCGCCGTACCATACAAGACCTCAACCTTACTTCCATTCTGATTTCACTTATATGTCCTATATATAGATGACCTGATTCCACTCTTATGTACATGACACATAAGTGGAATCACCTGAAACTGATTCCACTCTTATGTACATGACACATAAGTGGAATCACCTGATTGACATATAAGTGGAATCAGATTCCACTCTTATGTACATGACATAAAAGCGGAATTAGCCTCAAAACTCTAAACATTCTCCTATTTTCTCGCATAACGCACCCTAGTCTATACAATACAATGTAAGACTCGATACAAGACGAAGTCGACAGATGTAGTGCACCAACAGACTCCCCCTCAGATGTTGACGAGTCGACTATCGTGTCACGACAATGCTGTGTCTTCACTTCTTCAGTCTTGATCAGACTCTAGGCTTTTCTCTCTCTATCGGTCTTCTTCAGGAACTCTTCCTGGAATCATGTACCCGGATTTTTCTCTGGTTCTAACTCTCATCAGACTTCCCCTATCATCGATCTGGGATCGCTGTCTGGAATTTGTTATCACCTTTAGATCAATTCCTGGCTTTATCTCTGTTCAGCTCATCTCCTGCACAATCTTCTCACAAACACATAAGTTTTTACTTAAAAACAATAAGAAAAACTTACTGAAAATAGTTACATCAAGTTCAAATTAATGACCCTGATTAACTAATTAAACTTCTTCTTTCTCAAAACAAATTTCTTTTGTTAAACACACACTCCCAAACCTGTTCATCACGTTCAGCACTTGGAATTTTGAAAATCAGCTTTCCAACATCAGTTGTCGAAAATCTTTTTGGACTTTTCAAAATGATGGAAACATGACTGCAATAACAGAAATTAACTGCAGAAATAAAATATGTACAAACATATTTTTGTGAGTTTGCGAAAGAGGATCATATCAGTTTATGTGACCAATCACTAGCACCGTTAAGCTTGATTTCATTTTATGCTCTAAACGATTCACATGGATTGACGATATTGTTGTCCACTTAAGCTCAATCTAAAAACTTTCAATCTGCTTACCGATACTTTAAGGTATATTAAGATAGCACTAAGTTCTTATGGACCCCACAATCTCAGCATATCCCCTCATCATGCAATACACTATCTCAAGTAATGCCTTTAAACTTTTATCGACTGTGATTTGTGCGAAAACAAAGCAGAATGTTTAAACATTAACAATCAGGTCGATACTTCCGTATACGCAGAGAAAGTCCAATGTTTAAACAAAATAAGAAAAATAAAACAAGTTGAAGTTGTTTAGGCTTTAACCACCAGGTCGATACTTCCGTATACGCAGAGGAGGTCCAAAGCTTAAACGAAACACCAAAGAAAATAAAGCAGAACGTTTAGGCAACAACATCCAGGTCGATACTCACGTATACGCAGAGGATGCCCGATGCTTAAACAAAATAAAGAAATAAAACAAGTTTAAATCTTTGCAAAATAAAATGCACAATCACAGCGACTTTTTAGCAAAGTTGTGAACGTTCACAAACTTAACCAGTTTTATGTCTTTCGACAATCAGCGATTACTGAGTAGGCACACAGTCAAGAAGGACAAAACTAAGTACTATGCTTTTGACCATGTTTCCCACTAGAACTAGGCTTTTTCATTTAGGTTTGTATCGTTATCGCAAATCTACTAGTCTAGCTGAGCCTATCGTCACATCTTTAGTAAGATCGTTTATCACATTATATCATTCCATTTCTTTAGCATGCTGTGACAGTCTCACTGATCTACTATCATTTCCTCTTTTTCACAACAAAACTCATTTTTTGCATTTTTCAATGTTTTTTATAATTTTCAAATTTTCTAATTTTTTAAAATTTTTACTCCCCCTAAAATCAAAATATGTCTCAATTTTGATTTTCTGGGAAAATTTGAAACAAACTGTACAAACTTGACAACTTGATGAGAATTACTTCAATTCTCCATCCACCTGGCATAAACAATCAGAACTCCCCCTCACAACAACACATTTTCCCATTGTGATTTCAAAACACTTAAGTTTGTTTTAATCAAAATGGTTTTTCCGGAAAATTAGTTTTGTGTGTCTTTTCACAAATTCGGGGATCTTTCATCACTTTGTTCTCTTCAACCACTTGTAAAAATTTAACATTTGTAAGATCAATCCACAAACATCACTTGTAGAAAATCAAGTACAACTTAATGTCCCTGATTTACCACTTGTAAGTCGAAATATCACATTTGTGAATTTCTCAAGAAATGTGCCGATTCATGTTCCACGCTTACCAACCTGGGAACTCCGGCAAGTCAGGTTTTTCATTTAAACAGATTCACCCAAGCCTGACAAACCTTGGGTGATTTTGAATTCTTGTTCAACAATGGTGGAAAATTTTCATCATCCATTGTTAGACCAGAATTCTCTACTTTTACCTCAACACATGACTCCTCTGGCTTTGACGAACCAGAATCATTGCCTGCACATGGCTTGTCTGACTTCGACATGTCAGATTCATCGCCTGAAGGTGGCTTGTCTGACTTTAACACATCAGATTCATCGCCGACCATTTTCTTCTTCTTCTTTTCCTGTTTCGTCCTCAGATTTGTATCTGATGAATTTGTCTTGCTTGACTTTTTCAGTTGAGGGAGTTGATTCATCAGAACTCTTATTTGATCTATCCGGTGAACCCGAGGACAAAATCTTCTCGAGATACTCTCTCGCCTTCTTCCTCTTTTTCCTCAGTCTGTCTTTCTGACCCTGTGAAAGCTTTACTTTCGGTTCTTGAACTTTCGGTTCTTGAACTTTACGTTCTTGAACTTTCTGTTCTTTGGGCTTGACAGAGACTGGTATCTTTACCTGCTTCTGAGATTCAACTCTCGATCTTCTCATTGACCTCATTGAGCAATCTCTAGCAATATGACCTCTAATTTGACAGTTAAAGCATCTCCTCGTCTCATAACTCCAACCTTGGCAGTTAACAGCAATGTGTCCTTGATAACCACATCGGTAACACACTCTGTTATCGTACCAATCACCATTTTCAGTCCAAACATTCAGATCATAGCATTGTTTGGCTTGGTGATATCCATCTCTCCTCTTGTAAGCTGGATTTGGCTTTGAAGCGCTGTGGTTCGACCTGCACCACTTATTACCAACAATCTTTGAGTTTTCATTTTTCGATTTTTGTAATTTTTCATTTCGATTGGATGATCGATCTGATGAGCTTTTATTATATTTTTGTATAATTTTCTCATTTTTAATTTTTTGTTTCTGTTCCGCTTTCTTCTTCAAAGGTTTTTGCTTAGAGCATCCTCCCTTTTCAGTTGATTGCAGAACAGTATTTTGAAAATTTTCTTTTAATTTCAAAAACAAATTTTGTTTTTCAATTTTATCTTTTTCATCATCATATTTCTCATCACAATCTTCAACTTTGACATTATCAAAGTTTGTGACATCGTCACTTATTGGAACGGAATTGATCGGTTTTGGACAAGGAAAATTCAAACTATCTGATGAAGTCACAAAACCTTTCAATTTCCTTTCAAGTTCATCAATCTTGTTTCTTGAATTCTCAGCTTCGTTTTCAAGCTGAGAAATTCTTTCAAGATGAGACTTGATTGAATTTTCATTCTCATTCTTCATGTTTTCAAGAACAGACTTGTCATTTTCTAAAACATTTATCTGTTCTTGAAATTTTGTCTCATTTGCTTTCAGATTCTTATTCTCAAGCTTTATCCAGAAATCTTCATTTTCTGAATTCAACTCCTTTTCTTCTAACTCTTTGATTTTCTTTCGAGCACATTCACATTCTTTTTCAAGTTTGATAATTTTCTGAAGATGAGAATTTATCATTTTTTGCTTTTCGATGTTGTTTCTGCTAAACACATCTCTCCCATCTTCAAGAATTTTTATTTGATTTTGAAAAGCTTTTTCAATTCTTGATTTTTCAACTTCAAAACTTTTAATCTTTTCTTCAAAAACATTTGCTTTGTCTTTCAATTTCTGATTTTCCAATGTCAAACTGTTCAAATTACTTAACAGTTTGTCATTTTCAGAGTTCAGCTTTACACATGTTTCTTTCAAACCAAGAATCTGTTTATCATCAGCTTGCTTCTCATCTTTCAACTTCTCGACTTCCAATTCCAAACTTTCCGCATCCTTCAAGAGTTTGTCATTGTCAGTCTTAAAGTTGTCACATTTTGAGCACACTGTTTCATTCTTCACAGATTCTTCAGCTTTTGAAGCTCCTTCTTCCTTTGCCCTGAATGTACCTGCATAGAATATTTTAACGAAATCAAGAGAATTTCCATTATTATCAATATAACTACCTCTTTTGATGTCGTATTTCATCACATATTTTGCCCTGACACATTCAACAATCCTTTTGTTCATTTCTTCAATCACATCTAATCCCATATCCATCAAATACTTTTCTAAGACATTTATCATTTCTTTCCTTTTCTTTCTATTTTCAAGTTCATGAGTTTTCAGTAAGCTGATGAATCTGTTTAGATGTAATTTTGAAAAATTTGAATCATTCTTTAAATTTTTCAAACATTCACTCCATTCATCGGGTAATGCATCTGCAAACTTTTCTATCTTTTCAGCATCTGACAGCAATATCTCATGATTTTTCAAGTATCTAAGTAATACTCCATATCGGTTTTCTAGATTTTCCAGATTTTCATCTTTCAAACAAACAAAATATTTAAACCTTTTTGCCCATCCATCCTTTTTCACATTTCTATAACTATCGTCCAAATACCCCATATACCAATCATTTAATCTTTCAAGATCATGATTTTCCATCTCATCAAAGACCACTGCCATTTTTCTAACAATCCCGATCCGTTTTCTACAATGTCTCAAAAGTGAAATCCCAAATGTTCACAAAAGTGGAACCCTGATGTTCACAAGAGTGGAATCACTTATATCCGTATAAGTGGAATCACTGATGTTCGTATAAGTGGAATCACTGATGTTCGTATAAGTGGAATCACTAAGTGACGTATGAGTGGAATCACAAAGTGACGTATAAGTGGAATCACAAAGTGACGTATGAGTGGAATCACAAAGTGACGTATAAGTGGAATCACAAAGTGACGTATGAGTGGAATCACAAAGTGACGTATAAGTGGAATCACAAAGTGACGTATGAGTGGAATCAGGTGACCACAAAAACGAAATCAGACTCTTATGGTGACACAAAAGCGAAATCACTTGGTCCTTGGAGCGAAATCAGATGTTAATTATGGTCATAAAAGCGGAATCATCAAATGTCCATAAAAACGGAATCACTTCGGGCATCAATTTGGTCCATTTTTACTCCGAATTTCAGTCTCAAACTTTCAAGGATTTGTCTATGTTCAATTTTCTATGATCTGTGAAATTTTGATCCAATTTTGACCAGTAAATCTCTCTGAAATGATGAAAGAAGGTGTAGAAATCAGAATTTTGAGCGAAAAACGAGCTAAACAGTAAGAACTCTTCCTCCTGAGCTCTGATACCACTTGTAGGATCGTTATACGACCTAACGAGTCGATCAGAAGAGTGCTCAGACTGAATCAGAGGCGGAATTCATTGATTCAGTCTTTGTTTAGCTTGATTTCACTAATTTGTCTCAGTTTATTGATCTTCTAACAAGTTACAAGCTCTGGAGACGATTTGGCAGGGCTTCGCCGTACCATACAAGACCTCAACCTTACTTCCATTCTGATTTCACTTATATGTCCTATATATAGATGACCTGATTCCACTCTTATGTACATGACACATAAGTGGAATCACCTGAAACTGATTCCACTCTTATGTACATGACACATAAGTGGAATCACCTGATTGACACATAAGTGGAATCAGATTCCACTCTTATGTACATGACATAAAAGCGGAATTAGCCTCTAAACTCTAAACATTCTCCTATTTTCTCGCACAACGCACCCTAGTCTATACAATACAATGTAAGACTCGATACAAGACGAAGTCGACAGATGTAGTGCACCAACAATAGTTTTTGATTTTAGGGGGAGTAAATCCAAATTTGAAAAATTCAAAAACATCGAAAAATTTCAAAAACACAAAAACAATAAAAAAACAAAAATGAGTTTCATGGCGAGCAAAAGAGAAAATGATAGTACATCAGTGGTCTGTCCAAACCTCTTTAAACCTTAAATGAAAAATGATAAGATGTATTGGTAGGCTCACAATCATTTTAAAGTGTGCAGGGTGATATAAACCTTAATCGACTGAAGACCAGGTGGGAACCACTCATTGGCATATGGTCTTAGTACCAAAATTTCGTTTGAGAGATTGCCGAGGTTCTGAGATATTCGGTCTTTATGCTGTCTTATCATCTGGGTATCATGGTTGTATCTTTTACCGAAAAATAACAGAGACGAAGTCTAGATCTTCCATTATACTATATATACGTGTACATATTGCATTCGACCTCAATAAGTGATAAACAATCACATGTCCCAATCAATAAGTGATAAAATATCACATTTATCCGGGACTCAAGTTCGTCTCTTTGCTGTACGTTAGTACTGACCTGTTCACGGACTTGCTCCTGTGCCCTCATGCATACGAAAATCAAGTTCCTCATCAATAAGTGATTCTATCACATAGGGCTTGTTTTCAATTCAAAAATATGTGAGTATCTCGCATTCTTTTATACGGTCAAACAGATGATAAACGGTATACTCACCGGTAAGATGAACTCTCGTGCATACCTTGACACGGGAATGTGTCGTGTGTGGATGAATACCGGTCGATAAGTATAAATCATACACTAATCGTATCTCCTCGCCATGATTACATCTGGTAAGTTGAGCTTATGTGGACAATGTCGCAACCCCTGATCCCTTATCTGTCCCGGGAACGGGCGGCCGCGAGCCAGTTTCGGTGGTATCGTGTGTCGTCTAAGTTGGCAGCGGAAATTTTCATCAGGACCATAGTTAGGAAATGTTAATCAGAGTAAAACCACCATTTATATAAATAAACATATTGGGATAAAACCCAAGTTTTATTACAAGCTAATTTACAGGGATAAATCCCATTTTATTTGAATTAAAACGCCTTCTTTATTTAGGTAACTTTTATAGCCACTTTTCCAAGCTTTCAGTGCTGTCCAGCTGGCTTCTAATTGGCTTTCACATTGTGTTACCTGAAACGCGTTTTAAAAACATTTGTCAGTGGGAAATACTGGTGAGTGAATCTCAGTTTAATCAAGAAACATTAATTTAATTTAAACAGTATTGAGAGCGATTACAATGTTTATATCTACACAATTACTCCTTTAGTACTGTCAATCCTGACTTGTGGGTCATATTACACATTGGCTAACTCATTGTCCAATGGTAACATATTGTCATCCCGACTTACTACTCACAGTGTAGTACATTTTGTATACAAAACCCCAACATACCGGCAGTAATTGAAGAATTACAAAGACTCAATCACTGCTAAATTGCATTGTAAAATAGTTAAGGTTTTGTAAAAACTATTAACAAAAAGGAGATTACTCACATTGCTGTTTTAGATTTTTCGTAAGGGTTTCCTGGTGATAATCTAAAATTTACACAAAAGCACACGTGTTAGTATAATAACCCATTTTAACATTAGTAATACCATCCCCGAGACGGCATTCCAACGACTACGTCGGGCAGAACCACGACAGCCATTACGGAACCCTAGATCAATCGGGCAACGTATCTAATACGTATCTAGGGGTTATAATAATTACAACGGAGCAGAACTTCGCTAATTAGGGGGGTATAATATCCGCGTATTATGCCTACTATTCAAAAATTTGCTTAAGAAAGAAAGAAATGAACGAATTCAACTGAGATCCGATGCGTTCTATTTATAGTTGCTGAGTTTGGCTTTGTCGCGGCCCGTGTAACATAAGGGAAGGGCCTACGTGGCCCGCGTTGACTCCAGGTCAACGTGTAGCCCATCCGAATCACTATGTAGGCTTGACTTGTGTTGGGCCATGTGGCCGCACCGGGCTGCGCCACAATTTGGGACTCTCGCGGCCCGCGTTAACTAACGGAGGTCTTACGCGGCCCGCCTAAACTTAAAAAATCAACGAAATCAGGTCTTAACCTTTATACCGCCCGCGTAAGGGTTGGGGTGGGTCCTACGCGGCCCGCCTCAGCCCAAAATTCATTTTTTTATTATTTTTAATACTATTTAATATATTTGAGGCCCGTTTTTGCGTATGGGGTGTATTTTGGGACATTTTAGAATATTTTTAAAATATATTAGGGTGTCGGAAAAATAATTGAGGGTGTCGGTTTTATTTAGGATTGTTATATTCTCCCCACCTTGTTTAGAGCTCGTCCTCGAGATCTACTGGAACAAGTGTGGATATTTCCTTTGCATTTCAGATTCAAGCTCCCATGTGTGCTCAGGTCCTCTTTTGGAGTCCCACTTCACTTTGACCAGAACTAATCTCTTATGTTTGAGATTCTTGACCTTCCTGTCTTCAATTTGTAGAGGCCTCTCTACAAACTTAAGTTGTTCATTTACCTCTATATCCTTAAGAGATACTATTAGTGATTCATCAGCTAAGCATTTCTTGAGATTAGATACATGAAACACATCATGTATTCCTGCCATTTCCTCTGGCAGTTGTAGCTGATAGGCTACAGGTCCTATTCTTCTACTAATCTCAAAAGGTCCAATATACCTGGGAAGCTTTCCTCTTTTGATGAATCTTACTACTCCTTTCCAAGGAGAGACTTTCAACAATACTTTATCTCCTACTTGAAATTCCAAGGGTTTGCGTCGGTTATCAGCATAGCTCTTCTGTCGATCACGTGCTGCTTTCAGTCGTTCCTTGACTTGAATGATCTTGTCGGTCGTTTCTTGCACTACCTCAGGTCCAGATAGTTGCTTTTCTCCAATTTCTGCCCAACAGACTGGGGTTCGGCACTTTCGTCCATAAAGTGCTTCAAATGGTGCAACATTGATACTTGTGTGATAACTATTATTATAAGAAAATTCTATTAAAGGTAAGTGATCATCCCAATTACCTCCGAAATCAATTACACAAGCTCTAAGCATGTCTTCCATTGTCCGAATTGTTCTTTCGCTTTGTCCGTCCGTTTGAGAATGATAAGCTGTGCTCAGATTTAACTTGGTTCCCATGGCTTTTTGGAAACTTGACAAAAAATGAGAGGTAAATCGGCTATCTATATCAGAAACAATTGATAAAGGAATTCCATGTAATGAAACAATTTCATTTACATATAATTTAGCTAGCTGTTCCATACTGAAAGTTTCCTTCATTGGTAGGAAATGAGCTGACTTAGATAGCCTATCTACAATCACCCAGATTGTATCATTACCTTTCCTTGTTTTGGGTAATTTAGTAAGAAAATCCATTGTTATTAATTCCCATTTCCACACTGCCATTTCTAGCTGTTGTAACAAACCTGAGGGTTTCTGGTGTTCAGCTTTAACTTGTGAACAAGTTAAACATTTAGAAACATAGGCTGCTATGTCCTTTTTCATTCCTATCCACCAGAAATTTTTCCTTAAATCTTGATACATCTTATCATTTCCTGGGTGTATCGTATACTTAGACATATGGGCTTCTTCTAATATACGGTGACGTAGGTTTCCTAATTTAGGTATCCACATTCTCTTTTTATGGAATCTCCAAATTCCATCTGTTCCTTGTTCTAATTCCTTAATCATACCTTTCAATTTTTCAGTATCATCCTTGATTACTGATTCTTGTGCTTTTCTGATTTGATCATTTAAATCTACTTGTAGATTTAATTTAAGAGAACGTACCCTTTTTGGCTTTTCATGATACTTTCGACTTAAAGCATCTGCCACTACATTTGCCTTTCCTTCATGATACTGGATATCACAATCACAATCATAATCACTAAGCATCCCCATCCAGTGTCTTTGTCTCATATTCAATTCCTTTTGTCCGAAAACATATCTTAAACTCTTATGATCAGTGAATAGTGAATATGGTAAACTTACTACCATAAAGGTAATGTCTCCAAATCTTAAGAGCAAAAATTATAGCTCCTAGTTCTAGATCATGTGTCGAATAATTCTCTTCATGATTCTTAAGTTGTCTAGATGCGTAAGCTATAACCTTTTGGCGTTGCATTAATACACATCCATAACCTAGTTTGGAAGCGTCACAATAAATTACAAAATCTTCAGTTCCTTCTGGTAACGCTAGTATGGGTGTATTAGTTAATCTTTGCTTAAGGATTCTAAAGGCTTCTTCTTGTTTTAATCCCCATTCAAACTTAACAGATTTATAGGTTAGCTTAGTTAAAGGAATGGCTATTCTAGAGAAATCTCGAATAAATCTTCTATAATAACCGGCCAATCCTAAGAAACTTCTAACCTCAGTTGGTGACTCAGGGGTTTTCCATTTAGTAATTGCCTCGATGTTTGTGGGATCCACATGAATTCCTTCATGATTAACTAAATGTCCAAGAAATTGTACCTGTTTTAACCAAAACTCGCACTTTGAAAATTTAGCATAAAGCTTTTCCTTTCTTAATAAACTTAGAAGTGCGTGAAAATGCGTTACATGTTCCTCTTTACTCTTAGAATAAATTAGAATATCATCTATAAAGACAATTATGAATTTATCCAAATATGGCTTACATATTCGGTTCATCATGTCCATAAATGCGGCTGGGGCATTGGTTAAACCAAATGGCATGACATTAAATTCATAATGGCCATACCTTGTTCTGAAGGTAGTCTTAGGAATATCCTCTTCCTGTACCTTTAATTGATGATATCCTGACCTTAAATCGATTTTAGAGAAAAATCGAGCTCCTTGCAGTTGATCGAACAGATCATCGATTCTCGGTAATGGGTACCGATTCTTAATCGTGACTTTGTTCAATTCACGGTAATCAATGCACATACGCATTGATCCGTCCTTCTTTTTAACAAATAATATTGGCGCTCCCCATGGCGACGAACTTGGTTGTATAAATCCTTTTTCCAGCAATGCATCTAATTGTTTCTTCAATTCCTGTATTTCGGCGGGTGCCAAACGATAAGGTGCTTTGGCAATTGGTGTTGTTCCTGGCAGTAGGTGAATTCTGAATTCAACTTCTCTATCTGGTGGTAGTCCTGGTAATTCTTCTGGAAAGACATCTGAAAATTGAGACACTACTGGAATGTCTTTTAGTTCTTTTCCTTTAGTGTTAGTGATTATGGAAATCAAATACACTATAGAACATTTTCTTATATAACTTGCGGTTTTCATTACAGAGATGAATTTCGTAGATCTAGATGATTTATCTCCTTTAATTGTGATCTTTTTACCTTTTGGTGAATTTACTTGGATTGTCTTTTGATCACATAAAATACTGGCTTTATTGGCTATTAACCAATCCATTCCTAATACAACATCAAATCCTGCAAGATTCATTGGATAAAGGTTTGCCATAAACTTTTGGTTTAAAATTTCTATTCTTGCTCCCTGCAAGATTTCAGAAATCCTAACTGTTTCTCCATTAGCTGTCTCTACTAGACATTCTTGTGGTAGTTTAGTTAATGATGGATTAAGAAGTTTGCAAAATGATGTATTAATAAAACTTTGGTTTGCACCAAAGTCAAATAATACTTTAGCAAAGACATCATTAACTAAAAACGTACCAGCTATGACGTCTGGAATCATCTTGGCTTCATCTGCAGTCAGAACAAATGCTCTAGCATTTTTAGTGTTCTTGTTGTTTGCAGCTGGGGCTAGTTTTGGACAGTTTGGCCTGATATGACCTTTTTCTCCACAGTTGTAACATAATCCATTACTGGATTTCTTCCTGCAGTTTTCTTCCTTGTGTCCTGGCATCTTGCAATAATTGCAAAGAGTAGAGCATTTTCCCGAATGCTTTTTCTTGCAGACCTTGCAGAAAGGTGCAGAGGTAGAACCCATATTCCTACGGTTGTAATTTCCAGAACGGAATTCTTGAGTAAGCCTCTGTGCTAGATTTTTCCTCTGGTCTTCTTCTCTAGTACGGACTAATTCATCTGTCAAGGTGTTGGTTAGTTCTACAGCTTCTTCTATAGTTTGAGGTCTAGCTGCCTTGACTACATGTCTAATCTCTCTAATTAATCCCCAGATGTAACGAGAGATTAATACCGGCTCTGGTGATGCAAGGGTTGGTACTATTCTTGCATATTCAAAGAATAACTTTGTGTACCCCTTACTATCCACTCCATTCATCCTAAGGTTTAGGAATTTGTTTGCTATTTGTTCCTTTTCATTAGGAGGGCAGGATTTCCTTTCTATCATATTCTTAAATTCCTCCCATTCCATGTTGTATACCCTATCACTTCCTCTTGATTGGAGGATAGTGTTCTACCATTCTAAGACTGAGTTCTTAAACAGATTAGAAGCAAACATTATTTTGTCCTCTTCCGCACATTTGCTTATTTTCAGAACAGCCTCAGTCTTCTCTATCCAGCGTTGAGCTGCAATGGGTCCTTCATTGCCCGAGAATTCTATTGGTTTGCAGAACCAGAATTCTTTGTAAGAACAACCGTAACACACGGTTCTTCTTCTTTTGAGAATGGGCGCTTGAAGTACGGGTCCATTGTTCACGTTGTGTTCTGGTTCAATTGGTTGCTTACTGCTATGTTTACGTTTATTATTCGCTTCTTGAACCATTTGAATAATAAATGGCATTGCATCTATAATTCCTTGTGCCACTATGTGTTGAACGACACTATTATCCATTTGGTTTCCATTGTTATTGGTGCTTGGATTCTCATTAACCACGTTAATGTTACTCTGGTTATCGTTATTCAGATTTCCTTCGTCGGCCATCTGAATTTTAAACATTTACCCCGTATTAATATCACAAAATAATATTTAATATAGTCAATCACATGACATGTATTTTTACCAAAAGCGTCGATCATTGCGACTTTACTCTATTCATATACTATTATGCATCTATTACACACTAGTACTGAAATAAAAATTACAATACCAACTGAAATAGAATTACACTAATAGTAATAGGCATCCGTACACACATATTTTATTTTATTATATTATTATTATTACTATTACCATCTCTACCATCATATTCACGGATATGGATTCATCCAAAAATCCATATTGCCCTCGGCGTATTTCCATACGAGTCGCGCTCCCACCTGTCGCATTCTCTCGCTGCTTTCTAAAATTTCCACACCAAAAGTCCTAAGTTCTTGTACGTTTTCTGCACTCATTGGGGGTGCAGGTTCTAGGACTGGGTTCATCATAGAAATAGGGATCTAAAGGGTCCAAACCTAGATAAGCTCCTACGTTCTGCATGGGTGTGGCTTCATGTATCGGGTAATATTGCACATAGTCCCTAACGTCATCCCACAAGGGATCGTAATTTGGGTGTAGGGGGTTTGGTGCTGGTACCTTAGGTATTTCTTCCGGATTGAAGTCATGTATCTCTACTTGGTTTTCAGGGTTTTCTATCTCCATGGGTTGGTCAGGGATTGGTGGTTGTGGTTGAGGTGCTATTATTTGCTCCAGATTTGGGTCAGCCGTAGTAGTTGCCAGGATGTGGATGTTGGCTATACCCCTATTTATCATATCATGGGCATAGGCATCTGTCTCTCTCTTGGCTGCTGCTAGTGCTCTCTGGTCTTGTAACTTTTTCATACGCTTCCTACGCTCGTGTGCCCCTCGACTGAACCATCCCCTCTTTTTCTGAGGAAATGGCTCTTCTGACTGAGCCTTAAATACAAAGATTCCTTCTTCCGTATTAGCAGAGTACCCTGAGAGGGCAGGCTGAGAAGAGGAGGTGCCTTCGCTTCTAGGCAAACCAGACAATTGACGATACGCGTCAGATGGTCCTTGGTTGCTCATACTGTAAACTAACAAATAATCAAATAACACATAACAAATAAATACAGTTATGCATGTATTTCCGTAATTTATTTCCTAACAGATTAAATTTTGATGTCAGCGGAACACTTCTGTGACTGAATCAGTGGCTTGGCTCTGATACCACCTTCTGTCGCAACCCCCGATCCCTTATATGTCTCGGGAACGGGCGGCCGCGAACCAGTTTCGGTGGTATCGTGTGTCGTCTAATTTGGCAGTGGAAATTTTCATCAGGACCATAGTTAGGAAATGTTTATCAGAGTAAAACCACCATTTATATAAATAAACATATTGGGATAAAACCCAAGTTTCTATTACAAGCTGATTTACAGGGATAAATCCCATTTTATTAGAATTAAAACGCCTTCTTTATTTAGGTAACTTTTATAGCCACTTTTCCAAGCCTTCAGTGCTATCCAGCTGGCTTCTAATTGGCCTTCACATTGTGTTACCTGAAACGCGTTTTAAAAACATTTGTCAGTGGGAAATACTGGTGAGTGAATCCCAGTTTAATCAAGAAACATTAATTTAATTTAAACAGTATTGAGAGCGATTACAATGTTTATATCTACACAATTACTTCTTTTGTACTGTCAATCCTGACTTGTGGGTCATATTACACATTGGCTAACTCATTGTCCAAGGGTAACGTATTGTCATCCCGACTTACTACTCACAGTGTAGTACATTTTGTATACAAAACCCCAACATACAGGCAGTAATTGAAGAATTACAAAGACTCAATCACTGCTAAATTGCATTGTAAAATAGTTAAGGTTTTGTAAAAACTGTTAACAAAAAGGAGATTACTCACATTGCTGTTTTAGATTTTTCGTAAGGGTTTCCTGGTGATAATCTAAAATTTACACAAAAGCACACATGTTAGTATAATAACCCATTTTAACATTAGTAATACCCTCCCCGAGAGGGCATTCCAACGACTACGTCGGGCAGAACCACGACAGCCCTTACGGAACCCTAGATCAATCGGGCAGCGTATCTAATATGTATCCAGGGGTAATAATACTTACAACGGAGCAGAATTTCGCTAATTAGGGGGGTATAATATCCGCGTATTATGCCTACTATTCAGAAATTTGCTTAAGAAAGAAAGAAATGAACGAATTCAACTGAGATCCGATGCGTTCTATTTATAGTTGCTGAGTTTGGCTTTGTTGTGGCCCGCGTAACATAAGGGAAGGGCCTACGCGGCCCGCGTTGACTCCAGGTCAACGTGTAGCCCATCCGGATCACTATGTAGGCTCGACATGTGTTGGGCCACGTGGCCGCACCGGGCTGCGCCACAATTTGGGACTCTCGCGGCCCGCGTTAACTAACGGAGATCTTACGCGGCCCGCCTAAACTTAAAAAAATCAACGAAATCAGGTCTTAACCTTTATACCGCCCGCGTAAGGGTTGGGGTGGGTCCTACGCGGCCCGCCTCAGCCCAAAATTCAATTTTTTTTATTATTTTTAATACTATTTAATATATTTGAGGCCCGTTTTCGCGTATGGGGTGTATTTTGAGACATTTTAGTATATTTTTAAAATATATTAGGGTGTCAGAAAAATAATCGAGGGTGTCGGTTTTATTTAGGATTGTTATAGACAACAATACCGATAATCGTTATAGGATGCTTATCTAAATGCTAACTAATTAAAGAACAAAAGCGTTTTGGCGTGACCGTAGACTGATATGATTCTCTTACCCTCGAAATTTGCAAAAAGAATGTCTGTAAATATTTATTTACTTCTTTCAGTTTCTACATCTTTGTATATATTTATTTATTGCTTTCCGTCTTTACATTTGAAAAGTAAAAAATACCAAAAAGATTTTAGGTGTGTTTTAATCTAAATTTTATAAAAGCCTAAAAGATTTTGCTTCTAGTTTATTTTTGATTGACCGATGTTGGAACTCGAGTCTATCCTATCCAAAATCCTGATTTTTAGCCAGAAAACAATTGCATCTTCATAAACGGTCGAAGTTGACAGATTTTGAAAGTTAAAGGATTAAAACTGAACATTTTCTAAACTTTCAAACTGTTGTCGGTCGGTGTTTGATTAAGATTTGATCTCATGTGTGTTGTTTGTTTAATTTGTCTATATTCCAAGCGTTTGTTCTCATTACGCGTTTAGCTTTCTTGCATGTGCAGATGTTACATTCAATCCAGCTAAAGGCGAAGAGAACGTGATAGAAGACGAGCTCTGGAATGAAGACACGACATGAAGGCACTCAAAGGATAAAGATGATCGAGCTGCCGATGACCCTTCATTAACACCACATGGATCTAGAGATTCGAAGATCAAAAGATTCACGAGCATAACTCAATGGAGAGTTTATGTTAAGGGGGAGTTTATTAACGCACTTCCTAAATGAAATGGGGAGTTTGTTGATACATTTTCTACTTACGCCACTTGAAGACCTTGAAGATCCTCTGACATGAAAGACATGGAAGACGAACCATCACGAGCAGCGTCCGAGGGGGAGTTAGTTGATACATTTTGTGTGGACGCGGCACGTTCGGTTTGACACTATTACGAAATGAAGACCAAGTCGGATATCCTCCTATCCTACTTGGCTCCGACAAGTTTGTCTCGTTTGTAATGTAATGTATAAATGAACAATGCATGTTGCATATTGGTTATTATGATTGTTTGTGTGTTTATATAGATCTCAACAGTTTGCAGCATATCACCTTGCAGCCCTCGACGAAACTTGGAGTTTCGTCGTTAACATGAATGGCGAAACTCCCTTGTGATGAAACTCTAAGTTTCACCATGATGAGTGACGAAACTCCCTAGAGTTTCGTCAACTGTTGAAGTTTCGTCATAGTCCTTTTTAGTTTCGTCGATGCCTGTGACATGCTTCCTATATATACACCTTCTGGTTTCAGTGTGAAACTATGAGTGCAAACCCTGTCTGAGAGTTTAGTGTCAAACTGTGTGTGTATCTGTTTGATCATTGTTCTCATCTAATCAATTGACTGTGATTCATTGGTTATTCTGTGCTTGTCATACTGTCTGTGTTTGGTTTGGCATCGTCACGGGGATTCCGCACTTGTGACCGTGTTTGTGATAAACAAGTGATTTGGTTTCGTATCGATCCTCCGAGAATCGAGACCTACAATTAGGTTTAAACTAAATTGGTTACTTATTAGTTGAAATCCAAGCATTAGTTAAGTGTTTTAGTTATTAGTTATTTGTATGGGGTGTTATGATGTTCGGGAATCATAACTAGCTTGGTAATGTTAAAACAGGGCTTCTAGTGTAAATTTGATTTTTCGGGTAGTGTCCGGTTGTTCGGTTGGTTACTGGTTCGTTAAGGTGCTAAACTATGCAGTTTAGTGTGCTTTATGTACCCTTTTGTGACACTTTCAATTCCCGACACATAGGAAAGCATT
This sequence comes from Helianthus tuberosus, assembly GCA_030545235.1. Classification (NCBI taxonomy): domain Eukaryota; kingdom Viridiplantae; phylum Streptophyta; class Magnoliopsida; order Asterales; family Asteraceae; genus Helianthus; species Helianthus tuberosus. The sequence continues at coordinate 53,472,724 of CM060377.1, read as the reverse complement.
CAGGACCATTTAACCATATTTCTGCATGATTTTAGATTGTTTGAATGTTGATTTTTGCTGAGTTCAGCACTTTTGGTGAGTTTTAGGCACTTTCTGGCACTTAAACTATCACTTAGAAAGGCAGTTTTGTGATCCTTACTTTCCTACACACTATACTAGTGTGGTACCTGGTTTTTGGCTCATTCTGTGTCTCAATGCACTGTCTGTCTACGTGCTGAGTTCTGTCAGCATTTTCCTGATTTATCAGATAACTGTGCTAACTATGTTTCGTGCATCATTTGAGTCAATAAAGCTCTCATGCAATCATGTCATAACAATTAGCAATATATGATGCACATGTATGTATATGGTAATAATTAGTAAGCAGTTAATTGCAATTCAGCACAGTCATTAAGCACTAATCATGGTTTAATAGTTGTACGGATACCTGGATTTTTGACAGTTGTCACATTCTCCCCCTGTTAAGAAAATTTGTCCCGAAATTTTAAGCTTTACTACTAGCTGCAGGGGTGTTAGGGAATAAATGCGGGTATTTTGCTTTCATGCAGTCTTCACGCTCCCATGTAAACTCTGGGTCATGATGTGCGTTCCATCTAACCTTAACAAGCTTAACACTACTCCTCCGAGTTTTGTTGACTTTCCAATCAGTAACCTCAACGGGTTCTTCGGTAAAGTGGAGTGTGTCTTCAATGTGAATTTCGTCAGCAGGATTGACCACTATTTCTTGTGTCGGACTCTTCTTCAGATTAGATACATGGAATGTATCATGAACACCATTAAGTTCTGCAGGTAGTTCCAACTTATATGCCACAGGACCAATCCTTTCCAGGATTTTGAATGGTCCGATAAATCGTAGGTTTAACTTACCACGCTTCCAAAAGCGTGCCACACCTTTCCAAGGTAAGACTTTTAACAAAACCATATCACCCACTTCAAATTCCAAAGGTTTCCTTCTTGGTCCGCATAGCTCTTTTGTCGACCGCGAGCTGCCTTGATGCGCTCTCGGATCTGCAGGATCTTATATGTCGTTTCTTGGACCAATTCGGGACCAACTAGCTGTCTATCGCCTGCATCTGCCCAGCATAACGGCGATCGACACTTCCGTCCATAGAGAGCCTCGAACGGTGCAGCTTGAATGCTTGTATGGTAGCTGTTGTTATAGGAGAACTCAACCAAAGGTAGGTGAGTGTCCCAACTGCCACCCAAGTCCATTACACAAGCTCGTAACATATCTTCAATTGTCTGAATCGTTCTCTCACTTTGACCGTCCATCTGTGGATGAAATGCGGTGCTCAGATTCAACGGTGAACCAAACACTTCTTGGAAGGATTGCCAAATCCTTGACACAAATCGTTCGTCTCTATCTGAAATGATTGAGATAGGCAGTCCATGACGTGAAACTATCTCTTTTAGGTATAGCTCAGCTAGCTTACCTGTGTTATCCTTTTCTCTGATAGGCAGAAAGTGTGCATATTTTGTTAACCGGTCCACGATTACCCAAATCGTATCATGACCTCTGGGAGTCTTTGGCAACTTCGTTATGAAATCCATTGAGATCTGCTCCCACTTCCACCAGGGTATCTCAGGTTACTGCAGGAGACCTAAAGGCTTCTGATACTCGGCCTTCACCTTGGCACAAGTCAAGCATTTTCCAACATAAGTAGCCACATCTCCCTTCAGTCTTGGCCACCAGTAATAATCCTTCAAATCTTGGTACATCTTATTCGATCCTGGGTGGATCGAGTACCTTGATTTATGAGCTTCATCAAAGATCACATCTCTAAGACCACCAAAGAGGGGAACCCATATTCGTCCCATGAAACACAAGGTTCCTTCCTCATTGGGTACCAACTGGTTCTCCATCCCACGGAGATATTCATCCTTAAGGTTCTCCTTCTTAAGGGCTTCTCTCTGTGCAGCACGAATGCGCAACGAGAGGTCTGTCTGACTGATCATCTCTAAAGCCCAAACCCTTATAGGCTTAATCCTCTCTTTTCAACTTAAGACGTCTGCCACCACATTCGCCTTTCCTGGGTGATCTTTGATTTCGCAATCATAATCGTTTAGCAACTCAACCCATCGTCGCTTTCTCATATTGAGCTCTTTCTGGTCGAATATGTGCTGAAGGCTCTTATGATCGGTAAAGATCATGCATCGGGTGCCATACAAATAATGCCGCCAAATCTTCAAAGCAAACACCACTGCGCCTAATTCCAAATCATGTGTGGTGTAATTCTTCTCATGAACCTTTAACTGGCGTGAAGCATACGCGATAACTTTCTGTCGCTGCATCAGAACACAGCCTAATCCCTGACGCGAGGCGTCACAGTATACCACGAAGTCGTCGGTTCCTTCGGGTAGGGATAGAATAGGTGCATCGCAAAGCTTGTTCTTAAGCAAATGAAAAGCTTCTTCTTGTTTGTCTCCCCATTTATACTTCTTATCCTTTTAAGTAAGGGAGGTCAGCGGTTGAGCGATTTTAGAAAAATCCTCAATGAATCTGCGATAATACCCAGCTAAACCTAGAAACTGACGGATCTCGGTTGGCGTCTTCGGAGTTTCCCAATTCTTAATCGCTTCGATCTTGGTGGGATCCACGTGGATTCCATTTTCATTCACTACATGATCAAGGAATTGTACCTCACGCAACCAGAACTCACACTTCGAGAACTTAGCGTACAGTTTCTCCTTCTTGAGCAGCTCTAAAATGGCTCTAAGGTGTTGCTCGTGCTCTTCCTTCGTCCACGAATAAATCAAAATATCATCGATAAACACAATCAAGAATTTATCGAGATATGGCTTGCAGACTCAATTCATCAAATCCATAAATACTGTCGGCGCATTCGTCAACCCAAATGGCATCACTAGAAACTCATAATGTCCATGACGAGTCCTGAAGGCAGTCTTCGGTATACTCTCTTCTTGAATCCGCAGCTGGTCATAACCGGATCAAAGATCGATCTTGGAGTAATAACTCGAACCTTGAAGTTGATCGAAGAGATCATCAATCCTCGGCAAAGGATACCGATTCTTGATGGTTAACTTGTTTAGCTCTCGGTAGTCAATGCACATGCGAAAGCTACCGTCCTTTTACTTGACAAATAGAACTAGAGCTCCCCAAAGCAAGAAGCTTGGTCTAATAAATCCCTTGTCCAAAAGCTCCTGAAGTTGCGTCGACAATTTTTGCATCTCGGACGGCGCAAGTCGATAAGGTGCCTTGGCTACAGGTGCAGCGCCTGGAACCAAGTCAATACGACACTTGACTTGTCGTTGAGGCGGCAATCCTGGCAAGTCTTCGGGAAAGACTTCAGGATATTCCCTTACCACAGGGATATCTTCCAGCTTTGGCTCTTCGGCTTCTTTATCCATGATGTGAGCCAAAAAGGCAACACATCCTATCTGCAAAAAACTTTCAGGCCTTCAAACAACTGATAATCCTTAGAGGCGTATTATGCCTTTCTCCATGCACGACTATCGTTTCTCCATTCGCCATCGGGATTCGAATGATCTTCTCGTGACATATGATCTTAGCTCGGTTGCTCAACAACCAATCCATTCCAATGACCACGTCAAAGCCTCCCAGCTCAACTGGCAGAAGATCAAGCGTAAACTCAAGCTCTCCAAGTTCTATCACACAACCTCTAATCACTTCATTTGCTTTTACTAGCTTTCCATTAGCTAGTTCTATTGAATACGGAATATCTAACTTACTGGCAACTCACCCAAGTATATCCTTAAATTCTAAGGACACGAAGCTATAATCGGCACTGGTGTCAAATAGCACAGATGCAAAATGTTGGTTGATAGGGAACGTATCAGTAACTACGTTCGGATCTTGATGAGCTTCCCTAGCCCCAATGTTAAAAACTCTTCCTTGAGCTTGATTGTTTTTGGGCAATCTCGCTTGAAATGCCCAACATCTCTGCAACTAAAGCATCTTTGTCTGTTTCCAGTACCACCCTGATGGTTGTTTTGGTTGCGGTTTCCATTACCAGCTTGGCTTCCAGAACCACCACGATTTCCATTACCTCCTTGATTATTCTTTCCACCTTGGTTTCTGTTGCCATAACCGTTGCCACCACGGTTTCCGTTGCCATTACCATTTCCTCTCTTACCATTATTCCCACGACCAGCACCATACCAGCATGTCTCTTTGGCATGGCCAACTTTTTCGCACATTTCACACTTTCCAGCTCTACATCGTCCAGTGTGATGAAACTGACACACATCACATTTGGGCAGGGTGCCCATATACCTTTTTCCTCTAATCTCAGCACCAGTAGCAGCAGCTTGTGCTTCAACTGGTGGGTTAGCGTCTTTACGCTTGTTGGCATTGCTGCTCGCACGAGTACCCTTCTTTAAGTTTGAGAACTTCCTTTTGTTCTCTACTGATGACTCGACATGAGTCTCCTTCTTCTTTCCTTCAGAGTTTAAAAACTTGTTCAGCCTAATCGCTTCTTCAGTCAATGCTACGCTCAAGTTAATGGCTTCAGTGATCGTTGGGGGCTTCGAAGTAGTCACAATGCTTATAATTTGGGGTGCCAATACCCAAATGAAACATTCAACTCGCTTGAACTCCAGTTCTACCATTTAGGGGACAACACGAGACAGGTCATGGAATCTCTGTACATACTCAGCAATCATTGGTCCATCCATTTTCAGATTCCAGAACTCGGTTTCCAACTTCTGAATCTCAGCCCTTGAACAGTACTTCTTGCGCATCCGTTCTTTCATCTCATCCCAAGTCATAGCATACGCAGCTTCCTCTCCTAGAGTCTGAACCTGAAGGTTCCACCATGATAGAGCTCTGTTTAGGAATAGTCCAGAAATGTAGGTGACCTGGTGCTCTGGCGCACACTTGCTCATTCGCAACACAGAATTTGTCTTCTCAGCCCATCTAACGAAAGCTACAGCACCTCCAGTGTTGTCAAAGTTTAGAGGCTTGCAGTCAAGGAACTGCTTGTATGTACAGCTTGTACAAGCAACATCATTCACATGAAGCATTAGCAAAAGCACACGGAAAGTCCTAACGTATCTTAATGCGTCTTAAATGACTTAAACATTACCGTGAGGTGGGTTATTTCCTGAGGTACCTCCACTATGTTCAGAGCGCAAGGCCTCATGTAGTGCGATTGCCTATGAAATCCGTTCTTGCAGTTCTGCCTCTGTTGTGGGCAACTGATTGTTCCTTCGAGGAGGTATCTTCTATAAAGAAGATTGTATAGGTCAGTTCTTATTTACATAATAAGTAGTTCGTATGTAATAGGGTTTGTCATAACAAGTAAGCATGCAATCATCACAATCATAGCATAAACAAGTAATTTAACAACGTATTTAATGAGAACATTATGATTGAGCTTTCATTAATCATCGACCACAAATATCATTACATGTTTTACAAATGTATCGTATCAAAAGGGAACACAGGGTCACACTACCCTTGTCCAAAATGTCTATCAATCTACCATGAGTCATACAGTCAAAAGGTGGTCTCCAAAAGGCTTCACTAGCTCAGCTCAATAGTGGTGCACTCATCAAAAGCAAGCTACCTACATAAAACCAAAAACCGTCTATGCTGATGGTAGTGGAGGAGGAGGTGGAGGAACAAAAAGCAAGCTGCGCACATGCGCAAGCTCCTCCTCAAGCTGATAAACATGACACAACAGATAACTGATCTGCTGCTCAAAGGTAAGAAATCGAGTATCAAACCCTGGAAATGGAGTAAGAGGTGCAGGAGGATGCGAAAACGGGGACGGTGATGAACGAGGGGGTACAAAAGTAGGCTGACACGGACATGGCAAAGGTTAGGGTGTCATCTCAAGCTCTAAAATCCTGCGACTCATGATCTCATACTGAAGCTGTAAGGATAGGAGTAACTCATCCCGTGCATAACTAGTAAAGTGCGAGGGATGGTAGGGATCATATTTCGGCATGGTGTACGGTGGGAACCATCTGAATGGCTCATCAATTGGTGTTGAAGTAAAATGAGCAGAAGGTGCAGACTGAGGTATGTGGGGAAATGCTGCTGAAACATGAGGATCGTGGCCAGGCTGTTGGCTAGAAGTGCCTTCCCCTGGACGGGGTGCGGGTATATCCTGCAAGAAGACAATAGGCCGGTCGACACGGTGTACATCAGACTCCTGAGGTGCTCTCCCCAGTTGAGTCTCTGGGTGAAAAGGAGCAACGTCAATAGGTGCAGGTGCAAGTGGGGGAGTGACTGGCTCAATAACAGGAGGGTTAGTGGGTGCAGGAACTGGGTCTGGCATGAGTGGTGCAATGTCAGGTATGCCAAATCGAACTAGGTCATTTTCAGGCAACGGCTCAGGAGCAGGTATCGGCTCAGGATCAGCGGGTGCATCAACAGGCTGATCATCAGGAACAAAATCAGGCTCAAGTCCAGGCTCAAAGTCATGTGGAGGAGACGGTGCAGCTGACATAGCTATATCATCGTCAGAATCAGTGGCTTAACGTCGCAAACCAACTGCCTGTAAGGCAGAGGATGACACAGACTCAAAGGAATCTAGGACGGAATGTAAACTAGAGTCAGAAGAAATCTCAATAACGGGAATCCCCAGAAGTGGAATAGCAACAACGTCCTCATCGAGCTCTCCATCACCATGAGCGTCATCGGGAGGACCATCAACAAACAAGTCAAAATCATCATCAAAAAGATCATCAAAGGGCCAATCCTCAGGAGGAATGACCATAAGAGGGACAAGAGCGAGGATCGGTGCCACGACATGCTCACCATCGGGGTGATCGATGATAAGATGATCGTGAACTGGAATGGGAATAACAAAAGGATCCTCTTCTAGGATACCATCAGCAATCGGTAAATCATCTCCAAAATCGAGCAGTGCAAATGGCTGGAAATCATCGTCGTCATCGGACATCATCTCTGGGTCAATCCCGGTATCAGAAGTAAAGATCTCTGGCTCAGGGACGATCTCATCGTCAGAAACTACAGCCATAGGGTCATCGGTATCGGATAAACCACTCTCGGATGATGACATAGTGTCTGTAACAAAATAATTACAACATATACACATATATCAACTACTAACATTAAGCATACAATTAATGACAATGTAATCACATATCCTTCCTAGTCTCCCAGACTAAACCACTTAGTCTTCCAAACTAACCCACACAGTCTCCCAGACTGAACTACCTAGTCTCTCAGACTAAACCACCCAGCCTCTTAGACTGAACCATAAACATAAACCTTGGGATGTGTTTCGTGTCTTTTTGTTTGTAAAAATGTTTGTTTCCCTGGGATCTGGGCGGTTCGTGTATGTAATGAAAACATCCTGTAAAAATTATTTTCATGAGAGCTCTGATGATTGTAGTCTAGACTCGAGAAAGAATCCTAGTTCGCTACAATCGAAGCTCTGATACCAAGCTGTCGCACCCTGACTTTAGCGGAAGCGTGATTATGTGTGACTTTCTTAATATCATTGCATTCAATCATAACAACAGCTATATGATAAAAACCATACATGGCCATCCATTAGATAAGTTTAAAAGCATCACAACATCATTGTTTGAAACATAGACTTCAAATTTAAGTTTTACAAACCATACGAATTGTTTAGAGTTCACTAAGGACTCATCAAAGGACTTTAAATAAAATCAGGCTTTGGTAGATGTGTCTCGTCCAGGAATAAGACACACTAACCAAACCCTAAGACAACGGATGACATCCTTTATTCTTAACGCAACTTGAAACATCCAACGCCCGCCAGATCCACTTTTAATTCCCTGAAATACATGTATTTTGAAAACATCAACAAAAGTTGAGCGAGTTCATGTGTTTGTTTGTGTGTATAAGTGAAACCTTGAAAACATTATATGTTTGTATGTGTTGTGATGTGCGTAAAATGCAACATATAAATTACATCAAATGAGGCATAAAACTAACCCCTTTTTAGTACTAATGTTGGAAAAAGTGTGCTTTTGTCTTCCTTTTGTATTTTCAGGATCAAATGAGCTTAAACGAACAAAAGGAACAAATACACAGCCAAAACCAACATAAATACAAAGAAAAGGAAGAAACGTGGCATGCCTGACTCCTCGACAGCATCTCCTAAAGCAAAAACAAGAAGAAAGTTGAGCATGGGGCTGTGCCCAGCTGAGCATGGGGCTGTGCCCAGCTGAGCACGGGGCGTGCCCAGCTGAGCACGGGGCGTGCTCAGCTCAACACGGGGCGTGTCCAGCGAACACGGGGCGTGTCCAGCGAACACGGGGCGTGCTCAAGAAGCAGCAGAAAAGACAAACTTATAGAAGCTTCTATTGCCCACCACGGGGCCGTGTCCAGTGAACACGGGGGCGTGGCGAAAGTACAGCAGGCGCATTAATTGTAATTGCGAATTACAATTAATGAAGAGAGAGAGTGTCAGACGGGCACGGGGGCGTGTCCAGCGGACACGGGGCCGTGCCCAGCCTTCTGTTCAGCCTATAAATAGGAGTGCTTGGTTTCATTTCAACTCATCCCTTGGCACACCACCTCTCTCACACTTCATCCACCACCCACCACCACCATAACACCATCATCCACCACCATCATCCATTGTCCATCGTAGAGTGTGTGAGTCATCTCGGGATCCAAGATTGATCGTAAGAGTTCTTGACAATCAAGGCCATGTTTGCATAAGTCTCTTACATCACTTGGTGAAGACAAAGTGTCTAGTATAATACTTTTTATTTCTAATCTTTTGCACTTTTTATTTGGTTTTGTATTAATGACTTTAATAACAAGTTACTTATGTTGAAGGTGATCTTTCCTTATCGTTTGTCCGTGGTGTCTTGGCATTATTTTACTGTCTATATAAAATAAAGGATTTTCACCATTCATATCTCCACGGTCTATATGGAGGTATGTTGGCTACCTGGTCGGGGGTTAAGGGAACGGTTTGGTAAAGGTCTTGCCATTGTTCAGCGTTTAGAGGTCCTGCAATGGACCTGGGTCAAATTTAGTAGGACCTCCTTAAATGCTTCACGGTATTGGATGGCGGGGGTGCAAACTCTTTGATCCCCTCATAAGTTAACTACTATTAATACTATAACCCGGCTATTTAGGACTGTATCCCTGCTGACTCAGACTATTTAGCCGAGGGTAACGTCACCGCCAAAAGCGGGGCCTACTACAATATTGCATTAATAACTTAATTCATTATCTTCCAATAATCCACCCTTTTAGGATTCTATCCTTGCTGACTCAAACTACTGGGGTGAGGGTAACGTCACCTTCAAAAGAGGGGCCTACTACAATAACTAAGATAATCTCTTAATTATGTGCAAAAGTGCGGAAATAATCAAAGGTTATACTAGATACGAGTCGGAACCAAGTGATTCATCTTGTCTATCTGTTTTTCTTTTACTTTTATTTTCAGCATTTTAGTTAGCTTTTATTTTTCTTAGTTTAAAAACCTTTTTCTAAACTTTTTATTTTGATTAGACGTTGAGGATAAACCGGTACTAAAAGCTCTTGTGTCCTTGGACGACCTCGGTATCTTACCAACGCTATACTACGCTCACGATGGGTGCACTTGCCCATATGTGTGTTTAGTGTTAGTAAAATATCGTGTTTTATAAATTTAAAACTTGGCTAAAATAAGTGTTAAAGGGGCTTAAAATATACACCTAATATATATAACACTTCGCACACATCAAGTTTTTGGCGCCGCTGCCGGGGACACAAGGATTTTAGGAAAGCTTAAAATCGACGGCCTAATCAGTTTTTCAAAACCTTTTCAAAACGGGCCCACATTTTTCTGCATTTTTTAGTTTTGCATTTACAGTAGGTTGAACACGGGCCGTGCTCACTGAACACGGGGCCGTGCTGCATATTTTTCATAAAACACCCAGTAACAGAAGCTTGAACACGGGCCATGCTCACTGAACACGCCCCCGTGCTCAACGAAATCAGTAAATTTAATTAAAACGCCCAGATACAGATTCTGAACACGGGGCCGTGTCCAGCCTCTGTTTCCGTTTTTATTTTTGTTTTCTGATCTCGAGACTCGGTTGTGGTCTGCTGAGTGATCCTTATGGATCAATACTCAGGAGGTTACAACTACACCTATGATGAGGATGATTATAGGGGTAATTATTGCACTAATTGTCGTAATGCACGCTCGGTTCAAAATAATCGCTCATATCAACCATCCAATTCATACACCTACTATGAGGAGCCTAGGTACGAGCCATCAACTTCATACACATCCTATGAAGACCAAAGGTATGAACCTCCTCCCTCATACTCATATTTTAATGAACCAAGGTATGAGCCTCCTTACTCACACTTTGAGGAACCAAGATATGAGCCACCACCTTCGTATGCTTATTATGAGGAACCATGGCGTGAACAACCCACCTCATATGAGTATTATGAAGAACAAAATTACGACCCTTATCCATCATATGCTTACAATGAAGAACAATGGTGTGAACCATCTACTTCATATGGGTATTATGAGGAACAAAGGATCGAACAACCGGATTCAAGCTTTGAAAATCCCGATTCTTTTTCTATAACCGAAGTGACCGATAGGATATTAGAACACATTAGAGTTATCGATCGATGTATAAAAGAAGCTCGCGCAAGGGAAGAGGAGTCCCGCGCAAGAGAAGAATTAAAAAGGGAAGAGATAACTGAAAGTGTTAAAATGGAAGAACAAATAAGTGAAAAACCGACACATGAGTTAAACAACGAAAAAGGTGAGTCCGACAACGTTAAAATTCAAGAAGAGTCTAATTTTGAAGAAATTAATCTCTTGTCACCTTCTTTTGAAAATCATTGTTTAGTACCCACTCATGCTAAGTTTTTAAAAAAGTTAAATACTAACACTAAAATTGACGAAACGGTAAGTGTTAAGTTAACTAATGATCAAACTTCGCTAATAAAAGAAGACCCATTTGAAATTAACATTACACCGGTTCCATGTTTCTTTCAAAATTCGTTTATTAGTAATGTCACAATTGATAAAGATCTTTGTGTTAACATAATGCCTAACTACATTTTCGAAAAATTAAGTATTAGTGATTTTTCTCCACTTCAAATACCCATTTTTCTATCCAATCGGAAAGTAATAAAATCAATCGGTATAGTTGAGGATGTATTGGTTCAAACAAATCAAATGGTAATCCCGACCGATTTTGTCATCCTCGATGACGCTCCTCTAGTGTTGGGACGACCATTTGTAAAAACTCACGAAGCTTTGAAAAACCGGAAGTTCAACAATCTACCTCTTTAATTAGGGGCATTTAAAAGAAGTGTCGATCTTGAGCGATCAATGAAATATCCATTCGGCAATGACGACCCCCTAATTGAAGATGAGCCAGAACCACCTGATAAGATGGGTCTAGCCAAGGACCCTTATAAACGTGGCGCACCACGGAGGCATTCCGCGGAACTATCCGTAGTTTAGTTTAGATTAACCTTTATGTTTTCTAGTTTAGTTTTTAATTTTCAGGAATAAAACACACTCGGGATGGTGAAGGATGATAAGGGAAGCTTGAACCAACACCCCATACACAAAAACAGGGCCTCCCGACGATTTTTCTTCATTACAGCAGGTTCAGCACGGGGCCGTGCTCACCCCAACACGCCCCGTGCCCAAGGTTCTGTAGAAAATGCCCAGTTCAGGTACCTGGACACGGGGCCGTGCTCACTGGACACGCCCCCGTGCCCAGCTTTCTGTTTACTTTTGGTACTGGCAGTCTGGACACTGGGCCATGCTCAGCCAACACCACCCCGTGTTCAGCTACCCAGTACCATAAAATCTTGTTTTTAACCCACTTTTACACATTTTAATCAACCGAAAAACTTCCTTTTGGGACACATTGAGGACACTGTGTAATTTAAGTGTGGGGGGGATGCTAAAACCTTGAATCTTGCAAGTCCTAAATACAAGCCTTACACAAAACTCTATTGGAACCGCTAATCACCCCAAATTTTTTTCAAAAATTTTTCATTTTTTTACTTGTGTAGGTTTAACTCGGGAAATTCAAGTTCTTAAAAAGGTTATATTTTTACAAATTTACAACCGATAGCGTCGTGATAAAAAGAACCAACATAAGAAAATTATGAAAAGGCATGACAAACTTAGTTAAAATTTGATTCTATATACTTGATCACATAAAAACCCATTCCCACAAAAGTGAGTTTTGAGCCTTTATTGAGCATACACTTACATATCATTTGACTAAATGCTCATTTTTCGTTTCTTGTGTGAATAGCCGCTTGGTTCTTACGACTCTAGAACTTGCCATGACGATACATTCCCGGTCCTTACCAACTAAACCCGAGTAAGTAAATGACGGAGGCATTAGGACTAACCATTTTTATTTTTACACCATTATTTTTTTTTTTACCACCTACCCAAAATCCCCCTAGTTAACCCCTTTGAGCCTAAACCTTTTCATTTCAAAACCCAAAAACAAACACCCTTTCACCCACCAAAACCTTTTTTATTTTTTAACCCTTTGTTTTAGTAACAAGCTCGGTTTTTCTTATGACTTTAAAAAAAAAAAAAAAATTTGATGATGATGAAGCGAAAGAAAAATAAACAAACAAGTTTATCAAAAGTAACTTTGTTTGAATAATGGCTTCATCAAAATAAAAACTTGAAAAAAAAAAGTCTTACGAAAACCGACGCTTTTTACGCCTTTCGCCCTTTTACTAACCACTAACCCAACCACCTACCTTTAACCCAAGCCTAACCCTTCACCCAAAAGTCCTCTTGATATTTACAAAGTTATACAGTTAAAAGGAGGAGGATTGATTGCTTGGCAAGCTTATGGTAGGAGTAAGTTCAATGCCGCTCTCGAGTGTTTCACAAAAATACATCTTCGGCCGAGTGTTGAGTGATCCCCCGTGAGGTATGTGAACTTGTATATAAATAGAATTTTAAAGAGGCATGTTATGCCCTAATAAGTAATTTATCTTATGAAAAGTTTTAAATAAATCATGACGAATAGGATTGTAAATAAATAAAAATAAAACTTAATAAAGAATCTTGGAAATCCCGACACTCTATGACAAGCCCTAAAACCTTCTCTTCTACCCATTCCATTTGGGAGTGTAAGCCACATTATAAAGAGTTTTGCTTGAGGACAAGCAAAGATTCAAGTGTGGGGGTATTTGATGTGCGTAAAATGCAACATATAAATTACATCAAATGAGGCATAAAACTAACCCCTTTTTAGTACTAATGTTGGAAAAAGTGTGCTTTTGTCTTCCTTTTGTATTTTCAGGATCAAATGAGCTTAACCGAACAAAAGGAACAAATACACAGCCAAAACCAACATAAATACAAAGAAAAGGAAGAAACGTGGCATGCCTGACTCCTCGACAGCATCTCCCAAAGCAAAAACAAGAAGAAAGCTGAGCATGGGGCTGTGCCCAGCTAAGCACGGGGCGTGCTCAGCTCAACACAGGGCGTGTCCAGCGAACACGGGGCGTGTCCAGCGAACACGGGGCGTGCTCAAGAAGCAGCAGAAAAGACAAACTTATAGAAGCTTCTATTGCCCACCACGGGGCCGTGTCCAGTGAACACGGGGGCGTGGCGAAAGTACAGCAGGCGCATTAATTGTAATTGCGAATTACAATTAATGAAGAGATAGAGTGTCAGACGGGCACGGGGGCGTGTCCAGCGGACACGGGGCCGTGCCCAGCCTTCCGTTCAGCCTATAAATAGGAGTGCTTGGTTTCATTTCAACTCATCCCTTGGCACACCACCTCTCTCACACTTCATCCACCACCCACCACCACCATAACACCATCATCCACCACCATCATCCATTGTCCATCGTAGAGTGTGTGAGTCGTCTCGGGATCCAAGATTGATCGTAAGAGTTCTTGACAATCAAGGCCATGTTTGCCTAAGTCTCTTACATCACTTGGTGAAGACAAAGTGTCTAGTATAATACTTTTTATTTCTAATCTTTTGCACTTTTTATTTGGTTTTGTATTAATGACTTTAATAACTAGTTACTTATGTTGAAGGTGATCTTTCCTTATCATTTGTCCGTGGTGTCTTGGCATTATTTTACTGTCTATATAAAATAAAGGATTTTCACCATTCATATCTCCACGGTCTATATGGAGGTATGTTGGCTACCTGGTCGGGGGTTAAGGGAACGGTTTGGTAAAGGTCTTGCCATTGTTCAGCGTTTAGAGGTCCTGCAATGGACCTGGGTCAAATTTAGTAGGACCTCCTTCAATGCTTCACGGTATTGGATGGCGGGGGTCCAAACTCTTTGATCCCCTCATAAGTTAACTACTATTAATACTATAACCCGGCTATTTAGGACTGTATCCCTGCTGACTCAGACTATTTAGCCGAGGGTAACGTCACCGCCAAAAGCGGGGCCTACCACAATATTGCATTAATAACTTAATTCATTATCTTCCAATAATCCACCCTTTTAGGATTGTATCCTTGCTGACTCAAACTACTGGGGTGAGGGTAACGTCACCTTCAAAAGAGGGGCCTACTACAATAACTAAGATAATCTCTTAATTATGTGCAAAAGTGCGGAAATAATCAAAGGTTATACTAGATACGAGTCGGAACCAAGTGATTCATCTTGTCTATCTGTTTTTCTTTTACTTTTATTTTCAGCATTTTAGTTAGCTTTTATTTTTCTTAGTTTAAAAACCTTTTTTTCTAAACTTTTTATTTTGATTAGACGTTGAGGATAAACCGGTACTAAAAGCTCTTGTGTCCTTGGACGACCTCGGTATCTTACCAACGCTATACTACACTCACGATGGGTGCACTTGCCCATATGTGTGTTTAGTGTTAGTAAAATATCGTGTTTTATAAATTTAAAACTTGGCTAAAATAAGTGTTAAATGGGCTTAAAATATACACCTAATATATATAACACTTCGCACGCATCATGTTGTAAATCCCGGTATGAAAGCAAAACAAGGAAACAGATCAATTAATGGTTTGCAAGGCCATTAACATGCGTGCAACGGTGTAGGAAGGCTCAAACCTAGCAGATTTTGTATCGGGCCTCCGGCTGTAAGACATAGTCACCTCATGGACCAAACCCCGGTCCACATGGGTGTGGGCTCGCTACACCCAAATTATATTTATTAAATTTTGGAATAATTGTTAAAATATTTATTTTAATTTAATACTTCCCAAGTATTTATACTTGTATTTCCTTCCCAATGATGGGGGTATCTTTCACTTGTATATTTTTGCCTTGTATTAGGGTCGTATTCCGGTGTGTATTTATACGTATGAGAATACGTGTTTTTATTGTTTTTATTAAGTATTCTTATACTTAATTTCGTATTAATTTTCCGGAATATTATATTTAATAAAACTCCACCGATATATATTTCAAAAATATATATTGTAATAAATATTATTTAGAAAAATTATTTATAATTTTTCTTTTGGCATAAATATTTGTATTTTCTCATGAGTTTCAAAAATAATATATTTTCATGTCTAACTTGGAAAATATATATATAAACCCATTTTTCTCCAAAAATGATATATTTCATATTTATTCGAGAAAATATATCTTTTACCTCAAAAATATTGTATTTCGTGTTTGTATAAGAAAATATATATATTTTTTTAAAAATAATATACCTTCTAAAAATTTCAAGAATATATATTCATTCTTGCCAAAAAGAATATATTTTTTCCTTTGTCAAAAATATGACATATTCTTGTAGTAATTGTAAAAATCATATTTTCGTTTCCTTGGTGTCCAAAATATTATTTACCAAAATATACTTTGTGAATAAATTTTCCGGGAATACTTTGTAAGTCTTATTCCATAGTTCGGTTTCACCAATATTTTGTGTAAATGGGTATATTTATTCTTTGTAATTTTTGGTAATATTTTGGATGTAATTCTTGGTATTTTGATGTGTTATATTGTAACAACTCTCATCAAAAGTCATAATTATTAAAATAATTTGTCCAAAAGGAAACTCTAATTGAGACACCCAAGTGATTCTGAACAAACCCTAAAATTTTCATAATTTTCAGAATCAGGATTAGGGCCCCTAAAACTCAAGGGGGGTTAAACCCTATGGACGATTATCCATTTAAAAACGTTGGCAGCAAGTAAAAATTTGAAAGTTATAACTCAGCAAGCCTACTCCCACATTCAGCAACCCTATAAGTAATTACGTGTCCCTTTACGGACCGTAAGGGTTGAGCCTTACGGACCGTAAGGACAGGCAGTGTCAAGTCAGCCAAGCTAGTCCCTGAGGTGTCTGACCTATAAATATTCCCTGACCTTTACGGACCGTAAAGGTTAAGGCTTACGGTCCGTAAGTCTGTCCAAATTTCGACTATAAATAGAGGACATTGGCATTTGAATTCTGAACATTTTACGTCGAAATAATTCCCACTAATACGCTGAGATACGAACTGTTACTCCAAATTACACCCCCAGGTCTCGAAATTCTGCTACAAAACAGGGTATTAGCACAATCGCTGCTACGATTCATTTATCCGACGATTAATATATCCAATGGATGTTTAAGTGCCGCCCACATTAGGGTTATACTTTATCATTCGTCATTAATTTGACGGATCATCGTTAATTCGATAGATAAAGTATTATACTTCGTCATTCGTTATTAATTTAACGGATCATCGTTAATTCGATGGATGAAGTATTGCACTTTGTCGTTCATTGTGAGAATTTGATCTCGTGAGTTGTCGTAATTGCTGGATTGATTACTAACCCAGTTTTGTGTGCATTGTTATTTAAATTAGGTTAACAAGGTTAAATCATAGACTAGACTCTGTCCGTATTAAATCAGCAATGTGAGTCATTCTCTCTTTTTATCAAATCTATTTACAAAAGCATGTTTATTTTAAAAGTTATAATTACGGGGATTAAGTCTTTGTAATCACCAAGTTACAGCCGGTATGTGGGGTTTTGTATACATTACTTGATAATCGTCACCATTGGGGCAGCCAATGGGGGATATGACCATAGTCACAGACACCATTGGACGAATGGGCCAATGGGTCGAGTGACAAGTACTGTGGGTATTTGGCTTGATATCAGAAACATTGTAATCGCTCTTAATACTGTAAATTATAACAAATGTGTCATTTTATTAAATAGAATGATTCACTCAGTATTTCCCGCTGACAAAACCTTTTTCAAACATGTTTCAGGTGATTTGCTGTAATTCAGGAAAAAGTGCTGGGAAGCATTTCAAGCTTAAGATAGTGGCTCATTATAAAATAAAGAAATAAGTTTTGTAACATAACGATTTAATAGTAAAATCATACTATTGTAAATTATCGGAGTTTTATCCCGAATTGTGAAATAAAATAATCGGGGAAAATTTTAGCTTTAAACGATCCTGATGAAAATTTCCGCTGTTAAACTCAACTAAATAAATACCGCAGTATTTCTGTCCCGCGGTTCCTGAAACGGGTCAAACCGGGTCGGGGGCCGTGACAGAAAAAGGTGGTATCAGAGCCACTGAGTTAAGCTCATTAAGTATTTAGAAATACTTAATTTTTCCTGATTACTATTATGTGATTATTTGTGTTATTAACTGATTATTTGTTAGTTACAGTATGGGTAAGCAAAAGCTGTCAAGTATCTATCTTAAATTAGATAGATCATCCAATGAGAAGGGAAGTTCATCCCGAACCAAATCCTCGAATCAGGCTGAAATTCCTGAAGAAGGAATATTTGTGCGAAAGGCACAATACGAGGAATCACTTTCTCCTAGAAGGAGGGAGATGATTATTAAGAAAAGTAAAGAGAAAATCCGAGAAAAGAAGATTAAACGGGAAACCCAGGAATTAATTGATAAATCACCTTGGGAAGATAAGCTAGATGAAAAATGGGCAAATTTATATATGCTAGCCACAGTAGCAGAAAATATAAATCTTTAGATATTTTAAAGTTTAGCACCCTACCCTCACAATCTAGAAACCCTGTGTGATAAATAAAATTTCAAAACCTAAGTATGTTTTTCAGTTATCTTTGTAATAAATTAGTACACAGTATGTAATAAATTAAACGGTTAGTATGAAATTTAACTTAATATTTTATGCATTTTTGCATATATGCTACATCAGCATGAGTGGGATATCTGAAGCTTTTCAGAACCTTAATCTTTACCCAGTGAATATCGAAGCTTCCAAAGAATATACTAGCTACTTTCCCGATATAGAACAACCAGTAGAATTCAAGGTTCCACCTGTGAACAAGCCAAAACGAAAGAAAAGAAGTTATGTAGGATGGAGGAAAATACGTAAGAAAAAGCCAGCTACAAAACTTCCCAAAATAAACAATCCTCTGAAAAAGGGAAAAGAAATTATAACCGGAGAAAGTTCCAAACCACAGGAAATGGAAACTGAAGACAAAGAGGAGGTTAAGGAGATAGGAATACAGATGGAGGAGGTTACTAAAGAGATAGTAATGGAAGTTGGGCAAGGCTCTAGACCAACTCAGATAGAAATCGGAGAGAGCTCCAATCCAATCCAGGAAAGGACTTTTCAAGATGAAATAGATTTCTTATTGGCAAGCTGTGAAACAATTCAGCCTGTCAATAATAATAATAATAATAATAATAATAATAATAATAATAATAATAATAATAATAATAATAATATTTTTAATTATTCTCTTGAAAACCAACTCCTTATGAATTGGGAACCAGCAATTCCAGACCCAATAGTCCACTCCCAACCCATAGGAATGGACGAATGGTGGACGAACGATTGGCAATTTCAAAATATTGTCAACGATCCTTACTCTTTTCTTCCACAATTCGATCCAGAACCCCTACCTAATCCACCCATGAGTAATGAAAACATGGCTGAACTTCGCCACTTTGGTGAAGAGTTGTTTGATGCTGGAACTAGAATCAGGGAAATAGGGGGACAGATTGCCTGGAAGTACGATGAGAGGGAACTGCGTTTTTAGAACAGCAAGTAATGAGAGATAGTAGGATGGGAAAACGGCGTTTGTATAATAGTAATAGTAAAGTCAGTCTGTAAATAACAAATAAAACTCTGTATGATATTTGTGAGTAATGATGCATACTATGATAAATATAAAATGAAATCGAGAAATCGATTGTTTTGACTATATCTGTATTATAAAATTTTCTGATTGTTTGTATGTAATTGTTATTTAGCAGATACTAATAAAAGCTATATATATATATTAATCAGATGGCCAACAATGGTAATGAACCGGTAAATGAAGAGAATCAGTCTGAGCAACATCCAGGAGATCAATATATGACTCGGCAAGATATCGAAAACATTGTTGCTCAAGGGATAGCTAATGCTATTCCAGCATTCGTTGCTGCTATCAAGAATCCACCCGAACCACAACAAATTGTCCCTAGTAAACAGATTACTGAAGATAACTTCAGTAATAGTGTAAATGGAGGCAATAATCTTGTTAATCACAATAAGGAACCACATCAAGCTCCATTACCCAAGAAAATGAAAACTGCAACGCCTGGTTGCACTTTCAAAGAATTCTTTGCTTGTAAACCCACTGAATTTGCAGGCAATGAAGGAGCAACTGCATCACTGCGTTGGTTAGAGAAAACCGAAGCAGTCATTGCAATAAGTAAATGTGGTAAAGATGATCAAGTTATGTATGCATCCAATCTGTTCAAAGAAAGTGCACTTGAATGGTGGAATACTGTGTTACAATCAAAAGGAAGAATAATAGCTTATGCTATGACTTAGGAAGAATTTAAGGGTTTGGTAGAAAGAAAATTCTGTCCCGAGTATGAAAAAGAACAGATGGCAAATAAGTTTCTAAATCATCGGATGATGGGTGTGGATTGTCGTGGGTATACCTCGACATTCTTTGAATATGCAAGAGTGGTACCAACACTGGCTTCGCCAGAACCGGTACTCATTTCTCGCTATATTTGGGGGCTAATTAGCGAAATCCGCAATATTGTTAAAGCTGCGAGACCTCGCACTATTGATGATGCGGTAGAATTAGCCAATACTCTAACCGATGAATTGGTACGCACAAGAGATGAAGATAGGAAAAAGGCATTAGCTCAGAAAATTACCCAAGGATTTCGTGTGGGTAATAATAACAGCTTCAAGAGAAAAGGAACAGGGCAAGCTCCAACTCCGTCATTCTGCAAGAAATGCAAAAAGAAACATTATGGAAGATGCGATATCACTTGCAATTTTTGCAAGGGTATAGGACATCGGGAAGAAAACTGCAAAAAGAAAACAGTAATCTGTTTTAACTGTGGAGAAGCAGGGCATTATAAAACAGAATGTCCTAAATTGATCAAGCCAGTAGATAATAAACCCAAGACAACCGAAGGAACTACAAAGAAGAATGCCAGGGCATTTCAACTGACCACTCAAGAAGCAGAACTCATTCCGGATGTGATAGCGGGTACGTTCTTAGTTCACAACGTGTACGCAAAAGTATTATTTGACTCTGGTGCAAACCAAAGTTTTATCAATACTTCATTCTGCCAAGCTCTTAGTTTACCTTTAACCAATATTAGGCAGATTTTACAGTTGAAACAGCAGACGGAAATTCAGTTAAAATAGATAAAGTTTTGCAAGAAGAAAACATAGAACTTTTAGGACATAAATTCTCTGCAAAACTATTGCCGATGAATTTGGCTGAATTTGATGTGATATTAGGAATGGATTGGTTAGTAGCCAACCATGCTAGAATCCTTTGTGATCAGAATTCCATAGAAATTCAATCACCCACCGGAGAAGTGATTAGGATTACAGGAGATAAACCACGTAAACCCATGAAGTTCATATCAGTAATGAAAGTTGCTAATTATGAACGAAAACAAGGAATAGTGTATATGATTTCAGTAATCATTAGCACTAAGGGAAAAGATCTTAAGGAAATACCAATAGTCTCAGAATATTCTGATGTATTTCCAGAAGATTTACCAGGATTACCTCCAGATAGGGAAGTAGAATTTAGGATTCATCTAATTCCAGGAACTACACCGATAGCCAAGGCACCTTATCGGTTAGCACCCACGGAAATGTTAGAACTGAAAAAGCAATTAGATGAATTACTAAGTAAAGGGTTCATACAACCTAGCTCATCCCCTTGGGGAGCGCCAGTGTTGTTTGTAAAGAAAAAGGATGGTTCAATGAGAATGTGTATCGATTATAGAGAATTGAATAAGGTTACAATTAAGAATCGATATCCATTACCTAGGATTGATGATCTTTTTGATCAACTTCAGGGGGCTAGATATTTTTCTAAGATAGATTTACGCTCCGGATATCATCAATTGAAGGTACAAGAAGAAGACATACCTAAAACTGCTTTCAGAACTAGGTATGGTCATTACGAGTTTACAGTCATGCCCTTCGGATTAACAAATGCTCCTGCAGCATTTATGGACATGATGAATAGGATCTGTAAACCGTACTTGGATAAATTTGTAATTGTCTTCATAGATGATATACTCATTTATTCCAAAAGTCAGACAGAGCATTGTGAACATCTTCATGCACTCTTAACTTTGTTAAGAAAAGAAAAGTTGTACGCCAAATTCTCGAAATGTGAATTTTGGCTAAAGGAAGTGCAAATTTTAGGACACATGGTGAATCATGAAGGTATTCATGTAGATCCTGCTAAGATAGAGGCAATTACCAAGTGGAAGGTTCCACAAACAGCAATGGAAATTAGAAGTTTTATAGGATTAGCTGGGTATTATAGACGATTTATTAAGGATTTTTCCAAGATAGCTGTACCATTAACTAAGCTAACCTGTAAAGCCACTAAGTTTGAATGGGGACCTAAACAAGAAGAAGCTTTTAGAATTCTGAAACAGAAATTAACCCATGCACCAATCTTATCTTTACAAGAAGGAACTGAAGATTTTGAAGTATATTGTGATGCTTCAAAATTAGGATTTGGATGTGTGCTTATGCAACGCAAGAAGGTAATTGCATATGCATCAAGGCAATTGAAAAAGCACGAAGAAAACTATACGACTCATGATTTAGAATTAGGAGCCGTAATTTTTTCCCTTAAGATTTGGAGACATTATCTGTACGGAAGTAAGTTTACTATCTATACAGATCATAAGAGTTTAAGATATATCTTTGGGCAAAAAGAGTTAAACATGAGGCAAAGGAGATGGATGGAAATCCTAAGTGACTACGACTGTGATATTCAGTATCACGAAGGAAAGGCGAATGTAGTTGCAGATGCCTTAAGTCGTAAGTATTATGAGAAACAACGACGGGTTCGTGCTCTCAGATTAAATCTACAAATAGATTTAATGGAACAATTAAAGAATGTTCAAACTACAGCAATCAAGGATGATGCTGAAGGAATGAAAGGACGAATCAAGGAATTAGAACAAGGAGCGGATGGAATTTGGAGATTCCACAAAAGTAGAATTTGGGTACCTAAGCAGGGAGACTTAAGATCTAAGATTTTAGAAGAAGCCCATAAATCTAGGTACACTATACACCCAGGAAACAATAAAATGTACCAAGATTTAAGAAAGAACTTTTGGTGGATAGGAATGAAAAAGGACATAGCCAGCTATGTTTCTAAATGTCTTACTTGTTCACAAGTTAAGGCAGAACATCAGAAACCTTCAGGACTACTACAACAGTTAGAGATGCCAGTATGGAAATGGGAACTTATAACAATGGACTTTGTTACTAAGTTACCCAAAACCAGAAAAGGTAATGATGCGATTTGGGTAATTGTGGATCGATTAACCAAATCTGCTCACTTTCTACCTATGAAAGAAACCTTTAGCATGGAAAGACTAGCTAAATTGTATGTAGATGAAGTTGTATCCTTACATGGAGTTCCACTCTCCATTGTTTCGGATAGGGATAGTCGTTTTACTTCCCATTTCTGGAAAAGTTTCCAGCAAGCTATGGGAACTCGACTAAACCTAAGCACTGCATATCATCCCCAAACAGATGGACAAAGTGAAAGGACAATCCAAACTCTAGAAGACATGCTCCAAGCTTGTGTCATAGACTTTGGTGGAAGTTGGGATGATCACTTACCATTAATTGAATTCTCCTATAACAATAGTTATCACTCAAGCATTGATACTGCTCCATTTGAAGCATTATATGGAAGAAAGTGCAGAACTCCAGTTTGTTGGGCAGAAATAGGAGAAAGTCAATTATCAGGTCCGGAGATTGTGCAAGAAACAACGGATAAGATTACTCGAATCAAGGAAGGACTGAAGACGGCTCGGGATCGCCAAAAGAGTTATGCAGATAATAGAAGCAAGCCGTTAGAATTCCAAGTTGGAGACAAGGTACTGTTAAAAGTTTCTCCTTGGAAAGGAGTTGTGAGATTCGGCAAGAAAGGAAAACTAAGTCCAAGATACGTAGGACCATTTCCAGTAACCCAACGAATAGGACCAGTAGCTTATCGTTTACAGCTACCAGAAGAATTAACTGGAGTACATGATGTATTTCATGTATCCAATCTCAAGAAATGTTTAACAGATGAATCTCTGGTAGTACCTCTTCAAGACATAGAGGTAAACGAAAAGTTGAAATTCGTTGAGAGACCTCTTCAAATTGAGGATCGAAAAATCAAGTTTCTCAAACACAAACGACTAGTTCTAGTGAAAGTAAAGTGGAATTCAAGGAGAGGACCTGAGTACACTTGGGAGCTGGAATCAGAAATGAAGCGAAAATATCCTCATTTATTCCAGTAAATCTCGAGGACGAGATTTTTCATAAGGTGGGGAGAATGTAACAACTCTCATCAAAAGTCATAATTATTAAAATAATTAGTCCAAAAGGAAACTCTAATTGAGACACCCAAGTGATTCTGAACAAACCCTAAAATTTTCATAATTTTCAGAATCAGGATTAGGGCCCCTAAAACTCAAGGGGGGTTAAACCCTATGGACGATTATCCATTTAAAAACGTTGGCAGCAAGTAAAAATTCGAAAGTTATAACTCAGCAAGCCTACTCCCACATTCAGCAACCCTATAAGTAATTACGTGTCCCTTTACGGACCGTAAGGGTTGAGCCTTACGGACCGTAAGGACAGGCAGTGTCAAGTCAGCCAAGCTAGTCCCTGAGGTGTCTGACCTATAAATATTCCCTGACCTTTACGGACCGTAAAGGTTAAGGCTTACGGTCCGTAAGTCTGTCCAAATTTCGACTATAAATAGAGGACATTGGCATTTGAATTCTGAACATTTTACGTCGAAATAATTCCCACTAATACGCTGAGATACGAACTGTTACTCCAAATTACACCCCCAGGTCTCGAAATTCTGCTACAAAACAGGGTATTAGCACAATCGCTGCTACGATTCATTTATCCGACGATTAATATATCCAATGGATGTTTAAGTGCCGCCCACATTAGGGTTATACTTTATCATTCGTCATTAATTTGACGGATCATCGTTAATTCGATAGATAAAGTATTATACTTCGTCATTCGTTATTAATTTAACGGATCATCGTTAATTCGATGGATGAAGTATTGCACTTTGTCGTTCATTGTGAGAATTTGATCTCGTGAGTTGTCGTAATTGCTGGATTGATTACTAACCCAGTTTTGTGTGCATTGTTATTTAAATTAGGTTAACAAGGTTAAATCATAGACTAGACTCTGTCCGTATTAAATCAGCAATGTGAGTCATTCTCTCTTTTTATCAAATCTATTTACAAAAGCATGTTTATTTTAAAAGTTATAATTACGGGGATTAAGTCTTTGTAATCACCAAGTTACAGCCGGTATGTGGGGTTTTGTATACATTACTTGATAATCGTCACCATTGGGGCAGCCAATGGGGGATATGACCATAGTCACAGACACCATTGGACGAATGGGCCAATGGGTCGAGTGACAAGTACTGTGGGTATTTGGCTTGATATCAGAAACATTGTAATCGCTCTTAATACTGTAAATTATAACAAATGTGTCATTTTATTAAATAGAATGATTCACTCAGTATTTCCCGCTGACAAAACCTTTTTCAAACATGTTTCAGGTGATTTGCTGTAATTCAGGAAAAAGTGCTGGGAAGCATTTCAAGCTTAAGATAGTGGCTCATTATAAAATAAAGAAATAAGTTTTGTAACATAACGATTTAATAGTAAAATCATACTATTGTAAATTATCGGAGTTTTATCCCGAATTGTGAAATAAAATAATCGGGGAAAATTTTAGCTTTAAACGATCCTGATGAAAATTTCCGCTGTTAAACTCAACTAAATAAATACCGCAGTATTTCTGTCCCGCGGTTCCTGAAACGGGTCAAACCGGGTCGGGGGCCGTGACATATATTATTTCATGTCCTAAAATAATGTAACTAATACACAAAGTATACAAATAATCACACACATGGTGACTTCTAAATATATATTTTCCTAAATACATATTTATTCACTTTTATTTATAAAAACCAACCTCCAATAAGTATAATTTTTGTAACAAAATTTATGGAAAAGTTTGTGTAACAATTTATGGTTTAAAATACACTTGTAAGTGTATGTTAATAAATATTTTCTAGATGTTTAGATTTTTAGAAAATTTTGCCATAGTTTCCCCTAAAAATGGAGGTTTCCATGCTTTCAAGCATATCATTTTCTTTTGTAAAAATCATCACAATCAATCCATAAACAATAATAAACAACCTTTACTTACCAATTTTGCCAAAAACGAGTATAATCTACTACTTCATATACTTGAAATTTCATAAAAATTTGTAGTAATTTACTAGTGTCATTAGTAAGCCTTGTTATCCTTTAAAGTGTGATTAGTTCTTTAAAAACTTCATTTTTAAAGAATATGGATCTTTACAACTTGTGATCATCATTTCTAAAAATGTTTCTTTATGAATTCTTCTTGTTACACAAGTGTTTCTACACTTGTTTATCCACCAAAAATAAGGTTTGTTTATGTAAGAACCAAGATTTAGTAAAACTTATATTTTTAACTTGGTTTCTTTAGAAATCATCCATAAATCTTTAGATCTACCAGTGTTACTACTCACTTTGATCATTATTTTTCAAGAAATCAATGCATTCTTTCAAGTTCATGCTTCTCATGAGGATGATCCATTAACTTTCATCAAGTTCATCCTCTCATCTTGCTATATTATGTTTTTAATCATGATCTAGCAAGATCATATGATGATCAACATCATTTTCACAAACAATCAACAATCATCAAGCATAACAACTTATATTCATCAAGATTTATTCATATTTTAAGCTTATGTTGAAGTTTACTTCTTGTGATTCTTACTGTTCTTCATGTTTAACATTATGATTCTTCTTTTAACCACTTAAAATAGAAGCAAAATAGCAAGATCATGGTTCTTACCACTAGCACAAGGCTAGGGATGATCAAGTGGAGAAATCAAGTGGGTAAAAGCAAAGAGAGAAGGTCCTTGCACTTCCGTAAGCTCCTAGCTTCCTTGTATGGCCTCTAACACCTTTCTGTGTATGTTGAATGTATGAAGAATGAAAGATGATGATGGTTGTGTGGTGTGGTGTCTTCGGCCGAGAGTAGAGGAGAGGGGAAGGAGAAGGTGTGAAGTGTTTGTGATGTTTGAGAATGAAGAGTATGATCTTTGAGTTACTTATAATATCCATCCACACAACATTCTCTAATGTGTATTATGTCTCATGGACTAGCAACAAGATCAAATAAACAATTAAAAGAAATCAAGTGTGGGCCACCCTTGTCTAGCCATCCATAGGTGGGGGGGGGGGTAGTAGATTAGGTTTAAACTAAATTGGTTACTTACTAGTTGAAATCCAAGCATTAGTTAAGTGTTTTAGTTATTAGATATTTGTATGGGGTGTTATGATGTTCGGGAATCATAACTAGCTTGGCAATGTTAAAACAGCGCTTCTAGTGTAAATTTGATGTTTCAGGTAGTGTTCGGTTGGTTACTGGTTCGTTAAGGTGCTAAACTATGCAGTTTAGTGTGCTTTATGTACCCTTTTGTGACACTTTCAATTCCCGACACTTAGGAAAGCATTCTGGACCATTTATCCATATTTCTGCATGATTTTAGATTGTTTAAATGCTGAATTTTGCTGAAGTCAGCACTTTGGGTGAGTTTTAGGCACTTTCCAGCACTTAAACTATCACTTAGAAAGGCAGTTTTGTGATCCTTACTTTCTTACACACTATACTAGTGTGGTACCTGGTTTCTGGCTCATTCTGTGTCTCAATGCACTGTCTGTCTATCTGCTGAGTTCTGTCAGCATTTTCCTGATTTATCAGATAACTGTGCTAACTATGTTTCGTGCATCATTTGAGTCAATAAAGCTCTCATGCAATCATGTCATAACATTTAGCAATATATGATGCACATGTATGTATATGGCAATAATCAGTAAGCAGTTAATTGCAATTCAGCACAGTCATTAAGCACTAATCATGGCTTAATAGTTGTACGGATACCTGGATTATTGACAGTTGTCACACCAGATCTCTGACAACTTGTCCTTTGAGTTAAATGATCTTCAACATTTTGACCCCACAGATCTGTAAGAAATGGACATTTTACATCAACTTGCCTTGTTGAGTGTGAGAACAAGTAACTTTTATAAAAGAACTGGTAGAAAGTTTCCAGGGCTGCATGGGAATTTGAAGGTTGGGTTGGATAAATCAAAGATTAAGTGTTATAAGTGTAATAGGCTTGGTCACTTTGCTAGGGAATGTAGGAGTCAAAACAGTGGTCCTATAATCACTCACCCTAGTCCAAGACCTCAAAACACTGTTCATTATTCCCAATATACTCTTGCTCCTCAAATGCAATACACTGCACATTTTGCACACCATGTAAACATTGTTCCTGTTCAGTATGTCCAAACCACTATTCCTCAAATCCAGTATGTTCAAGCCCCTCCACCCCAGGTTCATCTGCAAACTGCACCACAAGCTACAAAAACATATGCTCCAGCAGAGGCCATTCAGCAGAGCTTCTATACACAAGGCTTTGTTGATTGGAGCAGCTTACCTGAGGATTTAACTAATGAAAATTTTGCTCTAGTTGCTAATTCTGATAACAAACCTGATGAATTCTGTTTTATGGCACTAGAAACAATACCAGAAGGGCTTGAATCTGAGGAAGTGGACTCCAAATCTAAGGTGGTAGAGAAAGATGTTGAAACAGATGTTACAGCAAAAACTATTGGTGAGCATATGTTAGAAGAAAAGGTTGCTAAACCTTTGTTGGAACCTCTGACTGACCCATGGGATTCCAGTGTGTGTGATGGTGAATGTGACTGTGCCATTATGGTTGCTGCTAAGGTATCACCTCAAGTTTTAAAAGACTTGTTTTCAAATAAATGCATTATTAATTTTGCTAACATTAAAGAGGTGAATGAAAACCTTATAAAAAAGATCTTAAATGATGAAGTACAATTTGAGAAAACTTTCTAAGAGTTAAATCAAAATTGTTTGAAAAAGAAAATGAAATCGGCAGCCTAAAACATGAATCAAGCATAACCGAAGATCAACTCCAAACAACGGTAGAAAAATACCAAAGTTACAAAAAGGAGCTTGAGTCTACCCAAATCACTTGTGAAAAATGGGTAGAATCTTGTAAAGGTTATGAGTTGATGCTTGAGAAGTAGATCAAAAGCAATGTGAAATTTGGCATTGGGTTTAGAAAAAAATGACCAAGTTTCTAAAAACACTGATATAAATGAATCTGGCTTGATTGAAGTAACTCCAACAAATTTGGTTGGTCAAGAAATCAAAGTCATTGATAAAAATGGAAAGAAAATTGTTTTAGAAAAACTAGAGGGATCCTCAACTTTTGAGGAAATTGAAAAATATCAATTCAAACCCACCTGGTCTGATGAATGTGACATTCTTGAAAATTTCAAGCCAATGGATTTTTCCACAATTGAAGGTGTCAAGTCACCCAAGGTCAAAATCATTCCCTTAAAAGACATCCCAGCAGAGATTATAAACTCTGTTGAACAGGAAGTTGAATAGGGGAAGAGAAAAGAAAAAGTCAAAAACCAGTTTTGTGATTTTGTGAAAAGAAGAATCAACTAACAAAAGATTGTTTTCTTCTAAAAGCATATGACATTAACAAAACAAGTGTGATTGTGCCTGCACCTCACTACACACTTTGTGGTAAAAAGAATCACCAAACTCAACAGTGTGTGTATCTTAAAACTTTTAAGGTTAAAAGAAAAGAGTATATATAAAAAACATAGGAGAGTCCACAAAAATCAACATCCAAAAACAAAAAAAAAACAAACCTTTGTCCCTGTTCAAACATCTGTTACAAAACAGCTGAATGCAACCTCTGTTCCCAGAGAGGTTCAAGTAACAGATGCTCCACCTACAAACCAATTCCCAAGAGGATATGGTCAACCTTTGTACCAAAAGGTCCCTCATGGTTATAAAGCCTACAAAAGGCCATCCAAACCAAAAATGAATAGGCATCCTTATGGTTATCATCATCTGACAGGAGATGGTCCTCAGTAGTGGTTACATAAAACTGTCCAAACCTCTGACCAACCACTGTCCACTCTCCCGGACTTGAGGCTGACCTGTCTGTGACCCCATCCAAAGCCATCTTGGCTTTGGAGACCCACCTAAACTAATTTGTTACTTGATGTGCAGGGAGCTTCTGCATGCTTAGATAGTTTATGGTATGTAGATAGTGAAGGCTCCTGTCACATGACTAGATGTAGGGCCTTACTCAAATATTTCAAAAAACATGGAGGGGGTGATATATCCTTTGGTAACAATTCAAAAGGGAAGGTTTATGAAAAGGTTAATGAAAAGGTTTAAGCCCTAACCTTCCAAGGATTTTAATAAACACTTACATATATATTTTTATTAGTTAGAAAGGGTATTTTATATATATATTTAGGGATAAAAATATATGTATATATTTAATCACCATCATGTGTGTATGTGTAGAAATACTTGTGTTTTTTTGTGTATGTATTAGAGTTAGGATCATACTAACCAAATACAAAAAAGTACACCATACTTGAAACCTTTATACATACTCAAAGGTATAAAACGGACAAGAAACTTCATGTATAGCTTTATCGGAAAATACACATATGAAACACACTTATGCTATACCCTTAAACGAGACGTGGACAACGGACAATCGAACATCGAATAAACCATTATATAACAATATATATTGACAAGATAATATATATATATATATATATACATACATATATATATATATATCCAGACCGACACGAAATATAAAATAAACACTCTAACGAAATAAATGCATCATCATTGGCAACGATCGTCGAGGCGTCACGACAAGGAAGCACACATCGCGGACGACATTTGGTCACTTTCGACACGAAAATATATACATTCGGATACTACGACGAAACTCTAAAAATAATACATTTATAGACATTGGAAATATAAATATATTTCAACACTTACAATTCCGAAAAGTATAAAGTAAAAATTCGCTAAGTGTAAACACATGGGAAAATAAGAATTCTACATGTATACAAATACATATAAAATACGTATATAAAATACCAGTGATGAAATGTACAAGTACACGTATATACACGGTATATGTATACGTATAATTGGGACATAAATACCAATGATGGAATGTACAAATACAAGTATAAATATGGTATACGTAGACGTATAAGATACGCAAGCACATAGTGATGTACTCAAATACACTTGTTAAAGTGTACACTCACAAAGAATACGGTACATGTACATTAACGGAGATACGATGTTAAAAATAAATATTTTTAACTATTATATCTTGTAAAAATATACAGATATATTTGTGAAACAAATATACGCAAGCAAACCGAACATACATGTACATGTGAACGAGGTTCACTAACTTAGAAATATACATTTGAAGAATATATATTACACCTAACGAACTTACGCCTGTGCGTGGCATAGAGACACTTTTGGGCTAGGCCCACTTATACCGTGTGAGACAAGGAGACTCAAATGGGCTAGGCCCATTTTTACTTTTACGAGGCACAAAGACACTCAGGGGCTAGGCCCACTTATATCGTATGAGACACGGAAACTCAAATGAGCTAGGCCCATTCTTACCTGTGCGAGGCATAAGGACTTTCATGGGCTAGGCCGACTTATGCTCGTGCGAGGCACGTGGACTCACCAAGGGCGAGGCTTGTTCGTACACCTTATGAATGCAATATATATATATATATGTGTGTGTGACAACTGTGCTCTGTAAACGATGTACGATGTAAAACAATATCAATTATCAATAAAACAATGTGTTTTGGTGTTATTATGTGTGTATTTGTGTTTGATGATTTTACGATTTGATTCTATTTCGATTTCAAGCTTTAAATCGATTTCTAGAAAGTTATATGCAAATTGATGCGTAAACGTAATCAGTTTAACGTGACAAACACTCTGGAATAGTGATATAGGTTTAACATACCTTAAATAACCTTTACATAACTTAGAAATAAGTTTTGGATGGTTTGGTGTGTCGAAAACAAGTTTATTCGATCGTAGGGACTATTTATGTCAAAATGCGAAACTATGCCGATTTGTATAGTAACGAACATTCCGGAACTTGATCATAAGTTAAACATACCATAAATATCCTTTACATAGCTTAGAAATTGGCTTTGAGTGGTTCCGTATGCGAAAATAAACTTATTTAACCAATAGGGACTAAAAGCGTCAAAAAGTGCATAAGTTTAAATTTACGCACATATCTTACGTTCTGAACATATCCGGACATCCAAAAAATTTTTTAGTCATTAAAATATTTTATTTTAGTGATTGGAATGCAAAAATACCATTCGTCGTGTAATTTGGATCGTTTTCGCGTCCGTTCGAGTTTTCGTCGTAATTAACCGAAAAACGTGACCGTATGACCAAACAAACCGACATCCGTGATGTTTTTAAGCATATTTTAAGTTCCCTATACTTTAACTTCATTGTACAGCCTTGAAATGGGGTTAACGGGGCTTAAACGTGTCGAAAATCAAGTTTTAAGCATGTAGGGACCTAGTTCGCCAAAATCTGAAACTTAAAACTGGCCTCCCCCGCGCCAGGTGCCAGAACCAGGGAGACCTGGAGTGACACACGACAGGGACCAAAACTTAGCAGTCCAGTTTCAGCAACTTGCTTGATTTCCAGGGTTATTTATGCAATTTTCTCAATACCTTGAGCTGGTTTTGGATTCCCATTGTATTCTAAACCATGTTCCACAAGTGTATGATTAGGATTGAGCCTTGATTCTTGCAAAAATACTTGGAATGATCTTGTTGATCCTAACTTACTATAAATAGAAGTGGGTTCTTCACTTCATTCCTCACACTTGATTCAAAATCTTCTCTAAGTTGGAGTTTAATACTTCATACCTGAGTCATTTGAATCAAATCTTCCTTGCTTGGACCTTTTGTAAACTTCTTTCATGCTTTTTATGCTTTTCCAGCGTGAAAGTAAAACAGTGTTTGACTTTCTGCTTTGACCACAATTTGGTCAACACAAAGTTCATTTCAACTTTGCAACGTGAGCGTAATCACAATGGTTCTAGTCCCTTGTGACTATACCTACTGATTACCACGTCGATTAGTCGAAGTGACGAGTCAAAGTTCGGTCAAAATACGGGTTTATGCGTATTTTGCAACGAAACTATTTTTGGGTATCAAAACACTTTGTTTTGATATCAAACATGTTTGCTAACTTAGTTAAACATGTTTTAACATGTTTAACTCGTCACTTTTAGTCTAGTGCTTATATAGGGTCGTAAGTCAAGCGGCCTTGACAACCGCTTTAACTTTCGAACCCGACTTGTTTGGTCGATCGTTAGGATCCGACCAAGCATGTTTTGTGACCATAGTTGTATAGGGAATAACCTTCCGAGGTTATACCTTATGGTCACTTAGTTTAATTAGTTGTTATGTTAGGTAGTTTATATGCCTTAGGAAAATGACCAAAATGCCCTTTTCATGCACAATTGGATTTTAAGCATATATAACTTAAATTTTGTCACCTAAACAGATTATGCAACATATTTAAATATGTTAGGGCATATAATACTTGTCACAGGACTAGTTAGCCGTCTCGAACAAGCTTTTGCGCGAACGACGCGTTAAAGTAGCGTAGACTACCTTAACGGGGCGTAACGGGTCATAAGAACTTTGGATAGGTTCCGATTTAGAATGTAGGCTTTGTTAAACCATATCAAATGAGTTCCAATACTCATTTGGTTAACGAGACCTCATTCTACCCGATCTTCCGATTTAGGTATCGATTTATTAACTAGCAATCCGATTACTAGGTACTACTTGATTTCATTGGTTGCCCGAGTTGTGTTTAGTTCATCAGATCAAGGATACTTTCCAAATCAAAGTGAGTACATAGTTCCCCTATTTTACTGTTTTCGATTGTTTTGAGGTGATTCATATGTGTTAAACAATTTCGATGCTTTCAACGATGATTTCAAAAATGAATACTATGGTTTATATTAAACAATAATGATTTCGATAATGTGAACGAACTTGTTGGACGTATTTAGATAACGAATGACATTCATTAGTTTTGGCCGAACCAACCAGTATTAGGTTATGGTACCATAGGATCTGACAAATCCCGTTATCGGAGTGCACCCATGGTTATGTGTGGGGGTTATGTGGATAACGACTGAACATGTTAATTGTTAACTTACCCTTTGGTGGTTTGTTAATACGAGTTGAACGATAGACGAGTTGCGAAGGTTTGAATGTTATAAGTGAGACGACCAAAAGTTAGTTTTCACAATTAAACAAGAACGATTTGAACGATTGAACGATTTTGGACGATTGAATGATTTTGAACGATTGAAACGATTGAACGATTTAAACGATTTAAACAAATTAAGCGAATTGAACAAACGATTGGTTTTTGGTTTGTGTTTAGATAACGGGACGGGTTTAATATGATAAAGGCATGGTAGATACGCCGCTGGTACTTCTTATATATAAATGGTTTTATTATATTACATTCTGTGGCATTATTTAGTTCACTTGGACGAACGATTTTCAAACGATACACACAACGATGTTTACTAAATGATATAAACCATACGAGTTATTTTACGAGAACGATTTACGATTTGGTTTACATCAACAAATGTTTTGAGTTAAGATTCATGGCATCGAGGTTTTATAAACTATAACCAATCTGTTTTGACTTGGTTATTCATTTTATGAAACAAACATTTTACAAAACAAGGTTTTCTAATATCGATTAACGAAGTGGTACGAGTTATTTCAACATGTAAACGAGCCATGAATCTGACACTCACACAAAACCTATGTGCTCGCCGACATTTTTATGTTGACTTTATTTTTACATATGTTTCAGTTGGTGTTGAATGATGTTGATTGCGACTAGGATGCATGCTCACTTAGGACTGGACGAGGCCTTAGTGACTTATTAACGATGATAGTCGATAAGTGAACTTGTTTGTTTAATTTTAAGACAATGTAAATATTTAATAACTAAATAAAACGAAAATTTTTGATCCATGGTTGTGAAACAATAATTCTGTCACTCCACTCCCCGACGTTTCCGCCGAGGTTTCGTTGTTTTACGCGGCCGGGGTGTGACAATATATAAGAAGTATATATATTAAAACAACAATGCGAAACAAATGCCAACATATTAGAACACACAAGGGTTCCAAATACATAACAAATACAAATACATTAAAGTTCAAGATGAGCAACGAGTACACGATTTAACATAAACCAAAGTGTCTAATGAGTTATAGCAGTTGTAGGTTGTTACGCGCTTTTGGATACCCCGATTTGCTAGCACATATTACGGACACAAACTTGTGAGTTCATGTTACCCTTTTCTTTTAAATGTTTTTGGTTTTATAACTCTCGGGGGGAAATACATGTTACTATGGTATGGTTAAACTATGGAATGAAATACTCGATCATGTGCGAATAGGCTGAAACTTAAGCACCATTAATCTTGTTTAAGACAAAGGAACAAAATGGGTAGATCTATCGGCTACAGGGCGAGCCCCACTCATGGGTCCTTGTGTGGCCGCATGGAGTGCTTTTGTTGTCCCTGCAGAGTGGGCAGGTACTAAATCATCTACGGGTTGGTGGCTTTCTATGTCGGCACACATATTAATGTCCTAGCTACACATTAATGATCAACAAGTTCCTTGACGCTTTACATACCAGTTTTCAATACTTGAACTTTCAAATGTTTTTAAGATTCATTTGATACACATTTAAAACACATGAACTCGCCAACTTTTGTTGATGTTTTAAACTTACATGTATTTCAGAAAATTAAGTGGATCTTGGTGCGGGAAGTTACATGGTTTCAAGGTTGTCAAGAAGTCGATGTCATCCACATTTTGGAAGGGTTTGGTCCATATATCCTGTCTTTAAACAGGACATAGGATGAAAAGCCCTGTTGTTTAAAAACTGTATTTTGAACAAGTCTATGTTGTAAAACTTATTAACTTATGTCGTCTGTTGTTTCAAACAACTTATGACTTGTATTTTCTATTATGGTAATGGATGAACATCGTGCATGTTTTATTTCATATAGTTTGTTTACTTACATCGTATGCAATGAAAACCGATCAAGTCACACCACACGCTTACGCCTCTGATGCGGGTGTGACATATAATGGTTAATTAGAGTTAGAGTTTTAATGAAGAATGAAGGAGATTGAGGGAAGAAAGGAGATAAGAAAAGTGAAATCTGGATCGAGCAAAAAAACATTATGTGGATTAAGCTTCTACACGTCACGCGGGCTTCAAGTCCTTGCCCGCCGTACGCGACGTGTTCCTTTAGCAGCCGAAGTTTGTTTTTGACATAATGGCCCTTTCATATGTTTTTCTATGTTAAAAGTATATATTTTAGAGGCTTTCAAGTATAGGAAGTGTACGCATGAATGTGTTACATATTGTACGAGTATGAGTGATAGTATGTATGTATAACAAGTCGCGATTTTGCATATAAACAGTTATTTAACGATTGATTGCATATAACACAAGGATGATTGATATAAATACAATTTTCTTATTATGATCGAAGTCTCGGATTACAAGATTGGAAATGAAATACGAATACAAGTTTCTATAAATATAAACGTGAATACAATTTTCTAAATATGGATTATACAGAAATGCGAAGCATTACATGACCCATCGGTATTGTATGCCATTTTGTCCAGACATAACCATCGGTTTCATAATCAATTTTTGAAACTCGATCAACATGTAACCATGCCTTGATCTTTCTATTGATAGCCGTTGAAAAGATATACTATCAAGACAAACACTTCAAATTAGAAAGAAAAAAAAAGGAATTTTACATTTAAGTACTCAAAGATAAAACTGAGTTCAACAAGTTTGATGTTGAAGAAGAGCATACAATATCACATACCTGAATGTTATCTTTACTATGCGACATATAGAGCTAGGCCCACTTATACCGTATGAGACACGGAAACTCAAATGAGCTAGGCCCATTCTTACATGTGCGAGGCATAAGGACTTTCATGGGCTAGGCCGACTTATGCTCGTGCGAGGCACGTGGACTCACGATGGGCGAGGCTTTTTATTACACCATATGAATGCAATATATATAGGGAGCCGCTAAAATAGAAACCATCTTCAGTTGTAAGAACCGCGAGAACCCCTTTCAACCAATCATATTATGCCAACTAAAAGGGTGTTTTGGTCTTTTACCCCAAATGTCTAATCTCTCACTCTCTCTCTCTCTTCATTAATGCCACTAGAAAAATGTCATCCATCCATCTTTTATACTGTCACTTTCTTCTCTCTTCACTTCTCCCTTCAAATGTCTACAACTATCATATTCTCCCACTCATTTACTACCCAAACAGCCCCATTTATCTCCTCTGCCCGATCACGGCAACCAGGGGACCGGCAACCGGTGTCGGCCATATACCGGCCACTGTTGTGGCCTCGTTTTCCAGTGACAATCACACACCCGACCCCCCCATCTCATGTCTCCGGTACACACACCACCCCCACACCCTGGTTTCCTCCGGCAACGAGACGAAGAGAGAGAGATCGAGACGGAAGACCAGAGAGAGAGAGAGAGAGAGACGCATGGGAGAGGAAATGGTGGACCGTCGACGGCGCCGCCGTGTGCCGAGAGTGGTGGTGGCCGGATACTCGTCGACAAAGGAACGATCAGTTAACCGGCCCCACTCCAGTCGCCGGAGCCGGAGAAGAGAGGTGAGAGGAAAGCAGAGGTGGTTGTTTGGTTGTGTGTTTGGAGTATAGATCGAGAGGGGATGTAGGTTTTGTGTGTGTGTCTTGTTTTGAGGAGATGAAGGTCTGCAGAGAAGAAAGAATTAGGAAGGAGAAGAAAGGTGTAAGCGGTGACCACCGAGTGACCACCGGCGACTGCCGATTAGCATCAAGTTTTCAAGTTGTTCATATACCAAGTGTCCAGTCGCAATTCAGGTATGTAAGTTTGGATTGTTTCATGTTCTGAGCAAATTTTACATGAATTGATTCTTGAATTAATTGAAGCATATAGCTTATGAGAAAATGGGTGTTGAAGGTGAATAGTGGAAATGGATTTGAACACAGAGAAGATGCAATAGATATATTGAGATAGGTTGGTTTGGGTCCAAACGATGTTCAAATCGGTGTTTATTTTGAATTCATGTAATTTTTTGGAGGTTTTGAGTGAATGAAATTGTTAAATGTATAAGTGATGTTTAACTAGGTACTCATGGCCAAGTGTTTGTTTGATTGTGAAATGAATATGCACACTTGTTGGTCGATTTGTTGATTTGTTGATTTGTCGAAATGGGGTTTTTGTGTGTAGCATGACTGTAGAGGTTTAATTGGGGATGGGTTGTGTAAAGTGTTAAAAAAAACAACTCCATCCCTTGTTACAGCTGAGTATGTATAAATATGACCCATAATTTTTTTAACGTAAAACTGTATCGCTGACCCGTAAATTTTTTAACGTAAAACGTAAAAAAGTATAACGTAAAACGTAAACTCTTTAACGTAGAACGTAAATTTTTTAACGTAGAACGTAAATTTTTTAAGGTAAAACGAAAACTTTTTAATGTAAAAACGTAAAGTTTTTAACGTAAAACGTAAATTTTTTAACGTAAAACGTAAAAAGTTTGACGTAAAACGTTTGACGTAAAACGTAAATCGTAAACATTTTAACGTAAAACGTAAACTTTTTTTTATGTAAATCGTAAAACGTAAAAACGGCGCGTAAAAAACGGGGTGTTAAAAAAACGACGCGTGAAAGAGCCGGACGTAAAAACGGCACGTTAAAAAGCGAAGCGTGAAAAAGCCGGACGTAAAAACGCAAAACGTAAAAATTTTAACGTAAAACATAAATTTTTTTTCGTAAAACGTAAAAAGTTTCATGTAAAACGTAAAAAGTTTAAAAAGTTTAACGTAAAACGTAAACTTTTTAACGTAAAACGTAAAACTTTTTCTACGTAAATTGTAAAACGTGAAAAACCGTGTGATAAAACGGCGTCGGCGCAAGGGGCGTGAATACGGGGCATAACCCGCCGCGAAAAAAACGGGACGTAAAAAACGCCGCGTTAAAACGGGTCGTAAAAACGGCACTTTAAAAAAACGTCGTTTGAAAAAGCCGAGCGTAAAAAACGACGCGTTAAAAAACGATGCGTGAAAAAGTCAGGCGTAAAAACGGCGTGCAAAAACCAGCACGCAAAAAAAATCGTTTCGTTAAAAAAAATTGAATTTAAAAATGATTTTAATAAAAAATTATGTTTAGAAAATAAAAAGTAATATAATAAAACAAAAAAGTAATAAAAAAATAATAAAGACTAAAAGACAAAAAAAAAAGTATTTTACTAAACTACCATTTTCAATTAAAAAATTAAAGACATAATAAGACAAAATGTATTTAATATTAATTTTAGTTACTTTTAATCTCATCCATCCATCTTGTTGATCTAGTGGCTAGAAAGTGGTTCTCTCGGTTGTTACAACTGGAGGTGGTTTTCATTTTAGCGGTCCCCTATATATATAGGGAGCCGCTAAAATAGAAACCACCTCCAGTTTTAAGAACCGCGAGAACCACTCTCAACTAATCAGAAAAAAGGGGTAGTTTGGTCATTTCATTTAAATGTCTAATCTCTCATCTCTCCTCTCTCATCTCTCTTTAAAGTTACAGACTCCTCTCTCCTCTTCTCTCTTTTCTTTTCATCGTCGCACACCCACACCACCACTTTCGTTCACTCGTTTTTTCCGTCAGAGATGATGATGATGACAACGTTCTGCTGTTGAAGATGATTATAATGATAATCTGCTGTTATTAGTGACGATGATGATGAGAATCGACGGCGACGGCTCAGGGGATGTATTCTACGGCCGTTTTTCTAAGGATGATGATGTTTATGTGCTTATGGCAGTAGACGACGGGGAAGGGGGTGTAGTTGCTCCGTCGAACCTCCGGTGAGCTCCGGCTACCCGTTTCACTTCCGGCAAACTCCGGTAAGTGTATTTATTTCTTTTCTGTTACGGGTAGCCTCGTTGATTACACATAGTGCTAACTTTTTATTTTATTTTTGGATCTTGGTACTGTGTATGGTGTCATGAGAGGTTATCAACAGTGGCCGGCGACGGTGGTAGCCACCGGAGTTAATGGCAGTGCGATGACGGTGGTGGTTATGTCGGCAGTAACGGCTGAGGTGGTGGACATAAGTACATAACTAGGCTCGGGTCATGTTCTTGTTGAGATTCAGTTCTAATTTAGTTCGGATTCACAATGTTCAAATTTCGAGTTTCACTTTGGTTCACGATTTAGCTCAACTTTGGTTTGGGTTTCGCGACTCAGTCGGGTTCGAGTCAACTCAGCTGCGTTTCGGGTCAAACCCGGTTGACTCGGTCAACACCCGAGTCAACTCAGGTCAACAGACGGTCAACTCAGGACCGGTAAAGTTTAAACGCGAGTTGTTATTGTGTTATTTTTAGAGTTACAGTTATACGCAACCGAGGTCGAACCGATTCTATTTGAAACTAGTTTACATTTAATACTCGCCGAAAATTTTATATAGATTGCTTATAATATTGAATTGTTGATTGATTTTTGACAAATAACGACAGCTTGAGTCGTCGGGGTTATTCCAAAACAGGGGAAACTATGTCTGTTTTCCTTTAAAAATCCGTTACACGAAAGAGTTATAATTCCTAAACAACGCCCACCGAATGTCAAAAGTATGTTTTTTCAAAACAAATATAAAGTGTAATATATATATTTTGGCGACGTATAGATTAACGAAACTCGACTTATACAAAAATAAATATGATTATTTATTCTTATTTCGAAACATCGATAGTTCAACTACTTTCGAATATCGCTACTTATTTTAAACATCGACGGTTCCGAATACTTTTATAAAAAAAGAATAATAATAAATATAACGTTTTATATTTATTTCAAACGACGATTCGGAATTCTTATTTTAAACATTTAGTATTCAAAAGAAAACATATGAGAGATAAATATAAATTATTTATATTGATTTCGATCGTCTTGAGTCCGAGTATCCTTATCGTCGGTGTCGGAGGTGGTGGCTGTGTGAGGATAAAAAAATATAAAAATTTTACGTAA
Organism: Helianthus tuberosus; assembly: GCA_030545235.1. NCBI lineage: Eukaryota > Viridiplantae > Streptophyta > Magnoliopsida > Asterales > Asteraceae > Helianthus > Helianthus tuberosus. The sequence continues at coordinate 53,432,114 of CM060377.1, read as the reverse complement.
AACGTAAACCTTTTAACATAAAATGTAAAGTTAAAACGTAAAACGTAAACTTTTTAAGGTAAAACGTAAAAGTTTACGTTTTACTTTTTAACGTAAAACGTAAAAAATTTAACGTAAAACTATAAAAATTTTACGTAAAACGTAAACTTTTATGTTAAAACCTTTTAACGTAAAATGTAAACTTAAAACGTAAACTTTTTAACGTTAAACATAAATCGTAAAACGTAAACTTTTTAACGTAAAACGTAAACTTTAAACGTAAAACGTAAACTTCTATGTAAAACGTAAAACTTTTTTATGTCAATTGTAAAACGTAAAACGTCAAAAAAGTTTTCGTAAAAAAAAATTTAAAACCGTAAAAAAAAGTTTTCTTAAAAGAAAAAAGTTTAAAACCGTAAAAAAAGTTTAAAAACGCATGTGTAAGAAAGGGGCGCAAAAAACAACGCGTGACAACGGGGCACAAAAAATGGCTCTTAAAAACCGGGTGATAAAACGGCGCGTAAATAAGGGGCGTGAATACGGCGCGTAAAAACGGGACGTAAAAAACGATGCGGTATAAAACGGCGCGTAAAACCGGGAATAAAAAACCGCGCGTAAAAACACGGTTGCAAAAACGGCGTGAAAAAAAAAACGGCGTGTAAAACGGGTCATAAAAACGGCGCGTAAAAACGGGACGTAAAAAACGGGGCAAAAAACGGCGCGTAAAAACGGAACTTAAAACACGGCGCGCTAAAAAACGGTGCGTAAAACCGGGAATAAAAAACCGCACGTAAAAACCCGGTCGCAAAAAACGTTGTTAAAAAACGGCGCTTAAAAACGGGACATAAAAACGGGACGCTAAAACGGCTCGTAGAAACGGGACGTAAAAAATGGGGCGAAAAAACGAGTTGTAAAAGCGTGACGTAAAAAACGGCGCGGCAAAAAACGGTGCGTAAAACCGGGCATAAAAATGGCACTTAAAAACCCGGTTGCAAAAACGGCGTGAAAAAAATGGGGCGTAAAACGGGTCGTAAAAAAACGCGCGTAAAAAACGGGTCGTAAAAAAACGCGCGTAAAATTTTTTTATGAAAAAATCTGATTTCAAAATGTTTGTTTAATAATTTTTTTTCTGATTTTAGAAAAAAAAAACAATTAATGCAATAGGACAAAAAAGTAATAAATAACAATAAAATTAATAAGACAAAAAAAAATTACTTAAATACCCTTTTAGATTAAAATATTAAATACATAATAAGACAAAAAGAATTTAATATTACTTTTAACTACTATTAATCTCATCTATTCATTTTGAAGATCTAATGACCAGAAAGTGGTTCCCGCGGTTCTTACAACTGGAGGTGATTTTCATTTTAGCGGTCCCATATATATATATATATATATATATAGAGTAGAAGTTGGGTAGAAAGCCTTATTTTCCTAGAAAGTCTAGGAAGCAATCAGAACGTGACATGTGACATTGAAGGATTTTAACTAAAAGGACAATTGTGTAATTTGACATTTTATTTTATTTTTGGAATTTTATCTTTCATTGACTAACAATGCCTAAAATTATGGAAACTGTTTCTCCAATATTTTCTAAATGTCGCAACCTTCTCCTTCTTCGTCTCCATCATCATCATCAAACACTTCTCCGTCTCTACCATCTCCGAGTTCATCATCACCATTCAAATATTGTTCATATCATCTCCGTTTTCTTGATGATGTGTTTTAACAGCAAGCAGATTAATACAGTTGTGTATTAGCATTCAGATTCATACAGTTGTGTTTTAACAGCAAGCAGATTCATACAGTTGTGTTTTAGCATTCAGATTCATACAGTTGTGTTTTAACAGCAAGCAGATTCATACGCTGTGTTTTACCATCCATGCTGGTAATGCTGGAGGATTTATTGACGCTGTGTTTTAACAGCAAGCAGATTAATACAATGTGTTTTCTTGATATGTTTCTTCATGAAGGATAGAAGGAAGAGAGAGAGAGAGAGAGAGAGAGAGAAAGGGAGAGAGAGAGAGACAGAGAGAGAAAATCGCAAGAAATGTGGGGTGGTTATGGAATGACAATTATTTCCATATTTAAAACAAGCTAAATGACATATCTACCCCTAATTAATTAAATAATCCTATTTTTAAGAAACACATATTACCAAAATGTCACCAAGATGATCTCAACCATTAAACACACCCATTAGATAACACAGATCGCTTCCTAGACTTTTTAGGAAAAACACACTTTCCGTAGGATCCCCACTATATATATATATATACATATATATAGGGGACCGCTAGAATGAGAACCACCTCGAGTTATGAGAACCGCGAGAACTACTTGATCCGGGGCGAGGTGGACCAAAATTTTTTTTTTCAAAAACGTAGATGCATGTATTATAAACACATTCATAAAAAAAAATTTTTAAAAAAAAGCCGTGTGTGTAGTTTTTTACACCACAAGTTTGTGGTTTACGAGTTCCGTAAATTTACGGAACTCGTAAACCACAAACTTGTGGTGTAAAAAACTACACAGACGGCATTTTTTTTAAAAAAAAATTTACGAATGTGTTTATAATACATGCATCTACGTTTTTGAAAAAAAAAATTTGGTCCACCTCACCCCGTACGGTGTGGTTCTCGTGGTTCTCATAACTCGAGGTGGTTCTCATTCTAGCGGCCCCCTATATATATATATATACATATATATATATATATGTGTGTGTGTGTGTGTGACAACTGTGCTCTGTAAACGATGTACGATGTAAAACAATATCAATTATCAATAAAACGATTTGTTTTGGTGTTGTTATGTGTGTATTTGTGTTTGATGAATTTACGATTTGATTCTAGTTCGATTTCAAGCTTTAAATCGCTTTCTAGAAAGTTATATGCAAAGTGATGCGTAAACGTAATCAGTTTAACGCGACAAACACTCCGGAATAGTGATATAGGTTTAACATACCTTAAATAACCTTTACATAACTTAGAAATAAGTTTTGGATGGTTTGGTGTGTCGAAAACAAGTTTATTCGATCGTAGGGACTATTTATGTCAAACTGCGAAACGATCCTGATTTGTATAGTAACGAACAGTCCGGAACTTTATCATTAGTTAAACATACCATAAATATCCTTTACATAGCTTAGAAATTGGCTTTGAGGGGTTCGGTATGCGAAAATAAACTTATTTGACCAATAGGGACTAAAAGCGTCAAAATGTGCATAAGTTTGCATTTACGCACATATCTTACGTTCTGAACATATCCGGACATCCAAAATTTTTTTTAGTCATTAAAATATTTTATTTTAGTGATTGGAATGCAAGAATACCATTGGTCGTGTAATTTGGATCGTTTTCGCGTCCGTTCGAGTTTTCGTCGTAATTAACCGAATAACGTGACCGTACGACCAAACGAACCGACATCCGTGATGTTTTTAAGCATATTTTAAGTCCCTATACTTTAACTTCATTGTACAGCCTTGAAATGGGGTTAACGGGGCTTAAACGTGTCGAAAATCAAGTTTTAAGCATGTAGGGACCTGTTTCGCCAAAATCTGAAACTTAAAACTGGCCTCCCCCGCGCCAGGCGCCAGAACGAGGGAGACCTGGCGTGACACGCGACAGGGACCAAAACTCAGCAGTCCAGTTTCAGCAACTGGCTTGATTTCCAGGGTTATTTATGCAATTTTCTCAATACCTTGAGCTGGTTTTGGATTCCCATTGTATTCTAAACCATGTTCCACAAGTGTATGATTAGGATTGAGCCTTGATTCTTGCAAAAATACTTGGAATGATCTTGTTGATCCTAACTTACTATACATAGAAGTGGGTTCTTCACTTCATTCCTCACACTTGATTCAAAATCTGCTCTAAGTTGGAGTTTAATACTTCATACCTGAGTCATTTGAATTAAATCTTCTTTGCTTGGACCTTTTGTAAGCTTCTTTCATGCTTTTTTTTTTATTTTCCAGCGTGAAAGTCAAACAGTGTTTGACTTTCTGCTTTGACCACAATTTGGTCAACACAAAGTTCGTTTAAACTTTGCAACGTGAGCGTAATCACAATGGTTCTAGTCCCTTGTGACTATACCTACTGATTACCACGTCGATTAGTCGAAGTGACGAGTCAAAGTTCCGTCAAAATATGGGTTTATGCGTATTTTGCAACGAAACTATTTTTTGGGTATCAAAACACTTTGTTTTAATATGAAACCTGTTTTCTAACTTAGTTAAACATGTTTTAACATGTTTAACTCGTCACTTTTAATCTAGTGCTTGTATAGGGTCGTAAGTCAAGCGGCCTTGACAACCGCTTAGACTTTCGAACCCGACCTGTTTGGTGGATCGTTAGGATCCGACCAAGCATGTTTTGTGACCATAGTTGTATAGGGAATAACCTTCCGAGGTTATACATTATGGTCACTTAGTTTAATTAGTTGTTATGATAGGTAGTTTATATGCCTTAGGAAAATGACCAAAATGCCCTTTTCATGCATAATTGGATTTTAAGCATATGTAACTTAAATTTTGTCACCTAAACTGATTATGCAACATATTTAAATATGTTAGGGCATATAATACTTGTCATAGGACTAGTTAGCCGTCTCGAACACGCTTTTGTGCGAAAGACGCGTTAAAGTAGCGTAGACTACCTTAACGGGGCGTAACGGGTCATAAGAACTTAGGATAGGTTCCGATTTAGAATGTAGGCTTTGTTAAACCATATCACATGAGTTCCAATACTCATTTGATTGACGAGACCTCATTCTACCCGATCTTCCGATTTAGGTGTCGATTTATTAACTAGCAATCCGATTACTAGGTACTACTTGATTTCCTTGGTTGCCCGAGTTGTGTTTAGTTCATCAGATCAAGGATACTTTCCAAATCAAAGTGAGTACATAGTTCCCCTATTTTACTGTTTTCGATTGTTTTGAGGTGATTCATATGTGTTAAACAATTTCGATGCTTTCAACGATGATTTCAAAAATGAATACTACGGTTTATATTAAACAATAACGATTTCGATAATGTGAACGAATTTGTTGGACGTATTTACATAACGAATGACATTCATTAGTTTTGGCCGAACCGACCAGTATTAGGTTATGGTACCATAGGATCTGACAAATCCCGTTATCGGACTGCACCCATGGCTATGTGTGGGGGTTATGTGGATAACGAGTGAACCTGTTAATTGTTAACTTACCCTTTGGTGGTTTGTTAATACGAGTTAATACGAAGGTTTGAATGTTATAAGCGAGATGACCAAAAGTTAGTTTTCACAATTAAACGAGAACGATTGAAACGATAGAACGATTGAACGATTTGAACGATTTAAACAAGTTAAGCGAATTGAACAAACGATTGGTTTTTGGTTTGTGTTTAGATAACGGGACAGGTTTAATATGATAAAGGCATGGTAGATACGCCGCTGGTACTTCTTATATATAAATGGTTTTAACATATTAGATTCCGTGGCATTATTTAGTTCACTTGGACGAACGATTTTCAAATGATACACACAACGATGTTTACTAAACGATATAAACCATGCGAGTTATTTTACGAGAACGATTTACGATTTGGTTTACATCAACAAATGTTTTGAGTTAAGATTCATGGCATCGAGGTTTTATAAACTATAACCAATCTGTTTTGACTTAGTTATTCATTTAACGAAACCAACATTTTACAAAACAAGGTTTTCTAATATCGATTAAAGAAGTGGTACGAGTTATTTCAACATGTAAACCAGCCATGAATCTGACACTCACACAAAACCTATGTGCTCGCCGGCATTTTTATGCTGACTTTATTTTTACATATGTTTCAGGTGGTGTTGAATGATGTTGATTGCGACTAGGATGCACGCACACTTAGGACTAGACGAGGCCTTAGTGACTTATTAACGATGATAGTCGATAAGTGAACTTGTTTGTTTAATTTTAAGACAATGTAAATATTTAATAACTAAATAAAACGAAAGTTTTTTATCCATGGTTGTGAAACAATAATTCTGTCGCTCCACTCCCCGGCGTTTCTGCCCCGGTTTCGTTGTTTTACGCGGCCGGGGTGTGACAATATATAAGAAGTATATATATTAAAACAACAATGCGAAACAAATGCCAACATATTAGAACACACAAGGGTTCCAAATACATAACAAATACAAATACATTAAAGTTCAAGATGAGCAACGAGTACACGATTTAACATAAACCAAAGTGTCTAATGAGTTATAGCAGTTGTAGGTTGTTACGCGCTTTTGGATACCCCGATTTGCTAGCACATATTACGGACACAAACTTGTGAGTTCATGTTACCCTTTTCTTTTAAATGTTTTTGGTTTTATAACTCTCGGGGGGAAATACATGTTACTATGGTATGGTTAAACTATGGAATGAAATACTCGATCATGTGCGAATAGGCTGAAACTTAAGCACCATTAATCTTGTTTAAGACAAAGGAACAAAATGGGTAGATCTATCGGCTACAGGGCGAGCCCCACTCATGGGTCCTTGTGTGGCCGCATGGAGTGCTTTTGTTGTCCCTGCAGAGTGGGCAGGTACTAAATCATCTACGGGTTGGTGGCTTTCTATGTCGGCACACATATTAATGTCCTAGCTACACATTAATGATCAACAAGTTCCTTGACGCTTTACATACCAGTTTTCAATACTTGAACTTTCAAATGTTTTTAAGATTCATTTGATACACATTTAAAACACATGAACTCGCCAACTTTTGTTGATGTTTTAAACTTACATGTATTTCAGAAAATTAAGTGGATCTTGGTGCGGGAAGTTACATGGTTTCAAGGTTGTCAAGAAGTCGATGTCATCCACATTTTGGAAGGGTTTGGTCCATATATCCTGTCTTTAAACAGGACATAGGATGAAAAGCCCTGTTGTTTAAAAACTGTATTTTGAACAAGTCTATGTTGTAAAACTTATTAACTTATGTCGTCTGTTGTTTCAAACAACTTATGACTTGTATTTTCTATTATGGTAATGGATGAACATCGTGCATGTTTTATTTCATATAGTTTGTTTACTTACATCGTATGCAATGAAAACCGATCAACTCACACCGCACGCTTACGCCTCTGATTCGGGTGTGACATATAATGGTTAATTAGAGTTAGAGTTTTAATGAAGAATGAAGGCGATTGAGGGAAGAAAGGAGGTAAGAAAAGTGAAATCCGGATCGGGCAAAAAAACATTATGCGGATTAAGCTTCTACGCGTCACGCGGACTTCAAGCCCTTGCCCGCCGTACGCGACGTGTTCGTTTAGCAGCCGAAGTTTTTTTTTGACATAATGGCCCTTTCATATGCTTTTCTATGTTAAAAGTTTATATTTTAGGGGCTTTCAAGTATAGGAAGTGTACGCATGAATGTGTTACATATTGTGCGAGTATGAGTGATAGTATGTATGTATAACAAGTCGCGGTTTTGCCTATAAACACTTATTTAACGATTGATTGCATATAACACAAGTATGATTGATATAAATACAATTTTCTTATTATGATCGAAGTCTCGGATTACAAGATTGGAAATGAAATACAAATACATGTTTCTATAAATATAAATGTGAATACAACTTTCTAAATATGAATTATACAAAAATGCTAAGCGTTACATGACCCATCAGTATTGTATGCCATTTCGTCTAAATATGGATTATACAGAAATGCTAAGCATTACATGACCCATCGGTATTGTATGCAATTACAAGATTGGAAATGAAATACGAATACAAGTTTCTATAAATATAAATGTGAATACAACTTTCTAGATATGGATTATACAGAAATGCTAAGCGTTACATGACCCATCGGTATTGTATGCATTTTGTCCAGACATAACCAGGGGTTTCATAATCAATTTCTGAAGCTCGATCAACATGTAACCATGCCTTGATCATTCTATTGATAGCCGTTGAAAAGATATACTATCAAGACAAACACTTCAAATTAGAAAGAAAAAAAAAGAATTTTACATTTAAGTACTCAAAGATAAAATTGAGTTCAACAAGTTTGATGTTGAAGAAGAGCATACACTATCACATACCTGAATGTTATCTTTACTATGCGGCATATATATAGAGCTAACAGGTGCGTCATGTCCTTCAAAGAAGAATAAGTTGGTGCCTGTTTTAGCATCCTAAACCTGTATTAACCCATGATTTTTTAAGCTTCACTTCAAAGCAGTTTGAAGCCGGTTCGGATTCAAACCCTAACCCGGTTTGTGCACCTTAAAATCAATGCCAATTTGATTTTAATTTTTTTGATTTGATACTTAGAAGTTGCTTGTGTTTTCGGTGACAAGGGGATAGCCCCAACAAAATTTTATTAGAATAAACTTTGTACAACAAGTTGTATGTATATGAACTACTTGAAGATTTGTGTGTAATTGAAAAAACTTTTATTAAAACACCTACAGAAAGAATATCAATGTAAAATACCGAAAACATATCAATCCTGATTAATTAACTTTACCAAAAAAAAATATCCAAATTTTTCAGATTCGTCTGAATCCCAACAAAGAGCGTTAAACCTTATATTGGTCAATATTCATTTTACACAGTGAGTTATGAAAGAAAAAAAAACATAATTTATAAACATCCTTTAGTTGCGATATATCTAAAGGATAGCTTGTTAAAGTTCAATGAATTATACAGAATTTATACAATTAACATCTACCTGAAACGAGATGGGTCTTCCGAAATCCGATGAGCAGTCAACGATGGTTCTTCAACACCCTACATGATGATACCGATTCTATGTCATGAAAACAAAAACAAAAACAAAAAACTGAAATAAAACCATAACTAGTTTCTGATCAAACTCACCGATGATTTACCCAAATCGGGGGGGCAGGTTTTAATACAGTTGGAGGAAAAAGCAGTAGCCATGTCTGACGGCGGCGGTGGTAGTCTGACAAACGAATAACAATAGAGAGAGTAGAATTTATAATCGGGTTTACCCTACACTTACTCCCATTTATTTTGCATTCCACCCCCTCCACTTACTCCCATTTCTATATTTAACCATTCACATCTTAAAGTAGTAATTTTATGTGCAAGTTTTTCTCACCTAACATCATTTATATACTACGTGAATTTAGATAAGATGGTGGAAAAGCCTTTCGTTGATGCAAATATGTCACTGTGTAAGAATCTTAATGGAGTTGTTGGTAAAGGAGAAAGCATATATTCAAGATAGCTCTAAATAAATAATTAGCAATAGTTAAAGATGGGGTGGAAGGTCAAGCAAACAGTTGGCTTTGTTAAAACAGTCCTTAAACGACTACAATTTTAACGGAGGGCAAAACAATTGGAGGTGGAGTGGTGTCGATAATCAGATCGTGTCGGTTGCTGGATAGAGATTTAAGCTTCATGATGCCGCTAAATCCGATTCAAGCCTCAATTAACCGGATACCATCTAAGGGGCTGTTTGTTTACCTCTTAATGGTTCAGACCTCTTACTGGTTCAGCACTTAATGGTTCAGACTGTTTGTTTCACGAGTAGATGTCTGGATGATTCAGACATTTGCCTCTGAATGGTTAAGATTTATATAAAGTCTGAATGGTTAAGACCTCTAATCTGAATTGGTCAGACATTTGACTCTGAACGGTTAAGCATTATGCAGGCTCTTAATGGTTCAAACCTCTTACTGGTTCAACACTTAATGGTTCAGACTCTTACTGGTTCAGCACTTAACCATTCAGATGTTGCCAAACAGCCCCTAAGTTGAACCTAGGTTGTCAGGGCATGGATGTGGGTGTTCAAAACTGCCCTCCATCTGGTTTGAGGGAGGAGCCCACTTATCATATTTTATGGGATTGTTGGATAGGTAAATCCATTTGGTGGTCGATTATGGTTTGGCTTAAAATTCCATATCCAGATCGGGAGCTCCTGATTCAACATATTCTTGGTTCGATGTTGGAGATGAAAGCTTCTAAGGATTAGAAGAAGATTATTGGAGTGGTTCTTTTGGTTGCGGCCTGGTTGATTTGGAAGTCAGGAACGAGAAGATCTTCAACAATCATCACATTTACTTCACATGATCGACAGATCTAATCAAAGAGAATTTGTTTGTGGATTAAAAGTAGATCTAAGTATGACAATATTAATTAGGATAGGTGACGTGAGTTTAATATCCATGATGTAATATTGTAACTGTCGGGGGTTGATTTCTTATGTTATATATAGAAGTTTCGCAGTTCAAAAAGTGAATATAGATAAGATTTAATAAACGCAAAACATGAGTTTTCACACTTTTGGTAAATTAAGGGTTTAAGTATTTGTTAAATATACAACTCATTCTTTGGGAATTAGTTATTTCACCGATGATAGCAATGTTAAGGGAAAGTACATAAATCACACATGTTGTGATATAGTACGAATCATAAAAATATATACTAAATAACAGTACTATGTACGTGCAATAGGTAGGCACAAGGTCATAGTTAGCTTAATTTGTTTTCTATGATTGTTGTTCGAAAATCAATGTCACCAAGCATCCCGAGAAATGTTGATGAAATATCCATTTTTGTAAAAGACATTGAAGACAGTTTGCAGAGATCTTATAGTAAAATGTGGGTGTCAATTTTTATTGGAAGTAGAAAGGTTTAGAGTTATTTATAGGTTTAAATTTATAGTTACTTTTTTAGTAAAGGTGAGGGAGGCAACGTCCATTTTCCAATGGTCATAATCCGCCCCATGACAATGACTCGCGACACCTACCTGCCATCACGCCCTAGGAGCAGTGTTTCCCTCTGTTTTTTGGGCTAATGTGGCGGTAGACGTGAATGCATTACACACAACTTCATAGTTAAAGAAAACCTAGGCAACGTTGATTTTTCAGATCCTCCAAAATCTTACATCAAACCGTCGTAAATCTGATATATCCCTAGAAGTTGACAACCCAGAACTTTATTATGTACTATGTGTAAATCAGTTGCCTTCATTCATATTTCCTCGTATTCTCATGTGATATATCTTTAATGATCTCCTAAAAATATACCTAATATGAATAATAGATTTGTCAGCACACTACTGTGAGCTCATATATTGTTAGTATATAAAAAACAACAATGAATCTTAATGAAAAGAATGTAGTTAGCGTCTTAAAAGAATGGTGCACCTAGTGAAAAACATATGAAAGGAGTCAAAAATAAAAGTTCTAGCAATGTCTGTTTCTAAAAGCCATGTGGGTATATACGTAAGCTATTATTGACACACAAATTGTCCTCGTAATTTAAGGAAACACATCATTTGTATGGTAGCTAAAGAATAATTGATATTCAAAATATTATTAGCATTGTGTGTATACGTTCACATAATTCCTTTTTGAAATACTATGAACAATTAAAAGTCGTTCTATAACCCAGGTCTCGAACGTTGTTAAAACAGTGAGGTGCAACCTCTAACAGCAACCCTAATGGCTTGGTATCCAACGTTGCACCCATTTATGATATATAGGTTGCGCTCATGCCAGTTGTATAGTGAGGCACAACCTCTTACAAAAACCCTAATCGCCATTAATGTTGACCAAGGTTTTTGCTCTCATCAGATCTACACGAAGATCGACGGTTTATGACCCAAAATGCATCACAAGCATCATATAGGTCCTTTATGACTATAAACACTTGATACCATGACACCTTTAATGTAAAACTAAGCTTGAATCGCTTGAAACCCACAATTCAGGTTTGACGCCTTGAGTTCACCAATTAAAGGGCTTCAAATCCTTATTCGTTTACTCGAAAACGAACCCTGAGAAGCCCCGCATTGTTTCCCTTGGATATCCTTCGATATCTTTCTCTCTTTATACTAACTCCTTTCTCTCTCTAGAATCATCAAGATGAAGAACCCAAATGAAGCTTTTAGGTTTCCTTTCCTTTAAATACTCTCATTTGATGGTCTTCTTTGTCCCTCATGAGCTATTAATAAATACCTTTTATATAAAATTTGGGGCGTTACCATATTCGCCCAACTAGGGTATATCCCATTGCCAAGATAATAACCATATGTTATATTCAACTCCATTTACACAAAATATAATGAACTACTACATAGTTGTTATTGTAAGAAATATATAGATTTTTTTAGGTCAAATGTGTTGGCTCATGTGGATCTCACCTTGAGAACAGATGATAGAAAGCCAAAACAGTTCTACAATCAACTGATCCAGAATAACAGTTTTTTGGATTCCTTCTCCTCCCAATAACAAAGGCATTAAACAATTGCTGCTTCTAAGGTCTGCTGCAAAGCTAAGGTTTGCTGCAAAGCTAAGTTCTGCTGCAAAGCTAAGTTCTGCTGCAAAGCTAAGTTCTGCTGGTTCACTAAAGTCTGCGAAAGCTAAACCGCTGATGAAGACAAAGGTCTGCTGGAAGCTAAGGTCTGATCAACCTTTGAAGAAGGTCTGCTAAAGCTTCATTAGAGGATAGTGTCATCAGTGTTTCTAATAAAACAGTGTTTAGCATAGCAGAGGTTAGAAGTTGTTATAGCTGTTAGATGTCATTGTCTACGTGACATCAACAAAGATTCCTTAGTGGTTTCGTTTGTACTATAAATAGAACAGTGCATGTACTGTTCTATTAGATCACTTCACAGACACTTGCATTTTGTACGAACAAACTGAGTGATCTAAGGTTGAGGGGGAGAATTTTATTAATGCATGTTGATACATATTTTGTGGATACGGCTCGGCTCGGTTCGACTCGGCTACGAAGTGAAGGCCGTAGTCAAGACATCCTCCAGTCTTGACTCGGTATGCTAGTTACTTCGTACTGTTAGATGTACATGTAACTGCGTGTATGAAGTATCATGTTAGATTAAGTTTGTGTTTAATGAGTTTGTCTGTTTGTTTGTTTGGTCCAACATGTCAAAGTCCTTTGAAGAAGCCCAACAACATGAAGCCCATGGCCCAAGCCCAAACATAAGTGGTGAAAACACCCTGGATGACGAAAACACTTGTTTGGCAAAATCCCTTTCTGATGAAAACACCTTGTGGTGAAAACCAAATGGGACGAAATCAACTGATCGAAATCAACTGATTTCGTCCAGATCCTTGATTTCGTCATGTGTTTTCGTGGGCCACCTGATTTCGTCAACATGTTGGTATATATACACAGACAACAGACATAACACATAGACAAGTCTGAATAGATTTGAGAGCGAACACATTGTAACACACACACTGAGAGTTTACAGAGACCATTTGTAAACACCGTATTGTAACCGTTTTCTAGCATTAATACATTGAGTGTTAATCGTTGAATATTGTGTCTTACGTGTTCGTAACTTGGTTTAACTTACCCGTTTGGATTCCGCACTTTCGGGTTTGTCGGAAAACAGGGAACAGAGGTTACTCGATCCTCCGGGTGGACCTACAATTGGTATCAGAGCATTGGCTCGATTCCTTGTTAAAACCAAGTGTTTTTATTGTGATTTTAAAGATTTTAAAGTGTTTTTCTTGTATTTTGGAGTTTAAAATCATACATTTTCTGGAAAAAGGTTTCTAAAATCGTGTAAATCATGATGTTTTGCTTCTTGTTTTAGTGGAAACCTTGTTATATTACATGCTTGTATGTTATTGTGGGTTTTTATTGAAAGTTTTAGCAAAACATTGTTGTTCGGAAAATTTATCGGTCACTGAAAACTCATCAAGTTCATAATATATTCAATTGTTCTTGAGTTGTTCTTGATCCATATCTGAGTTTAATCCATTTGTTAATGAATTATTGTGTTGTTATTGATTAAAATATTGTTACTTGACTTTTGTGTACATTTGGAATGATGGATAGTTGGTAAATCTCTGATAGATAAGGTAAGGTTGCTTTGAAAAAGAAGTCTTGTTGTCAGAGATAAGCTTTGAAAAATATCTTCTGTATCTTGTGCCATCCAGTCAACGAAATCACTCCTGGATATAATCCTCCTGGTCAACAATATCACCTGGTCGAAATCACCTGGTCAACAACATCCAGTCAACGAAAACACTTATAAATATCTTACAAGTTGTTTCTCAATTTTCGAAATCACCTGGTCCAAAATATCAATCCATTTCAACGAAATCACTTGTATCCACTTGTATCCAGGCGAAATCAGTTCACCTTTCACGAAATCTCTCCTGGCTGAAATCAGTTCACCTTCCACGAAATCACCTCTTGACAAACAAAAGTCTAACGAAATCACCAACAACAGTCTGACGAAATCACTTGTGTTTGTCAACGAAATCAAAAAAGTCTTGAGAAACGAAAGTCTGACGAAATCACAAACAACACTCTCCACGAAATCACCTCTTATCCGGCCGAAATCACACCTAAGCCGAAATTACACCTGGGCCGAATTCAGTTCTGGCCGAAAACACTTCTTGTTTATCAAGCCGAAATCACATCTTGTTTTCATCAAGCCGAAATCAGTACCTGGCCGAAAACACTTCTTGTTTTCATCTTGATCTGGCCGAAATCACTTTTCAACGTTTGTCTTGTTCTGAACCAAATCACTTGTCAACGAAATCACTTGTGTTTGTCACCATCCTGGACGAAAACCCTTTGAATAAAATCAACTGTTTTCGTCACATATAACATTGACGAAATCACCTTTGGATTTCGTCAAACATTCTTATACCTGTGATTTTAAACAGAGGACTTGCAAAAGGTATCTAACTTTGTGTTTTCAAGTTTTTAAGTAGGTACAATTGTTCTAACATCAATCATGAGTTGTACAAGTCCTTGGGATTGGAGTACGGATCCACAACCAGCTCAAAAACAGATGTCGATGCCCGAATATTTAGCGAGTACCATACCTAAACAACAACAAACTATTAGTTCAAGTCAATGGGCAATGGTGTCGAATCAAAATCAGAGCATTCAAAATATTTTGCTTAGTGAGAATGAGACGGGTAGCAACAATCGTCCGCCAAAGTTAAATTACATGAACGACTATCCATCATGGAAGGGTCGTTTCCATAACTACGTTCAAGGGCAAAACACATAATTATGGACGTGTTTCACCTCTGCATTTAGTGAAGCTCTTGAAGAAGCAGGATCGAATGCGACAACTTTCAATAATATGCAAGAAGCCGACAAAAAGGCATATGATCTGGAGAAGAAGGCGTATGCTATTCTCACTCAAGCACTTCACAGAGACATCTTTCATCAATTCTCATATTGTAAGACCACGAAAGGTTTATGGGATGCATTGGTAGCGAGAGGAGAAGGAAATGCAGCCACTAGAAAGACACGCCATGATCTATTGAAGAAAGAGTTTGAATCATTTCAGTTCTTGGAGAATAAAACTCTAAATGATATGACTTCTCGTTTTTATCATTTGATTAGTGAAATGAGTTCTTATAGTGTTGCTGCAACTCATCCGGAAATGGTTGCACGATTTGCTGATGCTCTACCTCCTAAGTGGAGTCCATTCATTGAGCTTCTAAAGCATACGGGGGCTCTGGATGCAGCCAATGTCAGTCTTTATGAATTCATTCAGAAGTTGGAGCACAAGAACGAAGAGGAAATTCGGAAAGCTAAAAGGATTGCAACTGCACCTCCTCAAAACACAGAAATGTATTTGCCTGGTTTTGGTCCTTCAGCTAGTTCTAGTTCCATTCAGCAACCGAAGCTTCAAACGGCGTTTGTGTCCAATACAAGCTCATCACCGTTTCCACAGTGGAATCGAAGTGCTTACATGTCATAATCCATACCTCAACCTCCACCTCAAGCCCAACCACAACAACAACAAGCGCATTATACCAACAATCCTTTACCCCAAAACACCAACACTGTCAGAGTTGATACTTCCAATCTGTGGATTGGTAGCAGGTCAAATTGGAAACATCAATATGACCAATGAAGATTATCAGCAGATAGACCGTGATGAAATGGAGTTAATGGATATCAAGTGGGCGTTTGCAAGTGTTGTTAGAAGGGCAAAGGATTTCATGACTCGAACTGGAAGAACTTCGTTGGAAGGCAAAAATGATACGAAGTACGGATTCAATAAAGATGCAGTTACATGTTACAATTGTGGCGAAAAGGGTCACTTCAAACGTGAGTGCACCCTACCAAGCAAACAAGGCAATCAGAATCCGTTCAAAAATCAGACGAGTAACTCTAATGCAAATCAAGACAATCGTGAATGAAGGACAGTAGTGGTGAACAACAGTCAGAACCAGAACCAGAACCAGTCTGGACCTTCAAACACCAATCGAGCATTGACTGTTCAAGCTGATGAAGGATGTGATTGGTCCGTACAGTTGGGAGGAGGAAGTGCATGTTATGCGAAGATCATCAATCACATCAAGCACGTTCACAAGGAAGAATTTTCTTAAAGTGACGACAGCTCGGGTTATAGCGGGAGTTCAGATGAAGAAAGCTCGAATGCGGGAGATTATCATTCTGAAGATGGATCTTTTTCTTATCAGACTGCCTTTATGGCAAATATCTCAGCCTCGACAAGTCAGGTAAATTCTGATCCTCCTACTCCTAGTGTTTGTAATGCTTGTGCAGATGTGAAGCTTGAATCTGAAAAGGTTCATAGTCACAATCAGAATTTGGTTATTGAACTGTCAAAGTGCAAAGAGGCAAACATGGCCTTAGCTCGCAATGAAAAGGAGTTTAAAACAGTTATTGAAACCCAAAAGAAAAGTGTTTCCAAATTAACAAAAACTGTTTTCAACAAACAAATTGGTATTAATAACTACATTAATATCATTGAGGAAACCAAGAAAGAGCTAGCCGTGGCCAAGTGTGAATATGAAGCGATCAAGCTCAAATTGGAGAGTTATTCTAACTCACAATATGTGCTTGATCACATCATTGACGTTCAGAAACTAAAGGGAAACGTTAAAGGCATTGGTTATAGGAAGTGTCTACCCCCTTTGAGACACGACTATACCAAGTCGCCCGATGAAGAGGATATGCCTTGTTTTGAACCCAGTGTACCTCTTGATTATGAGGAAGTTACTACTGGCCTAGGGTTCAAATCGGACAGTTCTTCAAGTACATCATCTAAGCAAACAGAAACTTCAACATCTACGAAACAAAGTCCTCCAATCATTGAGGACTATGAGTCGTCTGATGATGAACCAGAATCAGATATGCGTGATCAGGATAAATCACTTGACAAGATGAAAGGAGTAGAAATTTCAATTGAGAATCATACTCTTTGTGATCCTCCTACTCCTGTTGTTCAACCAGTTGTCAAACAAGTGATAGATCCTGTCAAGAATGATAAGAAATCTGTGTCTACCGTTAAGAGTAATAACGTGTTGTACACTTTAGTTGGTGATGATAAAATTTATTCAAACACAACTTTTCCAATTAAAAATGTCAATCAATCTTTGATTGATAAAGTGTTTGAAGATACTACCAGTAAGTTTTTGGAAAAGGGGATCCCGAGAGTTTCAGTAACTCAGTGTGATCCGATTCCAAAAGCTGAAGTTAGAAGAAAATTTGGAAATCAAAAATCACCAACGAAGCAACAACCTATCGCTTTTAAGGGTAAACAGCAACAGCAGCGAGCTCAAAATTCTAAAGGTTCACAACCGAAGGTTGAGACCAAAGGAGCTCGTTTCAAGAAGAAAAACAATGATGTTAAATTTGTAGCATCCAATGGTACTGATAAAATTGAGACTTTTGAAAACAAATCAAACACCGATTTTGTACAACAAGTCAAGATTTTAAAACGTAACGCTCAAAACAATTACACCCAACACACAAACGGGTGTGATAAAGGAACAAGTAGCTCTGGGTCTACAGGTTCAACACGTGAAAGTCGAACCGGTTATCCTAAGTTTGTTGAAAGGAGAACTTGTTTCAAATGTGGGAAGTTTGGGCACATCATTAAAGACTGCACAAACTCGCCCAAACCAAATTTTGTTGAAAGAACCTCCCTCTGAACAAGGTCACTCACAACGTCGTCATGTTTCTCCAAAACATGATAAACGCACTGTTAAAGAACAAGAAACAAAACAACGACGTCAAAACGTCAAAGAAGTTGAAAAGGCGTTAAAACCGGAGGTTGTCCAAACAAAGTCTGTTAAGATAGAAATTAAAAATGAAAAACAAAAACAGATTTGGAAACCAAAATCGGTAACTGTTTCAGGGGAAGCTCAATCCATTCCGAATCATCAGGAAATCGAAGTCACAATCCTCGATGATGAAGGACGACCCAAGTCTATTAAGGCTTGGGTCCCCCTCTCCAACTAATCTCTGAATGAGTGTGCAGGATGTTCCAGGAGGAACTTTCGATAGTCATAGGATTATTGATAGTGGAATATTCATGCACAATATCGGCGACAAAATATATTGTAGCCTTGGATGGATAGAAGAAAAAGGAAAGAAAACAGAGTTGGCTGTTGAAAGAAATTGGCAGCTTCAACAAAATGAAAATCATTCCAAAGTTTGATTGTTCAAGGCTTTAATCGGGTCCCCAGGATAGATTCAATCAAAATGTACGCACCTGCAGCACGTCAGAAGTTCAAAATCAACAAGATGAACGTGCAGTGTACATTTCTTCGCGGTGTGATTGAAGAAAATGTGTTTGTTGAACAAACCAACCGGGTGTGCGGATTCATTGGCATGGATTGAACAACCGCACACTACTTCTGAAAGAGAAAGACAAAGACCTTCGCTGGTGCAATGTGGAAGACCAGCCGGACCCAAAGGTTTATGATCTTGTTGCTGTGAAGAGATTTCTCAGTAGCTGCAAAATCGACCTTGAAATCCACACCGGGTGGATATCTAGTTTGGGAGAGCACTCAAATTCATTGCAATGCACGAAGCAGTTGCAGGATACGGTTTTAAATTTCTAATCTCTCCTATACTTGTCGATTTTTAAGCTGCTTTATGAATTATTATCATCTCGTACAGCACTCTTTGACCTGACACGTTGAACTCAAATATCACCTCACACGTGATTGTTTCACTATGAAACTCGTCAATGTTGTCATGGTCTGCACCGCTTACCGACGTGCCAACTCATTTTTCCAAAATTCGATAAAATCATTTCTGATTAAAATTAATTTTTGGTAAACGGCATTGAGGTAAAACATGAGTTAACCAACATCGGGAAATCCTTTTTGTAAATACCTTTGTTTTTAAAATTTATCTTAGTTTGTTGATTTTAGGGGGGTAAATCCAAAATTTGAAAATTCAAAAACATCGAAAATTTTCAAAACCCAAAAACAATAGAAAAACAAAAATGAGTTTCCTGGCGAGAAAAAGAGAAAATGATAGTAAATCAGTGGTCTGTCGAAACCTCTTCGAACTGAAATGCAAAATGAAAATTGATAAGCAGCTCTATATAAGATGTATCGGTAGGCTCACAATCATCTTAAAGTGTGCAGGGTGATATAAACCTAAATCGACTGAAGACCAGGTGGGAACCACACATTAGCATATGGTCTTAGTACCGAAATTTCGTTTGAGAGATTGCCGAGGTTCTGAGATATTCGGTCTTTATGCTGTCTTATCATCTGGGTATCATGGTTGTATCAAACCGTAAAAATAACGGAGAAAAAGTCTAGATCTTCCATGATATTATACATACGTGTACATATTGCATTCGACCTCAATAAGTGATCAACAATCACATGTCCCTCAAATAAGTGATAATATATCACATTTTTCGGGAGTCAAGTTCGTCTCTCTACTGTACGAAAGTACTGACCTGTTCACGGACTTGCTCATGTGCCCTCATGCATATGAAAATCAAGTTCATCATCAATAAGTGATTCTATCACATAGGGCTTGTTTTCAATCAAAATAAGTGAGTTTCTCACATCTTTTATACGGTCAAACAGATGATAAACGGTATACTCACCGGTAAGATGAACTCTCATGCATACCTTGATACGGGAATGTGTCATGTGTGGATGAACACCGGTCGGTAAGTATAAATCATACCTTAACGTATCCCCTCGCCATGATTACATCAGATAAGTTGAGCTTATGTGGACAACAATACCGATAATTGTTATAGGATGCTTATCTAAATGTGAACTAATTGAACAACAAGAGCGTTTTGGCGTGACCGTACACTGATATGATTCTCTTACCCTCGAAACTCGCAAAAAGAATGTCTGTAAATATTTGTTTACTACTTTCATTTCTGCATCTTTGTATATATTTATTTATTGCTTTCCGTCTTTACATTTGTAAAATGAAAAATACCAAAAAGATTTTAGGCGTGTTTTAATATATACTTTATAAAAGCCAAAAAGATTTTGCTTCTAATTTATTTTAGATTGACCGATGTTGGAACTCGAGTCTATCCTACCCAAAATCCTGATTGTAAGCCGAAAAACAATTGCACCTTCATAAACTGTCGAAGTTAACAAGTTTTGAAAGTAAAGGTTAAAATTGATCATTTTTTAAACTTTCAAACTGTTGTCGATCGGTGTTTGATTGAGATTTGATCTCATATGTGTTGTTTGTTTAATTCACCTATATTCCAAACGGTTGTTCTCATTACGTGTTTAGCTTTCTTGTATGTGCAGATGCGACAACAGAATCAGCTAAAGGCGAAGAGAACGTGTCAGATGACAAGCCGTAAAGTGAAGACACGACGTTGATGCAATCAGAAGATCACGATGATCGGGTTGCAGTTGATCACTCATCAACACCTCAAGGATCTAAACTTTTGAAGTTCAAAAGATTCACGAGTATCGTTCAAGGGGGAGTTTGTTGATACACTCCCTGATTGTTTCACGTGAAGACTTTGAAGATCCTTTCCGAGAATGAAGACTTTGAAGATCCTTTCCGAGAATGAATGCACCTCGTGAGCAGCATCCAAGGGGGAGTTTGTTGATACATATTTTGTGGATACGGCTCGGCTCGGTTCGACTCGGCTACGAAGTGAAGGCCGTAGTCAAGACATCCTCCTGTCTTGACTCGGTATGCTAGTTACTTCGTATTGTTCGATGTACATGTAACTGCGTGTGTGCAGTATCATGTTAGATTAAGTTTGTGTTTAATGAGTTTGTCTGTTTGTTTGTTTGGTCCAACATGTCAAAGTCCTTTGAAGAAGCCCAACAACATGAAGCCCATGGCCCAAGCCCAAACATAAGTGGTTAAAACACCCTGGATGACGAAAACACTTGTTTGGCAAAATCCCTTTCTGATGAAAACACCTTGTGGTGAAAACCAAATGGGACGAAATCAACTGATTTCGTCCAGATCCTTGATTTCGTCATGTGTTTTCGTGGGCCACCTGATTTCGTCAACATGTTGGTATATATACACAGACAACAGATATAACACATAGACAAGTCTGAATAGATTTGAGAGCGAACACATTGTAACACACACACTGGGAGGTTACAGAGACCATTTGTAAACACCGTATTGTAACCGTTTTCTAGCATTAATACATTGAGTGTTAATCGTTGAATATTGTGTCTTACGTGTTCGTAACTTGGTTTAACTTACCCGTTTGGATTCCGCACTTTTGGGTTTGTCGGAAAACAGGGAACAGAGGTTACTCGATCCTCCGGGTGGACCTACAATGCATACGTAAATTCAATCATTCAATTGAAAGTGTTCAATGAAAGCAAATTTCTCATTGTTTGTGTTATAAAGTTTACATTCATTCTCCTGCAAATTATTTCATCTTTTTATTATCTTCCATTGTTTCATTTACAAACACAAACAAGTGAAACTTAGATCCTAACAATTGGTATCAGAGCTTAGGTCAATCAAATTGGATTTAACAATCAATTTGATATACAAGATTAGTTCAATTCATTGATATCATTTGTTCGTAGTAGTTGAAAAACAAAGTTAAAAGTTTAATCACGTTCAGAGTTGGTTAATCGAAAAACTTTGTAAAACAACCAAAATGTCTCAAAACACACAGGATCCTCACAACACTAGCACCCTGTGCAAACCACCTATGCTTGTCAGATCTGAGTACAATATCTGGCAACTTAGGATGGGCCATGTCCTTGCACAGCAAAACACCGGTTGCTGGAAATCGGTTATCTTCGGACCACATGTTCCGATGGTACCGAGTGCAGAAGATCCCAAGGTCCAAGTACCTAAGAAACCAGAAAATTACTCTGAGTAGGATTTTCAGAAAATTGAGTTAGATGCTAAACCATTCAGTATAGTTGCTATAACACTACCCAATGATATCTATGCTGGTCTGTTACACTGTAACTGTGCAAAAGAGTTATGGGATGCACTAAAAGAGCAATTCGGTGGGACAGAAGAACTCATTGAGAACAACAGAGAAGTGTTGAACCAACTGTATGAAACGTTTTGTCATGTTAAGGGATTGTCATTAACCCAACAGTTTGAAAGGTTTAGTTGTCTAATTAGTGAGCTAAAACTGGTTAATGTGGAATATGTTAATTCGACTTTAAATAGTAGGTTCCTTAGATCATTGACAGAAAAGTGGGACACTATAGCCTTTGTTACTAGAAGCCTTGTTGGGTTCAAGGAGATGAGTTTGACTCAACTTCATGGTAGGCTTTTCACTTATGAAAGAGATCTGAACCAGAAAAAGAATTTACAAGAGTCAGGAAAAGTGGTTGATGACTACTCTTTTGGTAGTACAACACTTTTTGGTCAAAAACAGTCATCTGGTGGCAGTAAGGATCAGAGTTATGATCATTACATTGACATAACAGCTGGTAGAGCCTTCAACTCTGATTGTTACTCACCCAACTATGCTTTCACAGCAAATGGGGAAAACAAGATGTCACACCCTGACATTTACAGAAGCGTGATTATGTGTGACTTACTTAATATCATTGCATTCAATCATAACAACAGTTATATGATAAAAACCATAGATGGTCATGCATTAGATAAGTTTAAAAGCATCACAACATCATTGTTTGAAACATAGACTTCAAATTTAAGTTTTACAAACCATACGAATTGTTTAGAGTTCACTAAGGACTCATCAATGGACTTTAAATAAAATCAGGCTTTGGTAGATGTGTCTCGTCCAGGAATAAGACACACTAACCAAAACCTAAGACAACGAATGATATCCTTTATTCTTAACGCAACTTGAAACATCCAACGGCCGCCAAATCCACTTTTAATTCCCTGAAATACATGTATTTTGAAAACATTAACAAAAGTTGAGCGAGTTCATGTGTTTGTTTGTGTGTATAAGTGAAACCTTGAAAACATTATATGTTTGTATGTGTTGTAAATCCCGGTATGAAAGCAAAACAAGGAAACATATCAATTAATGGTTTGCAAGGCCATTAACATGCGTGCAACGGCGTAGGAAGGCTCAAACCTAGCAGATTTTGTACCGGGCCTCCGGCAGTAAGACATAGTCACCTCATGGTCCAAACCCCGGTCCACATGGGTGTGGGCTCGCTACACCCAAATAGATCTATCACTCATGCCCCTCGGTCCTAACGTGAGGATTAATGGTCTTAGGAGTGCGCCTACCCATTCACATAATCTACTGTACTTTCCCAAGCTAACCATACCAATTGTAATTGTTTGTATCCATTTTGTAACATGTACTTCACCCCTGAAGTTATAAAACAAAACAGTTTAAAGAAAAGGGAGACATGAACTCACAGTCTTGCGTATTCAACCACCGTAACTCAAGCTCTTTCGGGTAAACACGACTACCTACAACGTACTATAATCTATTACACTGGCGGGTCGTGCCTTCACTTAGTATTAATGTCTCTGAGTTACGTTTCTTTTGTGTCTTCGGTATTATTTCGAGTTATATAATTATTTGTTAAAATAATTAATATTTTAACTTAAATTATATTTATTAAATTTTGGAATAATTGTTAAAATATTTATTTTAACTTAATACTTCCCAAGTATTTATACTTGTATTTCATTCCCAAGGATGGGGGTATCTTTCACTTGTATATTTTTGCCACGTATTAGGGTCGTATTCCGGTGTGTATTTATACGTATGACAATACGTATTTTTATTGTATTCATTAAGTATTCTTATACTTAATTTCGTATTAATTTTCCAGAATATTATCTTTAATAAAAGTCCACCAATATATATTTCAAAAATATATATTGTAATAAATATTATTTAGAAAAATTATTTATAATTTTTCTTTTGGCATAAATATTTGTATTTTCTCATGAGTTTCAAAAATAATATATTTTCATGTCTAACTTGGAAAATATATATATATAAACCCATTTTTCTTCAAAAATGATATATTTCATATTTATTCGAGAAAATATATCTTTTACCTCAAAAATATTGTATTTCGTGTTTGTGTAAGAAAATATATATTTCTTAAAAATAATATACCTTCTAAAAATTTCAAGAATATGTATTCATTCTTGCCAAAAATAATATGTTTTTCCTTTGTAAAAAATATGACATATTCTTGTAGTAATTGTAAAAATCATATTTTCGTTTCCTTGGTATCCAAAATATTATTTACCAAAATATACTTTGTGAATAAATTTTTTCGGAATACTTTTTAAGTCTTATTCCATTAGTTCGGTTTCACCAATATATTGTGTAAATGGGTATATTTTTGTTCTTTGGAATTTTTGGTAATATTTTGGATGTAATTCTTGGTATTTTGATGTGTTATATTATTTCATGTCCTAAAATAATATAACTTATACACAAAGTGTACAAATAATCTACACATGGTGACTTCTAAATATATATTTTCCTAAATACATATTTTGTCACTTTTATTTATAAAAACCAACCTCCAATAAGTATAATTTTTGTAACAAAATTTATGGCAAAGTTTGTGTAAAAATTTATGGTTTAAAATACACTTGTAAGTGTGTGTTGATAAATATTTTCTAGGTGTTTAGATTTTTAGAAAATTTTGCCATAGTTTCCCCTAAAAATGGAGGTTTCCATGCTTTGAAGCATATCATCTTCTTTTGTAAAAATCATCACAATCAATCCATAAACAATAATAAACAACCTTTACTTACCAATTTTGCCAAAAACGAGTATAATCTACTACTTCATGAACTTGAAATTTCACAAAAATTTGTAATAATTTACTAGTGTCATTAGTAAGCCTTGTTATCCTTTAAAGTGTGATTAGTTCTTTAAAAACTTCATTTTTGAATAATATGGATCTTTACAACTTGTGATCATCATTTCTAAAAATGTTTCTTTATGAATTCTTCTTGTTACACAAGTGTTTCTACACTTGTTTATCCACCAAAAATAAGGTTTGTTTATGCAAGAACCAAGATTTAGTAAAAATTATATTTTTAACTTGGTTTCTTTAGAAATCATCCATAAATCTTTAGATCTACTAGTGTTACTACTCACTTTGATCATTATTTTTCAAGAAATCAATGCATTCTTTCAAGTTCATGCTTCTCATGAGGATGATCCATTAACTTTCATCAAGTTCATCCTCTTATCTTGCTAGATTATGTTTTTAATCATGATCTAGCAAGATGATATGATGATCAACATCATTTTCACAAACAATCAACAATCATCAAGCATAACAACTCATATTCATCAATATTTCTTCATATTTTAAGCTTATGTTCAAGTTTACTTCTTGTGATTCTTAGTGTTCTTCATGTTTAACATTATGATTCTTCTTTTAACCACTTAAAATAGAAGCAAAATAGCAAGATCATGGTTCTTACCACTAGCACAAGGCTGAGGATGATCAAGTGGAGAAATCAAGTGGGTAAAAGCAAATAGAGAAGGTCCTTGCACTTCCATAAGCTCCTAGCTTCCTTGTATGGCCTCTAACACCTTTCTGTGTATGTAGAATGTATGAAGAATGAAAGATGATGATGATTGTGTGGTGTGGTGTGTTTAGCCGACAGTAGAGGAGAGGGGAAGGAGAAAGTGTGAAGTGTTTGTGATGTTTGAGAATGAAGAGTATGATCTTGGAGTTACTTATAATATCCATCCACACAACATTCTCTAATGTGTATTATGTCTCATGGACTAGCAACAAGATCAAATAAACAATTAAAAGAAATCAAGGGTAGGCCACCCTTGTCTAGCCGTCCATAGGTGGGGGGGTAGTAGATTAGTGTTGATACATTTTGTGTGGACGCGGCACGTTCAGTTCGACACTATTACGGAATGAAGACCAAGTCGGATATCCTCCTATCCTACTAGGGTCCGACAAGTTTGTCTCGTTTGTAATGTAATGTATAAATGAACAATGCATGTTGCATATTGGTTATTATGATTGTTTGTGTGTTTATATAGATCTCAGCAAACTGTTAACTGTGTGAAGCATATCACCTTGCAGCCCTCGACGAAACTTGGAGTTTCGTCGTTATCATGAATGGCAAAACTCCCTTGTGATGAAACTCTAAGTTTCACCATGATGAGTGACAAAACTCCCTAGAGTTTCGTCAACTGTTGAAGTTTCGTCATAGTCCTTTTTAGTTTCGTCGATGCCTAATGCTGCCTATATAAACACCTTCTGGTTTCAGTGTGAAACTATGAGAGCATACCCTGTCTGAGAGTTTAGTGTCAAACTGTGTGTATCTGTTTGATCATTTTTCTCATCTAATCCATTTACTGTGATTCATTGGTTATTTTGTGCTTGTCATACTGTCTATGTTTGGTTTGGCATCATCACGGGGATTCCGCACTCGTGACCGTGTTTGTGATAAACAAGTGATTTGGTTTCCTATCGATCCTCCGAGAATCGGGACCTACAAGTGGTATCAGAGCAGTGGCTCTTATCCTTGTTTAAAACCAAACTGTTAGAACCTGAAGGTTTATACATGGAGGGTTATAAAGTTTAGGGGTTGATTAGTATGTTTTGTTTGTTAATCATTTGGGTCGATATGTATGGGTTGGGTTTGTTAGATGGTTTCGAGTGGGCCTAGGGTATCTACCCACATGTTTTGTATTTAAGCAAACCTCAACCTTTAGGTTGAGGTTGATCAGTTGTCGAGAACAAGAGGCCAGCCGAAACCAGTATTGGAAACCTTGTATCAGTCATCGTGAATCGTTGAATGCAAGTTTATGTAACATCCCAAAAATAGGTAATCTAATTATTTCTTTTAAGATAGTCCTAAACAAGGAAAGTTGAACTAGAAAATTTAAAAGATTAAAAACCCGAGGGACTAAAGTTGAAACATTGAATGAGAGTTCTATTAATTAATCAAAACACACACACTAGACACTTCTAGTGTGTGCGTGAGACGTCCAGGAGAAGGAGACAAGAACTAAAAACCCTAGTTCACTAATTCCATCAAATTGGAAGGTGATTTCAAGCTCGAACGATTTTAGGAACTCAAACTCTCGGTCACCAAGGTGTGACTAATCAAGTGGTAAGTCGAATTTCTTGAAATTATGAACTTTAGGAAGTGGGTTTT
The DNA here is from genome assembly GCA_030545235.1 of Helianthus tuberosus. Lineage (NCBI taxonomy): Eukaryota > Viridiplantae > Streptophyta > Magnoliopsida > Asterales > Asteraceae > Helianthus > Helianthus tuberosus. The sequence continues at coordinate 53,404,809 of CM060377.1, read as the reverse complement.
TACTAAATCATGAGTAATGTTATGATATGTGCAGCTAGGAGTTAAGATTATGAACTAGGATCCGATTAATGTTCGGTTTTCAGTGATTTAGCTTGTTATGTTAGATGAACATTAGGTGTATGGATGTAGGATGAAAGAATCATATGAACTTGTTTGATTTTGTGATGAACTTGTAGATTAGTATGTAAAGATACTTGCAACTTAATGTCCTACAAATACGAAACCCGCCAAGTGTTCGATAAAATGCTTAAAAGAACAAATGGGTGAAATTTGGTAAATTATGATCAAATCGATGTATGATAAAAAGTATGTAGAAGATGGAATGATATTTAGTCGGGCTAAACAAATGAATATGTTGATGTAGGCATAAAAGAAGAAGGTTCGAGCGCTAGGAAATCGGATAGCTCACAAGATCAAGGTATGTTGTTCTATGCATACAAGCTTTATTGTCTAATTGTTATTGTTATGTTAAAATCGTAATTATGATAGTTCGTATGTGATGGGTGGTCGATAGCGTAACCCGTCTATAAACGGGTCGTAAGAAATGATGATTTATGAATGAAGTTATGTTATGGTAGGTTGGTCTTGAACTAGCCGTATACATGGAAAGTTATGTAAGAAAGATGAAAAATGGCTAAATCCTTCACGAATGGATTTGGGATGATGTATGTGTATTATGTCTAATCCGAAACCATCGGATTGTCGAATGCGATGCATTATGTCTTTCGGAGATAATAAGTAAGTACCCGTTCGATGGGTAAATGAAAGTAAGATGTTGATGCGGTTATGTAATGATAAGAATGGATGTTGGTATTTATTTTAAATTAAAGTTATAAAAACTAACTAGTTGAACTTGAATGTGTTGTAGGTAAATTGGTTACATAGGTGGTGTGGCGAACTTGGGGGCGAACACAAACATGTACACTCGACTATGCGCTTCCGAAGCATTCGCCCTTTTGAAACAATATTTTTGTTAAATCCATACTTCTTGAAAGTTGTGTTTTGGTTATGTAAATTATGGTTTTTGTTAGGCCCTATAGGTTTATGGATTAGTAGGAGTTATTACTAAATGGACCAAGGCTTCTAGAAGGTGGAGTATTAGAGTGGGCTTAGGGAATATGGGCCTAGGGTTTTGGGGGAAACCCCTTACTATAAATAGTTAATGGAAATTAGGAGTTAAGGTTGGTTCATTGGTTTTTTGAGACTTGTATTAGACAATCCTAATTGTATGCAAGTTTAAGCCTTTGAATATTCAAATCTTCATATTGTTCTTGATTATTTCTTGAAGATCATCAAGTTTGGATTCCACCCATCCTTGGTGATTGTTTGATATCGTTGTTTGATCCGGATTTTCGGGACTTACAATTGGTATCAGAGCCAATTTGATATCAAACACTCAAGAAATTCTGAATTTTGGTTGAAGATCTTCATAGTGTTCTTCATCGTGTTCTTCACTTTATTCAAAAAAATCATCATATTTTGCTTTTTGATCTGTTTAGAAAAGTGTTCAAAAATATTCATATCATCATCTGACATAAAGCTTCAAGTCTGACATCATCATTTCATCGGACTTCAGTCAACCATCACTCATTTCATCATTTTAATTATCATCACCTCATCCAACATCATCATCCTGTCATCATCGTACATCCGTAATCATCTTTCTTTCATCCGTAATCTTCAACATCATCATCCGACATCGTCCGTAATCAAGATTATCTTCATCCGCAATCATTGTCTTCATCCGCAACCATCTCGGACTAACTTCATCTTCATCATCCGTAATACCATTTCATCCGAAATCATAACTTATCATCCGAGAGTCGATCCGTAATCAATCTGTGATTAACATATTCATCCGACATCATATCCGTGACTGTCCGGAATCATATCATCATCATCCGGAATCATATCATCATTCATCCGGAATCGTCAACTATCTCATCCGAAATCAACAACACAATCATCCACAGTCCCTTGATCATCTTCCACACTCACCGCCATTTCATCTCCGGTCATCTTCATCTCCTCCTCCCTCATCTTCTTCTCCGGTAACCATCACCATAACCTGCAACTCACCTCTGGCTATCCACCACCGTCCTCCGTCTTCTCCGTTCAAACGTCGACGAACCACCTGCAACGTTTCCGACACACCACCATCTCCGAAAACCTGCAACTTCTTCGTCTCCGGTCTCCTGTCACACCTCCGTTCATCATCGTCATTCAAACATCGTACTACTTCCAACACACCGGCAACCTTCTTCGTCACTAACCACCATCCTTCATCGTTTCCGGTTTCCGTCATCCACCCAACACCACCGTGCACCTTCGACGACCTCCGACACCGACCCGACACCCTCTGTCATCACCGTTGTTCACCGTCATCGACCACCACAACCATCGTTCCTTTGAAACCCAACTTCCGTTCATCTACGTTCACCTTCGTCTCCGACATCTTCTTCTGCTCACCTTCTCCGATCACCACTCTAACACCCTCCGTTACCTCAGCTAGATCGTCTTCACAGTTATCGTCGTCTATCATCTCCGACGACCTCCGATCATCTTCTCTGACCCGGTCACTTGAACTTCATCTCTGTTCATCACCTCCTCCATCGTCACCATCATCGCATCCTTTACGTTCAATCATCTCCGGTCACCACTGATAGCCAACTTATTCTCCGGTCATCCTTGGCGGCGGCGTTTAGCAATTAGGGTTTTGGGACTTGAAACGAAGAAGACAGAAACAACAAAACGACATTTCAGTTGTCGTTTAGTTTTTTTTAATTATATAATAATTATAATATAATAGTAATCATTAGGTAATCATTACATAATTATTAATATAATATAATTATAATATAAAAATATAAATTAGTTTTCTTTTAATATATATCTTAAAATTTTTATTAAAAAGGGTTTATATATATTATATTAAAAAAATTTTAAAAAAATATATATATAATATATAACATATTTTAGTAAAAAAAAATTACATTAAAAATCAGTTTAATAATAAAAAAAAAATTTGTTTGTTTTGGGGCGAAAAATTTTGACAGGTTTTTGACGAGCGTTACGGGAAGCGGGTTCATAAGTTTTTGACGTGTTTGAGTTAGCAAGTTTACGGGTTATTGCTTGTTTCAACGATGAACTCTCCAAGCAGTGTTTCTCAACGTGAGTTGGTCTGGAAACAACTCGATAGTTTCGGATATATCGAGGGTGAAACCGTAGAAGACGTGATCAGAAGATTTACGCAACTGCTTTCTGAAATCGAGAAGAGCGGATTGTATGTGACACTTGGTAGGGTGAACAGAGCCTTTTTGTACGGATTGCCTCGAAGCAAGACATGGGACTATCGTGTTGCAGTTATCATGGGGACATACAATCATGCTACAACGGAAACAAAAGATGTGATCTCCTTAGTCAATGAATATGTCCAGGAAGACAAGCAGAGGAGTCAGAATCACGCAAACACATCGTCGTCTATGTCTAACTGTCAGAAGGCTTTTGCTACTTCACCACTTGCCACTGATCCCGACGTTGCTCAGATTCCCTCACCTTCAACTGTGGCAACTTCATCATCTGATGTGAAGAGCCCACAATCAACAGGATCTCATCCCGATGAAGTGGCCAAACCAGCACCCCAGGCCCAAGTTGAAGAACCGAAATCTCTCTCTGAAACGCTAAATTCTCTGTTGTGTACAGAGCACTGTAGAAAGAAAGTTGCACTTCTGAGATCACAAAACTCAGCATTGATCACGGATTACAACAGTGTCATGGGAAAGTACATCAGTCTTCGAGAGAATAATAAGATTCTCTATGAAAAGATTGAAGCACTTAAGAAGGACATAGCTCAACTTCACAGAGATGTGAATCAACAACAATGTTGGGTTCATGACTATAAACATAGGCTCACAGTCAAAACTCTTGAATGTGACTCTGTGAAGGGTGAGCTAGAGCTCCTCACTGGAAAGTACAAACAGAACGAGTTAAACATCAAGAAGTTTGATACTTCCAGTGCCACAGTTCAGAATCTGTGTAATGTGCAACTTGCATATCAAGAAAACAAGGGAAAGGGTTTGGGGTATAAAAAGGTCCCGCCACCATATAATCATAATTATTCCAGACTGCCAGTCACTGAGCAAGAAATGGAAAATTATGATACTATGATGTATGGCAAACCTAGTGACTATGTTGATTATGATCCATCTAAATCTAAAAGGAGTCAATATACTGATTTCAAGAAACCAATGAGTTTTGTTAAAGATGAAATTGTTCAAAATAAACCAGCAGACAATGAGTCCGATCAGAAAAATGAAACCATGATAAAAATGAAACCAAAACTGAACCAAAAACGGAACCGGTTAACAAAATCGCAGAGGAGATAAAGGAAAGTTCATCAAATTCTGATTCTGTTGAAAATACTAACTTTTCTAGTTTGTGTGCAGAGTCAGTAAGAACTGAAGAAGAGTCTAAGGAGGATGATGAATCACATCAAAGTGCTGCTAATAATGTTGTTTCTGATAAAAATGGCATTTATGCTTGGAACACTGTTTTTTCTTGGTTTGCTGAGACTTGGGGCGTTCCTACTAAGACTGATGAATCTGGAGAGCCTGATGTGTCATCTGAGGAATTTGAGACACCTGCTTCAAATAACTCAGAAAACAATTCTGATAATTCGGAATACCGCACCTGTATGTCTGAAGCATCGAATGACAAATCAGATGCTCCCTGCAGTAATGATGTTTTTGATGTGACTGATTGTGATAATGAAGAATTTATTGTTGAGCAGGGATCATCTGACGATCTTGGCAATCAAACAGAGGATTCAGGAATCTCAGAAAATGAGCTCAAATCTTCGAGCATTTCCAATTGTGATGATCAATCAGAATCTAGCAGCATTGCGAAAGAAGACAGTCAAACTGTCTTAGACACAGACTGCTCATCATCTGAGTTACCAGAATCATCTAATGTCGAGAGCTCAGAAGCTGATCTGACTGAAGAAAAGACATCCATAGAGTCCAATTCTATAGAAACCCATGGAAACATGGAAACTGTGGAAAAGGAATCCATAAAAATCAATTCCACAGTCGAATCAGATGATGAAACTGTAGAAGAAATTATTGTGGAAACCTTCTCTGCAGATTCTTTTGAGAACAAGGTCTCTAAAGAAAAGCAAGATGTGAAAGTCACTTCCACAGACAGTTCAGCTATCGATCCCAAAAGTAACCTTAACAAAACAGAGTCAACTGAATCTGTTCCCCCTAAAAGAAAGCGATCATGTAGAAACAGAAGGCCGAAAAGAAAGAATGCAAAAAGGGAAAACTCAAATCTCAAGCAAACAGAACCCAAGCTCAAGGGTAAGGTTGCAGATACTTACTCTTGTGTTGACAGTTGTGAGCCGGGTTCCTCCAAGAACAAGCACAATCAAAAGCACTCAGTGTCAAATGAATGGAAAAGAAGTGATCAGTTCTCGAGAATAACACAAGCCGAACTAGATGTCTTTTTCTCAAAAAGGCAGACATGTTTTAATTGTGGAATTCCGGGACACATTGCAAGAAATTGTGTCCATCGTCCCTACTACTCTAGGAACATGTACCATCAGAAGGCTATGCACTCTCACTTTACCATTAATGGTCCTCCCAAAGCAAGGCCTTCTGACAGAGACTGGAATCTTGCGAAACAGGAGAATCTAAAATTTTCAAACATTAACAGGTTTCAAAGAAAAACAAAAGTTTTTCCATCAAATGAAAGTGCTTCAGACACTAGGAATTGGAAACCTAAAACTCCTGTTGGATCCCAGTCTCCGTGTTCGCAACCATCAACATCCACTCCATCGCGAAAAACCACCGGCGATGTTAAGAGTCATATGATTTTTCGTTTGGTTTCATACACTGATAATGATGGTCAACTCAGGTCAACAATGTCCTGGGTTCCAGTTTCTAATTGATCCCGCTAAGTGTGTAGGAACGGCTATGGAGGGCGATCGTTAGACCTTGGTTTATCGATTGTAGTTGTTCCAGACACGTGACAGAAGACTTATCCCAGTTGAATAACAAAAAAAAAGGTATTCGACGGTGGATTTGTCAACTTCGCGGGAGAGGAAACTGGAAGAATTACTATGAAGGGCACTGTCAGAAACGGGGTTCTCACCTTCTCAGACGTCAATTATGTCCCTGATCTGTAGCACAACCTTTTGAGCGTATCTCTGATGTGCGACAAACGAATGGAGGTTCTCTTCACCAAGAGTGGCTCGCAACTTCATTCTTCGACTGTTCAAAAGCCAATTTCTGAACCTTCTATAGCTATCCCTGATGGTACAGTACGTAACACTGAAGTCTCCTCAGGACTCTCAAACATTCAAGGAACTTCTCTGTTTCTCGGAGCAATTCTCTCGGACTGCACTGTAGATCCACCGGTGATCAACAACTCTACTGCATCAAATGAGGGGGAGCAATCTGATATAACATAAGGAAGTTGCTGGTTCACAATCCCACAGCGAATCGGGTATGAGAAAGTTGCTTCGAGCAAGGTCCGGATCATGATGAGGAACATGCATTGGTGATGAAAAATAAGTTCGAAATGAGCTCGTTGGGAGAAGTGAAAATGTTTCTGGGCATACAAGTTCATCAAAACAGGGATATAAAGTGTACATCAGCTGGATGCCAATTCTTGGGAGACAGTCTCATCTCACGGTAGTACAAGAAGCAACAGCTCACTTTTGCAGCGGAAGCAAAGTGCGTTACAGCATCTGCTGCCTACTTCTCTCAGGTTCTTTGGATACAACACCAGCTCAAGGATTACGGTTTGACTTATCTAAACTCTACTACTTATTTTGATAATGATGCCGTTATCCAAATTATCAAAAACCCTGTTTTTCACTCTAAAACCAAGCACATTGATATCAAGGTGCGTTTTATTCGAGATTGCTATGACAGAGGATTGTTTAAACTTAAACAGATCCACACTGATGCTAATTCAGCAGATCTTTTTACAAAACCTGTCAGCAACTCGAGATTCAATGTGCTTGTAGATCTTTTGAAAATGATACGTATCACCGACTGAGTGACCACAAAAAAATTAGGTCTTCTTTACTTATGTAAATAAATAAGTAAGTAAATTTGCGCATAAAGTGTGATGCACAAATTTAGGGGGGAAGAAGGACAAATATGTACATATGCTTTGTTTGAGGGAAAAAAAACATATATGTACATACGTATCGTTTGAGGGGGAGAAATAGTTGCCTGGGAAATGAAATGAATTTTCGTGATAAAGAACTTGATTAACACACGTAAGGTTTCAATGTTAAACAGGTTCGGCTCCACTGCGATGTGTTGATAGGTCTGCCGCTCGAAAAGCAAAAGAAGCAAAAGTGATACAAACATAATGGACTGGGCATCTCGTGGGTAACAGACTAACGGTATATGATTTCATGGTCTTAAATCCTGCGTTGATAGATAGCCAACATCTGAAGTTTCGGGTCTTTATGCTGATGATTCATCCGGAATATCAGGGCTGTCCCTCTGCTGTACGAAAGTACTGACCTGGACACAGTCATGATATCCTGCTAAAAGAGCCCTCGTCAGATCTTCCTTGGTCTCTCTGCTGTACGGAAGTACTGACCTGTTCACTAGGAAGTCTGACATTAAAAAAAAAAAAAAGGGGCCACCGTCAGATCTTCTTTGGTCTCTCTGCTGTACAGAAGTACTGACCTGTTCACCAAGAAGTCCGCCGTTGAATAATAAAATATAATAAAAGGATGATCTCAGTATACTCACCTGCTACGATGAACCGTTGTGCTTACCTTGATCGCGGGGGTATGCCTTGGAATGGGACACACAGATGTCACAGTATAAAACTACCTAAAAGCGTATCACAAAGCAAAAAGTTGAAGTTTGAGCGGTGGATTTAAGAGGACAAACATATCAACAATTGCGTGGACCAGCCTAAGTAAACGAAGAGCTGAAAAGTGTCCCTTAATCAGTTCGAGAACGATTTTGATCCTGTGGCAGGTTCTCCCTGTATTACTCCTCCATTTGTTTTCTATTATTAATTTGTTTTGTTTTGATTTGATTATCTCTTTGCCAAAAAAAAGGGTTGCTCGGTTGGTTGGATCGTTGACTTTGAGAAAGATGTTTTCTGTCCTAAAAATCAAGCAAATCATTAAAGTAATAGTCTGGCCCACTGTTTCGGATTAGGGCCCACTGTCGTGGATAAAGCAAATCAGATCCGGCCCATTGCTCTCGAATGTAATTCAGAACACTTTTCTTAATTGGGGCTGGCTCGTTGATCTCAGGCCCAAATCCGAAACACTATTAACTGGCAATCATTTTCTCCTTCGAGTCACGTTTCGTACTAATCTTATCTCCTAATTATTTCGGAACCTCTCATCATCTTCGCGGATCACTTATTCGAATTACAAGGTTTTTCAGGTTCTCATACTTTTCAAACCAAAGCCTTTGAATGCCATAGTTGCCAAAGAACATGACGAGCAACTCATGAGTGCTGCTGCTAAAGCTGAGATAGAAGCTGAAGTGTTAGAGATGAATGAAGAAGAATCTGACGACATCAGTGATGTGGAAGTGATTGTCTCTGAGAAAGCTGACGAACCTGTTTGAAAATCAACGTTAATGACTGTAGAAAATCTATAAGCCCTGATTGAGTTCTTGAAGAATAGTGTCGGAAATCCTCCTTCCGTATCTATTCCTGAGATTGAAGATAATGAGATAGATGATGCTGAAGAAGCATCCAACAAGAAACGAAGAACCGAAACAGCTCCTGATTTTCATTCTACTGGCCCAAGCTCAGAACCATAGCCTACTATGCCCACCGATCCATAAGTCACTGCTGCTACTCAAGAAACAAGCACACAAGATCTCGATTTTGATTTAAAATTCGATTTCGATCTCGATCTACCTGAAACAACTCATTTGGAACCAGAAAGCTCAAGCAGCATTAGGTTCAATGTAGGAAGTTCCAGTGGTGCCGTTTTCTCTGAGCATGATGAAGCAGCCATGCGTTTCGCCACCAGCAAGATGAAATTTGTTGAAGAAAGAGATAGTGATGATAATACGGCTGTTGATGTAGCGAAGCTGCAAAGAGGAGTGTTTGTGTTGGAACAAGACGCTGCCCTGAATGAAGTTCAGATCTCATCTTTGCAAGCTCAAATATCAAGCAAAGATCAGGCGATCGAACAACTACAAAGTGATGCGGGTATGCTGATATCTATTGAAAGTTAGGCTGAAGCAGAAATTCAAGAATCGTGTGTTTGCTGATCCAGCTCCATTTCCTGGTGGTCCTCCTGACGGATTCAGCAACTAATCCAGTAAACCTAGGGGGAGATTGTTAGGCCCTATAGGTTTATGGATTAGTAGGAGTTATTACTAAATGGACCAAGGCTTCTAGAAGGTGGAGTATTAGAGTGGGCTTAGGGAATATGGGCCTAGGGTTTTGGGGGAAACCCCTTACTATAAATAGTTAATGGAAATTAGGAGTTAAGGTTGGTTCATTGGTTTTTTGAGACTTGTATTAGACAATCCTAATTGTATGCAAGTTTAAGCCTTTGAATATTCAAATCTTCATATTGTTCTTGATTATTTCTTGAAGATCATCAAGTTTGGATTCCGCCCATCCTTGGTGATTGTTTGATATCGTTGTTTGATCCGGATTTTCGGGACTTACAGTTTTAGAAACTTAGTCGTTTGTAAGTAGGTACTTTAAACTTGCATTTTGACAGGGTAGTTTGGATTAACACCTATAACTAGACCAGGGGAGGTGTTGATCTCGAACTATCTACAAGGGCATTTTGGGAACAATGAAAATATTATGTTTCTAGTCAAAATTTGAAGTTTCCATGTGTTTTGGGTCGTTTTGTTAATAAGGGCGTAAAAAGTTGGTATCAGAGCAAAGGTTTGAGTGAATCAAGCACGAGTTGAGGTGCTTGGGCTCAAACTGATAGCTCGCGCAATGGTTGTGTTCGCTCCAAAGTCGCAAACAAGGTAAAGGTTTAAGATGCTTTAAATTCTATAACGGGTCAAAATAATAAAATGCGTCAAAATGGTTTACGAGTGGATAGAAACCCATGAATCGATTCTCGTGTAAGTGAAAAATAACTATGGCATGGTATTGGCGAGAATTGGTATGCAAACGGATAAGTTTGGTTGATAAACCATGAATGGGTTGAAAGTTTATAAGTGAGAAAATGGCCGAAAGTTTAAAAATTTCGAAAATAGTTAATCCGGGTGCTGGATTTTAACACTATGTGATGAAGGATGGAATTACGATCGCGTAGAAAGAAACGGATCGAAAATCGGATGAAAATTGAGCAAGTTATGATCGTTTAGGCGAAAGATGTGAATTTCGGAAAAATGCAGCACCCAGCACCGGACTCCCTGTCAAAAACGACCCCTCGCGTCACGCTAGAGACCTTAGCGTCACGCGAGACCCCTCGCGTCACGCGAAGGGTATTATAGGGATGCGCCGCGTCACGCGAGGCACCCCTACCGTCGCGCGACCCCCTTAGACGTGCAGAATTGTTTTTTTTTTTTTTTGATGATTTTGACCAATGAACTTGTTTAGGAAGGTTATAAATCATGTAAGTGTGGTCGTGAAAGTTAATACGACATTATGGAATAACTTGTAACGAACCGCAAGGGTAGGTGATGTTAAAATTTATTAAAAACCATCGAAAAACTTTATTGTGTAGATGGCGGATCACGTGGATACGAATGATGACGATGTGGCACGGGAAGATGTATTAAACGAAAAGATGGCGCAAATGATGGATAATACTTTTGAAGCTAAACTTCCGCAAATGGTTCAAGAGGTGGAGAGTCGCGTGTTGGAAACGATTGATGCAATAATGACAAGTAAAATGGATGAAATAAAGGAGATGATTGGAGAGTCTAAAAGCAAGAGTAAGATACGAAGATGCACGTATAAGGATTTTATGGCGTGTAGTCCTTCTCCGTATGATGGAAAGATAGATCCAATTGTATGTCTAAGATGGATTTCTAATATAGAAGCCGTGTTTATCCGGAGTCGGTGCGATAAGGAAGATCAAGTAATGTTTGCTACGGGTCAACTGCAATCGCAAGCTAAAGATTGGTGGGATGCTCATTGTAAAGAGATAGGTGAAGATAAACTTCAAGTGATGACGTGGCAGGAATTTAAAGAGCCTTTCCTAAAATACCATTGCCCTCAATCCGCCATCGATAGGATTCAGGAGGAATTCTTGCGCCTCCGACAGCACGATGAAACAATCAATGAGATAACAAATATTTTCTTGGATAAGCTGAAGTTTTGCAAGGAGTTCGTGAATTCAGATAGAATGAAAATCAATCGATACCATGATATGTTGAAGGCGGAGTTTAGGGAGTTTATCACGCCCTCGAAATGTGAAACTCTTGACGAACTCATTAACTGGGCGCGAGACAGGGAGATTGAACTCAAGAGACAGGTGGAGCGAGGTGAAAAGAGACCGTCAGAGAAGGTGTCTAACCCAATTCCTTCCAAGAAAGGCAAGTTTCAAGATCAAGCTAATAAAGAGAAAGCAAAGAGTGGAATTCCACGTTGCAAGAACTGTGGAAAGCTTCACTCTGGGGAGTGCCTGTTAGGCAAGAAGGGATGCTATAACTGTGGGGAAGAGGGACATCCGCATTACAGGTGCCCTAAGAATACGAAGACATGTTTTAATTGTTTCCAGAAGGGTCACATCAAGGCGGAGTGTCCCAAGCTCCAATCGGGGATGAAGAAGGAAGGCAAAAAGTGTAGGATCGTGAAACGACCTAATGAGTCGATCAGAAGAGTGCTCAGACAGAATCAGAGGCGGAATTCATTGATTCTCTCTTTGTTTAGCTTGTAACACACTAGAAATACTATTTACTGTCTCTTGTATTGATTTCTGAAAGATTACAGTCTTGGAGACACCTCGACAGCACCTTGATGTCGGAAAACACAACTGAACTGATACTACTCTACTGATTACGCTTCAGGATATATATAGATGTAAAGGTTTCGCTTGAGCTGTTCAAGCGAAATCATGTCATGTAGATTTCGCTTGAACTTGCTTCAAGCGAAATCATCTATATAATGTTCCTTGAAGCGAAATCAACCTCTAAACACACTAAATCATGATATTTTCTCATATTACAAGCCCTAATCAATCAGTTCTAATCTAAGACTCGAACAAAGATGAAGTCGACAGACAACTGCACCAACAGACTCCCCCTTGAATGTTGACGGAATCTTCAGTGAGAGTCTTCAATGTGACGACTCTTCAATCTTGATCGATCTTCTTCAGGAATTCCTCCTGGAATCATGTACCCGGATCTTTTCTTTAGCTCTAACTTCGTCAGACTCCCCCTTTCATCAAGCTGGGATTTTCAGTCTGGGATTAGCTATCGCCTTTGAAATTAAATCCTGGCTTTTTCTCAGATTAAGCTCTCCACAGGTTCTGATGCATCTCCTGGCTTCTCATAGCAACAGGATCAGAAACCTTCATTTCTCCTACACACATCTCTACCAAAACATAAGTTTTCACTTAAATCAATAAGAAAAACTTACTAAAAATAGTTACATCAAGTTCAAATTAATGACATTGATTAACTAATCAAACTTCTCAGATCAAAATTTTCAATTTTAGCATACACACTCCCAAACCAGTTCATCTTGTTTAGCACTAGGAATTTTGAAAAACAGCTTTTCAACATCAGTTGTCGAAAATCTTTTTGGATTTTTTTTTTTTTTTTAAAACATAAATGCAATAACAGAAATTAACTGCAGAAATAAAATATATACAAACATATTTTTGTGAGTTTGCGAAAGAGGATCATATCAGTTTATGTAACCAATCACTAGCACCGTTAAGCTTTGATTTCATTTTATGCTCTAAACGATTCACGTTGATTGACGATATTGCTGTCCACTTAAGCTCAATCTAAAAACTTTCAATCTGCTTACCGATACTTTAAGGTATATTTAGATAGCACTAAATTCTTATGGACCCCACGATCTCAGCATATCCCCTCATCATGCAATACACTGACTCAAGTAATGCCTTTAAACTTTTATCAACTGTGATTTGTGCGAAAACAAAGCAGAATGTTTAAACATTAACAATCAGGTCGATACTTCCGTATACGCAGAGAAAGTCCAATGTTTAAACAAAATAAGAAAATAAAACAAATTGAAGTTGTTTAGGCTTTAACCACCAGGTCGATACTCCCGTATACGCAGAGGTGATCCAAAGCTTAAACGAAACACCAAAGAAAATAAAGCAGAACGTTTAGGCAACAACATCCAGGTCGATACTCACGTATACGCAGAGGATGTCCGATGCTTAAACAAAATAAAGAAATCAAACAAGTTTAAATCTTTGCAAAATAAAATGCACAATCACAACGACTTTTCAGCAAAGTTGTGAAAGTTCACAAACTTAACCAGTTTTATGTCTTTCGACAATCAGCGATTACTGAGTAGGCACACAATCAAGAAGGACAAAACCAAGTACTACACTTTCAACCGTGTTTCCCACTAGAACTAGGCTTTTTGCTTTAGGTTTGTATCGTTTTCGCAAATCTACTAGTCTAGCTGAGCCTATCGTCACATCTTTAGTGAGACCGTTTATCACTTTTAGGCTTTACATATCTTTAGCATGCTGTGACAGTCCAACTGATTTTCTATCATTTCCTCTTTTTGACAACAAAACTCATTTTTGAAATTTTGCAATGTTTTTGACATTTTCAAATTTTCTAATTTTTTTTAAATTTTTACTCCCCCTAAAATGCAAACACATTTTAGGAAATTTGAAAACCAACTGTACAGAAAACATGACAACCGATATCAAATCGCTTCAATTCGCCATCCACTTGGCATAAACAATCAGAACTCCCCCTTACACAAAACTATTTTCTCATAATGATTTCAAAACACTTAAGTTTGTTTTAACCAAAATGATTTTTCCGGAAAATAAGTTTTGTTGATTTAACCACTTGTAAAGTTAGGGGTTTCATCACATTGTTTCTCAATCATTTGTAGAAAATCAGATACAATTTAATGTCCCTGATTTACCACTTGACGTTGAAAACCTCTTTCAACCTCTTGTAATTAAACACAATCAAAATCTGATATAAAGACTGATGCCGATTCCTGCTCCACTCTTACCAACCTGAGAGCTTCGGCAATTCACGCTAATCCTGTAAAAATTTTACAATTTTAACAACTTTCATACAAGCCCTTTAAAATATGAATGATGCCGATTCCTGATCCACGATTACAAACTTGGGATCTCCGGCAAGTCAGGTTTTTCATTTAAACAAATTCACCCAAGCCTGACCGTTCTTGGGTGATTTTGAATTCTTGTTCAACAACGATGGAAAATTTTCATCATCCATTGTTAAACTAGAATTCTCAGTCTTTACCTCAACAACTGGCTCTTCTGGCTTTACCACACCAGATTCATTGCCTGAATGTGGCTTGTCTGACTTTGATGAGTCAGATTCATCGCCGACATGTGGCTCCTTTGTTTCCGAAGAAACAGATTCATTGCCAACAACTTTCTTCTTCTTTTCCTCTTTCGTCCTCAGATTTGTATCTGATGAATGCGTTTTGCTTGATTTGTTGTTCTTTGGTGAGCAAGACGATTTATCAGAACTTTTATCTGTTTTACCAGTTGTATCCGAGGACAAAATCCTTTCCAGATACTCTCTGACCTTCTTCCTCTTCTTCCTCAATCTGTCTTTTTGCCCCTGAGAAAGCTTTACTTTCGGTTCTTGAACTTTCGGTTCTTGAACTTTACGTTCTTGAACTTTCTGTTCTTTAGGCTTGACAAAGACTGGAATCTTTACCTGCTTCTGAGATTCAACTCTCGATCTTCTCATTGATCTCATTGAGCAATCTCTAGCAATATGACCTCTGATGTTGCAATTAAAGCATCTTCTCGTCTCATCACTCCAATTCTGGCAGTTAACAGCAATGTGTCCTTGATAACCGCATCGGTAACACACTCTGTTATCGTACCAATCACCATTTTCAGCCCAAACATTTAGATCAAAGCACTGTTTGGCTTGGTGATAATCCTTTCTCCTCCTGTAAGCTTGATTTGGCCTTGAAGCACTGTGGTCCAACCTGCACCACTTTTCACCAACTAATTTTAAATTTGCATTTTTTTAATTTTTGTGGTTTTTGATTGTGATTGTGATTGGATGATCGATCTGATGAACTGTTATTTTCTTTTTGAACATTTTTCAAATTTTTAATTTTTTGTTTCTGTTCCACTTTCTTCTTTAAAGGTTTTTGCTTAGAGCATTCTCCCTTTTCAGTTGATTGTGGAACAGTTTTTTGAAATTTTTCTTTTAATTTCAAATATAAATTCTTTTTGTCAATTTTTTGTTTTTCATCATCAGATTTTTCATCACAATCTTCAACTTTGACATTGTCAAAGTTTGTGACATTGTCACTTATTGGAACGGAATTGATCGGTTTTGGACAGGGGAACTCAAATGAAGTCACAAAACCTTTCAATTTCTTTTCAAGTTCATCAATCTTGTTCCTTGAATTCTCAGCTTCGTTTTCAAGCTGAGATATTCTCTCAAGATGAGACTTGATTGACTTTTCATTCTCATTCTTCAATTTTTCAAGAACAGACTTTTCATTTCCCAAAACTTTTATCTGTTCTTGAAGTTTTGTTTCATTTGCTTTCAGATTTTTGTTTTCTAGCTTGATCCAGAAATCTTCATCTTCTGAAGATTTCTTTTTGCTTTCAAACTCCTTTTCTTTCTCTTTCAAAACTTTGTTTTCAGATGTCAAACTGTTCAAATTACCCAACAGTTTGTCATTTTCAGTTTTCAACTTCTCATAATTTTCTTTCAGAATAAGAATCTGCTTATCATCAGCTTGCTTCTCGTTTCTCAACTTCTCGACTTCCAGTGTCAAACTTTCCGCATTCTTCAAGAGTTTTTCATTGTCAATCTTAAAGTTGTTGCATTTTGAGCACACTGATTCTGAACTTGAAGATCCAAGCTTCACAGATTCTTCATTCTTTTGAACCTGTTCTGTCTCCATCTTGTATGTACCTGCACAAAAGAGTTTAACAAAATCAAAAAGATTCATACTGTCATCAATATAACATTTCCTTTTGATATCATATTTCAGAGTACTCTTTGTTGCAAGAAATCCACAAATTCTTTTATCAATTTCAATAAGTACATCCAACTCCAATTTATTTAAATTCTTTTCCATCTTGGACAAAAAATCCCTCCTATTCTTTTCTTCCTTACGACACTCTGCATGAACCTCATTAAAGAACTGATGTGG
This sequence comes from Helianthus tuberosus, assembly GCA_030545235.1. Taxonomy (NCBI): domain Eukaryota; kingdom Viridiplantae; phylum Streptophyta; class Magnoliopsida; order Asterales; family Asteraceae; genus Helianthus; species Helianthus tuberosus. Next base: position 53,388,498 of record CM060377.1, on the reverse strand, counting down.
ATTAAGCTCTTGGAAAAAATCTTTTCCTTTTAGCTCAATCATGAATTCATCCCATTTAGCAGGTAATGCAGTTGTCAATTTCGATATATGATCATCATTTGTCATTCTAATACCTTTTCTCCACAAATTGTCCGTTAAAATTTTAAACCGTGTTTCCATCTCATTCAAAGTTTCATCTTTTTGACAAATGAATAATTCATAACTCTTTATCCAAACATCCACATCTACATTCCTGTAATTACTGTCCACAGTTCTCATATACCAACGATTTAAATTTTCAAGATCATTGTTTTCCTTCTCATCAAAAATCATTGTCATTTTTCTAAAACAATATTCACTCAGCAACCTTCAAGCGAAATACCTGCAAACAATCTTTAAGCGAAATCAAAAGATTATCTACAATATCAGTTTTAAGCGAAATCAAATGAATAAACTGCTCAAGCGAAATTACTATTTCGCTTCAACTATTCAAAAACCTTTCAAGCGAAAACTTGATTTCGCTTCAATACACTTCAAGCGAGACTCTTGAAGCGAAATTAAACAGGATAACCTCTCAAGCGAAATCAAACAGAATCTGGTCAATTTCTCAAGCTAGACCAAGATTTCAAGCGAAATCAACCTGTCAAATTCGCTTGAATCATGCTGACATCATCAAGTCGGTCTGAATTTTGAAAAAATGATCAAGTTCTAGATCGAATTAAGGTCTGAATCTTTCAAGGATTTGTTAATTCAATGTTTCGTACACAATATGTGAAAATCAGTCCATTTTAACCACGAAAACTTGATTAATTTTGAAAAGAAGGTGTAGAAGTCAGAATTTTCTAGCGAAAACGAGCTAAACGGTAAGAACTCTTCCTCCTGAGCTCTGATACCACATGTAGGATCGTGAAACGACCTAATGAGTCGATCAGAAGAGTGCTCAGACAGAATCAGAGGCGGAATTCATTGATTCTGTCTTTGTTTAGCTTGTAACACACTAGAAATACTATTTACTGTCTCTTGTATTGATTTCTAAAAGATTACAGTCTTGGAGACACCTCGACAGCACCTTGATGTCGGAAAACACAACTGAACTGATACTACTCTACTGATTACGCTTCAGGATATATATAGATGTAAAGGTTTCGCTTGAGCTGTTCAAGCGAAATCATGTCATGTAGATTTCGCTTGAACTTGCTTCAAGCGAAATCATCTATATAATGTTCCTTGAAGCGAAATCAACCTCTAAACACACTAAATCATGATATTTTCTCATATTACAAGCCCTAATCAATCAGTTCTAATCTAAGACTCGAACAAAGATGAAGTCGACAGACAACTGCACCAACAAAAAGGAGGAGAACCCTAAGGCAAGAGCAAGAATGTTTCAAATTACGTCTGAAGAGGCTAAAGCTCATCCGAATGTTGTGTCAGGTATCTTCTTGCTAAATTCCTTGCCGATGTACGTGTTATTCGATACCGGGGCTACTATGTCATTTGTTTCGAGTGATGTAATTAATCACCCTTCATTTAAGATTGAAAGAATGCAAATACCATTAGAGGTAGAAATAGCCGATAGCAAGAACTATTTGTTGCATGAAGTGTGTAGAAACTGTAAGCTCACAATAGAGGATGAGGAGTTTGATATTGATCTCGTACCTATGGTCTTAGGAGAATTCAAGGTAGTAGTAGGTATGGATTGGATGGCCCGACACCATGCGGAGATTAAATGCGAAAGTAAGACAATACGCGTGCAATCTCCGAGTGGGAGATGGTTAAGTATTCAAGGAGAGAGAAATGTAAAAGCAAAGTTATGCAATATTGTCCAAGCCTTCAAGTACGTGTGTAATGGAAGTAAGGCATTTTTAGCCTATGTAATAGATGTTCATCAAAGCCTTCCCAAGATCGAAGACGTGGCAGTAGTGAACGAGTATCCAGATGTGTTTCCGGAGGAGTTGCCGGGGCTTCCACCCGAACGCGAAATAGAATTTCGTATTGAATTAAATCCGGGTGCGCAACCGGTGGCTAAATCCCCATATAGACTGGCTCCCACCGAAATGAGGGAACTAATGACACAATTTCAAGACCTACTTGATAAGGGCTTTATACGTCCGAGTGTATCACCTTGGGGAGCACCTGTTCTTTTCGTAAAGAAGAAAGATGGGTCGATGCGTATGTGCATCGACTATCGGGAGCTGAATAAATTGACCGTGAAGAACCGTTATCCTTTACCCAGAATTGATGATCTTTTTGATCAGTTGCAAGGGGCGAGTTGGTTTTCAAAGATAGATTTACGTTCGGGCTACCATCAAGTAAGGGTGCGAGAGGAGGATGTTGCAAAAACTGCATTTAGAACTCGGTATGGACATTATGAATTCTTGGTCATGTCCTTTGGGTTGACGAACGCGCCAGCCGCGTTTATGGACCTTATGAACCGAGTGTGTCGACCTATGTTAGACAAATTTGTAATTGTGTTCGTAGATGACATTTTGGTTTACTCCCAGAATGAGGCCGATCATGCAAGACACTTACGTGATGTACTTGAAACCCTCCGTAGAGAAAAACTTTATGCGAAGTTCTCAAAGTGTGCCTTTTGGCGCAGGGAAGTGCAGTTTCTAGGTCACGTAATAAATTCAGAAGGTGTCTTAGTAGATCCAGCAAAGATTGAGGCTGTATTAAAGTGGGTCCCTCCGAAAAACCCAACCGAAGTAAGGAGTTTTCTAGGCCTTGCCGGCTATTACAGAAGATTTATTCAAGATTTCTCAAAGATTGCATTACCACTGACCAAACTGACAAGGAAGGAAGGGAAGAAGGAAGGAAGGAAAGTTCGTGTGGGGTAAAGAACAAGAAGAAGCTTTTCAAGTATTAAAAGAGAAATTATCGAGTTCTCCGGTGTTAACGTTACCCGATGGAACGGAAGATTTGGTCGTATATGCAGACGCGTCACATGCAAAGGGGAAGGGTTATCGCGTATGCTTCAAGACAACTCAGACCACATGAAGTGAATTACCCGACCCATGATCTAGAACTGGCAGCGGTGGTTTTTGCCTTAAAAATTTGGAGGCATTACCTGTATGGGGTAAAGTGTACGATCTACTCGGATCATAAGAGCCTCAAATATTTCTTCGAACAGAATGATTTGAATATGAGGCAACGAAGGTGGTTGGAACTGATTAAAGACTATGAGTGTGATATTTTATATCACCCGGGAAAAGCAAACGTTGTAGCAGATGCGTTGAGTCGAAAAGATTATCCACACCCGATTCATGTAAAATCTATGAAGATGACAGTTACACCTCACCTCCTTGAAACGATACGAGATACTCAAATAAAGGCACTAGAGGAAGGGGGTCCAAAGAAAGAAAGAACGAAAGGAATAGCAGAAAAGTTTGAAGAAAACTCAAACGGGCTTAAAACGAGGTTTGGGCGGATCTGGATACCAAGGTTTTGCGAGGTCAAAACAGTGCTACTTGAAGAAGCTCATAAGTCACGGTACTCCGTTCACCCTGGGGCTACAAAAATGTACTATGACTTGAAAACAAACTATTGGTGGCCCGGTATGAAACGCGATATTGCTAAATATGTCGCGAAGTGTCTGACGTGTTCTCAAGTGAAAGCGGAACATCAGAAACCTTATGGAGAGTTACAACCCTTGGAAATTCCAGTATGGAAGTGGGAGGAAATAACAATGGATTTGGTGACTAAGCTACCTAGAACGAAAAAGGGGCATGATACGATATGGGTAGTCGTGGACCGACTCACGAAGAGTGCACACTTTTTACCAATTCGAGAGGCCTACTCCTCATAAAAGATGGCGGAAGTGTATGTGAATGAAATAATATCTCGACACGGGGTGCCTGTGTCAATAGTTTCAGATCGGGATACGAGATTTACCTCTCGTTATTGGCTGAAGTTCCATGAAAGTATGGGAACGAAACTGCACATAAGTACCGCTTATCACCCGCAGACTGACGGTCAATCGGAAAGAACGATTCAGACGCTTATCGATATGTTAAGAGCATGCGTGTTAGATTTTGGGGGAAGTTGGGATGACCATTTACCATTAGTGGAATTCTCTTACAATAATAGTTATCATAGTGGTCTCAAAATGGCACCTTATGAACTGTTATATGGAAGAAAGTGTAGGACTCCCGTATGTTGGGGGGAAGTAGGACAAAGGGAGCTCGCGCCTAACGAATTGATAGCAATAACCAACGAAAAGATTGAGGTAATTAGAGCTCGATTAAAGGCGGCACAGGATAGGCAAAAGGCATATGCGGATAAGAGAAATCGTCCTATCAAATTTCAAGTAGGAGACCATGTTCTATTAAAAGTATCCCCATGGAAAGGTATAATCCATTTTCGTAAACGGGGTAAATTGGGGCCTCGTTATATTGGGCCATTTAAGATCTTGGCTCGAGTGGGGAAAGTGGCGTATCGCCTAGAATTGCCGTCTTCATTAGATGGGATCCATAACACTTTCCATGTGTCACAATTACGAAAGTGCCTTGCGGATGAATCGGCGATCGTACCTCTTGACGACATTGAAGTGGATGAGAGCTTAAACTATGTTGAAAGACCGATAGCCATTAAAGATGTTAAGGTAAAGAATCTTCGCAATAAGGCCATTAGATAGGTTCTAGTACAATGGCAACACCGGAAGGGGTCGGAACTTACATGGGAATCGGAAGATGAAATGCGAAAGCATTACCCTTCTTTATTTGGTACGTAATGTTGATTTTAGTATGTGTTTAAGTTTCGGGGACGAAACTTTTTCTAAGAGGGGTAGACTTGTAACATCCCAAAAATAGGTAATCTAATTATTTCTTTTAAGATAGTCCTAAACAAGGAAAGTTGAACTAGAAAATTTAAAATATTAAAAACCCGAGGGACTAAAGTTGAAACTTTGAATGAGAGTTCTATTAATTAATCAAAACACACACACTAGACACTTCTAGTGTGTGCGTGAGACATCCAGGAGAAGGAGACAAGAACTAAAAACCCTAGTTCACTAATTCCATCAAATTGGAAGGTGATTTCAAGCTCGAACGATTTTAGGAACTCAAACTCTCGGTCACCAAGGTGTGACTAATCAAGTGGTAAGTCGAATTTCTTGAAATTATGAACTTTAGGAAGTGGGTTTTTACTAAATCATGAGTAATGTTATGATATGTGTAGCTAGGAGTTAAGATTATGAACTAGGATCCGATTAATGTTCGGTTTTCAATGATTTAGCTTGTTATGTTAGATGAACATTAGGTGTATGGATGTAGGATGAAAGAATCATATGAACTTGTTTGATTTTGTGATGAACTTGTAGATTAGTATGTAAAGATACTTGCAACTTAATGTCCTACAAATACGAAACCCGCCAAGTGTTCGATAAAATGCTTAAAAGAACAAATGGGTGAAATTTGGTAAATTATGATCAAATCGATGTATGATAAAAAGTATGTAGAAGATGGAATGATATTTAGTCAGGCTAAACAAATGAATATGTTGATGTAGGCATAAAAGAAGAAGGTTCGAGCGCTAGGAGATCGGATAGCTCACAAGATCGAGGTATGTTGTTCTATGCATACAAGCTTTATTGTCTAATTGTTATTGTTATGTTAAAATCGTAATTATGATAGTTCGTATGTGATGGGTGGTCGATAGCGTAACCCGTCTATAAACGGGTCGTAAGAAATGATGATTTATGAATGAAGTTATGTTATGGTAGGTTGGTCTTGAACTAGCCGTATACATGGAAAGTTATGTAAGAAAGATGAAAAATGGCTAAATCCTTCACGAATGGATTTGGGATGATGTATGTGTATTATGTCTAATCCGAAACCATCGGATTGTCGAATGCGATGCATTATCTCTTTCGGAGATAATAAGTAAGTACCCGTTCGATGGGTAAATGAAAGTAAGATGTTGATGCGGTTATGTAATGATAAGAATGGATGTTGGTATTTATTTTAAATTAAAGTTGTAAAAACTAACTAGTTGAACTTGAATGTGTTGTAGGTAAATCGGTTACATAGGTGGTGTGGCGAACTTGGGGGCGAACACAAACATGTACACTCGACTATGCGCTTCCGAAGCATTCGCCCTTTTGAAACAATATTTTTGTTAAATCCATACTTCTTGAAAGTTGTCTTTTGGTTATGTAAATTATGGTTTTAGAAACTTAGTCGTTTGTAAGTAGGTACTTTAAACTTGCATTTTGACAGGGTAGTTCGGATTAACACCTATAACTAGACCAGGGGAGGTGTTGATCTCGAACTATCTACAAGGGCATTTTGGGAACAATGAAAATATTATGTTTCTAGTCAAAATTTGAAGTTTCCATGTGTTTTGGGTCGTTTTGTTAATAAGGGCGTAAAAGTTTATGGTTTGTTTTGATCTATATTGCTTTGGTTATTATTTATTTATTCTTGAATCTACTTGTGATTGGATTCCGCACTCTCACACGTTCCTGATTGATATCGTTGAAAGATCCAAACGGGTTTTACAATTGGTATCAGAGCCAAGAAACCAATTCTTGGTTCGGTTTTGATATCATTCAGATTCAAGAAGATAGTTTCTATTACTGATCTTGTTTACCAGTGTTTGTTTTACAGGAACTCAGTTTGTTTTGGTGTGTTTTCTTGATTTCGGAATTCACATCTTCAAACTGTTCTTAACATATTATACATAAGTGGTGCTGATTTTGGTTGTGTGATTTCTGATAAGGTGTTTGCTGATTTCTCGGAGGTGTTGGTGATAAAAGAAAAAAAATCAAAGATTTCGATATCTTTGAATTTTTGGAAAAGTGCTGAAAATCAGGGATTACGAGTCAACAACATTATCTCACATCTGTTTTGCAGGTCTCGACACGAAATCAGCTACCATCTCGAGTTGTCATCATTTAGTCTCGACTCGCAACAAACTGTGGTCTCGAGTAGTCATCAACAAGGTCTCGACTCGCAACAAGCTGTGGTCTCAAGTTATCTTCATTGTGGTGTCGACTCGCAACAAACTGTGGCCTCGAGTAGTCATTATCAAGGTCTCGACTCGCAACAAGCTGTGGTCTCGAGTTATCTTCATTGTGGTTTAGACTCGCAACAAGCTGTGGTCTCGAGTTGAAATTTTTAACTTGAAACGTTTGTCTCGACTCGCAATCTCTTGTCTCGACTCGAATCGACAAGCAGCAACGTGTTTTTGAACTTTGGACATTGAACATTGAACATTGATCTTTGGACTTAAAACTAAATTAATTAATTAACAATTAATTAATCATGTCTGCAAATAATGTTGACCTGGCTGCCCTTAACAAACAGCAAGAACTGGATTCAAAAGTTAGAACCACTACCCGCATTCCAAGGTTGACTGATGCGAATGACTTTCCTGAGTGGAAGTGGAGTTTTGAACAACATGTGAAGGTCAAAGATTCTAAAATTTGGTGAAGTATTCGGAGAGGTCCAAGGGAGATCATGATGGATAGTCCTACTGAACCTGGTGTAAAAATAAAAAAAACCCCTTAGCCAGTATGCTGAAGAAGATTTCACGATAGTTGAAGAAGATGAAAAGGCACTTTCCTGTCTGACCATGGGATTGGGTCCGGACATTGCTATCGGTTTTCGTACTAGCAAATCAGCCAAAGAATTGTGGGAATCTCTGATAGATGTCTATGAAGGTAATGAGGATATGAAGGAGAGTCGAAGAAATTTGTTGAGCCAAAATTTCAACAACTTCAACCCTATCTATGGAGAAACTGTTGATAATCAAATTCAGAGGTGTTGGTGCATCCGTCTGTCGTCTTCGTCTTGTATCGAGTCTTGTATAGAATTGTTTAGATTCGGGCACGAAATGTTGATTTCCCACGAAATAGACATGACATTTTCGTGGGGAATTAGAAAATTGTCATTTCGTGGGGAATCAGAAAATTGTCATTTCGTGGGGAATCAGAAAATAGCACTTTCGTGGGGAATCAGAAACACTATAAATAGGAGAGTCATCATGTCATTTGGTGGGGAATCAGAATATTGTACCGAAGTGCTGCCGGTATTTCTCGTGCTTGTAAACGTCATTCAATCAATAGAAACAATAGTTTAAAGTGTATTGCTTGCTGAATTGAACTCGGTTTCTTAGTTTCCGCCTCTGAAACTGAGATAAACTCTTCTGATCGACTCATTCGGGTCCCAAATCGATCCTACAAGTGGTATCAGAGCTCAGGAAGAAGAGTTCTACAAAATTCAGCTGCGATTTATGTTTCTACACCATTCTTTTTCGAAAATCAAAACTTTTCACGGTCAGAATTGGTTCAAATTTTCACAGTATGTGCGTAAACATGTTTTAACTAAACCGTGAAAGTTTCAACTTTAAAATCGAACTAAAGCTTGACAAAATCGTGTTTCCGCTCGAAAACGATCGAGAGAATGATGACATCAGCGTGATTCAGCTCTAAGAATTTGTTCTAATTCCGCTCCAAATCTTGATTCCGCCTGAGACTTGATTTTGATTCCGCTCAGAATCTTGATTCCGCCTGAGATTTGTGCTGATTCCGCTCCAAAGTATTGAACTGAGATTCCGCTCGAAATTTCAGTTTGATTTCGCTCCAAATTGTTGTTGTGATTCAGCTCCAAAAATGTTAAGTGATTCCGCCCCAAAGTGTTTACTTGATCCCGCTTGAAAAGTCTTGCATGTGATTTCAAGATAAAGGTGTCGGCCACTATCAAGTATTGGTCCAATGGGAATTGAGTAGTAATCACTATTGTCGAGTTAGTGGAATTTGAGGTCCAATTAAATTCAATCGGTATTATCAAGTTGTTAGTCTTATAATATCGTGCATGTTTGCAGCTCACTATTCTATCCAATCGGCCCAATCAGTTTATGTTGAACAATTAAAAAGGTGTAGGATCATTTCAGTTTGCATGTGATCATTAACTGTGTTGTCGGCCAGCTTTAAATTGAGGTCCAATCAGATTGAATTAAACATCACTGTTGTCGGCACAATATATGATAAATTGATTCAATCGTTAAAGTTGATTGTCATGTGATCTTTAAAGTGGATGTCAGCCAACTTATAATATGATAATCACATTCTAATGAAGTCAATTTAGTGGGTTCATCGGTCCAATCACTTTCATTTGTGAGCTATTGGGATTGGATATCATTGGGCTGATCATATACAATAATAGTTGGGCCGATAATTGTTACTAGTTTGGTTTAAATAGAAAGAATTGGGCTTTTGATTTAAGTTTGGGCCAAGATTGAATATTATCAGTTCGTTTAAGGTTTGATCAGTTCGCACGAAGGGTGATTTGTCAGTTCGTTTAAAAGTGATCCCAGTTCGTTTGAAAAGTTTATTTTGTGAACATTTGACATCGAAACATGGATTTTGAAGAATTATTGGCATATATAAATTTTGAATCTCAGCAGTATATTCTGATAAAGCAAGAAGGAGAAACAGTCTTAGCAAAAGAAGTTGTTGAAAAAGTTCCGGTTTTTTATCATTCGTCTGATGAAGAGGGTGACAATTATGAAGAAGAAATCCGAGAACTTGAATATCTTAAACAACAACTTTCATCTGATCAACGTAGTGGAAAGTTATTTTATGCCGATAAAATTGAAAGAAAAACAAGATGCAAAAAGAAAGAGTCAAAAGGCAGTTATTGTTAAAGAAGAGATCAGAGCTGAGAAAGAAGTAAAAGCTGCAACAACAGAAAAGCAAATCAAACCTAGTGTGAAAAGGCAGGTTGAACAAGTTCCAGCGGTCAAGATTGAGAAAGTAGAATCTGAAAAACCTGTATCTGTGAATCCTAAACCAGTATTAAAGAAAAAGGTTGAAGAAGATGCACCTATCTTTGATCATTCATCAGAAAAAAGAGAGTAAGGATGAAAATGTTCATGAGGAAACGAAACAGGTTGAAAATATTTCAGCTTTAAAGGTTGAGACAAAAGCTGATGATAAACAGATTCTTGTTTTGCTGAAAAATTGTGAGAAGTTGACATATGAAAATAACAAACTCTTGAAGGAGGTTGAGAGTTTGTCATTAGAAAACAAAAATCTTAAAAAATCAGAAAATGTTTTGAAAAATCAAATACACAATTTGGAAAATGAAAAAGTAAAGATTGAAAAAGATTTTCAAAGTCAAATAAAGATTCTTGAAGATGGGAGATCTGTTTTTAGCAATAATAACATTGAAAAGCAAAAAATGATAAATTCTCATCTTCAGACGATTATTCGACTTGAAAAAGAAGCTGAATGTGCTCAAAAGAAAATCAAAGAGTTAGAAGGTAAAATCAGGAAATGGGAACAAAAGTTGAAGGTTTTTGTGAATACTTCAGCTATTCCCTGCCCAAAACCAGTTAATTCAGTTCCATTAAGTGACGATGTCACAAACTATGACAAAGTCGTAGTTGAAGATTGCGATGAGAAATCTGATGATGAAAATGAAAAAAATGAAGAAAAAGAATTTATTTTTGAAGTTAAAAGAAAAGTTTCAAGAAACTGTTCCGCAATCAACTGAAAAGGGAGAATGCTCTAAGCAAAAACCTTTGAAGAAGAAAGCGGAACAAAAACAAAAAGAGAAAATTTTGAAAAATGTTCAAAAAGAAAATAAAAGTTCATCAGATCAATCATTCAATCGCAATAAAAAATTACAAAAAGTAAAAAATGAAAATTCAAAAATTGTTGGTAATGAGTGGTGCAGGTCGGACCACAGTGCTCAAAAGCCAAATCCAGCAAACAATAGGAGGAAAGATTATCACCAAGCCAAACAGTGCTTTGATCTGAATGTTTGGACTGAAAGTGGTGATTGGTACGATAACAGGGTGTGTTACAGATGCGGCTATCAAGGACACATTGCTGTTAACTGCCAGATTTGGAGGTTTGAGTCAAGGAGATGCTTTAACTACAACATCATTGGCCATATTGCTAGAGATTGCTCAATGAGATCAATGAGAAGATCGAGGGCTGAATCTCAGAAGCAGGTGAAGAAACCAGTCAATGTCAAACCCAAAGAACAGAAGGTTCAAGAACCTAAAGTTCAAGAAAAGAAAGTGAAACTTTCTCAGGGACAAAAAGACAGACTGAGGAAGAAAAGGAAGAAGGCGAGAGAGTATCTTGAGAAGATTTTGTCCTCGGATACAACTGCTAAAACAGATAAAAGTTCTGATAAATCGTCTTGCTCGCCAAAGAATGACAAATCAAGCAAAACGAATTCATCAAATACAAATCTGAGGACAGAGAAGAGAGTAAAGAAAAAGAAAATTGCTGGTGATGAATTTGTTTCTCCGGAAACAAAGGAGCCAGTTGTTGGCGATGAATCTGACTCTTCAAAGTCAGACAAGCCACATTCAGGCAATGATTCTGGTTCGTTAAAACCAGAGGAGCCATTTGTTGAGGTAAAAGTTGAGAATTCTGGTCTAACAATGGATGATGCAAATTTTCCACCATTGTTGAACAAGAATTCAAAATCACCCAAGGACCGTCATGCTTGGGTGAATCTGTTTAAATGAAAAACCTGACTTGCCGGAGATCCCAAGTTGGTAATCGTGGATCAGGAATCGGCATCATTCATAAAATTGTTATTTGTGAATTTTTTTTTTTAAAAAGTGTTAAATGTATACAGGTGATGGACTATGCCGGAACTCCCAGGTTGGTAAGTGTGGAGTAGGTATCGGCATTTATCTTGAAATTTACTTTGATAAGTTCATTGTACAAGTGATACGGAGGTTTGTTCTGACATAGTGATTACTCAAGGTCATTAATTTGAACTTGAAGTAATCTTCTTACAAGTGGTTGAAATACAATATGATGAACCATGCCCCTACAAGTGGTAAAAACAAACTTATTTTCCGGAAAATCATTTTGATTAAAACAAACTTAAGTGTTTTGAAATCTAAATGAGAAAATAGTTTGTTGAAAGGGGGAGTTCTGATTGTTTATGCCAAGTGAGTGGCGATTTGAAGCAATTTGATATCAGTTGTCACGTTGTTTGTATAGTTTATTTTCAAATTTACTAAAATGTGTTTGCATTTTAGGGGGAGTAAAAATTTTAGAAAATCCAAAAACATTTGAAAATTTGAAAAAAAACCAAAAACATGATAAAACCTACTGGCAAAAAGACAAAAACAGTAAAAAATGAAAAATGAGTTTTGTTGTATAAAAGAGGAAATGATAGTAAATCAGTGGACTATCACAACATGCTAAAGAATTAGAAAGTCAAATGTGATAAACGATCTCACTGTGGATGTGTGAGTAGGTTTTTGCACATTTAGTAGATTGTGACAAGATATAAACCTAAATTCAAACTTGCTTATATTGTGGGGAAACATTTCTCGGATATATGGGTAACCCCCGAAATCTTGTTTGAAAGGTCCCTCTTTCTGAGATACTAGGTCTTTATACTCAGTGATATCTGGGGTATTATCCCGGGACTTCTGATTTTGCGAAAGCAATGGCCAAGTCCCCAGAGAATACTTTCCGCTTGCTTGAAACATAGCGCCGCCCTCAGCAAATTGATGAAACAATAAAATTGATAATCATTGTTGTTGTAAAAAAGATCCTCTAAAGGGGACACACCCAAAAGTTGAGTCATGATCTCTCTGCTGAACGGTAGTTCTGACCTGAGCTCTCATGATTCTTCATAATTTATAACCCCTTATAGATATCATCTGTGGTATACTCATCTGTAAGACTGAATATTGGGATCTGGATACGGGAGTATATTCTGAAGTGGGACACGCGATTAAGTTTAAGTGCTTAAGACATTAATATCGTATCTCGAAGCAGTTGAACTTTGTGTGAGAATTTAAGTGGACCAGTATACTGACAATCTAAGTGAATCGTTTAAAACTTAAAATGTTTAAAGCTTAACGGTGTTAGTGATTTGTCTCAACAACTGATATGATCCTCTTATACAAACTCACAAAAATATTGTATGTAAATATTTCTTTACTGCATTTCATTCTATTCAAAAATCCAAAAATATTTTCAGTGTGTTTTAGCATAAATTTTGTAAAATACAAAAAGATTTTCGACAACTGGTGTTGGAGAGCTAATTTTCAAAATTCCAAGTGCTAAACATGATGAACAGATGGTTTGGGAGAGTGTGTTGTTTTTGAACATAAAAGTGATATATCTTCAAGTGGTTCATCAATGATTAACATGGTAAAATCATTCTTTGATTGTATTATTCTTGCAAGAGGTTCATTAGATGGTGAGATTGTTTTACAAGTTATCATCAGAAAATTTACTTTTGGGTAGAGAATGTGCAGGTTATTTGAATGATAGAGAGTCAGGTTCTGATACCTGAGGACTGTGTGATTTCAACATGCCAGACTGCGATCCCAGTATATTGAAAGGGGGAGTCTGAAGACATCCGAGTAGAGATTGTTCGTGAGGAGTTTGTTGATGATAGAGAAAAGAGAAGATAAAGATTGAAGGATACTTACAACGTCAAACATTTCAAAGAAAAGAAGCCCAAAGGCTGATAAAGACTGAAAGTGCGAAGACTCGACACTGAAGACTCCGTCAACATCTGAGGGGGAGTTTGTTGGTGCATCTGTCTGTCGTCTTCGTCTTGTATCGAGTCTTTTATAGAATTGTTTAGATTACGGCACGAAATGTTGATTTCCCACGAAATAGACATGACATTTTCGTGGGGAATTAGAAAATTGTCATTTCATGGGGAATCAGGAAATTGTCATTTCGTGGGGAATCAGAAAATAGCACTTTCGTGGGGAATCAGAAACACTATAAATAGGAGAGTCATCATGTCATTTGGTGGGGAATCAGAATATTGTACCGAAGTGCTGCCGGTATTTCTCGTGCTTGTAAACGTCATTCAATCAATAGAAACAATAGTTTAAAGTGTATTGCTTGCTGAATTGAACTCGGTTTCTTAGTTTCCGCCTCTGAAACTGAGATAAACTCTTCTGATCGACTCATTCGGGTCCCAAATCGATCCTACAAAAGGTTTGTCAAGCTGGTTACTCAAATGCAGATGGAAGAAATACATACAACAAATGCTTCAACAAATAGACAGCTTCTGAATGCTTTACCTTAAAGTTGGGATCATCATGTTGCCATGATCAAGAAGACCAAAGATCTTGCTAGGTGCAGTTTTTCTGAGATGATTTCTCATATCAAAGCCTGTGAGCTGGATGATAAACAAAGGGAAACTAACTATAAGAACAGCATGCTGGCTGCAGGATTCTCTGTTGCTCCCACTTCATCAAACAATAACAATGCGGCTCTCATATCTCAAGGAGGTTTTCAAATGTTTAGTAACTCGACATCTGCTAAGGCTACTCCTACTTCAGCTAATGCTTATTACTCTGGATCTCCTGCTCCTTCTCGTGTTTCTGCTGCTGCATCGTCTAATGCTGCTACTGTCACTCCAACTTCTGCTGCAAAGAATGAGATGATTGCTTTCTTTTCACAATAGTCTAAAGAAAATCTGGATATCGCTACCTCTGTTATAAATTGCTTAAATGCATTTGTTGCAGGAAAAATTGATCCTCCTAAATGGTCTGGAGATGATTTACTTCAGATTCATCCTGATGATGTAGAAGAAATGGACATCACTTGGCAGTTAGCTATGGCTGCTTTCAGAGCAAAGAGATTTATTAAAAGAACTGGTAAAAACAGATGGGATACTGGGTTTACTGGGTCTTCTTCAGTACCCTTTAATCTGCGCTGTTACAACTGTCACGAGGAAGGACATTATGCTCAAAACTGCACCAAGCCACTGGTTAATAGAGAACAGACTTCAGCCCAACCTGTTCCTCCTAATCCAGAGAGAGCTCTTGTGACCACATTGAGCACCACTACTGATGCTGCTGCTGGTGGAAACCCTCAAGCCTTGGTGGTTCAGCTTGATATTAACTTTGATTGGACTTCAGAAATTCAGCGACTGAACATCTCAGCTCCAGAAAATCAAGCTGCTGCAAATAACATTGCTTTCATGACCTCAACTTCAAATGATCAAGTTGTTGTATCTGAGGATGAGATTTCAGCACCTGAGGAGGAGACCTCGGCTGAAAACCTTGCTCTCATAACCCAGATTCTTTCAGCTCCAGTCAAAGGTCTTACCAAAGAAGAGGTACTTTCTGTTTTCTGCACTCCTGAGTGTAGAGAAAGGGTTGAAGCTTATAGAATACACAACGTTGAGCTAATTCAAGACTATCAAGTTATTAAAAATAAAAACTTTACTTTATCAAAAAATGAAAAACTATATAAAGAAAAAATTGAGGCTCAACGAAAAGACATCATCAAACTCAAAGATGATGCAAGTGTAAAAACAGCCCATTTCTTGGATGCTCAGGAGAAAGTATGCATTTTGACTAAAGAACTGGAAGATATCAGAGATAGATATCAAATAAATGAACTCAATATTAAGAAATTTGATTCTTCCAGCAAACTGGTTAAAAATTTGTGTGATCAACAGCTTGCATATAAGAAAAAGAAAGGGTGTGGATTGGGTTACAATCAGGCTCCTCCTCCTTACAATGATAATTACACATATTTACCTATGACTGAGGAGGAGCTGATGAATGAAAGTAAAATGACTTATGGTCTGAAAAACAATAAGTCATCAGTTAATGGCAGACCTGTTTAGAATCCGAAATCCACTTCAATAAATTTTGTTTCTAAAGGTTCAATTGATCCTAACGCTTCGTCTTCATGTGCAGATGAAGTACCTGAAGTAAAATATGGAGATGTACTTGAGAGTGAACCAGTTTATCATTCTGATATTTCTGAAATTTATTTTGAACAAACTAAGTCTGAAATTGCTTTTGGAAAAACCTTGTTTGAGTTGTTTTGTGCTTATGTGTCGTCAAGTGAGCCTGATGTTTCGGGCAAAACTGATGATGTTTGTGTTGAATCTTTGAACAATAATTGTGGTGATGATTGTTTTTCAGTTAATGCGCGTGATTCTAATGTTTCAGTTGATGACAGTGTTACAGGTGAGGTCCCTCAGGGCACATTCAGTGAAACCACTGAAACTCCTTCTCAAGAAAATCAAGAGTATCCTGATTCTTCTACTGAATCTGTCTTAGTGGGCGTCCCTAATGTTGAATCTAGTGGGACCCCATTGGAAACTGTAGATGAAAGCAAACCTAAATCAAATTCACATGATACATATGTTGACGATACATGTGTTGATGAAATTTCAACAAGTCAGAATCGATTAATGTAGAAAAGAAAGTTGAAATAAACAAACAGTCTCCGGAAAATGTTTTTGAACATAAAACTGAAACTGAAACACCAGTTTTTCAAAAGAATGATGATCATAGTAAAAAGGAGGTATCTAATTATTCATCAACATCACATGATTGTGTCAATTCTGATCAGACTAGAAAATGATCAGAAGGATCAAAACGCTTAGAACAGACAGAGGCAAAACAAACTAGAAAAACCAAAACGCCTCATCATTCAAAAACAAACAAAGCTTCTTCAACAAAGTATCAAAATTTCCACACATTGAAACGACAAACATGTTTCAATTGTGGTACTGCTGGACACATTGCCAGAAATTGTGTTCAACTCCCAAGCGCACAGTCTAGGAAGAAGACTGTCCAGAATCAGAGGTCAAGTCTAATCGATCTCGTTGTTGAGAGTCAGTAACGACTGAAAGGTCTAAGACAATGAATAATAACTATCGCAAGACTAAACCCTCTGATCAAGATTGGAATGCAGCCAAATGTAGAAATCAAAATCGACAGAACAATTTTCAAAGAAATCAACATAATGGTTTTGGTAACTACAATTCTAAATGGTCAAACACATTTTGGAAACCCAAAACTAGGGCTCCACAATCTAATACATCTCATCAAGGATCTTTCATGAAAAATCCTTCAAGATTTTTGAACAAAGATAATTAGTTTGGTAAAGGGTGACATACATTGATGCACAAGGAAAACCCAGATCCACCATGGGCTGGGTTCCAAGATCTAACTAATCCCGCTAATCGTGCAGGAACAGTTGTAGAGGACTACCGTGCGACTTTGGTAGATGAATAGTGGTTGTTCCAGGCACATGACGGGAGACTTATCCCAACTGGTAAATGTAAAAGAATTTAATGGTAGATATGTCTCTTTTACGGGAAGAGAATCAGGAAGAATCACGTTAAAAGGAACAGTAAGAAATGGCGTTTTAAGCTTCGAGAATGTTAATTATGTCCCAGAGCTGAAACACAATCTGTTGAGCATTTCACAGATTTGTGATCGAGGAAATTCAGTCCACTTTACAAAGAAAGGATGTTATGTGCTGAAACCAGGTATTTTCATTCCTGAAGATTGGTTTTTGATGTCAGCAGAGAGACGAGGAAATGCTTATGTTATTGATATGAACAAGAAACCGTGTGAAGAACTTACTTGCCTATTCTCGAAGATTTCAGAACATGATGGTCTACTGTGGCATCGTCGCCTTGGGCATGTGAACATGAAGAATCTGAATCGATTTGCTAAAGGCCAACTGGTCCGTGATCTACCAATCAAAGATTTCATGTTGGTGGAAAAATGTGTTGCTTGTGCAAAAGGAAAAGCACATTGAAAGCCTCATAAATCTAAATCTGCACCCTCAACCAAAGCTGTGCTCGAATTACTTCACATGGATCTTTTCGGTCCAGTGAATGTGCTGAGTTTTGGCAAGAAAGCTTATTGTCTCGTAATAGTTGATGATTACTCACGTTACACCTGGGTGTATTTTCTAAGTCACAAGAATGAGACTGCAGTTTTAGTGAAACAATTCGTTACTCTGGCAGAAAATCAAGCTAGTGCAAAAGTGAAGGTTATTCGATCTGACAATGGGACAGAATTCAAGAACGTAACTTTGGATATATTCTGTTCCGAAAAGGGAATAGATCGACAGTATAGTGCACCACGAACTCCTCAACAGAATGGAGTGGCTGAGAGAAGAAATCGTACTCTTATCGAGGCTGCACGAACTATGCTGGCTGACTCGAAGCTTCCTAGCTTCTTTTGGGCTAAGGCAGTTAGCATGGCTTGTTACATCCAGAATCATGCTTTAGTAAACAAACGTCATATGAAAACTCCTTATGATATTCTGGAAGGACGTAAACCTTCGGTTTCACACTTTCGTATCTTTGGATGTCCATGTGTGTTACTACTTATGGACGCTAATGGAAGGTTTGAAGTCAAAGGGGACGAGTGTTTCTTTGTTGGATACGCAAAAGGCTCTGCCAATAGAGTATATAACAAAGTAACTAAAAAGGTCGTCTAGTTGTGCAACATTGAATGGCTCGAAGAAAATGCTACGGACGCTTGAGTTGGACCAGATTGGTTATATGATTATGCTGAATTGTTTAAATCATTTAACATTTTGTCGAGTGTTTCTACAGATGCAGGTGTGTCTACGCCAAAACAACCACTGTCTTTTGGTGATACTGAAGAAGAAGAACAGGCAGAAGGGAGCTTAAGGCATCATACCATTGACCCACCAGGAATGGTTTTTACACAACATCCCTTGCCTCAACAAATGTCTCATCAATCCCCTGAAGGTGCGTAATCTAGCAGAATTTCTTCGAATGCATCTGGATCAGAACTGTTTGCTGATCCCATTCCAGAAGATTGTACTGTTACCACTCTCGTGGTTCACAGTCCGATAGCATCTAATGAGGGGGAGTCAAGCAACATTCACACATCTCAAGACCAGACGAGACTATACCTGAACTTGCCATTCCAACTAGCGTTCGAAGAAATCATCCTATTGAGAACGTGATCGGTCCTATTAATGCAGGAGTTCAGACCAGAAGCCAATCAGGAACCATTAATCTGTGCTTATATTCTAGCTACATTTCTCAAATTGAACCTAAAACCATTGATGTAGCATTGCAGGAACCAGGTTGGGTTGATGCTATGCATGAAGAGCTAAACCAGTTCGAGAAGCTAGGAGTATGGAAACTTGTGGAGTTGCCAATAGGGAAACGCAAGCTTGGAACTCGCTGGGTTTTCAGAAACAAGCAAGATTCTGCAGGAGTTATTGTTCAAAATAGAGCACGATTAGTGGTCCAAGGATTCAGACAGATAGAGGTACTGGATTATGATGAAGTCTACGCCCCTGTTGCCCGACTTGAAGCAATCCGGATCTTTTTAGCATACGCATCCTACATGGGGTTCACTGTTTATCAGATGGATGTCAAGACTGCATTTTTGTACGGAGATGTGAAGGAGGAAATCTTTGTTGAGCAACCGCCGGGTTTTATTCATCCAGACCATCCATAATATGCCTACAAACTTGACAAGGCATTATATGGGTTGCACCAAGCACCTAGGGCTTGGTATGCAACTCTGAAAGAACATCTCCTGGCTCATGGATACACACGAGGCACGATAGACCAGACTTTGTTTATTAAAAGAGTAGGCAAGGACCTGATACTGGTTCAAATCTATGTCGATGATATTATTTTCGCATCAACAAGTGAAGGTCTTTGCAAGAAATTTGAGGGAGTTATGAAAAAGAAGTTCGAGATGAGTGCGCTCGGAGAAATGACACTGTTTTTTGGGTTTACAAGTTAAACAATATTCCCGAGGCATTCTAATTCATCAAGGGAAATATGTGGATGATGTGCTAAAGAAATTTAAGTTCACAGACACTAAACTGGCCGAAACTCCAATGGCAGAAAGACCGTTGCTGACTGAAGATGCAGAAGGATCCCCTTTTGATCAACGACTTTATATGTCCATGATCGGATCATTTATGTATCTGACAGCAAGCCGCCCATACATTATGTTTGGTGTGTGCAACTGCGCGAGATATCAGGCTAATCCTAAAACTTCTCATCTTACTGTTGTTAAACGAATCTTTCGGTACCTTAAAGGCCAACCTCGGTTTGTGTTGATGCACGGGATGTCTGTTGACTACGTTTGTATCAAGTCATAGGACAAGATTGGAGCTTGAGAGTTAAATTAGGGTTTAATGATAAGATTTAGCTTATGTGTACATAGGATATGATAGGATTTCGTTTATATGTACATGTTAGTAGTGATTTCGCTCATTAGGTCATAGGTTTCGCTCATTAGGTCACCAGGAGGTTTCGCTTATAGTGCACATGGGAGTTTCGCTTATATGGACTATCCATATAAGCGAAATCAGCTAGCCTATATATATCTCTTGTGTGATCTTCATTCGTGTACGTTGGAGTGAAACCTTATCATTGCTTGTGTAACGAAACTCTGTCAAATTTGAATCAGAAAGCAATAAAAGAGAAGGAATTGAAAAGGAAAAGCTGTGTAACTTCATTTACGTTGATTCCGCCTTTGTATGTGAAGATGAACGTTCTCAACTGACTATTTAGGGTCGGAACACGGTCCAACAGTTTGGTCTGTGGTATCCGAGGGATTCAAATTTTGACCTGTTTGCGTTTTCTGATAGTAATTTTGGAGGCACTGACAAGGACAGGAAATCCACATCTGCTGGATGTCAATTTTTGGGTGACTGACTCATTTCTTGGCAATGCAAGAAGCACAAACGGTAGCTATTTCCACAGCTGAAGCAGAGTAAGTTGCAACTTCAGCGTCTTGCTCCCAAGTGGTATGGATGCAGCATCAATTGCAGGACTACGGTTTGACTTATCTTAATACTAACTTATACTTTGATAATGATGCTGCCATACAAATTGTGAAAATCCTGTCTTCCACTCAAAAACCAAGCACATTGATATTAAAGTTCATTTTATACGAGACTGCTTTAACAGAGGTCTTATCAAACTGGAGCAAATAACACAGATGCAAATGCTGCCGATTTGTTCACAAAACCTGTCAGTAGTTTGATATTTCAAGTGCTTGTGGATTTTCTGAAAATGATCCGTTTTACTGACTGAGCATGTTTTTGGTGGTTTATAGGTAAATTTGTTCATAAAGTTTTCTATTCTTAGGTAGTTTTTATTTATGCTCAAATTTAGGGGGAGAAAATTATGAAAAATACAAAAACATTAAAAATTTCATAAAAATACAAAAAGAAGCACTGCATGTCATTAGAAATGAAATGAATTTTCACATTATGATGAAGGGCTGACTCATGTAAGACCAGTATCGAAACAGTTTGACTTTAGTATGATGTGTTGGTAGGCTCTATCCTTAAAGACTGGAAACATTGGTTGTTTCTGTTCAGAACTAAATTAGTACATGACCTCAGGAAAGAAAATCACTTGGAATTAGCTCATTTCTATTTGAATGTCTGTATGTTGTCTCGACACACACAATTTTGGTCTAACTCTGAAATCTTCTCTGAAAAAGTCATGTATCTCCTCTGTTTTGCGTGAGCAAAGACCTGGAGGTGCTAGGCAGCGTTTAGCTTATGTTTTGCGTGAGCAAAGACCTAGCTGAGCGTCTGTCGCCCTATAGATCAATTAAACACCTGAAAGAGGCCCTCAAGTGCCCAAAAGAAACCCAAGAAACCTATATCAAACTGAGAAAAACCCAAGAAACCTATATAAAAAACCTCCGTTGTATTACTTGCTTACGTGATAAAACCGGGTTTTACTTGAAAGTTTGAGCAAAATTTGTTGTTCGGAAAAGTTTCCAGTGACCGGAAAGTTCATATCTTCAAGTGTTCTTCAGTAACCTTCAAAGTGTTCTTCATTCTATCAACTTTTTGATCTTTTGTGTAGTGACTGTTCAAGTTGTTGCTGAATTTAAAATTATCTTTTGTTTGAAAATTGTGTTTTTCAAAAGCATGTTGGGTTGTTGAGTTGGTGAGATAGGCATACTCTAGAGTGTACTCTGTCAGAGAAGAGATAAGGGATAAGATCTACTTTTGAAAAATTCTCACCAACTCTCTGTGATCTTATCCCTTTGTTCACGAAACTCCCTGCGATGAAACCCATAGAGTTTCATCAAAGAGAGTTTCGCCAAACCCCCTTAGAGTTTCGTCACTGGAGTTTCATCATAAAGAAGTTTCGCCAAGTTCACCAAAGGTTTCATCATAAGAGAGTTTCTCCAGAAACAACCCCTAAGTTTCGTCACACATAGAGTTTCGCCAAACAATCCCCTAGTTTCGTCATAGAGTGTTTCTCCTTAGGTTTCGTCGAAGCATTGTTTTTCCATAGGGTTTCGTCGAGCATAGGTTTCGTCGAGTAGAAAGTTTCGCCAAGAACAGTGTTTCGTCAAAACTTGTCAAATTTTTAAAAGAACCTTTGCATATCTATCATAACAGTCTGTTTTCAAGTGTGTAACCTGGTCTTCACTTTCATACATCAATCATGAGTTGTACAAGTCCATGGGATTGGAGCACGGATCCAAGACCAGGTGAAGATCAGACTTCGGCAGCAGTTTGGTTAATGAATGTCATGCCTCAACAATCAATTAGTGCAAGTCAATGGGCATTGGTGACGAACCAGAATCAAAGCATTCAAAATCTGTTGATAAGTGAGAGTGAAATAGGTAGCAACAACCGCCCGCCAAAGCTGAATCATATGAATGAATATCCAACTTGGAAAGGTCGCTTCCACACGTATGTTCTAGGGTAAAACACCGAGTTATGGACTTGCTTCATTACGTCATATAACACAGCTCTTGAAGAAGCAGGATCAAATGCGACAACTTTCAATAATATGCAAGAAGCCGACAAAAAGGCATATGATCTGGAGAAGAAGGCGTTTGCTATTCTCACACAAGCACTCCACAAAGATATCTATCATCAATTTGGCTATTGTACCAACACGAAAGCCTTATGGGATGCCTTGGTAGCAAGAGGTGAAGGGAATGCAGCTACAAGAAAGACACGGCATGATCTGTTGAAGAAGGAATTTGAATCATTTCAATTTATGGACAACGAAACACTAAATGATATAACAACTCGTTTTTATCATTTAATTAGCGAAATGTATTCTTAAGGTGTTCGTGCAACTCAACAGGAAATGGTTGCAAGGTTTGCTTATGCTCTACCCCCAAAATGGAGTTCTTTCATTGAATTACTAAAGCATATGGGTAGTCTAGACACTGTCAGTATCTATGAATTCATTCAGAAGTTGGAGCACAAGATTGATGAAGAAATCCAGAAAGCTAAATGAATTCCTGTTCCTCAAAATACCGAAATGTACATCGCAGGTTTTAACTCTTTAGCTAGTTCCAGTTCCAGTTCAGCTCAGCAACCAAAACTACAAACGGAGTTTATGTCAAATACAAGTTCTTTTCCTTTTCCCCAGTCAGCTCCTCCTCCGGTTTTCGATCCAAGTGCATATCTTCCACCAGCGCATGTTATTGCTCAAGTTCACGCTTTTTCAAAACCTCAATTTGATCCAAGTGCCTATATTCCAACACCGTCACAAGCCCAACCACAACCTCAACAAGCTAATTACAGTAACACCTTTCATCCTCAAAACCCCAACACCATCAGAGTTGATACTTCCAATCTTTTAAGAGTCAGTGTAGAAGTTGCAAAGGAACATATGGAACTTCTCAACACTATGTTCAGTGCCTACTGTGGATTGGTTGCAGGTCAAATTGGAAACATTAATTTAACCAATGAAGATTATCAACCAGATAGACCGTTATGAAATGGAGTTAATGGACATCAAGTGGGCATTTGCGAGTGCTGTTCGAAGGGCCAAGGATTTTATGAAATGAACCGGAAGAACTACCTTGGAAAGCAAAAAGGATACGAAGTACGGTTTCGACAAGGATGCAGTCACGTGTTTTAATTGCAGTGAAAAGGGTCACTTCAAGCGGGAGTGCACTTGACCGAGCAAACAAGGCAACCAAAAACCCTTCTGAAGTCAGACAAGTACTTCCAATGCAAATCAAGATAACCGTGAAAGAGGGATAGTAGCTGTGAACAACACCACCAACCGAGTCCAGTCTGGGCCATCAAACACCAATCGGGCTCTAGTCGTTCAAGCTGATGAAGGATGTATCTGGTCAGTACAGTTTGGAGATGGTGATCAAGAAAGGGGAGGAACCGCATGTTATGCAAAGATCATCAATCACATCAAGCATGTTCACAAAGAAGAATTTTCTGACAGTGATGATAGTTCTGGTTATAGCGGGAGTTTGGATGAAGAAAGCTCAAATTCGGGTGGTTATAATTCTGATGTTGATGATTTATTGAAGGAAGCTGAGGAGTTAAAGTGTCAGAAATCTATTCTGATCTAGAAGGCTGCTGTCGCATCAAAGGAAATAAAGAAGTTCTTTTCTGAAGATGGGTCTTTTTCTTATCAGACTGCCTTTATGGCAAATGTCTCAGCCTCATCAAGTCAGGTAAATTCTGACACTCCTACTCCTAGTGTATGTAATATGTGTGCATATTTGAAAGTGGAATCCGAAAAGGTCCATAGTCACAATCAAAGTTTAGTTATTGAGTTGTCTAAATGCAAAGAGGCAAACATGGCTTTAGCTCGAAATGAAAAGGATTTCAAAGAAGTAATCGAAACTTTAAAGAAAAGTGTTTCCGAATTGACAAAAACAGTTTTTAACAAACAAATTGGTATTAACAACTACATTAATATCATTGAGGAAACAAAGAAAGAGCTAGCTGTGGCAAAATGCGAGCATGATGCAATCAAGCTCAAATTGGAGAGTTATTCTAACTCCCGATATGTGCTTGATCACATCATAGAAGCTCAACAGCTGAAGGGGAACAAGAAAGGCGTTGGGTATAAGGCGTGTCCACCCCCTTTGGGACACAACTATACCAAAATGCCCGATGAAGAGGATATGCCTCGGTTTGAACCTAGTGTGCCTCTTGATTATCAGGAAGTTACTACATGATTAGGGTTCAAACCGGATAGTTCCTCGAGTGACTCATCTGTAGAAACATGAAATTCAGCATCGATAAATCAAAGTCCTCCAATCACCGAGGAGTATGATTCGTCTGATGATGAATCAGATGTAAGTGATCAGGATACATCACTTGATAAGATGAAAGGAGTAGAAATTCCAATTGAGAATCATATTCTGTGTGATCCTTCTACTCCTACTGTGCAACCTGTTGCCAAGCAAGTGATAGATCCTGTCAAGGATGTCAAGGAAGTCAAGGAATCTATGTCTGCCATTAAGAGTAATAATGTGTTGTATACTTTGGTCGGTGATGCTAAAATATATTCAGACAAAGATTTTCCAATTAAAAACGTCAATCCATCTTTGATTGATAAAGTTTTTGAAGATAACACAAGTAAGTTTTTGGGAAAGACGATCCCGGGAGTTGTTGTGACTCAATGTGATCCTATTCCAAAATCTGAGGTTAGAAAACAGTTTGGAAATAAAAAAAACCGACAAAGCAACAACCTATTGCTTCTAAGGGTAAACAACCAGAAAGGCGAGCTCAAAAGCCTAACGTTTCTCGATCAAAATTTGAAACAAAAGGAGCTCGTTACCAGAAGAAAAGCAGTAATGTCAAATTTGTAGCATCGAGGGGTACTGATAAAATTGAGACTTTTGAAAACAAATCAAACATCGATTTTGTCCAACAAGTCAAGATTTTAAAACGTAACAGTCAAAACAATTACACTCAACATACAAACGGGTGTGATGAAAAGGCAAGTACCTCAGGTTCTACAGGTTCAACATTTGTTCGTTGATCAGATTCTCCTAAGTTTGTTGAATGGAGAACGGGTTTTAAGTGTGGGGAGTTTGGACACATCATTAAAAATTGTACAAACACTCCCAAAGAGAAATTTGTTGAGAAAGCACCACCTGAAAAGGTTCACCCACAACGTCGTCCTATTTCACCAAAACATGATAAAAGAACTGTTAAAGAACAAGAAACTAAACAACGACGTCAAAATGTCAAGGCAGTTGAAATGGCTTTAAAATATGAAGTCAAATCTGTTAAAAGGGAACCAAGTTCATCACAAAATTTAAAACCAGAAATTTCAAAATCTTTTCATAAGAGTCAAACTGGTAAACAAAAACAAACTTGGAAAGCTAAAACGGGTGAAAGTTCAGGGGGAGGTGTTGTATTTGAAAATCATCAGGAAATTGAGATCACATTTCGTGATGCTCAGGGTCGACCCAAGACCACTAAGGCTTGGGTCCCCATCCCCAACTAATCTCTAAATGAGTGTGCAGAATGTTCCAGGAGGAACTATTGATAGTCTTAGGATTGTTGATAGTGGGGCGTCCATGCACAAGATTGGCGACATGCGGCTCCGAAACATCATCATATCTAGGAGTTGTTGCCTGTGATGGAGAGAGAAAAGGAAAAGAAGATTGTCTGATGAAAGAAATTGATAGCTTCGACAAAATGGAAATCAATTCAAAGTTTGATTGTTAAAGGCTTTAATCGGGTCCCAGGATAGATTCAATCAAAATGTACGCACCTGCAGCACGTCTGAAGTTCAAAATCAACAAGATGAACGTGCAGATGTGCGGATGCCTTGGCGTGGATTGAACAACCGCACACTACTTCTGAAGGAGAAAGACGAAGACCTTCGCAGGTGCAATGTGGAAGACCAGCCGGACCCGGAGGTTTATGATCTTGTTGCTGTGAAGAGATTTCTCGGTTAATTGAAGTAGCTGAAATATCAACCTTGAAATCCACACCGGGTGGATATCCAGTTTGGGAGAGCACTCAAATTCCTGTCAATGCATGAAGCAGTTGCAGGATACGGTTTTAAATTTCTAATCTCTCCTATACTTGTCGATGTTTAAGCTGATTTATGAATTATTATCATCTCGTACAGCACTCTTTAACTAGACACGTTGATCTCCAATATCACCTCACACATGATTGTTTCAATATGAAACTCGTCAATCTTGTCATGGTCCGCATCGCTTACCGACGTGCCAACTCATTTTTCAAAAATTCGATAAATCATTTCTGATTAAATTTATTTCGGTAAACGACATTGAGGTAAAACATGAGTTAATCCAACATCGGAAAATCATTTTTTGTAAATACCGTTGTGTTTTTAAAATTTATAATATTTTGTTAATTTTAGGGGGAGTAAATCCAAATTTGAAAAATTCAAAAACATCGAAAAAATTCAAAAACACAAAAACAATAGAAAAACAAAAATGAGTTTCATGGCGAGCAAAAGAGAAAATGATAGTACATCAGTGGTCTGTCCAAACCTCTTTAAACCTTAAATGAAAAACGATAAGTAGCTCTATATAAGATGTATTGGTAGGCTCACAATCATTTTAAAGTGTGCAGGGTGATATAAACCTTAATCGACTGAAGACCAGGTGGGAACCACTCATTGGCATATGGTCTTAGTACCGAAATTTCGTTTGAGAGATTGCCGAGGTTCTGAGATATTCGGTCTTTATGCTGTCTTATCATCTGGGTATCATGGTTGTATCTTTTACCGAAAAATAACGGAGATAAAGTCTAGATCTTCCATAATACTATACATACGTGTACATATTGCATTCGACCTCAATAAGTGATAAACAATCACATGTCCCAATCAATAAGTGATAAAATATCACATTTATCCAGGACTCAAGTTCGTCTCTTTGCTGTACGTTAGTACTGACCTGTTCACGGACTTTCTCATGTGCCCTCATGCATACGAAAATCAAGTTCCTCATCAATAAGTGATTCTATCACATAGGGCTTGTTTTCAATTCAAAAATATGTGAGTATATCACATTCTTTTATACGGTCAAACAGATGATAAACGGCATACTCACCGGTAAGATGAACTCTCGTGCATACCTTGATACGGGAATGTGTCGTGTGTAGATGAATACCGGTCGATAAGTATAAATTATACACAAATCGTATCTCCTCACCATGATTACATCTGATAAGTTGAGCTTATGTGGACAATATCGCAACCCCCGATCCCTTATTTGTCTCGGGAACGGGCGGCCGCGAGCCAGTTTCGGTGGTATCGTGTGTCATCTAATTTAGCAGCGGAAATTTTCATCAGAACCGTAGTTAGGAAATGTTTATTAGAGTAAAACCACCATTTATATAAATAAACATATTGGGATAAAACCCAAGTTTTTATTACAAGCTGATTTACAGGGATAAATCCCATTTTATTTGAATTAAAACGCCTTCTTTATTGAGGTAACTTTTATAGCCACTTTTCCAAGCCTTCAGTGCTGTCCAGCTGGCTTCTAATTGGCTTTCACATTATGTTACCTGAAACGCGTTTTAAAAACATTTGTCAGTGGGATATACTGGTGAGTGAATCCCAGTTTAATCAAGAAACATTAATTTAATTTAAACAGTATTGAAAGCGATTACAATGTTTATATCTACACAATTACTCCTTTAGTACTGTCAATCCTGACTTGTGGGTATTACACATTGGCTAACTCATTGTCCAATGGTAACGTATTGTCATCCCGACTTACTACTCACAATGTAGTACATTTTGTATACAAAACCCCAACATACCGGCAGTAATTGAAGAATTACAAAGACTCAATCACTGCTAAATTGCATTGTAAAATAGTTAAGGTTTTGTAAAAACTGTTAACAAAAAGGAGATTACTCACATTGCTGTTTTAGATTTTTCTTAAGGGTTTCCTAGTGATAATCTAAAATTTACACAAAATCACACGTGTTAGTATAATAACCCATTTTAACATTAGTAATACCCTCCCCGAGACGGCATTCCAACGACTACGTCGGGCAGAACCACGACAGCCGTTACGGAACCCTAGATCAATCGGGCAGCGTATCTAATACGTATCCATGGGTTATAATACTTACAACGGAGCAGAACTTCGCTAATTTGGGGGGTTTAATATCCGCGTATTATGCCTACTATTCAGAAATTTGCTTAAGAAAGAAAGAAATGAACGAATTCAACTGAGATCCGATGCGTTCTATTTATAGTTGTTGAGTTTGGCTTTGTCGCGGCCCGCGTAACATAAGGGAAGGGCCTACGTGGCCCGTGTTGACTCCAGGTCAACGTGTAGCCCATCCGAATCACTATGTAGGCTCGACATGTGTTGGGCCACGTGGCCGCACCGGGATGCGCCACAATTTGGGACTCTCGCTACCCGCGTTAACTAACGGAGGTCTTACGCGGCCCGCCTAAGCTTAAAAAAATCAACGAAATCAGGTCTTAACCTTTATACCGCTCGCGTAAGGGTTGGGGTGGGTCCTACGCGGCCCGCCTGAGCCTAAAATTCAATTTAACATTAGCTGTCTCTACTAGACATTCTTGTGGTAGTTTAGTTAATGACGGATTAAGGAGTTTGCAAAATGATATATTAATAAAACTTTGGTTTGCACTAGAGTCAAATAATACTTTAGCAAAGACATCATTAACTAAAAACGTACCAGCTATGACGTCTGGAATCATCTTGGCTTCATCTGCAGTCAGAACAAATGCTCTAGCATTTTTAGTGTTCTTGTTGTTTGCAGCTGGGGCTAGTTTTGGATAGTTTGGTCTGATATGACCTTTTTCTCCACAGTTGTAACATAATCCATTACTGGATTTCTTCCTGCAGTTTTCTTCCTTATGTCCTGGCATCTTGCAATAATTGCAAAGAGTAGAGCATTTTCCCGAATGCTTTTTCTTGCATACCTTGCAGAAAGGTGCAGATGTAGAACCCATATTCCTACGGTTGTAATTTCCAGAACGGAATTCTTGAGTAAGCCTCTGTGCTAGATTTTTCCTCTGGTCTTCTTCTCTAGTACGGACTAATTCATCTGTCAAGGTGTTGGTTAGTTCTACAGCTTCTTCTATAGTTTAGGTCTAGCTGCCTTGACTACATGTCTAATCTCTCCAATTAATCCCCAGATGTAACGGGAGATTAATACCGGCTCTGGTGAGGTAAGGGTTGGTAC
The DNA here is from genome assembly GCA_030545235.1 of Helianthus tuberosus. Lineage (NCBI taxonomy): Eukaryota > Viridiplantae > Streptophyta > Magnoliopsida > Asterales > Asteraceae > Helianthus > Helianthus tuberosus. The sequence goes on along the minus strand of CM060377.1, from coordinate 53,358,821 downwards.
TATTCTAGCATATTCAAAGAATAACTTTGTGTACCCCTTACTATCCACTCCATTCATCCTAAGGTTTAGGAATTTGTTTGCTATTTGTTCCTTTTCATTAGGAGGGCAGAATTTCTTTTCTATCATATTCTTAAATTCCTCCCATTCCATGTTGTATACCCTATCACTTCCTCTTGATTGGAGGATAGTGTTCCACCATTCTAAGGCTGAGTTCTTAAACAGATTAGAAGCAAACATTATTTTGTCCTCTTCCGCACATTTGCTTATTTTCAGAACAGCCTCAGTCTTCTCTATCCAGCGTAGAGCTGTAATGGGTCATTCATTGCCCGAGAATTCTATTGGTTTGCTGGAGCAGAATTCTTTGTAAGAACAACCGTAAGACACGGTTCTTCTTCTTTTGGGAATGTGCACTTGAAGTACGGGTCCATTGTTCACGTTGTGTTCTGGTTCAAATGGTCGCTTACTGCTATGTTTACTTTTATTATTCGCTTCTTGAACCGTTTAAATAATAAATGTCATTGCATCTATAATTCCTTGTGCCACTATGTGTTGAACGACACTATTATCCATTTGGTTTCCATTGTTATTGATGCTTGGATTCTCATTAACCACGTTAATGTTACTCTGGTTATCGTTATTCAGATTTCCTTGATTTCCTTCGTCGGCCATCTGAATTTTAAACATTTACCCCGTATTAATATCACAAAATAATATTTAATATAGTCAATCACATGACATGCATTTTTACCAAAAGCGTCGATCATTGCGACTTTACTCTATTCATATACTATTATGCATCTATTACACACTAGTACTGAAATAAAAATTACAATACCAACAGAAATAGAATTACACTAATAGTAATAGGCATCCGTACACACATATTTTATTTTATTTTATTATATTATTATTATTACTATTACCGTCTCTACCATCATATTCACGGATATGGATTCATCCAAAAATCCATATTGCGCTCGTCGTATTTCCATACGAGTCACTCTCCCACCTGTCGCATTCTCTCGCTGCTTTCTAAAATTTCCTCATCAAAAGTCCTAAGTTCTTGTACGTTTTCTGCACTCATTGGGGGTGCAGGTTCTAGGACTGGGTTCGGAATCTGGGGTGCGGGTTCCTGGTGTGGGGGTGTAGGTGCCTGAAATTGGTAAGGATCTTCTAAGATTTCCCTAATGTATTCATCGTGGAAATAGGGATCTAAAGTGTCCAAACCTAGATAAGCTCCTACGTTCTGCATGGGTGTGTCTTCATGTATCGGGTAACGTTGCACATAGTCCCTAACGTCATCCCACCAGGGATCGTAATTTGGGTCTAGGGGGTTTGGTGCTGGTACCCTAGGTATTTCTTCTGGATTAAAGTCATGCATCTCTACTTGGTTTTCAGGGTTTTCTATCTCCATGGGTTGGTCAGGGATTGGTGGCTGTGGTTGAGGTGCTATTATTTGCTCCAGATTTGGGTCAGCCGCAGTAGTTGCTAGGATGTGGATGTTGGTTATACCCCTATTTATCATATCCTGGGCATAGGCATCTGTCTCTCTCTAGGCTGCTGCTAGTGCTCTCTGGTCTTGTAACTTTTTCATACGCTTCCTACACTCGTGTACCCCTCGACTGAACCAACCCCTTTTTTCTGAGGAAATGGCTCTTCTGACTGAGCCTTAAATACAAAGATTCCTTTTTCCATATCAGCAGAGTGCCCTGAGAGGGTAGGCTGAGAAGAGGAGGTGCCTTCACTTCTAGGCGAACCAGACAATTGACGATACGCGTCAGATGGTCCTTGGTCGCTCATACTGTAAACTAACAAATAGTCAAATAACACATAACAAATAAATACAGTTATGCACGTATTTCTGTAATTTATTTCCTAACAGATTAAATTTTGATGTCAGTGGAACACTTCTGTGGCTGAATCAGTGGCTTGGCTCTGATACCACCTTCTGTCGCAACCCCCGATCCCTTATCTGTCCCGGGAACTGGCGGCAGCAAGCCAGTTTCGGTGGTATCGTGTGTCGTCTAATTTGGCAGCGGAAATTTTCATCAGGACCGTAGTTAGGAAATGTTTATCAGAGTAAAACCACCATTTATATAAATAAACATATTAGTATAAAACCCAAGTTTTTATTACAAGCTGATTTACAGGGATAAATCCCATTTTATTTGAATTAAAACGCCTTCTTTATTCAGGTAAGTTTTATAACCACTTTTCCAAGCCTTCAGTGTTGTCCAGTTGGCTTCTAATTGGCTTTCACATTGTGTTACCTGAAACGCGTTTTAAAAACATTTGTCAGTGGGATATACTGGTGAGTGAATCCCAGTTTAATCAAGAAACATTAATTTAATTTAAACAGTATTGAGAGCGATTACAATGTTTATATCTACACAATTACTCCTTTAGTACTGTCAATCCTGACTTGTGGGTCATATTACACATTGGCTAACTCATTGTCCAATGGTAACGTATTGTCATCCCGACTTACTACGCACAGTGTAGTACATTTTGTATACAAAACCCCAACATACCGGCAGTAATTGAAGAATTACAAAGACTCAATCACTGCTAAATTGCATTGTAAAATAGTTAAGGTTTTGTAAAAACTGTTAACAAAAAGGAGATTACTCACATTGCTGTTTTAGATTTTTCGTAAGGGTTTCCTGGTGATAATCTAAAATTTACACAAAAGCACATGTGTTAGTATAATAACCCATTTTAACATTAGTAATACCCTCCCCGAGACGGCATTCCAACGACTACGTCGGGCAGAATCACGACAGCCATTACGGAACCCTAGATCAATTGGGCAGCGTATCTAATACATATCCAGGGGTTATAATACTTACAACAGAGCAGAACTTCGCTAATTAGGGGGTATAATATCCGCGTATTATGCCTTCTATTCAGAAATTTGCTTAAGAAAGAAAGAAATGAACGAATTCAACTGAGATCCGATGCGTTCTATTTATAGTTGCTGAGTTTGCCTTTGTCGCAGCCCGCGTAACATAAGGGAAGGGCCTACGCGGCCCGCGTTGACTCCAGGTCAACGTGTAGCCCATCCGAATCACTATGTAGGCTCGACATGTGTTGGGCCACGTGGCCGCACCGGGCTGCGCCACAATTTGGGACTCTCGCGGCCCGTGTTATCTAACTGAGGTCTTACGCGGCCTGCCTAAACTTAAAAAAATCAACGAAATCAGGTCTTAACCTTTATACCGCCCGCATAAGGGTTGGGGTGGGTCCTACGCGGCCCGCCTCAGCCCAAAATTCAATTTTTTTATTATTTTTATTACTATTTAATATATTTGAGGCCCGTTTTCACGTATGGGGTGTATTTTTGGACATTTTAGAATATTTTTAAAATATATTAGGGTGTCGGAAAAATAATCGAGGGTGTCGGTTTTATTTAGGATTGTTATAGACAACAATACCGATAATCGTTATAGGATGCTTATCTAAATGCTAATTAATTAAACAACAAGAGCGTTTTGGCGTGACCGTACACTGATTTGATTCTCTTACCCTCGAAACTTGCAAAAAGAATGTCTGTAAATATTTATTTACTTCTTTCAGTTTCTGCATCTTTGTATATATTTATTTATAGCTTTCCGTCTTTACATTTCAAAAGTAAAAAAGACCAATAAAGATTTTAGGTGTGTTTTAATCTAAATTTTATAAAAGCCAAAAAGATTTTGCTTCTAGTTTATTTTTGATTGACCGATGTTGGAACTCGAGTCTATCCAATCCAAAATCCTGATTTTTAGCCAGAAAACTATTGCATCTTCATAAACGGTCGAAGTTGACAGATTTTGAAAGTTAATGGATTAAAACTGACATTTTCTAAACTTTCAAACTGTTGTCGGTCGGTGTTTGATTGAGATTTGATCTCACATGTGTTGTTTGTTTAATTTGTCTATATTCCAAGCGTTTGTTCTCATTACGCGTTTAGCTTTCTTGCATGTGCAGATGTTACATTCAATCCAGCTAATGGCGAAGAGAACGTGACAGAAGACGAGCTCTATAATGAAGACACGACATGAAGGCACTCAAAGGATAAAGATGATCGAGCTGCCGATGACCCTTCATCAACACCACAAGGATCTAAAGATTCGAAGATCAAAAGATTCACGAGCATAACTTAATGGAGAGTTTATGTTAAGGGGGAGTTTATTAACGCACTTCCTAAATGAAATGGGGAGTTTGTTCATACACTTTCTACTTACGACACGTGAAGACCTTGAAGATCCTCCGACATGAAAGACATGGAAGACGAACCATCACGAGCAGCGTCCAACGGGGAGTTTGTTGATACATTTTGTGTGGACGCGGCACGTTCGGTTTGACACTATTATGGAATGAAGACCAAGTCGGATATCCTCCTATCCAACTTGGCTCCGACAAGTTTGTCTCGTTTGTAATGTAGTGTATAAATGAACAATGCATGTTGCATATTGGTTATTATGATTGTTTGTGTGTTTATATAGATCTCAGCAAACTGTTAACAGTTTGCAGCATATCACCTTGCAGCCCTCGACGAAACTTGGAGTTTCGTCGTTAACATGAATGGCGAAACTCCCTTGTGCTGAAACTCTAAGTTTCACCATGATGAGTGACGAAACTCCCTAGGGTTTCGTCAACTGTTGAAGTTTCCTCATAGTCCTTTTTAGTTTCGTCGATGCTTGTGACATGCTGCCTATATAAACACCTTCTGGTTTCAGTGTGAAACTATGAGAGCATACCCTGTCTGAGAGTTTAGTGTCAAACTGTGTATGTATCTGTTTGATCATTGTTCTCATCTAATCAATTGACTGTGATTCATTGGTTATTCTGTGCTTGTCATACTGTCTGTGTTTGGTTTGGCATCGTCACGGGGATTCCGCACTCGTGACTGTGTTTGTGATAAACAAGTGATTTGGTTTCGTATCGATCCTCCGAGAATCGGGACCTACAATTAGGTTTAAACTAAATTGGTTACTTACTAGTTGAAATTGTAGGATCGTGTACGAACCCGAATAAGTCGTTCAGAGGAGTTTTACTTCGTTTCAGGTGCGGAAAACAAGAAACAAAGGTAGAAACAGCTAAATCTTCACTTTAAACACTGATTGTATTGATCTTATGTTGTTTACAATCAAACCTCACACCGGCAGCACTTCGGTATGGAAAACAAGGACCCGTTAACTGATTTCGCCCTGAACGACTATATATAGTCGTCTTGATTCCGCTCGAAAGACATCAGAACCAGTTGGAGCGGAATTAGAACTATTGTGATTCCGCTCGAAAGTGTCAACATGACATTTCGGGCGAAATTAGACCTAGGAGCGAAATCAGCATTTATACAACATAAAAATTGACATTTCCTCGTTATACATGCCCAGATCTATACAATCTAGTCTAAGACTCGATACAAGACGAAGTCGACAGATGCATGCACTAACAGACTCCCCCTCAGATGTTGACGAGTCTTCAGTGTCGAGTCTTTTCATCTTCAGTCTTGATCAGTCTCTTGGCTTCACTCTTTCTCTATCAGCATCAACAGACTCCCCTTAACAATGTGCTGGTATTCCTTTAGTTCATCAGCATCATCTGCTTCAGGATCGTAATCTGACTTTCACAAACTTCACTTAGTCTTCAGGTATCGGAAAACCTGGCTCTTTAAAACACAAGCTTGTCAGGATCGAATGGCCTGGCTCTTCCGGAGGTTGTTCCAAGATCGTAACCTGGATTTTATCCAACTCAGGTATTCTCAGGATTGATAAATCCAGCTCTTCTATAATCCTGCACAATCTCTACCTCAAAGTAAATTTTCTAAATTTAACAATTCAATGTATGCACTAACACTGACTCTTCCTCAAAAAATAACTCAATAATCTTGATGAACCGTTTTTTAAAATTTGTTCAAAACACATTTGATTTTCAAACATATACTTCTTTTCACAAAAATGTCATCATGTTTAGCACTTGGGATTTTGAAAATCAGCTCTGCAACATCAGTTGTCGAAAATCTTTTTGGATTTTTCAAAAAAATATGCTAAAACACACCAAAAATCTTTTTGGATTTTTGAATGTAAAGAAATGTAGTAAAAAATATTTACAAACAATATTTTTGTGAGTTTTGTGTAAGAGGATCATATCAGTTTTTGACAAGTCACCAGTACCGTTGAGCTTAGTTACACATTAAGAATTAAACAATTCACTTAGATTGCCGATATACTGATCCACTTAAATTCCCACACAAATTTCAGCTGATTCAGGATATGAGTTAGATGTTTTAAGGACTTAAACTCATTCATGTGTCCCACCTCTTGAATATACTCCCGTATCCAGATCCCAATATTCAGTCTTACAGGTGAGTATACCACAGATGATATCTGTAAGGGAATAAATTATAGTACGAAACCATGAGAGCTCAGGTCAGAACTTCCGTTCAGCAGAGAGATGATGGCTCGACTTTTGGTGTGTCCCCTTTAGAGGATCTTTTGTTTACAACAGCAATGACTATCAATTTTATTGTTTCATCAATTTGCTGAGGGCGGCGCTATGTTTCAAGCAAGCGGAAAGTATTATTCGAGGACTAGGTCAGAACTTCCATTCAGCAGAAGTCCCGGAATAATACCCCAGATATCACTGAGCATAAAGACCTAGTATCTCAGAAAGAGGGACCTTTCAAACGAGATTTCAGGGGTTACCTATATATCCAAGTAGTGTTCCCCACAAAATAAGCAAGTTTGAATTTAAGTTTATATCCCGAAAAAGCTTACTAAATGTGTAAAAACCTATCGGCATATCATCAGTGAGACTGTTTAACGCTATTTAATCATTACATTTCTTTAGCATACTGTGACTGTCTATTGATGTACTATCATTTCCTCTTCTTTGACACTAAAACTCATTTTTGAATTTTATCATGTTTTTGCCTTTTTCAAATTTTCTAATGTTTTTGGATTTTCTGAAATTTTCTACTCCCCCTAAAATGCAAACACATTTCAGGAAATTTGAAAATAAACTATACAAAAACTTGACAACCGATATCAAATCACTTCAATTCGCCATCCACTTGGCATAAACAATCGGAACTCCCCCTTACACAAAACTATTTTCTCATTATGATTTCAAAACACTTAAGTTTGTTTTAACCAAAATGATTTTTCCGGAAAATAAGTTTTGTTGGTTTTACCACTTGTAAGTTAGGGGTTTGATTCATCACTTTGTCTTTCAAATACCACTTGTAGGTATGGTCCAATCAAGTTCAACCTAATGACCTTGATTAACCATTTGTCAAAACAAACCTCTGTACCAATTGTAAGAAAATCAAGTACAACTTAATGTCCCTGATTTATCTCCTGTAGGAATATCACATCTACACAAAATCATTTTACCAATACGGATGCCGATTCCTGCTTCACACTTACCAACCTGGAAGCTCCGACAATTCACATTTATCCTGTAAAAATTTAACTATTTTTAAGATTCAATCACACAATCAATTACTAAGAAAGATGCCGATTCCTGATCCACGATTACTAACTTGGGATCTCCGGCAAAGTCAGATATTCAAGGGAAAAGAATTTCCACCCAAGTCTGACCAACTTTGGGTGGTTTTAGCTCTTTTAGCTCTTGTTTAGTAGGGATGTAAGTTGCCTTTTTAGTTGCATAAAAATCTTTAACCCCTTTTACTTTCCCATCAAGCATTTTCCCAAAACTTTTCTTAACATTTCCATTGAAAACTTTCTCGACATCAAACTCTTTCTTCTCGGAATAAAATTGATCTGAGATTTCAACCTTACCAACTTTCTGTTTAACTTTTTCAAACTTCAGTGATGGAAACTCATCATCATTCACTGAAGGTACTTCTTTCACCTCAACCTGTGGCTCTTCTGGCTTTGTGGAACTAGAATCATTGCCGACTTTCTCTTCAGACTTCTTAACAACCCACACTTGGTTGTTCTTGGCTTTTCTTTTTGTAAAAATTCTTTTTAGAACACTCACCAACCTCATAAGTTGAGTTTTCAAAAATTCTGAATTTTTCGGTTGGTGGTTCAACATCAACAACTATTTCTTTCAATTTTTCAGAAACTCCCTTTTTAGTCTTAGCATTTTTCGGACAGTTCCATGCAATGTGACCAGCTTCATGGCATTTGAAACAGGTTCGAGTCTCTTTTGGATGAAAAACTCCAGTTCCATTCCTTTTCTTCTCAGCAAGAAACTCCTGGTTTGATTGTTTCCAGAACGGTTTCTTCTGTTCTTCTTCTGCACTTCCTCCTGAAACAAATTTTGTTTTTGTTTTAGAATTTTTCTCATTTTTATAATTTTCTGGTGGAATAAAACCTAATCCTTTCTTTTTGTAGCTACCATTATGGTTTGGTTTATTTTGAACACCAGAACCAGAATTGTAACCCTTTTTTTCTTGTTTAATCGTTGTTGTACTCTTGAAGTGTATTTTTTTAGGTTTTCCAGTAAGATTTAAATCTTTTATTTCAGAAATCTTAATTTCTGTCATTTTGAAAACCTTTTTGATCATTTCAAATCTAACACTTCTTATTAGAAACTCTTTGTCAGAGTATAATTTGTCAGAATCATTTAAAGTGTATGCTACTTCAAATGTTTCATCATCCAAATTTACTTTTGATAACAAAAACTCTTCACTGTATGCCCGTTTAACCGACGATTTTGGACTGTTGACTGACGAACTTGAAACCCCAGACTCGGACTTTGACTCAGACTCCTCATCTGTATCCAACACCTGATCGAACACCTTTTTGATTAACTCAGACCCATGATCAGTGTCAGACGAGGTGAACGTTACGTCAATATTTTCTGGTAATTCATCAGTTGATTCGGTTTTTAACTTTATATTGACTGCTTTTTCGACTTGCTCCTCATTTGGTTTTCTGGGAGAATAACCTTCCCAGATTGGAGGCGGACACTTGTTATAGGTAACATTCGATTTCTTACCAGTATCCTTCTTCTTTGGCTTTTGATCATCTTTAAAGGCTTCAACACCTGCAACAGTCGGATAAATTCGATCAATAAGATAATCAGAACTAGAGTAACTTTGTAATAAACGTCTGATTCTCTCATTCTCAATTCTCTCGGTCTCCAACTCTTGCTTCCACTTTTCACTTTCTTCGATGTAAAAGTTAATAGCTTTCTGCTTCGTAATCAATGTTGCATTCATCATCGTCAAAGCATTTTCCCTTTCAGAGTTTGTCTTTTGAAGACCAGTTACTGTTCTGTTCAAAACATCATAAGATTCTTTCACGTAATTTAGATTGAACAGTAATTGCTCTTTCATCTTCTCAAGCTCAGCCAGCTTTTCAATTTTTTCTGCACATTCCTTGCAAGGTTCCAAACACTTAGTGCAAGGCTTGATGACTTCCACAATCTTTTCAACTTCTATTATCTTCTCAACGTCAACAACTTTTTCTGCTTCAATCATCTTTTCTGCTTCACCTACCTGCACAGTCTCAACAGTCTCCTCAGCAACACTTTCAGACTTCATTTCTTTTTGTTCTTTTGCAGCTCGTTTCTCCTTCAGTTTCTCCAAGCGATCTGCAAAATAAAAATGAAAACATTCAGGAGAGAGATGAGTTTTAGCAACATTAATATGTCGTTCTTCTTCATCATCACTACTATCATCAGTCGGGGTTTGATCAAACTCAACTGATTTGTCAGAATTATCATCCGAAGAACCAGAATCAACTGGTGTTTGATCAAAAACAACTTCCTTTTCTGAACTTTCATCACTTTGTGAACTTTCATCTGAACTCTATGAGCTTTCTTCAGATGCAACAGACTTTTCCTCCACATTCTTCACAGTCTCACCAATAGACTTCATCAATGTAGTAAACATATCTGGTTCTTTCACAATCTTAGCAATGAATGCTTTAAACTCTCCTTTTTCATCTGCAAACATATCCCAGCTAAAGCCTTTAGGTAATTTTTCATTATCTTGATTGATTTGGCATGCTTTGCTTTCGGATGATATGTATTTGTTCCAGTTAAAATCCACCAGACAAGCTCTCTTTGAATCCTCGATCACTTTTCTACCATGAGCCACCTGTGGTTCTTGCTGTTGTTGCTGACCAACTTACTGATATATGGCTTTCCGGTAATAGTCATCTTTTCCGAACGGATTCTTTACATCACTAGCTTCTCTGTTCTTGCATTCCCTCTTGAAATGACCTTTCTCCCTGCATCGAAAACAAGTAACTTTAGATTTATCAAAACCTAAAGTAGACACATGTGCATCAAGAAAGTCATTTCTTCCAGTAATCAGCTTGAATTTTTCAGCTCTTTTCAGAACGCTAGCTAGACACCATTTGATGTCCATTAGTTCCATTTCTTCGGCGTCTATCTGATCGTAATCCTCCTTTGTGAGCATAGGATTCCCGATCCGCCCTGCGACCAAACCTTCATAAGAGAGTAGTACAGAACCAAGTAAAGCCATGTGATCTTTCGCAGTCTCTTCAGAAAAACTTTGACCATCTGGAAGATTCAAAGCAATATTGCATTGTATCACATAACCACTTCCACTTTTCGTACTTTGAGAACTGAAGCTTGAAGTTGGACTCTTTGGATTGACACTTGGGTATGAAGAGAAACCATTACTGCTTTTAGGACTTTGATCAACATTTTCAGTAGAATCTCCAGCACTATACGCAGTTTGTATCTTTGGGCTTCTTTCAACTTCTGGAACACTGCCTTTGTAGTACATTTTTACATCCTGTTGACCACTTGGACTGTTCATCCTCGCTATCTTCTGTTGTTCCAAATCTTGACCCTCAATCTTCTCGATAAACTGAGAAATTGTTAACCCATCATAAACCCCAGTGTTCTTCAGAATCATCAAATATGTGCCCTATTCCTTTTTTGGTAAAGCGTCAGCTAACTTGTCTACCCATTGTTCACGATCTTTTGTTATACTCAGCATCGACATGGATCGCACTAAGTGGCAATAACGTTCAATTAGCTTCTTTGTATCTTCACCCCGTAAACTGCTGAATAAATCAAACTCTTTCTTGAGCAATGCCTTCTTGCTCTTAATCATGTTCTCACTACCTTCAAACTTGACTCGAAGAGCATCCCATATTGATTTTGAAGTCTTGTCATGTTGAAGCAGTATAAAGATGTCTTCTTTGATTGCTTGCTGAAGTAGACTAATCATCATCTTTTCAGCTCTGTACATTTCTCGTTCTTTGTCATTGAAATCCGAGAGTTCTTTGATAACTTGCAGATCAGTACGTGGTAAGACATACTTCTTCAGAATACACTCCCACGATCTAAGATGATTAGCTTGAACCCAGTTTTCGAAGCGATCCTTCCATCCGTAATATTCTTCAATGCTCATTAATTTCGGGGGTTTTTGTGTTGTTTCGGTTTCATTTTCCAAATTCATGTTTTAAGCAATCGAAGCTGGAGTAACCGAAGATGTAGCGAACGCGTTGTAGAAATCTTCACTCATAATGACGTATCACGTGTTTCAAAAATAATAGCTTTCGAGCGGAATTAACTAAAATCAGGTTCGAGCAAAATAACAAAAAACTTCTGGAGCGGAATCACTATTTTAAGTTTGGAGCGAAATCTAATAATTTGTACACTGGAGCGAAATCAGAAAATAGTTTGGAGCGTAATCTCTGGCTTGTTAACTTGGAGCGAAATCACAACCAATTTTGGAGCGGAATCAACAGATTGGCAGCCAGGAGCGAAATCAAGAACTTTTGGTTGTCTGGAGCGGAATCAGCAATCAATTTGGAGCGAAATTAGAAAAATGGTCTCCTGGAGCGGAATCAACCACTTATCACGAGCGAAATCAGGAATATGTTGAAGCTGAGACACTTTTTGGAGCGGAATCAGGAACTAAACAATTCGAGCGGAATCAATTCGGAGTCAATTTTGTCCATTTTTAGTCCGTATTTGAACATGAAACTTTCAAGGGTTTGTCTATGTTCAATATTAACTAGTCTGTGAAAATTTGAAAGAGTTTTGACCGGTAAATCTCGTTCTGATGAAGAAAGAAGGTGTAGAAGCAAGAAATTTCGATGAAATCCAGCTAATCTCTGCAGAACTCCTCCTCCTGAGCTCTGATACCAATTGTTGGATCGTGTACGAACCCGAATAAGTCGTTCAGAGGAGTTTTGCTTCGTTTCAGGTGCGGAAAACAAGAAACAAAGGTAGAAACAGCTAAATCTTCACTTTAAACACTGATTGTATTGATCTTATGTTGTTTACAATCAAACCTCACACCGGCAGCACTTCGGTATGGAAAACAAGGACCCATTAACTGATTTCGCTCTGAACGACTATATATAGTCGTCTTGAATCCGCTCGAAAGACATCAGAACCTGTTGGAGCGGAATTAGAACTATTGTGATTCCGCTCGAAAGTGTCAACATGACATTTCGGGCGAAATTAGACCTAGGAGCGAAATCAGCATTTATACAACATAAAAATTGACATTTCCTCGTTATACATGCCCTGATCTATACAATCTAGTCTAAGACTCGATACAAGACGAAGTCGACAGATGCATGCACTAACAGAAATCCAAGCATTAGTTAAGTGTTTTAGTTATTAGTTATTTGTATGGGGTGTTATGATGTTCGGGAATCATAACTAGCTTGGTAATGTTAAAACAGAGCTTCTAGTGTAAATTTGATGTTTTGGGTAGTGTCCGGTTGTTCGGTTGGTTACTGGTTCGTTAAGGTGCTAAACTATGCAGTTTAGTGTGCTTTATGTACCCGTTTGTGACACTTTCAATTCCCGACACATATGAATGCATTCAGGACCATTTAACCATGTTTCTGCATGATTTTAGATTGTTTAAATGCTGATTTTTGCTGAATTTGGCAGAGTTCAGCACTTTGGGTGAGTTTTAGGCACTTTCTAGCACTTAAACTATCACTTAGAAAGGCAGTTTTGTGATCCTTACTTTCCTACACACTATACTAGTGTTGTACCTGGTTTCTGGCTCATTCTGTGTCTCAATGCACTGTCTGTCTATGTGCTGAGTTCTGTCAGCATTTTCCTGATTTATCAGATAACTGTGCTAACTATGTTTCGTGCATCATTTGAGTCAATAAAGCTCTCATGCAATCATGTCATAACATTTAGCAATATATGATGCACATGTATGTATATGGCAATAATCAGTAAGCAGTTAATTGCAATTCAGCACAGTCATTAAGCACTAATCATGGTTTAATAGTTGTACGGATACCTGGATTTTTTACAGTTGTCACATTCTCCCCATGTTAAGAAAATTTGTCCCGAAATTTTAAGCTTTACTACTAGCTGCAGGGGTATTAGGGAATAAATGCGGGTATTTTGCTTTTATGTGGTCTTCACGCTCCCACGTAAACTCTGGGTCATGATGTGCGTTCCATCTAACCTTAACAAGCTTAACACTACTCCTCCGAGTTTTGTTGACTTTCCAATCAGTAACCTCAACGGGTTCTTCGGTAAAGTGGAGTGTGTCGTCAATGTGAATTTCGTCAGTAGGATTGACCACTATTTCTTGTGTCGGACTCTTCTTCAGATTAGATACATGGAATGTATCATGAACACCATTAAGTTCTGCAGGTAGTTCCAACTTATATGCCACAGGACCAATCCTTTCCAGGATTTTGAACGGTCTGATAAATCGTGGGTTTAACTTACCACGCTTCCCAAAGCGTGCCACACCTTTCCAAGGTGAGACTTTCAACAAAACCATATCACCCACTTCAAATTCCAAAGTTTTCCTTCTTTGGTCCGCATAGCTCTTTTGTCGATCGTGAGCCGCCTTGATGCGCTCTCGGATCTGCATGATCTTATCTGTCTTTTCTTGGACCAATTCGGGACCAACTAGCTGTCTATAGCCTGCATCTGCCCAGCATAACGGTGATCGGCACTTCCGTCCGTAGAGAGCCTCGAATGGTGCAGCTTGAATGCTTGTATGGTAGCTGTTGTTATAGGAGAACTCAACCAAAGGTAGGTGAGTGTCCCAACTGCCACCCAAGTCCATTACGCAAGCTTGTAACATATCTTCAAGTGTCTGAATCGTTCTCTCACTTTGACTGTCCGTCTGTGGATGAAATGCGGTAATCAGATTCAACTGTGAACCAAACTCTTCTTGAAAGGATTGCCAAATCCTTGACACAAATTGTCCGTCTCTATCTGAAATGATTGAGATAGGCACTCCATGACGTGCAACTATCTCTTTTAGGTACAGCTCAGCTAGCTTACCTGTGTTATCCTTTTCTCTGATAGGCTGAAAGTGCGCAGATTTTGTTAACCGGTCCACGATTACCCAAATCGTATAATGACCTCTGGGAGTCTTTGGAAACTTCGTTATGAAATCCATTGAGATCTGCTCCCACTTCCACATGGGTATCTCAGGTTGCTGCAGGAGACCTGAAGGCTTCTGATACTCGGCCTTCACCTTGGCGCAAGTCAAGCATTTTCCAACATAAGTAGCCACATCGCCCTTCAGTCTTGGCCACCAATAATAATCCTTCAAATCTTGGTACATCTTATCCGATCCTGGGTGGATCGAGTACCTTGATTTATGAGCTTCATCAAAGATCACATCTCTAAGACCACCAAAGAGGGGAACCCATATTCGTCCCATGAAACAAAAGGTTCCTTCCTCCTTGGGTACCAACCGGTTCTCCATCCCACGGAGATATTCATCCTTAAGGTTCTCCTTATTAAGAGCTTCTCTCTGTGCAGCACGAATGCGCAACGAGAGGTCTGTCTGAATGATCATCTCTAAAGCCCAAACCCTTATGGGCTTAATCCTCTCTTTTCAACTTAAGGTGTCTGCCACCACATTCGCCTTTCCTGGGTGATCTTTGATTTCGCAATCATAATCGTTTAGCAACTCAACCCATCGTCGCTGTCTCATATTGAGCTCTTTCTGGTCGAATATGTGCTGAAGGATCTTGTGATAGGTAAAGATCGTGCATCAGGTGCCATACAAATAATGCCGCCAAATCTTCAAAGCAAACACCACTCCGCCTAATTCCAAATCATGTGT
Organism: Helianthus tuberosus; assembly: GCA_030545235.1. Lineage (NCBI taxonomy): Eukaryota > Viridiplantae > Streptophyta > Magnoliopsida > Asterales > Asteraceae > Helianthus > Helianthus tuberosus. The sequence continues at coordinate 53,343,802 of CM060377.1, read as the reverse complement.
GGTGTAATTCTTCTCATGAACCTTCAACTGGCACGAAGCATACGCGATAACCTTCTGTCGCTGCATCAGAACACAGCCTAATCCCTGACGTGAGGTGTCACAGTATACCACGAAGTCGTCGGTGCCTTCGGGTAGGGATAGAATAGGTGCATCGCAAAGCTTGTTCTTAAGCAACTGAAAAGCTTCTTCTTGTTTGTCTCCCCATTCATACTTCTTATCCTTTTGAGTAAGGGAGGTCAGCGGTTGAGCGATTTTAGAAAAATCCTCAATGAATCTGCGATAATACCCAGCTAAACCTAGAAACTGACGGATATCGGTTGGCGTCTTCGGAGTTTCCCAATTCTTAATCGCTTCAATCTTGGTGAGATCCACATGGATTCCATTTTCATTCACTACATGATCAAGGAATTATACCTCACGCAACCAGAACTCACACTTCGAGAACTTAGCGTACAGTTTCTCCTTCTTGAGCAGCTCTAAAATGGCTCTAAGGTGTTGTTCGTGCTCTTCCTTCGTCCGCGAATAAATCAGAATATCATCGATAAACAAAATCACGAATTTATCGAGATATGGCTTGCAGACTCAATTCATCAAATCCATAAATATTGTCGGCGCATTCGTCAACCCAAATGGCATCACTAGAAACTCTTAATGTCCATGACGAGTCCTGAAGGCAATCTTCGGTATACTCTCTTCTTGAATCCACAGCTGGTGATAACCGGATTGAAGATCGATCTTGGAGTAATAACTCGAACCTTGGAGTTGATCGAAGAGATCATCAATTCTCGGCAAAGGATACTGATTATTGATGGTTAACTTGTATAGCTCTCGGTAGTCAATGCACATGTGAAAGCTACCGTCCTTCTGCTTGACAAATAGAACTGGAGCTCCCCAAGGCGAGAAGCTTGGTCTAATAAATCCCTTGTCCAAAAGCTCCTGAAGTTGCGTCGACAATTCTTGCATCTCGGAAGGCGTAAGTCGATAAGGTGCCTTGGCTACATGTGCGGCGCCTGGAACCAAGTCAATACGAAACTCGACTTGTCGTTGAGGCGGCAATCCTGGCAAGTCTTCGGGAAAGACTTCAGGATATTCCCTTACCACAGGGATATCTTCCAGCTTTGGCTCTTCGGCTTCTTTATCCACGATGTGAGCCAAAAAGGCAACACATCCTTTCTGCAAAAAACTTTTGGGCCTTCAAACAACTGATAATCCTTAGAGGCGTATCATGCCTTTCTCCGTGCATGACTATCGTTTCTCCATTCGCGATCGAGATTCGGATGATCTTCTCGTGACATATGATCTCAGCTCCGTTGCTCGACAACCAATCCATTCCAATTACCACGTCAAAGCTTCCCAGCTCAACTGGCAGAAGATCAAGCATAAACTCATGCTCTCCAAGTTCTATCACACAACCTCTAATCACTTCATTTGCTTTTACTAGCTTTCCATTAGCTAGTTCTATTGAATACAGAATATCTAACTTACTGGCCACTCACCCAAGTATATCCTTAAATTCTAAGGACACGAAGCTATAATCGGCACTGGTATCAAATAGCAGAGATGCAAAATGTTGGTTGATAGGGAACGTACCAGTAACTACGTTTGGATCTTGACGAGCTTCCCTAGCCCCAATGTTAAAAATTCTTCCTTGAGCTTGATTGTTCTTTGGGCAATCTCGCTTGAAATGCCCAACATCTCCGCAACTAAAGCAACTTTGTCTGTTTCCAGTACCACCCTGATGGTTGTTTTGGTTGCGGTTTCCATTACCAGCTTGGCTTCCAGAACCACCACGATTTCCATTACCTCCTTAATTATTGTTTCCACCTTGGTTTCTGTTGCCATAACCGTTGCCACCACGGTTTCCGTTGCCATTACCATTTCCTCTCTTACCATTATTCCCACGACCAACACAATACCAGCATGTCTCTTTGGCATGGCCAACTTTTTCGCATATTTCACACTTTCCAGCTCTACATCGTCCAGTGTGATGAAACTGACACACATCAAATTTGGGCAGGGTACCCCTATACCCTTTTCCTCTAATCTCAACACCAGTAGCAGCAACTTGTGCTTCAACACTGGTGGATTATCGTCTTTACGCTTGTTGGCATTACTGCTCGCACGAGTACCCTTCTTTAAGTTTGAGAACTTCCTTTTGTTCTCTACTGATGACTCGACATGAGTCTCCTTCTTCTTTCCTTCAGAGTTTGAAAACTTGTTCAGCCTAATCGCTTCTTCAGTCAATGCTACGCTCAAGTCAATGGCTTCAGTGATCGTTGGGGGCTTCGAAGTAGTCACCATGCTCATAATTTGGGGTGCCAATACCCAAATGAAGCGTTCAACTCGCTTGAACTCCAGTTCTACCATGTAGGGGACAACACGAGATAGGTCATGGAATCTCTGTACATACTCAGCAATCTTTGGTCCATCCATTTTCAGATTCCAGAACTCGGTTTCCAACTTCTGAATCTCAACCCTTGAACAGTACTTCTTGTGCATCAGTTCTTTAATCTCATCCCAAGTCATAGCATACGAAGCTTCCTCTCCTAGAGTCTGAACCTGAAGGTTCCACCATGATAGAGCTCCGTCTAGGAATAGTCCAGAAATGTAGGTGACCTGGTGCTCTGGCGTACACTTGCTCATTCGCAACACAGAATCTGTCTTCTCAGCCCATCTAACGAAAGCCAAGGAACTGGTTGTATGTACAGCCTGTACAAGCAACATCATTCACATGAAGCATTAGCAAAAGCACACGGAAAGTCCTAACGTATCGTAATGTGTCTTAAATGACTTAAACATTACCGTGAGGTGGGTTATTTTCTGAGGTACCTCCACTATGTTCAGAGCGCAAGGCCTCATGTAGTGTGATTGCTTGTGAAATCCATTCTTGCAGTTCTGCCTCTGTTGTGGGCAACTGATTGTTCCTTCGAGGAGGCATCTTCTATAAAGAATATTGTATAGGTCAGGTCTTATTTACATAATTATTAGTTCTTATGTAATAGGGTTTGTCATAACAAGTAAGCATGCAATCATGACAATCATAGCATAAACAAGTAATTTAACAACGTCTTTAATGAGAACATTACGATTGAGCTTTCATTAATCATCGACCACAAATATTGTTACATGTTTTACAAATGTATCGTATCAAAAGGGAACACAGGGTCACACTACCCTTGTCCAAAATGTCTATCAATCTACCATGAGTCATACAGTCAAAAGGTGGTCTCCAAAAGGCTTCACTAGCTCAGCTCAAAAGTGGTGCTCTCATCAAAAGCAAGCTACCTACATAAAACCAAAAACCGTCTATGCTGATGGTGGTGGAGGAGGAAGTGGAGGAACAAAAAGCAAGTTGCGCACATGCGCAAGCTCCTCCTCAAGCTGATAAACATGACATAACAGATAACTGATCTGCTGCTCAACGGTAAGAAATCGAGTATCAAACCCTGGAAATGGAGTAAGAGGTGCAGGAGGATGCAAAAATGGGGACGGTGATGAACGAGGGGGTACAAAAGTAGGATGACACGGACATGGCAAAGGTCGGGGTGTCATCTCAAGCTCAAAAATCCTGCGACTTATGATCTCATACTGAAGCTGTAAGGATCGGAGTAACTCATCCCGTGCATAACCAATAAAGTGCGAGGGATGGTAGGGATCAGATATCGGCATGGTGTACGGTGGGAACTGTCACACCCCGACCACGTAAAACAACAAAACGTGGCGGAAACGTCGGGGAGTGTTGTAACAGAATTAATTGTTTCAAATCCATGGCAATTAAAGTTTCGTTTTATTCATAAATCAAGAGAGTTACATTGTCTTAAACAAGAAACAAAGAGTACATAACATAATTTAACTAGTTCTTGCTTTGTTTTAAGTCACTAAGGCACAGGTCCGCCTAAGTGTGTCTCGATCATCTTATGCAACAGCTCCTGAAAACACATGTGAAAATAGGTACGTCAGCATAAAAATGCCTGTGAGATACATAGGTTTTGTGAAAATAGGATTCATGACTTGAGTTTAAAGAAAATGTTTAATAAAAAGTAGCCATGAATCTTGTTGAGTGTTTCCTTTCATAAATCATTTGAAAAGTGATAAATAAACCAAATGATATAATTGTATAAAAGTATAATGTATAGTTAAGTGAATAACTATGTAAAATGAGTTTGTATAAGTTATGTTATTTGTAAAACGATGTTTATGTGAAGATGTGTTGTAGATGTAATATGTCTAAACTGAAATGGTTTAAATAACGTTACAATATGTAATACCATAAAAGCACTTATATATAGGAAGTACCAGCGGCGTATCCACCATGTTTTTATTGTATTACACATCGCCTCGTTACTTAAATCACTTACCCAAACAACCACCAAAATGTAATGTTTAACAATTGTAAAAATGTTTATGTATTGTCAAATACGGTTCAACGGTTACAAACGGTTCACATAATCAAATGGTTACAACGGTTCACATAGTCAAATGGTTACAACGGTTCAAAATGTAATATAATGTGTTCATATGCTGGATGAGCATATGCAACAGAATTTGTAATGTAAAACGATGTGTCCATATGCTGAATGAGCATATGCAACTAGATGTAATGTAAAACAATGTACTAAGTATGCTAAATAAACATACGCAGCAGGAAAAGTCATGTAAATCAATGTGCTAGCATGCTCAGTCAACATACATAGCAGAAATGTAAAGTAAAACAATGTACTAAGTATGCTAAGTAAACATACATAGCAAGAAAATGTAATGTAAATCATGTACTATAAGTGTACTAATGAACATAGCAAGTATATGATGTGAAAACAGGAAAGCATGAAAGTAACAAGTAGGCACATGTGTTTCACCCCAAAACAGTTTGAAAACAGTAAAAGAGGGGTCTATGTACTCACTTGAGATTGCTCAATAGACTTTAGATATCCACCAAGCAAAGCTAGCAGATCACGAAATCAAACGACACCTAATATAGGTAACTACGTTAATAAACCAGACCTAAATCACAGGATCGGATAGAATGAGGGTTTGTAAACCAAATGAGTATAAGAACTCATTTAGTATGGTTCAACAAAGCCTACATTCTAAAATGAAACCTAACCAAAGTGCTTACAACCCATTACGACCCGTTTAGGTAGCTTATGCTACTTTAACGCGTCGTTCGCGTGAAACGCGTTCGGAACGCCTAACTAGTCCTATGATAAGTAAAATATGCCTTAACATGTCTAATATTGTTACCAAATCAGTTTAGATATCAAAAGTTATGTTACATGCGCTTAATATGAATTGTGGCGTAAAAAGGGCATTTTTGTCATTTACCTAAGGCATATAAACTACCTATCATACAACTATTTAAACGAAGCGACCATAAGGTATAACCTCAGAAGGTTATTCCCTATATACTATGGTCACCTAAAGTGTTTGGTCGGATCCTAATGATCGACCAAACGGGTCGGGTTCGAAAGTGTAAGCGATTGTTTAGATCGCTTACCTTTACGACCCTATAAAAGCACTAAACTAAAAGTGACGAGCTAAGCATGTTAAAACATGCTTAACTAAGTTTAGAAAACAGTTGTGGTATCAAAACAAACGGTTTTGATACCTAAGAGTAGTTTGGTTACAAAATACGCAATAATGCGCATTTTGGCCGAAACTACGACTCGTCACTGAGCCTAGATAACGTGGTAATCAGTAGGTATAGTCACTAGGGACTATAACCATCGTGATTACGTTCACGTTATGAAGTTCAAACGAACTTCGCATTGACCATAAACTGGTCAATGCAGAAAGTCAAACAAAGTTTGACTTTAACGCTAAAACGAATGAAAAGAACGAAAGAACACTTACAAAGGGTCCCCGCAAGCTTGATCTTCCAAGTAATCTCAGGTAGGAAGTGCATAAACACAACCACTTAGAGAAAAACTCAGAATTCAAGTGGGTTTTGCAAGTGAATGGGTTGGGTATTTATTGGATTTGGACCACCGTTAGGATCGTTCCTCGTAAACCGTGATTTAATCTTGTCCCTACATTTGTTGCAACACTAAGGTAACTCAAATTGGCCCCCCCATGATCAGGTATCAACATGTGGAATTGAGTTGGGAGTGTATAACAGCTGTTAACAGCTATTTAAATAGATTAATCTAGTCTGGGAGGGCCTCACGGCCCACGTAAGACATACACAAGTCTTACGCGCCCCGCCTGGGGTCCTGATCCGAAAACAAGTTTCAAGAAATGACAGTTTTGGTCCCTGTTGGTGTTTAAGGCTCATTTCGACACGTTTAAGGCCCGTTAAGCCAACTTTAAGGCCCTAAAATAATGCCTAAACATTGTGGCCATGAAACATGCTTAAAAATATGTCGGATATCGGTTCGTTTGGTCGTATGATCGCGATGTTCGCTAAATTACGACGGAATGCGCATAAGAGCGAAAAACGATCCAAATTGCGCGATGAATGGATTTTTCTTTTGCTAAACACTAGTATAAAATATTTCGATGCTTACATAAATTTTTGGAGGTCCGGATATATTCAGAACGTAAGATATGCGTGAAATTGCAAACTTGTGCACTTTTTGACGCTTTTAGTCCCTGAATGACCCAAAAGTATATTTTAGCACACCGAACCCTTCCAAGCCTATTTCTAAGCTATGTAAAGGATATTTATGGTATGTTTAACTTATGGTCATGTTCCGAATTGTCTGTTACAGTTCAAATTGGCATACTTTCACAGTTTGTCGAATTTAGTCCCTGTAAGCGAATTAACTTGATTTTGCCATACCAAAGCCTTCCAAACTTATTTATAAGTTATTTAAGGGTTATTTAAGGTATGTTAAGCATATTTTGATGTTCCGGAGTGTTCGTTGCATTAAACTGGTTATATTTACGCATCAGTGCGCGTATAACCTTCCAGAAAGCGATTTAAAACTTGAAAACGAACAAGAATTGATATGTGCAAAAGATACACATATTGATACCAATCCCAAGTATGAAATACAATATTTCATTGGTTTGGTATTTATTTGATGGTCGAAGTGACACAGGTGTCACAGTCTCCCCTACTTTAGGAAATTTCGTCCCGAAATTAATTCGTAGGAGTCTGTCTGTGACTTTGTTAAATGACCCTCAAAAATAAGCAAGGCATGATCTTGTCATTTTCCTCAACGGATATTTTTCAAAAGCGAAAATGAACGAACGGATTCTTTTTCCTCAACGGGTTCTTCGGAAATGGAAAATGAAGGATTTAACTAAACGGATATTCATTTCCCTCAACGGATATTCTTCAGAAGTGAAAATGAATGGATGATTCATTTTCCTCAACGGGTTCTTCGTCAGAAACGGGATTGAAGGAATAATCAATGGATATTCATTTCCTCGACGGATAATCTTCAGAAACGAAGAGACGGCGTCATTTTCAACGGTTGCTTCATCAGAGTTGGAAATTAAGGATTAAACAAACGGATATTCATTTCCTCAACGGGTAATCTTCGGAAATGAAAATGAACAGACGGAGTCATTTTCAACGGTTGCTTCCTCAGAAATGGAAATGAAGGATTAAACAAACGGATATTCATTTCCCTCGATGGATACTCTTCAGAACGAAAATGAACAGACGGAGTCATTTTCCTCAACGGGTATTCTTCGGAATTGGAAATGAAGGATAAATGGATATTCATTTCCTCAACGGATATTCTTCAGAAGTGAAAAATGAATAGCTAGTTCATTTTTCCTCAACGGATGCTTCATCAGAAATGGAAATGAATTGGGTTAATGACAGAACTTGCTGTGATTTATGTGCACTAAATTCCATAATTATGTATGCATCCATAATTACGTAATTCCTTGCACAGTCCGCACAGTTTGTTTTGTAATGTTTAGTGGAAGAAAATCAAACCTGATGATGAGGGTGACTAGACTACCATAGGGTCCTGACAGATGATCTTTTTAATTAGACCACCAAGGAGTCCTTTCCGCTACATCATCACATGATATTCCTAACCAGATTTTCGGATCAATCTGTTTAACTAGACTACTCAAGGGGTCTAATTATAGAGTAGTACTTCATAATCCAAGGGACTTGACTACAACGTAGAAGTCCATTAAGGATTTTAGGTAGTACCTTTGGGTATCCTACTATGAATCCCTTATACGAAGATATGGAAGAATTCTACGAGGATTTGGATAACATAAATTGGATCACACAAAACATAAAAGAGAACACATAAGCACTTAATCACATAATTGTTATTTTGTTATTGATTGTTAATAACTTGGCGTCTTGTACTTCGTTTTCCTTGGAAGAAACGGGTACTTAGGATTTTTGTGGAAAACGCAAGAGATCATAAAGTGGAAGAAAGTTTGGGGGTGGTCTGTTCTTCAAGGAATACGGTTCCTTGATTGTTGGTATTGTAGGGGATACGTTGTTTATACATGCCATCACATTTGTACATTGCAATGTAAAATAAAAGGATTTATTTAAAAACAACAACAACTGTTTCATGGACCTTGACAACAAAAAAAATACATAAGGCTTGATTATTTCTAAACAACATTGTCTTCTAGTTGGTCCGATGCTCATCCCTGCACTGGATTCGCATTATCAAGCTTTGGGCAGTTTCTTCGGAAATGGCCCATCTCGCCACAGTTGAAACAAGAACCTGGTGGAAAATGACCTTGAGCAGGATTGTTGCCAGCTTGATTCGGTACAGCTGTTGTTGGACAAACCCTCACTGTGTGACCTATAAGTCCACAAACTTGGCATGTGCGGCACTTCACACCAGCATGATGGTGAAGGTTACATTGATTGCACAAGGGTGTTGTTCCGTTGTATGGCTTTCTAGCAGGGGGTTGAGCTGGTTGGTTGGGGACAACTTGATCATTGTGAGCGAGCACGGTGAAGTTCTGAGAAGCCTTTCGCTTCTTTGACTTCTTAGGAGATCCAGTCTGTTCATCCATGGTCTTTGATTCCTCGATTGGCTTCTTGTCACCCTTTCGAAAAAGTTTACTTTTCCTGATTTGAGATTCAGTCAAGGTTGCAGATAGCTCAATGGCCTGTCTAACTATAGTAGGGTTGCTACCAGTCACAATGTCTTGTATTGAGTCAGGGAGGCCATCAATGTACTTTTCAATTGCCTTATCCAAAGGCATGACCATGTTTGGGCATAACAGACTTAACTCCTCATAACGGTCCGTGTAGGCTCGATGCTCACCGTTATCTTGCTTCAAATCATCAAATTCCCTTTCTAGAGCCCTTAGCTCATGACGATGATAGAATTCCTTCATCATAAGAGTCCTAAGCTCGGCCCAAGTCTGTGCTAAAGCAACCTCAACACCACGGTCTCTCATCACCCCGTTCCACCATGTAAGAGCCCTCTTCTGAAACACACTGGAAGCAAACTCGACCTTGCGATTATCAGGACACTGAACGTGACGAAACGTACTCTCAGTGCTCTCGAACCATTGTAAGAGCCCAGTTGCTCCTTCAGAACCACTAAACTTGAGTGGCTTAGCCGAATTGAAACTCTTAAAATTGCATGGAGCATTATGGTTGTTGTTGGCTTGGTTCAGTTGAGCAATCAGATTTGGGAAAGCAGCAGCCATTTGTTGCGCGATGATTTCCGCCAGTTCGGCATTCGCTATCTGATTGTCGCGTCGAGGAGGCATTCTAAGGGAGGGAAACATGAAAGGAAACGAACGAGACGATTAGATGAAAAGGATGAGGTGTTACAATATTTGACAAAAGCAAAGGTGGTTGCCATTTGTCTGTTACCACAAGGCAAACAAACGACACATTGTGACTAATCAAAGTAAATGGGTCAAAATGACGTATCGCGAAGACATGCTCGCCTATAAGTGAACACTCACCCCAAGAGTTCCCAGGTAAGAGTGACTGGTCCGATTATGTGGATTTGTACGAACACTCTAGCCTTAGACAGAAAACCCAGGGTACAGGCATTCACTCTTCCAGTTCGCACGTATTCGCACTATTTAAGACCCAAAACTTTGGCGATATTTTGAAACTCAAAGGGGTTCAAAACCTAGTAATCAATCATCCAAAAACAGATGATTAATTTTCAAAGCGGATTCGGAATTGATGTTCTCGTTGTGGTTGTTGCCTAAAGATAGGCAACAGTATTGTTTTATGACTAAACGCAAGTAAACTCGCGTTAGGGTCCTAGGAAGGTTATAGTCTAGGTCAAAGCATTACTAATAACCTAATTCCCTATAACCATTGGCTCTGATACCAACTTTTCTGTCACACCCCGACCACGTAAAACAACAAAACGTGGCGGAAACGCCAGGGAGTGTTGTAACAGAATTAATTATTTCAAATCCATGGCAATTAAAGTTTCGTTTTATTCATAAATCAAGAGAGTGACATTGTCTTAAACAAGAAACAAAGAGTACATAACATAATTTAACTAGTTCTTGCTTTGTTTTAAGTCACTAAGGCACAGGTCCACCTAAGTGTGTCTCGATCATCTTATGCAACAGCTCCTGAAAACACATGTGAAAATAGGTACGTTAGCATAAAAATGCCTGTGAGATACATAGGTTTTGCGAAAATAGGATTCATGACTTGAGTTTAAAGAAAATGTTTAATAAAAAGTAGCCATGAATCTTGTTGAGTGTTTCCTTTCATAAATCATTTGAAAAGTGATAAATAAACCAAATGATATAATTGTATAAAAGAATAATGTATAGTTAAGTGAATAACTATGTAAAATGAGTTTGTATAAGTTATGTTATTTGTAAAACGATGTTTATGTGAAGATGTGTTGTAGATGTAATATGTCTAAACTGAAATGGTTTAAATAACGTTACAATATGTAATACCATAAAAGCACTTATATATAGGAAGTACCAGCGGCGTATCCACCATGTTTTTATCGTATTACTCATCGCCTCGTTACTTAAATCACTTACCCAATCAACCACCAAAATGTAATGGTTAACAATTGTAAAAATGTTTATGTATGGTCAAATACGGTTCACACGGTTCAACGGTTACAAACGGTTCACATAATCAAATGGTTACAACGGTCACATAGTCAAATGGTTACAACGGTTCAAAATGTAATATAATGTGTTCATATGCTGGATGAGCATATGCAACAGAATTTGTAATGTAAAACGATGTGTCCATATGCTGAATGAGCATATGAAAGTAACAAGTAGGCACATGTGTTTCACCCCAAAACAGTTTGAAAACAGTAAAAGAGGGGTCTATGTACTCACTTGAGATTGCTCAATAGACTTTAGATATCCACCAAGCAAAGCTAGCAGATCACGAAATCAAACGGCACCTAATATAGGTAACTACGTTAATAAACCGGACCTAAATCAGAGGATCAGATAGAATGAGGGTTTGTAAACCAAATGAGTATAAGAACTCATGTAGTATGGTTCAACAAAGCCTACATTCTAAAATGAAACCTAACCAAAGTGATTACAACCCATTACGACCCGTTTAGGTAGCTTATGCTACTTTAACGCGCCGTTCGCGTGAAACGCGTTCGGAACGCCTAACTAGTCCTATGATAAGTAAAATATGCCTTAACATGTCTAATATTGTTACCAAATCAGTTTAGATATCAAAAGTTATGTTACATGTGCTTAATATGAATTTTGGCGTAAAAAGGGCATTTTGGTCATTTACCTAAGGCATATAAACTACCTATCATACAACTATTTAAACGAAGCGACCATAAGGTATAACCTCGGAAGGTTATTCCCTATATACTATGGTCACCTAAAGTGTTTGGTCGGATCCTAATGATCGACCAAACGGGTCGGGTTCGAAAGTGTAAGCGATTGTTTAGATCGCTTACCTTTACGACTCTATAAAAGCACTAAACTAAAAGTGACGAGCTAAGCATGTTAAAACATGCTTAACTAAGTTTAGAAAACAGTTGTGGTATCAAAACAAACGGTTTTGATACCTAAGAGTAGTTTGGTTACAAAATACGCAAGAATGCGCATTTTGGCCGAAACTACGACTCGTCACTGAGCCTAGATAACGTGGTTATCAGTAGGTATAGTCACTAGGGACTATAACCATCGTGATTACGCTCACGTTATCAAGTTCAAACGAACTTCGCATTGAACATAAACTGGTTAATGCAGAAAGTCAAACAAACTTTGACTTTAACGCTAAAACGAATGAAAAGAACGAAAGAACACTTACAAAGGGTCCCCGCAAGTTTGATATTTCAAGTAATCTCAGGTAGGAAGTGCATAAACACAACCACTTAGAGAAAAACTCAGAATTCAAGTGGGTTTTGCAAGTGAATGGGTTGGGTATTTATAGGATTTGGACCACCGTTAGGATCGTTCCTCGTAAACCGTGATTTAATCTTGTCCCTACACTTGTTGCAACACTAAGGTAACTCAAATTGGCCCCCCATGATCAGGTATCAACATATGGAATTGAGTTGCGAGTGCATAATAGCTGTTAACAACTATTTAAACAGATTAATCTGGTCTGGGTGGGCCTCGTGGCCCGCTTTAGACATACACAAGTCTTACGCGCCCCGCCTGGGGGTCCTGATCTGAAATCAAGTTTCAAGAAATGACAGTTTTGGTCCCTGTTGGTGTTTAAGGCTCATTTCGACACGTTTAAGGCCCGTTAAGCCAACTTTAAGGCCCTAAAATGATGCCTAAACATTGTGGAAATGAAACATGCTCAAAAATATGCCGGATGTCGGTTTGTTTGGTCGTATGATCGCGATGTTCGCTAAATTACGACGGAATGCGCATAAGCGCGAAAAACGATCCAAATTGCGCGATGAATGGATTTTTCTTATGCTGAACACTAAAATAAAATATTTCAATGCTTACATAAATTTTTAGAGGTCCGGATATATTCAGAACGTAAGATATGCGCGAAATTGCAAACTTGTGCACTTTTTGACGCTTTTAGTCCCTGAATGACCCAAAAGTTTATTTTAGCACACCGAACCCTTCCAAGCCTATTTCTAAGCTACGTAAAGGATATTTATGGTATGTTTAACTTATGGTCATGTTCCGGAATGTCTGTTACAGTTCAAATTGGCATACTTTCGCAGTTTGTCGAATTTAGTCCCTGTAAGCGAATTAACTTGATTTTGCCATACCAAAGCCTTCCAAACTTATTTCTAAGTTATGTAAGGGTTATTTAAGGTATGTTAAGCATATGTTGATGTTCCGTAGTGTTCGTTTCATTAAACTGGTTATATTTACGCATCAGTGCGCGTATAACCTTCCAGAAAGCGATTTAAAGCTTGAAAACGAACAAGAATTGATATGTGCAAAAGATACACATATTTATACCAATCCCAAGTATGAAATACAATATTTCATTGGTTTGGTATTTGTTTGATGGTCACAGTGACACAGGTGTCACAGAAACCGTCTGAATGGCTCATCAATTGGTGTTGAAGTAAAATGAGCAGAAGGTGCAGACTGAGGTATGTGGGGAAATGCAGCTGAAACATGAGGATCGTGGCCAGGCTGCTGGCTAGAAGTGCCTTCCCCTGGACGGGGTGTGGGTATATCCTGCAAGAAGACAATAGGCTGGTCGACACGGTGTACATCAGACTCCTGAGGTGCTCTCCCCAGTTGAGTCTCTGGGTGAAAAGGAGCAACGTCAGTAGGTGCAGGTGCAAGTAGGGGAGTGACTGGCTCAATAACAGGAGGGTCAGTGGGTGCAGGAACTGGATCTGGCATGAGTGGTGCAATGTCAGGTATGCCAAATCGAACAGGGTCATGATCAGGTAAAAGCTCAGGAGCAGGTATCGGCTCAGGATCAGCGGGTGCATCAATAGGTTGATCATCAGGAACAAAATCAGGCTCAAGTCCATGCTCAAAGTCATGTGGAGGAGACGGTGCAGCTGACATAGCTGTATCATCGTCAGAATCAGTGGCGTAACATCGCAAACCAACTGCCTGTAAGGCAGAGGATGACACAGACTCAAAGGAATCTGGGATAGAATGTAAACTAGAGTCAGAAGAAATCTCAATAACAAGAATCCCCAGAAGTGGAATAGCAACAACGTCCTCATCGAGCTCTCCATCACCATGAGCGTCATCGGGAGGACCATCAACAAACAAGTCAAAATCATCATCAAAAAGATCATCAAATGGCCAATCCTCAGGAGGAATGACCATAAGAGGGACAGGAGCGAGGATCGGTGCCACGACATGCTCACCATCGGGGTGACTGATGATAAGATGATCGTGAACTGGAATGGGAATAACAAAAGGATCCTCTTCTGGGATACCATCAGCAATCGGTAAATCATCTCCAAAATCGAGCAGTGCAAATGGCTGGAAATCATCGTCGTCGGCGGACATCATCTCTGGGTCACTCTCGGTATCAGAAGTAAAGATCTCTGGCTCAGGGACGATCTCATCGTCAGAAACTACAGCCGGTATCGGACAAACCACTCTCGGATGATGACATAGTGTCTGTAACAAAACAATTACAACATATACACATATATCAACTACTAACATTAAGCATACAATTAATGACAATGTAATCACGTATCCTTCCTAGTCTCCCAGACTAAACCACTTAGTCTTCCAAACTAACCCACACAGTCTCCCAGACTGAACTACCTAGTCTCTCAGACTAACCACCTAGTCTCTTAGACTGAACCATAAACATAAACCTTGGGATGTGTTTCGTGTCTTTTTGTTTGTAAAAATGTTTGTTTCCCTGGGATCTGAGCGGTTCGTGTATACAATGAAAACATCCTGTAAAAATTATTTTCATGAGAGCTCTGATGATTGTAGTCTAGACTCGAGAAAGAATACTAGTTCGCTACAATCGAAGCTCTGACACCAAGCTGTCGCACCCTGACTTTTGCGGAAGCGTGATTATGTGTGACTTTCTTAATATCATTGCATTCAATCATAACAACAGCTATATGATAAAAACCATAGATGGTCATCCATTAGATAAGTTTAAAAGCATCACAACATCATTGTTTGAAACATAGACTTCAAATTTAAGTTTTACAAACCATACGAATTGTTTAGAGTTCACTAAGGACTCATCAAAGGACTTTAAATAAAATCAGGCTTTGGTAGATGTGTCTCGTCCAAGAATAAGACACACTAACCAAACCCTAAGACAACGGATGACATCCTTTATTCTTAACGCAACTTGAAACATCCAACGCCCGCCAGATCCACTTTTAATTCCCTGAAATACATGTATTTTGAAAACATCAACAAAAGTTGAGCGAGTTCATGTGTTTGTTTGTGTGTATAAGTGAAACCTTGAAAACATTATATGTTTGTATGTGTTGTAAATCCCGGTATGAAAGCAAAACAAGGAAACAGATCAATTAATGGTTTGCAAGGCCATTAACATGCGTGCAACGGTGTAGGAAGGCTCAAACCTAGCAGATTTTGTATCAGGCCTCCGGCTATAAGACATAGTCACCTCATGGACCAAACCCCGGTCCACATGGGTGTGGGCTCGCTACACCTAAATAGATCTATCACTCATGCCCCTCGGTCCTAACGTGAGGATTAATGGTCTTAGGAGTGTGCCTACCCATTCACATGATCTACTGTACTTTCCCAAGCTAACCATACCAATTGTAATTGTTTGTAACCATTTTGTAACATGTACTTCACCCCCGAAGTTATAAAACAAAACAGTTTAAAGAAAAGGGGGACATGAACTCACAGTCTTGCGTCTTCAACCACCGTAACTCAAGCTCCTTCGGGTAAACACGACTACCAACAACGTACTATGATCTATTAAACGGGCGGGTCGTGCCTTGACTTAGTATTAATGTCTCTGAGTTACGTTTCTTTTGTGTCTTCGGTATTATTCCGAGTTATATAATTATTTGTTAAAATAATTAATATTTTAACTTAAATTATATTTATTAAATTTTGGAATAATTGTTAAAATATTTATTTTAACTTAATACTTCCCAAGTATATATACTTGTATTTCCTTCCCAAGGATGGGGGTATCTTTCACTTGTATATTTTCGCCATGTATTAGGGTCGTATTCCGGTGTGTATTTATACGTATGAGAATAAATTGAGTGAATGATTAAATTAGTTTTTTTATTACTAAGATAAAAGCCATATTACATATATTTAACTTAAAGGTATTTTTATTACAAATTAAAAATTAAAAAACCGATATATATTTAATTGAAAAGCAAAATTACGTTGAACATCAAATTACAAAAACGTATGATTAAAAAACTTATAACAAGATAAATACATAATTTTTTATGTATCCTTAATTAAGTAAATAATTAAATAAGTTTGTTATTCTTAGAGTAACAACTAAACACATATATTTTTACTTTCAAACTTGAAGGTATCCTTAATTAAGTAAATAATTTTTACGTATTGTGCGTGTATGAGTGATAGTATGTATGTATAACAAGTTTCGGTTTTGCGTATAGGGTTAGCATCATTTCAGAACTCTAAATAATTGCAGAACTCGCAAAACTCCTAATAAACAATCATTTTATATATAAGTTTTTGTATTTAGGATCTTTTTATCATCTATTATCTGTATTTCTTTGATTACATACATGTTAAAAGTAGTTTACATATGTTTAAATGCCAAATTATATATATGTGTCATAACTAATTACATATATGTAAAAAACCTAGTTTACATATGTGTAATTATAAAATTACATATAAAAAATGTTAAAATGACTCTTAATATGTATGTAATCATAAAAATACACATAATAAATGATAAAATTATCCTAAACATAAAAATGTATAAATAAAAAGATTATTTATTAAGAGTTTTGCGAGTTCTGTAAATATTTATGGTTCTGAAATGATCCTGACCCTTTGCGTATAAACAGTTATTTAACGATTGATTGCATATAACACAATATGATTGATATAAATACGATTTTCTTATTATGATCGAAGTCTCGGATTACAAGATTTGAAATGAAATACGAATACAAGTTTCTATAAATATAAATGTGAATACAACTTTCTAAATATGGATTATACAGAAATGCTAAGCGTTACATGACCCATCGGTATTGTATGCCATTTCGTCTAAATACGGATTATTCAGAAATGTGAAGCGTTACATGACCCATCGGTATTGTATGCCATTTTGTCCAGACATAACCATCGGTTTCAAAATCAATTTTTGAAACTCGATCAACATGTAACCATGCCTTGATCTTTCTATTGATAGCCGTTGAAAAGATATACTATCAAGACAAACACTTCAAATTAGAAAGAAAAAAAAATAATTTTACATTTAAGTACTCAAAGATAAAACTGAGTTCAACAAGTTTGATGTTGAAGAAGAGCATACATACCTGAATGTTATCCTTACTATGTGGGCATATAGAACTAACAGGTGCATCATGTCCTTCAAAGATGAATAAGTTGGTGCCTGTTTTAGCATAACTAGTTTCTGATCAAACTCACATGATGATACCGATTCTATGTCATAAGAACAAAAACAACAACAAAAAACTGAAATAAAACCATAACTAGTTTCTGATCAAACTCACCGTTGATTTAGCCAAATCGGGAGGCCATATTTTATTACAGTTGGAGGAAAAAGCAGTAGCCATGTCTGACGGCGGCGGTGGTAGTCTGACAAACGAATAACAATAGAGAGAGTAGAATTTATAATCGGGTTTACCCTACACATCTAACCCCAATTCTTTTGCATTCCACCCCCTCCACTTACTCCCATTTCTATATTTTACCGTTCATATCTTAAAGAAGTAATTTTATTTGCAAGTTTTTCTCACCTAACTTCTTTTATATACTACGTAGGGGTGTGTGAAAAGCTGAATTAACGAAAGTAGCGGGTCGGTTATGGTTATCATTTTTTCCATACCCACCATAACCGAACCGAACCAACATGTAATAAACCTTTGTAACATTTATGACTTTTCACCCTATTTTTAATATTTGATGCTTTTGACTGAAGATTTTTAGTACTTATCGGTTTTTCATATCATTTTGTGGTTTTGGTTGAATGTTTATTTGAATATCACTTTATTTGAATATTCGATAATAATTGTTATTAATTAGGGGTGTGCAAAAAACCGAATTAACCGAACCATAACCGAATTAACCGACAAAACCGAACCGAAAAAACCGAACCAAATAAAAAACCGGTGGGTCGGTTAATGGTTTTTTTGAAAACCGAAAGTAGCGGGTCGGTTATGGTTATCATTTTTTCCATACCCACCATAACCGAACTGACATGTAATAAATCTTTGTAGGATTGAGGACTTTTCACCATATTTTTAATATTTGATGTTTTTTACTGAAGATTTTTAGTACTTATGGGTTTTTCATATCATTTTGTGGTTTTGGTTGAATATTTATTTGAATTTATGGAATGTATCATATCACTTTATTTGTATATTCGATAATAATTGGTATTAGTATTATAGATTATATGTATTTTTTAATACTATATAATATACTAATATATACAAATATGCAATAACAATTTATTCCATGTTAAAAAAAATTAAGCTATTTTTAGCTAAGCTAAGTACACGGTTAACCACCCATAACCGACCCGCAATAACCATCAAAATCGAATAACCATAACCACCATAATCGATCGATTATGGTTATGATTATCCAATAACCGACATTGCGGTTATGGTTATGGTTTTTGGTCAAAACCGACCCAAACCGACCCATGCACACCCCTAGTATTAATATTATAGATTATATGTATTTTTAATACTATGTAATATACTAATATTTACAAATATGCAATAACAGTTTATTCTATGTTAAAAAAAATAAGCTATTTTTAGCTAAGCTAAATACACGGTTAATCACCCATAACCGACCCGCTATATCCATCAAAACCGAATAACCATAACCGATTGGTTATGGTTATGGTTATCCAATAACCGACATCGCAGTTATGGTTATGGTTATGGTTTTTGGTCAAAACCGACCCATGCACACCCCTAATACTACATGAATTTAGATAAGATGGTGGCAGAGCCGGCCCTTAAGGAGGGCGGGGAGGACAACCGAACAGGGCCCGTGATTTCGTAGGGCCCGTAATTTTTTAAAAAAATCCGATATTATATATGTAAAAAAAAATTTAATAGGGTATAACCAAAAAAATATTAACATAGGCCCACTTAAAAAAAATCCTATTGTTTAAACTATTTAGCCCATTAGGTTAGTGAGCCCAATACCCAAATATTATCTAAAAACTAATTAAAAAAATAAAGTGGCAGTGGGCGGCAATCAGGATTCAGGAAAAGAAAAGAAACGTCGGAAGTCGGAACTGAGGATTGGCGATCATCATTCATCATCAGCCGATCGGCGATCATCATTCATCATCAGCAGGCCTTCGATTTCATCATTTCAGTCACAACAAGCAGGTCAGCAGTAGTGCAGTACGCACAGCCTTCGTTTGATCGTTTATGTTGTTGTCGATTGTCGAACATATGGAATTCATTTATTCAGTTATATGTCGAATTCATTTATTGACAGCAGGATTGATTTCGGATTTATATGTCAATTATATATGTCGAATTTCAGTTATGTCGATTTCGGATTTCAGTTCATTTATGTTGTTGTCGAATTTCAGTTATGTCGTTGTCGATTTCGGATTTCAGTTCATATATGTCGAATTTCAGTTATGTTGATTTATTTAGTTAACTTATGTCGATTTCGGATTTCAGTTCGTTTATGTTGTTGTCGAACATTATTTAGGCGTTAATGACTTAATGGCTCCTAAACAACCATCCGGATGGCAAAAACGTCAAAAGAGGAAACGACAAGATGAATTGGTGAAGTCACAAAAGGGTGCTATGCAAAAATTTTTGACGCCTAATCCGCCTATTTTTTGTCAACCGTTCAAAGTTGTATGAAAAAACTAGTTTAAATTTTTTATTTAGTTAAAACCTAAGGGCACGTTTTTCGAGCTCGAACAGGGTACATGAATTCTCAGGGCCGGCCCTGGATGGTGGAAAAGCCTTTCGTTGATATTCTTAATTTCTCTTTTTTTCATTAAACATTTAAAATAATTCTATTCCATATGATCAGTTAAAAAGTAAAAATTTTCCGTATGTGTTGTTGCTATCTTTTTGGATTTATAATTGTGTTAGTGTTACGAACGCTAGAGCACCTAAACAATGGTACCTGAGTTTTTTCCATCTAAAAGGTATTTTAATAGATTTTATCATGTCATAGTTAAGCATCAATTGATTTACTTAAGGTTATAACTTATGACTAAATCCCCATTAAGGTTTTTTGAAATGCGAAAGGGGTGGCGACATTCATTTAATTTTTATATAGTTAGAAATCTGCTTCAATGCTATTAGGGAAATTAAGTTAACGCACGCGAATGTATAATCTAACTTATTAGTCATAATTTCATTATAACTTCCTAATCGTATAAAAAACATGCATCATATTCCCATGTGTTAGGAGCATATGCATTTTTTTTATTTTTTTCAAAAAGGGTCCCGAATTTAAAATCCGCTTTAGGTCTCCAAAAAGGTAGAGCCGGCCCTGTTTGTAGACTTCTGTTCAATGGACTTGGAACTGGGTTAGAGACCCTACTGATAGGGTGGAAGGTCAACCAACAGTTAGAGTGGTGTCGATCACGAGATCTTGTTGGTTGCTGGATTGAGATTCAAGCTTCTTGATGCCGCTAAATCCGATTCAAGCCTCCATTAACCGCATACCATCTAAGTTGAACCTAGCTTGTCAGGGCGTGGATGTGGGCGTTCAAAACTGCCCTCCATCTGTTTGAGGGAGGAGACCACTTATCATATTTTATGGGATTGTTGGATAGCTAAATCCATTTTGAGGCGATTATGGTTTGGCTTAAAATTCCATATCTATATCGGGAGCTCCTGATTCAACATATTATTGGTTCGGCGTTGGAGATGAAAGCTTCTAATGATGAGTAGAAGATTATTGGAGCGGTTCTTTTGGTTGCAGGAACGAGAAGATCGTCAATAATCATCACATTTACTTCACATGGCCGACGGATCTAATCAAAGAGAATTTGTTTTTGGATTAAAAGTAGATCTAAGTATCACAATATTAATTAGCGGTGTGAGTTTAATATCCGTGATGTAATATTGTAACTGTCGGGGGTTGATTTCTTATTTTATATATAGAAGTTTTGCGGTTCAAAAAAGTGATTTAGATAAGAGTCAACAAGCGTAAAACATGAGTTTTCACACTTTTGGTAAATTAAGGGTTTAAGTATTTGTTAAATAAACAACTCATTCTTTGGGAATTAATTATTTCACCAATGATAGCAATGTTAAGGGAAAGTACATAAATCACACATGTTGTGATATAGTATGGATCATAAAAATATATACTAAATAACAGCACTACGTACGTGCAAAAGGCAGGCACAAGGTCATAGTTAGCTTAATTTGTTTTCTATAACTGTTATTCGAAAATCAATGTTACCAAGCACCCCTAGAAATGTTGATGAAATATCCATTTTTGTAAAAGAAATTGAAGAGAGTTTGCATAGATCTTATAGTAAAATGTGGGTGTCAATTTTTATTGGAAGTAGAAAGGTTTGGAGTTATTTATAGGTTTAAATTTATAGTTACTTTTTTAGTAAAGGTGAGGGAGGCAACGGCTCTTTTCCAATGGTCATAATCCGCTCCATGACAATGACTTACGACACCTACCCGCTCATCATGCCCCAGGAGCAGTGTTTCACTCTGCCTTTTGGGCTAATGTGGCGGTAGACGTGAATGCATTATACACAACTTCATATTTAAAGAAAACTTAGGCAACGTTGATTTTTCAGATCCTCCAAAAACTTACATCAAATTGTCGTAAATCTGATAAATACCTAAAAGTTGACAACCCAGAGCTTTATTATGTGCTATGTGTAAATCAGTTGCCTTATTCATATTTCCTTGTATTCTCTATGTGATATATCTTTAATGATCTCCTAAAAATATACCTAATATTAATAAAAGATTTTTCAGCACACAACTGTGAGCTGATGCTTAGTATACCAGGCATGGGTTGTGCCTTGTCAAGATTCTCTGCAGAAGAAAAGACAACAACAAAAGACAAATCAGAAAACCAACATGGGGCTGTGATAAGGCAACACGGGGCATGGTCAACTCTAAGATTCGCAGAATCTAAGATAGTATAACGAGCACAATGGCCACGGTCCATGTCGTTGACGCACAGGGTCGTATTAGTGCAAGGTCTAACACTGCAGTTAATGAAGAGATGAGAGATTGAAGGCCACGGGGCTGTGCCAGGATGGCACAGGGCTGTGTTGGTTGTCTGACTTCATCTATAAATATGGGTGCTTGGTTTCATTCCAATCCATCCCTTGGCAAACCACTTATCTCACACTTGCCACCACTCCATCACCACTACAACACCAACACCAACACCCACTACTATCATCCATCATTTAGAGTGTGTAGTAGTCTCGGGATCCAAGATCAATCGTAAGAGTTCTTGTCAAACAAAGGTCATGCTTGGCTAAACTCTTACATCACTTGGTGAAGACAAATCTTTTATGTATTACTTTTTGATTTCCAACCTTTAGCTCCTTTTTATTTGTGTATGTATTAATGACTTCAATAACTATTTTCTATATTGAAGGAGAATTTATTTAACCATTCATGTTTTGTTGATTCACTCATTCGTGTCTTTACGGTCTATATAAAGCACGTTAACTGTCTGGAAAGGAGTTAGAATGGTGGTTGGGTGATTCTATTTCTCGCTCAGTGTATAAATCCTATGAGAACCAGGTTCAAGCTTAGTAAGACTTCACGAATGGGTGGTAATGTCCGCCTCGGGAGAAGTAAGAAACCCCTTGAATCCCTTATCTATAAACTACTATTAAAACTTTAAACCGACCTTGTGGGACTGTATTATTGCTGACTCAAACCAATGGGTTGAGGGTAACGCTGCCTAGAATGGGGCCTACCACTTTTCGCATTAATAACTTACTTAATTATCTTTCAATAATCCGACGTTGCGGGATTGTATCCCTGCTGACTCATACCAATAGGTTGAGAGTAACGCTGCCTAGAAGGGGGCCTACTACTATAACCTTAAGATAATCTCTTAAAATGCCCAAAGTGCGGAAATCATTAAAAGATACATAAAAGAGGAGTTGGAACCAAGTGATTCCTTCTTGTCTATTTGTTTTTCCTTATATTTTATTTTTGTTTTCTAGTTTACTTTTTATAACTTTCAAAACTTTTTATCAAAATTTGGTTAGAATAGACGTTAACGATAAGCCGGTATTAAAAGGTCTTGCGTCCTTGGACGACCTCGGTATCTTGCCATCACTATACTACGTCCGCGATGGGTACACTTTGTGACAATTGCGCCTTTTCAACCATTGTACAATCCCGAACAATTTCTAATCCAATGAAATCTTGTGTTTGATTTCTAGGATTGTATATTTACATGTGACAATTTCACGTTTTAGTCCTTGTTCGATTTCAAACTCTCAAACCTTTTCTCGAAGTGAAATCGTAAACTGTTACGCAAAATGTAATCAGTTTAACACGAGGTACACTCAGAACAATGACATAAGCTAAACATACCCTAAATACCCTTTACATGACTTAGAAATAAGTTTTGAGGGGTTCGGTATGGCAAAAAGCATGCTTATTGGATCTTAGGGACTATTTGCGACAAACTGCGAAAGTCTGCTAATTCTCGTATTTTTCAATACGAACCACGTACCCACATCCAAAAATTTTTGTAATCATTAAAATCTTGTATTTGATTGATAAGACTGCAAAAATATCATTCGTTGCGCAATTTCGGTCGTTTTTGCGTTCGTTAAAGCGTTTGTCGTAATTAAGCAAAAAATGCAACCGTACAACCGAACGAACCGACATCCATGGTATTTTTGTGCATAATTCAAGTTAAATATGCTTTAACTTCCTTATGGAACCTAAAAATTTGGTTAACGGGTGTTAGAAGTGTCAAAACGCGACGAAACAAGTCCAGGGGCCAAAACTATCAACATTTGAAACTGCTGCCCTTGCCACATGTATACGGACCGCATAGGAGGACCATATACGGCCCGTAAACTGTCACCAGAACCAGTTTTATGAACAGCCTGTTGTTTTGATGAACTTGGACCCCAAGTTTGAGTATTCCCCAAGGCTAAACCTGCTTAGGTGTAAAACCCCAAATTCTAATAAAGAATTATCTAATGATTATATGTTTTAAATGATTATTAGTGATAAATAAATAATGAAAAAGTCAAAATCTAGGAAACATATAAGAATGATAACTTATATAACCTTGAGGGGTTAAACTTGTAAATGTGATTAATAACATGATAAAAAAAATTAGAAACCCAGTTAGTGGGTGTGTGTGGGTCGCGACCAAGAACCAGGGGAGAAAGGAAAACCCTTTCTCCTTCATAAAACTTCAAGAATTCAGGGAATTAAGGTGCTATTGATCCAGAAAATCGAATGCATGAAGTAAATTTCTTGTTAATCTAAGTATATTGAACACAAGGTAAGTTGAATGTTGTGATTTGATGCATATTCATGAAACTAGGGTTTTAATCAACTTGTGAAATTGAAGAAATCGAATTGATGTATGTGTTAGAACCATCATTAGAAGATGTTTATTGCTTAATTTCGTTTGTATTGAAGATTTCAAGTAAGACCAACTTAATCTAGTAGTTTGGTGATCTTGTAGTTCCATAGATTGAATATTGTGATGGATGAATGTATGAGTACTAGTAAAATTGATAAACTACTAGGGTTTTACTTTGAATGAATTATGTGATTTTGATTGATAAAAATTGTGAAGACTACTAGAGAAGTTATGCATAAAACACTTGTACTTAGTGCTAAGGTTGTCATACGCATACCAAGTGTTCGATTATATGCCTGAATAGTTGATATATGTAACTTTGAATGAATTTAGGTTGCATTACTTTATGTGTTAAAATAAGGATATGATAAATGTAAAAAAATGTATGTAGAATGTGAATTTCGTACGAATGTAAAAGCTATGTAAATAAATTAGATGATTTAAGTAAAGAATGGAATTATGTGTAGGAATCAAGGAAGAAGGAGGAAGCTCCGGTTCACAACAACACTCTCAAGAACGAGGTAAGTTTGCTACTTACAAGTTCATTCAAAAATATTAGTAGTCGTTCTTGTAAATATTAGTTTCATAATGGTAGACATTGTATTAAAATGTGAACGCAAAAGTAAAAACCTCGTAACGGTCCGTATTGAACGGGTCGGTTCGAGTTTGAGTAAGAATGAACAAGTGAAGATTTCTTGATGTTTCGTATAACTGGGTTACGATAGAATGAGTTGGAGAGAGTGATGTAACAAAGTTGGTTACATAAACAAGAATGTCGGATATAAGAATGAATTAGTCATGTATAGTACTAAAGTTTAAATGGTGAATATTTAGTTCTCCAAGTTCTATAATGCGTTAGTCGGAATATGAGTATTATGCTTATGTTGTTTGATGTAATGGTTGTAGGTAAATCTCAAGCTTAGGATGGCGAGCTCGGACCAGACACACTTAAAACGCCTTTTATGCGCTTCCGCAACTTTTGTAATATCTCCCATGGGATTAAAATGCTTTTTGTTAAAAATAGGCTAAGTCTCGTAGTTAAATCTTTACCCTTGGTGGCTTAAACCATTTGAACAACTCTAGTTGTAATGGATGTTTTTCTTTTCTTTTTAAATATTATGTTTTTTTTACTATGTCATTTTGGAAAGTTGATGAAGGATTTGTAAATTGTATGTTGCTAAAACAGGGAATTGTTCTTAATGTAAACGGGTCATGTCAAATTTTCGTTAGAATTAGTATGTTAATAACTCAAATTAAGAGTAAGGAAATCTGGGCGCTACAAGTTGGTATCAGAGCCTAGGTTTGAGGGATTCGAACACAATGAAGTGTTCGAACTCAAACCGAAAGCTCGTAAGATTGGGTGTGTTCGTTCCGAGACGCAAAAGAGGTAAACCTTCTAAGAAAATTTTATAGTAATTATTGCTATGAGTTATAAAGTAATAGAAAGGTTAGAAAAGTTTTTATATGTGGCTTTAGTAGTGAATGGTGCATTAGGAACCCCAGGGATTAGCGGAATTGAAACCGTATGCGGAAACGATTCGGAACGGTTGCAAATATGAAATTTGGGTATTTTTAGCTGGGCACTACCGTAGCTTACGGTGGCCACCGTAAGCTACGGTTGTCACACCCCGACCACGTAAAACAACAAAACGTGACGGAAACGTCGGGGAGTGTTGTAACAGAATCATTGTTTCATAACACATGGAAACTGAAATATTGTTTTATTGATTAAAAGAGTTATAATGTCTTGACAATCAAAGAAACATAACATAAATAACTAGTCTTGCATCTTTTATTGTCACTAAGGCCCAAGTCCGCCTAAGTGTATCTTGATAAATCCTATGCATCATGTCCTGAAACACATGTGAAAATAGGTACGTCAGCATAAAAATGTCTGTGAGATACATAGGTTTTGTGAAAATAGAATTCATGACTTATGTTTATGAAAATGTTTAGTCATGAACCTTGTAATTTGCTTTGTCTTGTAAATCATTTGAAAAGTGATAAATAAACCAAATGATATATATGTATAAGAGAATAATACATGGTTAAATAAATAACCAAGTAAAATGAGTTTATATCAAATAAGTTGTTTGTAAAACAATGTATTGTGAAAAAGTATGTTATTTGTATAAAATGTTATATATCTAAATTGAAATAATTCAAATAACGCTACGATATGAAATACCATACAAGCACTTATATATAGGAAGTACCAGCGGCGTATCCACCATGCTTGTATCATATTACACACGCCTCGTTACTTAAATCACTTACTCAAACCAAACCACCAAAGTAAAATGTTTATGTATAATCAAATGTCAAAATGTTTGTGTGAAAACCATGTCTAATGTAAATCATGAATTGTGTATATCAATGTCAAAATGTTTATGTCTAATGTAAATCATGAATTGTGTATATCAATGTCAAAAGGTTTATGTCTAATGTAAATCATGAATTGTGTATATCAATGTCAAAATGTTTATGTCTAATGCAAATCATGTAATGTGTATCCAAAATATCGTGTATGGTAAGTGAAATATATCAACTAAACCATATGTAAAATGCACAAAAACAAGGTTTTGAAGTAAAACATGGTTTAAATCAAAGTTATGTTTTGTGGAACAAATGCATGCTATACTGATATAAACATCTATGCGGTATTGTAAAAATGCATACATCCAAGCCTTGTGACTGTGGTGATAGACCCCTAAACGAATTTAAAGGTCTATATGTGTTATGTTTATCGAATTCGGTCATTCCTTCCACCCAAACAAACCTAGGGTTCAGGAATGGGAGTTGTCAAGTCCTATGGTACCACTACCTACTAACGAATGGCGTGATCTATGTTAATGAATGTATATTGTCCCATTTGAACAAACCAAATGTCATACCAAAATGTAAGCATGTGATGAATAACAAATGTACTAAGTATGCACACAATGGACATACATAGCATAAAAAGTAATGTAAAACAATGTACTAAGTATGCACACAATGGACATACATAGCATGAAATGTAATGTAAAACAATGTACTAAGTATGCACACAATGGACATACATAGCATAAAATGTAATGTAAAACAATGTACTAAGTATGCACACAATGGACATACATTGCATAAAATGTAATGTAAAACGATGTACTAAGTATGCACACAATGGACATACATAGCATAAAATGTAATGTAAAACGATGTACTAAGTATGCAACAAAGGACATACATAGCAAAAACACAATGAAATCATGTACTATAAGTGTACTATTGAACATAACAAGCATATGATATAAAAACATGGAAAGCATGAAAGTAACAAGTAGGCACATGTGTTTCACCCCAAAACAGTTTGAAAAACAGTAAAAGAGGGGTCTATGTACTCACTTGAGATTACTTAGTAGTCCTTGAGTAACAACCAAACAATGTTAGAGATCACGGATATCAAACGGTACCTAATATAGGTAACTATGTTAATATACCGGACCTATACCGGAGGATCGGATAGAATGAGGGCTCGTAAACCAAATGAGTATGGGAACTCATGTAATATGGTTTTAACAAATCCTACATACTACAATGAAACCTAACCTAAGTGCTTACGACCCATTACGACCCGTTTAGGTAGCTTATGCTACTTTAACGCGTCGTTCGCGTGAAACGCGTTCGGAATGCCTAACTAGTCCTATGATAAGTAAAATATTCCTTAACATGTCTAATATTGTTACCAAATCAGTTTAGATACCAAAAGTTATGTTACATACGCTTAAAATGAATTTTGGCGTTCAAAGGGCATTTTGGTAATTTACCTAAGGCATATAAACTACCTATCATACAACTACTTAAACGAAGCGACCATAAGGTATAACCTCGGAAGGTTATTCCCTATATACTATGGTCACCTAATGTGTTTGGTTGGATCCTAATGATCGACCAAACGGGTCGGGTTCGAAAGTATAAGCGATTGTTTAGATCGCTTACCTTACGACCCTATATAAGCACTAAACTAAAAGTGACGAGCTAAGCATGTTAAAACATGCTTAACTAAGTTTAGAAAACAGGTTTGCTATCAAAACAAACGACTTTCATACCTAAGAGTAGTTTGGTTACAAAATACGCAAGAATACGCATTTTGGCCGAAACTACGACTCGTCACTGAGCCTAGATAACGTGGTAATCAGTAGGTATAGCCACTAGGGACTATAACCATCGTGATTACGCTCACGTTAGGAAGTTCAAACGAACTTCACGTTGACCATAAACTGGTCAATGCAGAAAGTCAAACTTTTGTTTGACTTTAACGATAAAACGAATGAAAAGAACGAAAGAACACTTACAAAGGGTCCCCGAAAGCTTTGATTTCCAAATATTTCTCAGGTATGAAGTGATAGAACACCCCAACTTAGAGAAAAATCAGAATTCAAGTGGGTTTTTGCAAGTGAATCAAAGGGGTATTTATAGGATTTGGACCACCGTTAGGATCGTTCCTCGAATACCGTGCTTTGATCTTGTCCCTACACTTGTTGAAACCCTAAGGTAACTCAAATGGCCCCCTACCATCAGGGATTAACATGTGGCAAAGGATTTGGGAGTGGTTAACAGCTGTTAACAGCTGTTTTAGAAGGTTCTGCTGATCTGGGGATACCTTACGGACCGTAAGGATGATGGCTTACGGTCCGTAAGCCAGCTACTTTGCAGAATTGGCAAATTTAGTCCCTGTTTGTGTTTTGAGCTATTTCCGACATGTTTAAGGCCCGTTAACCCCATTTAAAAGCTCTAAAATGAAGTTAAAGTATAGGGAACTTAAAATGTGCTCAAAAATATCTCGGGTGTCGGTTCGTTTGGCCGTACGATCGCGATGTTCGCTTAATTACGACGGAATGCGCATAAGCGCGAAAAACGATCCAAATTGCGTGACGAATGGATTTTTCTTATGCCAAACACTAAAATAAAATATTTTGGATGTCCGAATGTATTCAGAATGTAAGTTATGCGCGAAAATGCAAACTTGTGCACTTTTTGACGCTTTTAGTCCCTGAATGACCCAAAAGTTTATTTTAGCACACCGAACCCCTCAAAGCCTATTTCTAAGCTATGTAAAGGATATTTATGGTATGTTTAACTCATGGTCATGTTCCAGAATGTCTGTTACAGTTCAAATAGGTATACTTTCGCAGTTTGTCGAATTTAGTCCCTGTAAGCGATTAAACTTGATTTTGTCATACCAAAGCCTTCAAAACTTATTTCTAAGTTATGTAAAGGTTATTTAAGGTATGTGAAGCCTATTTCACTATTCTGGAGTGTTCCTTGCATTAAACTGGTTATATTTACGCATCAGTGCGCGTATAACCTTCCAGAAAGCGATTTAGAGCCCGAAATTGAACAAGAATTGATATGTGCAAATGATACACATATTTGTACAAATACCAAGTATGAAATACAATATTTCATTGGTTTGGTATTTTTTTGATGGTCGCAGTGACCCAGGTGTCACAGTCTCCCCTACTTTAGGAAATTTCATCCCGAAATTTATTCAGAGGAAACTTGTGAGAGCTTGAAACATGAAGTTGAAAAGATCAAACAACACTGGTTAGAGTCCTGAACTTCTAGTAACTTTACAATAACATCATGCTTGCAATGTGAGAGGGATACTTATATACAAGTATATAAAGCGTCATTGGTGCGTCCACCGTACCTCTATTACATTGTTCACATTTCGTTATGGTTGTCACTATCGGTTCTTACACATAATAAGTCTTACCGAGGTTTCCGTGCACTGAACTTCGCAATTATGTATGCATCCATAATTATGTAATTCCTTGCATAGTCACGTAGCGCATCTTATAATGTGTAGGGGAAGAAAGCAATGATCGAGCTTGT
This sequence comes from Helianthus tuberosus, assembly GCA_030545235.1. Lineage (NCBI taxonomy): Eukaryota > Viridiplantae > Streptophyta > Magnoliopsida > Asterales > Asteraceae > Helianthus > Helianthus tuberosus. The sequence continues at coordinate 53,313,346 of CM060377.1, read as the reverse complement.
GATGATTGTGACTAGACCACCATAGGGTCCTTTTAATTAAATCAATAAATGATTTAAATAGACTACCAAGGAGTTTGTTTAGCTACATCAGCGCATGTCATTTTTAACCAGATTCTGATTCAATCTTTTTTACTAGACCACTAGGAGGGTCTCTTATGAATCATGGAGTGGTACAATATAATCCAAGGGTCTTAACTAACACGTAGAAGCCCAATAAGGATTTAGGGTAGTACCTTTTTGAATATCCTTCTACGAATCCCTCATATGAAGATACGAAAGGTTCTACGAGGATTTGGATAACGAATATCCAGAGTATACAAAAACACTAAAATGCATAAAAGAAAACACAAAATGCATAAACACATAATTGTTTAACTTGATTTTAGATTTGTTATCATTTTGTTAATTTGTTCTGCTAACTGTGCACATGTATTCAAAGCACACCAGGTATCCAATCAGTGAATTTTGATTGGTGCTTTAAATATTTCTAAGAATCTAACTATAAAGATAGAAAGATCTTTTAAAGGGAAAATTCGATTTCGCTTATAAGGAACCAAAATGTTCGAATTAAGGTACACAAGGAATCTAATTAAGGACTCTAATTTGAATGATAATCATCCACAAGGGTCTAATTGTGAAGAAAAAAAAGATCCCATATTAATTTTTGAAGATGTTTTGAAACCTTGCACTGGATGTGCTTAAGTCAAAACATGAAGTAAAAATTCTTATGAAGTTGAGATGCTAGAGATGTCAAGGCGACATATGAAGCATAATTTGGAGGTTAAGTCAATGTATGAGGAAAATATTTTGAAAACTATGCATGGGGTTTCTTAAAAATGTGTTTAATGTTTTCGAAACTTTATATATAATACTTTTGAAATCATAAAGTAGGTGTATTAGGTAAAAATGTTTTAAAATCATGCGAGATGAATTTTGAAATTATGTATAAGGTTTTTGAAAACATGAATGATGCTTTTCGAAATCATGCACTTGATAAGAAAATGTACTGTGTTAATATTGTTTTCAGACTATATGAAACATTTTGAAATTTATGAGGGTTGTTTTTTTTTTTTTTTTGAAAACATAGCCAATGTTTTTGAAATAACATAGACAATGCATTTGAAAAAAATTTGTTTTCAAACTATATGAAATGTTTTTAGATCATGAAGATTGTTTTTGAAATACTTGTACTGTGTATGTTGAAAAATCAAAACGTAATGGGTATGAGATTTGAAAATACCCTTAGTTATCTAACCAAGGATTCAAAGGCACAGATGTGCAGAAGCATGATTACTCATAATGTCACTTTATTTTCTGTACTTCGTATCTTAGAATGAAACGAGTACTTAGAATTTTCTATGGAAATCATGAGTAAACACAAGAATGGGAAAATATTCACAAGAGTAGTTTGTAAGGAACATAGTTCCTTAATGTAGGTATTATAGGGAAATGCCATACACACATGTAACTACACTTGTATATCAGAATTTGTGATCAACGATTTATTTATAAACAAAACTGATTGTTTCACATTACAAGAAAAACAAAGAAATAAAAGCATAAGATTTAAAACAGTAACATCTTATACTCAGCCAAATGCTCATCCGTGGGTCAGATTTGCATTGACAATCTTTGTTCACTTGTTCCTGAAATAGCTCGTCTCACCGTAGTTGTACCAAGTACCATATGGTAAACGAGCTGGAGCAGGGTTGACTTGGGGTTGGTTTAGACCACCTTGGATTGGGTTGAATTGACAAACATTTGCCAGGTGACCGAGTCGTCCACATGATGCACACAGACGACACTGCAGGTAAGCTCGGTGAGGTGCATTACACTTGTTGCACATCTGTGCAGTACCGGCATAAGGTTTCCTAGCAGGAGGTTGAGCAGCAGCAAGGTTTATAACAGCTTTGTTTTGGATAGAAAAGCGGCATATGTTAACCAAATGTCCCCGCCGTCCACAGTAGGTACATTTGAAGCAGGGTATGAGGTTTGAATGATGACGGTTGCATCGTTTGCACCATGGGGCAGTTCCAAACTACGGCTTCCTAGCTGGTGGCGCTGCCATTTGGCTAGGTCCCGCTTGATTAGGTGTAACTGCTACGGGTTTCTTTGAAGCCTTACGCTTCCTTGATTTTGGTGCAGGCTTGACTTCTGCTTCCTTTGGTGACTCTTGAGTGGCTTCATTGTTGAGACGAGACATGGCAATGCCTAAATCCATCGTCTTCAGAATCACTTCGCCTATTTGCTGAGCAAATTTGGCTATTTGCTCGGACATTTGGCCGTTGCTGAGAGGAAGAGAAATTCTAGAAGGAAATGAAAGACATAGGAAGAAACAAGCTAAATGACAACGCATAGAAATTGCGATCATTTGTTTGTTACCTAAGGCAAACAAATGAGACGGTGACTAATCAAAGTAAGCGGGTCATATTAATGTATCGCGAAGACATGCTTTAGCCTATAAGTGGACACTCACCCCAAGAGTTCCCAGGTAAGAGTGACTGGTCCGATTATGTGGATTTGTACGAACACTCTAGCCTTAGACAGAAAACTCAGAGTACAGGCATCCACTCTTCCAGATTGCACGTGTTCACACTATAAGACCCAAACTTTGACGAGGTTTTGAAAATTCAAAGGGGTTCAAAACCTTATAATAGAGGGTTCAAAACCTAGTAATCAATCATCCTAGAACAGATGATTAGTTTTCAAAGTGGTTTTGAAATTTATGTTCTTGTTGTGGTTATCACCTAAGAATAGGTGACGGTATTGTTTTATGTCTAAATGCAAGTAAACTCGCGTTAGGGTCCTAGGAAGGTTATAGACTAGGTCAAAGCATTACTAATAACCTAATTTCCTATAACCTTGAGCTCTGATACCAACTTTTCTGTCACACCCCGACCACGTAAAACAACAAAACGTGACGGAAACGTCGGGGAGTGTTGTAACAGAATCATTGTTTCATAACACATGGAAACTGAAATATTGTTTTATTGATTAAAAGAGTTATAATGTCTTGACAATCAAAGAAACATAACATAAATAACTAGTCTTGCATCTTTTATTGTCACTAAGGCCCAAGTCCGCCTAAGTGTATCTTGATAAATCCTATGCATCATGTCCTGAAACACATGTGAAAATAGGTACGTCGGCATAAAAATGCCTGTGAGTACATAGACCCCTCTTTTACTGTTTTTCAAATTGTTTTGGGGTGAAACACATGTGCCTACTTGTTACTTTCATGTTTTCCATGTTTTCATATCATTTGCTTGTTATGTTCAATAGTACACTTATAGTACATGATTTCATTGTGTTTTTGCTATGTATGTCCTTTGTTGCATACTTAGTACATCGTTTTACATTACATTTTATGCTATGTATGTCCATTGTGTGCATACATAGTACATTGTTTTACATTACATTTTATGCTATGTATGTCCATTGTGTGCATACTTAGTACATTGTTTTACATTACATTTCATGCTATGTATGTCCATTGTGTGCATACTTAGTACATTGTTTTACATTACATTTTATGCTATGTATGTCCATTGTGTGCATACTTAGTACATTTGTTATTCATCACATGCTTACATTTTGGTATGACATTTGGTTTGTTCAAATGGGACAATATACATTCATTAACATTGATCACGCCATTCGTTAGTAGGTAGTGGTACCATAGGACTTGACAACTCCCACTCCTGAACCCTAGGTTTGTTTGGGTGGAAGGAATGACCGAATTCGATAAACATAACACAGATAGACCTTTAAATTCGTTTAGGGGTCTATCACCACAGTCACAAGGCTTGGATGTATGTATTTTTACAATACCGCATAGATGTTTATATCAGTATAGCATGCATTTGTTCCACAAAACATAACTTTGATTTAAACCATGTTTTACTTCAAAACCTTGTTTTTGTGCATTTTACATATGGTTTAGTTGATATATTTCACTTACCATACACGATATGTTGGATACACATTACATGATTTGCATTAGACATAAACATTTTGACATTGATATACACAATTCATGATTTACATTAGACATAAACATTTTGACATCGATATACACAATTCATGATTTACATTAGACATAAACATTTTGTCACACCCTGGCTTTTGCGGAAGCGTGGGTTTATTTGGTGTGACTTCTTAATACCATAGCAACAATCACAACAATGCTATATGATAAAATACAAGATGTTCACCCATTAATAAAACTGAGAAAATACCACCATAACATTGTTTCAAAACATCGACATTTGAAATAAGTTACAAACCACCAATTATTTAAAACGTGTTTATAAGACACATAAAAGACTTTGGACAAGACAAGATTTAGAGACATATAACCCGTCCAGGAGTAGGTTACACCTCTTAAACTTCACAACTCTTGGATGACATCTAATAACCAACGCAACTAGAAACATGCACAACCTGTCAGATCCGCTAGTTCCCTGAAATACATGTAGTTTGAAAAATCAACAAAAAGGTTGAGCGAGTTCATGTGTAAGTCTGTATATATAAGTCTTTGTAATATGTCTTGTATGTATAAATGTCCCTGGTATGTAGCAATTAAGGAAAAATAAGTCACCAATGGGTTGCAAAGCCAAAGGTAAGTGTGATAAGGTGCGGAAAACTCAAACCTAGCATATTTGTACCGGGCTTCCGGCTGGAAGACATAGTCACCTCTATGGGTCGCCCCGACCTCATGGGTGTGGGCTCGCTACACCCAAATAGATCTATCACTCATGTCCCTCGGTCCTACGACGAGGATTAATGGCCTTAAGTATGGTGCCCACCTTTCACAGTCTAGTAGTAAACCCTCCTTAAGCTAACCATACCATGTATAAAATGTCTGTAATAGTGTAACATACTTGGTACTCGTTCTCACCAAGAGTGCTTCTTGTATTCTCAAATTTCATTATACTTGGTACTCGTTCTCACCAAGAGTGTTTCTTGTTTTTTTTGTATCCATAATAACATTGTAATACTTGTAACATGTATTTCACCCCCGTAGTATAAAACTGAAAACAGTTAAGAGAAAAGGGGGAACATGAACTCACCTTGATTTCGAGTAAGTCCAAACAAGTATGCTAATGTGAGAGTTCTTGGAAATAATATTCCACTTCACTCTAATTGATTGAACATGCAACAATATGGAATATGTATCAACAATAATGTTTAATCGAATGAGCGGAGATCCTAAATCTCTAGGATTCGATAGTGTTTTGTTTACGAGAAATAATGTGATAATTATATAACTAATTATCAAAAATAATTATTATGGCCTTGAAATCATTTTAAATAAATAAAATGAATCAAAATGATTATAATAACAATAAATAAGTTTATATAAGTTTAATTATCTAAATAATTAAACATAATAAAAATTTCAGATCGTTTAAAAAAAATTCTATATATATAATACGATTCAAAATAATTCATATGTGATTAATATGACAGATTTTCATATCTTTATAGTCAGTTATAACAAAATACATATACATTTGCCTAATTTATGAAACCAATATTATATAATAAAATTATTGTATCCCCTTTAATATGCTTTGTTTGCATTCACAGCTGTAGTAGAGTTGACAAAACTTTTGTGGCCATTTAAAATAATATTAAAGAAAACTTGGTTTTTATCAATTTCAAGCATGGATATGAACCCTCAAGTCAGAATAGATATATTTAACATCATCGAACAAAACCCAGTCCTCATATATAACTCGACTGTTGAATGTATATATATATATTTCTCAAAACTTTCAGTTGTTTGACATAATAATACCACCGAAATATAAGGGTTTTAACAATGAAGTTATGAGGAACGAAAAAGAAATATATACCGAACGAAAATGCCGTGAACCCGAAAGGAATTCCGATCCAAGCAAAACTGATGTCGTTGAACATAACCAACCGAGTCGTGACCATCTTTGACCCGAACCGGAACCGCGTTGAACTGACGTTGACCGGAGCACGAACCAGCCATGTCATTTTCATCGAATGCGCAGACGTAACGACGATGAAAGGTTCCCGTCGTGATGTCTGAGCGTCTCCGGCTACGGCAAAGGTGCTTTGGGTTTGATTCGTATGGGTGTCAAGATGTGTTGTGGCTTCGTGATGGTGGTTTCGGTTTTATAGACACATACCAAACCTTGTTTCCGTAAATTGCGTAGTTTCCAAAATAATAATAATAAAAAAATAAAAAAAAACGGAAAACGCGGAAAGATTGTAAATCCCGGAAAATTAGCACAATCAACTGGAAAAGAAATGACGGAGCTGTACCACGTGAAGTTTTGGGCGGCAAAGTCAAAACTTTCGTGCTCTAATTTCTTATGATTTTAGATTTTCATAAATAGCCACATGGGAATTTTTGGCATAAGCTAAAATATGAAATATAATATTCATATCTTGAACGATTCTTTTTGACTTGTACAAATTTTAAAATGTTTCTTTATTAAAAGTCCAAATTGATAGTCCAAAAGGCACCGAAATGTGAGTTATTATATTTCGTTGGGTTGGCAATGGGGTCGGGTACCGAGATATGTCAGATTTATACAAAAAAAAATAATAAACAAGTGGGGTTTGTTGGGTTTTTGGTTGGAATCCAAGACCAGTATATATTTTCAAATAGGTTTCTGAATTTACAAAGTGGTACCTAAGGTTTCAAATATGCACCATTAGTCCCTGTAATAGCTTAGTTAAATAGGTAACTTGGTTAGTTTTCAAATAAGAAATCCTTATATAGAATGTAACCCTGTTAGTGTTATTAGTTAAAATTTGTTTAGAAATTGACCACATCAGTCCCTAAGGTTCAAGTTTAAGGAAAAGACCAAATGAACCTTAGACTTTTATAATTAAAATAAATTACATTTATTTCTTTTATAAATAGGTTTCAAAAATGACCACAAGGACCCTAAACTTGTAGTTTGAAATAATTGCACTTTTAACCCTTGTACTTATATAGTTTCAAAAATGACAATTTAGTCCCTAAAATTTGTACTTTCAAATAGTGACGGTTTTAACCCTCGGACTTTAGAATTAAAGTTTTTAAGCAAGTTTCAAGGAATGACAAATAGGTCCCTCAACCTATTGTTTGTCTTGGCATTGTCAGCATGTTTCTGAGTTATCCGTTCACTGTGCTAACTGTGTTTTGTACATCAAATTTATCACTAAAGCTTGTGTGTAATAAATGGAGTGACAGTATGAATGTGATGCATATGTATGTATGATGCAGAACTCATCAAGCAGTTTAATTCAACAGTTGTAGTCAAGCACAGTCATTAAGCACAAAGTTAATATTAATTAATTGTACGGATACCTGTAATTTTGAGGGTTGTCACACATTTTGACATTGATATACACAATTCATGATTTACATTAGACATAAACATTTTGACATTGATATACACAATTCATGATTTACATTACTACTCTTAGGTATCAAAACGGTAGCCACCGTAGCTTACGGTGGAGACCATTTTCAGCCAAATTAAAATTTGTTGTTGTATTTGTTGTTTATGCCATAGGAGAAGTTCTAAAGATGATATAATGAGCTTCTAAAAGATAAGAAAAGTGATGATGTGATACATAGAAGAAAGAATATTATATTAATGATCATCGGAAACGCCATGTTTCCAAAGGAAGAATAAGGATGCACTAATCGAATGTATTTTTATGCGTTAAAAAGAATGAGAGTTATGTGTTACTATTTTGACTACATGATAGAAAGAATGAATGAATACTTAATTAATGAAAGTTGAAATTTTGTAGATGACAGACACAGGGAATGTAAATGATGCTGAAGTAGCACGGCAAGAAGCAATTGATAATAAGATTATGGAAGCGGCAGAAAAGGTCATACATGCTAACCTTCCTAAGTTAGCTCAAGAAGTCGAAAGCCGTGTTTTAGGGGTAGTAGATGATATGATGACTAGTAAGTTGGAGGAGTTAAAGGAAATGATTGAAGGGTCTAGAACTAAAAGTAAGGAACGAAGGTGTACATACAAGGATTTTATGGCGTGTAATCCCTCTTCATATAATGGGGAGGTTGATCCGATAAACTGTCAAAGGTGGATAGCAAACATCGAATCCGTGTTTATACGTAGCCAATGTGAGAAAGAAGATCAAGTAATGTTTACCACGGGTCAGCTTCACCAGCAAGCCAAGGATTGGTGGGATTAGGGGACATAAGACTCCAAACACTAACTTGGCAAGAATTCAAGGAGTTGTTCCTGAAGTATCATTGCCCGCAATCAGCAATTGATAGAATACAAGATGAATTCTTGCGTCTTCGCCAGCAGGATGAATCTATTGATGAAATCACCAACACTTTCTTTGATAAGCTAAAGTTTTGTGACGATTTTATCAAGTCTGAAAGGATGAAGATAAACTGGTATCACGGCATGTTGAAGGCCGAGTATAGGGAATTCATTACCCCCTCGAAGTGTGAAACCTTGAATGAACTTATCAACTTGGCTCGAGATAGAGAGATAGAGCTGAAGCGACAAGTGGAAAGGGGGGAGAAAAGAGCGGCTGAAAAGCCGACAACTACGAGTCTATCCAAGAAGCCTAAGCAGCACGACACTAGAAACAAGGGAGGATCTAAAAGCAGTATTCCTCCATGCAAAACTTGTGGAAAGCTTAACACAGGAGAATGTCTATTGGGGAAGAAGGGATGCTACAACTGTGGTCAGGAGGGGCATCCTTATTATAAGTGCCCTAGTCCCGTGAGGACGTGTTTCAATTGCTTTACTCTGGGTCACGTCAAAGATGAATGTCCAAAGCTTAAACAAAAGGGGCAAAAAGACGAAAAGAAGAATGAAAGTCAGAAGGCTCGGGGAAGGATGTTTCAGATTACCACTGAGGAAGCGAAGGTTCTACCGAATGTTGTATCAGGTATTTTCTTAATCAACCAAATTCCCGTGAATGTGTTATTTGATTCTGGTGCTAGTAGATCTTTCGTGTCAGACGAACTTATGTGCCATCCCTCCTTTAGAAAAGAACGAATTCCTATGCCCTTAGAAGTAGAAGTAGCGGATAGCAAAAGTTATTTGTTACGTGAAGTTTGTAAAAAATTGTAAGATCACCATAGAGAACGAAGATTTCGAAATAGATCTTATTCCTATGACTTTGGGGGAATTTAAAGTAGTAGTGGGGATGGATTGGTTATCCCGTTATCACGCGGATATACGATACGAGACGAAAGTCATTCAAGTGTTGTCACCTAATGGAGCTCGAATAAGTATCCGTGGGGAAAGAAAATTAGAGACAAAACTGTGCACGATTGTTGGGACGATTAAGTACGCAAGGAATGAGGGTAAGGCATATTTGGCTTACGTTGTGGACACAAGGCAGAAGGTACCTGAAATTGAAGAAGTTGAAGTTGTGAACGAGTATCCGGATGTGTTCCCGGATGAATTACCGGGATTACCACCCGAACGAGAGGTGGAATTCTGAATTGAATTAAACCCGAGCGCCAAGCCAGTGGCCAAAGCTCCCTACAGATTAGCTCCCATTGAGATGCGAGAGCTAATGACACAGATACAAGAATTGCTCGATAAGGGCTTCATACGCCCGAGTGTGTCACCTTGGGGAGCCCCGGTACTTTTTGTGAAAAAGAAAGATGGATCGATGCGCATGTGCATCGACTATCGAGAGTTGAACAAGCTGACAGTGAAAAATAAATATCCTCTACCTCGAATAGATGACCTTTTTGACCAATTGCAAGGAGCGAGCTGGTTTTCGAAAATCGATTTGCGCTCGGGATATCACCAACTTCGGGTACGAGAGGATGATGTTGCAAAAACTGAGTTTAGAACCCGATATGGACATTACGAGTTTTTAGTAATGTCATTTGGGCTAACTAATGCGCCGGCCGCATTCATGGATCTTATGAATAAAGTATGCCGGCCCATGTTGGATAAGTCTGTAATAGTATTTATAGACGATATCCTGGTTTACTCTCGTAGTAGAGCCGAACATGCAAACCATTTGCGTGAAGTATTAGAAACTCTTCGGAGGGAAAAGCTTTATGAAAAATTTTCAAAGTACGCCTTCTGGCTTAGAGAAGTCCAATTTCTAGGCCATGTCATCAATCAGGATGGTGTCTTGGTGGATCCAACTAAAGTGTAACATCTGTGCTTGTAATCGTTGTGAACAGCTCAATTATCAATAAAACAAAGTTATTTGATCCCAATGTTTGTTTGGTTATGTTTTACATTTTTTCATGTTTTGACTTTTATTCAATTTCAAACTCTATATCGCTTTCTGGAGAGTTATACGCAAACTGGTGCGTAAACGTAATCAGTTTAATGCGACAAATACTCCAGAACATCAACATATACTTAACATACCTTAAATAACCTTTACATAACTTAGAAATAAGTTTTGAAGGCTTTGGTATGGCAAAAACAAGTTAATTCGCCTACAGGGACTAAAATTGACAAATTGCGAAAGTATGCCAATTTGAACTGTAACAAACATTCTGGAACATTACCATAAGTTAAACATACCATAAATATCCTTTACATAGCTTAGAAATAGGCTTTGAAGGGTTCGGTGTGCTAAAATAAACTTTTGGGTCATTCAGGGACTAAAAGCGTCAAAAAGTGCACAAGTTTGCATTCTCGCGCATAACTTACGTTCTGAATACATCCGGACATCCAAAAATTTATGTAAGCACTAAAATATTTTATTTTAGTGTTTGGCATAAGAAAAATCCATTTGTCACGCAATTTGGATCGTTTTTCGCGCTTATGCGCATTCCGTCGTAATTAAGCGAACATCGCGATCGTACGACCAAACGAACCAACATCCGGCATATTTTTGAGCATGTTTCATGTCCACAATATTTAGGCATCATTTTAGGGCCTTAACGTTGGCTTAACGGGCCTTAAACGTGTCGGAAATGGCCTTAATGCATAACAGGGACCAAAACTGACATTTTCTGAAACTTGTTTCTGAACAGCAAGGCCAGGCGGCCCGCGTGGGATTAGTGAGTCCCCTTACGCGGCCCGTTTCAGCTTCCCAGATCAGATAAGATCGGTTTTAACAGCAGATTACAGCTGTTAAGCACCTAAAACTCACCCACACTTGCCCTTTCCTGCTCATGAGGGGCCATTTTGAGTACCATTAGGTTGCAACAAGTGTAAGGATGAGATTGAAGCAAGTTATTCGATAAACGATCCTAACGGTTGTCCATTTACTATAAATACCCAACCCATCACAACTCAAAACCCACAAAATCTGATCTAAAAGCTCTAAGTTGAAGCCATTACTTCATACCTGAGCTACTTGGATCAAGATAAGCTTTCGGGGACCCTTTGTAAGTGTTCCTTCGTTCTCTTTATTCGTTTAGTCTTAAAAGTCAAACTTTGTTTGACTTTATGCGTTGACCAGTTTATGGTCAATGCGAAGTTCGTTTGAACTTCATAATGTGAGCGTAATCACGATGGTTGTAGTCCTTAGTGACTATACCTACTGATTACCACGTTATCTAGACTCAGTGACGAGTCGTAGTTTCGGCCAAAATGCGTATTCTTGCGTTTGTTGTAACCAAACTACTCTTAGGTATCAAAACCGTTTGTTTTGATACCAAACCTGTTTTCTAAACTTAGTTAAGCATGTTTTAACATGCTTAGCTCGTCACTTTTAGTTTAGTGCTTATATAGGGTCGTAAGGTAAGCGATCTAAACAATCGCTTATACTTTCGAACCCGACCCGTTTGGTCGATCATTAGGATCCGACCAAACACATTAGGTGACCATAGTTGTATAGGGAATAACCTTCCGAGGGTATACCTCGGTCACGACGTTTAGTTAGTTGTATGATAGGTAGTATATATGCCTTAGGTAAATTACCAAAATGCCCTTTTTACGCCAAAATTCATTTTAAGCATATGTAACATAACTTTTGGTATCTAAACTGATTTGGTAACAATATTAGACATGTTAAGGCATATATTACTTGTCATAGGACTAGTTAAGCGGTCCGAACGCGTTTTACGCGAACGACGCGTTAAAGTAGCATAAGCTACCTAAACGGGTGGTAATGGGTCGTAAGCACTTAGGTTAGGTTTCATTTTAGTATGTGGGCTTTGTTAAACCATATTACATGAGTTCTCATACTCATTTGGTTTACAAGCCCTCGTTCTATCCGATCTTCCGAATTAGGTCCGGTATATTAACATAGTTACCTATATTAGGTACCGTTTGATATCTGTGATCTCTAGCATTGTTTGGTTGTTACTCAAGGACTACTAAGCAATCTCAAGTGAGTACATAGACCCCTCTTTTACTGTTTTCAAACAGTTTTGGGGTGAAACACATGTGCCTACTTGTTACTTTCATGCTTTCCATGTTTTCACATCATATACTTGCTATGTTCGAGTACATTTATAGTACATGATTTACATTACATTGTTTTGCTATGTATGTTTACTTATCATACTTAGTACATTGTTTTACTTTACATTTCTGCTATGTATGTTGACTGATAACATGCTAGCACATTGATTTACATGACTTTTCTGCTTCGTATGTTAACTTAGCATACTTAGTACATTGTTTTCATATAACATGTTCACATTTGCTATGACATTTGTTTTGCACAAACGGGACTTATATACGTTCATTAACATTAGCTACGTCGCTCGGTAGTAAGTACTGGTACCATAGGACTTAACAAATCCCATTCCTGACATCCCGGGTTTGTTTGATTGTAAGGAATGACTGAATCCGAAAACATTTCTTTTGATAACCTTGACTTAGGGTTATCCGACTGTCTCAAGGCTTGAATGTATGCGTTAACTTACCACATAAGTGTTTGTATCAATGTAACATGCATTACTTTGCAAAACATAACTTTTTTTGTTTTGTACATTCTTACATTTGGTTTATGTATCAACACATTACTTACCAGACATACATTTGCTACACATTACTTGACTACATTTGGACTATTAACATTTGATATGATTTATACAAGGACTTTTGACAATTGGTTTAAACATAGACTTTATACATTGGTGGTTTGTTTAAGTGACTTAAGTAACGAGATGTGAGTAATATGATACAAGCATGGTGGATACGCCGCTGGTACTTCCTATATATAAGTGTTTGTATTATATTACATATCATAGCGTTATTTAAATCATTCAATTTGGACTTATACATTTTACACAAGTAACACGATTCTCACAAGACTTTGGTTTACAAACAATTTACTTTATACAACACATTTTACTTGGTTATACATTTAACCACACATTATTCTTTTATTTATACATATCATTTGATCTTATCGCTTTTTAAATGATTTACAAAACAAAACAATTTACAAGGTTCATGACTGACTTTTCCTAAACAACTTTTTCTAAACTTATAAGTCATGAATCCTATTTTCACAAAACCTATGTATCTCACAGGCATTTTTATGCTGACGTACCTATTTTCACATGTGTTTTCAGGAGCTGTCGCTTAGGATGATGATCGTGTCACTAGGGCGGACCTGTGCCTTAGAGACTTAAAATAAAGATAGAACTAGTTAAATTATGTTCTGAACTCTTCATTTCCTGTTTTGAGACAATGTAACACTCTTGTTTGATAAATAAAATATAACTTTGTATTCCATGGTTGTGAAACAATAATTCTGTTACAACACTCCCCGACGTTTCCGCCACGATTTGATGTTCTACGTGGTTGGGGTGTGACATAAAGTGGAGGCTGTTATGAATTGGGTTCCTCCAAGAAACCCGAGTGAAGTGAGAAGTTTTCTGGGTTTGGCTGGGTATTATCAAAGGTTTATACAGGATTTCTCCAAATTGGCATTACCCTTGACCAAACTGACAAAGAAGAGTGAGAGATTTATATGGGGGCTTGAGCAAGATAAAGCATTCCAGACGTTAAAAAGTAAACTGTCTGACGCACTAGTTTTGACCTTACCCGAAGGATCAGAAGACTTGGTGGTATACACCGATGCATCACATCAGTGGTTGGGAGATGTTCTAATGCAACGGGGTAAGGTGATAGCCTATGCCTCGAGACAGCTTAAACCACACGAAGGCAACTACCCAATGCATGATCTACAATTGGCTGCAGTAGTGTTCGCAATGAAACTGTGGCGACATTATTTATACGGAACGAAATGCACAATATATTCAGACCATAAAAGTCTCAAGTATTTCTTCGAACAGAAGGATTTAAATATGAGGCAACGAAGGTGGTTGGAACTGATTAAGGATTATGATTGCAAAATCCTTTATCACCCCGGGAAGGCCAATATTGTAGCAGATGCATTAAGCCGGAAGGAATACCCGCCACCTATACAAGTTAAATCGATGAGAATGACAGTTACTCCTAAACTTATGGAAATGATCAAAGAGGCCCAAACAAAGTCCCTAAATGCTAATGATCCGATGAAGGAAAGAACGAAAGGCTGGGTTGAGGAATTAAAAATGAATGCTGACGGCGTCATGACCAGGTATGGCCGAATCTGGATACCTTGGTTATGTGAAGTGAAATCTCTGTTACTTGAGGAGGCCCACAGATCTCATTACTCGGTCCACCCGGGACCAACAAAAATGTATCAAGACCTAAAAAGGGGATATTGGTGGCCCGGAATGAAACGCGACATAGCTAAGTACGTCGACAAGTGTTTGACGTGTTCTCAAGTGAAAGCAGAAAACCAGAAACCGTATGGCAAATTGAAACCCTTAGAAGTACCGGTTTGGAAGTGGGAAGACATAACCATGGATCTCGTTACAAAACTTCCCAAAACAAAACGAGGCCACGTTGCTATTTGGGTCATTGTTGACCGACTCACGAAGAGTGCTCACTTTTTGCCTATACGAGAAACTATTTCTTCTGAAAGGTTGGCAGAGATTTATACGAATGAAATAATAGCTCGACACGGAGTGCCCGTGTCCATTGTGTCAGATCGTGACACAAGATTCACGTCTCGGTTTTGGCATAGGTTTCACGAAGATGTGGGTACAAAATTGCGATTGAGTACAGCGTACCATCCGCAAACGGATGGGCAGTCAGAAAGAACTATGAAAACATTAGTGGATATGTTGAGGGCTTGCATCATAGACTTTGGGGGTAACTGGGACGACCATTTGCCATTGGTCGAGTTCACGTATAATAATAGTTATCAAAGCAGTATTCAAATGGCGCCATATGAAATGTTGTACGGTAGAAAGTGTAGAACCCCTGTGTGCTGGGGAGAAATTGGGCAGCGAGAACTCGCCCCTAAAGATATCGTGGCGATAACAAATGAAAAGATCAATCTAGTGCGGGCTCAATTGAAGGCAGCGCAAGACCGACAAAAGTCTTATGCGGACAGAAGAAGACGTCCTATTGAATTCCGGGAAGGGGATCGAGTGTTCCTAAAGGCCTCGCCATGGAAGGGTATTATACGGTTCCGTAAACGGGGGAAGTTGGGCCCTTGATACATCGGGCCATTTAAAATTTTAGCTCGCGTTGGGAAGGTGGCGTATCAGTTAGAGTTGCCTCTAGCTTTAGATGGAATCCATAACACTTTTCACGTGTCACAATTAAGAAAGTGTCTTGCGGATGAAACGGCGTATGTGCCACTCGACGATATCGAGTTGGATAAGAAAATGAACTATGTTGAAAGGCCGGTGGCTATCAAAGACTCCAAAATAACGCATCTACGAAACAAAGCCATTCGACAAGTTTTAGTTCAATGGCAGCACCGGAAGGGATCAGATCTGACATGGGAATCAAAAGGTGAAATTCGAAAGAATTACCCGTCATTATTTGGTACGTATTAAGGTTTCGAGGACGAAACCTCTTTTAAGGGGGATAGATTTATAACACCCCAAATTCGAATAAAGAATTATCGAATGATTATTTAATTTAAATGATTAGTTAGTGATAAATAAATAAGGAAAAAAGTCAAAAGCTAGGAAACATATAAGAATGATAACTTATATAACCTTGAGGGGTTAAACTTGTAAATGCGATTAATAACATGATAAAAAAAAATTAGAAACCCAGTTAGTGGGTGTGTGTGGGCCGCGACCAAGAACCAGGGGAGAAAGGAAAACCCTTTCTCCTTCATAAAACTTCAAGAATTCAGGGAATTAAGGTGCTATTGATCCAGAAAATCGAATGCATGAAGTAAATTCCTTGCTAATCTAAGTATATTGAACACAAGGTAAGTTGAATGTTGTGATTTGATGCATATTCATGAAACTAGGGTTTTAATCAACTCGTGAAATTGAAGAAATCGAATTGATGTATGTATTAGAACCATCATTAGAA
Organism: Helianthus tuberosus; assembly: GCA_030545235.1. Classification (NCBI taxonomy): domain Eukaryota; kingdom Viridiplantae; phylum Streptophyta; class Magnoliopsida; order Asterales; family Asteraceae; genus Helianthus; species Helianthus tuberosus. The sequence continues at coordinate 53,297,042 of CM060377.1, read as the reverse complement.
GATGTTTTATGCTTAATTTCGTTTGTATTGAAGATTTCAAGTAAGACCCACTTAATCTAGTAGTTTGGTGATCTTGTAGTTCCATAGATTGAATATTGTGATGGATGAATGTATGAGTACTAGTAAAATTGATGAACTACTAGGGTTTTACTATGAATGAATTGTGTGATTTTGATTGATAAAAATTGTGAAGACTACTAGAGAAGTTATGGATAAAACACTTGTACTTAGTGCTAAGGTTGTCATACGCATACCAAGTGTTCGATTATATGCCTGAATAGTTAATTTATGTAACTTTATATGAATTTAGGTTGCATTACTTTATGTGTTAAAATAAGGATATGATAAATGTAAAAAAATGTATGTGGAATGTGAATTTCGTACGAATGTAAAAGCTATGTAAAAAATGAGATGATTTAAGTAAAGAATGAAATTATGTGTAGGAATCAAGGAAGAAGGAGGAAGCTCTGGTTCACAACAACACTCTCAAGAACGAGGTAAGTTTGCTACTTCCAAGTTCATTCAAAAATATTAGTAGTCGTTCTTGTAAATATTAGTTTCATAATGGTAGACATTGTATTAAAATGTGAACGCAAAAGTAAAAACCTCGTAACGGTCCGTATTGAACGGGTCGGTTCGAGTTTGAGTAAGAATGAACAAGTGAAGATTTCTTGATGTTTCGTATAACTGGGTTACGATAGAATGAGTTGGAGAGGATGATGTAACAAAGTTGGTTGCATAAACAAGAATGTGGGATATAAGAATGAATTAGTCATGTATAGTACTAAAGTTTAAACAGTGAATATTTAGTTCTCCAAGTTCTATAATGCGTTAGTTGGAATATGAGTATTATGCTTATGTTGTTTGATGTAATGGTTGTAGGTAAATCTCAAGCTTAGGATGGCGAGCTCGGACCGGACACACTTAAAACGCCTTTTATGCGCTTCCGCAACTTTTGTAATATCGTCCATGGGATTAAAATGCTTTTTGTTAAAAATAGGCTAAGTCTCGTAGTTAAATCTTTACCCTTGGTGGCTTAAACCTTTTGAACAACTCTAGTTGTAATGGATGTTTTTCTTTTCTTTTTAAATATTATGTTTTTTTTTACTATGTCATTTGGAAAGTTGATGAAGGATTTGTAAATTGTATGTTGCTAAAACAGGGAATTGTTCTTAATGTAAACGGGTCATGTCAAATTTTCGTTAGAATTAGTATGTTAATAACTCAAATTAAGAGTAAGGAAATCTGGGTGCTACAAACACTTATTTTAAACCCCTTTCTTGCTTGGAAAATGTGGCACCATCCTAATCACCCTCAATTACTATAAATAGCATGATTTCTCAACTTCACAACTTGCTCATTTCTTTCTTTCTTCACCTGTCTGCTCTAATTGGAGTTTGCTTCCCATTGGAGGCCTCCTACCGAGTATTCTTGCCATCCTAGAACACAAATAAGTGTTCTATCCTAGTCTTGTTCATTATTTTAGCTTATTTTGAGCTAAAAGTCAAACATTTGACTTTCTGTTTGACTTTCGGTTCTGACCATACTTAGTCAAGTCAAAGTTCAATTGAACTTTGCAACGAAATCGTAATCACGAAGGTTATAATCCCTTGCGATTGCACCTTCTGATTACCATGTTTATTAGTCAAAGTTTCGGTCAAAAATGCACATTTTGTGCATTTTACGACGGAATTATTTTCGGGTATCAAAACATCAATTTTTGATACCAAATCAGTTTTGTAACTTAGTTAGACATGTTTTAACATGTCTAGATCGTCACTTCTAGTTTAGTGCTTATTTAGGGTCATAAGTAGAGCGGTTTGACCACCGCTTTGACTTTCGAATCCGACCCGTTTAGTCGGTCTTAGGATCCGACCAAACACATGTAGGTGACCATAGTTATATAGGGAATAACCTACTGAGGTTATATCTTATGGTCACGTCGTTTGGTTAGTGTTATGATAAGTCGATTGTTATATCCCTAAAAATGACCAAAATGCCCTTTTTGCGCATAAATCCATTTTAAGCATATGTAACCAACTTTTTGACACATAAACTTATGTTGCAACATTATTAAACATGTTTTGGCATATAAGACTTATCATAAGACTTGTTTGACCATCCGATCGTACTTTTACGCAAATGACACATTAAAGTAGCGTAAACTACCTTAACGAGTCATAACGGGTCAAAAGCGCTTAGGATCACTTCTAACTCAGAATGTTGAGTTTGTTAAACCATATCATATGAGTTCCAACACTCATTTGGTTTATATAGCCTCATTCTATCCGATTCCCGATTTATGTCCCATTACATTAACATGTAGTTATCTGATACACTAGGAACCACTTCAACATTTGAACTCTTGATCCTTTGAGCCTTGTTATATCATTTGAACAAGACCTATATGCAACCCCAAGTGAGTGCATAGTTCCCCTCTTTTACGTTTTTCAAATGTTTTGGGGTGATTCATATGTGTATCCGATTTTTCTCAAATGCATGGTATATATGTGTTTACTAAGTGCTTTTTGTGTATTATTCCGATTATGCAAACACGAAAATTGAGAACACAAACCAAATCCTTATAGGATCTATCTATCTTCATAGTTAGATTCTTGTAGAATATTTGAAGTACAGTCTTAAATCTTTCTATCTTCATAGTGAGATTTCTAAGAAGTGTTTTACACGACAATGGTTATTGTTTATGTGTAGAGATTGTTGGTGATTTAGATAACGAAACTAGAGTAATACAACAAGGACATGGTGGATACGCCGCTGGTACTTCCTATATATAAGTGTGCTTATTGTATTACCCTTCGTGGCGTTATCCCGAATCACCATTAGGATTTAGTATGATATGATTCAATGATTCAATGTGACCAAACCAAATCCTTATAGCATCTATCTATCTTCATAGTTAGATTCTTGTGGGATGTTTAAAGTACTAAATGGAAGCCGTTGTTTGGATTCTTTATGTACTTTAATGCGTATGTTATGATTCAATGATTCAAGGTGACCAAACCAAATCCCTAAGGCATGGCAAGAGTTTCATGAGGTCAACCGCCCCCGAGGCCCGTCGCCCTACCAGCTCCCCAATAAAGATAGGATCACGGCTAACAACCCCACCAATCCCTCTCGAGAAAACCCCGTCCTGAACTCCCTGCCCATCACATGTCAGCCAGAAAACCTATGTTTTCTTAATGTTGAGGTAAAGCCCCAGAGATGGACCCTTCTCGTTGATGATGTCTAAAGCCATAGCAACCTCAGATGTGTTGCCGGTAATCTTCCCATCGTCCAAGTACCAAGCGTGGAACGGGAGGTTACAACCATCCTGTACCCGAAAGATAAGGGGGTGTAAGGCAAGGGAAAAAAGAAGGAACCCCAAGGGATCCCCCTTGTTTCACTTCGGTAGTAGTCCCAATACACTCGTTACCAACATAGAACCTAGCAGGCTAGGCGTAAAGGAATTGGACTGTCACAACCCCCGACCCCACCCTAGGAGCGGGTGCTGCGAGCCAGCCAGATGGTATCGGTGTTTATTAATTACGCAGCGGAAAAATTTTCATCAGGATCGTAGTTAGGAAATGATTTCAGAGTTTGTAAAACACCGAACTTTTAATATTAAACAAATGGTCTAAAACCCATATTTCATTCAATTGTTTTTATAGGGATAAACCCAAATAAATAAAACATAATTTTCTTCTTTTATTATAGCCACTTTATTTAAGCCTTCAGTGCTCCATAACTGGCTTCTACTATCCTTACATTAAGTTACCTGAAACGTGTTTTGAAAACATTTTATCAGTAATAAATACTGGCGAGTTCATTCCATTTTTATAAAATATATTGTTATACTTTACAGCATCAAGGTTTTTATATTTATTTATATTTACCCAACTCAATTAGTATTTGTCACATGGTGACAGTTCCGATGTGACAGTGGTCATATCATTCATTGGCTTACTTTCGTCCAATAGTGAATTTATCAAGTAATATATATAGTATATCTTACTATTATATTGGTCACTAGGCGATTCATGTGACGGTGGTCAAATCACTGTTGATCATTCTTTCAACTAGTGACTCGGGTCATATTACTGTTGATCATTCTCTCAACTAGTAATTGTGGTCATATCACTTTGATCATTCTTTCAACTAGTGACTCGGGTCATATTACGGTTGATCATTCTTTCAACTAGTAATTGTGGTCATATCACTGTTGATCATTCTCTCAACTAGTGCCTTTGGTCATTTCACTATTGATCATTCTCTCAACTAGTGACTCTGGACTTAGTAGTGTCCCGTGATATTACTTTGTCAAATATATTTTCTATGGCACAAAACCACTTAACCCAGAAAATGAAATATATCATTTTCTGTCAAACTAATAGCTATAACTTTATCAAATATAATATATTAATTAAATAATTGTGATATTATTCTTTAATATATTAACGTAACTAAGATTAAAATAAAATCTTAGTATATTAAAAGTATAATATATTATTTTTGACATATTTTATTATGATATACATTTATGTCAAATATAACATGTAATAATTTAGTATTTTACATATTATATTATATTTGTAGAAAATATATGATGTTTCATAATCTAGTAAAATATATTTAAGTCTTTTTCTATTTCATTATTTATATATAATTTATTCATCATGTCAATTTGATTTGACAAACTTGGCCTAACTAGGTGTCCCAAACCAACCGCATAACATTGCCCATTCCATATATCTTATATAAATTTATAAGATATATTCAATATTTTAATATAGTAATGTTAAAATAATATTAGTTATAGGCTATGGCTACTGGAGCATAATTCCCCCGTGCTTGTGGTCATGCTACTATTGGCTAACTTTTTTGCCAATAGTAACGAGGGTCAAGTAATGTATAAAAATCTCACATAGTGGCAACTATTGCATAATATAAAAACTTAATCACTGTAAGTATAACTGATAAACATTTAGGATTTTGGAAAGCATTTTTAAATATAATTATATCACAAAAAGGTGATAAAACGGTGAGAAAAGAGAATGGACTCACTTTGTAACTTTAGGGTTCAACTAGAAAGCCTCCTGGTAGAATCTTGGGTATACATTCTGAGTTATTTAAAAATATATAATGCACTCGTGTTAAGTATAGTACCCCTAATTCAACTTTATCCCTATGTCACGAGACCGAACCCTAACGAACTTAGTCGGGCAGAGCCTTGACATGCGTTATGGGGCTCCAGATCAATCGGAAAGGGTAGCGGTGATCGGGAGTTAAAATACTTAAAACGGGGCAGGGCTTTGGAGTATTACACGTATAATACTTTAAGAAAATAAAATTTCAAATAAAAGATAAACAGAAGCGAAGAAAGAGATTGATGTAAGAAAAGGTTTTTAGCAAAAATATTGGGAAGACATCTATGCTATTTATATCAAAGGCATAAAGTCTTCTCATCATATTCATTCCTCTCTTGAGGACACGTACCTACAATTTAAATTTTAGTTTTGATGTGGTTTGCTTTATCCATGCATACGTACACCCTCCTATGATATGTTAGTTTTTTTTATTAATATTATTATTTTACTATTTATATATTATAACTATTTTACGTGCTTCACTTATTTTGCGCGTATAACTTCTAAAATACGACGTTTTATAAAATAATGAATATGTCATTAGAACGAGAATATTTGTATCTACATTTTGAACCAAGTTTTATTAAAAACGGAGTAGTTTCAAATATAATGTATTTTTATAATTTAATTATTAAATGGTTCTTAGGCCCGTTTAGGTACTTCATATTTCTAATAGTAAACTTACCCGTGGTCTACCCGTTTAATAATATAAGTTTTATACATTTTATTTTAATATAGAAAATAGAAGCGTCACACATTTATAAGCCAATTAATTAGTATAACATTCCAACCAAATATATATAAAATAGTTTTTAAAACTATATGGGTTAAATAATTATTTAAAAAAATAAAACTAGTTACTAGTGGTTAATAAATTTAAACAACCTATAATTCTTATATGATAAAAATAGAAACGTTACATCCTCCCCACCTTGTTTTAAATCTCGTCCTCGAGATTTGGGCTACGATGTCTCTTTTAGAGTTATGTCACGTCTTAGTCAATAAGAACAATATTAAGGTAAATGGTACAGAATCAAAATATTAAATTTTGTGAATATGAGTTGTATAATAAATAGGACTCAATGGTTCAACTGAATTAGTTCTAGAAATTGATGTCAAACGAATGAGATAAAATGATATAATTTCCAAGGTGACTAGGTTCAAGCCAAAAGAGATATATGATTAAATTGATTGTTTATAAGTTGTGAATGACTTTTAGAAACAATAGAATTTATTATCAAAAGAAAACTTACTTTGATTGTCAACTGAGGAAGACTCAGAATCAACAAGCTCAAATGAAAAAGCATGAAAATAAATAGTCAACTAGTAAACCATGATATGAGAAAAATTAATGTGTTGACATTTATGGAATTGCAAGGATACACTGAAATACAACAGAGTTAGTGTATCATTGTCTTAATACATAATTGCATTAAGACTATTTTCAATGATGAGTCAAACGAAAGGCATACGTGGTTTAGAATGATTCGTATGATTATGATTAGCCCAAGCTACAAGTTTATACTGACGCTGCAAGGTGTCATAATGATTGAAAAAGTTTAATAATTACGGTGACTGAACAAATTCACCGTTTTCGAAATCAACTGAAAGTTATAATGAAGTAAATTTGGATATTTATTTCAAATAAATATTATAGGATTTTCTATTGATGATGAAAGACCAAATGAATATCATAGAATTTTTTAATTAATGATGAAAGAATCTTTAGAGGTACACAGGAATATAATATGAATTTGTGTACTCTTATCTTAACACATAATTGTATTAAGACTGATTAAGATAATGAACCAACAGAAAATAAATCCGTACATCAGGTGTGAAAACGAGATTAGCTCAAACTTCAAGTTAATGAAAACGCCACCACAAGGTGTCGTAACCAAATAAATGATTCATTGAAGATGAAGACCAAACAAGTGTATTATGGTTCTGAATAGATGAAGTACTTGACAGGATGCATTTATTTAAAAACTTTTATTTATGCTAGGGTTAAATAATAACTTAACTTAGATATTACATATCAGTGATTACAACGATTACGTCTGGAATCATTTCTGCTTCTTGCGTAGTAAGTACGAATGCTCGCGCGTTCTTCTTAGCTCCGTCTATTGTTCTGGCCTTGTTGTCGAGTGCTCTGGTCAGTTTCGGGCAATATGGTTTGATGTGTCCCATTTCTCCGCAATTGTAACAGATATTAGTTTTCCTTCTACATTCTTCCTCTATATGCCCGGTCATCTTGCAGAAGTTACAGTAGAGTGTTTTCCTAAAACGACATCTTCCTGAATGCTTTTCGTTACAGTTTCTGCAGGTAGGTTGCTCCAATGACGGTTCAGTTTCTTTCTTCTTGTAGAATTCTTGGGAAATTTTCTGGGCTAGCTCTTTCTTCTTGTTTTCTTCTCTTGTGCGGATTAGTCCATCCGTCAGGATGTTAGCTAGTTCAACTGTTTCTTCAATAGTCTGTGGTCTGGCGGCCTTGACCATGTCTCGGATTTCGCTAACTAATCCCCAAATATAACGAGAAATTAGTACGGGTTCTGGCGAAGCCAGAGTTGGTACCATTCTTGCGTATTCGAAGAACGTTGTCGTATATTCATGACAATTCACATCGATCATTTTATGATTTAGGAACTCGTTAGCCATTCGTTCCTTTTCATAAGGGGGACAAAATTTTCTTTCTGTCATTTCCTTGAATTTTTCCTAGTTCATGGCATAAACAATGTCACTTCCTTTTGCCTGAAGAATTGTATTCCACCATTCTAAGGCTTCTTCTTTAAAGAGGTTGGATGCATACATCACCTTATCTTCTTCGGCACATTTGCTGATCTTCAGAACAGCTTCCGTCTTTTCCAACCATCGCAGAGCAGCTGTGGCTCCTTCACTGCCTGCGAACTCAGTTGGTTTACAAGCTATAAATTCTTTCTAGGTACACCCGAGAGTCATCGCCTTCATTTTCATGGGAAATGGGGTTTTGATAATTTCATCATTGTCTCCATTGGCACTATGGCTAAAACTGTCGTCACGAGTATGCTTGCTACTCACAACTTTGGTGGGTTCTACGGGATTTTTAACAGCTTTAATTATTAAAGGTAAAGCATTAGCTATTCCTTGTACTATTAGATTTTCTGTAACATTTTTATCCAAAGGATTTTCATTATTAGCATGAACTTTTGGATTATGTGACGCTTCATTCGACATCTGAATGGCAAACATTTTCAATTATTAATATCACAGAATAATTAAAACAAAATAGTACTTTCAAGAATCATATGTGCATATATATATTTACCTATATTTAAATCTACAAAAATAACACAAATTACTTTGTATTAATTTCCTAACTTTATTGTTTTAGATTAGGTATTAAAAGAACACATAATAGCTTAAACCAGTGGCTCTGATACCACCTTCTGTCACAGCCCCCGACCCCACCCTGGGAGCGGGTGCTGCGAGCCAGCCAGATGGTATCGGTGTTTATTAATTACGCAGCGGAAAAATTTTCATCAGGATCGTAGTTAGGAAATGATTTCAGAGTTTGTAAAACACCGAACTTTTAATATTAAACAAATGGGTTAAAACCCATATTTCATTCAATTGTTTTTATAGGGATAAACCCAAATAAATAAAACATAATTTTCTTCTTTTATTATAGCCACTTTATTTAAGCCTTCAGCGCTCCATAGCTGGCTTCTACTATCCTTACATCAAGTTACCTGAAACGTGTTTTGAAAACATTTTATCAGTAATAAATACTGGCGAGTTCATTACATTTTTATAAAATATATTGTTATACTTTACAGCATCAAGGTTTTTATATTTATTTATATTTACCTAACTCAATCAGTATGTGTCACATGGTGGCAGTTCCGATGTGACAGTGGTCATATCATTCATTGGCTTACTTTCGTCCAATAGTGAATTTATCAAGTAATATATATAGTATATCTTACTATTATATTGGTCACTAGGCGATTCCTGTGACGGTGGTCAAATCACTGTTGATCAATCTTTCAACTAGTGACTCGGGTCATATTACTGTTGATCATTCTCTCAACTAGTAATTGTGGTCATATCACTGTTGATCATTCTTTCAACTAGTGACTCGGGTCATATTACTGTTGATCATTCTCTCAACTAGTAATTGTGGTCATATCATTGTTGATCATTCTCTCAACTAGTGCCTTTGGTCATGTCACTGTTGATCATTCTCTCAACTAGTGACTCTGGACTTAGCAGTGTCCCGTGATATTACTTTGTCAAATATATTTTCTATGGCACAAAACCACTTAACCCAGAAAATGAAATATATCATTTTCTGTCAAACTAATAGCTATAACTTTATCAAATATAATATATTAATTAAATAATTGTGATATTATTCTTTAATATATTAACATAACTAAGAATAAAATATAATCTTAGTATATTAAAAGTAGAATATGTTATTTTTTATATATTTTATTATGATATACATTTATGTCAAATATAACATGTAATAATTTAGCATTTTACATATTATATTATATTTTGTAGAAAATATATGATGTTTAATAATCTAGTAAAATATATTTAAGTCTTTTTCTTTTTCATTATTTATATATAATTTATTCATCATGTCAATTTGATTTGACAAACTTGGCCTAGCTAGGTGTCCCAAACCAACCGCATAACATTGCTCATTCCATATATCTTATATAAATTTATAAGATATATTTATTATTTTAATATAGTAATGTAAAAATAATATTGGTTATATGCTATGGCTACTGGGGCATAATTCCCCGTGCTTGTGGTCATGCTACTATTGGCTAACTTTTTGACCAATAGTAACGATGGTCAAGTAATGTATAAAAATCACACATAATGGCAACTATTGCATAATACAAAAACTTAATCACTGTAAGTATAACTGATAAACATTTAGGATTTTGGAAAGCATTTTTAAATATAATTATATCACAAAAAGGTGATAAAACGGTGAGAAAAGAGAATGGACTCACTTTGTAACTTTAGGTTTCAACTAGAAAGTCTCCTGGTAGAATCTTGGGTATAACTTCTGAGCTATTTAAAAATATATAATGTACTCGTGTTAAGTATAGTACCCCTAATTCAACCTTACCCCTATGTTACGAGACCGAACCCCAACGAACTTAGTCGGGCAGAGCCTTGACATGCGTTATGGGGCTCCAGATCAATCGGAAAGGGTAGCGGTGATCGGAAGTTAAAATACTTAAAACGGGGCAGGGCTTTGGAGTATTATAGGTATAATACTTTAAGAAAATGAAATTTAGAATAAAAGATATACAAAATCGAAGAAAGAGATTGATGTAAGAAAAGGTTTTTAGCAAAAATATTGAGAAGACATCTATGCTATTTATATCAAAGGCATAAAGCCTTCTCATCATATTCATTCTTATCTTGAGGACACGTACCTACAATTTAAATTTTAGTTTTGATGTGGTTTGCTTTATCGATGCATACGTACACCCTCCTATGAGGTGTTAGTTTTTCTTTTTTGTTTTTTTATTATTTATATATTATAATTAATTCACCTGCTTCACTTATTTGGCGCGTATAACTTCTACAATACGACGTTTTATAAAATAATGAATATGTCATTAGAACGAGAATATTTGTATCTACATTTTGAACCAAGTTTTATTAAAAACGGAGTAGCTTCAAATATAATGTATTTTTATAATTTAATTATTAAATGGTTTCTAGGCCCGTTTAGGTACTTCATATTTCTAACAGTAAACTTACCCGTGGTCTACCCGTTTAATAATATAAGTTTTATACACTTTATTTTAATATAGAAAATAGAAGTGTCACACATTTATAAGCTAATTAATTAGTATAACATTCAACCAAATATATATAAAATAGTTTTTAAAACTATATGGGTTAAATAATTATTTAAAAAAAATAAAACTAGTTACTAGTGGTTAATAAATTTAAACAACCTATAATTCTTATATGATAAAAATTGAAACGTTACATGGACCCACTGATAGATTGACGGGCAACGCTGATGAACCTCTTTGAGGAAGGCTGTGTGGTCAACCGTGTTGAAAGCATTGGAGAAGTCCACAGTGAGTAAGGCCAAGGAATCATCTGCATGAAAGTAATTGAGATACATGTTCGCACTATGGAGCACTGCCTTTACCCCATTTGGTGTCCCCACTCCGAATTGGAAGTTCCCCACGTACTAGTCCATATCTTTTCCGGCATTCTTCATCACCACCTTGAAAACCAACCTTCACCAAATACTCCCCACAGCAATAGGCCGATTTTCTTCGACCACCATTTTTTGTAAGCTAATAATTTCAAATCCATCTTTTGATGGTGTAAGTTTAGACTGAGTGTAGTGGGGCGACTCCCACCCCAAGTCGCCCCCAAGTCGCCTTCAACACCGCCCCCCATGGCGTCCCCCTCCGGCGACCCCCTCCTGCCCGTCCTCTGCACGTCGCCTCCTCCCTCTCAAGGATTCCCCCTTTGGCACAAAGTTTCAAGGATTCCCCCTTTGGAGGTCGCCCTAAGTCGCCCCAAACACCACTCCCCCTTTTTTGAGGACGCCCCAAGTCGCCCCCCAAACGCCACGTGTCGCAAGACGCCCTCTTTTGAGGTCGCCCCACTACACTCAGTCTTACTTTCTGTTTTATAGGTAGTTTGACTTTATTTTAGCTCCATGTCCTTTTTTTTTGTTTTTCAAGTACATAAACCACATATAATAATCAATATACCTTCAAGATATTTTGAACATATCAATTTTTCTTTTGACAATTTTTTTATTAATTAGTTTCTGAAAAACATATTAGACCTAATGTATTATTATTATTATTATTATTATTATTATTATTATTATTATTATTATTATTATTATTATTATTATTATTATTAGTAGTAGTAGTAGTAGTAGAGTAAATTACAAGTTTTGTCCTTTATGTTTACACTAAATTGCAGGCGGTGTCCTTTGTCTTTAAAATTAACGTGTTTTGTACTTAATCTTTCAAAATCTTGCACAGTATGTCCTTTAAGCCTAACTCAGTTTATTTTTTTAGTTAAATCTGGTTATGTGTCTTGCACATGAGGGTATTCTTGTCATTTTATATTTTCAGGGACTAGTGTGTAAATTAATTATATATCTCACCATTTGTGTAAATTAATTAAATATCTCACCATTTCATTTTTCATTTCACTTGTAGAAGGTTTTGAAAAATTAAAACATATATATCAACCACTCACAAACACTCTCACCCTCTTACCCACTAGCCACGACCGAAACCCACCTTGCCAGAGCTGGAAAAAGATCCCAACCACCACATCAACCATCACCAACCCTCAACCCGCACAACCAAACCACAAATCGAACCATTTGAACACAAATCAGGACAAAATCAATGTCGGACCACTTGATGACGGATAATCTGAACCGTACGACACACCACCCTTAATCGACGACGGCAGAACCAATTGAGCTCCCCTTTGCTTTTCTAAGGTTTTAGATAGGTGGACCTCCTCGGTGTTTTTCGTAGATAACTCCCCTTTCCTGCTTTCTTAACCAAGTTCGTTGCCTTTTCATTGTTTTTAAAAGAAGTTTGACTTTTGGTATTGGGTTCACCTGCTCTGTTTGGGGCGTTTTTTATTTTTTTTTCAATTTCTTTTTTTTTTTTGCATTTACTATCTTGTTGTTTCAATTAATTGTACAAAGTCTTGAAATCAATGGATGAATAGTTTTTCAACAAATAGACACTTCATTGGAGAATAACTTTATTAGGCCTACACAGACCAGATCTGTTTGGGGCTTTTTTTTGTTTATTTTTCAGTTTGGGGCGTGGTTGTGGTGGCGAATGACAGTGAAGGTGCGGTGGTGAAGAGGTGGGGCGTGGTTGTGATGGTGGTTGGGTAGTGACGACAACGGCTGGTGGTGGTGGTGGTTGGATGAATAAGTAGAGAGAGTGAGGGGCGAAAGACAGATAGTGTTTTAGAGAATATGTAAAGAGAGTGGTGCGGTGGTGGTCCTGGTGTGAGGGTGGTGCTGGTGTTATGGTGGTGGTGCCAGAGAGAATGCGTAGAGAGAATGAGTAAATTACAAGTTTTAAAAAGGGTGAAAACAAGTGGGCATGATAAAAGACAAATGTATTCTCGTGTGCACTGTACGTGACTTAATTAAACTGAGAATTATAACTAGTTTGGCTTAAAGCATATAACTTGTAAGATTTTGAAACGTTAAGTGTAAAACTGTTCAATTTTGAAGGTAAAGGACACCGTCTACAATTTGAAATAAACATAAAGGACAAAACTTGTAATTTATTATTATTGTTGTTGTTGGTGGTGGTGGTGGTGGTGTTGTTGTTGGTGTTGGTGTTGGTGTTGTTGTTGTTGTTGTTGGTGGTGGTGGTGGTGTTGTTGTTGTTGTTGTTGTAACATGTATGATCCTGTTACACACATGTAAGACAATTGTGTAACAAATATGAATATTGTAACGTATATGATAAAGAAATATGAATATAAGACCTTATTTGGTTACACATATGATACTGTGATATATATAATATTGTAACACATGTGTAATACAAAATTTTTGTAACAAAATATGTTACATATTCTTCAACTCAAACTTCTTATAATAGCACTTGATATTTACTATTTTTTTCTAATGAACATGCCCTTTTCTTCAACATCTTCATATTTTTTACTCTCTGAACTCTCCACCATACCGACATCATTCGTTGTAATGTTCGGCATATGTTAAAACACATAAAGTTAAAAACTTATTATTAAGTCGTAACATTCAATTAACTTTATATACATTAAGTCTTAAACCATACCTTTTTTTCTTTTTCTTCGATTCCTTCGCTTGAGTATCTTGAGTATCTGATTGACTATCCTCAAAGACTGTTACAAATTTATCAGTCAAACACAAATGTAACAAATCATCTAACATTGTTAAAACCCAAAACCCCTAAAAACAAAACCATTGAAACAAACAAAACCAATATGCAACCTTTTCGATTAAAAATTTGTTTAAAATATATAGTTTTCTTAGTTGGAAATTTCATGGGGGTAACAAGTAAGTATTATTTTACAAGAATCTAGTAACACCTTTAAATCCTAAATACATTTGCTATTCAACTTTAATAACTATCAAAAACTCCTTACATAGGATGCGAAAATCCTTAAAATCAAATAGTAAATAAATGTTATATTTACTTCGAACACTGTATGAACAATTTCCAACCAAAAAAACTTTTGTTCATTACAATCATTAACAACAAAAAAATTCAAAAACACTATTTTGTATATGAAAGCAATATCAATGGTATAATGTTTTGAAGGTAATCGGGACAACGATTCTTTTGAGGGGAGGAGCGAACAGATTCTGAGATACGACTGGATGGATCAGCGCCTATCCTGTCAATGAAGCAAACAGAAGGCATTCCTGCCGCTAGGTGAAGCGTACAACCGCGACCATGCATGCTAGCATCAATGTTAGCGGGCCCAATGATGTGGATATATCGAAAGTGGATCTACTGCTCGCCATGGTGGTTTTGGCTGGGAGTGTCTCTAGAAGTCTGGTAAAGAAGCGTACTTGGTGGACTACCCAAACATGTTTCACGCTTTCGACCTCTTCCCGGAATTGCCAGAATCCGACCAACATATATCGGACTTCATTCACAAGGTAGGTAATACGTTTGTTTAAATGTGCAATTCGTGTTTTCCATGGCAAGGGATAAATTGTAGTTAATTAGTCTAGCAAACACGGACCAGAAGTTGAAAGTGTATATATATTTGTAATCTTGGAGACAATATTTATTAATCACCTACTTGTATATACACTTGTATATACACGTTCCGAATCCAAACATTCCACCAAAACAGAGTCGTTCCTATATTTTTGGAGGCCCTAAGCGAACTACGAAGTGGAGCACCTTTTATAATATTATCCTTTTCAATATATTTAGCAAAAAAACCCTCCTCCTTTATTTGGGCTTGGGACCGGCAATTATAAACTAAAAAGTTTATAGTTGACGAAGTTTAAAATTTTACATTTTTTAGTTTTTTTCCGAAAGGTGCTTTACTCTTTGACGATACTCACTCGCTAGTACATGCTATTCGGTTAAGTTTTTTCTAGACTTAATCATAGCACTAGCATTTGTATTTATACAACACACTTATATTAGTTTTCAAAATTTGTTTGATTCAATAAGAAAACTCAAACAATGTTAGGAGCAATTAGAGCGACCATTACTCTGCTTGTGAATTTACATTTACACAATTTTGTGTGCCACCTAGCTCGAGTCTGATCCATGCTATTTTCATTTACACAATTGATTTGTAAGATGTTAAAACTTTGCTTCTAGTTCCTTGCCGAAAGTTTTTTTTCGATTTATCGTTTCCATTAAGAAAGAACGCTAGCTCGAAACAAATATCATTGATCCAAGTAGCATTGAGTGCCGAAGCCTCGAATCATTAACACCTTTAAGCATTACATATCGATAAGGTTATGTATCTAAGCAGTAAAATCCTAAAACCATCAATTGATCTCACACTAATCAATATATAATATACAAAAAGTTATTTTTATCTAACTTTCACGTTTTTTTTTTCTTTTTTGCATGACCAAATTCAAAAGCTCATATTCAGTTTGATATTGCTAAAATATAACCCTATTTAAGAGATTAAAAATGAGCCCTAAACAACATATTAAAATAAGCAAACAAGCCCCAAAGGCCTAAACAACAAACTTAAATCAGAAATTAAGCCCTAAGCAGTAAAATCCTAAAACCATCAATTGATCTTAGTCTAATCAATATATAATATACAAAAACTTATTTTTATCTAACTTTCACATTTTTTTTTCTTTTTTGCATGATCAAATTCAAAAGCTCAGATTCAGTTTGATATTGCTAAAAATATAACCCTATTTAAGAGAATAACAATGAGCCCTAAATAACATATTAAAATAAGCAAACAAGCCCTAAAGGCCTAAACAACCCTAAATCAGAAATTAAGCCCTATTTCCCTAAACAACCAGCAATAATGATAGAAGAATAAGCCCTAAGCAACTAATTCAAATCTGCAAATACACTTTAAACAACAAATGAGGATATTAATCTAACTTGATAGCCACACTACCATAGTTCTAAGCCAGCCACAAGATTAATCTAACCAAGACTGAGATGAGTATGTAAAAAACTAAAAATAGTCCTTGTTACCTGTGTTCTTCAATTGAGATTGAGATGCGATGATTAGAACGAAATCTGAAATCCTTAAAGTCGGCCCTACCATTCTAGTTGTGAAAGATTCCAACGATGGCTACTCAACAACATATTACAGTTTACGAGGGTTTCATTCGCACGCCGAAGATTACTCAACCATATGTTCGATTCATTAGCCACCTTTCACAGTTTCACGTTTCTGGGTGGTTTTAGCAGACACTGGACAACGCTTATAGTATTTGGAGGATTGGGCCTTTCAATTTTGGGTCAGTATAAAGAAAACTTATCATAAATTTGGAGGCCTTTCAATTTTGGTGGCCCTAGGCCTGTGTCTAGAGTCTTAAGCCCATTGGGCCGGCTCTGCACCAAAAATACCAAATTCATCTCCCTCTAGATTTCTAGAAAGAGGATTTATCAGCAACATCTGAACTGGAGTCGGGTGAGATTCGACAATATCTAAAGATTCCAACCCGCATCGGGAACCGTTGCTGTCAAGGAAATCTCATTAAAGATTCATTTGCAATGAAGTTTTAGCATATTCTTGTGCGGGTTTCTCATTAGTAAACCGTAATTAATCACCTACTAGTTAGTCACACTAGTTTTGTGCTAGAAAAATATAATATTTTATTACATATCGTACCACTAGTTCATCACACTAGTTTTATGCTAAATAAATATATAATTTTATAACATATCGTACCATATCATACCATACATACAACACTAGTAATGCAACAGTTCATTTTCAATCAGATCAATTATTGTATAGTCGTTAAAACCACAAAACAACGTTGACGATGAGATCAAGAGTATTCCTTGAGAACTTTGGCTTTCTCGATGATGAATCTTCCAAGTTTGTATCTTTGTGAATCATTGAAAGATTTCAGGTACTTCCACCCCAACACCTCCTTGCAGTTGCTGCAATACACATCTGCCACCACAAACCGCCCAGTTATCAGTTGTTGCTCTCTCTTTTCCCCTAACACAACGTTCATCACCTCTGAAAACATATACGCTTGCCCGGATCTTGCCTAATAGTTACAAACAAGTCGTTAATGGCTGAACTACAACATTTAGTCTAACAGATCCATGTCTTACCTTGAAATCTTTAGAAAGAAGGTTGTGACGAAGCGCAATGGGACTTCGGCAACGGTTGCAGCTGTACAAGGGATGATCATCCATTAAGAGAGATAATCAATACAAGATAGATAGATTAAGTTGGAACACAGAGGAGAGAAGGGAAACAATTATATATAGAAAAAATAAGTGGATTACGAGTTTACGACTAAAATTGAATTATAAGTTTCCATGAAATTTCTTGCTTGCTTGGTGGATACACCAATAATTATTTTCTTAAGTAGACTTTTGACCCAAAGAGTACATGTCTATCTATTTCTATTTTTTATATCGATCGTTATTTTCAAAAAATAATAAATAAATAATTAATATATATATATATATATATATATATCAATTCCTACCTATACAAATACAAGTGAGGGGAATAGTGCCATTAGACCAAACATTTTATCATTTTATATTCGTTTTAAAATTACGGGTTCGGTCTTTATTTAAAATAGAGTAAATTACGTTTTTGGCCCCTGTGATTATATCAGTTTTACTATATTAGCCCAAAATAAGAATTTTTAACATTTCTGCCCTCATGGTCTCTATAACTAACCATTTTGGCCCCTAAGTCTAGAGATCATGGGGGCCAAAATGATTAGTTGTAGAGACCATGGGGGTCAAAATGGTTAGACTTAGGGGCCAAAATGCTTAGTTATAGAGACTATGGGGGCATATATGTTAAAAATTCTTATTTTGGGCTAATATAGTAAAAGTGATATAATCAAAGGGGCCAAAAATGTAATTTACTCTTTAAAATAAGATTACGTTTTTGCCCTCACTTCAAAATAAAATTATCCGTCCTTTATTTAAAATAAGATTACGTTTTTGCCCTCACTTCAAAATAAAATTATGTTTTTGTCACTCACTCAAAATTACGATTTTGTCATCGGTTCAAAATTATGATCTTATCCCCATATTACAATTACAATTTTAACCCCAGTTCAAAATTAATTTTTGCTTTTGCCCCAAACTAAAAATGACGATTGCGCATTTTCGCCCCGTTTCAAAAATTATGATTTCGCCTTCATTTTAAAATTATGTTTTTGCCCGGTTCAAAATAAAAGTATGCTTTTGCCCCCAATACAAAATTACGATTTTGCCCTCAGTTCAAAATTTTGATTTTGCCCCGGTTCAAATTAAAAATTTTGTTTTGTCCCTAGCTTAAAATTACGATTTTGTCCTTAGTGCAAAGTTATATTACGATTTTGTCTCTGGTTCAAATTTATAGTATTGCCATCACTTTAACTTTAGGCAAATTACGATTTTACCCAAGTCAACAAATACAACTTTGCCCTCAGTTCAAATTACAGTATTGTTATCGTTTTAATTTTTTTAGCAAAACTATAAAAGTGTTTTTTTAATTGGTTGACTCGATTTAATTTTTTCCATGTCAAGGAGCTCCCTAACACTCGCTCATTAATCCTGACAAACTACAGTTTTGCTCTGAGCTCAGAACTACGGTCTTGTCATCGTTTTAGTTTTTTTCCTAACAAAACTATAATAATGTTTTCTTAATTGATTGAGAATTATTCGGTCATCGCCCCGCAACGCGGACGGGGCATCAACTAGTTGTCAACATAGGTTTAGGTTTGCGCTAGGAAACTTGACAGTTTTTCTACTTTAGCCACAAGAGTTTAATTTCATCTCATTTGAGTCTATACTGTGCCTTTAAATTGCCATCAACTTGAGCCTATAATGTGCCTTTAAAAGGGTGGTGGTGACTGGTGAGAAGTCATGACATTTGACATTTGAAGAAGGATAAAAATTTGAAACAAACTAATATTAATACTTTTATTTATTTTTTGTTTATAGGTGACGTTACATTTTTTTTTTTGTTTGAACTCGTGTGAGAAATTTGAGTAAACATTTGATCCATTTAATTGTTTAATATATGTTTTCAATCTATTTATATTTTTTTAACACATTGTATTAGATAACTTTAAAAAAAAAACTAAATACTTGGTTGTGTATAACTTAAAAAAAAACTGTGGTTGTGTATAACTTTTTTTCCTCAACAGACCGGTATAAAATTAGCTAAAAATAAAGTTGTATTATAAATAGATTGTTTTCTTTCGTATCGTAACCTACACGAGTGTTGTACCGGTACCGTGACGAAACGAACCGAATCCAACTAAATAACACTTATTTCGACTGAAAATATCGGTATTGGTACCGGCATTTGTTTTTGTGGGTAACATAAAACACTTATGGATACATCATGACTTTATTTTTATTTTTTTAGTTTATCTTTCGGGTGTTTTCGATATCGTCGGTTGTAAGGACTCTCAAATATGTCATAAACCAACCCACAAGTGTAAACCCGGACCCCTGAAACCTTATCCTACATTAAAAAGCAAGAAAAACAAAATTCTAGGTTTCAGGCGGGCCGCGTAAAAGACAAGATAGGTCTTACGCGGGCCGCGTCAACCTATGTTTGACCGGATAAGTGTTCCGAATCCACGTGGTGTCCAGCTGGCTAACCTACTCGTGACTGGTCAAAGCTACTCGTAGACTGGGCGGCCACGCGGGCCGCGTAAGTGTTAACCTTGGGTTTACGCGGGCCGCGTGAACCTTCAATTTCAGCTATAAATAGCTTGTCACTTGCACAATCCACTGGTGTCGATAAAAACTTTCAAAAACGAATTCGTATCACTCTGAAGTCGAAATTTCATATATAATTAGTGAGGTGCTGCTCCGATACCGGGTATTAACTCGATCGCTGCTACGATTCAATGTCCGATCGATTAAACTATCCAATGGATGTTTAAGTGCTGCCCACATTAGGGTTTATGCTTTGTCATTCGTTGTTAATTCAATGGATGTTTAAGTATCGCACTTTTTCATTCGTTGTGAAGGTTTTAATCTCGTGAGTTATCGTCAATGTTGTATTAGTTACTAACCGAGTTCGTGTGCATGTTATTAATTTAGGTTAAAAGGCTAATCAATAGGATAGGCTCTGCTCAAATTAAATCTGCAATGTGAGTCATTCTATTTTTATCAAATTACTTTACAAAACTCTATTTGTTTTCAATGTTATAATTACGGGGATTAAGTCTTTGTAATCACCAAGTTACAGCTGGTATGTGGGGTATTGTATACATTACTTGATAACCGTCACCATTGGACAACGGGGCCAAGGGGTGATATGACCATAGTCACAGACACCATCGGGCTCAGAGGCTACCGATGAATGTCGAATGACAAGTACTGTGGGTAGTTGGTTGATATATGGAAACATTGTAATCGCTCTTAATACTGTAAATTATAACAAACGCATCGTTTTTATAAAAAGAATGATTCACCAGTATTTCCCGCTGACAAAACCTTTTTCAAACATGTTTCAGGTGATCTGTTGTGATCAAGGAAAAGTGTCGTGAAGCACTACCAGCTTAAGGAAGTGGCTCAATATAAAATAAAGAAACATGTTTTGTAAAACATAAGATTTCTCCGTGAAATCTTATGATTGTAAATTACCGGGGTTTTTATTCCGAGTTGTGAAATCAAATAATCGGGAAATATTTCAGCTTTACAAAGATCCTGAAGAAAACTTCCGCTGTTAATTAAATACCACGGGATTTTCTGTCCCGCGGCTCCTGAAACGGGTCAAACCGGGTCGGGGGCCGTGACAGAAATAAGGTGGTATCAGAGCCACTGATTTAAGCCAATCAAGTATTTAGAAAATACTTAAATTTTCTACTTGTCATTTTGTGATTATGTGTTTTCTTATTTGAATATTTGTGTACAGTATGGGTAAACAAAAACTGTCAAACATCTATCTTAAATTAGATAGGTCATCCAACGAGAAGGGAAGTTCATCCCAAACCAAATCCTCAAATCACTCTGTAATTCCTGAAGGAGGAATATTTGTGCGAAAGGCACAATATGAGGAACCACTTTCTCCTAATAAAAGAAGTTTGATTTTTAAGAAAAGTCAGGAGAAAATAAAGAAATTCCGAGAAAAGAAGATTAAACAGGAAACCCTGGAATTAACCAGTAAATCACCTTGGAAGGACAAGTTAGATGAAAAATGGGCAGATCTTTATATGCTAGCTACTGTAGCAGTAAATGCAAATCTTTAAATATTTTAACTTAAGTTTTAGCAATCTTATCACCTATAATCCAGAAACCTTATCCATTAAATAAATAAGTTTACAGTAAACCCTAATATGTTTTAAATTTCAGTTGTTTTCACGCAGTATGAAATAATATTTAAAGGTTATCTATGCAATTTTGTTATAAAAATTTTAACTTAGTAATTGTGGGTATTTTGCATGTGTACTAAACAGCATGAATGACTTGTCTGACGCCCTTCAGAATTTAAATCTCTATCCGGTAAAAACAGAGGTTTTCAGAGATTTCAATAGGTATATACCAGATATAGAAGAACCTATTGAATTTAATGCTCCACCTCCGGAGAAACCCAAGCCCAAGAAAAGGAGGAGATTTGTAGGATGGAGGCGTGTGCGTAGGAGGAAACCCGCCACTAGAAAGATACCTAAAATAGAAAATCCCTTAGACAAAGGGAATGGGATTGAAGTCGGGGAAGAGTCTAGGCAGATGGGATTACAATTTGATGAATATTCTAAGCAAATAGAAATGGAGATTGGAGGAGATTCTAAACAAACTCAGATAGAAATTGGGGAAAGCTCTAAACAAACCCAGGAAATGACATTGCAGGAAGAGCTAGATTTTATATTGGCAAGCTGTGATACTATTAAGCCTGTCAATACAAATGTTTTTACCCATCCTATTGAAACTCAACTTCCAATAAATTTGGAACCCGCAATCCCAGAACCTATAATTCACACCCAACCTCTAGGAATGGACGAGTGGTGGACGAATGATTGGCAGTTCCAAAACTTGCTCAACAGTCCTTATTCCTTTCTTCCTCAATTTGACCCATAACCTATACCTAATCCACCTATGAGCAATGAGAATTTAGCTGAACTCCGCCACTTTGGCGAAGAGTTAATGGATGCAGGAAATAGGATCAGGAAGGTAGGAGAACAAATCTCCTGGAAGTACGATGAAAGGGAGCGCCGTTATTAAAATATCAGCTGACGAGGAATAAGGGGTTTATGAGACTATGGTTGTATAATAGCAATAATAATATAATCATGTGAAATAACCTAAAATAAAACTTTGTAAGATAATGGTGTGTATTGATGCATACTATTAAATATAAAAATGGAAATCGAGAAATCGATAGTTTTGACTATATGTGTGTATTTGAAATTTATATGATTGTTTTGTGTATAATTGTTATTTAATCGAAACTAATAAATTATATTAATTATCAGATGGAAAACGCTAATAACGAACCAGTTAATGAGGTTAATCAATCTGAGCAACACCCGGAGGATCAATTTTTAAATAGGCAAGATATAGAAAATATCGTTGCTCAAGGGATAGCTAATGCTATTCCAGCAATTGTTGCTGCTGTTAGAAATCCAATCGAACCTCAACAAATCATTCCTAGCAAACGTATTTCTGAAGATAACTTCAGTAATAGCGTAAATGGAGGCGGTAATCATACTAATCACGATAATAATCCACGGCAGGCTCCGCTCCCTAAGAAAATGAAAGTTGCAATGCCTGGTTGCACTTATAAAGAATTTCTTGCTTGTAAACCATCTGAGTTTGCAGGCAATGAAGGAGCAACTGCGGTACTGCGTTGGTTAGAGAAAACCGAGGCAGTTATTGCAATAAGTAAATGTGCTAAGGATGATCAGGTCATGTACGCGTCAAATCTTTTTAAAGAAGGGGCGCTAGAATGGTGGAACACGGTGTTACAAGCAAAAGGAAGGATGATGGCGTATGCTATGAACTGGGAAGAATTTAAGAGTCTTGTAGAAAGAAAATTCTGTCCCGAATATGAAAAAGATCAAATGGCGAATAAGTTCTTAAACCATAGAATGATGGGTGTAGATTGTCGCGGTTATACTTCTACATTCTTTGAATATGCTAGAGTGGTACAAACACTGGCTTCGCCAGAACCGGTACTCATTTCTCGCTATATTTGGGGATTGATTGGTGAAATCCGCAATATCGTTAAAGCTACGAGACCTCGTACTATTGACGATGCAGTAGAATTAGCCAACACCCTAACTGATGAACTGGTGTGCACAAGAGATGATAATAGGAAAAAGGAACTAGCTCAGAAAATTACCCAAGGATTTCGTACGGGTAATAATAGTAGCTTCAGGAGAAGAGGAACAGGGCAATCTTCAACTCCACCATTCTGCAGGAATTGCAAAAAGAAGCATTATGGAAGATGCAATGTAATCTGCAACTTTTGCAAAACTAGAGGACATCGCGAAGAAGATTGCAGAAAGAAAACCAGGATCTGCTATAACTGTGGAGAAAATGGGCATTTCAAGACAGAATGCCCTAAATTGGTCAAACCAGCAGAAAACAAAGCCAAAACAGCCGACGAGCTACCAAGAAGAATGTTCGAGCCTTCCAGTTAACTACTCAGGAAGCCGAGCTGATTCATGACGTGATAGCTGGTACGTTCCTAGTTCACAATGTATATGCAAAAGTATTATTTGACTCTGGTGCAAACCAAAGTTTTATTAATACTTCATTCTGCCAAACTCTTAATTTACCCTTAACCAACCTTAGGCAGATTTTTATAGTCGAAACGGCAAACGGAAATTCTGTTAGCATAGATAAAGTTTTGCAAAAGGAAAATATAGAGCTCTCAGGTCATAAATTCTTTGCAAACCTATTACCTATGAAATTAGCCGAATTTGATGTTGTATTAGGAATGGATTGGTTAGTAGCCAACCATGCTCGAATTCTTTGTGATCAGAATTCTGTAGAAATTCAG
Organism: Helianthus tuberosus; assembly: GCA_030545235.1. NCBI lineage: Eukaryota > Viridiplantae > Streptophyta > Magnoliopsida > Asterales > Asteraceae > Helianthus > Helianthus tuberosus. The sequence goes on along the minus strand of CM060377.1, from coordinate 53,272,701 downwards.
GCACCTACTGGAGAAATAATTACGATTACAGGAGATAAACCACGGAAACCCATGAAGTTCATATCAGTAATGAAAGTTGCTAGTTATGAACGAAAGCAAGGAATAGTATATATGATTTCAGTAATCATTAGTACTAAGGGTAAAGAACTTAAGGAGATTCCTGTAGTCTCAGAATACCCAGATATATTCCCAGAAGAGTTACCAGGATTACCATCAGATAGGGAGGTAGAATTTAGAATTCATTTAATTCCCGGAACTATACCGATAGCCAAGGCACCTTATCGGTTAGCTCCCACAGAAATGTTAGAATTGAAGAAGCAATTAGATGAATTACTAAGTAAAGGTTTCATACAACCTAGTTCATCCCCGTGGGGAGCACCAGTGTTGTTTGTAAAGAAGAAGGATGGTTCGATGAGAATGTGTATTGTTTATAGAGAATTAAATAAAGTTACAATTAAGAATCGATACCCATTACCTAGAATTGATGATCTTTTCGATCAACTTCAAGGAGCTAGATATTTTTCTAAAATAGATTTACGCTCCGGATATTATCAATTGAAGGTACAAGAAGAAGACATACCTAAGACGGCTTTCAGAACTAGGTATGGTCATTACAAGTTTACAGTCATGCCCTTCGGATTAACGAATACTCCTGCCGCATTCATGGACATGATGAATAGGATCTGTAAACCGTATTTGGATAAATTTGTAATTGTCTTCATTGACGATATACTTATTTATTCCAAAAGTCAAGACGAACATTGTCAGCACTTGCATGCACTCTTAACTTTGTTAAGAAAAGAAAAGATGTACGCCAAATTCTCGAAGTGTGAATTTTGGTTGCAAGAAGTGCAATTCTTAGGTCACATGGTGAATCATGAAGGCATTCATGTAGATCCTGCTAAGATAGAGGCAATTACTAAATGGAAGGTTCCACAATCCGCAATGGAAATTAGAAGTTTTATAGGTTTAGCTGGATATTATAGACGGTTTATTAAGGATTTTTCCAAAATAGTTGTACCATTAACTAAGCTAACCTGTAAAGCAGTTAAGTTTGAATGGGGACCTAAACAAGAAGAAGCCTTTAGGATCTTAAAACAGAAATTAACAAATGCTCCAATCCTAGCTTTGCCAGAAGGAACTGAAAATTTTGAAGTTTACTGTGATGCTTCAAAACTAGGATTTGGATGTGTGCTAATGCAACACAAGAAGGTAATTGCGTATGCCTCAAGGCAATTGAAAAAGTGCGAAGAAAATTATACGACTCATGACTTAGAATTAGGAGCCGTAATTTTTGCGTTAAAGATTTGGAGACATTATCTATACGGAAGTAAGTTTACTGTCTATACAGATCATAAAAGTTTAAGATATATATTTGGGCAAAAAGAGTTAAATATGAGGCAAAGAAGATGGATGGAAATCCTAAGTGACTACGACTGTGATATTCAATATCATGAAGGAAAGGCAAATGTAGTTGCAGATGCCTTAAGTCGTAAGTACCATGAGAAACAATAAAGAGTTCGTGCTCTTAGGTTAAATCTACAGTTAGATTTAATGGAACAATTGAAGAATATTCAAGAAACAGCAATCAAGGATGATGCTGAAGGAATGAAGGGACGAATAAAAGAATTAAAGCAAGGAGCTGACGGAATTTGGAGATTCCACAAAAACAGAATCTGGGTACCTAGGCAGGGAGAATTAAGAAATAAGATTTTAGAAGAAGCTCATAAATCTAGGTATACCATGCACCCTGGAAACAATAAGATGTACCAAGATTTAAGAAAGAATTTCTGGTGGATAGGCATGAAGAAGGATATAGCTAGATATGTTTCTAAGTGTCTTACTTGTTCACAAGTTAAGGCAGAACACCAGAAACCTTCCGGTCTACTACAACAATTGGAAATGCCTGTATGGAAATGGGAACTCATAACAATGTATTTTGTTACTAAGTTACCCAAAACCAGAAAAGGTAATGACGCGATTTGGGTAATTGTGGATCGATTAACCAAATCTGCTCACTTTCTACCAATGAAAGAAACCTTTAGCATGGAAAGATTGGCAAAGTTGTATGTAGATGAAGTTGTATCTTTACATGGAGTTCCACTCTCCATTGTTTCCGATAGGGATAGTCGTTTTACTTCTCATTTATGGACAAGTTTCCAACAAGCAATGGGAACTCGACTAAATCTGAGTACGGCATATCATCCACAAACAGACGGGCAAAGTGAAAGGACGATACAAACTCTAGAAGACATGCTCAGAGCATGTGTAATAGATTTTGGTGGAAACTGGGATGATCACTTACCGTTAATTGAATTCTCCTATGACAATAGTTATCATTCAAGTATTGAAACTGCCCCATTCGAGGCACTGTATGGAAGAAAGTGCAGAACTCCAGTTTGTTGGGCAGAAATAGGAGAAAGTCAATTGTCAGGTCCTGAAATAGTGCAAGAGACAACTGACAAGATTACTCAAATCAAAGAAAGACTAAAGACGGCTCGAGATCGTCAGAAGAGTTATGCAGATAATAGACGAAAGCCGTTAGAGTTTCAAGTCGGAGATAAAGTACTATTGAAAGTTTCACCTTGGAAAGGAATAGTTCGATTCGGTAAGAAAGGAAAGCTAAGTCCAAGATACGTAGGACCATTTTCAGTAATCCAACGTATAGGACCGGTTGCTTATCGCTTGCAACTACCAGAAGAACTAGCTGGAGTACATGATGTATTTCATGTATCCAACCTCAAGAAATGTCTATCAGATGAATCTTTGATAGTACCTCTCCAAGATATAGAGGTAAACGAAAAGTTAAAATTTGTTGAGAAACCTCTTCAAATAGAAGACAGAAAGGTGAAATTTCTCAAACACAAACGGTTAGTACTTGTCAAGGTCAAGTGGAATTCAAAGAGAGGACCAGAATACACTTGGGAGCTGGAATCAGAGATGAAAAGAAAGTATCCTCACTTATTCCAATAAATCTCGAGGACGAGATTTTAAATAAGGTGGGGAGAATGTAAGGACTCTCAAATATGTCATAAACCAACCCACAAGTGTAAACCCGGACCCCTGAAACCTTATCCTACATTAAAAAGCAAGAAAAAGAAAATTCTAGGTTTCAGGCGGGCCGCGTAAAAGACAAGATAGGTCTTACGCGGGCCGCGTCAACCTATGTTTGACCAGAAAAGTGTTCCGGATCCACGTGGTGTCCAGCTGGCTAACCTACTCGTGACTGGTCAAAGCTACTCGTAGACTGGGCGGCCACGCGGGCCGCGTAAGTGTTAACCTTGGGTTTACGCGGGCCGCGTGAACCTTCAATTTCAGCTATAAATAGCTTGTCACTTGCACAATCCACTGGTGTCGATAAAAACTTTCAGAAACGAATTCGTATCACTCTGAAGTCGAAATTTCATATATAATTAGTGAGGTGCTGCTCCGATACCGGGTATTAACTCGATCGCTGCTACGATTCAATGTCCGATCGATTAAACTATCCAATGGATGTTTAAGTGCTGCCCACATTAGGGTTCATGCTTTGTCATTCGTTGTTAATTCAATGGATGTTTAAGTATCGCACTTTGTCATTCGTTGTGAAGGTTTTAATCTCGTGAGTTATCGTAAATGCTGTATTAGTTACTAACCGAGTTCGTGTGCATGTTATTAATTTAGGTTAAAAGGCTAATCAATAGGCTAAGCTCTACTCAAATTAAATCTGCAATGTGAGTCATTCTATTTTTATCAAATTACTTTACAAAACTCTATTTGTTTTCAATGTTATAATTACGGGGATTAAGTCTTTGTAATCACCAAGTTACAGCCGGTATGTGGGGTATTGTATACATTACTTGATAACCGTCACCATTGGACAACGGGGCCAAGGGGTGATATGACCATAGTCACAGACACCATCGGGCTCAGAGGCTACCGATGAATGTCGAGTGACAAGTACTGTGGGTAGTTGGTTGATATATGGAAACATTGTAATCGCTCTTAATACTGTAAATTATAACAAACGCATCGTTTTTATAAAAAGAATGATTCACCAGTATTTCCCGCTGACAAAACCTTTTTCAAACATGTTTCAGGTGATCTGTTGTGATCAAGGAAAAGTGCTGTGAAGCACTACCAGATTAAGGAAGTGGCTCAATATAAAATAAAGAAACATGTTTTGTAAAACATAAGATTTCTCCGTGAAATCTTATGATTGTAAATTACCGGGGTTTTTATTCCGAGTTGTGAAATAAAATAATCAGGAAATATTTCAGTTTTACAAAGATCCTGAAGAAAACTTCCGCTGTTAATTAAATACCAAGGGATTTTCTGTCCCGCGACTCCTGAAACGGGTCAAACCGGGTCGGGGGCCGTGACATCGGTGCTTTGACGTTCCAAACCGATAACAATCGAATTCCGTCGCGTAGCGCAGGGGATTCCACTAGTTAATCTCAATGGTAGACCCATAATATTTTTCATGTGGTCAGTTGTCTACATCAACGGTAGACCCATAATATTTTTTCATGTGCTCAGTTGTCTACCGCTAAAAATTAATTTTCTCTGTCTGATATAAGTCGAGTCAGGTTAAGTCACGTAATAAAAAGATAAAAGCAAATTCATTTTTTAAGAGTTAATTGCCTGGATAGTCTCTGTGGTTTCACATTTTTTTCACGTTTAGTCCCCTATGGTTTGTTATTTTGTTACTCAGATAGTCACTTGAGTAAATGTCAGTTAGTTTGGTCAGTTAAAGTTAAGTTAGTGTGAAATTACTAAATTGCTTTACTAAACATAAAAATCTGATTTAATATTTAATCGATAACAACAGACAATTCACATTAAAATACCAAAGTAGCAATTTACAAACAAGTGGCAGGTAAACGGGCAACAAGCTGCGCCGCAATCCCCTTTTGAATTGCAAAACCAATCCTACTAAAGACGAAACGACCCTTAAAGGTTGAGAGATTACTATTCACAACCTGTTGGACCCTGTTTAGAAATTCCACAGCCTCTGGGGCTAGGGAACCAAATGTATCAAAAGCGAATGGGATAAACACATGTTGATTCTCTAAACAAGCCTTCTCGTGTTTAGCGACTTTGCTTGATTCCGCTTTCAACGCAGCTTGGCCTGCAACAAACCCATTATCCCTGAGCCCAACAAGAGGGGACACTCCTATAAGGTCCACACAAGCGTGTTTTCCCCTGGCCCACCCAAACACAAGAATATCAGTTGGTCGAAGAGTAGACCTCCCATCGAGCGGATCCGTCAGAAAGTTCACCTGAGCCTCCTTTTTTGCCGAAATCCCCGCCCGCTTTAAAACATCAAACAGAATATCCCTTACCAAATCATGTCTGTATTTAAAACCAGGCAACTCCTTACAACGAGCCGCATGCTCGCCAAAAGTATCTAAACAAACCTTGCGGCAAACTGGGCAAGGCTCATCAATCGGAAACAGAGGGATCATTAGCCGGTACTTAAGAATTGCCCGGTATTCCACTGCCGACATGTGTTGGCCTAGTCCTTCAATGGGGATGACTGTCAGGAAATCCTGAGCATGAGGAGCCCAGAGACAATCGAACACGGCTTTCTGACGAGTGGATAGACTAAACTTCTCTCCCAAACTTTGGACAGTTCTACTAAATAGGCACTCGCCAAAGCATTCTGGGCTTTAGGAGGGGCGGTGTCCTTATTAGAGAAACCGCCAAGATCGAAATCCGAAAGGGACATATGCATGCAATCCAACGCACACACATAATTAGATTCTAACCCGACAATACCACAGTCCCGAAGAATGTGGTCCTGCAAACTCCAAGATTGTGCCCTCGAGGCCACGAAAGCATACGTAGATACATCCTCAGCCGACCATAAACCCAAACCCCCAAAACGGGTCGGAAGGGATGCAAGCCTCCATTGAAGATCCCCAAAAAAGGACCCCCGCAAACCACAATATCCTCGATAGCTCTCCTAAGGCCTTTGTTAAAAACCGAAACAGCCTCCCCAACAAACGTGGGTTGGCACGTTCTGAGGCCGAACAACAACTTAGCAACACCCATGCAAGAGCGCAGTAAGAGGAGCTCGCATTGAGGGTCCCGCAGATGAGGAAGATAGCTCATCAGATCCACTGCACAAGTTGCACTTTTCACGGCCAACCTACTGATAAAACCCGCATCCCGACTAACAGCGCCCCCGAGGAGTTTGACACCCGACGCCGGCCCTCCAATCCCACTAGGAAACAAACCCTTTTGCGTCTTAACTCCATTGCACGATGGCCAAAAAAACTTCTGTTTTCTTGACGTTAAGTTGAATCCCCAAACAAGGCCCCTTATTCCTGATGATTTCTAAAGCTTTAGCCACCTCTTTAGCATCTCCTATAATCGTACCATCATCCAAGTACCAAGCATGGAAGAGTAACTTGCATCTATCTTGTATCTGATGAATGAGGGGATCCAAAACTAAGGCAAAGAGAAGAGGCCCTAAGGGGTCTCCCTGCTGAACCCCGGTGGTGGACCAAATATGATCGTCTCCGACATATAATCTAGCCGGCTGTCGATATAGAAAATCCACCCATAAAGAAATGGACGGGCATCGGGTCCGAACTTCTGACAAAAGGGCGGTTCTATCCACCAGGTTGAAAGCATTAGAGAAATCAACAGTAATCATGGCCAACGACCCATCCGAGTGAAACACGTTTAAGAACCTGTTCGCACTATGGAGCACAGTCTCAGCCCCGCTAAGAATACCCACCCCAAATTGAAAATCACCGAGATATTTAGCCATCTCCTTCCCGACCCCCCTCATAGCCGCCTTAGAGACTAACCTCCTCCAAATTGCGCCCACGGCAATAGGCCTAATCCCGTTGTCTGGTTTAAGTAAGGGCGTGAGGGGCGCAGAAGCAACAAACTCCGCCAAGACCCTAGGGCACCTCCCACCTAAGCACAAGTTAACCACCTCAGAAATAGCCCTAAAATATTTAAGAAAGAATTTAGGTGAGACCCACTATTTTTATTTATAAAATAAAACACTTCTCTTTCTTATCTACCTCACCATCTTCCTCCTCACATCCTCTCTGCAACCTCCACCACCACCACCACCTTCACCCCCATCAACTCCAAATGCATGTACATCAAAACTCACTCAAATTGCCACCCAAAAGGCTACATAAACTACCTCCAAATCTTCTACTGCAACTTACACAAACATCCCAAATTAGGTTTCCTTCTTCTCCTCGCTCGCAATCCTCTTCTACATATTAACCAACACCGCCTCAGATTACTTTTGCCCCGCTGTTGACCACCTCTCAAAAACATTAAACCTCTCCCCTGCTATCGCCGGGACTACTCTTCTTCCGTTAGGTAACGGCACACCAGACGTTTTCGCCACCGTTATCTCCTTCCCCACAATTCTCGGTGGGGCAATTTTTGTTTCAACAATTGTTGTCGGAATTCTCAACTTGTTAATCTCGTACCGTCGCAAAACTGTCATTGTTGATAAACATACCTTCATCAGAGACGTTGTGTTTCTTATATTTTCTTTCTCGAATCTACTTGTGGTCGTTACTATCGGTGAATTTAACTTGTGGGCATCGATTGTTTTTGCTTCTGCTTACGTTGTTTACATATGTTTGGTTGCTTGGGTTGTCAATGTCGGTTTCTTGGGTTTTGATTGAGGGGTTTTAGAGGGAGAGAGAGGTGGGGTGATGGTGGGTGGGGAGGAAAGAGAAGTGGCAGGAGAGAGGGTGGAGAAGGTGGAGAGATAGGAAGTGAAAGAGGAAGTCATGGTGGTGGTTATGGTGGAAGAGGATAAAGGGGATGGGTTGATAAGAAAGAAAGGTGTTTTATTTTATAAATAAAAATAGTGGGTCCCACCTAATAAATCAGATTTTTATGTTTTGTAAGAACAATTTAGTAATTTCACACCAACTTAACTGACTAAACTAACTGACATTTACTCAAGGACAATCCGAGTAACAAAATAACAAACCATAAAGAGCATACATGCTATTTTCAAAAGGTGTGGACTAAACGTGAAACCACAGAGACTATCCGGCCAATTAACTCTTTTTTTATCCTACTAAAAGTATGTAGTAATTAGAAATTCATAATATAGATATAAATATTTGAGTTAAATGCTATTTTAGTCCCTGTGGTTTGGGCTATTTTTCCAGCTTAGTCTAAAGATTTCATTTTTCGCCTGTGGATCCAAAAAAGTTTCACCGTTGCCCTTTTAGTCCATTTGGTTAATTTCATCCATTTTTTCTATTAATGAGAAGGGCAATTCAGTTATTTTAAATGGCCGAATTGCCCTTCTAGTTAACAAAATTACATATAAAATGACCGAATTGCCCTTCTCGTTAACAGAAAAATGGATGAAGTTAAACCAGTTGACTAAAATGGCAATGATGAAACCTTTTTGGATCCCACAGGTGAAAAATAAAACCTTTGAACTAAACTGTCAAAGTGATCCAAACCACAGGGGCTAAAATGACATTTAACTCTGAACAAATAGAACCAACTGAAAATCGAAAATATCGAAATCGACAATAGGACCAAATGAACTGTAGTTAGTCCAGAGCGTGGATGGGTCGGTTTAGTACTCACGGTTCAGCCGGTTTGGATCTTTAAGCTTCCGAGCTGCCTTTTTTAATTGTTTGCTGCAAATCCAGTTACTCTAGCACGCAACTTTTTTACATTTTATAAAGAGAAAAATGCCTAGATAGTCCCTGTGGTTTGCCTATTTTTCACCTATAGTCCTCAACTTTCTAAAATTACAGCTATAGTCACCAATTTTTTCAATTTCGTTCCCGGACAGTCTCTGGCATGGATGGGTTAGTTTTTGGTGTTTGGTGGGTGCGAAATAACTAAAATACCCTTACTAATAAAAAATAAAAATTAAAACACTAAAAGATAATTTGAGTTAAATATTTAAAATCTAGTGGGCCCCACCATTAGATAAAAGAATATAATTAAAAAAAGCTTTACAGCCCCTCCCCACCCTCACCTCTTCTTCCATCACCTGCAACCACCAAGCAAGACCCACCTCCACTATAACCCCCACCTGCAACCACCTTCATTAACATTGTGTTCCAGAGTCTAATTCATTAAGAATATGACGCGTATATCTCCCAAACCCCCGCCAAGTCTTCAACTCACCTTCCCATCATCTCTCCAATATAGTTTCTGCATAACTGATTGAACATGAGTATAAAGAATTCATCAATTGACTCCTTCTTTCTCTCTGGCGTCAAATCTGAATGAAGACAGAATCAAGTAAATCAAAACTTTGATTTGCACCACTGATTTTTTTATCGTTACCCTGTTGTTCTAAGAATTAGGGTTGTTTATATACTGATTTTGTTTCTAATTATGATTGTTGGTACTTTTCAACAACTTTATGAACTTTTGTATGTTTTTTAATTGATTAAACTCATGCCTCTTAGAGAGCATGTGAGATCCAGATTAGTAACAATTTCTGATTCAGATGATGTGGAGGTGCCCGCAATCTCGCCGGAAAAATCGTGGTCACCGGAAAATGATTTCTAATTAAGATGAAACCTGCCGGAAAATCGCCGGGATCAATAACTTCAGGGAATGTGGACTTGTTATTTTTCCGGCGGGGTAAGATGGTAGTGGTGGTGGAAGGTGGAGGTGGTAAAGATTGGAGAAGATGATGAGGGTGGGGTGGGAGGTGGGTCCCACATCATTTTTAAGTATTATTTATATTTTTTTACTTTTTAGTTATTAATTTAACATGTAAGAGTATTTAGGTGCTTTCACATCCACTTAACACCAAAAACTAACTGATGTTAGGCTTAGGTACTATCCAGAAACAAAAATTGAAAAGTTGAAGACTATAGCTGTAATTTTAGAAAGTTATGGACTAAAGGTGAAAAAGACTAAACCACAGGGACTATCCAAGCATTTAACTCTTTTATAAAAAAAAGGTAAAGTTGCAACGCGATTCCTTTTTCCATTATCATGCTTATATAATTAAAATGTAATTACTTACCAAATGAAATAGATGATTTTGATTTTGAAAGTTATTTTGATTTTGTAATGGAGTTTATCTAATTTATTGGCTTATAATTTTCATATTTGAAACGGAAACTAGAGGAGGTGGCCCATAGTTTTTTCTTTGTAACTTAGTTGTTGATCCTTTATTCATCTTTGTTTTCCTTGGTCGAGTTCGACTTAATAGATCTTGAACATGTGATCAATCGTTGCTTCGGCTCTTGACCAAGATCTGACACCGGTTGTTGGTCCACGCTTCTAATCACGAACATGAAGATGAACATGAAGATGATGAACATGAAAATGAACTGAAGATGATGAACATGAACTGATGAAGATGTTTGCAAAAACCTTCAAATTTCGGACCAAAGATGTTCATAAATATCCAAAAAAGTGAAGAGTTTCGAAATTTTGTTCAGTAGGTTTTGTCTGTGTAGAAAACGTTACACAATTTGCACCCAAGAACCGCTTGATTTCATTAAGAATTGAAGGAGATACGATGTCTTGAAGTTCTAGGGTTTATAAGACTTTTATGAAGAAGATGAGATTAGGTATTGTTCATGAAGATCTTGAAGTTCTATTTTCTTAATGATGATAGAAATTAGTTTAGGATTAGATTTTTTTTATTTTAAAATGGTAAGATTACTAAAATAGCCCTTTATTTAACAGTCAAACTAACGGATTCTTAACAGAAGGACTCAAATCGTATCACTTTTTATATGTCAGGGAATCAACAAGCAAAATTTTCAAAATGGGGACTTGATGTGTGATTTTTGCAATTAATATTTATGACCAAGTTTTAAAAGTGGAAAACTAAAATCTCACATTGTCCTTAATGTGGATGGAAAATTAAAAACAAATAAGAAAATAAAAACCTAAAATCTATATATATTCTAAAGTTTAGTTATATGTTCTATTTTAAAACCAAAATTTATGGTTGTTTTAAATGCACCAGCCTATAAAAATCCTATTAATTGCATTTAATTTACTTAATCTATATTATTATAAAAAGGAGAAGTGATGGACATGGATGTAATTTCATCACGCGTATAAACTTTAAAGCATTATATACAAGATACATCAAGCCATTTGAGAGGGGGTGGAATCAAAGTTTTAAGACACTTCAGGGTTAGTATAGGGATTTCACCAATGCAAATTCATTAAAAGCCTGTAAATTGAAGGCGTCCCCTTCGTTTCCACTCCCATCCCCATTATATATCGATCTAGGGTTTCCTACCTTAATCAATCATCCTCTCAGTTGTGTTTGAATCCAAATCAGAGACCTACAATCGGCCCATGATTCCTCTTCGTGATTTTTTTGGCTGAATCACGTAATTCGCTTTCTACAAATGGTTGCTGAGTTCTTGGATCTGTTATTATACAGTTAATCGATTGGTTTTGAATTACATTTGCAGGTTGCTGAGTTTTTGGATCTGTTTATCAGTGTTGTTGGGTGGATCTGTATCGATTGTGTCGTTGCTCGATGGGTCACGTGTGTGGCGGTTGTTCACTTGATCAAAGCTCGGTCGTCGGTCAGTTTTCCTAAACCCTAATTTTTCAATTTTATGTTCTAATCTAAGTGACCCCATATCCTATGTAAATCGAAATTTGTATCTAAGTTCTCTAATTGGTGTTTTGATGTTTGAATTCAGTAATCACGTCTGGTGCTCCGGTGACTGGCGACCACACTTTTAATCAGGTTGGTGATATGACGGTAGATAAACTTTTTCTGTGATATAACTATGATTTATTATTTCAATTTCTAACCCTAAACTGATCCATGATATCGCTACTCTCCTTGAACATCCGATTAAGAAACCGGTGATACAGGAATTCCAACGACCCTTGATTTTTGTTCCGACTGCTATTGCGTTTGACCGGTTAACACTGATTTACCACTCCCTTTTCATGGTCGTTACACCTTTATGCACTTTATTTGATTTTGTTCTTTGGTTTTTCGTTTCATATATGTTTGTGATAGGCTGAAGGTTCAGATTGTTAGCGATACTTCCCAGGTAATATCCATATATGATTTCCGTTTTCAGTTTTTTAGATAACTTGCAAATATCGTCAATTAGGGTTTGGTATAAATAAAAAAACTATTTTACCAGAAAAAAACTTCAGTGTGTATTTCACTTTTGTATATTGTCTATGCAAATTGTTGCCATCGCCCCTTGCTTTAAATATAAAGTTCGAAACAAGTCGATAACTCTCTTAAGTTATACGAGTCTAAACTTGAACCTAGACAAGCTTAAGAGAAGAAAGTCAGTGAGATTTGGTTTGGGCAAGTCTTTAAATCTCAGGTGTTAGTATCAGATTGATTTTCAGAAAAATGTAATAAATATATTTTGAACACCACCAGAAATATATTTTGATATGAAGAAGCTCTTGAGTCTTGAACGACAGGAAATGCTAAAACATAGCATGTTGCCAGTATGTTGCTTATTAAATGGTTAAAACTGGCATATTTGGTTATAAATGGTAAAGTATGTCACATTAATTAGTTAACAAAAAGTATGTTATATATCCGTAAAAAGTGCACAGTACATTGCATTTTCTTGTGATTTGCTTTTAATATTTTGCTCAAAATCGTGTCGGTCTTTTTCAGGGAGTTTTGGATGGAAAGTACGATGATCTACCCGAACAATCGTTTTACATGGTTGGTGGAATCGATGAGGTTATTGCTAAGGCCGAGAAGATTGCGACGTGTGTGTGAAGAAAGAACTAAGGGAACTGTATAAATTTAGTTGACTTTTTTTTTTTTGTAGATGGCGGATCCGTTGACTGCATTGATGTACGCAGTTCAAGTAATGAACTTTCTGAAGGCGCTCATCACGAAAAATCTTCGTGAACGAGAGGACGCTGTTATAGAATCGTCTCGTGGCCCACCACAAGAACCACCGTTAGATAAAAACGGTGATCAAGGGCCGAGATTGAGCCCACATGTGCAACAAAACCATGATGAAAATGAAGTGAAGAAGGCGGGAAGAAGTTTGTTAGTCTTCTGGTAATCTCATCACCGTATTTAAGCTTTTGCTTATTTAAAATTTAAAATTAGACTAAGTTGTACAAGTGTACAACAAATATTATTTTATCATCAATAAAAAAAAAGTCATGTTTTCAGTATCACACATAATTGTCAATACATGTGGTAGTTTTGGCCGTTTACTTAAGGAGTTGATTTGGGCGGTATTTTATCTCGAACGAGTCAATACATGTGGTAGTTTTGGTCAGTTTACTTTAGAGGAATTGGTCAAACGGGTTGAGAGTTGTCTCACACACAATGTTCTTAACAAGCTTTACATAATGATTCAGCTTAATAACGAATGTGTTAATTTGGGCTGCGTTGTTATCTCAAACGGGACAAATCAAAATATTTAGCTGAAAGAGAATTGGTCAAACGAGTTGAGAGTTGTCTCACACACAATCTCTTAAGTAGCTTTATAATGATCAAGATTAATAATATTGTTTTTGCATTTATAGTTATAACACGTGATTAATCTATTGAATTGTTTTAAAATCGGACAAAAGTGATTTAATATGGAAAAGTGATTGAATTTGTTCATTACACAGTCATTTGCATTTCAAAATGTTGATTATACCCCTGTTATATATTAAACTTGTGAACTTATAGACTTATAGTAGACAGTTGTTGCAACATGGAAAAGTTAGGTTACCTTGTTTGTTATGTACAGGATATGAAACGACTTGGACCGATGAAGGCGTTGGACATGGAGTCTATCATACCTGACATCATTGACTAGATCAAATGAGTTAATAAGTCAACTATGCATGTATCCTGTATGATCTGTTGTAGCTGGCTAGCTGCAACTAATGAGTCTATTTTGATCAAAGTTTTTTTTTTTTGGGAAACAATGGTGATTTTGAATAAAACTTTGAAGTTTATAGTAACTTTTTTCATGTATTTTGCAAGCTCTGTTATTTTTTTCATTTTACATATTATGTTTGCTCAAATGTAGGGAAAACATACAACCCAATCATAATGGCCATGTTTCCACCACGTTAGGGAAAACATACAACCCAATCATTTGCATTTCAAAACACTTGAAGAACTGTTAGGGTTTGTTAATTTTGTTGGTTTATAAACTGCTTTCTCATCTATAAAAGGGAACAAAACCTGCAATTTGACTTTTAGATGTCAAAACTGAATTTATATGTATACGTGTATGTAGTATAATATATATATATATATATATATATATATATTTAACATCTATTTTACACCATCTAAAACAATGAAAAAGGAAAAATAAAAATAAAAAATTTGAAAACTGTGACGTCTTTTGAAGAGGGTTGAGAAACCACACGTCCATAGATTTGAAGTTTTGTGAGACCACGTGTGGTGGGGCGCAAACCTCTCTCAAAGCGTTTTAAAAACGCGGGGGAACACTGTACCCACGGGCGTTTTGGCCCTTTTTTGACTGGTGGTGCTACCACAAAGCGCCGAATGAGGAGTGGACTTTGGTCAAAATAACCATGGTCAAACAGCTAACTTTAAAAAAAATGGTTTTTGTTTTGAAAATCTATACTATATTCGCACTTTCGTACCGTGTCACGCACTATCTATATCAGTCGTCGTTCCAGAAAAAACAATAACTATTATGCATGTCGTGCATCGCACGGGTGTTCCCCCTAGTAATATACTGAAAATTGGAAAAGACTTAGGGGCTTTTTGTTTACCTCTTAATGAGGCTCTTAATGGTTCAGACCTCTTACTGGTTAAGCACTTATTGGTTCAGACTGTTTGTTTCGCGAGCAGATGTCTGAATGGTTCAAACATTTACCTCTGAATGGTTAAGCATTATACTAAGTCTGAATGGTTAAGACATCTAATCTTAATTGGTCAGACATTTGCATTTGAATGTTTAAGCATTATACTGGCTCTTAATGGTTCAGACCTCTTACTGAGCACTTAATGGTTTAGACCTCTTACTAGTTCAGCACTTAACCATTCAGAAGTTGCCAAACAACCCCTTAGCTGGTTAGGATAACAATCAGTGCCAGCTGCGCGTGTCTTCATTCCAACCAAACATGATCGTATAGCATTCCATTCGCGATCGTCTCTGACAAACTGGCACACTTGGATTGCCTTTACAAAAAGATTACAACTCCAAAATCACCGCCCGAATAGAGATTGAGTACGAGCGGATCAAACAAACCTGCACATGATAGAACAAACAAACCCAGGCATAAAACTGACTCAGAATAAAAGACCTACTCAATAAGACTAAAATGTACAAAAATAAAATCAAAAACTAAAATGTACAAACTCTACAAACAAACTCTCAACTCACTCTCAAGTACCAACTAATGGGAGGTCAAGCTCATCCACCAATCTCTCCTCTCCGGGCCCCTCGATATAGTGCTTTAGACGATGACCATTCACCTTAAACGTCTTACCATCCCCACACTTCAACTCAACCGTACCATATGGAAAATCTTGAACAACTATGTACGGTCCCGACCACCTAGACCTAAGTTTACCTGAAAACAGTCTTAATCTAGAATTAAAAAGAAGGACTTTGTCTCCCGGTTTAAACTCCTTATTTCCTCTTAGCTTACGATCATGCAACCTCTTCATCTTCTACTTATAGCCTATTGATCTCACATACGCCTCATCTCTAAACTCCTCTAACGCATGCAACTGGAGAAACTTGTAGGATCGTTGTTGGACCCAAACGAGTCAATCAGAAGAGCTTTATATCCGGTTCAAAGGCGGAATCAGTGAAACGGACGTGGAAACAGCTTGATACTATTAAATCTGTCACTTTGATTGATTATAACACTAATTACAACCTGAACAGATTTTGGCAACACTTCGTTACAAATCCTGAAGCGTGTACCAAATGAATCAACAAGTGCCCTATTTATAGTGTGTGTAGTTAGCTTGAAATGGACATGGCATGTTCAAGCGACCAGACCTGTTCAAGCTACCAGGCCTGTTCAAGCTATCATGCATGTTCAAGCTAACAGCCTTCTAAACTTTCTAATAACAGTTTCTTGCAACTCAGACACTGATAATCCTAACATATCCTATTACATGATTCAAGACGAAGTCAATAGACGTAATGCACTAACAAAACTGATGTTTACCCGCACTGTCCATATCAAGATTAACTGCTCTCAAAGTCCAGTATGCGCAGTGTTCCAACTCCACCAGTAGATAACAAGCCTTCCCATAAACCATCCTAAAAGGCGTAGTACCTATAGGAGTCTTGAATGCAGTCTGGAAAGCCCATAATGCATCATCTAACTTATCGGACTAATCCAGTCGATTCTGTCCAACAGTTTTCTCCAAAATACGCTTAATACCCCGGTTAGTGTTCTCCACTTTCCCACTCGTCTGTGGATGATAGGCAGTTGAAAGCCGGTGAGTGACACCATAGCGTTTCAATGCCTTCTCCATCTAGGCATTACAAAAGTGGGTACCTTTATCACTGATAAGCGCCTTTGGGGTACCAAAGCGAGCAAACAATTTCTTCAGAAATCTCACCACAACCCTCGCATCTTTTTTAGGTAAGGCTTGAGCCTCCACCCATTTCGACACATAATCTGTAGCAACGAGGATGTATCGGTCCCCACGACACATCGGGAACGGACCCATGAAATCAATACTCCATATATCGAAAACCTCTACCACCAACATAGGATTTTGGGGTATCTCATTTTGGGATGAGATATTACCTACTCTCTAACAAGCATCACAGCTCCTAACCAACTCATTGGCATCTCGAAACACTGTCGGCCAATAGAATCCAGAATCCAACACCTTCCTCGCGGTGTAAGAAGCTCCATAATGTCCTTCGGTAAGCCCCTCATGACAATGCCTGACTGCATGCGCTCCTCTCCAGCAATACATCTCCTCACAACCTGGTCAACTCTGATACGAAAAAGATGTGGGTCATCCCAAAAGTAATACTTCAAGTCCGCTATCAGCTTCCTCTTCTGATGGAAAGACATCTCTAGCTGTATTACCCCCAGCTTCAAATAGTTCACTATATCAGCATACCAAGGCATTCCCTCATCCTCGGGTTTCACAAACATCAAAGTCTCATGAGGAAAACTATCGCCAATCTCATCCTCATCACTCTCATCACTCTCGGGACTCTTAAGTCGGGATAAATGATCTGCTGCAACGTTTTTGGCTCCCTTCTTATCCCGAATCTCAAGATCAAACTCTTGCAAGAGAAGAATCCACCGAATCAACCATGGTTTCATGTTTTTCTTTGCGAACAAATGCCTTAATGCCGCGTGATCGGTGTAGACTACGACTTTAGAAAGGACCAGGTAGGAACGAAATTTATCAAGAGCAAAGACCACTGCCAGGAGCTCTTTCTCAGTGGTGGTATAATGCTCCTAGGCATCATTCAGGGTCTTTCTCGTGTAGTAAATCGGATGAAATCGTTTCTCTCTACGCTGTCCTAGAATAGCTCCAACCGCAAAGTCACCCGCGTCACACATAAGTTCAAAAGGAAGGCTCCAATTGGAGTGATAAGGATCAGTGCACTCACTAATTTCTCCTTAAGAAATTTAAACGCCCTCACACACTCCTCAGAAAAATCGAAAGGAACGTCCTTCTCCAACAACCGGGTCATAGGCCTCGCGCTCTTATAAAAATCACGGATGAATCGGCGGTAAAATTCTACATGGCCTAGAAAACTACGAATAGACTTCACAGAGGTTGGCGACGGAAGTTTAGAAGTCGCGTCGATTTTAGCTCTATTGAAATCAATACCTGCCCGTGAAATCTTATGACCCAAAACTATGCCCTCCTTCACCTTGAAGTGGCATTTATCCCAGTTCAACATTAGATTTGTCTCCTCACACTGAGCCAACATACGATCAAGATTTCGAAAACAAAGATCAAAGGAACTCCCAAAAACAGAAAAATCATCCATGAATACCTCCATCGAGTCCTTGATCATATCATGAAATATCGCCACCATGCAACGCTGAAATGTGGCTGGAGCATTACATAACCCGAAAGGCTTTCGACGAAAAGCAAAGGTACCGTATGGGCATGTAAAAGTGGTTTTCTCCTGATCCTCCAGTGCAATGGGGATCTAGAAATAACCTGAGAAGCCATCAAGGAAACAGTAGAACTGCTATCCTGACAGACGCTCTAGCATCTGGTCAATGAAAGGAAGAGGAAAATGGTCTTTCCACGTGGCGTCATTGAGTCTGCGATAGTCGATGCAGACTCTCCAGCCTGTAACAGTCCTGGTGGGAATCAACTCGTTCCACTCATTCGGAACCACTATCATGCTTCCTTTCTTAGGCACCACCTGAACTGGACTAACCCATGCAGAATTAGAGATCAGGTAAATGAGGCCTGCATCTAACAATTTTATCACATCCTTCTTTACCACATTCTGCATGTTTGGGTTTAGTCGGCATTGCGACTGAACTGCGGGCTTAAACTAATCCTCCATCAGAATCTTATGTATGCAGAACGAAGGGTTAATACACTTTATGTCAACGAGCTTCCACGCGATCGCCTGCTTGTGTGCCTTAAACACACCCATCAACCTCATCTTCTCCTCCTCTGTCAACTCCGAAGAGATGATGACAGGTAACTAAGAACCCTCATCCAAAAGACATGCTCCAGATGAGATGGTAAATATTTTAGCTCCAGGGACGGGGGACTCTACAAAGATGGCCTCTCCTCAGGCTCTTTCCTCTCAACTACGTCAAAAACTATCGAATGAATCTCGAACTCCCCATATGATGTAGTAATCATCTCAACCTCCAGGATAAACGTGTCCAGAATCTGCATGTCTGAAGCATTACGCCCACAAACCTGACTCAAGCAACGACCCACATGTGACATGATGGTGTCAACGAAGTAGAGAGTGTCGTCGTGCTCTCTAGGATGAGTCATTGACCTATTGATATCAAAGGTGACCATCTCATCCTCTACGCGAAGCGTTAGCTTAACATCATAAACATCAATCAATGCTCTTACGGTAGCTAGGAATGGTCGACCTAGAATCAACGGTACATGAGCATCCTTATCCATGTCTAGGATCATGAAGTTAACAAGAAAGACAAACTTGTCCACTTTCACTAACATGTTCTCCACAATCGCTCGCGGGTATTTCACCGACCGATCCGCACGCTGGAGACTCATACGAGTAGGAGAAGACTCGCCTAGGTTGAGCTTAGCAAACACTGCATAGGGCATCAAATTTATGCTAGCTCCCAGGTCGGCCAAAGCATTGTTAACTGATAGATCACCAATCAAGCATGGGATAGTAAAGCTACCTAGATCAGTCATCTTCTTGGGAAGACGATTCTGAAGAACTGCCGAGCACTCCTCACTCAAGGACACATGTGATAACTCCTCCAACTTCTTCTTATTACTAAGAATGTCCTTTAGAAATTTGGCATACTTAGGCATATGCGCTAAGGCCTCTAAAAAATGAAGATTAATATGGAGCTGCTTAAACAAACCTAAGAATCTAGAGAATTGCTCTGCTTCCTTCCCTCTCTTGAATCTACCTGGAAAAGGAATAGATGAATAATCATGAGCGGGCTTGTAACGCCCTGCTTTTCGTAACCTTCCTTATTTAGCAAGCGAGTCTTGTATTCCTATTTTTGGAAACTTGCTTCCCTTAAAAATCGTATTTCGATCGATTGTAATACGAGACTTATATTTATCTAACGCTTCATTACATATTACATATGCTTGTTTAAGCATTTCCATACGTCACATTATTTCTTACAACACGACAATCATGTTCACATACCTATTTAGCATTTAAATTCATGTCTTATATGCATTTTAGACCTAAGAATGTTAGTTTATACATTAAATAACATTGTAACACCTTTCTACCTTACAAATGAACATCTTATGCTAAAAAAAAAACAAAACAAAAAAAGTTATAAGTTGTGCAAGATCAGCGATCGATCGGACAGCAACAACTCTTTAGAATGATTTTTTATTGAAACCTAACCACTTGATGCTTTTAATAGCTAGTTGTGTGTTTAAGTAACCTAACAATATGTACTATATCAAAGCTATTATGTAACACAAAAAAAAAGGAAAATGAAAAGACTAAAGAGTCTTGCGGCCGACTCTGATGGCTGAAGTTGTTTTGGTGTTAACCTATTATGAGACACCTGTGTCACTTCAACCATCAAACAAATTCCAAACCAATGAAATATTGTATTTCATACTTGGGATTTGTAAAAATATGTGTATCGTTTGCACATATCTACTCTTGTTCGATTTTAAGCTTTAAATCGCCTTATGGAGGGTTATACGCGCTCTGATGCGTAAATATAACCAGTTTCATCCAACGAACACTCCGGAATAGAGAAATAGGCTTAACATACCTTAAATAACCTTTACATAACTTAGAAATAAGTTTTAAAGGCTTTGGTATGGCAAAAACAAGTTAATTCGCTTACAGGGACTAAACTTGACAAACTGCGAAAGTATGCCAATTTGAACTGTAACGGACATTCTGGAACATGACCATAAGTTAAACACACCTTAAATATCCTTTATATAGCTTATAAATAAGCTTTGAGGGGTTCGGTGTGCTAAAATAAACTTTTGGGTCATTCAGGGACTAAAAGCGTCAAAAAGTGCACAAGTTTGCATTTTCGCACATAACTTACGTTCTGAATACATCCAGACATCCAAAAATTTATGTAAGCACTAAAATATTTTATTATTAGTGTTCAGCTTGAGAAAAATCCATTCGTCGCGCAATTTAGATCGTTTTTCGCGCTTATGCGCATTCCGTCGTAATTAAGCGAACATCGCGATCATACGACCAAACGAACTGACATCCGGCATATTTTTGAGCATGTTTCATGTCCACAATGTTTAGGCATCCTTGTGGAGCCTTGAAAATGATTTAACGAGCCTTAAACATGTCAAAAATGGCCTTAATACGCAACGGGGACTGAAAGGTGAACATTTGAAAGTGTTTGCTGATCAGGGGGACCCTAGCGTGACACCTAGCCCCCTTGGCGTCATGCGAGGCCCCTTCTGATCAGCAAAAGCCATTTTTAACACATGTTAACATCCCCTAACACCTTCCAAAGGTCAAGTGCCACATGTTAATCTCTTATGGTGGCCAAAATCAGCTACCATAACTTTCCAACAAGTGTAGGGATGTGATCATTCCCTCTTCTCCAAGAAACGATCCTAACGGTGGACCGAAAACTATAAATACCCATCTCCACCCTTCACTTTTCCTCACAAGAATCTGATCCAATGTGCTCTAAGTTGAAACCTTTGTTTCATACCTGAGTTATTTTGATCCAGATTAGCATTCGGGGACCCTTTGTAAGTGTTCCTTCGTTCTTTTATTGCTTTTCGAGTCCGAAAGTCAAACTTTGTTTGACTTTCTGCATTGACCAGTTTATGGTCGATGTGAAGTTCGTTTGAACTTCATAACGTGAGCGTGATCACGATGGTTATAGTCCCTAGTGACTATACCCACTGATTACCACGTTATCTAGGCTCAGTGACGAGCCGTAGTTTCGGTCAGAATACGTATTCTTGCGTATTTTGTAACCAAACTACTTATGGGTATCAAAACCGTTTGTTTTGATACCAAACTTGTTTTCTAACTTAGTTAAGCATGTTTTAGCATGCTTAGCTCGTCACTTTTAGTTTAGTGCTTATATAGGGTCGTAAGGTAAGCGATCTAAACAATCGCTTATACTTTCAAACCCGACCCGTTTGGTCGATCATTAGGATCCGACCAAGCACATTAGGTGACCATAGTATGTAGGGAATAACCTTCAGAGGTTATACCTTAAGGTCGCGTCGTTTAAGTAGTTGTATGATGGGTAGTTTATATGCCTTAGGTAAATTACCAAAATACCCCTTTAACGCCAATATTCATTTTAAGCCTATGTAACATAACTTTTGACATCTAAACTGATTTGACAACAATATTAGACATGTTAAGGCATATGTTACTTGTCATAGGACTAGTTAAGCGGTCCGAATGCGTTTTACGCGAACGACGCGTTAAAGTAGCATAAGCTACCTAAACGGGTCGTAATGGGTCGTAAGCACTTAGGCTAGGTTTCATTTAGCATGTAGGCTTTGTTAAACCATACTACATGAGTTCCCATACTCATTTGGTTTACGAGCCCTCATTCTATCCGATCCTCTGATATAGGTCCGGTTTATTAACATAGTTACCTATATTAGGTACCGTTTGATTCCGTGATCTTCTAGCATTGCTTGGTGGTTATCCTAGGACTATTGAGCAATCTCAAGTGAGTACATAGACCCCTCTTTTGCTGTTTTCCAAACATTTTGGGGTGGAACACATGTGCCTACTTGTTACTTTCATGTTTTCACATCATATACCTGCTATGTTCGTTAGTACATTATAGTACATGATTTCCTTACATTACATGCTATGTATGCCCATTGTGTGCGTACTTAGTACATCGTTTTACATTACATGCTATGTATGCCCATTGTGTGCGTACTTAGTACATCGTTTTACATTACATGCTATGTATGCCCATTGTGTGCGTACTTAGTACATCGTTCTACATTACATTACATGTTATGTATGTCCATTGTGTGCGTACTTAGTACATCGTTCTACATTACATTTCATGCTATGTATGTCCATTGTGTGCATACTTAGTACATTGTTTTACATTGCATTTCTGTTGCATATGCTCATCCAGCATATGAACACATTATACTACATTTTGAACCGTTGTAGCTATTTGACTATGTGAACCGTCGTAACCCTTTGATTATATGAACCGTTTGTAACTATTGAACCGTGTGAACCAGTTGTATCTGTTGACATGATTTACATTTGACAATAGACATTGGACTATACATAAACATTTCTACAACTGTTAAACATTTCATCTTGATGGTTTGGTTTGAGTAAGTGATTTAACTAACGATGTGTGTGTAATATGATACAAGCATGGTGGATACGCCGCTGGTACTTCCTATATATAAGTGTTTGTATGGTATTACATATCGTAGCGTTATTTGAATCATTTCACTTTGAGACATATAACATTTTATACAAATAACATACTTTTCACAAGACATTGTTTTACAAACAACTTATCTTATACAAACTCATTTTACATGGTTATTCATTTAACCATACATTATCCTCTTATTTATACATATCATCTGATCTTATTGTTTTTCAAATGATTTACAAGACAAAGCAAATTACAAGGTTCATGACTAAACATTTTCTCAAACATAAGTCATGAATTCTGTTTTCACAAAACCTATGTATCTCACAGGCATTTTTATGCTGACGTACCTATTTTCACATGTGTTTTCAGGAGATGATGCATAGGACTTATCAAGACATACTTAGGCGGACTTGTGCCTTAGTGACTTAAAACGAGACAAGAACTAGTTAATTTATGTCATGTACTCTTTGGTTCTTGTTTAAAACAATGTAAACTCTCATGTTTGATTAATAAAACGAAACTTTCATTGCCATGGATTTGAAACGATTAATTCTGTTACAACACTCCCCGACGTTTCCGCCACGTTTGTATGTTCTACGTGGTCGGGGTGTGACAGAAAAGATGGTATCAGAGCCAATGGTTATAGGGAATTAGGTTATTAGTAATACTTTGACCTAGTCTATAACCTTCCTAGGACTCTAACGCGAGTTTACTTGCGTTTAGTCATAAAACAATACAGTCACCTATCCTTAGGCGACGACCACAACAAGAACATAAATTTCAAAACCGCTTTGAAAACTAATCATCTGTTCTAGGATGATTGATTACTAGGTTTTGAACCCTCTGTTATAAGGTTTTGAACCCCTTTGAGTTTTCAAAATCTCGTCAAAGTTTTGGGTCCTAAATAGTGTGAACACGTGCAAACTGGAAGAGTGAATGCCTGTACCCTGAGTTTTCTGTCTAAGGCTAGAGTGTTCGTACAAATCCACATAATCGGACCAGTCACTCTTACCTGGGAACTCTTGGGGTGAGTGTCCACTTATAGGCGAGCATGTCTTCGCGATACACTATGAGGATCTATTTGCTTTGATTCAGCCTTTGTGTTGTTTGTTTGCTTCATGGTTCAAACAAATGACCATAACCCATGATTTTTGGTCGGTAATTGCAACATCCTATTCTTACCCCATGCCATTTTATTTGTTTTCTCTCTTGTTTCCCCTTTTTAGAATGCCTCCACGACGCGAAAATCCGGTATCTATTGAAGATCTGGCAGCTGTCATTACACAGCAAATAACTGCTGCAATCCCGAACATCGTTGCTCAATGTCACCAAGCTCTCAACAACAATAATGCCCTCTGCAACTTCAAGACGTTCAACTCGGCTAAGCTATCAAAGTTTTCTGGGTCTCAAGGAGCGACTGCACTTCTGCAATGGTTCGAGAGTCTAGAGAGAACCTTCAGGCATGTTCAATGTCCAAACGAGCGAAAGGTAGATTTCGCATCTAGTGTCTTTGATAAACGAGCTTTGACGTGGTGGAACGGTGTGGTGAGAGATAGGGGTGCCGAAGTGGCACTGGCCCAAACTTGGGAAGAACTTCGAGCACTGATGATGAAGGAATTCTGTCCTCGTCACGAGATCAGGGCATTGGAAAGGGAATTCGACGATCTTAAGCAAGACAGCGGTGAACATCGAGCATACACTGATCGATATGAGGAGCTGAGCCTGTTGTGCCCTACCATGGTTACGCCTTTGGATAAGGCGATCGAGAAATACATTGATGGTCTCCCTGACTCAGTTCAGGACATTGTTACTGGTATTAACCCCACTACGGTTAGGCAGGCCATTGAGGTATCTGGAACCTTGACTGAATCTCAGATCAGAAAGCATAAACTTTTTCGAAAGGGTGACAAGAAGCCAATCGAGGAATCAAAGACCATGGATGAACAGACTGGATCCCCTGAGAAGTCTAAGAAGCGTAAGGCTTCGCAGAATTGTGCGATTGCTGCTCAACCTAACCAAAACACCCGCAACCAACCAACTCAACCTCCTGCAAAGAAACCTTATGTCGGTACTGCACCGATATGCGACAAATGTAATGCACACCACTTAGCTCACCTACAGTGTCGTTTATGTGCATCATGTGGGCGACTCGGTCACCTGGCAAATGCTTGTCGATTTACCCCAAACCAAGGTGGTCCAAACCAACCTCAAGTAAATCCTGCTCAAGCTCGTCTTCCACCAGGACCTTGCTTCAACTATGGCGAGATGGGCCATTTCCGAAGAAATTGCCCAAAGATTGCTAATGCGAATCCAGCGCAAGGATGAGCATCGGACCAACTAGAAGACGATGTTGTTTAGAGATAATCAAGCCTTATGTATTATTTTCTTTTGTAGTCAAGGTCCATGAAATAGTTGTTGTTGTTTATAAATAAATCTTTTTATTTTACATTGCAATGTACAAATGTGATGGCATGTATAAACAACGTATCCTCTACAATACCGACAATCAAGGAACCGTATTCCTTGAAGAACAGACTACCCCGTAATTTCTTCCATTTTATTATCTCTTGCGTTTTCCACGGGAATCCAAAGTACCCGTTTCTTCCAAGGAAACGAAGTACAAGGCGCAAGTTACAACTCTGTACGAATACCCAAAGTACCACTATAAATTCTTAATAGGGTACCTAAGGGTATTTCTGTATATTCAAATTATTGTACCTTAATTCGAATGTTGCGTTTTCTTGAAAACGAAATCGAATTTTTGGAAGATCTTTCTATCTTCATAGTTAGATTCTTGCTAATGTTTAAAGTACCGAATGAAATCCATGAAATGGATTCCTAGTGTGCTTTAATTGCATGTACGTAATTAACAAAACAAAACTTACAAATTAAAGATCTACATAAGCAATTTTGTGGTTATGTGACTATGTGTTTATACATCTTGTCTTTCCATTTATGCATTTTGTGTTTTTGTATACTCTGGATATTCGCTATCCAAATCCTCGTAGAATCTTTCATACCTTCATATGAGGGATTCGTAGTAGGATATTCAAAAAGGTACTATCTTAAATCCTTAATGGACTTCTACGTTGTAGTTAAGTCTCTTGGATTATAAAGTACTATTCCAAAGATTAAGGACAACATGTGTTGATTTAGTTGAAGAGATTGGTCTGACAATCTAGTTAAAGACATCCTACGTCGATGTAGTTAAATATTCCCCGTGGGTAGTTTAGTTAAAGAGGTCCTTCGTCGATCTAAGTTAAAGAGATTGGTTCGACAATCTAGTTGAATATATCATGCGTTGATATAGTTAAAAAGGCCCTCTGGTGGTCTAGTTAAAGAGATCCTACGTCGATCTAAGTTAAATAGATTGGTTCGGCAATCTAGTTAAAGACATCCTACGTTGATGTAGTTAAATATTTCTCTTGGGTAGTTTAGCTGAAGAGATTGTTCGTTGATCTAATCCTTTGGTGACCTAGTTAAAGAGACTCTATTGCAGTCAAGTTAAATCACCACAGGATTATTCGTTTGATTTTTTTCCCATATGCATTATGAAATGAACTGTGCGGACTGTGCAAGGAAGTACGTAATTATGGAGGCCTACATAATTATGGAATTCAGTGCACAGAAATCACAGGAAGCTTTGTCATGTGTTAAGACCTATAGTGACAAGAATAATGATACGGGAGAAGTCTTGGACCTCGACCAATGTCATTTATTCTCACACTCCCCAATTCGGATCTCAATCACACACCAAGTTTCCTATGATAAGTCTTCATAAGAAACGTTCTTCTGTCCATAGTTCAAAATTCCATGTTTTACTATTACAAGGACTTCACTTTAAGGGTTAACAAATTCGCTAAGAATCCTAACATGGCCCAGAGTTTTACTTAAGGGTTCAATGGATTTATTTGAAGGCAAAACCGTCACAGCTGTCTTCACAAGTTTCCTCTAGAATTAAATTTCGGGACGAAATTTCCTAAAGTAGGGGAGACTGTCACACCTGTGTCACTTCAACCATCAAACAAATTCCAAACCAATGAAATATTGTATTTCATACTTGGGATTTGTAAAAATATGTGTATCGTTTGCACTTATCTACTCTTGTTCGATTTTAAGCTTTAAATCGCCTTATGGAGGGTTATACGCGCTCTGATGCGTAAATATAACCAGTTTCATCCAACGAACACTCCGGAATAGAGAAATAGGCTTAACATACCTTAAATAACCTTTACATAACTTAGAAATAAGTTTTAAAGGCTTTGTATGGCAAAAATAAGTTAATTCGCTTACAGGGACTAAACTTGACAAACTGCGAAAGTATGCCAATTTGAACTGTAACGGACATTCTGGAACATGACCATAAGTTAAACACACCTTAAATATCCTTTATATAGCTTATAAATAAGCTTTGAGGGGTTCAGTGTGCTAAAATAAACTTTTGAGTCATTCAGGGACTAAAAGCGTCAAAAAGTGCACAAGTTTGCATTTTCGCACATAACTTACGTTCTGAATACATCCGAACATCCAAAAATTTATGTAAGCACTAAAATATTTTATTATTAGTGTTCGGCTTGAGAAAAATCCATTCTTCGCGCAATTTAGATCGTTTTTCGCGCTTATGCGCATTCCGTCGTAATTAAGCGAACATCGCGATCGTACGACCAAACGAACTGACATCCGGCATATTTTTGAGCATGTTTCATGTCCACAATGTTTAGGCATCCTTTTGGATCCTTGAAAATGATTTAACGAGCCTTAAACATGTCAAAAATGGCCTTAATACGCAACGGGGACTGAAAGGTGAACATTTGAAAGTGTTTGCTGATCAGGGGGACCCTAGCGTGACACCTAGCCCCCCTGGCGTCACGCGAGGCCCCTTCTAATCAGCAAAAGCCATTTTTAACACATGTTAACATCCCCTAACACCTTCCAAAGGTCAAGTGCCACATGTTAATCTCTTATGGTGGCCAAAATCAGCTACCATAACTTTCCAACAAGTGTAGGGATGTGATCATTCCCTCTTCTCCAAGAAACGATCCTAACGGTGGACCGAAAACTATAAATACCCACCTCCACCCTTCACTTTTCCTCACAAGAATCTGATCCAATGTGCTCTAAGTTGAAACCTTTGTTTCATACCTGAGCTATTTTGATCTAGATTAGCATTCGGGGACCCTTTGTAAGTGTTCCTTCGTTCTTTTATTGCTTTTCGAGTCCGAAAGTCAAACTTTGTTTGACTTTCTGCATTGACCAGTTTATGGTCGATGTGAAGTTCGTTTGAACTTCATAACGTGAGCGTGATCACGATGATTATAGTCCCTATTGACTATACCCACTGATTACCACGTTATCTAGGCTCAGTGACGAGCCGTAGTTTCGGTCAGAATACGTATTCTTGCGTATTTTGTAACCAAACTACTTATGGGTATCAAAACCGTTTGTTTTGATACCAAACTTGTTTTCTAACTTAGTTAAGCATGTTTTAGCATGCTTAGCTCGTCACTTTTAGTTTAGTGCTTATATAGGGTCGTAAGGTAAGCGATCTAAACAATCGCTTATACTTTCGAACCCGACCCGTTTGGTCGATCATTAGGATCCGACCAAGCACATTAGGTGACCATAGTATGTAGGGAATAACCTTCAGAGGTTATACCTTAAGGTCGCTTCGTTTAAGTAGTTGTATGATGGGTAGTTTATATGCCTTAGGTAAATTACCAAAATACCCCTTTAACGCCAAAATTCATTTTAAGCCTATGTAACATAACTTTTGACATCTAAACTGATTTGACAACAATATTAGACATGTTAAGGCATATGTTACTTGTCATAGGACTAGTTAAGCGGTCCGAACGCGTTTTACGCGAACGACGCGTTAAAGTAGCATAAGCTACCTAAACGGGTCGTAATGGGTCGTAAGCACTTAGGCTAGGTTTCATTTAGCATGTAGGCTTTGTTAAACCATACTACATGAGTTCCCATACTCATTTGGTTTACGAGCTCTCATTCTATCCGATCCTCCGATATAGGTCCGGTTTATTAACATAGTTACCTATATTAGGTACCGTTTGATTCCGTGATCTTCTAGCATTGCTTGGTGGTTATCCTAGGACTATTGAGCAATCTCAAGTGAGTACATAGACCCCTCTTTTGCTGTTTTCCAAACATTTTGGGGTGGAACACATGTGCCTACTTGTTACTTTCATGTTTTCACATCATATACCTGCTATGTTCGTTAGTACATTATAGTACATGATTTCATTACATTACATGCTATGTATGCCCATTGTGTGCGTACTTAGTACATCGTTTTACATTACATGCTATGTATGCCCATTCTGTGCGTACTTAGTACATCGTTTTACATTACATGCTATGTATGTCCATTGTGTGCGTACTTAGTACATCGTTCTACATTACATTTCATGCTATGTATGTCCATTGTGTGCATACTTAGTACAATGTTTTACATTGCATTTCTGTTGCATATGCTCATCCAGCTTATGCACACATTATACTACATTTTGAACCGTTGTAGCTATTTGACTATGTGAACCGTCGTAACCCTTTGATTATATGAACCGTTTGTAACTATTGAACCGTGTGAACCAGTTGTATCTGTTGACATGATTTACATTTGACAATAGACATTGGACTATACATAAACATTTCTACAACTGTTAAACATTTCATCTTGATGGTTTGGTTTGAGTAAGTGATTTAAGTAACGATGCGTGTGTAATATGATACAAGCATGGTGGATACGCCGCTGGTACTTCCTATATATAAGTGTTTGTATGGTATTACATATCGTAGCGTTATTTGAATCATTTCAGTTTGAGACATATAACATTTTATACAAATAACATACTTTTCACAAGACATTGTTTTACAAATAACTTATCTTATACAAACTCATTTTACATGGTTATTCATTTAACCATACATTATCCTCTTATTTATACATATCATCTGATCTTATCGTTTTTTAAATGATTTACAAGACAAAGCAAATTACAAGGTTCATGACTAAACATTTTCTCAAACATAAGTCATGAATTCTGTTTTCACAAAACCTATGTATCTCACAGGCATTTTTATGCTGACGTACCTATTTTCACATGTGTTTTCTGGAGATGATGCATAGGACTTATCAAGACATACTTAGGCGGACCTGTGCCTTAGTGACTTAAAACGAGACAAGAACTAGTTAATTTATGTCATGTACTCTTTGGTTCTTGTTTAAAACAATGTAAACTCTCATGTTTGATTAATAAAACGAAACTTTAATTGCCATGGATTTGAAACGATTAATTCTGTTACAACACTCCCCGACGTTTCCGCCACGTTTGTATGTTCTACGTGGTCGGGGTGTGACATATTAAACTTCACACCATTTATTAGTTATAGCCCTAAGATCTCCTTTTTAAATGTTTTCCGCCCATTACAGATTCGTCACCTACCTCCATTTATCTTTCTCTACTCTCCTTACACATCTTCTCATGGCCAAAGATGACGATGGTGATGGCTGCAGCCTCCTCGACAACATGGCTTCCAAATATATCAAGAAACCACAACCTTTCTGCTTTCTTTTGAACCGCCGCAAATAACCACGGCAACCACCACCACTCGCAACCTGTTTCGACACAATCTCACACTTTGAACATCGTTGCACTTGCCGGAGTTCTGTCGCCGAAAAGATGTGGATGTGCCGGAGTCGAAGAGGATCGGAGTTTCGCCGGGACTCACCAGTGTCCTACGGACATCAACGGAGTCGCCTCATCCCGTTTGTTTCGCGCGGGTTCTCGCCGGAAGCCAACCGAAGGACTACGGACATCGCGACGGAGAGCATTTCAACTCGTAACGTCACCGAAGCCGTACGGGGTTCACAACGGGAATCCTATCATCATCGTTCGATATTACGGGATCACCGCGGAGATCGCTCACTACGTTCGGTATACCTTCCTTCTTTATTTTGTTCCTTGTTAATCCTTTTATGAACTGATATTTATTTCCATCTTAATAATCAACCATTACTACAATATGAGAATTTACTCAACTCAAAGTATCACTTCTCGCTAACTGGACAAACTTGCAGAAACCCCATTTGAATACCATTTATGGGTTACCTTAGCTAGTGTGTAATGGATCATGTCTTGCAACAAAATTTGCAAAAGAATGCATTCATGTATATATATATATATATTTTTTTATATTAATTGTTATGTACTGAAAGAGTTTCATCATATATATAAACAAAACTATAGGTTTCATTCAAATGTAAATCTAGCCACACACCGGAGTGACACATTCTCGCCGGAATTCGCGCCGGTGAACTCACTGGTAAAAACAAAAGAGATGACTGAGTCGATTAAATGTGTTGAAAGTTTTGAGATTTCTACAACTACAATCCCTGAAGTTTGGGTATTTATTTAAAAGGTTCTTTTTAATATTCAAACTAGTATATTTAAAAGGTTTCTTTTTTTTGGATTAAATTCAGTTTTCTTTTCAAATTTTTTTAACTGTAACAATTCTTCAAAATTTAATCCTTTCTTTCAACAGTTCATAATTTCTTTTTTTTTCATCTATTTTATTTTACTATCTCCTTTGTTTTGTTTCTTTTTACAATACAATTTGAGGTTTAGATTAGGATTATAAAACCAACTAATTAGTAATTATCTATAAAAAATATTGACGTGTTATTTTACAACATAAGGTATCAATAAGATAAATTTACTTCTAAGTTTCATTTCCTTCTTATAATCTAATCATAAAAAAACTAATAATTACATTAATACAAATAAATTGTGATAATTCTTTTATAACCTTTGTTAATATCTAATTAACTTAATGGTAAATTATAAGCATTAGGGATTATATTAAACCTACAAATATTAACAAGCTCGTTATCATTTAGGATAACCGTTTCTTTCTCTTGGTTTCCCAATCTTTACTCGTGCGTTAATTCAAGAAATCTTCATACGCAACCAGTGTGGGTATACTTGAACCCCCTTTTCGTTTACCACCTTTTTGGGGTGTAACATGTTTTCTTATGAAACTTACACTTTAATCATAATACACAAACATTCCTATTATACGCATGCTTATTTGATTACTTGATACTTTAAATTTGGCTTTATGACATCTTGTATTAGACTTACCATTAACTTCGTACGAGCCTATCCGTGACATATATAGCGCTATAGGATTAATGCACCGTCCGTAGACTTGTGGTTATGTCATGAGCATATTGCGTTTCATCACTGGTTTGATATGCTAGACACGTGCCGAATTTATTGTTTATCTTGTATCAAGGGCTTGCCACATGGAATTGTTTGAAAACTTATCTTTTTATGCTACGTACAAAAACTTATATACTCGCCTTTGCTTTTGCATTGAACTTTATTTTAAACATGTTACAGGTTGAGGATGATGACGCTTTGAAATTGAAGTAGTGATGATGCTTAGATACACACATGTCCTCTTAAGCTTTATTTCGTTGTATCAGTTGTACTTGTTGTTGTATTCTTGTATTGAACGTATCGTATATCAAGTTATTATATTGATTTTAAACTTTGTAATTGACTTGTAGAAATGAAATGAAATCCATTATTTAATTATTGTCACAACTAGTGTTATGAAGTCTCTTGCAATTTCATTTTCGTCTCACTCCGATGTTTCCGCCATCGGTTGGGGTGTGACAGAGCTCTTTCTTCTTCTGCTGAGACTCACTAGCTCGTGCGATACTTGTTGGGGCTACCCTGGGTTGCACTTTGCCAGTGGAACTCTCCATCTATATCTCCTCATCAACTGGCTCTTCATCTACCACTGATTGATCAACTGTGGCCCCTCTGCCACTCCGAGTCGTGACAGCTTTGGCATGAGCATGTGAATTAGGATTAGGAACGGTGTTACCTGGTAATCCACCTGGTGGCCTCTGCTGTAACTTTCTCGCCATCTCACCCGTCTGTCTCTCCAAATTCTGCAGTGAAGCTCCCTGATTTTTAAACATAAGATCGTGCTCCTCGTGTCACTGATTATTGGAAGTCATATACTGGTTCAACTATTGACTCTGAGCAAGTAGAATGTCCTTCAGCTCCTTCAAATCAGTACCAGATGATGATCCACTTAAAGATTGTTGTTGGAACCCTGGTGGGTTTCCTCCTGATCTATAGTGGGATTGATTTTTCCAACCCGAATTATAAGAGTTATTAAATGAAGTATTTTGGAAATGGTTATTCGGGTTGGAAATATAGTCGACCTCTTCTTGTGATCTCAAGGGGCAATCAGCTGTCTCCTGTCCTCCATGACATATCTCACACTTACGATCCTTCAACTTCATTTCCCTCTTCAAAGCCTCTAACTCAGCAGCCAAACTAGTGTCAAGAGTGACCTAATACATACCTCTAGCAGTGGAGGTGGTCCTAGTAGAAGGAATGGAATTCTTTACGGGATGGCTCTGCTAACCGGCCATAGCAAAACTCTCAAACATGTCCTCACACTCAGTTGGATCCTTTTGGTCCATGATACAACCTCTAGAAGCAATATTAAACATCAGTTGAGTATTAGGAGTGAGACCATTATAAAATTTCTCCACTTGAGCCCATTCAGAAAGACCAAGACCATGCTGGGGGCACTTGCTAAGCAAGGTTTGGAATCGCTCCCATGCCATGTAGTAAGGCTCATCGGGATCCATACAGAACGAATGAATCTGGTCTCAAAGGCGTGCAGCCTTAGATGGAGGGTAGTACTTCTTATAGAATTTAGATTTCAGAATCTTCCAAGTAGTGATAGAATTTTGAGGCAAAGTGTCGAGCCAAGTTGCAGCTCGACCCGCAAGGGAAAAGGAATCAGGTGATGTGGCCTAGTGCATCCTCGTCCTCCAGACCGTGGAATTGAGCACTATTAGAAATTGTGGTCATGAGATGGGACGGGATCTTCCAATTCGGGTCAGTGGGTGCTTCGGGTGTCGTGATGGGAGTTCGGCCTCCGGTGAAGCCTTTAGTGGCACGCTTGTGCAGAGTGCGTCTAGCAAGATTGTCACCCATAACAACTGTAGAAAAAGGAATAGGAATGAGTACCATTTGTAGGTGATCCTATGATGCTTCTAATGCTGGCTAAGATGCTCAAACAACTCTCGTTCAGGTTCAGATGAAGCTAAAAATCCAGGTGGTCCCTGTGAACGAGTATGGGGCATGAACTAGCGAATAAATAAATAAATAAAAATTACAACTACGCTAAAAATAATAAATGCGACCTAACACCTAAGGGAACAAATAGCAATTAGCAATCAAAGCAAGGGACCTCAAGGCAAACAGCTTCACAATGCTCCACAATCGCCCTAAGTTCGTCCTCAGTCGTCTGGAATGTGAATCCCAATACCCTAGAGTCGTAGGGTTTATAAAACAAATTTTTTTCATCAAACCGACATGCTTGCGGACCGTATAAGCCAAAAGCTTACGGTCCGTAAGCCTAAACCAGATTTAGTGCACGCCCATTCCATACGGACTGTATAAGCCAAAGGCTTACGGGCCATAAAGCCTTAACAAACCATGTTTTTCAGCGCCTATCCATGTCTTGCGGACCGTATACCATCCATCTCTATGGTCTGTAAAGGATCCTGAACAGTAGAATTTAATTTTTAAACATTACTTTCCAGCACGCTTTTCCGTGTTCTTTCTGCTTCATCTGTTTTCCTTCATTTTCACCGCAAAATCAACAGGTTTTTCACAGTTCCTGCAATTTCGTAATTTTAACAAATCAGTATAAAAAACGCGAGAAAATGATAAACAAACCACTCGAAAATTAGGGAATTTGATACGAAAAATATGTATAATTATAAACACATCATCTATAGCTTACAGAATTAAACTACCTGAAGAGCTGAGTGGAATCCATGATGTGTTCCATATCTCTAATCTAAAAAGTGCTTAGTTTATGAAGCACTTGTCATGTCTCGTTATGTTGTCCAAATTGACGAGAGCTTAAGGTTTATTGAAAAACCTTTGTCCATTGAGGACCGTGAAGTCAAAAAGCTTCGTAAGAAAAAGGTTTCCCTCGTCAAGGTGAAATGGGATTCCTGTCGTGGCCCAGAATACACTTGGGAGGTTGAATCCAAAATGAGACAGAAATACCCATATCTCATTGAAGAAATATCGAGGATGAGATTTCCTTTAAGGGGGTGAGGATATAACACCCCGAAAATTTCGTCCAATTTTGTGACGACACGTGTCCAATTCTCAGTTCCATCTACGTGGAGGGAGAAACCTCTAACTAATCCCGACTATGTGGAAGGAGGAAGGACCTACACTGAACGTTAACTGAAATGTATTTTGAATCTCCAACTAATCCCAAATCTGGGAAAGAGAAAAAGAAATTATATTTGTGTGTTAGCTAAAACGCGTCCCGGATCTCCGACTAATCCCAACTACGAGGAAGCAGAGGGACTAAATGTGCCAAATAGCCAAAGATATAAAGTCCAAGGACTAAACATGGAAAATTCTCAAACATTAAATTCTGGAGGTCTCATACGGACCGCAAAGCCTACTGGCTTACGGTCCGTAAGCATGTTTGAAATCCTGCGTGCTTAAGGTCCTTACGGACCGTAAGCTCTTAACCCTTACGGTCCATGAGGGACTGCCAGAGACAGTTTTTGCTTGCAGCCCAAGGCCAGCTGCCATTCTGCCACATCTCTCGCATTTGTGCCACCTTTCTCTGCTCCTTACACGTCTAAGGACACTTGGGGACATCCCATAACTGATCCTAACACTTGTCTTGATCTCCTTCATCATCTTCAAGTATAAATAGGCCTTGAATCATCCTCCATTCTTTGAGCATTTGCTCTCTTCCTCTCTAACACTTCTTTATGCTATCCTCTGGATAAGAGGACTCCTCTCTTAGTGATCTTTCTGCTCAACACTTCCAAGTAAGTGTTTACATTAGTGCAATTTCATTTATTTAGTTATTTTGAAGATAAAGTCAAACACTTAACTTTCTATTTGACTTTAGCTTCTGGCTATTTTGGTCAAAGTAAAGTTCGATCCGAACTTTACTACGTGATCGTAATAACGTTGGTATGATCCCTCTCAGATCATACCTTCTAACAATCACGTTTGCTAGTTGAATTGTAAGTTGAGCATATTACGTAAAACTTGAATTTTTCGACTAAAATGCATAAATGGTTTCTACAACTTAAAACTCATTTGTTTTATCATATATACAAGTTTTATAACTAATATAAACTGATTATAACATGCTCAACTTGTTCAATTCAGTTTAGGGTCTCATTATAAGTCAAAAGTCAAGCAGTTTGACTTTTGATTCTGACTTGTTTGGTCAACGTTTAGACCTATTTTAAACTTATTTTAGGACCACAATATAGTTAAGTATAACTCACTGAGGTTATACTATATGGTCAGTCCGTTTGATGGGTTTAATGACAAGTCGCAAATATATTGTTAAAAAATGACCACAATGCCCTTATGTGGTCAAAAGAACTAATTGGATGATTTTAAACTAAACCAAGCTTATAATCTGACTTAAGTACTTCAACTAAGAATGTATTTTACTACTCGGACTTGTCTTATGCCCATCCAACCCTCTGAACTCTCTTTTATGCGCATAACTAGTTATGCGAACCGATTTCGCATAAACTAGGCGTAACGGTTCAAAACCTTTTTAAATCCTTCCAAATCAGAATGTTGATTTGATTTACCTTTATCAAATGAGTCCTTACACTCAGATAGGTATAAACCATATTCTAATCAATCTACGCTTAATCTAGCGATTAATCTTATTCTTACGTAAGGGGTCGTGTCAAAGGAACTAACCTATGACCCATATACATTCTAACAGATAGCTAAATCTGTTCACTCCGGACTATAGAACCCCCCCCCCCAGATATTCGGGCTTGAGTTTAATACTTTGTCTTTATGGATTTTACTATATTTGAAAACCGGTAACGGTTGGAAGCTAGCTAAAAGGTAAATACTCTTAACTTATTTTGTTTTTAAACTTGGGGTATGACGAATACGCCACTTGGAGCAGGTATTACATAAATGAGCCACGTACGATTGCTCATAAATGTAAGAAAATGGTTTAATCCGTTATATTTTATAACATAAACAATTAGGGGTTATTGGTACCGTGTCCGGGCGTCCCGACTCATGAACTATTATGGACATACAGAATAACGTGTCAGGGTAGGCATACTGACTGTAAGAAACGTTATTCAACTTTGGTGTGTGCCTTAATCATTATAGCACTGAAAATGACCGGCTTTGATTTCTGGTTCCCATTGTATGACAAATATGTAAATCTGGTGACAAGACTAAATCCCAAGAAATATTAAATGATTACCTAAGGGTTTTTCTCTATGTATTAAAATCATTTTTGAAAAATTATTTTCAAAATGAGTCAGTTAATTGTATTTACCAGCGAAAGCTGACGTATTTTTAAAAGACTAAACTGCAGGTACTGAACGTTGAATGTTAGGCTGGGAATACGGGTCGGCTATGATAAAGGCTATGGAATTTGTGACTCCTAGCTTAAGGCCTATGATGTCAAAGCTTCGTTTTATTTTGATCCTGCATGTGGGCTATTACTTGAACACTTGAACAATTTGTACTTTGAATATTCGAACACTTTTAATGTAATGTTATATTTTTACTCTTAATACTTCCGCTGCATTATTATATTAAATTGTGATAACTGCTACCCAACCTTCACGACTAAACCCATCTGGGCCCATAAGAAATCAGGGTGTGACATAAGAAAGTTCGGATTGAACTTTGACATGACCATAATGGTCAGAACTGAAAGTCAAACTATTTGACTTTCAATTGGAAACTAACTAAATTAATGAAATTGAACAAGGAAGAGCACTTACTAGGAATGAGGAACTACAAAGAACACTTGTGAGCAGCTTCTAGCCTCCAGAGAAGCTCCAAGTATTAGATTTTGAGTGAGTGTGGAAGTGTGAGTTGAAGTGTTCAACCAAGGAGGTTATTTATAGCAAACCTCAAGCTCTAGGATCATGCCAAGTGTGAGCTGAGGTGTCTAGGAGGTGCTTAGTGTCCTCCCATGTGTAAATCAGAGGTTAAAGGTGGCAAGTTCACGAGATGGGTGTCAAACAAGCAGGCTGGGAAGCTGCCAACAACATTTTGCTGTTAGCGCACCTCTTATGGACCGTAAGAGGAGGCTTACTGTAACCCTCCTGAAAATTTCGAACTTTCAAAAACTTTTTCTTTTGGAAGAATTTCGTTAACCAACAATTAAACGTAATCCGTTTAATGTAACGTATATTCCGAAACAAGGATATAAGTTACACATACCTGAAATACCCTTTACATAACTTAAATATAAGTTTTGAGGGGTTAGAAATGACAAAAACACGATATTACAAGTCCAGGGGCCAAAGTTGTCAAAATGCAAAAATTTGCTCGAGTTTTCTGTCTAAGGCTAGAGTGTTCATATATATCCACTTAATTGGACCAATCACTCTTACCTGGAAACTCTTGGGGTGAGTGTCCATTTATAAGCTAAAGCATGCCTTCCCAAAACATTATTAAAACTCATCTACCTTGATTAATCAGTCATTTTCAAAACACAGCAACCCTTGTGTTATTGCTCCACCATATTACCTTCGGTAGTATGTTTTTATTCAAAAACCTTTGGAACGAATTTCATTTCACCTCACAACTCTTTATAAATCCTATTATGTTTTCAAGTACTATCCTTTGTCTTTCATAATCACAAAATTTTTACCATTCAGATGAAAATTTTAAATTTTTACTATGTACATATTTTCTTTATTTTAAAAAATTCAATTAAAAATATTTTATTTTAAACCTGCCCAATCTGCCGTAAAGCCTGCATGGATAAATTTTTACTCAAATACCGGCTGATGATCCCTATGTATCCAGAAAACGAAACCTGCCCAATCTGCCGTAAAGCCTGCATGGATAAATTTTTACTCAAATACCGGCTGATGATCCCTATGTATCCAGAAGACGAAACCTGCCCAATCTGCCGTAAAGCCTGCATGGATAAATACGGGGAGCATGCTGTTCATTGCAAGGAGCTCCCTGGTTTCAAATACCGGCATGACTGGGTGAGGGATGTTTTGGGGGACATCTTGGGGAGAGCGGGGATTTCTGCCAAGAAGGAGGCCCCTGTGAATTTCCTTACAGACCCCATGGAAGGGAGATCTACATTGAGACCAGCGGACCTGCTCGTCTTTGGCTGGGCAGGAGGGAAACATGCTTGTGTAGATCTCACAGGAGTCTCTCCCTTAGCTGGGTTAAGGGAAAATGGATTTGTAGCAGGACAAGCGGTAAAGAAAGCCGAATCTAAAAAGGTGGACAAACACGCTAAAGCATGTGCTGATAACCAACATGCATTTGTCCCCTTCGCCTTCGATACCTTTGGATCCCTGGCTCCAGAAGCTATCCGTTTGCTGACTAGGGTCCAACAGGTTGTCCACGGCAGTGGCTCATCAACAGGGGGGCAGGGGTTTGTTTTTAATAGGCTAGGGTTTGCTATCCAGAAAGGGGTAGCGGCGCAGCTTGTTGCTCGCTTACCTGCGATATTGATGTAAAGTGCATTTTGTCGAATATATAAATATTATTATTAAATAATATTTAACCTACAAAAAAAAATTTTAAAGATAAAGAAATTATAACACAAACTATTAACTTTGTTTGTATTTTCTCACCCAAAAATATCACAAAAACTTATCTTTCAAGCATTTCTTATTTCAAAACAAAACCTACAACGCTATTTCTCCTAAATCCAAAAACGAGATTTTTTTGAACAAATACCAATTCAAAATTTTCACTTCACTATGGTGTTTCATTTTAAATTTTTGACTTTTCTATAAATCTCACTTATTTATTTTCACTAGTATCTCTTTCTTCAAAACATGCCTCCTCATCGCAACACTACCCACGATACTAAAATAACGGCTCTAATTGCCCAGCAAATGGCAACGATACTTCCAAACCTTGTGACCCAACTCAATTAGGCCTACAATAACAACAACAATGTTCCCACGCCTTGTAACTACAAACAATTCAACTCGGCTAAACCAAACAAGTTCTATGGGTCTTAGGGAGCTACTGGGCTCCTACAATGGTTTGAGAGCATCAAGAGCACTTTCCGCCATGTTCAGTGTCCTATTGAGCGCAAGGTAGAGTTCGCTTCGAGTGTCTTCCAAAAGAGAGCACTCACATGGTGGAATGGAGTTATGAGAGACAGAGGTGTAGACGTAGCAATGGCAAAAACGTGGGAAGAATTCAAGAATCATATGATGAAAGAATTATGTCCATGAAACGAGATGAGAGCTCTTGAAACTGAATTTTATTACCTTAAACAAGATAGTGGTGAAAATCGTGCCTACACTAATCGGTACGAAGAGTTGAGCCTACTCTATCCCATTATGGTCACTCCCTTGGATCGGGCCATTGTAAAATGTATTGATGACCTACCTTATCCAGTCCAAGATATTGTCACTGGTAGCAAACCATCTACTGTTAGGGAGGCTATCGAACTAGCCACAACCCTAAATGACTCACAAGTCAAGAAAGGAAAACTTTTTCGCAAAGGTGATAAGAAACAACCTCATAAGGCTGCCCAAGGGAAACCTACGGAACTGAAAGCCGAACCCTCCAAAAATTCTAAGAAGTGTAAAGCTTCAAAGAATTTTACGGTTATTTCACCAATTCAATTGAATCAAGTACCCGTTAGGAGACTCTATCTTGGAAAACAACCTTTGTGCAATCGTTGTAGCTATCATTACCAAACTAACTCTCCATGCCGCCAGTGTACAATTTGTGGTCTTCTAGGCCATCTGGCTGCAACTTGTCGCATCCAGAACCAAGCTACCCCTACTCAAACTCGCCCTCGCTACCCAGCTGGAGCATGTTTGAATTGCAATGATCCAAATCATTTCAAACAAAACTGCACTAGGCTTGCTAATGCTGACTTAGCTCATGAACGCGCGTTCAACGTTAATGAGGCTCAAGCTGATGATCAAGCACTTATGATCATTTAAATCCTTTACATTTTCTTTTTGTCATCCAAAAACTATGAACATCTCTCAGTTGTTTTTGTAATGACATATCAATTTCAGAAGTTTTCCTCATTCTTGGTATTCGTATTTCATTTACAAATTCCAAATATGATTACACGTATGTGTAATATACAACTATATACCGACTTCGAGGATTCTGTTCTTTACTAATTTGAATAAAATCTCGTAGTATATCCTATTATGATCGCACCTAGTCCGTCCACACAATCTCTACAAATACTATGAACTTGTTTATATGCAAAACACGTAGTACGATTCAAGCTATTATAAAATGCATGCTACCAATTTGGCTAGTATGAAACAAATAATGTTATTATTGCTAGTATGAGACACTTATCGCTGCGATTATGACTAGTCATTTAATACAAATGCTTTCTTCGACCCATTATTTGTTTCCCCAGTTAACAAGATGAGCTATGTGGACCATGCAAAGAAATGAGTAATTATGGCTGCACACATAATTATGAAGTTCGATACATGGAAATCATAGTAAGCCTTGTTAGGTATGGTGGCATAAAATCTAGAGTGATTAGATAACGGGACGAGTATAATACAATAAAAACATGGTGGATACGCCGCTGGTACTTCCTATGTATAAGTGTTCTTATTGTGCTATCCATCGAAACATTAATCGGATCACTTGAAGATTTTATGTTATCTTGGTCCCCTATGTGATTATTTGTTTATTTGTGTGTGCAATGAGTGCAATATCCAAGACAAGTACATTCATTAACTCTAATCGAGCCGACCGGGAGTATATTATGGTGTTAAAGATGATGACCTGTAACGCTATAGGTATGATGACCCGTCCCCTTTTGCATGAGATGCTCATGGTACATGGGA
Source organism: Helianthus tuberosus (assembly GCA_030545235.1). Lineage (NCBI taxonomy): Eukaryota > Viridiplantae > Streptophyta > Magnoliopsida > Asterales > Asteraceae > Helianthus > Helianthus tuberosus. Next base: position 53,230,814 of record CM060377.1, on the reverse strand, counting down.
TGTACCTCGTGGGATGAGAGAAACCGTGTGAGTAGGCTTGAATGTACACAAATTGTTTGCTTAAGATTTACACTAAGTGCCTTTGTATAACCTAATGCCATACAAAACAATTTATATACACTTGACAACACCCTTCAGATTCATAAGTTCTAAAGGTAGAATACCTGCTCAACGATTAGTGAGTGGTTAGAATACCTTGAGATACTTAGAATATCACTACTCATACTTTGAATCCCTAAAATCTCCAATACCAAATGATGCTCCGCGTCTTTGGAATCTAAAGTTTAGCGTATCTTTCAAATCATTCCAAATATACTCTACAGTCTCCTACGAATAAATTTTGGGACGAAATTCCCTAAAGGAGGGGAGACTTTAACCCTCGTGAAAATTTTGAACTTTCAAAAACTTTTTCTTTTGGAAGAATTTCGTTAACCAACAATTAAACGTAATCAGTTTAACGTAACGTACATTCTGAAACAAGGATATAAGTTACACATACCCTAAATACCCTTTACATAACTTAAATATAAGTTTTGAGGGGTTAGAAATGACAAAAACACGATATTACAAGTCCAAGGGCCAAAGTTGTCAAAATGCAAAAATCTGCCCATCAGAGGGGCTTACGGACCGTAAGGTCAAACACCCATACGGTCCGTAAGGACCGCCCAGTTGCAGATTTTTGCCTTGTCTTCCAAGTTCTGCCAATATCTCTCATTTCTTGACACCTAGCACGAGATTTCCACATTCCTTCTGGTTCTAACACCTCGGTAGACACTTGTGATCATCCTAGAACATATGCCAACACTTGGCAACATCCTATAATCACAATTCAAGTATAAATAGCCTTCCATTTCAACCTCATTCCTTGCTCATTCACTTCTTTCCTCTCTAATCACTCATATCTGGAGCTTGCTTCTCTATAGAGGCCTCTTACTGAGTTCTAAGCATTCCTAGAACACAAGTAAGTGTTCGCCATTAGTCTTTTTCTTAATATTGGCTATCTATGAGTCAAAAGTCAAACAGTTTGACTTTCTGTTTGACTTTCGGTTTTGACCATTTTGGTCAAATCAAAGTTCAAATTGAACTTTGCACCGTGATCGTAATCACGAAGGTATTAATCCCCTGTGATTGCACCTTCTGGTTACCACGTTTAGTAGGAGAAATGACGAGTCAAACTTTTACGAAATAAAAGTCAAAATGCATAAAAGTGCATTTTACGACGAAAGTGTTTTCAGGTATTAAAACTTAAATTTTTGACACCAAATCAGTTTTATAACATTATTAGACATGTTAAACAAGTCTAACTCATCATTCCTAGTTTAGTGCTATTTCCTTAGTCGAAAGTCGAACGGTTTGACTACCGCTTTGACTTTCGAATCTGACTCGTTTGGTCAACTTTAGGATCCGACCAAGCCCATTATTTTGACCATAGTATTATAGGGAATAACCTTCTAAGGTTATACCTTATGTTCATATCGTTTGTTAGTCAAATGATGAGTCGACTAGTCAAAACACTTTGAAACACTTCCAAATCAGAATGTAACGTATTATGAACCATATTACACGAGATCCTTCACTCATTTGGTTTATAAACCTCATTCTATCTGATCTTTCGTTTAAAGTCTCGATACACTAACACGTAGTTATCTGATACATTAGGAACCGCTTGAACACTTGAGCTTTGTTTACACAGGACATCTACGCCAACCTGTGAGTACATAGTTCCCCTCTTTTCATTTTTCAAATGTTTTTGGGTGATTCATATGTGTTAAACCGATTTTTCAAATGTGTGGCATATGTGTTTACTAAGTGCTTTTGTGTATAATACTTATGAAACAAGACGAGACAATGACGTGCCGAATCCTTTTAGGATCTTTCTATTCTAATAGTCAGATTCTTATAGGATATTTAAAGTGCTATTATAAATCCTTGATTGGATTTCTAAGAGTACTTTTCAACGTATGGACAAGACGATGAACGAGTATTTATGTGTATAGTAGTGTAGGTGATTTAGATAACAAAACGAGTGTAATACAATAAGAACATTGTGGATACGCCGCTGGTACTTCCTATATACAAGTGTTCTTATTGTATTACCCTTCGTGGTATTATCCGAATCACTTTAGAATTTTAGGATTTGATGAGACAAGACAATGACACAAGCCAAATCTTTGTAGGATCTTTCTATCTTAATAGTTAGATTCTTATAGGATATTTAAAGTACTAATTCAAGTCCTTGATTAGATTTCTATAAGTACTTTATAATGTATGAGACAAGACAATGAGACACAAACCAAATCCTTATAGGATCTATCTATCTTATTAGTTAGATTCTTACAGGATATTTAAAGTGCTATTATAAATCCTTGATTGGATTTCTAAGAGTACTTTTCTACGTATGAGACAAGACGATGAATGTGTGTTTATGTGATTAGTAGTGTAAGTGATTTAGATAACGAAATGAGTGTAATATAATAAGAACATGGTGGATATGCCGCTGGTACTTCCTATATATAAGTGTTCTTATTGTATTACCCTTCGTGGTGTTATCCGAATCACTTTAGGATTTTGTGTTTTGATGAGACGATGTACAATTGCCAAATCCTTGTAGAATCTTTCATTTTCAAATAGTTAGATTCTTAGAAGGATACCTAAAGTACTATTATAAATCCTTGATTGGATTTCTAAGAGTACCCCCACAAGTCCTTAACCAAATTTTATGTTATGACGAAACAAGTACAAGAGAAACAAAGACAATGTACACTTTTTGACGACATAAAAACTACTTGGTATTAATCATATTGTCGTTTACAAAACACTTTTGACACAAGTTTTATTATCAAGACAATGCATTGCAATACTAAACTTTTTACCATTTATTGGTTTTTAAGAATTCCATTTTCAATTGATAACTCGCGTAGTTGTCAAAGCATTGCAATACCAAACCTGTTGCCATTAATTTTGCCAACAAAACCTATGTACTCACCAGCATTCATTGTTGACGATATTTTCACATATGTTTCAGGTATTGCCAATTCAAGCATGCTACACATAGGAATGCATTTGGGCCTTAGACTTCTAAACTTAAAAACAATTATTTGTATATTTGTATTGTAAAACGAAGTTGCAATTATAATGAAACATTTTAGTACCATGTGTTGTGAACAATTTGTAACGTGACTCCCCGGCGATTCTGCTGCGAGTTGTTTATACTCGGTTAGGGTGTTACACTTACGGTCCGTAAGGGGTGTTCCACCGCCTTACAGATTTCAAACTCCTTATGGTCCGTAAGGAGTATACCTTACGGTTCGAATGGGACCTCCATAAGTTGAATTTTGGCATTTTTGCTACTTTAGTCCTTGGACTTTGTTTCTATCCCCTTTTTGACATATTTGGTCCCTCTCCTTCCACAAATCGGAAATTATACGGAGAGTTTGGACACGTGTCGCGTTATAATTTGATATAAATATACGGGATGTTACATGCTTAGTAGGGCAAGTTGGTCTAGAAGATCAAATTCTTCTTGACCTGTTGGATACATAGGTTGTTAATCATTCATCTCAAGAGCACGGCTCTGATTTCCAACAAATGATGAGTTACTTTGAGAATTAAATCCACAACTCTGATCACTCATATTGTTGGTTGATGATGATCCATTATGACTCATCAAAGTTGTGATACAATAGATGTAATCGTCAGCTGACTTTCCAGATGGCAACAAATTCTGTTTTTTATCAAGCTCTCTCTCATAAGTGAGAAGTTTGCCACAAAGTTGAGTTAGAGTCAAATCCTTGAAACCCACTGAATTTCTCAAAACAATAGTGTTGACATATGACATTCATTAGAATTGTTTATTAAAAAGAGTATATGATAATTAGGGGTGCTAAACGGGTCGTGTTTGCGGGTTGGCGGGTTCAACCCGACCCGAACCTGGAAATTTTACACAAACCCGAACACGACCCGAAGTTTCATGGGTTGACCCGAACACGACCCGTTCAACCCGAATTTTTTTTATTTTTTTGTGAAATTAATATATTAAAATTAAAATTTACTTAAAAAACACAAATGTATATAATAATATCATATTTAAATTATAAAATTATTTTAATTTCTCTTTTTAAGTTATAATCATTGCATAAAATACACACCACATTTAATTTATGACATAAAATGTATTGTAAAAAATATAATATAGTATAAATGTGTTAAGAGGGTCAACCCGCCAACCCGACCAGGTTGACCCGAACCCGACCCCTTAACCTAAACGGGTTCGCGGGTTCAACCTGAAACTGACCCGAACTCGTGTAGACTAAACCTAAACCCGCGAATTTCGTGTTAAGTTCGTGTCGGGTTTTCGGGTCGTGTCAGAAATTCACGCCCCTAATGATAATACAAGTTTTATATATTTTCCATGTTTACTAATATACAACGTAATTTAAGTCTTTTATTTTGATTGCGGATTGACAAGATAAAGCTTTAGCCATATTGGGAAACTTATATATCACAAACATATATTTTTAAGATTACTTAAAATATAATTGTTATTGTTATTTGAGTTCTATATATGACAATAATAATTATTGTTATTTGTGTTCTATATAATTTTTAAAGGTCCTTTCGTAATTACGAGATTGAGAAGTAAAATATCACAAACATATACCCTAGGATTACTTAACAATAATAATTATTGTTATTTATGTTCTATAAATATTTCTTGTAAAACTTATGTGACAACTGAGATTTTTCAGGTTAACTCCGTTGTCTTTAACACGATTTAAAACATTCACTATAGCATTTCACCTCATATTGGTTGGTTAAGTGTGTCGGTTAGTACACGAACCCTCACGTAACAATAATTTAGCGAATCAACCTAATTACCAAACTGCACACAAGTCTGACCCCGAACGTTGGTGAAACATGGATATAGTATTGCAAACATAGAAATAATAATATAATTGAATGGAATTATGTTGGATCGTTGTTTGACCCGATTGAGTCGATCAGAAGAGCTTTAAGTCCAGTTCAAAGGCGGAATCAGAGAACTAGACACAGAAATAACTTGATAATCTAATATCTGTCACTTATATTGCATTTAACAACTATTACAACCTTGACAGAAATCTGGCAGCACTTCGTTACAGTTCTGAAGTCGTATCGAATGAATCAACATGTGCACCTATATATAGTGTGATGATTCCACTTATACAGACATGCCATATAAGCGAAATCACTTGTTTCTGATTTCACTTAGATGTCATGTTCACATAAGCGAAATCACTTGTTTCTGATTTCACTTATATGTCATGTTCACATAAGCGAAATCACTCCCTTAACCTCTAACAATCGTTTCTCGAACCTCGTGCACTGGATACCCTATCTAATCTTATCCTATTACATGATACAAGACGAAGTCAATAGACGTAATGCGCTAACAGACTCCCCCTCGGATATTGACGAAGTCTTCAGTGACTAATCTTCAATATGACACATCTTCAGTCTTGATCATTCTGTCTTTTCTTTTCAAGTTGTAACATTGTAAGCATCCAACAATCTTTCTCTTCATCTATCAGCTTCAGGCTCCCCCTTTCGTCAAGCTTCCGTGCTTTGGGATCGACACCTAGCTTTCCATCTACAAGCTTCTCTTTGCTTCAAACTTGTCTTCAGACTCCCCCTTAAACTCTGCTCTCGGGATTGTAGTTTGATACATCTGCAATCACTCAAACATTCATAAATACAATGTTTTCATATTATCAATCAATCTTTTCTAATCCACTCCCCCTATCAACAAACTTCATTGATCTAGCAGCATTAAAGAATCCAACTCCCTCACAGTTAATAAGTTAATGACCTTGGAGATATCACAAACTGTTTTTGAAATTTTAAATTTTAATTCAAGTATCAAATTAATGAACTTGTTTTATTTTCAGAAACACAATCAACTTACTTTAGATTTTGAAACTCAGCATCTCAGACATCAGTTGTCGAAAATAAAGCAGAAATCAAAATCTTTTTGTATTTTCTGAAAATATAAATCAGTAAAGAAATATGTAAAAACATATTTACAGACAATATTTTTATTTGAGTATGCGTCAGAGGATCATATCAGTTTTTGACAAAGTCACAAGTACCGTTGAGCTTAATAACACTTTAAGAATTAAACAATTCACTTAGATTGTCGATATACTGATCCACTTAAATTTTCACACAAATTTCAACTGATTCAGGATACGAATTAGATGAATTAAGAACTTAAACTCATTCATGTGTCCCACCTCTTGAATATACTCCCGTATCCAGATTCCAATATTCAGTCTTACAGGTAATTATAACACAAATGATATCTGTAAGGGGTTAATAAATTATGAAAAATCATGAGAGCTCAGGTCAGAACTACCGTTCAGCAGAGAGATCATGACTCAACTTGGGTGTGTCCCCTTTAGAGGATCTTTTTTACAACAGCATTGCTAAGCAATTTTATTGTCTTATCATATATGCTGAGGGTGATGCTGTGTTTCAAGCATTTGAAGAAAGTATTATTCGAGGACTAGGTCGGAACTTCCATTCAGCAGAAGTCCCGGAATAATACCCCAGACATCATTGAGTATAAAAACCTAGTATATCAGAAAGAGGGATCTTTCAAACGAGATTTCAGGGGTTACCTATATATCCAAGTAGTGTTCCCCACGAAATAAGCAAGTGTTTGAATTTAGGTTTATATCCCGAAAAAGTTTACTAAATGTATAAAAACCTATCGACATATCATCAGTGAGACTGTTTAACACTATATAATCATTACAATTCTTTAGCATACTATAACTGTCTACTGATGTACTATCATTTCCTCTTTTTACACAAAAACTCAATTTTTTAATTTTATCATGTTTTTTACTTTTTCAAATTTTCAAATATTTTTGTATTTTCTGACATATTTTCTCCCCCTAAAATGCAAAATCATATAAAGAAAATTTGACAACCAACACTGATAGCTTTGTATCGCCATCCATTTTCTGCTAACGTGCTCTGATTTGCAGAAAATATACATACCCCCATGATTTACAACACATTGATTTTTACAGTTTGAAAACCGTTTTTTCAATTTGGTGAAAGTAATCATGTTTGTTCAGCCGTGAGGGTTTCGGCATATTCAATCAACACATATTTTTGTATTTTTGAATATTCGACAAAAATTAAACACAAACATATTTTTGGTTTTTTTTTTCAAGTTTTCCAATTTTTAGGGTGTTGAAAATATTGTTTATTTATGTACAGAAAAAACATATAAATTCCCTGTTCAACCAAACCAGGGTCCAGCAACAGCCTCCTCTCGATGTGCCAGGCTGCTCCAATCTCCAATTTCACAATCTTTGAATTCCATGAGCACCTGCACAAACAAAGTACTCAATTACTTGAACAATTTAGCCCAGGTCTTTTGAACCTTAGGCATTTCAACACAATAATTTTCATTCAATGCTGGAAATTCTTTATCATTTTTCACAAAAACTTTCTCAATTTTAACTTCAACTTTCTCATCTTTTACCAAATCAACTTGTTTCTTAACAGACCAAGTCTGACCTTTTGGTGTTCCTCGTTTGTAAAAATGTGAAACTTTTTGAACATTTTGATTTTGAACACCAACTCTTGATTTCCAAAACTCTTGAGGTTTTGTCATATCAACTGTTGTTTTCCAACTCTGTGTTGTTCTGAATCTGGGTGTGTGAGAATTCCAGGTCTGTCTAGAATCAAACCTGTGCTGGTTTAATTTCCAATTTTGATTTGAAGCAAACTTGTTTGTATTGTACCTCCAAGTTTGTTTCGAATCAAATTTGGTTGACCTTTGTCTCACATTCTCAGATTTTTGTTTCTCAGCATCAATCTTCTTTTTGTCAACATCCACAAGTTTCAGATTTGGACACTTTCGTGCAAGATGTCCAATTTGATCACATTTGAAACATGTTCTCTTGGACACATCTTTGACCTGTGGTTGTTGCTTTTGCTTTTTAGCAAAGAACTCATCATTAGACTGTTTCATTTTGAGTTCCTTTTCTTCTACTAAACTGTTTCCCTGAACAAAACTCATTTTTGCCTGATAATTTGGCATTTCATTTTTGTTTCGATTTTGTTTCTTCTTATAACCCAACCCAGCCTTCATGTTCTTCTTTTTGAAACCAGGTTTTTTATACGAACCTTTATGACTCTTACCAACAAACTTTGAAATCTCAGACTTCTCAATCTCAACCATTTTGAAAACTTTATCAACCTTTTCTGAAATCACATTCTGAATCGGGAAAACAACATCTAAGAACAATTTGTCCGATCCAATCATGGTATAAACCAATCCTTTTGAATCATCATTCAAACTTTCCTCAGATTTTGTATTTTTCAGATAACCATCATGAAGATTTCCTTCATCTTCATCCTGTGATTCAGATTTACCTGTAACAACTGACTCTTCTTTCAACACACTTTCAACGACTTTACCTACCACCTCTGAATCATGAGAATCATCATATTTGGAATAGGTTATGTCAATGTTGTCTGGCAATTGGTCTACCATGTTGAAAGCTTTTTCGACCTTTTCCTCATCATAAAATGCAAATTTTCCCGGTGGTGGAACTTGATGAAACTCTGAGCCAATGCCTTTCTTATTCTGCTCAGACTCACCATCACCCGGTTTTATATTGAAAATTCTTTCAAGCACATATGACGACACATGGTAACTTTTTAACTTGTTGTTATCCTGTTCGAAATCAGCAATCTGTCGCTTCAACTTAGCAACATCCTCAATATAAGAATTAACAACATCTTGTTTTATAGCATACATTCGTTTAAGTTCTTTGGTTGTTTCAGAAAGATAATTCATTCTTGATTGAGCATATTTCATTTCGTCTTTTACTTTATCATATGACTCTTTTGTAATGTGATATGAAAATTTCATTGAGTCATATTCCTTTTTCATTTCTTGACAAGCAATTTCTTTTTGTTCACATTCATTTGTCATTTTCAAAACTTCATTTTCTTTCTCTAATTTGTTACATTTTTCTGAAAGTTTTTCATCATTTTCTTTAAAAACCTTTTCTTTTTCTAACATCTCTTTACATTTTTCTTTGAAAATGTTTTCTATTTTTGAGAATTCAAGATCTCTTGTTCTGAATTGCTCATCTTTTTCAGTACAAGCTCTGCACGGTTCCATGCATTTCTTGCACTGATTAATCAGTTTCAAGTTTTTAGAATCAGAATTTACCTCAGTGATTGGCACTTCAGTGTTTTCAGCAACCTCTGTCTGCTCAGCAACATTCTGCTTTTCTTCAACACCGATTTCATCACCAACATTATCAGCTTCCTCATTCTCATTCTTTTCTTCTTTTTCTTCTTTCTTCACCTCTTCGTCAATCTGCTGTTCTTCAGTAACAACTTTCTCAACCTCTTCATTCACAACAACTTCTTCACTTTTGATTTCCTTTACAGCTTCAACTTCAACAGTTTCTGCTTTAACCTCTTCAGCAACTTTCTTCAGATTGTTCACCATTTCTTCAACATTCTTCTTCATTCTCTCCTCATCCCTTTTTCTCAGACACGATAACATAGCATATCTGATCTCATTTTCAAATCTCTTAACGTATGTGTCATCTTTCAATACATTTCTATAGTATTCAGCTCTCAACGGGACTTTGAGAAGAACATCATCGAAGATTATGTCTTTCTTGGGAACAACCGGTTCTCCTTCTCTGTTATAATAGCATTCTCTCTTTTTATCCCATCTTTTTCTACCGACAGCCATCTCATACTCCTCCTGCATGTCATCCATTCTGTTGTAGACCACGTTTCTTTCTCTGTAGGTCTTCTCACTCAAGATCTCTTCTCGAGTTTTCTCTTTGATCTCAACCTTTTCTTCACGGATTTCAGCAATGTCTTTGTCTTTGTTTTCATCTTGAATCTCAGCAACAAAAACAAACTTTCTTTCTTCAGTCATAGCTCTCCCATTAGCTGTTTTACGAACATTCTCTAAACGATCTTCTTCTGGACAAACTGTGCTCCAGTCAAATCCTTCATCGGGATAGATTACTGCATATGCTCTTGACTTTTCTTTTGGTTTATCTTCAATCAACTTTGGCTCTTCTCTGCTTCGATAGTAGATTGCCTTTCGATAATAGTCATCGTTGAATGGATGTTCATTTCCACCAACTGCAGAATTAGTGCATTCTCTCTTGAAATGACCTTTTTGCTTGCATTTGAAGCAGGTCACTTTGGATTTGTCGAATCCAAGCTTTGTTGACGCACCTCCAAGAGATTGTTTCCCGGTAATCTCCATATACCTCTGAGCTCTTCGAATACAACTAGCTAAACACCAACGAATGTCAATGAGCTCCATCTCTTCCGGATCAATCTGGTCGTAGTCTTCTTTCGTCAATTCAGAGTTTCCAATTTTGCCAGCTACAAGACCTTCATATGACTCCAGAACAGATGCAAGGAAACTCATTTGTTGCTTAGCTGCATTTATGCTCATTGCAGGAGAATTCTTCAGTTTAAGAGCAATGTTGCACAGAATTTCTTCAGATTCATCAGAATTTGTCTTTGAAGATGAATGATATCCAGAATGATGACTTGTTGACGTTGTTGGTGGTTCTTTCATCTTTTCACCACTAAATGTTGTTTTTGGTAAACCAACGCCTTTATCAGAAGGCACACTGCCTTTGTAGTACAAGCTAATGTTCTGTTGATGTGAAGAATCAGTCATCTTGTTTTGCTTTTGTAGCTCCAGATCATGACTTTCAATCTTTTCAAACAAAGCATCAAGAGTAATTGTATCATACAAAGCATCATTTTTCAATATAAAAACAAACGTTTGCCACTGATCAGCTCGTGGTAACGCTTCAATCACTTTATCTATAAGTTCCTCTCTTGTTTTATTTATCTCTAATCTCTCCAATTCAATTTTAAGATGACAGAATCTCTCAATCATTTGTCTCACTGTCTCTCCTTTAATATTATCAAACAGATCAAATTCTTTCTTTAATAAAGCGATTTTGTTCTTTTTAATCTGTTTACCCCCTCAGCTTTAACTCGTAAAGCTTCCCAAACAGATTTAGATGACCCGTCATGAGTTAGTAAAGCAAAAATATCATTTCTGATTGCTGACTGGATCAATGCTATCATTCTCTGTTCAGCTCCGTATTCAGCTTTATCTTCTCTGGAAAACTTCTTGAATACAAGATCTTCGCCTTTCTCATCTTTTGGTTTTTCATATCCATACTCCAAGCAGAACCAGCTTTCATGAGCATACGCTTTCGCCCAGTTGATGAAACGTTCTTTCCACCAGGTATAATCTTCAATGCTTTCCAGAGTTGGTGGCTTTGAGTGAGTTCCGTAAAAGTTATCATGCTTGATGTTCTCATTGAGCACCTTAGTGATGGTTTTTGGTGTTACATTTGCAACCTCGGACGATTCGGATGTGAATGCGTTGAAAAACGTGTTGTAGAATTCCTCAGCCATAATGTAAACCTTGACAAATACAAACAAACAAACAATCAGTACAATCAATATCAAATGAATTGAAACTGACTGACACTCGATCGACGTGAAATAATCTCGACACGAAAAAATTCACTTTTGGAGCGAAATAAGAAACTTGAGCGAATTCTTATTGACGTTGAGCAAAATCACATGTATCTTGGAGCAAAATATCGAATGTTCACAAGAGTGGAATCACTGGTTGTCCGAATAAGCTGAATCACTTTGTACGAATAAGCGGAATCACTTTGTACGAATAAGCGGAATCACTAGATGTTCGTATGAGCGAAATCAAGTCCGAAGTCCATTTGGTCCATTTTTAGTCCGAATTTCAATTTCAAACTTTCCAGGGTTTATTAATATCCAATTATCTATGATCTGTGAAATTTTGAGCGAATTTTGACCGATAAATTTCTCTGAAATGATGAAAGAAGGTGTAGAAGACAGAATGAGAACAAAATCAAGCTAAACTCTTCTTCACTAGCTCTAATACCACTTGTTGGATCGTTGTTTGACCCGATTGAGTCGATCAGAAGAGCTTTAAGTCCAGTTCAAAGGCGGAATCAAAGAACTAGACACAGAAACAGCTTGATAATCTAATATCTGTCACTTATATTGCATTTAACAACTATTACAACCTTGACAGAAATCTGGCAGCACTTCGTTACAGTTCTGAAGTCGTATCGAATGAATCAACATGTGCACCTATATATAGTGTGATGATTCCACTTATACGGACATGCCATATAAGCGAAATCACTTGTTTCTGATTTCACTTATATGTCATGTTCACATAAGCGAAATCACTCCCTTAACCTCTAACAATCGTTTCTCGAACCTCGTGCACTGGATATCCTATCTAATCTTATCCTATTACATGATACAAGACGAAGTCAATATATGTTAATTGATTACATGGACTACTTGTTACTTGTTTCTCGTAATTGCGAATAATGTGCGCTTTTTGTGTGATCTAACGTTATAAAAAAAATTTATAAACAAATTAGTGGGTTTTATTTTAATAGACCTGGACTATTCAAAATTAGTAAAAATAGTTTGGTGGGCTTGTGTTAGTTAGAAAGGGCCATCAAGAGTTACAAAAGCCCACCAAAAGGCCCACCCATGGGTATTAATTAGTTAAAAAAAACATAACCCAACCCTAAACCCCCAAATACGTATGGGAGCCTCACCTCCACCATAACTACCAAATTATGCCTTCAAAACACCATTCTACTTTGATTTGTTCCTTGGATCTTTCAATTGGTGGCTTTCTTGATCGATTTTAATACCCTTCAATGCTTATAAGTAAGTTTTCTTTATCAATTTTGATGTTTCTCATGATTTAAAAATGAAGGTTTTTATTATAACTTGATATTGATAATACTTGGTTGTTGAATCTGAGGTATTTTGGGTTATGCATGATGTACGGGTTGGATTTGGGGTAAACAAGATCATAAAGACGTTTTTGGGACGAGCTGAAAGTAAACAGATTCTGTCCAAATCTTTACAGCCGACTTGTCTTGGCTGTAACAAGGTCAAAACATAATGAAATCCACTTTTTCTTTAGTTTAAAATGTAGTGTTTTGAAATACTCTTCAAACCCCACTGGAATCATAATTTTTTGACGTTATTTGATATTTTAAATGAATTTTTCGGTAACAAAGGTCCAGGCTGCATTTTCTGTCAGAATTTGCAGCCCATTACGAATGTCATAACTCAATGTAGGAATTGAGTTATGATCTAAACTTTTCTGTAGGTAGTTCCAGGTGATCATGAAAATCTCCCACTGGAATTTCGTAAAAAGACTGAACAAGGATTTGTGAATGATTTTTTGCGTAAACTATCATCAGAAAGTTATAAATCAGACATAGGTGTAAAGAATGATTTTTAAGGGTTTTTCTTTAAGGTTCAGGTCATGAGAAAAATACACTAATATTCGAGGACTAAATAACATGTTGGGTTAAAATATCATAATTTTCGAAGTTCGTTTACTATTTTAAATAAATTCTGGAAAACTGCATAAAATCTGACATAAAACTGCAATGAGCTGAAAGTGTTTTGTGAATGTTTCAAATGTGCCTACATCTTATCAAAAGGTGTTGAATGTTACTAGAAAGATTAGTAGGTGACAATGAATGTGTTTATGGAATGATATGATCATATGCAAAAACTTACCTAAACATGTAATTGTATGGCAACGTGATTCTGTGGCTATGTGTTAGACTGCGTGTAGAAATTCATAAATTAAACTAATTGAAACGGTAAACATATCAAGAAGAGATTATTCGTGATCATCTTTCAAGTTTAATGCCGAGCAAACTAAGGTGAGTTCACAACCTTTTTCCAACAGCATGCGACCTAGTTGGGACAACACTTTTTATGGTAGCCCTGGTTGGGGCTACACGCGCGTTCCTTGTTGGAACCACTGAAACATACTATCCACTGGAGGTTGAGTAGTACACTTGGACTATACGAAATGCTCTATCATGAAAGTCCCTACATTTTACCGATTAGATTGTCGGGTGGGTATACGCGGGGTATTAGTTGATAGCGCTATTAGGTTTGACAAAGCTCACACCGTGCTAGAGGCCGTGCGTGAACTTCTAACCTTCATTCTTGTATTAATGTTGATAGACATTAATAAGGGCACAAATGAAACGTCAGCATTCGTTACACAGTTTAGTCATGTGATGAAGGTTAGCTACCCGAGTCATACATAAACCAAAAACATTTGTGAACTTTACTTTTACTAAACTAAAATTTGTGAATTCACCCACTTTATTGTTGGCACGTAGTTGCATGCTTTCCAGGTCAGTAGGTACAACTGTGGACGGGTGTTGTAAACTGCTGAAGTGGTGTGGTTCGTAAAAACTTTACGTCTTGAAACATTTATTAAACTTGTGGTTTTTAAGTTTTTGTTGAGTTTTAACTTTATTTTTCCGCTGCAACATAAATTTTGTTTTGGACAATTAAAACTTTATCGCTAATCATGTTGTTAGTGATGCTTTTATACTTTAAAATGTTTGGTTCAACATGATTATTGGCTAGATCCCGGTCGGTCACACGCCTCGCGGTAAAACCCTGCATGTGGAAATTGAGGATGTGACAACTTACACCGATAATAATACAAATTTAGAGGTAATTACTATTACTATTATAGATACATAGTAACTTAGATCTTAAATCTTAAATAAGGAATTATAAAAAAATATTGTATATATATTATTAAAATTAGAAGAAGGGGTTTATATATAACATTAAATTTGCGAGAAAAGAGAAAAAGTGAAAATAAAATATAAATGAAATTTTGTAAATTGAACAGAATATCATATGACATTAATTAGAATCCTTTATTTTAAGTTAGAAGATTATATTTAATATGGCATTAATTAGAATCCTTTGTTATAAGTTAGAAGATTATATTTAATGTTAAAGATCTTAAAATTTTGAACAAGAAGTTAATATTGATAATTAATGTTTAAGTATTCTTTTCAAAAAAAAAAATTATGGTAAATAGATATTGTTTTTTTGTTAAGTCTGATTTTTAAATAAAAGGTTAAAAATATATTTTAAAACCTTATATCTATACTACCTTATTAAGTAAACTGGGTTTTTGCCCTTTTGGTAATTTGCCACACATATAAATTTTAAAGCATTGTGTACAAGAGAAAGAAGCTATGTTAGAGGGGGTGAAATGGGACATTCTCCAAAGTTTTAAGACGCCTAGAGGTAGCGGTGCTGTTAGTGCATTCATCTGTCAACTGCGTCTTAAGTCGTGTCTCAGTTCATTGCGAAGATTGGTCAAACATGTGTCATCATGACATCATCCAAGTGATGTCACAATGACATCATCACACATAAGACAAAAGATGATAAGAGTTAGATTTCATTCATTTTGACAAAACCGATTCCGCTCATGTGTCAGATTGTTAATTTCGCTTATTAGTCAATAAGTTGATTTCGCTTTTATGTCATGTGCTAGGTATCGCTTATGTGTCAGTGTACATATATAGCGAAATCATATGTAGTATATATAGGTCATTAGAGCGGAATCACACACATAGTTTTATAGGTGTTGTCTTCCCGGTGAGCCACGAAGTGCTGCCGAAGTGTCGACAGGTTGTAAACATTGTCCAGATCAATAATATCGACATATTAAATTGAATTCTTGCTGAATTGTACTCGGTTTGTCTGTTTCCGCCGTTCAAACTGAGATAAACTCTTCTACGCGACTCGTTTAGGTCCGAAATCGATCCAACAAGTGGTATCAGAGCCAGTGGAGAAGAGTTTTCTACAATTCAGCCGATATTTCTGTTTCTACACCTTTCTTTTTTCGAAAAAACAAAAATTTTTACGGTCAGAATCGCCTCAAATTTGCACAGTGTGTTCGGAATTAACAATGAACAAACCCTTGAAATTTTCAGATCTAAAATCGACCTAAAACTCATTAATTTTGGGGTATCGCTTTTACGGACTCGTGAAAAGGTGACATCATCACCTGGTTCCGCTTATTTGAACAGGTTAATTCCGCTCATAGTGACATTTTGGTATCGCTTTTGTGACAAAGTGATTCCGCTTTTGTGACACTTTATTGTTCATGTGTGTGTTCATCGAATTGTGTATAACAGTTTACGAGGTATAAGTAATTAAAAAATATCACGTGTATTGTGTCATTTTGCATGAGGATGTATCGGTTATTCAGATTGTCATGTGATAATTCATTAATATTCGAGGGTCAGTAATTTTGAAAATAAACAAAATGATTGTATCAGTGAATATATTGATTCATGTGTGATTCAGCTTCAACAGTGTATTGAGTTCATTGTTTTGTGTGACACATTTATCAAGGCTGTCAGTTTGATTAAAAGAGATAGTAACATGTATTAGTTTGTCAGTTTTGTTTGTGTGTGGATGAGATTGCATATAATAATAATTAGATTCATGTGATATTGTCTGTTGTTAGCATGTGAATTTTTTTTTTGTGTGACTTTAAGACATTTTGCATGTGATTTGATCATAGTTTGTCAGTCATTGTGTTTTAGTCCATGTGATTAAGAAAAAGCGGTCCAATCCAAAAGTTGTGATTAAAGTTTTTTGGATTAGTAGGTTTGTTAGTATCTTATGTTAATAATCATGGCCCATGTCTAGTGTGGTTTGATTAATGTTCACGGCCCATCATTGTTGAAGTGTTATTGAATTTTAAAGGTCAAATTGATTGTGTTCAAACATATGTAATCTTCGGCATAAACAGATATATTGAAGTTTGGCTTAGTGGATTTGATGGCATAATTAGATAAATCGCTTTGTGATATTTGTTTGTCCAAAACGAGTAACTACACATTTGGTGATTTCCATAAGATGTGCATATAAAATTGTGATTTTATAGGTTGCGTGGTTTAAGTTTTGGTTCCGGTCAGTTCTCACAAAAGAAAATCCTTGTTTGCATGAATTGATCAGTTTTGTTTGAACAATCAAGTTGTTTGGATGTGAACAGTACATTGGTCAGTCAGGTTGTTTCGTGTGATCAAGTTGCGTGATAATTTGTTCGGTTCGCACGGTTCGATCAGTTGTTTTGTCTTTCAAGTCGCGTATCAAAAGTTCATCAAGTCGTTTGAAAGATTGTCAGTGTGTTTGTAAAAGAGTCATCAATTGAATTCGATCCGGATCATTCAGTCCGTTGGTCAACGTTCAGTCCACACACAAAATCATCAGTTCGAGTACTAGTCTGTTTCAGTTAATTGGTAATTCTTTAAATTGATTGTTGTCTGTTCTGTATGTCGACAGGTATTTGACAGGTTTGCATCATGGCTGAGGAATTTTTTAATACGTTTTACAACGCGTTCGCAACCGAATCGTCTGAGGCTTCAAATATTACACCAAAAACCATCACGAAGGTGCTCAACGAAAACATCAAGCATGATAACTTTTACGGAACTCACTCAAAGCCACCAACTCTGGAAAGCATTGAAGATTCTACCTGGTGGAAAGAGCGTTTCATCAACTGGGCGAAAGCGTATGCTCATGAAAGCTGGTTTTGCTTGGAGTATGGGTATGAAAAACCAAAAGACGAGAAAGGCGAAGATCTAGTATTCAAGAAGTTTTCCAGAGAAGATAAAGCTGAATACGGAGCTGAACAGAGAATGATAGCATTGATTCAGTCAGCAATCAGAAATGATATTTTTGCTTTACTAACTCATGATGGGTCATCTAAGTCTGTCTGGGAAGCTTTACGTGTTAAAGCTGAAGGGGGGTAAACAGATTAAAAAGAACAAAATCGCTTTATTAAAGAAAGAATTTGATCTTTTTGAAAACATAACAGGAGAGTCGGTGAGGCAAATGATTGAGAGATTCTGTCATCTTAAAATTGAGTTGGAGAGATTAGAGATAAATAAAACAAGAGAGGAATTGATAGACAAAGTGATTGAAGCGTTACCACGAGCTGATCAGTGGCAAACGTTTGTTTTTATTTTGAAAAATGATGCTTTGTATGATACAATTACTCTTGATGCTTTGTTTGAAAAGATTGAAAGTCATGATTTGGAGTTGCAGAAGCAAAACAAGATGACTGATTCTTCACATCAACAGAACGTTGGCTTGTACTACAAAAGCAGTGTGCTTTCTGATAAAGGCGGTGGTTCACCAAAAACAGCATTTAGTGGTGAAAAGATGAAAGAACCACCAACAATGCCAACAAGTCATCATTCTGGATATCATTCATCTTCAAAGACAAATTCTGATGATTCTGAAGAAATCTTGTGCAACATTGCTCTTAAACTGAAGAATTCTCCTGCAATGAGCATCAATGCAGCGAAGCAGCAAATGAGTTTCCTTGCATCTGTTCTGGAGTCATATGAAGGTCTAGTAGCTGGAAAAATTGGAAATTCCGAATTGACCAAAGAAGATTACGACCAGATTGATCCGGAAGAGATGGAGCTCATTGACATCCGTTGGTGTTTAGCTAGTTGTATTCGCAGAGCTCAGAGGTACATGGAGATTACCGGGAAACAATCACTTGGAGGTGCTTCAACAAAGCTTGGATTCGACAAATCCAAAGTGACCTGCTTCAAATGCAAGCAAAAGGGTCATTTTAAAAGAGAATGCAGAAACTCTGAAGTTGCTGAAGGAAGTGAACGTCCTTTCAACGATGATTATTATCGAAAGGCGATTTACCATCGAAGCAGAGAAGAGCCAAAGTTGATTGAAGATAAGCCGAGAGAAAAATCAAGAGCATATGCAGTAATCTATCCTGATGAAGGATTTGACTGGAGCACAGTTTGTCCAGAAGAAGATCGTTTAGAGAATGTTCGTAAAACAGCTCATGGGAGAGCTATGACAGAAGATAGAAAGTTTGTTTTTGTTGCTAAAATTCAAGATGAAAACAAAGACAAAGACACTACTGAAATCCATGAAGAAAAAGTTGAGATCAAAGAGAAAACTCGAGAAGAGATCTTGAGTGAGAAGACTTACAGAGAAAGAAATGTGGTCTACAACAGAATGGATGATATGCAGGAGGAGTATGAGATGGCTGTCGGTAGCAAAAGATGGGATAAAAAGAGAGAATGTTATTATAACAGAGAATGAGAACCGGTTGTTCCCAAGAAAGACATAATCTTCGATGATGTTCTTCTCAAAGTCCCGTTGAGAGCTGAATACTATAGAAATGTGATGAAAGATGACACATACGTTAAGAGGTATGAAAAAGAGATCAGATATGCCATGTTATTGTGTCTGAGAAAAAGGGATGAGGAGAGAATGAAGAAGAATGTTGAAGAAATGGTGAACAATCTGAAGAAAGATGTTGAAGAGGTTAAAGCAGAAACTGTTGAAGTTGAAGTTGTGAAGGAAATCAAAAGTGAAGAAGTTGTTGTGAATGAGAATGAGAAAGCTGTTACTGAAGAACCGCAGATTGAAGAAGAGGTGAAGAAAGAAGAGATAGAAGAAAAGAATGAGAATGAGGAAGCTGATAATGTTGGTGATGAAGTCGGTGTTGAAGAAAAGCAGAATGTTGCTGAGCAGACAGAGGTAGTTGAAAACACCAAAGTGCCAATCACTGAGGTACATTCTGATTCTGAAAACTTGAAACTGATTGATCAGTGCAAGAAATGCATGGAATCATGCAGAGCTTGTACTGAAAAAGATGAGCAATTTAGAACAAGAGATCTTGAGTTCACAAAAATTGAAAAGATTTTCAAAGAAAAATGCAAAGAAATGCTAGAAAAAGAAAAGGTTTTTAAGGAAAATGATGAAAAACTTTCAGAAAAATGTAACAAATTAGAGAAAGAAAATGAAGTTTTGAAAGAAAATGTGTTGAAAATGACAAATGAATGTGAACAAAAAGGAATTGCTTGTCAAGAAATGAAAAAGGAATATGACTCAATGAAATTATCATATCATGTTACAAAAGAGTCATATGAGAAAGTGAAAGATGAAATGAAATATGATCAATCAAGAATGAATTATCTGTCTGAAACAACTAAAGAGCTTAAACGAATGTATGCTATAAAACAAGATGTTGTTAATTCCTATATTGAGGATGTTGCTAAGTTAAAGCGACAGATTGCTGATTTAGAACAGGATAACAACAAGTTAAAGAGTTACCACGTGTCGTCATATGTGCTTGAACGAATTTTCAATATAAAACCGGGTGATGGTGAGTCTGAGCAGAACAAGAAAGGCATTGGCTCAGAGTTTCATCAAGTTCCACCACCGGGAAAATTTGCATTTTATGATGAGGAAAAGGTCGAAAAAGCTTTCAACATGGTAGATCAATTGCCAGACAACATTGACATAACCTATTCCAAATCTGATGATTCTCATGATTCAGAGGTGGTAGGTAAAGTCGTTGAAAGTGTGTTGAAAGAAGAGTCAGTTGTTACAGGTAAATCTGAATCACAGGATGAAGATGAAGGAAATCTTCATGATGGTTATCTGAAAAACACAAAATCCGAGGAAAATTTGAATGATGATTCAAAAGGATTGGTTTATACCATGATTGGATCGGACAAATTGTTCTTAGATGTTGTATTTCCGATTCAGAATGTGATTTCAGAAAAAGTCGACACAGTTTTCAAAATGGTTGAGAT
Organism: Helianthus tuberosus; assembly: GCA_030545235.1. Lineage (NCBI taxonomy): Eukaryota > Viridiplantae > Streptophyta > Magnoliopsida > Asterales > Asteraceae > Helianthus > Helianthus tuberosus. The sequence goes on along the minus strand of CM060377.1, from coordinate 53,210,223 downwards.
TGAGAAGTCTGAGATTTCAAAGTTTGTTGGTAAGAGTCATAGAGGTTCGTATACCAAACCTGGTTTCAAAAAGAAGAACATGAAGGCTGGGTTGGGTTATAAGAAGAAACAACATTGGAACAAAAATGAGACGCCGAATTTTCAAGCAAAAATGAGTTTTGTTCAAGGAGGCAGTTTAGAAAAAGAAAAAGAACTCAAAATGAGACAGTCTAATGATGAGTTCTTTGCTAAAAAGAAAAAGCAACAACCACAGGTCAAAGATGTGTCCATGAGAACATGTTTCAAATGTGATCAAAAAGGACATCTTGCACGCAAGTGTCCTAATCTAAAACCTGTAGATGTTGACAAAAAGAAGTTTGATGCTGAGAAACAAAAATCTGAGAATGTGAGACAAAGGTCAACCAAATTTGATTCGAAACAAACTTGGAGGTTCAATACAAATAAGTTTGCTTCAAATCAAACCAGAATAGGTTCAATTCAAGACAGGCCTGGAATTCTCACACACCCAGATTCATAACAACACAGAGTTGGAAAACCACAGTTGATATGACAAAACCTCAAGAGTTTTGGAAACCAAAAATTGTTGTTCAAAATCAAAGTGTTCAAAAAGATTCACATTTTTACAAACGAGGAACACCAAAAGGTCAAACATGGAGTGTTAAGAAACATGTTGAATTGGTAAACGATGAGAAAATTGAAGTTCAAATTGAGAAAGTTTTTTGTGAAAAATGATAAAGAATTTCCAGCATTGAATGAAAATTATTGTGTTGAAATGCCTAAGGTTCAACAGGCCTGGGCTAAATTGTTCAAGTAATCAAGTAGTCTGAATGTGCAGGTGCTCAACAAATCTGAAGATTGTAAGAATGGAACTTGGAGCAGCCTGGCACAACGACAAGGAGAGGAGGCTGCTGGATCCTGTGTTGGTTGAAACAGGGAGTTTATATGTTTTTTTGTACATAAATAAACAATATTTCAAAAACCCTAAAAATTGAAAATTTTGAAAAACCAAAAATATGTTTGTTTTTAATTTTTTGTCAAATATTCAAAAATTCAAAAATATGTGTTGATTGAATATGCCGAAACCCTCACGGCTGAACAAACATGATTACTTTCATCAGATTGAAAAACGGTTTTCAAACTGTTAAGATCAATGGGTTGTAAATCATGGGGGTACGTTATATTTTCTGCAAATCAGTACACTTTTAGCAGAAAATGGATGGCGAGACAAAGCTATCAGTGTTGGTTGTCAAATTTTCTTTAAATGGTTTTGCATTTTAGGGGGAGTAATATTGTCATAAAATACAAAAACATTTGAAAATTTTGAAAAAGCCAAAAACATGATAAAATTCAGAAATTTGAGTTTTTGCGTAAAAAGAGGAAATGATAGTACATCAGTAGACGGTTACAGTACGCTAAAGAATTGGAAAGGTTAAATGTGTTAAACGATCTCACTGTGGATGTGTCGGTAGGATTTTATACACTTAGTAAACTTTTTCGGGATATAAACCTAAATTCAAACTTGCTTATTTTGTGGGGAACACTACTTGAATATATAGGTAACCCCTGAAATCTCGTTTGAAAGGTCTCTTAATCTGATATACTAGGTCTTTATACTCAATGATGTCTGGGGTATTATTCCGAGACTTCTGCTGAACGGTAGTTCTGACCTAGTCCTTGGATAATACTTGCTGCAATGCTTGAAACATAGCATTACACCCTCAGCATGCCGATGAAACAATAAAATTGATAGTCGATGCTGTTGTAAGCAAAAAGATCCTCTAAAGGGGACATACCGTAAAGTCGAAGCTGATATCTCTCTGCGTATACGGAAGTATCGACCTGAGATCCCTCGGCCCTCGCATACCTAATTTATATACAGATATCATTGTAGTATACTCACCTGTAAGACTGATTATTGGGATTCTGGATACGGGAGTATATTCAAGAGGTGGGACACATGAATAGGTTTAAGTTCCTAAAATACCTAATTCGTATCCTGAATCAGTTGAAATTTGTATGAAAATTTAAGTGGACAAGTATATCGACAATCTAAGTGAATTGTTTAATACTTAATGTGAAAATTAAGCTCAACGGTACTTGTGACGTGTCGGAAACTGATATGATCCTCTGACGCATACTCAAACAAAAATATTGTCTGTAAATATGTTTGTACATATTTCTTTATTGCTTTATATTTTCAGAAAATACAAAAAGATTTTGATTTCTGCTTTATTTTCGACAACCGATATTTGAATTGCTGAGTTTCAAAATCTAAGTAAGCTGATTGTGTTTCTGAAAATAAAACAAGTTCATTAATTTGAAACTTGATTTAAAATAAAAAAAAATTCAAAAACAGTTTGTGATATCTCCAAGGTCATTAACTTGAACTTGGATGATTAACTGTGAGGGAGTTGGATTCTTTAACACTGCCAAATTTATAAAGTTTGTTGATAGGGGAAGTGGATTAGAGAAGTTGATTGATAATACGAAAACATTGTATTTATGAATGTTTGAGTGTTGCAGATAGTCCAGACTACGATCCTGAGAGCAGAGTCTAAGGGGGAGTCTGAATACAAGCTTGAAGCAAAGAGAAGTTTGTAGATGGAAAGCTAGGTGTCGATCCCAAAGCACGGAAGCTTGATGAAAGGGGGAGCCTGAAGCTGATAAAGACTGAAGACTGAGAAGACTCGACACTTAAGACTCGTCAACATCTGAGGGGGAGTCTGTTAGTGCATTCATCTGTCAACTACGTCTTAAGTCGTGTCTCAGTTCATTGCGAAGATTGGTCAAACATGTGTCATCATGACATCATCCAAGTGATGTCACAATGACATCATCACACATAAGACAAAAGATGATAAGAGTTAGATTTCATTCATTTTGATAAAACCGATTCCGCTCATGTGTCAGATTGTTAATTTCGCTTATTAGTCAATATGTTGATTTCGCTTTTATGTCATGTGCTAGGTATCGCTTATGTGTCAGTGTACATATAAGCGAAATCACATGTAGTATATATAGATCATTAGAGCGGAATCACACACATAGTTTTATAGGTGTTGTCTTCCGGTGAGCCACGAAGTGCTGCCGAAGTGTCGACAGGTTGTAAACATTGTCCAGATCAATAATATCGACATATTAAATTGAATTCTTGCTGAATTGTACTCGGTTTGTCTGTTTCCGCCGTTCAAACTGAGATAAACTCTTCTACGCGACTCGTTTAGGTCCGAAATCGATCCAACAGGTGCAAACGAGCCAAGCCGAGCCCGAGCTCGACTAGGCTCGAGCTCGTTTAACATATTCGAGCTCGAGCTTGGCTCGATTCGAGCTTGGCTCGATTCGAGCTTTATTTCTAAACCTCGAGCTCTGCTCGAAAGTAAATTTTCAAGCTTGAGCTCGACTCGTTTAGTATTTATTAATTAGTTTATATTGATTATAATTATTATTATTATATAAATATATGTTTAATATTTAAAAAAATATATATCAACAGAAAGCTCGTTTAGGCTCGCGAGCCGGCTCGAGCTCGATAAGCGAGGCTTAGGCTCGGGCTTGTTTACTAAATGAGCTTGTTTTTAGGCTTGGGCTCGAGCTCGTTTAAGCTCGGCTCGTTCGAGCTTTTTTTCGAGCCGAGCTCGAGTAGCTCGCGAGTAGATCGGCTCGTTTGCACCCCTACCTAGAGGGCAATCCAGGGATTTCACCTCTGCTCCAATCCTTCTAGGCCTTCAACTAGAAGAGGTTTTTAATACTGGAAACTAGAAAGCCCTCTCAATTGAATGAGGCTTTTCAGTATTGGAAACAGTTGGATGCACTAAAGAACAACAAATCGAAGAATAATCCTCCTTCTCAAACGAAGAAGAGGAAATCGATTGGTGATCCGTAGACAACTAATCAAGTCATCATCTTCCCACTGTCGTTCTTTCTCCTCATTCGGCCAACAATAAACTACTCCTCATAGGTGATGATAAACACTGATAGTATGATTATGGAACGTATTTTGAACTTCCCTTTTCTGAAACTTTTTTTTATGGTCAGTGGTTGCAAAATCATTAAAAGAAGCATTATCTTCATTTGGAGATGTATCAGAGGTAAACAGTTGAAAGTATTAGACCTTGAGTGTCTGTATTTACTTTGCTCGCCAGTTGTTTGATGAAATGTTTCAATGAGACACTGCGAATTTAAGAATGATGCGGCTGACGGGTAAACGTAAACCTTACTTTTGGTTCAATACTTCAAGAGTTCATACTAACATTGCCTTGTTTGAAACTTGAAATATTGATCATCCAGTCATTCGGATGGATGGCTTGAGTGTCAGAAAACCATAGATTTAAGCAACAATTTACTTGAAATATTTATCATCCAACAAATTGTGGCTGCAGTTCTTCAAACACACAGGTGTGATTTATCATGATTTCTTTTATTCACCATAATTTCTTGACTAATGTTGTGATTATGGAGCTGCACAAAGTCATATTTCACATTTCTATATAGTTCTTAATTTATGCATACAAGTTGCTCCATGAAATGCCATACTAATTTTTTATTCACACTTGGATTAACTGATATTGAATTTTGGTAGGTTTTGATGATTGATTATTTTATATCAAGATTTCTAATTTTGTTGTTTTTATATCAGCTTTGTTCTTTGCAGTGGCGAAGCTTGAAATTTTTTTTTTTGGGGGGGGGGGGTCGAAAACGTATAATCGCCCCTGGTTCTTTGTAATTTAGTTGCTAATTTTTGTACATATTCCCCATAAATTGTTGTAATAACGGCAGAATATGTAAATACAACCACAAAGGTTGATACAAAAGAAGATACATGCACTAAACATGGCACAACTGATTGCAAAAACAACCATGCTAATAAGAAGAATACAGGAACATAGAAGACATGCCTTTTTGGGACTTTTAGAAAGTCAAATCTGGTAATTTTCATACCTCAATTTGATGCAGATAGAGTAGTTTTGTAAACTTCAAATTATTTGGATTCTAATAATTGCATTATAGTGGTTCGTAACTTATTATCAAAGGGCATAGTGATTTTTCTTAATCATAAAACGGCTATTTGACTAATGTTTGTACATAAATAGTCATTTTGACGGACATCTATAAATAAACATGAATCGGTGGCGGGCCAAATTATTACATCTGAATGTGATATTTTCATTACATTGTTAAACGGAGAAGCCTTTTATATATCTAAATCTTCACTCTGCTCACTACCTAATTGTCTGATGTGTAGTGTATTCCCGCCGCAACGCGCGGGTTTCCCACTATACATTATAATATAGTATAGATAGATAATCTGTCACACCCCCAAAAATACCACAAGCGGAAACCCCCGCGGGGCGTGTGACGTACCAGGATCTAGCCACTAATCACATTGAACCATAAGTAAAATAGAACTTTCCATTAAGCAAAATAGTATAACTCAATCATTAGTTTAGAAAACCCAAACATGTTCAGCGGAAGCATAATAGTAATTTGTTCAATAAGTCTAACATAAATTTTTAGAGATAGTTTAACTCCGAAAGTGCATCCAGTTGCCACAACCCATGACCACTCCAGCTTCCCAGATAGCAAGTTCCATATCGGTGTACCTAAGAGCCTGCAAGCATGCAGAAAAGTGTATCAGCGAAAGCTGGCGAGTTCACTGTTTGTTTAACCATTTTTTTTACCAAGTTTGATTTACGTTATGTTGATAATAACTCGATACCGCAGACGGCTCTTTTTTGCCCTTCCCCAATGCTCTATCAAACATTGGTCATGATTTTAAATTTATTAGTTCACGCCCGTCCTATCCATGTATGTCGTGAGGGTGCCAAACCTAATAGCGCTATCAACTAATAACCTCGTTGCCCTTCAGGCAACTCGTTCGGTAGTATGATGGGACTTAAGTGATAGAAAGTGAGTGTATTATTCAACATCAACATTTATTGAAAACTGCCTCATATCCCTTACAAGGATATGGGTTTATGAAAGTCCGTTTGATTGTTTGTCTGTTTGATTGTCCTCACCGGACGCATGCTTGTAATGAGAGTAGTGAACTCACCTTGGTTTGCTCGGTAAGACTAGTTACTTGTTCACACTTAATTAATCAAAGCCTATGATGTTCATGTACACAATCAGTTTGCAATTCAAGTTGTTCATGTAGTCAAACACGTACACTAATCATTGATTCACAAGTGGGCAGGTTTCATGTTGCACATAGTTGACCAGCAAATTTGTCACACATCATGTCAATGTTTTGTTACAGTTTATCCTAAACAAATTCACAATTCAACTAAGTGTGCGATTGATATAATATTGTGCGATTGAGTTTGGACTTGTGCTATCAGTAACTTGTTCGTGGGCCAGTGTGCGGCCCAAATGTAATGGTGAAATCACTTATGTTAAAGGCCCAAACAAAGGTGTGCGATTAGGCCTTGACTGTGCGGCCGGGGCTTAAGTGTGCGACCAGCCTCCACTTGTGCGACCAAGCTTTAGCTCGAGGCCCAACATGTCTGACCCATCTATGGGGTGTGCGAGTCCAGCTTCACGTGGCCCATTTGTCCCCAGCCCACACTCAAGGTGTGCGATCGAAGTGAAGTTATGCGATCCAAGTGTACCCGTGGTCCATCAGCTAGTGTGTGGCCCATCAGGATGTTCGGCCCAAGTGTACAAGGTGTGCGGTCCAAAATCACTTGTGCGGCTTGTGTCAAAGCGCGTTGCTTTGTGATGGTGTGTGATCCAGGCTCCAATTCAGTTACACACTTCCTAATTTTTGGTCTAACAGTTTCACATTCATGATTCACATGATTAAAACAGTTACTCACAACCCATATGAACCCTAATCATTCCCCTATGATTTGTACCCTTGAAATCTAACATTAACAGCCATTTTTAATCAGATCTAATGCCATAAACACTCTTAAATCATGCAATCACACATAATCAGTTCCGTATCATTCCCTTATGTTCATGAAACCGTTAACATAGTAATCGAACCATTAACACATGCGAACCCTAGATCATAACCAACATCTACAATTCGATTATTACAAAGATTCAATCATGGCCATTACATCAAATAACAATCATCACAAGATAACACAATCAATCATAATAACAAAGGACTCGTTTACAGGGATGATAACTAACCAAAGGATGGGTGTGTGCTAGAAACAAGAACAGTCTTCAAGAGAGAAGAAAAGGCTTCGATGGAGTAGGCTGTCATCGCAAAGAAGGGGAGAAGGAAAAGGATAGAGTTAATTGCCAAAATCGTCCCTGAGGTTTGGGCACGTTTGTCATTTTCGTCCAAAATGACACTTTTGTACCAAATTACCCCCAACGTTTGTAACTTTTTGCCATTTTCATCCAAACCACTAACTTAGTTTATTTTTTCTGTTAAGTTGAGGATATTTGGATGAAACTGACAAATATAAAACCACAGGGACGATTTTTGCAATTTACTCAAACCCTTTTTAATTTCTTTTATTTAATTTTTTTTGTTACATATATAATAAAAAAGAATATACATGGAGTTTTTAGAAAAAAAATTAATAGTTTTGTCACATAATTTTTATAAATTAAGACAGAAATTAATTTACAGCTTCTTTATATAAATCAGTTTTATAAAGAGAAAACGTCATTGGTGTGCAACACATAACAATCGATTACAACTTTTAGTATTTATTAGTTGTAGAGATAGAAAAAAAAAATTGTAAAACGTTACATATTTTTTAAATGTGTTGAGCACCTGGAAAATATATTGGTAGAAATAAAATATTTATTTAATTAAGATTAACAGGGTAACTAACTAATACTTATTCTGAGTGGCTTGAGTAAAGAAACATTTGGTTCATAGCATTATAATTACAAGAGTTAATTGCCAAAATCGTCCCTGAGGTTTGGGCAGCTTTGCCATGAATATTCTTTTTTTATTATATATCTAACAAAAATAATTAAATAAAAGAGATTAAAAAGGGTTTGAGTAAATTGCCAAAATCATCCCTGTGGTTTTATATTTGCTAGTTTCATCCAAATATCCTCAACTTAACAGAAAAAATAAACTAAGTTAGTGGTTTGGATGAAAATGGCAAAAAGTTACAAACCTTGGGGGCAATTTGGTACAAAAGTGTCATTTTGGACGAAAACGGCAAACGTGCCCAAACCTCAGGGACGATTTTGGCAATTAACTCAAGGATATTAGGGTTTTGCTATGTTTTAGTGTTATGAGGATTATGGGAAAATCCATTCCCAATATTGAGTGTTGTAACACCCTTATTATTATTTAACGGTTTTCGTATAAAATTACGAAAATAAACGGGTAGTTATGATTTCAAATACATTGAAAATACGGGTTCATTAATCTTTTTACAGAATTAAAAACTATACAACATATTAGGTGTGAGTTCGTCATTTTACATAACAACGATACATAGTGCGGAGGCTTATTTCTTGATCATGTTCAGTTCTTCGTGGTGCTTGATCGTCCTCCGGTGCTAAAATTATACCTGAAACTCATAAAACATGAGTTGGATTAGTCATACGTAACTTAAAACGTATTTAAACGAGTCCGGGAAGCGAAACTGATTAAAATAAAAAAATTTCGCTAAAACAAGGCTTTTCGCGCCACACGAAGGAACCAGGTTGCTCCCTCGCGCCACGCGAGGGAGACTGTTTTCCAGCAGGTCTGGAGCTGGGTCCTGCAATTTTCAGCAATCCCAGTTTTTACGGAAACGACCATAACTTCTTCGTTATTGATCCGTTTTATGCGATTCTTTTTCCTACGCGTCCGTAATTTAATTCTCCATCATATGGAGTTAAAAATCCAACATCCAACAAAATAAATTTTGAGACTTCTAGCCTTCGACTCGTTACCTTTTTACCAAATTTTAACATGTTTATGCATTTTATCAAACAAACGTATTTGTTTGATCCCTATATCACATACACTTCTTCAAATTAGTATTATCTACCATTTTAGGCTCTAATCACGGGTTTATTACACAATTTAAACCCGTTTTCACTCGTATGCTTATTTTGACCCGTTAAGGGTATTTAAGTACTTTCGAGCCTAAAGCCACTTTCGATTGCTTCTAGCATTCCATCACTACATTTCTTATCCTATAATCTCCCACCACAACTGTATTTATGGTGGGTTTAATGTGGTGATCTATAAAAACCAAATTTTACCTCTCGAATCATTATTTTACGGCAAAAACTCAAATAGTGTCATTTGACTAATATAATGCCTCTTTCAGCTTCTATACTTATTCTAAGTATTTACCTAGTCATAAAACTCGTTTCCAAACAACCTTTAAGGGTTGTTTGTTCAATTTAGCCTACAAGGGCGTTTTGGTCGATTTTGGTCCTTTTATGACGAAGGACTCTCTCTCAAATTATTCGACCAAAATAGCACTTTTAACTACAACATAATTATGCGTACCTGACTCGGATCAACATATTGACCCGTTTTAATACCTTTCGCTATTAATATCTAGATAATAGCAATGCTAACCATGTGTTAATTCCTGTGATCATAAAACTCAACAAGAAATCATCAAATGTTATTGACAAATGGTGTTAACAACACCATTTGACCCGTTTAGTCGAAATGATCAATTGTCATTATAAGATGGCAATTAATTACCATTTCACCCCTTAAACCTATCCCGATTTACTTTTTGAAATCATCCAACTTGAACGTCGTTTCTTGTTTTATTTGACCCATTATGACTTATGCCAAATGGTGTCGTTTTAAATCCCTTTATCTATTCGTTAACCCATGTCCGGATTACCATTTCACCATTTTTACCCCTTTCTACCATAATTTATGGTTTCTACCATTTTCGCTTGTTCCGACTAGCATTATATCGCGCCGGAACATCATGTTTCATTTACTTAATATAAATCGTATTCCATGCTCACAAATAAGCATTTTGTAATAAAAGTAAAAAGGGCGTAAGCTTAACTTACCTCGCATCCGAGCTACGCTTTTCCTTTCCTTCTTGATTCGTTTGACCCGCTCCCTCATCAAGCTTCCATCTAGCTTGTTACGCGTCAAACTATCATCATCATTTTCAAGGTGGTTAGATTAGTCATTCAAGATCATGACCTTCACACCTTATGAATCTTTTACCACTATTCTTAATGAACCTTATCATAGGTCGGTTTGACTTTTAAAAGTCAAACCACCAATTTACAAATATGGATGCACTAACAAGTTCACATGACTCGATTTAGGCACATTATCAACCACTTAGTGAGCGTCATCTTTTGAGATGCTACTTCTACTAACATGTTATCTAATTCATACCTCAAGTAACCATAAATCAACATGTAATTTTAGTCATTGTATGCACATATACATTTTGACCATCATAACCATGGGTTTAACTCTTGTGTCAAAACCCACTTCTAATCACTTATAAACTCTTAACAAAATCTCTAATTTGTTTGAATAGTTCATTCATATGAATTAATATGATGTTTATACACATCAATTTCATCAAATCAACAAAACCCACTTAGCTCATACTTGGCTATTTGATAAATCACTAGTTTATGGCACAATTCTACAAGTTTGCATCTAGGGTTTGTTCCTAGACTTGTACCCACACTAATATCACTATAACATTGAACATTCATGCAAGAATTTCGTTCATGCATGTTCATTACAAATTCGAAATATCAATAAACATCAAAATTCAACATACCTTGTGATCCCCTAAGCTTGGTGATCACGATTTTATTAAAAGCCCCAAATTCTTGGCTTGATTTCTCTTTGATTTTGGCAATTTATGTGAGTTAGGGTTCTTGGAAGGGAACCCCCCTTTTTCTCCTGTATGCATTGACCCAAAACACATGGTGTTTTTAAGTTTTAATTATAAACTTGTTTCCAATTGTCCACTTTTAGTCCCTCAAGGTTTTTATTTCAATCTATTTAAGTTATAATCCATTATTTATAACTTAATCACATATTATTAACTAGGTTAATTATTCATAGTTAATTTAATGGGTTCGGGAGTTATAGCCCGTTATATTTTAAGTCCCGTTAACTCGGGCTCTTATAAACTCAATCTCTTAAAACTTTGATTCGCTTGTATTTAATTATTAGGATTTCTTATTTAAATCCAATTATTTACTTGGTTATTTTTACTACTTACGGTACTTTACCCGTCTTTTAGTATTAACGGAGTTTGATTACCAAACCCGTTTTCGGGGTGTTACAAGTGTGCATGCAATCCCCATGAGAGCCGGGCCCAGCGTTATTGTATTTGGGTTTCAGGTTCGGGCCAAGGGTGCAAACAAAGGAGTGTGCGGTTTGTGTGACCAAGATTAGGAAACCGAACAATTATTCAAGGTGAAACAACGTATACGTCCATTCAATATATATTAAACACATTAACCATCTCATGAAATCAATCGAGTGCAAATAAAGTACAAATAAAAGACCTTGAAGATGCGAGTTGTCACATAATCTATATTTTTTGATTGACTTATAACTTATTGTTACTGATTTAAAACTTCTTTGGTAGATCTTGGATAGTTTGGTTGTTATCACTTTTGTTGGGGGGAAACAAGTTAGATGAGACCGAAAGATCTATGCAAAGTATTTGGGTTTTCATGCACTCTAGAACAGACAGTAAGGCATGTTAGATCCTCATAGTAATTTTATAATTTTATTGATCAATATTAGTATATAGGATCCTCTTTAATCAGGTTTGCCGCTCACATGGATGGAGGAACTGTGGTATTTTTATTTCTGAATATCTGTACGGCTATACCTTAAAACAATGGAATTTTAACTTTATATGCTAGCCAAGGTTTTATCATTATCAGCTGGTTGTGCTGGCAATTTAGGATGTTGTGACAAATGTTGGTTTCGTGAAAATGTTTTCCTCTTATAAAGAGATAATATTTCCTATCCTTTTTCTTATGGGTAAAAGTTTTGAGCTTACTTGCTGCCAAAGGAATACATAAATTGGAACTTACACCTATCGTTGTACTCTTAAGGTGGGTGTGCCCTCTCTCTTTTGTTTTTGAATAAAGTTGATGTCGTTGGTTAACCCCCAGTTACCAGAGCTTCGAGGTAAACTTGATATCTATCTATTTTATTTATGTGTGCCTGCTCATATTTATAGACTTGTCAAATTTTATATTTATGACAAAGTTGATATGTTTTGCATAAGCTTATGTACGAGTTTCAGCCTTATTAGCTACACAAGGAAATAATGTTGAAATTGAAAGGGAAAAAGTCATTATTAAGTTATGGAAGCTGTTGATACATACATTCCTACCCCTAAGCACTAAAAGGAGAATCCATTCTTGAATGTGCATCTCAAATGAGGTATCTTTAAACAAGTCTGTTTCTATATCAACAAGTGATTTTTTTTTCATATTTTCGACATCTTAAAAAACAATGGGGGCTGGCACAATTGCCACTAAGTGTGTTGAGATCTTGGGGCTGGGTAGGTGTGTGTGGTATATTTTATCTACTGTTTGTTAAACGAGCATTTTATAAAATATTAATCTTTCTAATGGGGACCTAAATACTACTGTGACGGGTGTCAACTTACAAACCTTGAATTAGAGTATCACATGGGTTGCTTGAGGGGGACATTATATAGAAATATGAAGGTAGGTTAATATTTCATATGTCACACCCCTTTCAGAGGCGGAAGCACGAGGTGTGATAATGAAAGGTTCTCATTGCACACGATAAGTAAACATGCTACATGATATAAAACAACTCCAATTTGCCATTCAAAGTTTAAACATCAAAATACAAGTTTAAGTTTAGAGTTACATCTTAACAAAAGATAGATTGTTTAAAAGCATACAATCATCATTTCCATTTAAAGATAAAGGTTTGGTTACCTATATCACTGCAAGGAGGCGGGATATAACAAACAAATCCATCAAAATGAGGCAATGGAGCATGGACACATAACAACTTGAAATATAAGACTACATCTTGAACAAAGAGGTCGCGAGCAACTCCACTAATTTCCTGAAATACATGTAAGTTTAAAAATCGTCAACAAAAGTTGGTGTGAATTAATGCAGTTTGTGTAACATGTAATAGTTGTAATTGTATAAAACATGGTATGTAAGTATAAAATGTAAGTTTGTAAGTTGTAATGAAATGTAAGGAAATCGAGATCGCTAATGTTTTGCAAGGACATTAACATGTGTGACGACATAGGAAGCATCCAAACCTAGGCGACTTTTTACATCAATTACCCTTCGACTGTGACCCAAAGCACTCTATGGCGATGTGTTGCCAAGAGAGTGAGGCTGCCCGGACCTGCTAGATCTAACCCTTGCTCTTTCGGTCTAACTTAGATTAATGGTGCTTACGTATACCCTATTCGTGACATGATCTATGTATCATTCCTTTGTTTTTAGACATACCATTGTACATGTATTTTCCCCAAAGTTTAGAAAACAATAAAAATGTTTAAAAGTGGGGACATGAACTCACTGTTTTGCGTCTTGAGCGTCAAACTTCACCGGTGTCCGCTACGTAGGTGACGTAACCTATAAACGTTCTACGCATGTTAATCACCTAAACTTGGAAACCTCTAAGTACAAGTTACCATTTTGTTTAATTTGTTTGTTGTGTTTTATATGTATATGTTCTTGAACTATTAATGTATATATTTCACAATATATTTAGTGTTGTATTTGTTATGTGTAATTATATATTTTGATTCCCAAAAATATATATTTATGTATGTGGTATTTAAAGATGATGTAGGTTAAAAATATTATATTTTTAACTCGTCCAAATATAATATACTTATATTATTCTCCAAAATAGATGTTAGTATTTTGATAAATAATATTTCTAGTATTATTTTTGTATAAGTATACATAGGAAAGTATACTTGTATTTAGGTTTAAATACTTGTGTATTTTGTATTAATTACCGAAAATCAATTCTTTGATTTTTAATACTTTCCGGAATTATATTTCTTAAAAATAATATATTTTTAAGGTTTACTTGTTATATATATATATATATATATTGTCATACTTTGTTAAATATATATTTATTTTCGTCACTTGTCCGATTTTATAATTTTCATTACTTGTAGTAATGATATATATGTAAGTCCATAAATATGTATAATTGTCCAATAATGTCCAAATATTGTCCAAGTCCATGTATATTGTGAGGTATATATTTATATTAATATATATATATATATATATATATATATAGGGAGAAGATCATGCGAGAACCACCTCTTATTGCGAGAACCGCGAGAACCAATGTGAACACACCAAAAATGCCTAAAAATAGCTAAAAATCACACAAAAAAATTTTTTTTGATTTTTTTAATATTTTTTAGGTTAAAATCGCTACTTTTCGCACAAAAAAAAAATTTTTTTTTTTTTGGTGCGAAAAGTAGCGATTTTAACCTAAAAAATATTAAAAAAATCAAAAAAAAAATTTTGGATTTTTTTTTTTTGATTTTTTTAGATTTTTTTTAGATTTTTTTAGGTTTTTGGGGGGTTTAGTTTTTAGCATTTTAGCTTGGGGGGGGGTGGGGGGGGGTTTAGGTTTTTGGGGGGTGGGGGAGGGGGGTTTAGGTTTTTTTTTTGGGTGGGGGGGTTAGGTTTTTTTTTGGGGGGGGGGGGGGTGGGGGGTTTAGGTTTTTGGGTGGGGGGGTGGGGGTTAGGTTTTTTTAGGGTTTTTTTAGGTTTTTTTAGCTATTTTAGGTTGTGTTCACATTGGTTCTCAAGGTTCTCACAATAAGGGTGGTTCTCGCATGAGCCCCTCCCTATATATATATATATATATTTGTATTTGTCCATATACTCCTTTATGGGTAATTTTGTATACATGTATTCTTGAGTATTTCTTATGCATTTTTATGTGTATTTTGGTAGTTAAACTCCTTTGGAGTATTTAATGTATTTTCAAGTTACTAACATACACTAATACATATAATACACATAATATACACTTAGCACATAATTTTTGTGACCAGTAAATATATATATTTTTCATAAAATATACATACTTATATTTGATTTTATCTTTGAAGAAAACCTTATTTTCTTCACTTGTAATTTGGTATAAAAAATAGGAAACCTTTGTTAAATATTTTTGGACAATTTTTGTAAAGAAAGTTCCATCAAAACTTATATTTTTCTAAGTGTCAAAATTTTATAAAAATTTTGACATAGTTTCCACTAAAAATGGAGGTTTCCCATGTTTTCAAAACATGTGTTTGTTTTCTTTAGAGTTAACTTCCGTTTGCTCCCTATGATTTGGTCATTTTAATGGTTTTGCCCCAATAGTTTAAAATTGGCTATTTTCCTCCCTGATTTTTCTAACTTATCGTCGTTTTGCTCCCCTGATTTTTCTAACTTATCGTCATTTTGCTCCACGCCTCTAACTCCATCCAAAAAAATCCATTAAATAGAAGGGTATTTTGGTAATTTTATAGATAAAAGCAATGGCATGTAAGTCTTTTCACCTAAATAAACCTATAGCTTGTTTATTTACATGTATATAAGTAATTCTTTTCTGATCCCCCATCTTTCCAACCACTCTTTCTACCGGCTACCACCATCCACCACCACCTGCAACTGCCACCCGCCGACCACGACTACTGCGACTTTTAACTAAACGTTTTAATTGAGTTAGAGCCAGGGAGTAAACTACTGAAATACACCTAATTTTAATTGAACGTTTTATCTGAGTTAGAGCCAGGTAGCAAACTGGCGACAAACTCGAAAGATCAGGGAGGAAAATGGCTATTTTTAAACTATTGGAGCAAAACCGTTAAAATGACCAAAACGAAAGTTAATGTTTTTCTTTAAATCATCAAGATTCAAGATTCAACAATTCAGCAAGCAAAAAATCACTAAAATCATCATGTTTTAATCCTATGATGAACTTGAATATTCTTAAAGATGTGTAGGTTTTTAAATCCATTCTTTTACATACTTAGATCTTTCCAAATCAAGCTTCTTGTTAAATTTTAGTGAACTTTGTTGAAACTTTATTTCATAAAACAAATAATCCTTGTATTTTAGTGATTTCAAGATCATGAAAAACATTCTTTAAAACCATTTTCATACTTACTTTAAAGATCTTTCAAGTTCATCTTCAAGTTTCATCATGGATCTTTCAAGATCCATGCTTAAACTTGTTAGATCTAAGCTTCTAACAAGCTTACACATGATAGATCTAACTAAAAACACAAGATCAACATCAACAACTTCACATCATACATCAAACAACTTCATAACAACTTGTTTTTACTTAGATTATGTTAGATTTACATGTCTTCATCTTTTAAAGTTTGGTTTCTTAGATTGTGTAACTTGTACATAGCATTATCATGAAGTAAAAATGAGTGTAAGAAGCTTACCACTAGCTCTTGTGGCTAGGTAAGTGGCAAAGAACAAGATGAAGATGAAAATAATGTAAACAAGGTGGTTAAAAGCTCCTAGTGATGGCCCTTCAACTTCCTTTGATTGATACCTTCTTAGATCATCTTCATACACCTTTGTATAGCCTTAGATTTACTTGAATGATGAAGAAAAAGATGGATGTGTGTGTGTGGTGATGGCCAAGAGAACAAGAGAGGAAAGGGGGAAAGAAGATGAAAATTTTTGAATGGGAAATGATAAGATCTTGCACCCTTAGGTTACTCTTATAATTATCCAACACAAGATTAACCAAAGGTTCATGTGTCTAAGCATATTTGACCAAACAATGGTTTGGTCAATGGAGAAGGGTTGTGGGGCCTCTTATGGGCCAGCCTAAGCAAAGGGGGGGGAGGTATTGTGCAAGTTTTTGGAAGTTTAGGGGATAGAAGGTAAGTTAGGGGTTTAATGTGAAGTTAAGTGTGTTTAAGTGTTTTTATGGTCTTTAAGGTGTTCTATCACCATAACTAGCTTTAAAACATCAAAACTATGTTTCTAGTCTATTTTTGGTGTTTTGGGTAGTGTCCGGTTAATCGTTCGGTTGTCGGTTCGTTAGAGTGCTAAATAGTGAATTTTGCAAGGTATTAAGTACCTTTTGTGACATGTTTTTATTCCCGACACTGTACAAGTTATTCTAGATGCTTAATCATTAATTCTGCATGTTATTTTAATGTTTAAGTGCTGAATTATGCTGAATTCTGCATTTAAAGTGCGTTTCGGACAGTTTTTAGTGCTTATTTTATCTTCCGAAAAGTGTTAATGTAAACCCTTGTTCACCCACTTGGGTTTTAGGGTATTTTTGATGTTGGACTTACATCTAAGTCCTAAATCTATTGTTTAACTGGATACTGAAGCTGTGCTGACTCGACTTGTCTAACCGGTGAGTTTACTAATCGTTTCGACGCAAAACTTAAAGTATTGTATAATGTGACAAATAAAGTATGAAACATACATGATTTCAAATGCATAACATGTAAGAATATAATGGTGACATGTAAACACATAAATGCAGGAAATAAATAATTATTAAAATAGTACGGAAATTACCGGTTTCATGCCAGTTGTCACAGTCTCCCCCCATTAAAAGAATTTCGTCCTGAAATCAAGCTGAGCTATCCCTTGCAAGAGCTTCCTTGAACAGGTGGGGGTACTTGGCTTTAAATTGATCCTCACGTTCCAAAGTATACTCGGGCCCATGTCGAGAGTTCCAACGTACCTTGACCAGTTTTATGCGACTTCTCCTCGTTTTCTGGACCTTCCAGTCCATCACCTCAACAGGTTCTTCTGTGAATCGGAGCTGGTCAACAATGTGAACTTCATTCGCAGGGATGATAACGGTTTCCTGGGTTGGACTCTTCTTGAGGTTTGACACATGGAACGTATCATGTACGCCATTTAGTTCCTCCGGTAACTCCAATTTGTACGCTACGGTACCAATCTTCTCCAAGATCTTAAACGGTCCAATATACCGTGGATTCAACTTTCCACGTTTCCCGAACCTTGCTACACCTTTCCAAGGTGATACTTTCAGCAGAACCTTGTCTCCTACCTCGAAAGCTAACGGTTGCCGTCTTCGATCGGCGTAGCTCTTCTGTCGATCACGAGCCGCCTTGATATGGTCTCAGATCTGAAAGATTTTATCATTCGTTTCTTGGAATAGTTTGGGACCAATCAGATGTCTGTCTCCAGCTTCTGCCCAATATAGCGGTAAGCGACACTTGCGGCCATATAGAGCTTCAAACGGAGCGGCTTTTATGCTTGTGTGATAGTTGTTATTATAGGAAAACTCGACCAGGGGTAGGATAGTATCCCAGCTGCTGCCTAAATCCATTACACACGCACGGAGCATGTCTTCAAGGGTTTGTATGGTTCGTTCGCTCTGACCGTCAGTTTACGGATGGAAGGTCGTACTTAGATCTAGTTGAGATCCAAAGGCCTCCTGAAAAAATTGCTAGGTCCTTGATACGAAGCGTCCGTCTCTGTCTGAAATTATTGAAATAGGCACTCCATGACGTGCCACAGTTTCTTTAAGGTACAATTCGGCAAGCTTTCCAGTGCTATCTTTCTCCCGTATCAGTAGGAAGTGCGCAGATTTGGTCAATCGATCAACTATCACCCATATCATATAGTGTTCTCTAGGGGTCTTGGGTAATTTCATCATAAAATCCATCGATATTTGCTCCCACTTCCAAACGAGTATCTCTGGTTGTTGCAACAGACCTGATGGCTTTTGATACTCTGCCTTAACCTTTGCGCAAGTTAGGCATTTTCTAATGTAAGAAGCAACGTCGTTCTTGAGATTCGGCCACCAATAGTATTCTTTCAAATCTTGATACATCTTGTCCGATACTAGATGGATCGAGTATCTTGACTTGTAGGCTTCATCAAAGATAACTTCTCGAACACCGCCAAAAAGCGGAACCCTGATGCGTCCCATGAAGTATAAGGTTCCCTCTTCATTTGGCACTAATTGTTTCGCCATACCCCGGAGAAGTTCAGCCTTAACATTCTCTTCCTTGATCGCTTCTTGTTGGGCGTCATGAATATGTTATAAGATTCGTCCGAATCGTCATTTCCAAAGCTCGACGCCCTTAACGTTTTAACCCGTTCCTTTCGACTCAAGGCGTTCGCTACCACGTTCGCCTTCCCTAGGTGGTACTTAATCTCACAATCATAATCATTCAGCAACTCAACCCATCGTCGCTGACGCATATTTAATTCCTTCTGATTAAATATGTGCTGTAAGCTCTTGTGATCTGTGAAGATAGTACACCGAGTACCATAAAGATAATGTCACCAAATCTTCAAAGTGAATACCACCGTGCCTAGTTCCAAGTCGTGGGTGGTATAATTCTTCTCATGAACCTTCAGTTGATGTGACGCATATGCGATTACTTTTTGTCGTTGCATGAGCATGCAACCCAAACCTTCACGCGAAGCGTCACAATATACCAAAAAATCATCAGTACCTTCTGTCAGTGATAAGATCGGTGCATCGCATAGCTTATCCCTGAGAAGTTGAAATGCTTCCTCTTGTTTTTCACCCCAGTCAAATTTCTTGTCCTTCTGCGTAAGCAAAGTTAGCGGTTGAACAATTTTGGAAAAATTCTCAATAAATCTTCGGTGGTAGCCCGCTAATCCCAAAAA
This sequence comes from Helianthus tuberosus, assembly GCA_030545235.1. Taxonomy (NCBI): domain Eukaryota; kingdom Viridiplantae; phylum Streptophyta; class Magnoliopsida; order Asterales; family Asteraceae; genus Helianthus; species Helianthus tuberosus. Next base: position 53,190,639 of record CM060377.1, on the reverse strand, counting down.
TTGCCATACTTCGGTCAGAGTTTTGGGCACTTCCCAATTCGTGATTGCTTCAATCTTTGACGGGTCTACGTGAATACCATTCTCATTCACAACATGCCCAAGGAACTGTTCTTCGCGAATCCAGAATTCGCGTTTTGAGAACTTCGCGTAAAGCTTCTCTTTCTTCAGTAGTTCCATAATGGTTCTCAGATGTTGCTCATGCTCCTCCTTCATTCGCTAATATATCAAAATATCATCGATAAATACTATTACAAATTTATAAAGATATGATTTGCGTACGCGATTCATCAAATCCATAAAAACGTGCGGTGCGTTCGTCAATCCAAATGGCATAATTAGGAACTCATAGTGCCCATAGCGAGTCTTGAACGCTGTCTTGGGTATGCTCTCCTCCTGAATCCTCAACTAATGGTAGCCAGACCTGAGGTCTATCTTGAAGTAATAGTTTGACCCTTGTAACTGGTCGAATAAATCGTCAATCCTCGGTAGTGGATACTGATTCTTGACTGTAAGTTTATTCAATTCTTTATAATCGATGCACATCCGGAACGTTCCATCCTTTTTCTTTACGAACAGTACTGGAGCTCCCCAAGGCGAGAAGCTTGGTCAGATGAATCCCTTATCCAACAATTCTTGGAAATGCGTGGATAATTCTTGCATCTCGGACAGTGCAAGTCGATAAGGTGCCTTGGCTACGGGCGCGGCTCCCGGAACCAAGTCAATATGGAATTCGACGTGTCTTGGTGGAGGTAATCCCGGCAAGTCTTTGAGGAAGACTTCAGGAAAATCCTTCACCACGGGAATGTCTTCAAGATTCGGCTCCTCAACTTTCTTGTCTACCAGATGCGCCAAAAAGGCAACACATCCTTTTCGCAAACATTTCTGGGCCTTCATGCAGTTGATGATTCGCAGGGGCGTGTCACATTTCTCCCCATGTACTATGAGTGTTTCATCATTCACAAGAAGGATGCGAATGATCTACTCATGGCAAACAACTTCAGCTCTATTCTTGGACAGCCAATCCATGCCAACCACAACATCAAAGCTACCCAACTGGATGGGTAATAAATCGATGCTAAATCTTCGTTCTCCAAGTTCCAACGAACATCCTTTAACGACTTCTCCCGACTCGACAAGTTTAACATCGGCTAATTCTATCGAATAAGGAATGTCTAACCTACTAGACTCAACCCCAAACATATGTTTAAATTCCACAGACATGAAACTAAAATCGGCACCAGTGTCAAATAGTATGGAACTATGGATGCAAAGTGATTGTTAACGAGAAACGTACCGGTCACCACATTATGGTCTTTGTGGGCGTTCCTTGCTCCTATGACAAATGCTCGACCTTGAGCATTGTTTTCCTTCGGGCAGTCTTTCTTGTAGTGCTCCTTACTGCCACATCCATAACATCCTTGATTACGTCCATTTCCATTCCCATTCCGATTACCAGCACTGTTGCCATTTCCAGTACCGTTCTCATTTCCATTACCAACACCGTTGCCATTGTGGTTCCCATTACCGTTACCATTTCCTCCTCCGTTTCCTTTTCCCCAACAATATTCTGTACGATGACCCAATTTACCACATTTTTCACACTTCGGCCTACGGCAAGCACCCAGATGGTGATACTTGCACTTATCACATTTGGGCAGATTGCCCAGGTATTTCTTAACTCTAGTTTCGTTTGCAGCAACAAACGTCTTCGCCTCTCGGGGCTGATTTGTGTCACGTTTCTTGTTGTTGTTGGAGTTTTTGTTGTTGTTGCGGGTTGCTTGATTAAGGCTCGAGTGTTTCCTTTTCTTATCCCCAGATGACTCAGCATGTGTTTCCAGTTTCTCAGTTATCTTCAATGATAACTTCTTCATCCTAACATCATCTTCAGTAAGGCTGACAGCCAGAGTTACAGTCTGAGTGATGGTTGCAGGGTTCGCCTCTGTCACCATACTACGAATCTCCAGAGCCAATCCCCAAATATAGCGCTCGATGCGCTTAAATTCAGAAGTCACAAGATAGGGGATTACTCGCGAGAGATCATGGAACCTTTGAGTGTACCCTACGATGTCTGCACCAACCATGGATAAATTCCAGAACTCGGTCTCTAGCTTCTGAAGTTCGGCTCGTGAACAGTACTTTTGCCTCAATGTGATTAGTGGCTAGATCCTGGTACGTCACACGCCTCGCGATGGTTTCCGAATGTGGTATTTTGAGGGTGTGACAGTTTGGTATCAGAGTCACTGGTTATAGTGAACTAGGTTTTAAAACGTTTTTATAAAACCAGACTATAACCGAAACTGTTCTGACAGCGACCATGACACTCCGCTCCAGATTGCAAGGTCCGTCTTTACTTAGGGGCTGTTTGGCAACATCTGAACCAATAAGTGCTGAATGAATAAGAGGTCTGAATGGGTAAGAGGGTCTGAACCAGTAAAGTGTTGTTTGGTTGGGCCTCTGAATGACTGTGTAAAATGACATTGTTACCCCTCTCAACAAAACTAAATAGCAACTGTGGCATCCTCAAACAAATAATTCAGCATCCTATTCATCCTATAAAGGGTCATACATCTGCAGAAAAAAAAAACCCATTTCGTTTTCAATCATTCGGTGAATACCCAACAATAAATTTACATCAAATTAGCATCAAGATCGGTGAATACCCAACAATAAATTTACATCAAATTAGCATCAAGATCGGTGAATACCCAACAATAAATTTTCATCAAAATAGCATCAAGAAGAACCTGTGGTCAAGAAGGTGCAGCGGCGGTGCTAGCACCGTCTGCGACGGCGGAACCGGCTGTGGAGGAGGAGGCGGCCGTGGAAGAGGCGGTGTGGAGGAGGAGGCCGGCCGTGGAAGAGGCGGTGTGGAGGAGCCGGCTGTGGAGGAGGAGGCGGCGGTGGAGAAGGAGCTGCTGTGGAGAACACCTCAACAACGCGTCTTCGCAAACGACAGGGTAGATGTGTCTTGTTTTTCATTCAGATCCATTCAGCGTTGTTTTAGATCTGACTGATTCAGAGCCATATTCAGCCATTCAGATGTTTTGTTTTGTTGAACCAAACACGTTTAACCTCTGACCGATTCAGAGGTTGATTCCATTCAGATGCATTCAGATGCAAACAAACAGCCCCTTATTGTATACATGATACATTTAGCATACACATACGCGTTGCATTGCATATAGTTGCATACACAGTATTATAGCATCTGCCTTTGCGTCTCCTGGTGTCCGTCTCTGCAATCCTTCGTCTCCGTAGGGTTTTTTTCTTTTTTTTTCTCCCCAAAAATTCCATGCGGTGTTGTATTTATTTTAATTCTCTCGTGTGGCAGTGTAAAGTGACGTCAAGATCCCACCCACAAAAACCTTCAATTAATATATGTAAACAATGAAAATTAATTAATTCATGTTATAATGTCTCGAGATAAATAAATGGTATCAACTGGAATTAGAATTCTAAGGAGGAGGGTGTGGGGGTGTCACCCTCACCAGCTCACCATGTATAGCGCCCCATAGGGCTCTATCACCACACCCTTCATTTTAAGAGGGTGGCGCCATGGTTGAGGCGCTAGCATGGTAACGAGCAGATTAATGTGTTCAGGTGAGGCCCACAACATGTCATCCAATCAATTTTTCTTTTTTAATTTTTTGTTAATATCGGGCTCCATCCACACCCTACAAATTAAAGGGGGGCTTCATAGCTGATGTGGATCCTACTAGGGATGAGCAAAATGGACCCAGTACCGGTACCGAACCGGTACCGGTACTGAATTTACCGAACCGGGTACCTTTTCGATACCGATTCGGTACCCACTTTAGACATTTTCGGTACCGGTTCGGTACCGGTCCGGTACGGTACCGGTTCGGTACCGGTATTTTGCTCGTTTTTACCCTCAAATACCGGTACCGAACCGTACCGAACCTGGAATATTCGGTACCGGTACCGGTACCAACTTTTGAGAATTTTCGGTACCGGTTCTTTCGGTACCGAACCGGACCGAGCTCATCCCTAGATCCTACATGGGCTGATAAAGCCCTTAGGGGGCTCCAACCACACCCTCCAGACATTTTATCTATCAACAAATATAATGTTTTATGATTTCAACAACATGATTGTTAAGTTTCAAATTTCATTAACTTTTAGCTCGTTTTCACCTGAAATCATCGAACTTCAAATATAAACTAAATATGAGTAGAATTTTATAAAAACAACCATAAAACTAAGTTTCAAATTTCATTCATTTTTAGCTCGTTTTCACCTGAAATCATCGAACTTCAAATATAAACTAAATACGAGTATAATTTTATAAAAACAACCATAAAACTACTTAAAACTGTAGGAATATTTATATAAAAATATGTATATCTTAGACCACATCATGACTAAACTTGACATCCGGCCTTTCTTTAGAGACGCAAATTGTAGTTTACTCTATACTAAAAATGATAAAAATGCATGTAGTGCGGTCAACCCCAAGTCCCCAATCACCCGCGAGTAGATCGTCCCATGCTTACGATGTTATTTAAATTAGATAATCGTAATATTAAGGTACTTTCTCATTCATATAAATGAATGATGTAAAATTTCTTTAAAAGAGTATGATGACACTTTCTAGCATATGAAACATATATGTTAAAAAGAGTTCTGTTGGTGATTATTGACAGTGATTCTATTTGTTTTGTAGTGGTAAACACTTTTCTAAGGAAACCCTTGACCGAGAGGATATGATAAGCTAGATTATTATTGAGGTGCAATTTGCATACATCGACTATCTTATGGAACACATATCTTTGACACAAAGCCGACTCAACCATTTTGAAGGCTTAAAGCAAATTGATAATTTGAGGCCTTTCTGGTTTTCATTATTCAAACTGTCGTCTTTTATCTAAACTTTGGAATGACTATTGAAACACCATTTGACATTCAAAAATCAAAATTATAAATTTAAGTTTCTACATAAGTGAGTGGCGCTTCTTCAATGAAGGTTCTCGGCTTTGGAAGAGGGTAATTAGAGCTATCCATCCACCACAACCCCAAGACCCACTCGCGTCTTCCGCTCAAAGCTACCTCTTTTGGAACTGGATTGTCCGGTTGGATTGGATGTCGAGCTGGAAAAACTTGGTATCCAGTTAGACAAGCTTATGTTGGCTAAGGTTGAAAAATCGGGTTTCGTCATGACTACTGGATTAAGTTGGATCTCCTTAGGTATGCTTTTCCTCGTTCATACAATCTGGAGTCTCAAAAAGATATGGCGGTTCTTTTAGATGGATCGATCGGTTTAAATTGGCAATAGAGGATGGATCCGACCAGTTATGAGGAAGTTAATGACCTCATGGCTTGTTTGGACCTTCTCTATGGCATCTCCTTAAATAACTCGCCAGATTCGTGGGTTTGGGCTTCTTCTAACCCGTCTAAGGAGTTTATGGTTAATTCAATGAGAAAACTTATTTCTAGCATTGGCGCTCAGGAGGCTACTCTGGTCTTTTAAGTGGAATATGTGGATTCCTTTGAAGGTAAATGTGTTTAGCTGGTGACTTTTCATGACAGATTGGCTACGAAAGATGGGCTGCCTTTTTTTTTTTTTTTTTTTTTTTTTTTTTTTGAGAAAGGCAATGCTTTATTCAACCACAAAAGACTAGCAAGAAATGTTTAAATTGGGGTTCTCTTGTTTTTGCCCATCAGGTGTTTGATTAAGTCTGAAATAAATTTTAATTCTTGGACCCAGTCTTCTTCTGTAATTGGGATCTTTGAGGGTTTATCTAAAGGCCTGTTGTTTTGCTTCTGGTATGTAATATGTTTGCGCATTTTTTGTGTAGCTATAGTGATGTGCATTGAGGGAGTACCACATTGCAAAATTGACCTTAGATGTGTTTGGATTAGGGTTCTAAACGAGCCAGCCGAGCAGAGCCAGGTGACCGGGCTTGCGTCGTTCATCTTAACGAGCTGAAATGTTAAGCTAGCTCAAGCTCAACTAGTAAAAAGCTCTGAGCGAGTGAGCCTCATCGGGCCAACTCGTTTATTTTTAAGATTTTCAAAGTTTCTTTATTTTACACATAGTATATACAAAAAATACACATTACATAACACACAAGATTTATAATTCTTATATAATAAAATTTGGGTAATAGTTTATATATATATATAGGGAGAAGATCATGCGAGAACCACCTCTTATTGCGAGAACCGCGAGAACCAATGTGAACACACCAAAAATGCATAAAAATAGCTAAAAATCACACAAAAAATTTTTTTTTGATTTTTTTAATATTTTTTAGGTTAAAATCGCTACTTTTCGAACCCAAAAAAAAAAAAAAAATTTTTTTTTTTTTTTTTTGGCTTCGAAAAGTAGCGATTTTAACCTAAAAAATATTAAAAAAATCAAAAAAAAATTTTTGGATTTTTTTTAGATTTTTTTAGGTTTTTTGGGGGTTTAGTTTTTAGCATTTTAGCTTGGGGGGGGGGGGGGGGGGGTGGGGGGGTTTAGGCTTTTTTTTGGGGGGTGGGGGGGTGGGGTTAGGTTTTTTTTAGGTTTTTTTAGGTTTTTTTTAGCTTGGGGGGGGGGGGGTTAGGTTTTTTTTTGGGGGGGGGGGGGGGTTGGGGGTTAGGTTTTTTAGGGTTTTTTTAGGTTTTTTAGGGTTTTTTTAGCTATTTTAGGTTGTGTTCACATTGGTTCTCATGGTTCTCACAATAAGGGTGGTTCTCGCATGAGCCCCTCCCTATATATATATATATATATATATATATATATATATAGGGAGGGGCTCATGCGAGAACCACCCTTATTGTGAGAACCATGAGAACCAATGTGAACACAACCTAAAATAGCTAAAAAAAACCTAAAAAAACCTACCCCCAAGCTAAAATGCTAAAAACTAAACCCCCACAAAACCTAAAAAAATCTAAAAAAAATCTAAAAAAATCACAAAAAAAAAATCCAAAAATTTTTTTTTGATTTTTTTTATATTTTTTAGGTTAAAATCGCTACTTTTCGAAGCAAAAAAAAAAAACAAAAAACAAAATTTTAAAAAAACAAAATTTTTTTTTTTGTTCGAAAAGTAGCGATTTTAACCTAAAAAATATTAAAAAAATCAAAAAAAAAAAAATTCTGTGATTTTTAGCTATTTTTAGGCATTTTTAGTGTGTTCACATTGGTTCTCGCGGTTCTCACAATAAGAGGTGGTTCTCGCATGATCTTCTCCCTATATATATATATATAGGGAGAAGATCATGCGAGAACCACCTCTTATTGCGAGAACCAATGTGAACACAACCAAAAATGCCTAAAAATAGCTAAAAATCACACAAAAATTTTTTTTAATATTTTTTATATAAAAATCGCTACTTTTCGAAGCAAAAAAAAAAATTTTTAAAAATTTTTTTTTTTTTTGCCACTAAAAGTAGCGATTTGAGCATAAAAATATTAAAAAAAAAGCTTTTAGATTTTTTTTTTATTTTTTTAGGTTTTTTGAGGGTTTAGTTTTTAGCATTTTAGCTTTGGGGGGGGGGGGGGGGGGGGGGGAGGGGGGGTTAGGTTTTTTTAGCTATTTTAGGTTGTGTTCACATTGGTTCTCAACATTTCTCGCAATAAGGGTGGTTCTCGCATGAACTCCTCCCTATATATATATATATATATATATATATATATAATATTCTGACTTTAGTTTAAACGAGCCAAACAAGCGAGCCGATAACTAGGCTCGCTTACCTTGGCTCGAGCTGGCTTGCTTATATACTCAATTGTTCTTCGTTAATTGATATACCAGTTGTATTAGCAAATTGATTTTAAAAATAAATTACATGAATCACGCCACACAATGTGTGACAAAAGAAAACATAAATACCCGCGGCAACACGTGAGCATCACAACTAGTCTACGGATCATCTCTTTATTCTTTAATATTAAGCAATGACCAATCACATGCCTTGTTTATACTCAATTGTTCTTCGTTAATTGATATATCAGTCATATTAGCAAATTAGTTTTAAAATAAATTATTCATTAAACGCGGGCATCACCATTAGTCTACAGAATGGATCATCCCTTTATTCCTTAATATTAAGCAATGACCGATCACATTATGGTACGTTTTTGTTCATTCTTATACCATGAGTATGCATTACCTTCAATTTTGTTATTAACAAATTTCAATCAAATGGTGTATTTGAACACAGGCATATATCACAAGAGGGCCTCATCATCATATTTATATTTCTCAATGTGTCTCCAAACACATCATCTTCTAGGTAAATACAACTTTTGCAAGTCAGTCATATTATAACCCATTTGCCTCTTCATGCCATTCTGACTTCGCCAAATCATTCATCTACTATAATTTATAAAAACAAGTAAAAATGGAGATAATATGATTGTTAGTCAACCAAACATAGCTAATTAAACCAAACTCATCTTGCCACCTTAGCATAGTTATTGATAGCGTCCATAGCGGACGCTATAGCGAATAGCGTGGCGGCCAATCACCCCACCCCCACGAAATAGCGGGCACTATCTCATCGCTATCGCTACGTAGCATATAGGTACCTTGTCGCTATTTGCTATCGATAATTATGCGCCTCAGCCAAAAAGATCAATAGCGCCCCACCACCAAGCATACCGCGAGCGCCATAACGAGATTATTGTGTGTGGGGGAGGGGGTATTGATGGAGGTGGCACAATGGAGCCTGTAGGGGCTCCATACCATACCTTGCAGCCTAAACACGCCTGCAATGGTTCCACAAATGAACTTGACATCGCCCAAGGATATCCCACACACGCCCAACCCATTGCTTGGTAATTATCCTTGAACGGAATCCATAAGCTTGTCCTAATGGATAGACGGCCAACAATGATAAAATCTAACGATGGGGTTACAACTTACTAAGGGTTGGTTAGTGATACTTAAAAACTAACATTCAAACTAGCTTTGTCACTCGGCTTAGGCCACGATCGCCTCAGTGAGCATCTCGCTTTTTAAAACCAAGGCTCTGTGCCTAATTTCCACCAAGGCTCTGGTGATTCTAGACTAAAACACTATCTCAACAACATGATTTTGCTATTAGCATCAATAATCAATTCCTATGAACTAACCAATTAGGATTATCATAAATCTAGATCTCAAAATAGGAGTTTAACAGCATATAATAAGTATAACATAATGGCTTCCAAAACCCTAGAAATGGCCATACGATTATAACAGCAATCCATAAACACAAACTCAAATTTATATTAAGTAGTTAGTAGATCTGAAAACCATAACAATAATGCATTCATCGAAATCAAAACCCTAGAACATGATAACCAATTCAACAAACAACATTACACATAACAAACCCTAACCGTTCACAATACCTGCAACATTAGGCCTCCACCGTCGAACCTTCCTCCTCCTTCACTCCACCGTCACCGGCGGGAGGATCCACCGCTGCGCCGTCGTTCACCGATTCAACAGATCTAGACTTCACAAAATCAAGCATCCTCTTACTAATCTCCTTCGAGTACGACTGCAGAATCGCAACACCGTCGTCACCGTCCGTACCAGGCGACGCAGGGACGGCGTTGAAGGCTTCGTTCTCGATGCTGCGGGCGAATCCGGCGGCTTCGTCGGCAGGAACGGTGCCGTAACGGTCGGAGAGTACGGATTTGTCGGTTAGGGTTTCGATTAGGCGTTTGATGACGGCGTCGCGAGTGCGTTGCGACGGTGGCCAAATGCTGAAGGAGGTGGTTAGGTTTTGCATCTTGGTTGTTGTCTCATCGAGGTTGTGATCTGGTGATGGTTCGGTGGCGGTTACTTGTGGTGTCTGTTCTTCGGTTTGGTCAGTCATTGTGTTGTGACCTAGTGAAGATGGAATGATGTGAATATATTATGTGGGGAATTTTTGTTAGAGCCCTTATGGTTTTATTTTGGTTATCTTCATCCCCTTGGAGAGTAGTGATGTTCAAGTAGGGTTGGCAAATCATATTGTGTACTTTTTCAGTAAACAGATCTAATCGTCTCTTATACAGATATCTGTTGTCAGCCCTATGTTCAAGAGAGTTTAGTAGTGAATGTGTAATGGTTTCACGTTTCCCATACCACATTACCAGGGTGCGCGTGAGACACCGTCAAGGGGTTAGGGTGGGCTCATGGTGACCTGACATAGGGTTTCATCGTCCACGTCTTTCACTTTGCCTTTTCCTTTTCAATGAGCATACTCATGCTAGCCTCAAACCTTGCATAAGCCTTGGGTGACACCTTTCCTCAAGTGATGGCATCTATGAGTTACATCAACCCAAAGAGGGCATCTTCCTCATCTTGAAAACTCTCTTGTCAGACTACTATCGCGTGCAAACAAGCCTTCTTAGAAAACTTGGGCTTGGTGTAGACCATTGTGTGAGAAACAACTATAATATTGACGGAATATCTTCTTATCTTTATTTTGCTATGAAGCATCTAACATACATAATTCAGTCTTACTTCAGCTAACTCCTAAACATAATTCTGCTTAGAGTTAATTGTCATTTTCGTCCCTATAGTTTGTCCAATTATGTCAGTTCAAAGCAAATTTCAAATTTGTACCGTTTCCGTCTCTTACATTCTTGAAACATGTCATTTTCGTCCTTGTGGTTTGTCTAATTATTCGATTCAACCTTACTTTTTTTAATAGAACTGACATGTTTCAAGAATGTCATGAACGAAAATGGTACAAATTTGAAATTTGGCCTGAACCGGCATAATTGGACAAACCACGGGGACGAAAATGGCAGTTAGCTCTTATCTTTATTTTGACGTGACGTTTTTTTAATTATGTCTTACCTTTTTTTATAACAGCTAACTCACACACGCTCTCAAAATTTTCATCTATTTTTGTATTACCTCATGATTGTAATTTGTAATTCATCAAAAAAAAAGTTTTAAGACGAGGTCGCCATCGGACAAATCTAGAATTTCAAGAATGCGTATTTGATATTATACATTATACATTTAGCAACCCGCATGAACAGTGATTTCGATTTTTTTTGTCTTTTTGTCCTTTTATCCTTTTGTTTTTTCCTTTTTTTATTTTTATAGCTTTATTTTTTTTCTTTTTAACTTTTTGGGTTTTTGTCTTTTTCTTTTTTGATTTTTATTGCATGAATATTCGTTGCCACCTGCATAGCATTGGTTGCTTTTAGTTTTTTTCTCTGCTTCAACTTTTTTTATTTGTTTTCCCTTTTTATCTTTTTGAGTTTTTTTATAGTTTTGGATTACTTTTGTAATTTCTTTTATCTTTTGCTTTTTATTTATAGTTTTCTATTCTTTTACCTCTTAACTTTCAACGTTGATACTTACGTGTTTAGTTTTATTTACGTGTTGGTATAAATTAAAATTGATTTGCGTTATTTTGCGTTTAGACATAAAAATTTTCGCGGAAATGAATTGAGTCAAATATAATATGTTCTCATCCGTATAATTATGTACGTTTTTAGTTAGTCAATATTTTAACGTAATTTTTTGAAAAATGAGTCGGGTCAAATATAATACACTTTCGCGCTTATTTTTATTTATGTTTTCAATTTCTCTACGTTTTGACGTAAATTTTGTTCGAAAACGAGTAGAGTAAAATATAATAAGTTTTCATTAGACGGTATAACTTCGAGTCACTTTGCGTTTTGACATCGCCGAAACGCGCCGTAACTATTTTCTTACGCGCTTATTTTATTGCACGTGTCGGTATAAATTCAAGTTGATTTACCGTTCGATGTAAATTTTTTTTCCAAAATATGTCAAGTCAAATATAACACGTTTCTATGCTTATTTTTATATACTTTCTTTTTTCTTTCTTGCTTTTTTTTCTAGACTTTATTATTTCTATTTCTATACTTTTCTTTATGTTTAGTGTTTTAGTTTTATGTTCCTTTTTTATTGAAGTTATATTTAAGATAACGTTTAAGTTTTCATTTACAATTAATTTAAAATCAGCCCATCTCGCTGTCCAATTTAAATTTATGTTTATGGTTTTCGATCGATGTAAAAGATATATCAATATTCTTTTGAGTTTATTTCTTTCGGTTGGTTATTATATTGAACCAGAATAGATATCAGAATAGATATTGAACGAAACCCCGCAGCGTAGTGCGGGTAATCTCACTAGTATATAGTCTAAGTGTAAGTGTTATATATCCATGATATAATTATATACAGGGCTTCCATTATTTTCGCACCCCGAAATCTTATTTTCACATCATTTTACACTCTATCTCTCTCTATATATCTATGTATAGAAAAAGTTAGAGTGGAGGGGTGTGTGAATATTAACTCCCTTATATATATTTGGTTAATTTAAGTTGAGTTTGATTTTAATGGGTTAGGTTCCGGTACAAATGAGTCTTAACATACAAACGCTTAACAAGAGAAGTGAAGGAGGAAAATTTATTATTTTTTTATTTTTTGAATTTTTTCGGATATTATTAAGTACGTGTTTTAGTCCCAAAATCTAAAAATAAAATTGTGTATTTACACTAGTAGAGTAATTACACATAATTACTCTATTAGAGTAAATACAGGATTTTTTTTTACATTTTACAACTAAACATCATGTTTAAGTAGATGGGAAAAAAACTCAAAAAAAAAAAAAAAATCATCCTTCACTTCTGATGTTAAGAGCTATTTGTATGTTAAGATCTATTTGTATATGATGTTTACACTTATTGTAAATATAAAAAGTTAGTTAATTTAAATTCAATAGTCGGCTTTGCAAAAGTCGATTAAACGGGTTAGTGATAAATGATGTATGGTGTTACAAGCCAGAAAAAAATAAAAGGGGAGGTATTCAAATTCTTCAATGGTCGATTCACTAATCCAATACAGTCGAGGCCTCTATTCACGGGATAAAAAAATATCGGTGGTAGACAAAGAAAGCCTAATAGTTCCCTTTACAATGGAAGAAATTAAATAGGCGATTTGGGATTGTGATGGAAATCAAGCACCCGGGCAAGACGATTTCAATTTTGCCTTTATAAAACACTTTTGGGATATTCTCGCTTCCGATTTCTTTGATACACTTAGCTACTTCCATGACAATGACTCTTTTGGCCATGGAACAACATATACATTTATTGGTCTTGTACCAAAATCAAATGACCCCTACAATTTGAACGATTACAGACCAATAAATCTTGTTGGTTGCACAAGCAAAGTGGTATCTAAAGTACTAGCGCGAAGACTCAAAATGGTAAATGGATCGGTGATATCCGAGGAGCAATCTTGCAAATAGAAACATTCTTGACTGGCCACTCATCATAAATGAAATCGCCTCGTGGGTTAAGAAGTCTAAACAACCTTAGTTTCTCTTTAAGGTCAATTTTGAAAAAAACATTTTGACTCTTTAAGTTGGAGCTTCACTGATAAGGTTTTAGAGCAAATAGATTTTCCTCTTCTATGGAGGAGGTGGATAAAAGGGATATTGATCTCTTCTATATCCTTGATCTTGGTCAATGGCTCTCCATGGGAATTCTCATATTCTCGTGGATTTCGACAAGTGGATCCAAATTCACCATTCATTATCATCCTTGCAATGGAAGCATTCACGTGTTTTATGCCTAGTGCAAGTTTTAATGGTGCAACTAAAGGGGTGTCCACTCCAAACAATGGATTGGTATTATCGCATCTTATTTTTAAGGATGATGTAATGCTTATGGGCGAATGGTCGAAACATGATTTGAAGAATATTTGTTGTCTAATGAAGTGCTTTTACTTAGCTTTGGGTCTCAAAATAAATATGATGGAAGTCATGTCTATTTAGGATGAAGGTTTCTTTTAGTGATATAAATAACTTGGCTGATATATTGGAGTGTGTTGCTACAACAAATATGAGACCAAGGGTAGTGACAGTACCTACTAAGTTAAAGGGTTAAAGGGTTTCAATTAGCCTAACGCAGGTCGTGGGGGCCCCCACGTTTGCAGAACGTGGAGTTGGATCAAGTTGTTGTTATTGTTTTGAATCTTGGATTGAAGGATCTTTAACCTAGAATATTTATATGTTGCTGTTATTTAAAGTTTGAAATGAAGAATAGATCATGCAAAGTGCAAGATCTAGAGAGGGGGGAGGATGTGGTGTGTGTATCTGAGTCAAGGTGATCTGCTTTTTATAGAAGAAAGGATCTTCTATAAGAAGAAGCCCTTAACCCTTGATCCATGACTGTAGTGGAGGACTTGCCCTTTTTAGTTGGTGAAAGGCTTTTGACCTGCGGATAATAGAGATCACTCTCCCACATGCGACGATTATTGCTGGATGGGAGAGTCCACACGTAAAGCCTGATTTGATTGGGCACTGTCTCGTTCCTTTTGCTGCTTATGACAGCTGCTTACTTTCGAACCCTTTTGGCTTTCAACCTTTTAAGCTATTTTGTACTCTGATCATTTTATTAAGCTTTGAACTACCACGTCATCAGAGTGCAAGGTGGGAACTGTGCCTTTTGTTTACCTTGGCGTAAAGGTAGGTGGTAACATGAATTTATGCAATAATTGGGCTCTGGTGGTAGATACATTCGCCGCCTCTAGATTATCTTTATGGAAAGCTCTTACCCTCTCCATTGGAAGGAAATTGACTCTAAAAAAATTAGTTTTGGGCAGTCTACTAGTGTATTATTTTTCACTATACTCGGCTTCAAAGAAGATATTAAAAAAGTTGGAAAGATTACAGCGTAATTTCTTTTGGGGGGTACCGAAGACAAAATTAATATGGCATGGGTTCAATGGGAAAGAGTAATTGCTCCAACGAAGAGTGGGGGACTGGGGACCCGCTCTCTAAAAAATATTAATAACAACCTTTTGGTCAAATGGGCTTGGCGCTTCAAAACAAAACCGACCAGGTTGTGGCAGCGTTGCACTTTTGTCCAAGTAAAGGTAATTTTTTACCATGCAAACCGGGTCTAACAGGTGCCTGGAGCAGAATTATAAACTGGGATTTCTTCAAAGAAAGCAACCGGGTGCAAATCCCTCACTTAATCAAAGGTCATCTTGGCGACGGTGCGAGTATTCAGTTTTGGGTTAACTCATGGGCTGCCAACGAATGACATATGGCCATTCCATCAACTATATGTGTTTTATGTGGGGACAATGAAGAAACATTGAAACACTTATTAACTTCTTGTTACATATCCTCGGTCATTTGGCAAGCTATCCCAGCGTTGTGTAGTTTACCCCTAATCTTCGTTTTTTCTGTCAAGGACTTACGTAAGATTCATGAAACGGCGCAAGGCTCGGACTGTAGAAAGGAATTTATCCACATGATAATTATACTAGCAACATGGGTTGTTTGGAAGCATAGGAACGATGTGATGTTCTCGAATAGGAAAGCCGAGCCCATACTCACGGTACAAGAGATCAAGGCGTTAGGATTTCTTTGGTTAAAAAATCGTTCCATTAGAATGGATACTATTGAAATTTGTCATCCTAATTAGTATCTTGTATATGTAAATATTCTTCAACTTTGCCGATTTTATAAAAAGTAGCACTTCATAAAAGGGTAAAAATGGAAAGAGTACATTACTGTTTTGGCCCATGTGGTTTAGCCAATTTAATCATTTCAGTCTAAAAAAAGAATCTTTTAATATATCAGACCCCGATGTTGCATTTTATAACGGTTTTAGCCTCTGACACTAACTTTGTTACATTTTTGCAGTTAAGTGTAAGGGTAATTAGGTAATTATATACCTTAGGGGCTGTTTTTGATAATTACAAAGTTTTTTTTAACATTTAAGAAATTATTAATGCAATTACTCAATTTTTTATTATTATTTCGTTATTTCCACCATTATTATTTAAGAAAATATGTTTTATATATACAAATAAATATGTATTTTGATTAAGCGTTTGTTTTTTATAATCATCATTTTAAAATCATTTATTTTTTAACATTTTTTAAACCGTCTTTCGTTTTTAAAGTTATTCATTTTTAAACCGGTTGTTTACTAAAATCGTTCTTCTTAAAGTTGTTTGTCTTTTAAAGTTTTTTTTAAATGATTCATTTTATACCATACTTTTTTAAATCATTTTTTAACTTTTTTAAACAATTCGTTTTTTTAAGTCGTTAATTTTTAAAAGCGTGTCTTTTTAAACCGTTCCTTTTAGAACCGTTTTTGATCTCTTTCATTTTTGAAACTTTGTATTCAGTTTACTTATAGCCGTTAGAGAAAAAGAACTTCAGAAAATGAACGATTTCAAAAGTCGAAGGAATTTAAAAATGATTGATTTTAAACGAACGAGTGGTTTAAAAAACGAAGATTAAAAAGGACGTTTATAAAAAAAAAACCTTAACAAAATAAGTTAACAAGTGTAAGGTACTAAAAACGCATGAATTTAATAAACGAAAGGTTGATAAAATAACGAATTTTGAATAAACAAACGGTTCAAAGAAATGGAGGATTTGAAAAAAAAGATATATCATTCTAAAAATAGTTTGAAAAACGAACGATCTTTTGCAAACTTTTTATTAGAATGTTTCTTTTTTTTTCTTACCTTTCTTTTGTTTTTTATACACGTCGTTTTGTAAAATTTAAAAAATGAACGACTTAAAAAGTGAGTTTTTAATAATGTTTAAAAAATAAATGATTTTATAAAGAATGGTATAAAATGAAGTGTTAAAAAAAACTTAAAAATACAAACGACTTTAAAAAGAACGATTTAAAAAAAACAAATGTTTTAAACAGGAACAATTTTAAAAACGATAGATGGTTTAAACAAAATGTAATTTTTTTTAAGAGTTAAATGCTTGGTTGGTCCCTGTGGTTTGCAAAAATTGCAGACTTGGTCCCAATGGTTTACTAATTACACGCGTGGTCCCCAAACTTGTCAAAAATGCACTCGGTTGGTCCCTAGCCCTAACATCAGTTAAATTTCTCAGTTAAGTCCATGTTAAATGACCAAATTACCCTCAACAATTAAAAGTAAAAAATATAAGAGGGGCCCACCCCATCTTCTTCTTCTCCTCTCTCTTTCTCTCACCTGTGAGCACCATTAGTATTCTTTGAATGTATCTGCACATATCCTTTATACCCATAAACATTCAAATCAAAATCCGCAACATCCACAACCAAAGCATCTATCTTTACACCCCAAGAATCTTTATATCATCAAAGCACAAAAACCCCTTTACATATTACAGATAAAAACTTATGATTTATGTCAAAACAGAACTTACGGATTCAGAATATCGGAAACAACAACGAGAGAATTCCACCCGCAAGACAAATAAAGATTAACATAATCCTTCAATTGAGAGCCTTGAACCGAACCCCAAGTGAAAATCACAACAATTCCTTTGAAATTCGATGTGGGTTTCGTGTGTTCTTCGTTTCGGAACCAGTAAACGGTTCCCCAGAGTCGCTGCTGCTCAGCATGACCTTATCTGTTGATTGAATCGAACAAGATGGTTAATAATAATAATAATTAGGTAATAGTGAGTATGAAGTGAAAGGGGGCTAATCAAATTGAGTTCTCTTGGTGGTGGATGGTTTGGATGGGGTTGTGGTGGGTTCCGGCGAACAGACAGCGGTGATGCGGCAATGTGGTTGCTTGGTGGAGACGTGTTTTGGGTTTAAGTTTTGTAACCAATAGAGAGAAGATGAAGACGGTATTGGTTCGCGGTGCTTGTTTCAGGTGATGGTTCACAGCGGTGAACGTTGGTGTTCGGAGGTGGTGGTTGTGGTGGCCCAAAGTCCAAAGATGATGGCTGATGGTGGTTACTGGATTTTGAGGGAGAGAGAGGTTGAAGAAGAAGATGATGATGGGTGGGCGATCTCCTTTTGTTTCTTATTTTTATTTTTGTTTTTTTAATTGTTGAGGGTAATTTGGTCATTTAACATGGACTTAACTGAGAAATTTAACTGATGTTAGGGCTAGGGACCAACCGAGTGCATTTTTTACAAGTTTGGGGACCACGCGTGTAATTAGTAAACCATTGGGACCAAGTCTGCAATTTTTGCAAACCACAGGGACCAACCAAGCATTTAACTCTTTTTTTAATAATCTCTTAAATATTAAAAGAACTTTGTAATTATAAAAAACAACCCTTAAGATATATAATGACCTAATTACCCTTACACATAACAACAAAAAAGTAACAAAGTTAGTGTCAGGTGCCAAAACCGTTATAAAATACAACCTTATAGTCTGATATGTTAACAGATTCATTTTTGAGCTGAAATAATTAAAGTGGCTAAATCATAGGGCCAAAACAGTAATTTACTCAAATGGAAAATGAGAGTGAAGTGGAAATTGAACTACAACTTATAACATGTAACTGAGAATTTATGGAGTCTTTTTTGACCGGTTACACAATTTAATCTTAACTCACACACCACACTCAGTGAGATTTGTCTTGAGTTGCTGACCACCTCTATTCCGTCTGACAACCACCACGAGACAATCTACACAGCCGCATTCACCTACAGTCAGTTACTTTCAATCATTCGCCTATTTATTGACCATCCCTAATATAACCTACATACAAACCAAATACTGAATCCTAGGGGTCGGCTTGGCAGGTAGAATAAAAAACGACCCATATTTTGGCGGGTTGAATCCTGGAACCCAAACACGACCCATATTTTTATTCTTGTCAATATATTCAACACCACTCGGACACCATGTATAATATCATGTAACCGAACATATCTCGTTTAGCCTATTTTTCTAAACATGTTGACGGGTTGTAGACGGGTTGATGAGTTGTAAATGGATTAACTAAAAATACAATTTAAATAACCACCATATAAATAATATATCAAAGTGATAAAGTGCAAAATCCAAATGAAGTTCAACCACAAAATTTATATCCATATTCTCAAAATATTCAACCACAAAATTATATCCATATTCTCAAAACAAGCAACAATTTCCAAATCAAAAGTTTAGATATTGAAACCAATGAGAAAGTAACTAAACTTTATGTTTCTTCTTCTACTTGCATTCCTTTCTTCCCCACTCTAAAGTCTATTCGAATTTTCATCCTCAATATATCATCTTTGCTGATGTTCACAACCATATATTGCGGGTCCATTCATGATCATCATGTGATGTTGCTAGATAGAAAAAAAAAAAAAAAAAAAAAAAACTAATGATCAATATATAACTTAAATCATAAGCCCATAAGGTAACTATAAAAGTGGTCACAAAAATTATAAGTACTATCTTTTATGACAAACAACCAGTCTTGTTAAACCAGAACACAAAGAATATCTATAGTTAATCTAGCAAGAAGAGGGTGCGCAGACCTTTTTTAGTGAAAGGTCTTCCAAAAAACAAACACTCACCAGACCTAAACGTCTAAGCGCGGTCAGCGCGACGCAGACAAAAGAGTTGTGGTTACATCTCCAAATGAAAACGAAGGGAGTTAATTTAGAAGCATCTAAAAGAATCAAAAGCATTAGACCATGAGTTGTGGTTCACCGTGTGAAATTGCAAAATTTGTCATGTGATGTCCACGTCATCAAGGGTGAAATTAGTCCCTAAATGGTGTAGTGGTTCACCTCCTTCATTAATTACATAATTGATTATACAATGATTAATTTTCTTTTTTAAATAATGTAACAATAACTAACAAAACACAAATCATCATCATCATCATCATATACTAATAAATAAAAATCTTGTTTGAACACTTGTCACTCTATGGTGTCTTCTCATCTTATTTTCCTATTTCTCTCTCATATAAAATAATAATAATAACAATAACAACAACAACACCAACAATTTTAAACAATAAGTTAACTAAATCTAATTTAGATAAGAATAAAAAGAATAAAAA
Source organism: Helianthus tuberosus (assembly GCA_030545235.1). NCBI lineage: Eukaryota > Viridiplantae > Streptophyta > Magnoliopsida > Asterales > Asteraceae > Helianthus > Helianthus tuberosus. The sequence continues at coordinate 53,170,875 of CM060377.1, read as the reverse complement.
ATTACTTTTTCTATATAATCATTAAATTATATCCGTGTAAATTTAGGTAAGAATAATATATATATATATATATATATATATATATATATAGGGGAAGGTTCATTTGAGAAGAAATTTAATGTGAGAAGAAAAAGAAGAAAGGGCGTATTAGTAAAATACTATTTTATTTATAACTAATATCATTAATTTTTAACTCTTTAATTAATTAGTCAACTAATCATTAATTATCCCACATATAACCTACAAAACCTACACATATCAAAATTTTCCTACATATACCCTACACATTATAGAATTTTATCCTACACAGTCGAAATATATCCTACACACCTCGATATATATCTTACACAACTCGTAATTTATCCTACACAACTAATAATTTATTCTACACTTTATATTAAGTTGTTTTTTTTAATATGGAAAAAGTATATATTTTGAAAATGAGTTACAAATTTAATTTAGTTAGTTATTAAAGTGGAAGAATACAAATTAATGATTTTTGTAAGTTTACCAATATACCCTTATATTAAAATTAAATGCAAATATTAAATGAAGTAAAATGAAGCATTCTTATTGGTTGAAACTTCTTCTTTTTTCTTCTTACAAAAATATTCTTCTCATTTGAACCTTCCACTATATATATATATATAGGGGATGGCTAAAATGAGAACCACCACGAGTTGTAAGAACCACGAGAACCGCGCCCCGCGGGTGGCCGTTGACCACGAAATTTTTTACACACCTAGATCCGTATATTTTAACACCGGGGGTAAATTTTGGGTTCAAACGGCGCGCCCGAGGGGGTAGTTTTTTACGCCCAAAGTTTGGGTTTTTTTAATTTTTCTTTTTTTTTTAACCAAACTTTGGGCGTAAAAAACTACCCCCTCGGGCGCGCCGTTTGAACCCAAAATTTACCCCCGGTGTTAAAATATACGGATCTAGGTGTAAAAAAAATTTCGTGGTCAACGGCCACCCGCGGGGCGCGGTTCTCGTGGTTCTTACAACTCGTGGTGGTTCTCATTCTAGCGGCCCCCCCTATATATATATATATATATATATATATAGGGAGCCGCTAGAATGAGAACCACCACGAGTTGTAAGAACCATGAGAACCGCGCCCCGCGGGTATATATAGGGGGCCGCTAGAATGAGAACCACCACGAGTTGTAAGAACCACGAGAACCGCGCCCCGCGGGTGGCCATTGACCACGAAATTTTTTTTACACCTAGATCCGTATATTTTAACACCGAGGGTAAATTTTGGGTTCAAACGGCGCGCCCGAGGGGGTAGTTTTTTACGCCCAAAGTTTGGTTAAAAAAAAAAAGAAAAATTAAAAAAACCCAAACTTTGGGCGTAAAAAACTACCCCCTCGGGCGCGCCGTTTGAACCCAAAATTTACACCCGGTCTTAAAATATACGGATCTAGGTGTAAAAAAAATTTCGTGGTCAACGGCCACCCTCGGGGCGCGGTTCTCGTGGTTCTTACAACTCGTGGTGGTTCTCATTCTAGCGGCCCCCTATATATATATATATAGGTTGAAGATCCTGTATATTAATTCAAAAATGTGATAAGTGTGAGAAATATTGTGAAGATGACATGTGTCCTCAATCTAAATTAATTCAAAAGGGTAAACAAGTAATTTTCTTATTGATTTAATTAATTTATAACCTTCCATAACCGTCACCCTTAATTATAGGAATACGAATTAAGAATTTAATCTATGAATTTGTGTCATTTCGTTTAGAACTGTATAGTGTTATATATTTTTATATCTTATACTAATAAAAAGATCCCTTTAATGCCACATGGCATTCTTTTATAATAAAAGATTTCACTAAAAGTCCATGTGACAATTTATCATATTACCTCAAACATAATAAATAAATAAGTAAATTAATATAAAGATTATTAAATGATTGAATTTAATATATATATATATATATATATATATATATTAAAATAATCTTATATTTATGATTATATCTCTTCAATATTCTTAATTCTTAATATTAGTTATCTATTTACCTATACTTTAATATAATATCTCTACTTTAATAACTAAAATTATACTTATCAAAAGAAGATGAGATAACCAAAAATATATACATCCATCACTATTTGATGTAACATAAAATTTCAAACCTTATGTTTATAATTTTTTATTATCATTTTCACAAATGTTAAACATATATACAAAAAATATATATAATCTTAGATAATGAACTAATTCCATTCCATCTTCTATTTGATAACACCTTTTAAAATAACAAAATATTAATTTGAAATAAAATATACGAATCTCTTTGAATTCAAAAACAAAATTCTAAACGCATCATTTAAAATGAGTAATATTATATTTTTCTTTAACTTTGTATGTATAGTTCATATTAGGGTTATATGTATTCACATCAAAATTTATATTTATTATGCGTGATGCAAGAAATAATGAAATATAAACAAATTCAAAATTTATAATTGCTATGTCTTTCAAACACAACCAACCTCAACAATAACATATTTATTTTTAAAAACTCATTCTGTTGATGCATTTATTGTCTATCGCCTTCGTCAATCCGAGTCGTAGTGTAAAGCCGGAAGAAATCAAGTGCATAATGTTATATTTAGTTAGAAATGGCAAGGTGGCAAACTTGTAATTAATGAGAACTGTCATTAAGTTGCCTTGACCATATAAATAGGAGGTTATGTCATGATTTTAAAAACTTTAGAATTTTAGGAGCTTGGAGGAGACCTTGTTTAGTGTGTGTTTCTAGAGAGAGAAACTAGAGAGAGAAAGTTCTCTCTACACGTGATCTTGTACCGTTAATGTCTATTCTTCTAATAAATCACATTTCTAGTACGTTATTGTGTGTTCGGTCACGTACGTTCACGGATTCCGCACGTCGAACGTCCGTTACGCAATCGAACGGTGTCAAAACCGGTCCTACAAGTGGTATCAGAGCTAGGAGCTCGATTGCTTGATCAAACACATCGTTTTCGTACCAGATTTCAGCCGATTCAGATCCGATTTCATCTATTTCTTCATCTTTTTCATATTTTTCACGTTTTTCACTGAAAATCGTCAAATTGAACAGGTTTTTACGGTCCAAATCGTCTGATTTTTTGATATGTTGTGCGAAAACACCTGATCTATAACCCTACCAAGTTTCAGATCCTAATTCCTAGCCGTTTAGGAGATATTCGAGTTTTTAGGTCCGACATCGTTTGAAAGTGACCCTCCCGTTTGAAAGTGACCCTCCCGTTTGAACTATCGTTTGAAAGTGACCCTCCCGTTTGAAACTGACGTTTGAGTTAAAGGGTTCCGTTTGAGATTAGAGGGTTCCGTTTGAAACAATCGTTTGAGATAGGGTCCCGTTTGAACTATCGTTTGAAATCAAGCACATGACAGTTTGAAAGCACCTGACTGTTTGAAAATAGACCTGATTGTTTGAAAAATTGACATGTCCGTTTGAAATCAATCACTTGACCGTTTGAAATCAAGCACCTGACAGTTTGAACAATCACCTTATCGTTTGAAACATAACATGACCGTTTGAAACGGTGAATTTTGAAAAGTGTAAAACATTTTACGAGGTTGTCAGTTATTGGGAAAGGAGAACATGTGAATTGTGTCAGGTTGCATCGGTTTGATCATTTAAGTCGACTTTATCAGATGTGTTAAGTGAATATGCGTTATTCGGTTTGAAAGTGTTTGACGATAAGTCATCAGATTTATTAATTGATAATTCAGCAGTTCACGTGATAATTCTGGTCACATAAGTGTCTCGGTTCATTCTATTTTAAAATCAAAATTAAATCTTGCAGGTGAACAAAGGAAATCGGTCCAATAAAAAACAATGAGACATTAATTCTTGACATGAGATAGTGGGTATCGAGTGTTATCAGGGGTCCAATTAGATTTGTATATCAATCGGTGTCAGCCCAACAAATAATAAAGGCCCAATCATGTTCAAATATAATAACTGTTGTTGTCAGTAACAATTCACGTAAAATTTTAAATTGAATTGAGTATTCAGAATTCATAAAAGGTTGTCGGTCGGCATTAATTGAATATATTAGATCAAGGATTCATGAACTGTAATTGTTTGTGATGTGTCGTTTTAGTGGATTGTGTGGCCCAATGATGTTTGGTATGAAATAGAGTTGTCGGATGTTTTTTTTTAAAAAAAAAATCAAATTGTGATTCATATTGGTTAGATTTGTTTTTAAATCCATTAAATCAAGTCTAAAAGTTTACGGTTCAATCAGTGAAAGACCAATTGAATCCATTTCGATTCAATCAAGTTTATTCGTTTAGTGATTTCACTTGAACAACATTGAATCGAATTCGCGAATCTTTGACAACGAGTCTTAGATTGATTTCACAAACACACACGTTTACATATTCCGTTCATTTTAAAACTGATTGTTTGTTTGTTTGTAGGTGATCTGAGGAAATTTGACAAGTTTCGGATACACGAACGAACAAATTTTCACTCGACTCATTGTTACCGGATTGTTGTCACTAAATCGGATATCTATCTGATTCAGTGGATTGACACTGGGATTGAATTGATTTCAGTTTGTGATTCGAAAATTTATTGTTGAAAATTTTTTTAGATAACGAAACATGGATATGTTTGATAATTTTACAGCTCTTAAGGGAGAATCAACTAAAGAATTGATCGAGAGATTTGTCAAGTTATATCTAGAGATGAAGCGTTGGAACATTAGAAAAGAAAATGAAGAATGGTTTGACAAGTTGGCAAATGCTTTACCAAAAGATGTGTGGGGAACGTATTTGTTAACTTGGAAGAAGAACTTTGAACATATTGATTTCAATTTGAGCTTGTTCATTGAGAAGATTGAAGCTCAAGAACTTGAATTCCAAAAGATTAGAAAAATGAAGTCTAATTCAGGAAAGGAGTTTGATTCTGAGTCCGGAGAGATTGATAAAACTGATAAAACTGGAAGTAAAAGTGACAAACTAGAAAAGGTTTCAGAAAAAGCTCAAATTTTTGATAAATCACCAGAGGAAGAAAGCGATGATGATAGTGAAGAAATTCGAAAACTTGAATCTTATAAAAGAGAACTTACACCTGAAAGTTATAATTTTTATTTTGCAGGAAAAATGGAAAAGATCAAAGAAAGACAAGCTGCAAGAGAGAAGAAAGCCGAATCTGAAAAGATGTCCGAGAAGTGCTTAAACTGTGAAAAATCTGAATCAGACAATGCCAAACTCTTGAAGAATATAGAGAGTTTGTCATTGGAAATCAAGAATTTGAATGATGAGATGAAATCTGATGATAAACAGATTCTTGAAATGCAAGAAAATTTTGAGAATTTGAAATCTGAAAATGTCAAACTGTTGAGTGGTTTGAACAGTTTGACATTAGAAAACAAAATTTTGAAAGAAAAGGAAAAAGATTTTGAAAATGAAAAATTAAAAATGGAAAAAGAATTTCAAAGTCAAATAAAAATTCTTGAAGATGGGAGAGATGTGTTTAGTAAAAACAACATCGAAAAGCAAAAAATGATAAATTCTCATCTTCAGAAGATTATTCGACATGAAAAAGAAGCTGAAAATGCTCGAAATAAAATCAAAGAGCTTGAGAAGAAATTGAAAGGTTTTGAGATTTTGTCATCAACACCAGATTATCCATGTCCAAAACCGATCAATTCTGTTCCAATAAGTGACAATGTCACAAATTATGACAAGGTCATAATTGAAGATTGCGATGATAAAACTGGTGAAGAAAAAGAGAAAAAGAAAATATTTTTGGAATTAAAAGAAAAATTTAAAGAAACTGTTTTACATTCGACTGAAATAGGTGAATGCTCAAAGCAAAAACCTGTTAAGAAGAATGTAGAACAAAAACAAAATGTTAAAAATTCGAAAAATTTTCAAAACAACAATAATAGGTCATCAGTTCAGTCATCCAATCATTATCAAAAACCACAAAAAGTTGAAAATTTAAACTCACAAAAAGTTAGTAATAAGTGGTGCAGGTTTGACCACAATGCTCAAGCGTCAAATCAAGCTTATAGGAGAAGTTGTGATTACTACAAATCAAATCAGTGTTATGATTTGAGTGTTTGGATTGATGGTGGAGATTGGTACGATAACAGGGTGTGTTACAACTGTGGTTTTAGAGGACACATTGCTGTTAACTGCCAAAGTTGGAGGTTTGAGACGAGAAGATGCTATAACTGCCAAGTCAAAGGACACATTGCAAGAGATTGCCCAATGAGATCAATTGAAAGATCGAGGGCTGTATCTCAGAAAAGGGTGATGAAGTCAGTCAAAGTCAAGGAACTGAAAGTTTCAGAACAGAAAGTCAAAGAACCTAAAGTTCAAGAAAAGAAAGTGAAACTCTCACAAGGGCAGAAAGATCGATTGAGAAAGAAAAGGAAGAAAGCACGAGAGTATCTAGTGAAGATTTTGTCCTCGGGTTTATCTGTTGGTAAAAATAAGAGTTCTGATGAATTGTTTTCCTCGACTGCAAAGTCAAGCAAAACGAGTTCATCAGATACAAATCTGAGGACAGAGGAGAGAGTAAAGAAAGAAAAAGTGGTTAATCAAATGATTAACAAATCAAAGAAAGTGAGATTTTCACTTCCTGGCGATGAATCTGACTTGTCAAAGTCAGATGAGCCACATGTCGGCGATGAATCTGGCGCATCTAAGTCAGACAAGCCACCTTCAGGCGATGAATCTGACAGGTTAAAGTCAGACAAGCCATGTGCAGGCAATGATTCTGGTATGGTAAAGCCAGAGGAGCCATTGGTTGAGGTAAAAATGGAGAATTCTGGTTTAACAATGGATGATGCATTTCCACCATTGTTGAACAAGAATTCGAAATCACCCAAGGACCGTCAGGCTTGGGTGAATCTCTTTAAATAAAAAACCTGACTTGCCGGAGTTCCCAGGTTGGTAAGCGTGGAACATGAATCGGCATCTTTCTTGAGAAATTTCACTCTGGTGATTTTTCGACTTACAAGTGGTAAATCAGGGACATTAAGTTGTACTTGATTTTCTACATGTGATTGTGTTGTTTAAATCGGAAATGTTAAATCTTTACAAGTGGTTGAAAGGAACAAGATGATGTGATGACCCCGAACCTACAAGTGGTTGGTAAACAAACTAATTTTTCCAGAAAAACCATTTTGATTAAAACAAACTTAAGTGTTTTGAAATCATAATGGGAAAATAGATTGTTGTCAAGGGGAGTTCTGATTGTTTATGCCAAGTGGATGGCGAATTGAAGCGATTCGATATCAGTTGTCAAGTTGCTTGTACAGTTTGTTTTCAAATTTCCTAAAATGTGTTTTGCATTTTAGGGGGAGTAAGAATTTTTAGAAAATCCAAAAATATTTGAAAATGTTAAAAACATTAAAAAAGTCAAAATGAGTTTTGTTGAGACAAGAGGAAATGATAGTAAATCAGTGGACTATCACAGCATGCTAAAGAAATGAAATGTTAAAATGTGATAAACGGTCTCACTAAAGATGTGACGATAGGCTCAGCTAGACTAGTAGATTTGCGATAACTATACAAACCAAAATGAAAAAGCCTAGTTCTAGTGGGAAACATGGTCAAAAGCATAGTACTTAGTTTTGTCCTTCTTGATTGTGTGCCTACTCAGTAATCGCTGAATGCCAAAAAGCATAAAACTGGTTAAGTTTGTGAACTTTCACAACTTTGCTGAAAAGTCACTGTGATTGTGCATTTTATTTTGCAAAGATTTAAACTTGTTTTATTTCTTTATTTTGTTTAAGCATCGGACATCCTCTGCGTATACGTGAGTATCGACCTGGATGTTGTTGCCTAAACGTTCTGCTTTATTTTCTTTGGTGTTTCGTTTAAGCTTTGGATCACCTCTGCGTATACGGGAGTATCGACCTGGTGGTTAAAGCCTAAACAACTTCAACTTGTTTTATTTTTCTTATTTTGTTTAAACATTGGACTTTCTCTGCGTGTACGGAAGTATCGACCTGATTGTTAATGTTTAAACATTCTGCTTTGTTTTCGCACAAATCACAGTTGATGAAAGTTTAAAGGCATTACTTGAGTTAGTGTATTGCATGATGAGGGGATATGCTGAGATCGTGGGGTCCATAAGAATTTAGTGCAAAATAAATATACCTTAACGTATCGGTAAGCATTTCGAAAGTTTTTAGATTGAGCTTAAGAGGACAATTATATCGTCAATCAACGTGAATCGTTTAGAACTTAAAACGATTAAAAGCTTAACGGTGCTAGTGATTTGTCTCAAAAACTGATATGATCCTCTTTAGCAAACTCATAAAAATATGTTTGTACATATTTCATTTCTGCATTACATTTCCTTTATTACAAAAATTCAAAAAGATTTTAGTGTGTTTTAGCCTAATTTTTGAAAAAATCCAAAAAGATTTTCGACAACTGATGTTGAAAAGCTGATACTCAAAATCTCAAAAGCTAAACAAGATGAACAATTGGTTTGGTTAAGATGATGAGAAGTTGGAAGATAATCCTCAAATGTTTAGATGATTCATTAATTTGAATCACAATATTGTGTGTTATATGTTTGAGAATTTTGAGTGAATTCTTTTAGAGTCAAATTTTTTTATCTTATGAGAGGTTGAGATGTGTAGGTTTTTGATTCTTTGGCTATGGAAAGCAAGGCGTCGATCCCAAAAGCACGGAAGCTTAACGAAAGGGGGAGCCAGAAAATATGAAAAGCCAGGTGTCGATCCCAAAAGCACGGAAGCTTGACGAAAGGGGGAGCCTGAAGAAAAAGACTACCAAAAGGGAGAGCAACAGAAGCTGAAGACAGATCCACCGGGATTCTGTTCGAGCAAGAGTATTTGAAGACTCTCACTAAAGATTCCGTCAACATCCAAGGGGGAGTTTGTTAGTGCAGTTGTCTGTCGACTACATCTTTGTTCGAGTCTTAGAGAGAGAGAAAGATAAGCCGCTATGAGTTTCACTACGAGATTGACTACGGCAATATCCAAGGGGGAGATTGTTGATGCATTTATTGTCTATCGCCTTCGTCAATCCGAGTCGTAGTGAAAAGCCGGAAGAAATCAAGTGCATAATGTTATATTTAGTTAGAAATGGCAAGGTGGCAAACTTGTAATTAATGAGAACTGTCATTAAGTTGCCTTGACCATATAAATAGGAGGTTATGTCATGATTTTAAAAACTTTAGAATTTTAGGAGCTTGGAGGAGACCTTGTTTAGTGTGTGTTTCTAGAGAGAGAAACTAGAGAGAGAAAGTTCTCTCTACACGTGATCTTGTACCGTTAACGTCTATTCTTCTAATAAATCACATTTCTAGTACGTTATTGTGTGTTCGGTCACGTACGTTCACGGATTCCGCACGTCGAACGTCCGTTACGCAATCGAACGGTGTCAAAACCGGTCCTACACATTCAATTTTATATAAACTCAAACACGCATTTTTTCCAAAGAACTCGATCAACTCCATGATTATCTTAAAGCCTTTCATTTTCTATATTATATGGTGTTATACAGTGTTTTTTGGTGTTATATAGTGTTATATGATGGATGTATAGTGTTATATAGTGTTATAGTGTTATAGTTGTCTGATAGCATGTCTATGATAGATGTATAGTGTTATACATTGTTATATAGTGTTACATACTGTTATATGGTGTTACCTAGTGTTATACAGTGTTATATGGTGATATATAGTGTTATATTATAGTGTTATATGATGGATATATAGTGTTATATATTTCTTGTAGCAGTTACATATTTCTAGATTTTTTAGAATGTCTGAATTTTAAAATAAGTTTAAAATTGAATCGTTAGAATTTAGGAGAGGTTACCTAATTCGAAATATATACAAAGACACTATTACCCCTACAATTTTCAAATCAGTCCAAATAATTAAAACACAATTTATAATTTGGTCCCTATTGATCTCAACCATTAGATCAAATATCTAATGGTTTAAAACACTTCTCACACTTTTGAATTAATGTACACTATCCCTACCCTATATATAGGGTCAGGATTTAGAGAAAACGCTCAAAAGTATGAGAACGGAGAGAACGCTTATGGATCGTCCGATCAAAACAATCTATGGACAAGATTGGCGCGGTGGCATTTTAGTAAATAACACCAATTTTATTACGTGGACACGCGTCATTAAGGGTAAAAAGGTAAAAAACAATTCCTCACATAAAACGCCATTGAAAATAAAACGCCAAATAAATACAAAACACCAATTTTATCACTACGTACTTTTTTATGTGTTTTTATTTAAGCTCTCTTGCTACAAAAACGCAATAAAATATGAAACGCCATTATATATAACGCCAAAGTTTACATCCGGATAAATGTTAATTATATTTTTTGTTATGAAAATAACATCCCGCCTATCGCAACCCCCGATCCCTTATCTGTCCCGGAAACGGGCGGCCGCGAGCCAGTTTCGGTGGTATCGTGTATTGTCTAATTTGGCAGCGGAAATTTTCATCAGGACCGTAGTTAGGAAATATTGATCAGAGTAAACCATTTATATATAAATAAAAATATTGGGATAAAACCCAAGTTTTTATTACAAGTTGATTTACAGGGATAAATCCCATTTTATTTGAATTAAAACGCCTTCTTTATTTTGGTAACTTTTATAGCCACTTTTCCAAGCCTTCAGTGTTGTCCAACTGGCTTCTAATTGGCTTTCACATTGTGTTACCTGAAACGCGTTTTAAAAACATTTGTCAGTAGGAAATACTGGTGAGTGAATCCCAGTTTAATCAAGAAACATTAATTTAATTTAAACAGTATTGAGAACGATTACAATGTTTATATCTACACAATTACTCCTTTGTACTGTCAATCCTAACTTGTGGGTTATATTACACATTGGCTAACTCATTGTCCAATGGTAATGTATTGTCATCCCAACTTACTACTCACAGTGTAGTAAATTTTGTATACAAAACCCCAACATACCAGCAGTAATTGAAGAACTACAAAGACTCAATCACTGCTAAATTACATTATAAATTAGTTAAGGTTTTGTAAAACAGTTGACAAAAAGGAGATTACTCACATTGTTGTCTGAGATTTTTCGTAAGGGTTTCCTGGTGACAATCTATAATTTACACAAATGCACATGTGTTAGTATAATAACCCATTTTAACATTAGTAATACCCTCCCCGAGACGGCATTCCAACGACTACGTCGGGCAGAACCACGACAGCCGTTACGGACCCCTAGATCAATCGGGCAGCGTATCTAATACGTATCCAGGGGTTATAATACTTACAACGGAGCAGAACTTCGCTAATTAGGGGGTATAATATCTGAAAACTGAGACACTACTGGAATGTCTTTTAGTTCTTTTCCTTTAGTGTTAGTGATTATGGAAATCAAATACACTATAGAACCTTTTCTTATATAGCTTGCAGTTTTCATCACAGAAATGAATTTCGTGAATCTAGATGGTTTATCTCCTTTAATCGTGATCTTTTCACCTTTTGGTGAATTTACTTGAATTGACTTTTGATCACATAAAATACTGGCTTTATTGGCTATTAACCAATCCATTCCTAATACAATATCAAATCCTGCCAGATTCATTGGATAAAGGTTTGCCATAAACTTTTGATTTAAAATTTCTATTCTTGCTCCCTGCAAGATTTCAGAAATCCTAACAGTTTCTCCATTAGCTGTCTCTACGAGACATTCTTATGGTAGTTTAGTTAATGACTGATTAAGGAGTTTGCAAAACGAAGTATTAATAAAACTTTGGTTTGCACCAGAGTCAAATAATACTTTAGCAAAAACATCATTAACTAAAAACGTACCAGCTATCACGTCTGGAATCATCTTGGCTTCATCTGCAGGCAGAACAAATGCTCTAGCATTTTTAGTGTTCTTGTTGTTTGCAGCTGGGGCTAGTTTTGGACAGTTTGGCCTGATATGACATTTTTCTCCACAGTTGTAGCATAATCCATTACTGGATTTCTTCCTGCAATTTTCTTCCTTGTGTCCTGGCATCTTGCAATAATTGCAAAGAGTAGAGCATTTTCCCGAATGCTTTTTCTTGCAGACCTGGCAGAAAGGTGCAGAGGTAGAACCCATATTCCTACGGTTGTAATTCCCAGAACGGAATTCTTGAGTAAGCCTTTGGGTTAGGTTCCTCCTCTGTTCTTCTTCTCTAGTACGGATTAATTCATCTGTCAAGGTATTCGCTAGTTCTACAACTTCTTCTATAGTTTGAGGTCTAGTTGCATTGACTACAAGTCTAATCTCTCCAATTAATCCCCAGATGTAACGGGAGATTAACACTGGTTCAGGTGATGCAAGGGTTGGTACTATTCTAGCATATTCAAAGAATAACTTTGTGTACCCCTTACTATCCACTCCATTCATCCTAAGGTTTAAGAATTTGTTTGCTATTTGTTCCTTTTCATTAGGAGGGCATAATTTCCTTTCTACCATATTCCTAAATTCCTCCCATTCCATGTTGTAAACCCTATCACTTCCTCTTGATTGGAGGATAGTGTTCCACCATTCTAAGGCTGAATTATTAAATAGATTGGAAGCAAACATTATCTTGTCCTCTTCCGCACACTTACTTATTTTCAGAACAGTCTCAGTCTTTTCTATCCAGCGTAGAGCTGAAACAGGTTCTTCATTGCCCGAGAATTCTATTGGTTTACAAGACCAGAATTCCTTGTAAGAACAACCGTAAGACACGGTTCTTCTCTTTTTTGGAATGGGCGCTTGAAGTACAGGGCCATTGTTCACGATGTGTTCTGGTTCAATTGGTCGCTTACTGCTATGTTTACTTTTATTATTCGCTTCCCGAATCGTTTGAAAAATAAATGACATTGCATCTATGATTCCTTGTGCCACTATGTGTTGAACGACATTATTATCCATTTGGTTTCCATTGTTATTGATGCTCGGATTCTCATTAACCACGTTAATGTTACTCTGGTTATCGTTATTCAGATTTCCTTGATTTCCTTCATCGGCCATCTGAATTTTAAACATTTACCCCACATTAATATCACAAAATAATATTTCATATAGTCATTCACATGACACGCAATCTAGCCAAAATCGTCGATCATTGCGACTTTACTCTATTCATCTACTATATATTTATTACACACTAGCACTGAAATAAAATTACAATACCAACTGAAATAGAATTATACTAATAGTAATAGGCATCCATACACACATATTTTATTTTATTATTACTATTATCGTCTCACCATCACATCTACGGATATGGATTCATCTAGAGATCCATATTGCGCTCGTCGTACTCCAGACGAGTCGCTCTCCCACCTGTCGCATTCTCTCACTGCTTTCTAAAATTTCCTCACCAAATGTCCTAAGTTCTTGTACGTTTTCTGCACTCATTGGGGGTGCAGGTTCTAGGACTGGGTTCGGAATCTGGGGTGTGGGTTCCTGATATGGGGGTGTAAGTGTCTGAAATCGGTAAGGATCTTCTAAAATCTCCCTAATGTATTCATCGTGGAAATAGGGATCTAAAGGGTCCAAACCTAGGTAAGCTCCTACGTTCTGCATGGGTGTGTCTTCATGTATCGGGTAACGTTGCACATAGTCCCTAACGTCATCCCACCAGGGATCGTAATTTGGGTCTAGAGGGTTTGGTGCTGGTACCCTAGGGATTTCTTCTGGATTGAAGTCATGCATCTCTACTTGATTTTCAGGGATTTCTATCTCCATGGGTTGGTCAGGGATAGGTGGCTGTGGTTGGGGTGCTATTATTTGCTCCAAATTAGGGTCAGCTGCAGTGGTTGCAAGGATGTGAATATTGGCTATACCCCTATTTATCATATCCTGGGCATAGGCATCTGTCTCTCTCTTGGCTGCTGCTAATACCCTCTGATCTTGTAACTTTTTCATACGCTTCCTACGCTCGTGTGCCCCTCTACTGAACCATCCCCTCTTTTTCTGAGGAAATGGTTCCTCGGACTGAGCCTTAAATACAAAGATTCCTTCTTCCGTATCAGCAGAGTACCCTGAAAGGGCAGGCTGAGAAGAGGAGGTGCCTTCGCTTTTAGGCGAACCGGACAATTGATGGTACGCGTCAGATGGTCCTTGGTCGCTTATACTGTAAACTAACAAATAGTCAAATAACACATAACAAGAAATACAGTTATGCACGTATTTTCGTAATTTATTTCCTAACACCTTAAAATTTTGATGTCAGCATAACACCTCTTTGGCTGAGACCAGTGGCTAGGCACTGATACCACCTTCTGTCGCAACCCCCGATCCCTTATCTGTCCCGGGAACGGGCGGCCGCGAGCCAGTTTCGGTGGTATCGTGTATTGTCTAATTTGGCAGCGGAAATTTTCATCAGGACCGTAGTTAGGAAATATTGATCAGAGTAAAATACCACCATTTATATATAAACAAACATATTGGGATAAAACCCAAGTTTTTATTACAAGCTGATTTACAGGGATAAATCCCATTTTATTTGAATTAAAACGCCTTCTTTATTTAGGTAACTTTTATAGCCACTTTTCCAAGCCTTCAGTGCTGTCCAGCTGGCTTCTAATTGGCTTTCACATTGTGTTACCTGAAACGCGTTTTAAAAACATTTGTCAGTGGGAAATACTGGTGAGTGAATCCCAGTTTAATCAAGAAACATTAATTTAATTTAAACAGTATTGAGAGCGATTGCAATGTTTATATATACACAATTACTCATTTAGTACTGTCAATCCTGACTTGTGGGTCATATTAAACATTGGCTAACTCATTGTCCAATGGTAACGTATTGTCATTCCGACTTACTACTCACAGTGTAGTAAATTTTGTATACAAAACCCCAACATACCGGCAGTAATTGAAGAACTACAAATACTCAATCACTGCTAAATTACATTGTAAATTAGTTAAGGTTTGGTAAAACAGTTGACAAAAAGGAGATTACTCACATTGCTGTCTTAGATTTTTCATAAGGGTTTCCTGGTGACAATCTATAATTTACACAAATGCACATGTGTTAGTATAATAACCCATTTTAACATTAGTAATACCCTCCCCGAGACGGCATTCCAACGACTACATCGGGCAGAACCACTACAGCCGTTACGGAACCCTAGATCAATCGGGAAGCGTATCTAATACGTATCCAGGGGTTATAATACTTACAACGGAGCAGAACTTCGCTAATTAGGGGGTATAATACCCGCTTATAAAGCCTACTATTCAGAAATTGAGATTGAGAAAGAAAGAAATGAACAACGGAAAACGAAAACCCGTTGCTTTCTTATATAGGTGCTGATCTCGGTTCTCTCGCAGCCCACGTAAAACAAGCACAGGGACTACGCGGCCCGCGTTGACCTTCGGTCAATGCGTAGTTGGGCTGAGTCGACAACTAGCTCTGCCGGGTGTTGGGCCACGTGGCGGCCCAGGGCCGTGCCAGGCCTTAAGTTGACGCGGCCCGCGTCACGTGTAACAACTCTCATCAAAAGTCATATTTATTAAATTAGTTTGTCCAATAGGAAACCCTAATTGAGACACCCAAGTAATTCTGCACAAACCCTAAAAATTTCAGAACAATCGGAATCAGGATCAGGGCCCCTAAAACTCAGGGGGTAAACCCTAGTTACGATTATCTTAAAAATTCGTTGTCAAAAATCGAAATTACAAAATAGTTAAGTCAGCAAGGCTAGTCCCAGACGTGGCTGACCTAGGGTGAAAACGTGTCCCTTGCGCATCGCAAGGGTTTATGCTTACGGTGCGCAAGCCTTGCCAAATTTTAAGTATAAATAGCAGGCATTGGCAATCGAATTTTGGTACTGAAACGACGTAAAACTTCGATACATGCACTGAGATACGTTTTGTTTACCACAATTAACACACACGGATCACTAATCGACGCCGCAATCAGGGTAATAACTCGATCGCTGATACGATTCAATGTCCGATCGATTAAACTATCCAATGGATGTTTAAGTGCTGCCCACATTAGGGTTTATGCTTTGTCATTCGTCGTTAAATCGATGGATGTTTAAGTATCGCACTTTGTCATTCGTTGTGAAGGTTTTAATCTCGTGAGTTATCGTAAATGTTGTATTAAGTTACTAACCGAATTGTGTGCTTGTTATAAATTTAGGTTAAAAGGCTAATCAGTAGGCTAGGCTCTGCTTAAATTAAATCTGCAATGTGAGTCATTCTCTTTTTATCAAATCTGTTTACAAAAAGTGTGTTTAATTTCAAGATTATAATTACAGTGATTAAGTATATGTAGTCACCAAATTACAGCCGGTATGTGGGGTATTGTGCACATTACTATTTTTATCACTTTAGGTGGGCGTACCTAATTAATGATACTCGTTACTATTGGGTGAACGGACTCAATAGTAATATGACCACAGCCACCGAAACGAGTCGATGACAAGTACTGTGGGTATTTGGTTGAAATAAACATTGTAATCTCTCTTAATACTGTAAATTATAACAAAAGAGTCATTTTAGCAAAATGAATGATTCACTCAGTATTTCCCGCTGACAAAACCTTTTTCAAACATGTTTCAGGTGATCTGTTGTGATCCAGGAAAAGTACCGAGAAGCACTACAAGCTTAAGGAAGTGGCTCAGTATAAAATAAAGCAACATGTTTTGTAAAATAAAAGATTTCTTCATGAAATCTCAAGATTGTAAATTACCGGGTTTTATCCCGAGTTGTGAAATAAAATAATCGGGAAATATTTTAGTTTTAAAAAGATCCTGATGATAAACTTCCGCTGTTAAACTCAATTAAATAAATACCACGGGATTTCTGTCTCGCGGCTCCTGAAACGGGTCAAACCGGGTCGGGGGCCGTGACAGAAAAGGTGGTATCAGAGCCACTGATTTAAGCCTATTAAGTATTTAGAAAATACTTAATTTTACTAATTGCCATTTTGTGATTATGTGTTTTATTAATTGACTATTTGCTAGTTACAGTATGGGTAAGCAAAAGCTTTCAAACATCTATCTTAAATTAGATAGGTCATCCAACGAAAAGGGAAGTTCATCCCAAACCAAACCCTCAAATCACCTTGCAATCCCTGAAGAAGGAATATTTGTACGAAAGGCACACTATGAGGAACCACTTTCTCCTAGTAAAAGAAGTCTGATTATTAGAAAAAGTAAAGAGAAAATAAAGAAAATCCGAGAAAAGAAAGTTAAACAGGAAATCCAGGAATTAACCAATAAAACACCTTGGGAGGACAAGTTAGATGAGAAATGGGCAGATCTGTATATGCTAGCTACAGTAGCAGTAAATGCAAATCTTTAATAATTTTGACCCAAGTTTTAGCACCTTTATCAATTTTAGTCTAGAAACCTTATTTCAGTAAATAAATAAATTTACAACAAAACCTAGTATGTTTTAACTTTTCAGTTATTTTGTAGTTACCCAGTATGAAATAATATTTAAAGATTTTCTATGAAATTTGGTATAAATTTTTAACTTAGTATTTGTGTAAAACAGCATGAACGACTTGTCTGACACTCTTCAGAATTTAAATCTCTATCCAGTAAAAATAGAGGTTTCCAAAGATTTCAATAGGTATATACCAGACATAGAAGAACCTGTTGAATTTAATTCTCCACCTCCGGAGAAACCTAAACCCAAGAAAAGAAGGAGATTTGTGGGATGGAGACGTGTGCGTAGGAGGAAGCCTACAACTAGAAAGATCCCTAAAATAGAAAATCCTTTAGACAAAGGAAAGGGGGTGGAAGTTAGTGAAGGTTATAGGCCACTGGAAATGGAATTGGGAGAAGATTCTAGACCACCGGGAATAGAATATGGAGAAGGTTCTAAGCAAACTCAGAGGGAAGTTGGGGAAAGTTCTAGACAGGTTGAGGAGTTACCTTTTCAGGAGGAATTAGATCGGGCATTGGCGAGCTGTGATGTCGTTAGGCCAATTAATAATAATATATATCATACTCTTGAAACACAACTACCAATAAACTTGGACCACGCAATTCCAGAACCTATTATCCACACCCAGCCTCTAGGGATAGATGAGTGGTGGACAAATGATTGGCAATTTCAAAACCTGATCAACAGTCCTTATTCCTTCCTTCCTCAGTTCGACCCGGAACCATTACCAAATCCACCCATGAGTAACGAGAATTTAGCAGAACTTCGCCATTTTGGCGAAGAGTTAATGGATGCGGGAAATAGAATCCGGGAGATAGGGGGACAAATTGCATGGAAGTATGATGAAAGGGAGCTTCGTTTTTAGGAAAACAAATGACGAGAGTTAGTGGATTGGTGAAACTGTGGTTGTGTAATAGTAATAGTGAAATCAGTCTGTAAAATAACTATGAATAAAACTTTGTAAAATAATAGTGTGTATTGATGCATACTATAAAAATGGAAATCAAGAAATTGATAGTTTTGACTATATATGGGTGTATTTGAAATTTGTATGATTGTTTTGTGTATAAATTTTTATTTAACCAATACTAATAAATTATATATATATATTCAGATGGAAAACGCTAATAACGAACCAGTAAATGAGGTTAATCAATCTAAACAACAACCGGGGGATCAATATATAACTAGGCAAGATATAGAAAATATCGTTGCTCAAGGGATAGCTAATGCTATTCCGGTAATAGTCGCTGCTGTCCAGAAACCTGCTGAACCTCAACAAATCATTCCGAGTAAACGTATTTCTTAAGATAACTTCAGTAATAGTGTAAACAGAGGAAATGATCATGTTAATCATAATAATGAACCACGGCAAGCTCCGCTCCCTAAGAAAATGAAAGCCGCAACACCTGGTTGCACTTTCAAAGAATTTCTTGCTTGTAAACCATTTGAGTTTGCAGGCAATGAAGGAGCAACTGCGGCAGTGCGTTGGTTAGAGAAAACCGAGGCAGTAATTGCCATAAGTAAATGTGACAAGGATGATCAGGTCATGTACTCATCAAATCTTTTCAAAGAAGGGGCGCTAGAATGGTGGAACACGGTGTTACAAGCTAAAGGAAGAAATAGGGCTTATGCCATGAATTGGGAAAAATTTAAGAATCTTATAGAAAGAAAATTCTGTCCCGAATATGAAAAAGATCAACTGGCAAATAAATTCCTAAACCATCGTATGACGGGTGTAGATTGTCGCGGTTATACTTCGACATTCTTTGAATATGCTAGAGTGGTACCAACACTAGCTTCGCCAGAACCGGTACTCATTTCTCGCTATATATGGGGATTGATTGGTGAAATCCGCAATATCGTTAAAGCTGCGAGACCTCGCACTATTGACGATGCGGTAGAATTAGCTAACACCCTAGCTGATGAACTGGTACGCACGCAAGATGAAAACAGGAAGAAGGAACTGGCTCAGAAAATTACCCAAGGATTTCGTACGGGTAATAATAACAGCTTTAAGAGAAGAGGAACAGGGCAATCTTCAACTTCGCCCTTCTGCAAGAATTGCAAAAAGAAACATTATGGAAGATGTAATATAACCTGCAATTTTTGCAAAGTTGTAGGACATCGGGAAGAAAACTGCAGGAAGAAATTCACAATTTGTTACAATTGTGGAGAAACAGGACATTTCAAAACAGAATGTCCTAAATTGGTCAAACCAGCAGACAACAAAGCTAAACCAGTTGATGGAGCTACAAAGAAGAATGTCAGAGCATTCCAGCTAACTACTCAAGAAGCAGAACTCATTCCAGATGTGATAGCTGGTACGTTCCTAGTTCACAACGTATACGCAAAAGTATTATTTGACTCTGGTGCAAACCAAAGTTTTATTAATACTTCATTCTGCCAAGCTCTTAAATTACCATTAACCAACATTAGGCAAATTTTTATAGTCGAAACGGCTGATGGGAATTCAGTTAAAATAGATAAAGTTCTGCAAAATGTAGAAATAGAACTTTTAAGTCATAAATTTTCTGCAACCCTGTTGCCTATGAAATTAGCTGAATTCGATGTTGTGTTAGGAATGGATTGGTTAGTAACCAACCATGCTCGAATTCTTTGTGATAAGAATTCCATAGAAATTCAAACACCTACCGGAGAAGTCATTATGATTACAGGAGATAAACCACGTAAACCCATGAAGTTCATATCAGTAATGAAAGTTGCTAGTTATGAACGAAAGCAAGGAATAATGTATATGATTTCGGTAATCATTAGCACTAAGGGTAAAGAACTTAAGGAGATTCCTGTAGTCTCAGAATACCCAGAGGTATTCCCAGAAGAGTTACCAGGATTACCACCAGATGGGGAGGTAGAGTTTAGGATTCATCTAATTCCAGGAACTATACCAATAGCTAAGGCACCTTATCGGTTAGCACCTACAGAAATGTTAGAACTGAAAAAGCAATTAGATGAATTACTAAATAAAGGTTTCATACAACCTAGTTCATCCCCGTGGGGAGTGCCAGTGTTGTTTGTTAAGAAAAAGGATGGTTCGATGAGAATGTGTATTGATTATAGAGAATTGAATAAGGTTACAATTAAGAATCGATACCCATTACCTAGGATTGATGATCTTTTTGATCAACTTCAAGGAGCTAGATATTTTTCTAAGATTGATTTACGCTCCGGATATCATCAATTGAAGGTACAAGAAGAAGACATACCTAAGACTGCTTTCAGAACTAGGTATGGTCATTACGAGTTTACAGTCATGCCCTTCGGATTAACGAATGCACCTGCAGCATTTATGGACATGATGAATAGAATTTGTAAACTGTATTTGGATAAATTTGTAATTGTCTTCATAGATGATATACTTATTTATTGAAAAAGTCAGGACGAACATTGTCAGCACTTGCATGCACTCTGAACTTTGTTAAGAAAAGAAAAGTTGTACGCCAAATTCTCAAAGTGTGAATTTTGGTTGCAAGAAGTACAATTCTTAGGCCACATGGTGAATCATGAAGGTATTCATGTAGACCCTGCTAAGATAGAGGCGATTACCAATTGGAAGGTTCCACAAACTGCAATGGAAATTAGAAGTTTTATAGGTTTAGCTGGCTACTATAGACGGTTTATTAAGGATTTTTCCAAGATAGCTGTACCATTAACTAAACTAACCTAACCTGTAAAGCAGTTAAGTTTGATTGGGGACCTAAACAAGAAGAAGTTTTTAGAATCTTGAAACAGAAATTAACCAATGCTCCAATCCTAGCCTTACCAGAAGGAACTGAAGATTTTGAAGTATATTGTGATGCTTCAAAACTAGGATTTGGATGTGTGCTAATGCAGCGCAAGAAGGTAATTGCGTATGCTTCAAGGCAATTGAAAAAGCACGAAGAAAATTATACGACTCATGACTTAGAGTTAGGAGCCGTAATTTTTGCCTTAAGATTTGGAGACATTATCTTTACGGAAGTAAATTTACTATCTATACTGATCACAAAAGTTTAAAATATATTTTTGGGCAAAAAGAGTTAAACATGAGACAAAGAAGATGGATGGAAATCCTAAGTGATTACGACTGTGATATTCAGTATCACGAAGGAAAGGCAAATGTAGTTGCAGATGCCTTAAGTCGTAAGTACCATGAGAAACAACGAAGGGTTCGTGCTCTCAGATTAAATCTACAGTTAGATTTAATGAATCAACTGAAGCAATTTCAAGAAACAGCAATAGAGGATGTTGCTGAAGGAATGAAGGGAAGAATAAAAGAATTAGAACAAGGAGATGATGGAATTTGGAGATTCCATAAGAAAAGAATTTGGGTGCCAAAGCAGGGAGAATTAAGAAACAAGATTTTAGAGGAAGCCCATAAATCAAGGTATACAATTCATCCAGGGAATAATAAGATGTACCAAGATTTAAGAAATAATTTCTGGTGGATAGGTATGAAAAAGGATATAGCTGGATATGTTTCTAAGTGTCTTACTTGTTCACAAGTTAAAGCAGAACATCAGAAACCTTCAGGTCTACTACAACAGTTAGAAATGCCGGTATGGAAATGGGAACTCATAACAATGGATTTTGTTACTAAGTTACCCAAAACCAGAAAAGGTAATGACGCGATTTGGGTAATTGTGGATCGATTAACCAAATCTGCTCACTTTCTGCCTATGAAAGAAACCTTTAGTATGGAAAAATTGGCAAAGTTATATGTAGATAAAGTCGTATCTCTACATGGAGTTCCACTCTCCATTGTATCAGATAGAGATAGTCGTTTCACTTCTCATTTTTGGAAAGTTTTCCAAGAAGCTATGGGAACTCGACTAAGCCTAAGTACTGCATATCATCCTCAAACAGACGGGCAAAGTGAAAGGACAATCCAAACTCTAGAAGACATGCTCCGAGCATGTGTAATAGATTTTGGTGGAAATTGGGATGATCACTTACCTTTAATTGAATTCTCCTATAACAATAGTTATCATTCAAGTATTGAAACTGCCCCATTCGAAGCATTATATGGAAGAAAGTGCAGAACTCCAGTATGTTGGGCAGAAATAGGAGAAAGTCAATTGTCAGGTCCCGAGATAGTGCAAGAGACGACTGACAAAATTTCACAAATCAAGGAAAGGCTGAAGACGGCTCTAGATCGCCAGAAAAATTATGCAGACAATAGATGTAAGCCGTTAGAATTCCAAGTTGGAGACAAAGTACTGTTGAAAGTTTCTCCTTGGAAAGGAGTGGTTAGATTTGGTAAGAAAGAAAAGCTAAGTCCAAGATACGTAGGACCATTTCCAGTGATCCAACGTATAGGACCAGTTGCTTATAGGTTACAACTACCAGAAGAGTTAGCTGGAGTACATGATGTATTTCATGTATCCAACCTCAAGAAATGTCTATCAGATGAATCTTTGGTAGTACCTCTCCAAGATATAGAGGTAAACGAAAAGCTAAAATTTGTTGAGAAACCTCTTCAGATAGAAGACAGAAAAGTGAAGTTTCTCAAGCACAAACGACTAGTGCTAGTTAAAGTAAAATGGGATTCAAAGAGAGGAGCTGAATACACTTGGGAGCTGGAATCTGAGATGAAGAAAAAGTATCCCTACTTATTCCAGTAAATCTCGAGGACGAGATTTTTATTAAGGTGGGGAGAATGTAACAACTCTCATCAAAAGTCATATTTATTAAATTAATTTGTCCAATAGGAAACCCTAATTGAGACACCCAAGTAATTCTGCACAAACCCTAAAAATTTCAGAACAATTGGAATCAGGATCAGGCCCTTAAAACTCGGGGGGGGGGGGGGGTAAACCCTAGTTACGATTATCTTAAAAATTCGTTGTCAAAAATCGAAATTACAAAACAGTTAAGTCAGCAAGGCTAGTCCCAGACGTGGCTGACCTAGGGTGAAAACGTGTCCCTTGCGCACCACAAGGGTTTATGCTTACGGTGCGCAAGCCTTGCCAAATTTTAAGTATAAATAGCAGGCATTGGCAATCGAATTTTGGTACTGAAACGACGTAAAACTTCGATACATGCACTGAGATACGTTTTGTTTACCACAATTAACACACACGGATCACTAATCGACGCCGCAATCAGGGTAATAACTCGATCACTGATACGATTCAATGTCCGATCGATTAAACTATCCAATGGATGTTTAAGTGCTGCCCACATTAGGGTTTATGCTTTGTCATTCGTCGTTAAATCGATGGATGTTTAAGTATCGCACTTTGTCATCCGTTGTGAAGGTTTTAATCTCGTGAGTTATCGTAAATACTGTATTAAGTTACTAACCGAATTGTGTGCTTGTTATAAATTTAGGTTAAAAGGCTAATCAGTAGGCTAGGCTCTGCTCAAATTAAATCTGCAATGTGAGTCATTCTCTTTTTATCAAATCTGTTTACAAAAAGTATGTTTAATTTCAAGATTATAATTACAGTGATTAAGTATATGTAGTCACCAAATTACAGCCGGTATGTGGGGTATTGTGCACATTACTGTTTTTATCACTTTAGGTGGGCGTACCTAATTAATGATACTCGTTACTATTGGGTGAATGGACTCAATAGTAATATGACCACAGTCACCGAAACGAGTCGATGACAAGTACTGTGGGTATTTGGTTGAAATAAACATTGTAATCTCTCTTAATACTGTAAATTATAACAAAAGAGTCATTTTAGCAAAATGAATGATTCACTCAGTATTTCCCGCTGATAAAACCTTTTTCAAACATGTTTCAGGTGATCTGTTGTGATCCAGGAAAAGTGCCGAGAAGCACTACAAGCTTAAGGAAGTGGCTCAGTATAAAATAAAGAAACATGTTTTGTAAAATAAAAGATTTCTTCATGAAATCTCAAGATTGTAAATTACCGGGTTTTATCCCGAGTTGTGAAATAAAATAATCGGGAAATATTTCAGTTTTAAAAAGATCCTGATGATAAACTTCCGCTGTTAAACTCAATTAAATAAATACCACGGGATTTCTGTCTCGCGGCTCCTGAAACGGGTCAAACCGGGTCGGGGGCCGTGACATCACGCTTGTGGTGGGGCTTACGCGGCCCGCCTCAGCCCAAAAATTAAATTTTTAATTATTTTTAATATTATTTAATATATTTGAGGCTCGTTTTCGCGTATGGGGTGTATTTTGGGACATTTTGGGATATTTTAAGATATATTAGGGTGTCGGTGAAATTATGAGGGTGTCGGTTTTATTGAGGATTGTTACACCGCCTAACCTATGCGCCAAAAAAATTCTATAAATAGAAACGCCTCACCACCTTCCGTTTATCACACCAAAAAAACACACAGTGGTTGCTAAAAAAATTTACAACTCAATGTAAAACGCCAAAAAATACAACGACAACAAACATCTTTTCTTTGATCCTCAGTAAAGTTCTGCATGAAGCTTCATTTAATGATTTGTTACGCGAGTGAAGAAAGATTTTGCTGCATGAGATGGACAAAATTGAAAAAAGAGAGACTGATGACACCCATATGTCATACTGTCATCTTTGTTCCTAAAGAATGTTTGGATGATAAAAAGAGACCTATACCAGTGGCAGATAGCATCCACCCACAGGGAGTCGCTCTATGTCTCAAACATCAACAAAGACACTTCAACACATGAACAAAGAAAATAAACAACGCCAAACCCAAAACGCCATTTATTTGTCACATTTCTTGTAGTTTCAAAAGAAAAAAGAGACTGATGACACTGAAGATTTAAAATCATAAATTGCTTCTACTTTGTTTTTTTTTAACTTTCTTTGTCTATTGTTTGTTTTGTAATTTCAGTTAATAAACAACAAAATAATATTAATGCTATAATGAAAAATATAATAAAAAGCCAAAATTAGCAAATACGTGTAAAACGCCACAATGCCATAAAAAAGCCCCCAAAAAACTACCAAACTATAATAAAATTAAGAGTTAATTGCTCGGATGGTCCCTGTGGTTTCATGTTTTTTCACGTTTAGTCCCCACCTTTTGAAAATAGCAGGTATGCTCCCTATGGTTTGTCATTTTGTTACTCGGATAGTCCCTGAGTAGATGTCAGTTAGTTTGGAAATAACAGGTATGCTCCCTATGGTTTTTCATTTTGTTACTCGGATAGTCCCCAGAGTAAATGTTTGGGGACCATCCGAGTAACAAAATGACAAACCATAGGGAGCATACATGTTATTTTCAAAAGGTGGGGACTAAACGTGAAAAAGTGTGAAACCACAGGGACCATCCGTGCAATTAACTCTAAAATTAATTTGAACAACTAATATTATAAAAAAAATAGTGAAACAATGTGCAATGAATATAAAACAAAAGAAGTCCAATAGTTATCTAACCGCCATTGGAAAACAAAACGCCATAATTACAGCCGTCAAAAGATTTGACGTGTTACACCATTAAAACAGTTGAGTCTGAAAACAAAACACGGTAAACTGCAAAAAAAAGTAAAATGAAACGACGGAAAACATAATTACTAACATTTATTATATTAAATTTATTTATCTTTTTCAAAACGCCATAATTACCTGACATACGCGGGAAAAAAAGTCAATATAAAAGAAGACCATCAGAACCCAAGCTCAAACACGCCAAAAAAACTAAAACGCCACATATTCTCCCAAACGTCAAAAAATTTAAAAAAATGGCTAAGGTTATTGCATTGAGGTTTGAAAGGAAAGAAAAAAGATTCATCATAAAGTTCGCTGACAGGAGAAGGGTTAAGGTAAGAACAATAAAAGCCATGATGGGAATGAATGAAAATGTTTAGAAGGATATCCTGACCCTTGGGGTTCCAAGACACAATGATTGTGAAAGAATAAGAACTGTAATAAAAAGACCGGAGAGAAAGTTTCCAGCAGAAGATGATTGATGATGATGATATTGAAGATACACAAATACCAAAACTTAGCAGTTGGGTATTGCATGAGGAAGAAGGAACACTTGAAGTAACTTATAAAAACGGGGTGCAATATTCAAGACCAATGGAAGAAATGTTGAAGACAGGGTTGCTATCTATCATTGAACAACCCAGTGATTTAACACCTTCAAACGATCCAAAATCCAAGGATGCAGTGATATTCAAGAATAGGCTGCAGCAAAGAAGAGACGAGCTAATTGCGTTATACGCAAAAATGAAATTTGATGATGAAGAATCTAAAGAAAGTGAAGAACAAAGCGATGGGTACATCTCTGATGTAATCCCACCTACGGAAGACTATTAGATTATTTTGATTTTCGAGTTATTGTAATTTTTTAAAATATTAATCTATGGTAATGAATTATTAACAAAAAAATACAAAACGCCAAAAATGACATGGAAAAAGCCATAACGCCAAAATATTAACTATGTGACACAAAAATAATTAACTCAAAGAGAAGAAATCTGAGAAAAAACAATAAAACGCCAAATAATTAATAAATCTACAAAACGCCAAAATTATCTTGCACGCAAAAAATAAAGAAGCATGTCAAACGCGAAAATCGTGAAAGGAGAAAAATACTAAAAAGAAAAAAAAACCCCTCGGACCCTGATCATGCCCTACGCCACGTGTTCGGCCAGGATGCGTTCTCACCGTTCTCACACTTTTTGCCGTTTTCTCCTGATCCTGTTTCTATATATATATATATATTTAGAACGACAATTGTAGGGGCCAAAGGACCCACTACCCCACAGGGCGAGACAAGCTCTTAAACCCTGCCCAGGCCCAACTCCATATTGAAATCCCAATATGTACACAGCAGGAGTCGAACCTGGGACCTCCCCAGAGGAGAAACCTTATGAAAACTCCCTGACCAACTGGGCTATACCTGTTGGCGAATAAAAAATATATATTTTTGGATAAATTACACTTTTCGTCCTTTATGTTTGTATCACATTGCAATGGATAGCCTTTAACTTCAATAATTACAGTCATAATCCTTTATTAGAAAAATTCAGTACATCTTTCGTCCTTTAGCACTAACAAGGTTAAAAATTTTAGTTAAGTTTATTCACTTAAGGGCAGTTTAGTCTTTTTACTTAGTTATTTGTAATATAAATAAAAGAAAATTAAGATGAATATAATTACCCCTCTTCTCTCTCACTCTCACTCTCTCACACACTTTGAACTCTCTTTCTCTCTCTAAACAAACCAGCACTCATCAAATCCACCAACAACCACCATCACCAGATTTTTTTTATCCCGGTAATGTATTTTTTCTATGATTTTTTTATCAGTTCTAAGTATAATAATATTATAAAAATTAGAGCAGCTCACTACTTACTTCAGCAACAACCCTACACCAAAACGATGCCATTCTCTGTATAGTTTTCAAACATCCAAAGGCTTCTACAAGCTCTACAATAAAGCTACCTGGTGGCACACCATGAAGGTCTTTTATTAAAGATGCAATTTTTGTATTTATCTTAAATTATTTACGGTGAGTTTTCCTTCCAGAAAAATGCTCTTCTGCAAATATCTTGCAAAAATTTGAGAAAAAAATCAAAGAAAATTGGCAAACAATAATGGGTCAACATTCGATTATAATGTTTGGAGGGAAAGCGTGTGGTGTGGGTTTGTTTGTTTCGCCCAAATTGATTAAATTGATTGAAGAAGTGGATATTGGGAAGAAAATGAAATAAAAAAGAGGCAGAGTGACTAGTGTATGAGTAGATGTTATATGTGGATTTGGGAAACTGTGGGGGAGTGCGCCTTTCTCTGACAGTTGACCGACGCCTCTCCGGTGATGAAGGTGATGAACTCCGACACACACTCCTGCACCGTCTCCTTCTCTTCCTTCGATATCTTCAGATCTAGTGGTGGGTTGTTGGTGTCATGCTTCAGATCTAGTGATGGTGGTTGGTGATTGGTGGTGGGTTTGATGGTGATGACAGGTGGTTTGTTTAGAGAGAGATAAATCAAAGTGTGAGAGTGAAAGAGAAAGGGGTAATTATATTTCATCTTAGATTTTCTTTTATTTATATTATAGATAACTAAGTAAAAAAGACTAAACTGTCCTTAAGTGATTAGACTTAACTGAAAATTTTAACCTTGTTAGTGCTAAAGGACGAAAGATGTACTCAATTTTCCTAATAAAGGATTTTAACTGTAATTATTGAAGTTAAAGGTCATCTATTGCAATGTGATACAAACATAAAGGACGAAAAGTGTAATTTATCCTATATTTTTCTATATTATCATAACTAGCTTTGAACCCCGTGTATTACACGGGCTGTGTAAATGTAATTTTATATAATAAATAATAAAAATATGTATCTTTAAAAAAACTCGTGTATTACACGTGTTGAATAAAATATAATGTCATATGTTAACATATATAGTCTTTAAGATTTATCTTTTAAAAATGAACTTTGATATACTATTTACTTATTATAACATTTTAGTTTGAGTTTTTATTTATTATTAGGTAAAAAAACACATGTATTACATGGGGTTGAATCCCATTTTTATAATACATCCAAATTATGAGATATAACGATTTTAGTTAGTTTTATGCACCTGCATGCTTATTTGTTTATTTCATTCATAAAGCATCTGTCTCAAATTTGTATTCAAAAGAGTTTATGGTGCAAAAAAATGGAGATCGATCCCCACGTTTTTATATATTTCATCATTTTAGGAATTCATACCGTAAAATCGAGAAGTAAATTCTCTTTGAATGGAGTATAGAATCATTATATGTAAAAAAAATTGTGTTCTTTCTAAATGTTGATGCAATGTACGATAAACGATGACTTTAAACCAATTATAACAGTATGCCTTAATTTTTGTTTAAAATTATTATTATTTATTTATTTTAAGAGATAAAAGAAAATAAGGTGAGAAAGTATCAAAAAGTGCCACGTGTCCAAAAAAATATATCTACTCATAATACTCGGGATATAACTTTATTATTATATAAAAAACAAACGTTTATCCTTATCTAAATTTTTGTTTAAAATTATTTATTGAAAAACAAATATTTATTCTTATCTAATTTTTGTTTAAAATTATTATTATTTATTTAATATAAGAGATAAATAGGAAAATAAGGTGAGAATGCACTAGAAAATGACACGTGTCCAAAAAAGATTTTTATTTATTAGTATAGAAGATTAAATTATATCGCGTGTGAGTAGATATTTAGACTTTGGTGATTGAAATTACGGTAAATTAGGAATAAAAGGTTCATGTGTGATATATGCATAAAACTAACTAAAATCATTTGTATCTCATAATTTGAATTCACAAAAAAAAGGAATTTAACCCCGTGTAATTCTCGTGCTTTTAAACAAATATAATCTATACTATATTATAATGCATGAGGGAGAGATTCCCAAAAGTTAAGAACTTCTTCCCCCTTATTTATAGAAAGACCCCTAAAATGAGGGTAGTTTGGTCTTTTAAACACTATTTATTTTCTAGCCCCTAAACTTATTACACTTAAATCCCTGAGCTTTTATCTATACTATATTATAATGCATGAGGGAGGGATTCCCAAAAGTTAAGAACTTCTTCCCCCCTTATTTATAGAAAGACCCCTAAAATGAGGGTAGTTTGGTCTTTTAAACACTATTTATTTTCTAGCCCCTAAACTTATTACACTTAAATCCATGAGCTTTTAACAAAATTATAGATAATTAGTTACAATTCACACTTCCACAACAAACTTATAATTTTTTTTACGTATTTTTGACATATCTTATAAACTATACTATTTAAAAAAAATCCAAAGATAGCATGACGACCTACACATTTTTGTCGACGTTTCGGTAGTTGTCTTGTTCAATATCGACGCACGGATTAAAAGGTACAAAAAATAATCTGTACTATATTATAATGCATAATGGAGTGACATTTTAAGATAAACAAAAAAAATAATTTTTTCCGTCTTAATTTATAAGATAGTCCTTAAAATGAGGGTAAATTGGTTTTTTAAACACTAATTATATTTTAGGCCTCCATTTTATTACACTTGAATCTCTGAGTTTTAATGAAATTACGGATAATTAGTTATACTTTCCCCCCTCCCCAAAAACTTATAATTCTTTTATATATTTTAAACTATGATGTTTAAAAACATTCGAATTGCATTTGTAATGCCTTTTTGCCTACATTATTACCAACAATTAAACTGTGTTTAATTTCAAAGAAAAATATAGCATAGTAAATGTATAAAAGTTGATATAAAATGTTATAGAGATTTATTTAAAAAAATAGTCAAATTAATAAACTTGTATAATCATTTTATGTTTTTAAATCACTGGTTCTGCGAATAAATGATAATTGATTAAACATTATCTATATACTTTAGTTAAATGTTAACAAACTTCCTAATTTAAATGGATGACAAAGTCTTATATTTAACCAAGCGGGAAATGATTTTTAAATTTTAAACTCGCTTTCCTTATATCTCTAAGCGTGTCAGATATAATTTACAAAATTCAAAGTAATTTCAAACCCACACACCATCATTTTCGTTTCCCTCACCACTATTTTCATCGCTGCAGCTACTGTGTTATGCGCCGCCTTACACCACCAATCACCGTCATTGTTTATGTCGTCGCACATGAGTGGTTTTGCCGCCTTAGGTTTTGAAGACGGCGCTTGAATTCCGCCGTGTTGAACATCCGGTGAACAAGGTGATTCCCGTCTGTCATAGTCCCGATTACATTTCCGATGTTTAGTGTTCATCTTGGTGTTACAAAACTTTATCCGTTTTTCATTGATTCTTATTTGTAATTTAGGACAAGTTTTCAACAAGTACATTTGAGACAACTAGCAGGCATAAATGGAAATGTGGATTTATAATTAGAACCAGTGGAACTATTTCTTGGGTTGGCCGATTTTTCAAGAATCAAAATCTTGATATGTGGGTAACTTTATAGGTCGTGAAATGCACACATACTGACTTGACTTCTTTCATTTCATTTATTATAAGCTTTTTGGTTTTCTTTTATTTATTGGATGAAGTTCAACTTAACTCTCAAATGTAGTGTTTGGTGGAAAGCTTGGTGAGGTTCCTAAAGACAATTACTTGGTTTGTGATCCGAAGGAAGCCTATTTTTTCTAGCTTTTATTATGTGAAAAGTGTAGGCTCTCACAAAATTCAAAGGATTGGAGTAGGTTTTGTACCAGGGAACTTGTATTAGGAGGTGCTTGATGGAGAGGGCTTCATTCCAGTGCGCTAATGACATTTGCAGGTGGTGCCCATTCTTTTTAACCAATCAAATATTTTGCTCTTTATTTATTTTTTGTATTTTATTTAATAGGAGACTTTAAACCATTGCATGCAAGTTAAAAGGAGTGACTTTAAAGCCCCCTATGTAACATGACGCTGATGTGGCTAAGGGCTTTATACCACACCCACCAGCCTTAGAGTCTTAGTAATATAGACCCGTAATTGGCTTTTTATCTTATTTATTTGGTCTACAAATAAATAACGAGAACTGAGTATGTTTATTCTAATGGGTTTTTGCATTATGATATCAAGCCTGATAACTTTGTCATGGGTCTTGGTCGGAAAGCAAATTAGGTTATCAAAGGCGCTTGGCGCACAAAAAGTGAGGGTTGAGAAAAAAGGCGCACAATGATATTTACCCATTTATTCTTTTTTGTGTCTCATAGTTCAATCAATTCTAAATTAGTTTTGCGGTTTTTTGGCTCACAATGGCACAAAATTGGACCAACTCTCTGATCAATGGTATAAATTCTTATTCCCTTTGATAGTTGCTACATAGCTTGTATAGTCTGAATTCATCACGTATTGGATCTGCATTGATATTCTATCACAAATATGTTTAGTGCATTTTTTATAAGATTTTTGAAGGTATAAATTTGTTGATGAAAAGTTGGAATCTTTGTGGGAACATCAGGAGTTAATTGAGCATTTATATCTAGCCAATTGCGCATTTATATATTATTGGAAACAGAAACAACATTGACCAAAGTAGAGAGATTGTCGTTGTTGCTTGCTTGTGATATTAATACAATTGGTTTCATTTAGGTGGCCGAGGTAAGATTAGACTGGTTTGTAGTGGATGGAACTTGCTTAACATTAACAATTTTGTTAACAAAGTTTCAGTTTATTTTAAGATGAACAGTGGTTATGAAATACAACATATGTAGCCTTTGTTAAAGGTTGGAGGCAATGCTAGAACCGAAAGGCTCAATTGGTGACAACCTTTATGTGGATGGCATTCATATCAAGCTTCCAAGGTTGCACTTAATCAATATTTGATATTGCAACATGACAGGTCACGCGTGTCGGTGGTAGCTGGTCAAAACCAGTCGTTTTGGTATAGTCAAAACAAGTAGGGTTGAACTGTAATGTAATGGCTATATTGTTGGTTTGTGTAGTAACCAAATGTGTAGTTGTTGAATTAGTGCGAAAGAAGCTATGAGGGTTTCATACAAGCAGATGAATGCGTTTTATGCCCCGATTGCGACCACAAACGTGGTCTCTTCAATTCTTGCAATGTATTGTAATTAAATAGTTTGTTGCTAATTATTTTTATGTAATTTTTGGACTTGTGATGGTGGCCTTTTCGGTGATATGTAGAGTTAGATGGGGACCATGCAAATGTACATCTCAATTCTACACATATCTATTTGTAATTGCCCTCAATAATTCTACAACTCATGAAAAATTGTTAGCAGGCAAGAGATGCAAAGATTTAGCTGAATTCATGGAAGGAGTTTCACTTGTGATGCATATCAAATGACTGAGTCTCAACCCGATGGTAAGTTTTGAGCATTCTTAACTGCAGAAAAATCCTTAACTTTTCTATCTCTAGCTTTGTAGAATATTTTTCTACTTTTAAAATACTACTAAATTTGGAAAACATTTTCAATAGATGATTAGAAAAAGATATACACAAGGTTTAAAAGTACGGAATCGTGCCTTGAGACGTACGCCTCGAGGTGAACCGAGGCGTAAGACTGGGGTGGAATTAAAAAATAAATGTAATAATTATATATCTTATAGAAAATAAAATATTAACTACTTTGATCTTCAGATTCATCAAAATCACACATAAAAACACATGATATGTTTGAAATAGACACAAAAAGTCAAAAACATAAAAAACAAACGTTAAAAATCCTGAGGCGCAACTTTTATTACCACCTCAACCCTATGAGGCGTCGTACAATATAACCCATGAGGCGCCGCTGCAGACTCGTTTTTTAGGCGCACCTCGAGGCTTATGCCTCAACTGCAAATCCAAGTGACGTAAATATATCCTAAGTTGTCAATATAACCTAATGCCAATTAAATCTGTCACAAATAATGTACCCAGATCAACCCATTTACGTTGGTAAAAAGTGGCAAAGTGCTAAATAAATATTATTTCTAAGTTCTAACTTTAAACCACAAAATCTGAAACTTTTGGCATTCTTGTTGAAGCTTAATCACACCTTAACGGGAAAGAATAAGCTTAATCCTATTTTATTTACACATTAATGTTACTATTTTTATTTAAATTAGACGGTTCTCTTTTGTTTTCCTTAGTTTCGCTCCAATGCTATAGCTAACCAAACAATATTAGATAAGGTTTGAGTTGTGTACGCGTCACGCGTGGGTTCCCTACAAGACATGTGTAACATTTTTGACATATCTTCACTACAATAATACAACATATATTAGATGAATAAGAAAACAACAAAAAATGAATGCCGCAATACAAAGTGTCACCCCGCCGCATCGCACGGGCATCCTACTAGTAAATTAAAAAGTAAAATGTTATAATAAGTAAATAGATACATAAAACTAACTAAAATCGTTGTATCTGATAATTTGAGTTTATCACAAAAATGGGATTCAACTCCTTATAATACACGTGTTTTTAATTCCTAATAATAAATGAAAAAAACAAAGTAAAATATTATAATAAGTTAATGGTACATCAAAATATAAAATTTTAATGTGTTAACATATGTCATTATATTTTATTAGGCCTCTATAATAAATAATTGTATTCATCATGTGCAATACAAGAGATATTTTTAAAGATATAATATTTTTATTACTTAGTATATAAAATTGTATTTATACAACCCGTGTAATACACGGAGTTCTAAGCTAGTATATACAACCCGTGTAATACATAGGGTTCTAAACTAGTACGTAGACGTTGACTTGAGGAGGTTCATATAACCCATATGGTGAATTAGATCACAACCCATAAGCAAAGAATAGCCCATAAAGAAATAAAAGTACATAGACGTTGACTTGAGGAGGTTCATATAACCCATATGGTGAATTGGATCACAACCCATAAGCAAAGAATAGCCCATAGAGAAAAAAATACAACCCATATGATGAATTGGGCCTTTCAAGAGTATACCTAGTTTTTAACCTATATTTCCTTCTCGATCTCTTCTTCTTCATCAAGATGCTACTCTTCATCTACATCACTAAATCAGAGAATCATGGTTACTAGGTATCTTTAATTATTAAATTAATAGATAAATTAGGTTGCAGATGATCCTCTCTTTGAACCTATCCTCTTTTACCGTGTGACCAAGACCACAAGGAACGGCTAAAATGCCCCTTTCACGAGAGAGGGTGGGGGGGGGGGGGGGGGGGGGGGGGGCGACATGTGGTTGGGTATGAAATGCCATTTCACAAGACCACTACGCATGGTCTTAATATAAAGAAAACATAAGCGTAAAGCAAAATTAAGTCAAAGGTCATTCCACATGTTTTCTTAATATGGCAGAAGATGCTGGTATGAAGACCGAGTAGAGAGATATTTAAATTTATTATAACTTATTTCTTTATAGACAAACAACTTCAAACCACACATGTGTTTTGTTTATTTAACTAGTGTTTAACCTGTGCTTCACGGCAGTGTTGTAGTTCTCGTTTAATGTTAATACAATAGGAGTGGTGGTCCATTGGCAAAGGCAATGCTTTTAAACACCTTGGGAGGGGGAGGTATTGGGTTCAAATCCCACAGACAACATGAGTAAAGAAATTTGGCGTTCAAAAAAAAGAATAGAAGTAAAGTATTTGTAGTTGCTAGATTTCAAAGAATAAAAAACTTGTAGAGAAGAACTTTAAATATGTATTATATTTTAATTTTATTATATATTTGTAATGATATTTGAAGTACTTTAATTGATTATATAAAATTTAGTTTGATTATCTTCCTTTTTTATATGACCCAGTCTGATCCAACTCGAACCGGACCAAAAAACGTTACTATAATAAAAAGTAAAATATTTGTAATTGATAGATTTTGAAAAAAAAAAAAAAAAACTTGTAGAGAACAACTTTAAATATGTATTATATTTTCAATTTTCTTATGCATTTATAATGACATTTGACGTAGTTTTGTTGATTATATAAAATTTAGTTCGATTATCTTTTTTAAATGACCCGTCTGATCCGACTCGAACCGAACCAAAAAAAAGTTATTTTATAGCGATAGATAAACAACCCTTATAAATTCCTCCCCCACTCTCCTTTTTCATGTAAAATTTTTTTAGGTCTGTCACCGTATATGATTCTCCTCCATAAACACTATACTGCCCATACATTTGTTTGTGCATGAGTATAATTTGGTTTCTTAGTTAATTAACTAACTCAAAATATATTAAAAAATAATTAAAATATTTGTGGGTCAACTCACCCTATCAATACCATTGTTTTAACCCGAACATATTTTGACCACTCAACTACTTGTATTTATTTATACATGTACAAAAGAAATAAAACTGCTAGCTAAACGTAGGGGTTGTAATTGTATACTCACATGACATGAACCCAAAACGAAAATAATCAAGTTTTAGGTTGGACAGTCTGCTATGTTTATAAACCCAAAACTTGTCTAACCCGTTTAACAAACTTGTTGTGTTTGATTTGTACAAAAAATTAAACAAAGAGTCATCAACCCACTCAAAATATAAAAGAAATCTAATTAAAATAAGTTTAACCTCCAATCTGTTTATGACCCGTTTTAAGTTGCCAACATATTTGACATGGTTTGATAAACGTGAACAACTTGTGATTGGTTTACATGATTTTAAATATGTCCAAATTAGGATTGATTTTTATAATCGCTTTAAGTTTATTGACTTCAACTCGTCAATCTAATAACCCGAGTAACATGAAGTATCCGCAAACCAATTGGTTTGGGGGAGGTGGGAATGTTTACCCACTTATGTAGGGTTCCTGCCCGGGAGGTCTCAGGATTGAATCTTGCGGGGGACGAACTGTGGCACCGGTTCAAACTGCCAATAATATGCCAACCGCAGGATTCCTATTCGTGACATGGGTGATCAAAGGCCAAAGGCCTAACCGAGTGATGTAGCCGTCAAAAAAATGTAGAGATATCATGACAGCACACTTCGGTATCATTTCCTTTTATGTACAAACTAGTAATGAGACCCGCGCGCGTTGCAGCGCGAGTACTTCGCAAATATCGAACGGATTAGTCTAAACGTTATGTGATGTGTAACCATATGAAAACGCACGTTTTGACATATCCGATTGAACTCAATGTATCCTATAGTTGCATTGCGATTGGATCAAAACGTAACATAAATAGAATTTATATCGTACAATCATAACGTATTATACGCGACCCGACTAACTCGAATTATATTGTCATAGCAAAAACTCTCGAGGGGGTCAAAGTGGCATTTACAAAGTTCATAAAAGCTAAGTGGTTCAAAATTGCATTTCGTAAACTTAAGGGCTAAGAAATGGTAAAGATAAAATTTGATAAAGTTTTGGGGTAAGAAGTAAACTATAACAAAGTTATGGCTGAAAAGGAAACTACCATAAAGTTGGGGTGTCAAAAGCAAAGTATTTATAAAATGGAGTAGTAGTTTAGGGATTAAATTTGTCATTTTATGAAACTTTGAAGGTACCAAAGTCAAGGTGCTAAAATTGCAATATCATGAAAGTATAGAGGGAGGGGGAAATTATAACACCCCGAAAAATATAAAACTTTATAGTAAAAATATAAAGTATAAATAAACAAGAATTTACTAACTAGAATTTTTTAACCTAGTTAGTTAAAAGACTAGAAGTAGCTTATGATGGGGTTAAAAAGCTACTAAACAATATGTTGAATAAAGTTGAGGGGCTTAAGTTGTAAGAATTGAAACTTGAGATAATTAAAACTAAATAAAACAAACCAAACACCCCATAATGGGGATGTCTGGTCGACCAGAAGAACCAGGGGCGACACCCCCACCTTCCATGTCTCAAAAATCTACTTGAAATCTCAAATTGGAGGTGCAAATCTGGTCCAAACGAAAATCCGAGCATAGAATCGTGATCCTCATCACAAGAGGATTACAAGGTATGTAAAATTTAAGGAAAACTCTCAACTTGAAATTTTCATAAATTGGGAAAAATCTGAAATTAGGGTTGCATGTGTATGTTATGATGATTGAGGAACAACTATAGTGTCTAAGGACAAACCCTAGATCAATATAAGTTGAAATCATAAGAAATTTTGGGTGAATCCATAAACACCATGGTAGGTGATTAGTGGGTCATGTGTATTTGGATGAACACTAGAAAGTAGATTGTTAATCTAGTGTAATTTGGCAATTTTGAAGTGATTTCAGCAATTAGAAGCTAACAATCATGTAAATTGGTTGATTTATATGAAAATAGGGTTAAATGATAAACTAAAGATGTGATGTTTAATCATGTAAAAATCTGCTTATGAAGTGTTTGTTGAAATGCCTCTATGAAGGCTTAAAAACTGAAATTTCGAGTTTAAACGCATAATCATGATGTTCGGTGTATTATGCGAATTATGATTTGAAGAGAGTTCTAAACATATGATGAATGAACTCTATAGGAACGGGCGCAGGAGCGTCAAGTGGACAAGCGGGTGGCGAACCACGTCAAAAAGGGCTATTTTGAAGGTATGTAACTTGACCCGTTACATCAAGTAAATTTGATGATTTTCACATTAGTAGCCGTATTATAGAATAAGAGTTGTTTTGAGTTGAAGCAATAATGTTGCAATAGTGAATAAAAGGTCAAATTTGATTAGAACTCGTTGGTGGTTGTAACAAAGGAAGATTCCTTAGACTAGCCAAACGGGTCGAATAATCAAGTATAGCATGGTTAATGCTTCGAAAAATGATTAAATGATCTTTGGTATGGGTCAATATATAACATGTTAAAACTACGAGATTTTAATGGATTGATTTGTTAGAAAAGCGAAAATCCGAGAGTTTGGGTTTGAGTGAAATGAACAAAACAAACAAAATCATGGATTTCCAGAAGCCACCGTAAGTTACGGTAGTACCGTAACTTACGGTGGAGTCCATATGTTTACGGTAGGAGTAGCCTGTTTTACGGCGGTCCAAAACCTTCCTGAACCAACCGTAACTTACGGTGACACCGTAAGTTACGGTGGAACCAGAATTGTTTAGAAT
This sequence comes from Helianthus tuberosus, assembly GCA_030545235.1. Taxonomy (NCBI): domain Eukaryota; kingdom Viridiplantae; phylum Streptophyta; class Magnoliopsida; order Asterales; family Asteraceae; genus Helianthus; species Helianthus tuberosus. The sequence continues at coordinate 53,132,070 of CM060377.1, read as the reverse complement.
TTTATTATTTTAATTTGATGTTGATTCTTGACTTATGTATTTTATAACAATCTTCAAAACTAACGTTTTAAAGGTTTTGACCATAGGTAACAAAGCGGATCTTACTGATGGCGGTCAAGCGATTGATGAAGAACCGAACACAAATTTTGAAGCTTCCGCAATGTTTTAATCATACTTAGATTTTGTTCATGGGTTGTAAACAATTTCTTAAACAAATTTTGAATGTTCCAACTTAGTCATTAGTTGACTAAGGGTTATGCTACTTATGAAACCTATGTTATTTTAATATCTTTTGGTATAAAATTAGTGATTAATTCTAGTAAAATTTAAGGGTGTAACAAGTTGGTAATCAGAGCCTAAGGTTGTTAACAAAGTGTTCGGTTCAAGCTTGATCGATTGTCCGGTAAGAACTAACTTATTTTGTTAATAAATTAAGTACTACGTAAAGAATGAGAAATGAACAAATATGCATGAAAAGAGTGTGTAAGCTCACTCAAAAACAAGAAATGCATGAAACAAGAATGATTAAATCAAGTTATGAACTTGATTGAATTGAAACAAGAATGATTAAATCAAGTTATGAACTTGATTGAATTAAAACAAGAATGATTAAATCAAGTTATGAACTTGATTGAATTGAAACAAGAATGATTAAATCAAGTTATGAACTTGATTGAATCAAAACAAGAACGATTAAATCAAGTTATGAACTTGATTAAATCAAAACAAGTAAAGCATGTGTTATAAATGGAATGTTTAACAACCTATGTAAACATTTCAGAAATAGAGATGGCTGATGGAGGTAATGATAATGCGGTGCCAAGAGTCACCGAACAAATGAGAGAAGTGATTGCCGAAGAGGTTGGAAAGGCGATCGAAAACAGTTTGTCGGGCTTTATTGATAAAATTCAAAACACAGTTTTATCAATAGTAGAAGATAGAATCAAGAAATTGGAAGATGATTCAAATGTAGCAAAGGAAAAGCACGGAGGACGAAAGCCTTGTTCATACAAGGAATTCATGGCCTGTAAACCACCAATATATAATGGGGAGGTTGACCCAATAGTGTGCCAACGATGGCTAAGTGATATCGAAGGGGTATTCAAGAGGACCCATTGTGATGAAGATGACTACGTAGCCTATGGTACGGGTCAACTAAGGAGTCAAGCGAAAGATTGGTGGGATAACAAAAAGAGAGAGATCGGTATTGAAGCTGCTAAGGTCATGACTTGGGAAGAATTCAAGACGCCATTTCTTAAGCATCATAGCCCCAAGGCGGTTATGAATAAAATCAAGGAGGAGTTCATGCAACTTAGGCACAAGAGTGAGACCATAGACAAGATTACGACAACGTTTATGGATAAGATGAAGTTTTGCGTTGATCTAGTGACGAATGAAGAACAAAAGATATACTACTACCATAACATGTTAAGTGCTGAATATAGGGAATTTATCACCCCTTCCAAATACGAGACCCTTACCGAGATCATAAATGCTGCTCGGGAAAGGGAGATCGAACTGAAAAAGAGCATTGAAAGGGGTGAACAGAAAACACAAGATGTAAACCCAAGCCCTACAAAGAAGGCACGAACAAATGAAACCGCAAAGAAATTTGATACGAAAGGAGGGTCGCCAAGTTGCAGAATCTGTGGAAAGGGTCATAAAGGCGAATGTCGTTACAAGGATAAGCCTTGTCCCATATGCAAAAAAAAACGGGACATATGGCTATATCATGCCCGGAGAAAGTGACGGTTTGTTATAATTGTTATCGAACGGGTCACAAGAAGTCGGAATGCCCGGAACTGGTTGGAAAGAAGGATGGGCAGGAACCGAAAGGTGAAGCCCCGAAAGCAAAGGCAAGATCTTTTCAACTAACCGCCGCAGAAGCAAAGGTTGAACCTGACGTGGTCTCAGGTATATTTGCTGTAAATTCAATTCATGCACGCGTGTTATTTGATACGGGTGCGAATAAATCCTTTGTTTCATATAGATTTATTCGACATCCTTCATTTGTTCTAACAAAATTACCTGTGCCCTTAGAAGTAGAGATAGGTAATAACAAGAGCTTTATTGTTTGTGATGTATGTAAAAATTGTAAACTGAGCATTGACGACGAAGAATATTTGATAAACCTAATCCCGATGTCTATGGGAGAATTTCAAGTAGTCGTTGGGATGGATTGGCTATCTCAACATCATGCAAAGGTCGTGTGTTTTCGTAAAGAGATAAAACTAACATCTCCGAGCGGAAAACACGTCACTATTTATGGCGAAAAAGGTGGCAACCCCATAGTATGCTCAATGTTGAAAGCTCACAAACTTATGAAGCGAGGATGCAAGGCATACATGATATACGCTAATGAGCCTGAAAAAGAATCACGAAAGATTGGAGATGTACCGGTAGTACGAGATTATGAAGATGTGTTTCCGGAGGATTTACCGGGGATACCGCCTGAACGGGAAGTAGAGTTCGGGATCGAATTGATTCCGGGCGCGAAACCCGTAGCAAAAGCCCCGTATCGACTAGCACCGTCGGAATTACAAGAGTTGATGTCCCAAATCCAAGACCTGCTTGACAAGGGATTCATAAGGCCGAGTGTGTCTCCTTGGGGCGCACCGGTGTTGTTCGTGAGAAAGAAAGACGGGAGCATGCGCATGTGTATCGATTACCGGGAGTTAAATAAACTCACGGTAAAGAACCGATACCCGCTCCCGAGGATAGATGATTTATTCGACCAACTACAAAGTGCGAACTGGTTTTCAAACATTGACCTTTGATCGGGGTATCACCAACTAAAGGTCAAAGAAGAAGATGTGCCGAAGACGGCTTTCCGCACGAGATACGGACATTACGAATTCCTCGTGATGTCATTTGGACTAACAAACGCACCCGCGGCTTTCATGGACCTCATGAACCGGGTTTGCAAGCCAATGTTGGATAGGTCGGTCATTGTGTTTATCGATGATATCTTGGTGTATTCGAAAAGTGAAGCTGAACACGCATACCACTTACAAGAAGTGTTAGAGACACTTAGACGAGAGAGGTTATATGCAAAATTCTCTAAATGTGCCTTTTGGTTACGAGAGGCACAATTTCTTGGCCATGTCATAAGTGCCGACGGAGTTTTGGTGGATCCGTCAAAGATTGAGGCTGTGACAAAATGGAATCCTCCGAAGAACCCTTCGGAGATTAGAAGCTTTTTGGGGCTTGCGGGATACTATAGGAGATTCATTCAAGATTTCTCCAAAATTGCGTCACCGTTAACAAAGCTAACCCAAAAGAAAGAAAAGTTTATTTGGGGTGTCAATCAAGAAAAAGCGTTTCAAACGCTAAAAGAAAAGTTAACTCAAGCTCCGGTACTGACATTGCCAGACGGAGTCGAAGACATGGTGGTTTATTCTGATGCTTCATTATCAGGGCTCGGTTGTGTGTTGATGCAACGGGGCAAGGTAATAGCCTATGCCTCGAGACAATTGAAGATACACGAGAAGAAATATCCCACGCACGATCTCGAGTTGGCTGCGGTGGTATTTGCATTAAAAATATGGAGGCACTACTTGTATGGGGTAAAGTGCACCATATTCACCGACCACAAGAGCTTGAAATACTTCTTCGATCAGAAGGAGTTAAATATGCGACAAAGGCGATGGCTAGAAACGGTGAAAGATTTCGATTGTGAAATACATTACCACCCCGGAAAGGCAAATGTGGTAGCGGATGCTCTGAGTAGAAAAGCGGACTACGTCCCGATACGAGTAAGGTCGATGCAACTCGTGGTGACCTCGGGTATACTTGAACGTATTCGAGAGGCGCAGTTAGAAGCAGTAAAAGAAGAGAATTGGAAGAAAGAAAGAATAATTGGTCAATTGAAAGATTTGTCGGATGGAAATCACGGGTTGAAGACTCGATCCGGAAGGATATGGGTCCCACATACCTGTGGAGTGAAGGCGCTTCTACTTAATGAAGCTCATAAATCCCGTTATTCAATTCATCCGGGTGCGACCAAGATGTACTATGATTTGAAACAAAATTATTGGTGGCCCGGAATGAAGAGGGATGTGGCGAAGTATGTGGAAAAATGCTTGACATGTTTACAAGTCAAGGCGGAGCACCAGAAACCATATGGCAAACTCCAACCGTTAGAAATTCTGGTTTGGAAATGGGAACATATTACAATGGACCTATTAACCAAGTTGCCTAAGACGAGTCGTGGTTTTGATGCCATTTGGGTAGTGGTGGATAGATTGACGAAAAGTGCTCACTTCATTCCGATTCGTGAGACTTATACGTCAGAAAAGATGTCAGAAGTTTACACTAACGAAATAATAGCACGTCATGGGGTGCCGGTATCCATCGTGTCCGATAGGGATACCCGGTTTACTTCAAATTTCTGGCGAGATTTCCAAGAACAAATGGGAACCAAATTGTTTATTAGCACTGCGTACCATCCTCAAACGGATGGACATAGTGAAAGAACGATACAAACATTGGGGGATATGCTACGGGCATGTATAATCGACTTTGGAGGAAGTTGGGACGTTCACCTACCGTTAGTCGAGTTTTCGTATAATAACAGCTACCAATCTAGTATTAAAATGGCACCGTACGAAATGCTTTATGGTAGGAAGTGTCGAACCCCGGTATGTTGGGGTGAAGTGGGTCCATGTGAACTCGCTCATCAAGATATAATACGAGCCACGAATGAAAAGATCGATATAGTTCGGGCACACTTGAAAGCAGCTCAAGACAGGCAAAAGGCGTATGCTGATAAAAGGAATAGGCCAATCGAATTTCAGGTTGGTGACATGGTCATGCTAAAAGTTTCCCCATGGAAGGGCGTTATTAGATTCAGAAAAAGGGGGAAGCTAAGCCCGAGGTTTATTGGGCCATTTAAAATTATCGGAAGAGTTGGCAAGGTAGCTTACCACCTTGAGCTACCGGAGGAACTAAGTGGGATCCATGGCACGTTCCACGTGTCACAATTAAGAAAGTGCCTAGCAGACGAAACGACCTATATCCATTACGATGACATCGAAGTGGATAATAGTCTGAATTATGCGGTAAGACCGGTGGAGATTTTAGACCGGAAGGTCAAATTTTTACGAAATAAACAAATTGACCAAGTCAAAGTCAAATGGGAGCATAGGAAAGGTTCGGACACTACGTGGGAGTCCGAAGAGGAGATGCGACGTCTTCACCCTACATTATTTGGTACGTACTTCGGTTTCGGGGACGAAACCCTTTTAAGGGGGGTGGACTTGTAACACCCCGAAAAATATAAAACTTTATAGTAAAAATATAAAGTATAAATAAACAAGAATTTACTAACTAGAATTTTTTAACCTAGTTAGTTAAAAGACTAGAAGTAGCTTATGATGGGGTTAAAAAGCTACTAAACAATATGTTGAATAAAGTTGAGGGGCTTAAGTTGTAAGAATTGAAACTTGAGATAATTAAAACTAAATAAAACAAACCAAACACCCCATAATGGGGATGTCTGGTCGACCAGAAGAACCAGGGGCGACACCCCCACCTTCCATGTCTCAAAAATCTACTTGAAATCTCAAATTGGAGGTGCAAATCTGGTCCAAACGAAAATCCGAGCATAGAATCGTGATCCTCATCACAAGAGGATTACAAGGTATGTAAAATTTAAGGAAAACTCTCAACTTGAAATTTTCATAAATTGGGAAAAATCTGAAATTAGGGTTGCATGTGTATGTTATGATGATTGAGGAACAACTATAGTGTCTAAGGACAAACCCTAGATCAATATAAGTTGAAATCATAAGAAATTTTGGGTGAATCCATAAACACCATGGTAGGTGATTAGTGGGTCATGTGTATTTGGATGAACACTAGAAAGTAGATTGTTAATCTAGTGTAATTTGGCAATTTTGAAGTGATTTCAGCAATTAGAAGCTAACAATCATGTAAATTGGTTGATTTATATGAAAATAGGGTTAAATGATAAACTAAAGATGTGATGTTTAATCATGTAAAAATCTGCTTATGAAGTGTTTGTTGAAATGCCTCTATGAAGGCTTAAAAACTGAAATTTCGAGTTTAAACGCATAATCATGATGTTCGGTGTATTATGCGAATTATGATTTGAAGAGAGTTCTAAACATATGATGAATGAACTCTATAGGAACGGGCGCAGGAGCGTCAAGTGGACAAGCGGGTGGCGAACCACGTCAAAAAGGGCTATTTTGAAGGTATGTAACTTGACCCGTTACATCAAGTAAATTTGATGATTTTCACATTAGTAGCCGTATTATAGAATAAGAGTTGTTTTGAGTTGAAGCAATAATGTTGCAATAGTGAATAAAAGGTCAAATTTGATTAGAACTCGTTGGTGGTTGTAACAAAGGAAGATTCCTTAGACTAGCCAAACGGGTCGAATAATCAAGTATAGCATGGTTAATGCTTCGAAAAATGATTAAATGATCTTTGGTATGGGTCAATATATAACATGTTAAAACTGCGAGATTTTAATGGATTGATTTGTTAGAAAAGCGAAAATCCGAGAGTTTGGGTTTGAGTGAAATGAACAAAACAAACAAAATCATGGATTTCCAGAAGCCACCGTAAGTTACGGTAGTACCGTAACTTACGGTGGAGTCCATATGTTTACGGTAGGAGTAGCCTATTTTACGGCGGTCCAAAACCTTCCTGAACCAACCGTAACTTACGGTGACACCGTAAGTTACGGTGGAACCAGAATTGTTTAGAATTTTATTATTTTAATTTGATGTTGATTCTTGACTTATGTATTTTATAACAATCTTCAAAACTAACGTTTTAAAGGTTTTGACCATAGGTAACAAAGCGGATCTTACTGATGGCGGTCAAGCGATTGATGAAGAACCGAACACAAATTTTGAACCTTCCGCAATGTTTTAATCATACTTAGATTTTGTTCATGGGTTGTAAACAATTTCTTAAACAAATTTTGAATGTTCCAACTTAGTCATTAGTTGACTAAGGGTTATGCTACTTATGAAACCTATGTTATTTTAATATCTTTTGGTATAAAATTAGTGATTAATTCTAGTAAAATTTAAGGGTGTTACAGAAATAAAACCGATGAGGTTTCCACTGACTTTGTGTTTTAAAAGTATATAGTATAGATGTGCATTTATATTTATGGTAGAGTCCAAATATTTAAAAATGGGGAAAGTGAATACGGTGCTGTTAGACGTATAACCTTACACGTCAAACCCATCAAAACTACGTAGTTTTGATTAAAATCCTTTAAAAGATAAAATAAACCTTTTTTTTTCTCATCAATAACCTAAATAGCTGAAACAAAAAAGAACGACTACTGCAAATCCCCAAATCCAAATCGCCTGCAATTAATCGATCAGCCTTCTCTATTTACGAATCCATCAAAACTACGTTCCACTCTCAATTAATCGATCAGACTTCTCTATTTACGAATCTGAAGACACCATTCGATCAGGCTTCTCTAATTTTGGTGTGTTCCACTCTCAATTAATCTCCATGTTTTTTATTTAAAAGTTATTTAGAATGGATTTAGTACTGGTGATGATTTGCTAATAGATTATGTATTCAGTTAATAAATCTCCATGTTTTGACTAAAATTACCTTAAATATCATGATCCGACATGTTTGTATTTTTGTTGATGCAGAACATTCAGAAGCTAAGCCAATGGATTCAAGAGTTCAACCAGAGGAGGAAGCTTTAGAATTGAATTTGATTGACGATATTGATGCAAATGGGTATTTAGTCATACATAGCGATTCCGATGTTTAAGTAGAGAATATAATAGATTTTGAGTTTGAGAAAGAAGTAGATGATGATGTGATTGGCTAAAGTCCCAGTAAAAAGAGTATTTCAGAGGCTTCAAATGTAGTTAACAGGCTTGCCGATGTGATACTAATTTTGCAAGTGCCACAAACAAGAGAGTTAACAGAATAATGTTGGTGAGCTTACTAACCATTCACATACAAGCATTATGTGAAAGGCTAATTAGCCAGCATAATAATAATAATTATAGAACAAACAAACAAATTATAGGGTTTTTTGGTATGAGGAAACCAGGTGACAGGCATATGGATAAACAGACCAACGGATGCTAGGGTTTTGGTATGAGGAAACCTGGTGGCTAGGGTTTTGGAGTTCTGAGACAAATGGAGAATGGAGGATCACCGTTGCTTTATAGGCCCACCTTCATTTTCCTTAAACCAAACAAATCAACAATTAAGCAGGTCCCAAACTCCAGTCAACATTTTCCTTAAATCAACAATTGTTGTGATTATTAACCACCAAGCACTAGCAATTCAATGAAATTGCGTATATATAAAGAAACTAAAGTGATACCTGTTTGGTCATCTCGACGACAATGGCTTTGTGAACGGCGTCGTTGACCTTGATGTCGACGTAATCTCCTCCGTGATAGGTTCGGAGGTAGGTGGAGAGATGGATGGTCCCTTTCCTCCTGAATCCTCGAGCGAACAGATTAGGGATTTGGATTTGGGGATGAACCAGAAGAACGTTCCTTTTGTTTTAGTTATTCAGGGATTTGATAAAAGAAAAAGGTTTATTTTATCTTTTAAATGATTTTAATCAAAACTACGTAGTTTTGATGGGTTTGACGTGTAAGGTTATACGTCTAACAGCACCGTATTCACTTTCCCCTTTAAAAATACCTACATATTTATCCAAACAAATACTTTTTATGTAATGCATGGGCCTCAATCTTCATCCGTGGATGTCCTTATGGACTGACAACCCCATCAAAAACATTAAAGGACAATGGATTGCGTGATGTAAAAGTTATTGGGTATCATTGGTTGAGTCACGTTTATCCCTCCACCATGCATTTTAGATTTTTGTGATTTAGTATGATAAACTATAACATATCTATAATACTATATAATATATATAAAGGAAAAGTGATGTACTCAAATGTAATTTTACATCACGTACAACTTTAAAAACAATATGTACAAATAAGAACAACACATTTGAGAGGGATATAATAGTAAATAACATTAATTTTTAAGACACTAGAGGGATATAATGGTAAATTAATCATGCTCCTATAGTTAAAATCTAGATTTCTTTTCCATCTTTACCCTTTTGACCCTTTCTCTACCCACTGTTGATTACTGCTCTTTATTTCGTTAATACTAGCCTTTATTTCTTTAAGTAATTGTCTTTTAATACAGGCCCTTATCAACTATTGGAATCCAACTTATTTCAACATCATCAATACGAAAACCTCCATCCACTCTAATATCTTGAAAGTGCTGCTATAATTCCTCCGCCTCTCGCCGTCGTGACCGTGATTTATTCTCCGGTATGTTCGCCCACCACATATATTCATTCTCACAAGCCATCAATCTTTCAGATCAATATCGACGCCATCAACACAGTTGCTTCCGTCATCGCATAGGCATAGAACATAGCACCCAAATCTTCTCCAGGTGAAGTTTTGTGTTGTTTGTTGATTTAATTTTGATGTGAATTTGATTTGATAAAAGTGTTTGGATCCGAAATTTGTTGTGGTATAACTGGTGGATGAATCTATATTTATCATTTTTGTTGTGATTTAAATTATTGAATAGTTGAACATGTGCGATTGTGTGTTTGTTGATTAGTGATGAACGATAACGATTTGTGTTGGTTTGGAAGTTTCTTTATGATTTTAAACCTAATTTTTGTGGTTCTTTTTCATATGGTCCAGTTTCTAGATGTTGCGCCCATAATTGAGTCTTCAAATCGGCATTATCAGGTTCGCTTCTTTGTCCTCGACTATGCATTATTCAATATTGTTTGAAACGATCGTTTTAGAGTTTTATGAGCTTTATTCATAACTGCGAAACAAGGATTTGAAAGCGGTTGATTGTTATATCAAGCTGACGTACTAATTTGTATGTATTGAAAGATTAGATGCCTTGATTCCGGAGGAATATCATGTATAAATTGCATCAGAGCCCAACCCTTAAAACAGGTACTATGTCCTTTACCACGAAAAATATCTTGCATTCAGCTTTACGCTGATTTATATAATTTGTGTTCATTGGATATTAAACACGATCATGTCCTTTCTACATCGCATTTAAAGGTGGCAGGATGGGCGGGTCGCTGACGGGTCAAAACATATTCGGGTTGAAAAGGCCCGTTTGACCTACAAGGCTAAAACCATTTTTTTTTTGTAAATTCTAAATCTTTTTTGTAAATCACTAATGACTAATGCACTGTTTATGATTGCGTAAACAGTATGCTTACATCAGTAATTGAAATTGCTTTCTTTCGTTGACTTGTAGAATGAGTTTAGAGTTGAAAGTAGGGTTGGTACATGTGTTTTCAAGTAGAAGCGATATTTAGAAGGCATTGGGTCACAATAATTGTTAACTTTTGAGAAGCTTGATGTACATGTTTTAACTTCTATGTTTTCAGTAGGATGAGCTTTAGTATCATGCTATCATTTGTCGTTTTCTTATGATAGAACTTACTTTTCATTTACTTTTAGAATTTGCATACACGATCTACTTTTGACGCGTGTGGTGTTTTTCATTTTGATTGCAAGTTTTCTGGAAAGTCTTGGTTTATATAAAGTAGATTAATACTATACAATAACTTATGTTATGTATGAATATCATTTATAATAAAGATTGTCACCGTATTTTCAGCAACCGTGGGTTACATGTCTTTCAGGAACTTTTGGGTAGGATTATCAAGATTGGATATGCAAAGAAGTTCAAGAAACCTACACCTCGATCACCACACTCGAGTGAGACATGCTATAAGTTGTTTGTGTCAAGTTGGGTTGACCCGCATTTATATGTGTGCGGGTTAGGGTTGAAATCTATGACGTGTATTGTTGCTTCTTCAGTAGGCGTGGCGGATGGTGAACGACAAGTCCAACTAGAATACACGTGGAGCAACTCGGGTCTGGTGAATAGAAAGAACGACAGAACGAGACCCGATTTGGGTCGAAACTTGCTGAGGCGCGTGATATAAGGTTCAGCGATCAAAGGTTCAATGTCTCATTCTATGATATAGGCTTGTGCTCTGGTCATTTTTTATATACTAACGTATAAATATATAAGTTGCCTTTCTAAAAAAACATATAAATACATAATGTATAGTTTAGTTTATTATGGATAAGCCATGCCAAAATCTTTGTCTTCCTTTTTATTGGTTTTTATATGGTGTTTATGTACTTCTTAAACCAAATTGATTAGTTTATATTGCTACAAAAATGAATATATGTTTCATAGTCTTTCTTTAGATACTTAACCATATCTTTATATTAACTAGATTCGTTTGACCCGTTTACATTTATTGTTGATTGTTGGTCATGGCGGTCTAATAGAGCGCTCTGAGGCAAATGGCTCGGTCACATAACGGGTCAAAAAAGACAAGTTTATATATGCGAAAAGTTAAAAGTTGTTAATCATAGTAGTTATCAATTTTTTTCACATTTACTCCTTCAACTCTAAAATCAGATCCTTAAAAGTGAAAAGATTAACCATCTGTTTTATTAACAGCTTAATAATAAAGGTGTTCGTTTCGTTTTTTTTTTTGGCAAAACTGGATCAGGTTGTAAACCGAATGGGTTTGGTAAACTTTGGTAAAAACCGGTTTGACTTTTGAGTAGAAACCAGTTCCGGTGGTTATGGAGGACAATATTCGAACCTTATACATATCGGTTTAGGTTAGGTTAAAACAGATTTTCAAATCGGTTCGGGTCCAAACCGGTTTCAGTAACGAGAATAGGAACCGAGGCGGTTTAGGTCGGGTTGGAATCGGTTTGGGTCAAGCCGGTTTTAGCTGGGGTATCGGGTCAGGTTAGGAAACCGGTTTGGGTAACTTTGTTCGAAACCGTTTCGGGTCATAAACCGGTTATGATGGAAAATAGTCTAACCTTATACAAACCGGCATCAGTAACGAGAGTAAGAACCGATATACAAACTGGCGGTTTGGGTCGGGTAGGAATCAATTTGGGTCAAACCGATTTTAGATGTGGTATCGGGTCGGGGTAGGAACCGGTTTAAATCCAAACTGGCTTTTCTGTACATCTCTGTGCTTAATGTTGATGATGTATCCAGGACCAATGTACTACAATGGAATGTACCATCTGTTTTATCAGTACAATCCATCTGGCCCACTCTTTGCTGAACATATGTATTGGGCACATTCGGTATCACATGACTTGATCAACTGGACCCTACTCGACCTCGCCATTACCCTAACCGAACCCTTTGACATCATCAGTTGCTGGTCCGGCTCAGCCACAATCTTCCCTGGAAATAAACCGGTCATGCTATACACCGGAATTGAATCCAAAAACCGCCAAGTCCAAAACCTTATTGAACATCCGTAATGAACTCTAGAGTGAAGAATGTGTTGAAGGTGGGATTGTTTGATTATCAAAAAGACTACTACATGATTGGGGATTACAATTTTGTGAACAGAAACTATGTTCCTCAAAGTGACCTTCAAGGGGTGGCAACCGTCTCATGTTCAAATCCAGTTAGTTTTCCTCAACTCAGTTATCTATATTATAACCTTCAAGGGGTAGCAACCGTCTCATGTTCAAATCCAGCTTCCACTGGTGATGATTTTTTTATATCCTGTATATAGTTTAAATGCTAACCAATTAACCTATCCAAAACATTAAATATTCTAGGTCTTCCACAAGGAACGGGCTTGATAAAACGACATATGGAGCATTTGTCGACATAGATCCTCAACAAGATGAAATTTCACTTAGAACCTTGGTGGGTAATTGGTAAACTTACCTTTTTGTGAAGTTTTTTAAATTTTAAGATCTAATGTAGTTTTGTTTGAGATATGTGCAGATAGATCGCTCGATCGTCGAGAGCTTTGGAGGAGGAGGAGAGACGTGCATCACAGTTAGGATTTACCCAACATTAGCCATTAAAGACGAAGCCCATTTGTTTGCATTTAACAATGGAACAGAAAGCGTGTTGATCACCGAGCTGAGTGCTTGGAGTGTGAAGAAAGCTCAGATTAACACCAAAATCTTTATTGATTAGTCAGTTTTATGTAATATTATACAAGAAATCTACAGTTTAACTTTTGATTTTTTTTATGGGAAAATTAATGAATTGACATAGGTCACTGAAGAATGGAAGCTAAGCACTAACTGGTTGTCAGTGGGCAAATTCAGTGTGGATGGAACTTCCACCAGGTGAATGATGGGTTTCATGAAGCCTACATAAATTAAGTGGGACTGGAGCTGCTACTGCTACACCTAAAGACGACTCAATTGTTGATAGTCGTTTCATGCACGAGAAATTTGCAGTTAGTGATCCATCGGAAGCTCTTGTGAATGTTGCCACTCCACTCCACTCCACTGGAATGGGTTGTGGTTCATAACAGGCATGATAATTGAATCTGATATTAGCCGAGACACCCGCCTAATTGAATCTGAGATCAGTCGGGACACCCGCCGCAACGCGTTGGCTTCCCACTAGTAACTGATAAAAGCTAATAAAGCCGAAAAAGAAATTTTTGATATCATGCATCTAGGTAATTTTCGTTAGTAAAGTATCGATAAATTCTTTTTTCACATCATGTTTTTTGATAGAGTAACAACGACAAACTATTGTCTGGATCCATTTTCACTGACTGATACATAGGTATTAGTTGTGTTTTCTAGTGCGTTGATGTTTTGGAAGGCTTAAAAATAGTCTAATGGATCATTTGAGTAACGTTGCCAATATGACACAATTACAAGTTCCTAACATTTACTTGATGGAAGTAATTGTTATAAGTTAAAGAGACTTTACGATTTCCCTTTAGATGCCTTTAATAGAGAGAATACCAAGAGTTTATAACCAACCATGATTTATGATCATAATTATAGATCATTAGTGATAGTAGTCATGGTTTATAAATAGTTATATAAAGAACTCTTTTAAGAACACCAAAACTACACTTTCTCTCATCATCCCATCAAGACTAAGACATCATAACGGGAATCATGGCTTCATCGTCATCATCTGCGAAGATAATCATTCCCACAAGTAAGTGCCTATAATTTCATGTTCATAATTATGTAAGGCTTGTAAAAACATGATTAGGGTTCTATGTTTTTAACCCATGTTTAAAGATATAATCAACATGTGGTATCAGAGCAATGTTGATTATATCAATCTGATCATGTTAATTGATCTATTGTCTTGTTTTCGTTATATTGATTTTCTGTTTTGCGTTTTACGTTAGATGCAAAACATATCAATCAATATTATGGAATTTGAGTTTTGAATTATTAAAATTGATTTTTTCAAGTCGATGAAACGTTTCCTTTTTTCGGAAACAATCGGACTTCTCAAATTAATTAAATTTTAGGAGGTGTAATGCTCAAATGTTTCATTTAATTTGAATTACACCTCATGAATTAATTAATTATATATTCATGAATTATATTACTGGAAAAGAATTTTTCACATGAATTAAATACTCATAAAATTTAGTTTTGAATCGCATATACTAAAATATAATTGGTAATTAAATCATGTCACCTATGATTCTTTTATACTCGTATATATATGAACAATGTGTGTTGAACCTTAATTGATGGGTTTAGATTGCTATGATGTGTTTTATATGCGGTTAATTGATCAGTCATTATATTTAAAATTTAGTGCCTTGCCTTGTGTCGATGGCTATCAAAACTAAATTGTATATATTTGTTGGTGTGAATCCTATCTCCAATTTCGCATGGCTCATTAATTTATGAAATTAATTAATTGATGTTTTCGTATGATCTACATAAATTATATATATTAAGCTTTCGCATGTGATATTTTGTATAAATTATTTCTGCATAAATTTTCACATAACGTTTATACGAATTCGCATGCCTTATGTTAACTTTTGGAAGCCTTATTTTATTTGGTTTCGTATGACCATAACTTGCGAATGGCCCAACTTTAATTTATGTCATTTTATGTTATTATGTGTATTGTTGGATAATGAACCCAACAACTAATTGTTTAATGACACACATAATAAATTATTACCCTAATTTACATAAATATTTCATTTCTGACCCAAATGTGTTATGTTATATTTATGTGTTTTACCTTATTGTGTATGTATGTTCATCATGATACATGAATTTTGGTTAAAGCCAAAGCGAAGCCAAAATTTAGCTAGAACATTAAGCCGAGGTTTATTATTTTATATCGTTCATAATGCGTGAATTTTGGTCAAATCCAAAGCGAAGCCAAAATTCAGGCAGAACATTAAGTTGGTTTTATTTATTTATGTTCATAATACATGAAATTTGGTCCAAGTGAAGCCAAAGTTCATGTAGAATAATAAGTCAGTCTATTATGTATGTTCATAATGCATAAATTTTGGTCAAAGCCAAAGCGAAGCCAAATTTATTTAGAACATCAAGACAATTTGTTGTTTATGTGCGTTCATAATGTCTGAATTTTGGTCAAAGTCAAAGCGAAGCCAAAATTCAGGTAGAACCTTAAATTAGTCTGTTATTTTGGTGTTATAGTAGACTATATCTTCAATATAATAATTTTGTATGCCTTACTTGATTACCCCATAATGTAAATCACTCCAAGTTTCTTCTTAAGTTTGTATCTCATCTATTTTTATCCACTCTAATTTCAAAACCTAAAATGTTTTGCTTACTAAAGAGTTTTTGCAAAATTGACTCTTGTTGGATTGTTGATTATTTCTTAATATATGATAATCTTACTGCTCTTTTCTGATAAAAGTATTACAGAAGAAAACTAGAGCATGACTAGTGGGATAAGTCAACCATTATATCTCTTATGATAATCAAGAACTCATTTCATTATTGCCATCATGGGAGCTATTCAAGATTCTAAATTTCCCAAGACTAATCTGTTTTCTTTGGAAGAATCAAAATAACTCCTTAAACGCATGCATTACTCTAGTTTCTTACTATAAAGTTAGTGATATATGTGAATACATCATGATGTACAATACCATGAACCATTACTTAAAGGTTTACACATGGAAATCAGTACACATTTCTGATGCAT
This sequence comes from Helianthus tuberosus, assembly GCA_030545235.1. Lineage (NCBI taxonomy): Eukaryota > Viridiplantae > Streptophyta > Magnoliopsida > Asterales > Asteraceae > Helianthus > Helianthus tuberosus. The sequence goes on along the minus strand of CM060377.1, from coordinate 53,116,032 downwards.
TACATATAACTTTTCCACCAATACCATAAGTTGCCTTAAGAATCAACTATACCACTCAAGAGTACCAAAGGAAAATGAGTGTGTTGATTAGCAACATAAGTACAAGAAAATGAATGCATGAAACTGGAAAATTAGATGTTGTTCATCTCACCGCCACTAAACCTAAAAGGAGGATACTTTTAAGATTCAAATATAGTGTACAAGTACTACTTCCAGCTATAAGTTTCTTCAAAGGAAAGTCTCACTTCAAATTTTTTCCATTAACTAGGCATGAGCATGGACTATCCATAATTCAATGAGACAGCTGGCTAAGATAAGTAGTTAGATATTTATGATATTTGAGTCTGCTAATGATAATATTCCAATTAACACATGACGGGTTGAGTCTAGTTCTATACGTTTACTTACCAGAAATCAACAAATAATTAATATGAGAATTAGTGGCAAAATTTTATGTTAAGACTGTAAGAACCATAATAAACTGTTTTATAATTGGGCTTTATGATACCTTATATATTATGTAGATTATTCAGAATTTAGTATCAATATAAAAGCTACATTATGACAGTTGTGAGGTTTGCATGGTTAAAACAAAGTCACTCTTACCTTAAACTCTCATATTATTTGTCATTTCAATCTGGATAAAAACCTTATAAGATAGAACTAGATGATGCTACACTTTTTCACAACCTTTTGTTATCATGAAAATGAAATTTTAACAAAAGAAAAATGAGATCTACAAACTTCATCCATTAAGACCAAATTGCATGCGAGGGATTTGGACCAGGTTAATGAAGGATGAAATATTATCAAATCTCATTTTTAGTGACTTACGAGCATGTGTTAAAAGCCTTAATATTTAAATGGCTAAGGGAATAAATCAAGTTCCATAGAAATTATATTTCATTGGAACTTATCCCAAAATGGAATATTCAGACATAAGTCATTTATCATTTCAAATAATATTTACTTGTATCTAATATATCTCTTATGGATCAATTTATTAAAGAAATTAATTCATATATACTATGATTCCTTCTAAATATGTCCCTCAAAACTTTTATAACATCTGGTGTAACACCTCGTAATTTGGTGTCCAATAAAATAAAGACACGTGTCATGTAAGGCAAACGTGTTATAAACTCGGATCAAGTCAAAAGATTAATGGTAGGATTTAAAAGCGTCGACATGTTAATTAATACCTCTGAGCGACCAAAATATGAATCCCAAGACCCTAATCTGTTTTGTAAACATCTGATATGTTCAAATCCGGTCATTTCTGATAAATAATAAATCCAAGTTTGCAAATGATAGGATTCTAGGTGCATTTACGACAAGATTCATATTTAAAAACCTTCTTAGATATGTCCAAGAAACCTCATGTGCATGGCAACACATGCAAGGACATGCAAAGCCTGCCTATATGGTCCCCTACTGCAAAGAAGACATGAGATTCGGAGATAGAAAGATTGCATGGTCAAAAACTTGAAAGTTTTCAAGTTTTTGTCTTCTGATGAAAGCTTACGGACCGCAAAGGTGAGCCCTTACGGTCCGTAAGATGGCGGAGCTGGGCGTCGATTTCTAAAAAGCGGATACGAACCGCAAAGTCAAGGACTTACGGTCCGCAAGGCTGGTAACTGGGCATCTCAGATTAAAGGCGGTTACGGACCGTAGAGATAAGGGTTTACGGCCCGTAAGTGGTTCTTACGGACCGCAAGGGGATATGCTTACGGTCCGTAAGACCGTTGCTGGCAGCAGAAAATGGACAGTTGCCTGTTCAGCCTGTTGCACCGCCTTAGGTGAGTGGTTTTTGAATTCAGGGGCTTTGCAACTGGTTTTTGGCATTATAGGGACACCTGGGAACATCATACTACATTTGTAGACTTGCTTGGCATCATCTTGACAAATTTAGCTCACTATATAAGAAGTTGCATTGTTGCAACATTGGAGCACCTCATTTGGAAACTTTCAAGCTGATCTCTGGAGCTTCTCTGGCTTTCAACAAGTTTCCTAAGGATCCATAATCGTGCTTAGGACCTTTGTAAGTGTCCTTAACTTCCTAGTTTCAGTTTTAATTAGCTTAATGACCATAAGTCAAACTTATCGTAATTAAGGTTTGACTTCGTGATTAATCACTAATGGTCCAGACATTAGTTAAATTAAAAATAGTTATAAGTTGGTAATTATGTAGGTAATAAACCCCTAAGAGGGCACCTACTAATTATCACCATAGCTTGGTCAAATGTCGGGTCAAACCTAAAACTAAAAAGTCAACAGAAAGCTTATTTTCAAATTAACACATAATTAGCAATGTAGAACCCATGCAACCTATTTTATCATTAATATAACTTGGTAATTAATGTAAGAACATGTCTAAACATGTTCAACCCGACAATTTCAGTTTAGGCTTGGTTCGGAACCGAAAGTCGCATAATTTGACTTTTTCTTTGACTTTCAGTTCTGACCCAATGTAGCATGTTTTGGTAACACCTCGAAAATTCACGTCCTATAATGTAATGACATGTGTCATAAAGTTTGAACGTGTGAAAGAATGTTCTAGAAGGACTAAATTTGACAAACATGGAAAGTATGTGAATATAGGAGTTCAAAATGTCAACAATGAATAAATATACCCTACAATATCCCTAAATGATGTTTATACCCTTAAATGAATGATTCATGGATCATACGAAGCTAATTGTGAAAGAAAGTGAGAGATTACAAACTACAGGGGTTAAATGTGTCAGCATGTTTAAAGTATACCTCTGAGTGACCTTTTAGCAAACCCAAAGCTTTGTAACGATCAATTATGCTCACTAGAATACATGATAAAAATTTCACCAAATTTCGCTATCATATGAGAAAGTTATGACAATTATTCGTATGCAAGGGGTTAAAAGCGTACACATTGAAATTCACGACTTTTCGGGTGATTAAAAGTTAGCCAAGGACTTAACAAAGATAGTATAAGTCTTGAAGCCCTTAGAATTCAATTTAGAAGGCTCATTGTGCAAAACAAGAGGTGAAAACGACCTTTAGAAGGACCGGGGACCAAAACTGCAAATAATGGAAACTTGTTTGGCAGGTCATCACATGCTCGCGTAGCGCGAGCACTAGCCCCTTTGCCGTCGCGATGCGCGACGGCCTTACTTGATCAGAAAGCTTGCCTAGTGTCTGCCATAGCCTTGTAACCGACTTAAATATGATTTTCCTCATCTTGGACGACCCCTAAACAACCCCTAGGCACTTAGGGACACTTGTTAGTGATCAAACATCAGTTATAGCACTTGTTGTCAACAATCTATGAGGTTCCAAGCACTATAAAAGGGCATCAGGTTGCAACATTGTGATCACACTTCATTTCTGCATTTCTGGAGCTTCTTGGAGCTTGAGAGCAGACCCTAAGCCTTCCTAATCGTGCATAGGACTTCAGTAAGTATGCTTAACCTTTCTTAGTTAAGTTTTTGCTTAGTTTTAGCTTAAAAGTCAAACCGTCGTAATTAACGGTTGACTTAGCGATTAATCACTAATGGTCTAGTGATTAGTCGAATTGAAAGTAGTTATAAGTTGGTAATTATTAAACCCTTAAAAGGGCACCCTCTGATTCCCACTCTAACTAGGTCAAATGTCGGGTCAAACTTGTTATTAAAAAGTCAACAGAATGTTTATTTTTCAATTTATGCATAATTATAAATGTAGAACCCCTACAACCTGTTTGATCATTAATATAACTTGGTAATTAGTGTAAGAACATGTCTAAACATGTTCAACCCGACAATTTTATGTTTAGACCCGGTTCGGAACCGAAAGTCGCAAAACTTTGACTTTTGCTTTGACTTCAGTTCTGACCCGATTTAGTATGATTTGGAATTGCCTTAGAGCTTCCTTAGGACCAGGTTACGTGCTAGTATAACCCTCTGTGATTATACACCATGGTTCATTAGTTAACCAAGTAATATGCATGATTCCGTTAATTGCCTATATGTTGACCATTATGCCCTTTTCACCATAAAACGTGATTTTTGAAAATATAAAAGAGTAGAAATCTTAGTTACTGATATATAAACTTGCACCTAAAATTTGACATCAGTTTGAGGTCTAGATTAAGAGTTATGCTCATTAGCGTAAATTGAGAACTTTAAGTTAATTAAACGACGTAATTAGCATATTGCCTATTTAAACCTACTTTTTGATATCAAACTTCTTACCCACTAATGTAATATATTATTTTGGGATTTTTGAAGATTTTTAATTAATTTTAGGCTGAGCATAACTTAGAGTCGTAAGCTTAATTCGGTAATTGTCGGTTTTACCCTTACGGGCTATAAAATGAGTTTTACATATCTTTTCGACCCCAAACCAATTGCTACTGATTACATATGATAAATAAATTATTTTAAGCCTTCTGGACTAATAAAAATATCAGTTTTCCATATAGAACCCGGAAACGGCTTCTAATCGCCTTATTAAGCGTTTTTAACGCATAGTATGTACTAAAACTATTTTAAACATACAAGGGTTGATACTGTAACGCCTCGCGTTTTCATACTTTCTATATTTAGAAACCATCATTTGTAAAACTATTTTTGGAAACTTCGTAGTCTTGTAATCGTTCTTTCATTAAAAGCGATGTAAAATCCGAGACTTGGATTATGAATAAAACTCGTATTTTGTTAATTACATGATACACATACTTTATATAGTCTCATACATTGAATTTCGTGGAACAATTGATACTTATTCGTAATTTTTGGAAACAAGGTGCTAAACTTGTAAATACATGAAACTTATGCATAAAACGTGTTTTGAAAGAGAACGACACTTGACTTTGATGCTCATACGATTAATTATACTTGGTTTATACTCCTCCTACTTTATTCTACCTTAAACTATGCTTTTGTGACAAATATGGCCCTTAAATACCATAAAAACATCAAATAAACAACTCTAGGGGCCAAATTGTAAATGCTGAAACTTTATTTCCGGATCAGTTAGTTGAGGCGGCCCGCGTCAAGGTCCCTCTAACCTTTACGCGGCCCGCGTTGATATCTGTTTCGCAGAAAACCAAATCAGCTGCATATTGACGCGTTTTGGCACAAAATCCCAACACTTAAACTCACCCAATCACCTCTAATCCACCTCTAATCACCTCCAATCACCACCAACCTCTTCCACTATAAATACAACCCTTCTCCAAGCATTTCTACACTTTCACAACCCTCAAATCTCTCTCAAACACTCTCAAGTTCTTGCATATTTCAGAAATTCTGACAGATTCATATACCTTTACAAAAGTGAGCATAACTTGCTCATTTCTCAATGAAATTACTTGATTCTTCTTCCTACTTGCTTGGATAATCATGGAGTTTGATTCCTTGACTTCTCCTGGGAGAAATCAGACCTGGAATTGCTCCGAAATTGTCCACAAACTTTCTGTTTTGTTTAAAGTTCTTCAATAGTTGTTTAAACTCATCCAACTTGTGTCTAAAACATCTCACACCTATGTCCTAATGCTTACAACCTCTCTTATGGTTGGTTAAGCTTAAAAACAAGGTTGAGACACTATAAATCAGAGGTTAAAACCTCAAATACTTTCTGTTTTGTTAGGGTATTTAACCCACAAATCATGTCAAGCTTAGATCTTGATGAATGAGTGATTATGAACAACTTGGGTTGTCCTACATACAATCCTCACATGATTTGATGATTTCTCTTTAGTTAGGTTGTTTATATTATTGTGTTAATCCTAGTTCGTGACCCTCCTTGGTTGTTTTTACATCAAGTGAAGTGGTGAACATTCAAGGGGTTCCTAAATGGAAGCATGTTCTTCCTACCCCATACATGACATATATGATAACTCGAGGTGCCTAAATAAAGATCCTAATCTTCTACATCCTACTTGAATTATTGGACTAAATAATATGTAATACTTAGCCTAAATATATATATATATATATATATACACTCATTCGAACCTTTAATGTTGAACTTGTGTTTATATGTTAAAGTAGTAGAAGATCCTCTAAGACCTAAACCTTGTTGTGATTCTTATGGGTGTTCAACTCATGAAAACATTATCATAACCCTTGAGGTTACCAAGTGTCATACAAGTGTTATGTGTTGAAAGTGATTATTTTCACATGTTATTCTCATATCTTATTTTTTTATGTTGTTTTAAATACCGAATCTCGACTCTAAGCATACTTGAACTTTAACCCTTACACATTCAACCTTTTAACCTCATCAACTCGTCAATAATTGGATAATCGGAAAGCATATGCAATATTGTGAGTATACTCGTATTCCCCTTTTTACTTTTACCACTTTTGGGGTGTAACATGTTTACTTATCAAAAACTTACACATGAATTATAAACTTATGGACTTTTCATAGCAACGAAATGATGACATGTGCTATGAAGAGGGCCTTTTGCGTAAACACATGAACATTCCTATAACATGCTTGTATACGTGATTGCTTGATACTTTAAACTTGGGTGAAACTTATGTGTTGAACTTATCATTAACTTCGTACGAGCCTAACCGTGACATATGTAGCGCTATAGGATTGACGCCCCGCCCGTAGACTTGTGGTTATGTCATGCAGCATCTCGCGTCTCTTTTGGGTTGATTTGTTAGACACATGCCAAATTTATTGTTTATCTTGAATCACATGCTTGCTATGAGGAATTGTTTAAAACTTATCTTTTGTTGTGTACGTACCAAACTTGTATACTCGCCTTTGCTTTTGCATTGAACTTTATTTTAAACATGTTACAGGTTGAGGATGATGATGCCATGAAATGAAGTAGCGTTGATACCTAGATACACATTAGACGTTTAGATTAAATACGTTGTATAAATGTCATATTTGTCGTCGTATTGTTCTTTTTGTATTTAACATGTTGTATTTCAAATTTCATGTATTGTAACATTTATTTATGAAAGAAATCAATTTATCTTTAATTCTATTGTCACAATTTAGCGTTATGTGTGATGAGCAATCTTTCTTCGTCTCACTCCGATGTTTCCGCCATCGGTTGGGGTGTGACAGATTGGTATCAGAGCCATGACTATAGGGAATTAGGTAGAATCACCATGCTTTTACCTAGTCTATAGTTTAGAACCTTATTCGTATGTTTTGCTTGAACTACTACATGATACTCTATTTGTTCCTTATTTATGCTCTCTTAGACATGTATGTTACTCATGTGTAATACTTGACATGTTATTCTTACGCATTAATGCTTGTTTAATTATGTGTTAATACTTGTTTCATCGATCGATTCTTTATGTGTTATTCTTGACATATTACTCTATGTTTTATACTTGTTTTATCATTTCATTATTTAAGTACCATTCTTGATATGCTTTCTTATGTGTTTATACGTGTTCGTGTATTTCCTTCGACATACACTTCCCCCATGCATTTTGCTCGATATTTTTAAATCCGACAACACTCATACTACAAAAACGAGACGACTTCACCAAAATAGGCGTGAAACCCACAATTTGGTGAATGATTCCCGATCCTTCTACTTTTCTTTTCTCACACGAAATTCACCACCAAGTTAAGAGTGAAATCCTCACCTTGATGGAGAAATTCAAATTTTGAATTCTAGTGGACCCTCGTCAATTGAAATTAAATTTTGACCCGACGAGTACCAACCACACTTAGGATACTAAATCGCCAAGTTAGGGGTGAGACCCGCACCTTGACGACTAGTTCCACTCCTTGATTTTCATTAATCCCGCCAAGTCTCGGAATTTCAAATGAATTAGGGACATGTAGTAACCGGAAGGGTAAATACCGTTAACCGACTTGTCGGCAAGAGTATTTCACCTATTAGGCCAAAGCATGCTCCTCAAATTCAAAAGACTTTTCGACCACTTTGGTTAGTCAACGTTCCGTTATGGAACCATCCAAATTTTGATCAAACATGTGTTTCTATTATTCATTTTATACGATGCAATCTTTCAAATTCGAATTTACTTTCGATATTCTCTTTTCACGCACACAACACATTGAATCATTTACATACACTTACACTTACACATATACATGATTTCATATAATTTAAACTCATATTTCTTGTAACGAAAGGTGGAGACATATCATCGAGATAGGAGTGATTTCCTTACCTTGACGATTAACTCCACTCCCCTTTTCTTAAAACGACATCACCAACGAGTTAGGGGTGATTCCCTTACCTAGGTGATCGTTACCAAAACGTCTCTTCAAAATATCTTATTATGCAAACTCGATCATTTTTTATACCTAAATTATTTATCATTATTCAAAATAAATGCGTATACGATTTTCAAAATACATTGTTTTATCAAGCGTACTTTCTATCCTACAACCTATTTTCACTTAACTCTTATACACGAGATTCTTAAACATATCTTAAACGTTTTACTACACAAATTTTCAAACCTTACGCAATGCTACCTATCAATTTAGTCGGTCCAAGGAATCTCTTGCCCATGAACTTCATATTCGGCTTAATCACTAAAACGCACTTATGATATAAATCACCAAGCTAAAGACTTTCATTCTCGATCGGAGGATCAAACCAACCTTTCTTTTACACCTAGAAGATCTTATGGATGTTATATGATCGTTTTACCAAGGACTCTTTTTAACATCAACAAATCATTTGTTAGAACTTTTAACAATCACTAAGTCCTTTTGCTAAAATTCTTTCCTAAGGATCCTCGTTTTCAAAAGAACCTCTTAAATTCATAATTTCTTGTTTGATGAAATGAACTTACTTTTGATTGAAAACCTTTTTCCTACACCAATTTACAAAACACGTGGGCAAGAAGGCTTCTTGGAGACCGACCATCTTCGGATTTCGTAAACTCTTTTAGAACAAAAGTAACATTTCCATTCATTACAAAATGCAATATGCTTAACCAATGAGTACTTTATATCCTTTTACATATGCAAACTATATTCTACCTTTCAAACCAAACCCAATCTAATTTTGATTCGATGAACTCAATGTTTTGTTTAAACAACTATACATACATATCAACATACACGTTTTGGTCGTTGCATCGTGACAATTTCATTTATATCGTTCGTACTTACATGCTCAACCTCTTGAGCACTTTTACTTGCTTAACTTTTGTTATAATACTATATACGCAATCATTAGTATTCGTACTCACACTCACACTCATATTCATAACCGTACATTTTATGTTTATACTTATAATCGTATTCATACTTGTACTCATACGTTTCATGTATATTTTTTTCTACACTCATACGTTTCGTGTTTTTACTTATACTCATACGTTGCATGCTTATACGTATACACGTACTACTCGTACGTGTTATGTTGATACCCATACTTGCGTGCTTATTCATACTTAAACTTATACTTATGCTTATACTTTCGTTCATACTCATGATCCATACATTCGTACCCATACGCGAGCGTAATCCGAGTGATTCGCTTACGTGGGTCCTATACATACTTAAGCATGGACTTGCTTACATACTTTATTCTTATACGCACACATTCTTATTTTTTTTTTAAGTATACCTACCCAAATTCATACACAACTAGTATAAGCTATGCGGATCATGCGACGATCAATATAATCACGGGTGCACACGGGATTATAGTGATAGGCGTATGAGAACCATAGAGTGTACTACTGTGTATGGTAAGACACGGAACGTAACATGACACCGAATGCGAAACGGAAGTATTGTGGTTAAAACATGGTGGATACGCCGCTGGTACTTCCTATATATAAGTGTTTTCACCACGCTACCAAACTTTCGTAAAACGTGTCATGAGAAATTCAGTGTTTTACAGACCTATTTAGACCTAATACAAACTTTATACAACTCACAAACGCATTATATCCGATTATCCATGACGAGACTTCATCCTTAACACACTACGTTCATCTATCCAACACTTATGCTATTCTTATACTTGCACTCCGTAAGAGTCGTTCGTTCATTCTATACACGTATTATTCTCCTTATCCTTTTCATTCACACAAACCTCGTTCGCAATCAAGCTTGTTTAAACATTTGAGTCCTAACTTACCTCGTTACCTATAAAATAGTCTTCCTATTCTTGATTCTTGTGTAACTATACTTAGTATACCTTTATTGCTTTATTTAAAGTACCAAACCTTCTCGTTTCACTCAATAAACAATCTTCTACAAATGTGATTTGGTTACCACGTCCCATCAAGATACAAACCGTATGTCAACATCTTCCCTTTTAATACGTCACTTTTTTTAATATGTCACCTTTTAAATACGTCACCAATTTAAGTTATTCAAACTTGTTTAGACTCACTTCACCTATGTACGCACCAACATGTTTTCAACTATGTCAGACACCACAAATTATTTTATACATTGAACTCACTCACAAATTTACCTTGTCATTCTCCAAAGTTTTGTGCCTTTCAAAATGTTTCAAAATTTTCAAGTCTCAAATTTTTACTAAAACTTTTTAAGTCTACCTCTTGAATAAATTTCGGGACAAAATTTCCTAAAGGAGGGGAGACTGTAACGCCCCGCGTTTTCATACTTTCTATATTTAGAAACCATCGTTTGTAAAACTATTTTTGGAAACTTCGTAGTCTTGTAATCGTTCTTTCATTAAAAGCGATGTAAAATCCGAGACTTGGATTATGAATAAAACTCGTATTTTGTTAATTACATGATACACATACTTTATATAGTCTCATACATTCAATTTCGTGGAACAATTGATACTTATTCGTAATTTTTGGAAACAAGGTGCTAAACTTGTAAATACATGAAACTTATGCATAAAACGTGTTTTGAACGAGAACGACACTTGACTTTGATGCTCATACGATTAATTATACTTGGTTTATACTCCTCATACTTTATTCTACCTTAAACTATGCTTTTGTGACAAATATGGCCCTTAAATACCCTAAAAACATCAAATAAACAACTCTAGGGGCCAAATTGTAAATGCTGAAACTTTATTTCCGGATCAGTTAGTTGAGGCGGCCCGCGTCAAGGTCCCTCTAACCTTTACGCGGCCCGCGTTGATGTCTGTTTCGCAGAAAACCAAATCAGCTGCATATTGACGCGTTTTGGCACAAAATCCCAACACTTAAACTCACCCAATCACCTCTAATCCACCTCTAATCACCTCCAATCACCACCAACCTCTTCCACTATAAATACAACCCTTCTCCAAGCATTTCTACACTTTCACAACCCTCAAATCTCTCTCAAACACTCTCAAGTTCTTGCATATTTCAGAAATTCTGACAGATTCATATACCTTTACAAAAGTGAGCATAACTTGCTCATTTCTCAACGAAATTACTTGATTCTTCTTCCTACTTGCTTGGATAATCATGGAGTTTGATTCCTTGACTTCTCCTGGGAGAAATCAGACCTAGAATTGCTCCGAAATTGTCCACAAACTTTCTGTTTTGTTTCAAGTTCTTCAAAAGTTGTTTAAACTCATCCAACTTGTGTCTAACACATCTCACACCTATGTCCTAATGCTTACAACCTCTCTTATGGTTGGTTAAGCTTAAAAACAAGGTTGAGACACTATAAATCAGAGGTTAAAACCTCAAATACTTTCTGTTTTGTTAGGGTATTTAACCCACAAATCATGTCAAGCTTAGATCTTGATGAATGAGTGATTATGAACAACTTGGGTTGTCCTACATACAATCCTCACATGATTTGATGATTTCTCTTTAGTTAGGTTGTTTATATTATTGTGTTAATCCTAGTTCGTGACCCTCCTTGGTTGTTTTTACATCAAGTGAAGTGGTGAACATTCAAGGGGTTCCTAAATGGAAGCATGTTCTTCCTACCCCATACATGACATATATGATAACTCGAGGTGCCTAAATAAAGATCCTAATCTTCTACATCCTACTTGAATTATTGGACTAAATAATATGTAATACTTAGCCTAAATATATATATATATATATATATATATATATACACACTCATTCGAACCTTTAATGTTGAACTTGTGTTTATATGTTAAAGTAGTAGAAGATCCTCTAAGACCTAAACCTTGTTGTGATTCTTATGGGTGTTCAACTCATGAAAACATTATCATAACCCTTGAGGTTACCAAGTGTCATACAAGTGTTATGTGTTGAAAGTGATTATTTTCACATGTTATTCTCATATCTTATTTTTTTATGTTGTTTTAAATACCAAATCTCGACTCTAAGCATACTTGAACTTTAACCGTTACACATTCAACCTTTTAACCTCATCAACTCGTCAATAATTGGATAATCGGAAAGCATATGCAATATTGTGAGTATACTCGTATTCCCCTTTTTACTTTCACCACTTTTGGGGTGTAACATGTTTACTTATTAAAAACTTACACATGAATTATAAACATATGGACTTTTCATAGCAACGAAATGATGACATGTGCTATGAAGAGGGCCTTTTGCATAAATACATGAACATTCCTATAACATGCTTGTATACGTGATTGCTTGATACTTTAAACTTGGGTGAAACTTATGTGTTGAACTTATCATTAACTTCGTACGAGCCTAACCGTGACATATGTAGCGCTATAGGATTGACGCCCCGCCCGTAGACTTGTGGTTATGTCATGCAGCATCTCGCGTCTCTTTTGGGTTGATTTGTTAGACACATGCCACATTTATTGTTTATCTTGAATCACATGCTTGCTATGAGGAATTGTTTAAAACTTATCTTTTGTTATGTATGTACCAAACTTGTATACTCGCCTTTGCTTTTGCATTGAACTTTATTTTAAACATGTTACAGGTTGAGGATGATGATGCCATGAAATGAAGTAGCGTTGATACCTAGATACACATTAGACGTTTAGATTAAATACGTTGTATAAATGTCATATTTGTTGTCGTATTGTTCTTTTTGTATTTAACATGTTGTATTTCAAATTTCGTGTATTGTAACATTTATTTATGAAAGAAATCAATTTATCTTTAATTCTATTGTCACAATTTAGCGTTATGTGTGATGAGCAATCTTTCTTCGTCTCACTCCGATGTTTCCGCCATCGGTTGGGGTGTGACAGATACCTACTGATATTTTAGGTAAATTATAATATTTTAACAGTAAGCAAAGGTTGTTTAACTCAGACTTCAGTTTTGAGCTTTTCTGCTTATGTGAAATTACCAAAATGCCCGTACGGTGCATAGTTTGGTTATAATTGAAAATTTTCACATATATACTTTACCCTACTGTTATAACTTATTAAATTGAGTATTTTTTCTGATTACATCAGACCTGTAACTCAGGTTAATACTTCAACTCTTTTATAACCTTATAAATGACCAAATTACACCCACGGGGCATAGTTTGTGTTTAAATTCATTTTGGGCATAATGGAAGGTATCCTACTGATATCACAACATATTTAAGGCATATTAACTTAGAAAACCTGTAAATGACTCTCGCGGTCACCCGTTACGCCTCTTGCGCGTTTGGTTCGGCTTATGTAACTAGTTTACATAAATTAGCCGAAACTGGTCAAACCTTATCGGTTTTACCCCAAAATTCAGAATGTGCCTAGATTACCCATATAAGGCAAGTCTTCAATCTTGTCGGGTCTAAATCACATTCTATTCCGGTCTTCGCCTTATCATGCGTTTGAACCGTATCTTCCTTTTGGAAACTAACCGATCTAAGTCAAGACTTAATTAAAGACCCGTTAGGATTCTAATAGGTTATTAAAAACCTTCGTTCCAGATTAGGAGCCCAGTAAAAGCTATCTGTACTTGCTGATTTGATGTACGGCTGGGATTGAATTTATATTTAGCTCAGATAAATACTTTTAACTTATTTTCCCTATACGGGCTTGGGTTACGGTATGTAAAATACCACTTGGTCGGGCATTAAATCTTCCATCGTTTGGTGGTTAATTGAATAATTTGATCGGCCCGTTTAAATCGTTTTGTTTACTTAAAGCCTTTGGGGGGTTAATGACCATGTCCCGGATATCCTTGGCATCATTTTACGAAATGGCCACGACCTAAGCGCGGAGTGTAGGCGTACACTCGTCAGTGCATAAATAGTTGATGTGGTGTGTCTATTGATCTTTAACCCGGCACGCTCCGGGCTACTGAACGCATAAGGAACATGTAATTCTTTTACAAGTTTATATATTTAAATAATTATCCCAAGTTATAAAGAGTTTGTGCCACGTGCATTCAAATCAATTTTATTAAAACCTTTTCAAATGAGTCAGTTAATTGTATTTACCAGTGTAAACTGACGTATTTTCCAAAAGGCTAAATGCAGGTACTATACGTAATAGGCTGGCTACTCCAGGCATCAATAATCAAGTCTCGCAAGCTTTAGATGTTAAAGTCTGTTGAACGATATTATCTTTCTGTTTAAGATCCGCCTGTGGATCCATCTTACATTCCGTTGTAATATTTGATATTACTTTGAATCGGATTATAATATATTTATCTTTGGCTTCTGCTGTGCATTTATATATTGTGTTGTTTGACTATGATGATATCAACTACATCACGATACTCCCCACCGGGCCCACCGGTGACTCGTGGAATTCGGGGTGTGACAGGTTGGTATCAGAGCCAACACTGAGTGAATTAAACACTAGTCTTTTGTGTTTAATCTCAGTTACACAGTTGCACATTCTTGAGTCTAGACAAGAACATAGGACAAATCCTAATTCGTTTTGTTTGTCCTTATTTGGTTCTTTTGTTATTTTTCTGATTAGCCCTTGCATGGGCAAGTCATTTTCTGTAGAAGTCCCGTTTAGGGCAACCATATACTTGTTTAAATTTTAAAGGAACGATTATGTTTAAAATATCATTCCTATATTATAAGATCTACCATTATAATAAAATGACAAAATCTTAAAAAAGGACAAGACCTAGCCTCGTGTCATTATTAAGACCCGGCCAAGATGGCAGATCCTCAATTTAGGTTCAGGTCCTTATTAACATCCCGAGTTAGGATTGTTCCGTGTTTATTATTAAAAAGGAATCTTAAAGGTAAACCTAGCTTATATGACGAGGCCAAGATGGTAGGACCTATTCAAGAGATTCAAATCCTTGTTAACACCTTAGAACGTGTTAGCACTCTTGACAGATGTGATTCGAGAAAATCACAACAGTCGTTCTTATATTGGATTCTTCCAATTTTCTTATCTAGTTTATTGATTTAGAAATCATGGCTTATATCATCCTATAAGATGATCATATTATAAACATCCCTTAGAAGGGAAATGCCTACGGGCTATAGTAATGTCCTCTGAGACTAAAGACAGTGGTAGCCTACAACTCCCTGTCAAGAAAAAGTAATGAACTTTGATTCACGCCTAAATGCCTCGATCCCAAACGATCATGGCTTATAAATTAAACTTGTCCACGTGACTAGGCCTTTTGTGCTATTACTAACTTATAAATTTTCCTCGATTCTCTGAAATCATGGCATATAAATTAAACTTGTCCACGTGACTAGGCCTTTTGTGCTATTACTAACTTATAAATTTGCCTCGATTCTCTGAAATCATGGCTTATAAATTAAACTTAGCCTTGTGACTTGACTTTTTGTGCTATAGTTATATTTTAATTAAATCCAGGATAATATTAATAAAAATCCTGAATAAAAATAAATATCATTCATTTCCTGCCAGTATAAATATTAAAAGAGAATCTTAAAAGGTTTGACCTAGCTTGAATGTCATTGAAGACCTAGCTAAAATAGTAAAACCTGTTTAAAAAGAGATTCAGATTCTCGTTAACATCTGAAAATGTGTTAACACTCCCGACAACAGTGATGCGATAAAATCACACTTGTCATCCTTATATTAGGAGTTTTCCAAATCCCTTAATTAGCGTAAATGATCAATAGGAATCACGACTAGTAAACGTCGAACATGATGTACGCATCAAAACATCCATTTGGGATGTATACCTACGGGCAAAGGTGTATACATGAAAAGATAGTTTTATTTCATAAATTCTTATCAAGACAATGAACAATGAAATTTTCCGATCCAAAGGAATCATCGATTATGTTTTAGATTTTTCCCTAGTGACAAGGCCCTGTGCCATCAAGAGTCCTTGGGAACAAGCTCTTGTGCTATATAAAATGTCAGTGCGACATTGACAGTCGAGATTTATGTCCCCTGTCTAATAAATATGAAGGATTATATTCTGTTTACACGCCAAGGATGGTTTACTTAAAAACCTAGGCAGAACATAATCAAATAACTTAAATACTATCTTTTGGCCTATATGGTTTATTTACACCATAACTATTTAACCAACAAATTCGACAATTCACCATATAATTAAATCAATTATTACTAATTGGTTTGTAGCCTTCAAAACTTCACCATGGTTGACTCCTCTGAAGCTCACAATCATCCAGTTAATCAGAATGATGATACAAGACTGAATTTAACGGGCGCCGAGTTACAGGCTATGTTAGATACAGCTGTAAACAAGGCCAGGAACCGAGCGTTAAGGGATCATAAGCGAAAGTACGATAATACCCCGAATAAAGGTTACAAAAACGGTAGAACCAGTTCGAGCTATAACCGGTCCAAGCCAAAGAAGGCAAAACCCGAATGTGGAACCTGCGGGAAGAAGCACTTTGGAAAATGTTTCTATGATCAGACCAGGGGATGTGTCATCTGTAAGGAGATGGATCACAAGACCCATGAATGCAAGGACCTGAAGAACAACCAGCGGTCAGGTGAAAAGACCAAATGCAAAATCTGTAGGAAATACCACCTCGGGAAATGCAGATTTGAATCTCAGCCTTCACCTTGTGGAATCTGCAAGTCCAAGGGGCATAAGACCTTGGACTGCAAGAAGATGGAGGACACAACCTGCCATGGTTGCAATGAAATAGGGCACATCAAAACTAATTGCCCTAATAAAACCAAGAAGTCTGGCGAGGCTAAGAAGACCAAAACTGGAAACTCTCAAATGGATACTCAAGAGGCTATTCAGGATGACAAGGTCACAACAGGTACTTTCTATATCAATAACGCTCATGTTAGAGTATTATTTGATTCAGGTTCAGATAAGTCTTCCGTAGACAATAGATTTTGTAAATCATTAAATCTGCCTGTTAAAACTCTAAGCGTTAAGTATAAAGTAAAATTGACCAATAGTACCTCAGAGACTGCTTCAGCAATTTTAGCTGGATGTTATATATCCGTTAGGAATCATTCTTTTCCACTGTCCTTGTTCCATTAAAATAGCGGGACTCGATATAATAATAGAAGATGAGTTGGTCATCCTGTAGCCAAACCCATACTTTGTGTAATGAGAAGCAAGTAGTTATCAAGACTCCTTATGGTGAGCCTTTGACCATTCAAGGAGATACTGGGTATGGATTGCCCAAGCACTTGTTAAATTTGGTGTTTAATACCAAAGATTCGAGTATGGAAAACTCAGAAAATACAAACAACAGTTGCGATGCTGGGGATGCGACAAATGTTAATGGTGCATCCGATGTGAACCTCAATGTTAATGGAGTTAATCTCCAAAACTGTAATTAACGCAGCTATTAGAAAGGCTATGAGAAAAGTCATGAAAAGGTTGAGAAGCTGAATGGTGTTCGCTTTAAAACACCTGTCGCTGCTCATAAGAAGAGCTATATTCATACTTCAAATACGATGAATAAACTAAACAAAATCATATATGGCAAGGAGCCCCATTTTAGGATGTACTTAAAAGTACTTCGTCTCTTAGAAGTCAAGAGACCTCAATAATAATAAAGGACCATCGATTTCAGGAAATTGATGGATGAAGCAGAAACCATTAGGTATATCAGCGATTATGCTGGAAGGGACATGGTAAGGTATACATCACAGTAATTCGATGGCCAATACCCTTAATTAGTAAGGACATTTATAATATTTTAACAGTAAATTATAATATTTTAACAGTAAGCAAAGGTTGTTTAACTCAGACTTCAGTTTTGAGCTTTTCGGCTTATGTGAAATTACCAAAATGCCCCTACGGTGCATAGTTTGGTTATAATTGATAAAATTTCACATATATACTTTACCCTACTGATATAACTTATTAAATTGAGTATTTTTGCTAATTACATCAGACCTGTAACTCAGGTTAATACTTAAACTCTTTTATAACCTTATAAATGACCAAATTACCCCCACGGGGCATAGTTTGTGTTTAAATTCATTTTGGGCATAATGGAAGGTATCCTACTGATATTACAACATATTTAAGGCATATTAACTTAGAAAACCTGTAAATGACTCTCGCGGTCACCCGTTACGCCTCTTGCGCATTCGGTTCGGCTTATGTAACTAGTTTACATAAATTAGCCGAAACGGGTCAAACCTTATCGGTTTTACCCCAAAATTCAGAATGTGCCTAGATTACCCATATAAGGCAAGTCTTCAATCTTGTCGGGTCTACATCACATTCTATTCCGGTCTTCGCCTTATCATGCGTTTGAACCGTATCTTCCTTTTGGAAACTAACCGATCTAAGTCAAGACTTAATTAAAGACCCGTTAGGATTCTAATAGGTTATTAAAAACCTTCGTTCCAGATTAGGAGCCCAGTAAAAGCTATCTGTACTTGCTGATTTGATGTACGGCTGGGATTGAATTTATATTTAGCTCAGGTAAATACTTTTAACTTATTTTCCCTATACGGGCTTGGGTACGGTATATAAAATACCGCTTGGTCGGGCATTAAATCTTCCATCGTTTGGTGGTTAATTGAATAATTTGATTGGCCCATTTAAATCGTTTTGTTTACTTAAAGCCTTTGGGGGGTTAATGACCATGTCCCGGATATCCTTGGCATCATTTTACGAAATGGCCACGACCTAAGCGCGGAGTGTAGGCGTACACTCGTCAGTGCATAAATAGTTGATGTGGTGTGTCTATTGATCTTTAACCCGGCACGCTCCGGGCTACTGAACGCATAAGGAACATGTAATTCTTTTACAAGTTTATATATTTAAATAATTATCCCAAGTTATAAAGAGTTTGTGCCACGTGCATTCAAATCAATTTTATTAAAACCTTTTCAAATGAGTCAATTAATTGTATTTACCAGTGTAAACTGACGTATTTTCCAAAAGGCTAAATGTAGGTACTATACGTAATAGGCTGGCTACTCCAGGCATCAATAATCAAGTCTCGCAAGCTTTAGATGTTAAAGTCTGTTGAACGATATTATCTTTCTGTTTAAGATCCGCCTGTGGATCCATCTTACATTCCGTTGTAATATTTGATATTACTTTGAATCGGATTATAATATATTTATCTTTTGCTTCCGCTGTGCATTTATATATTGTGTTGTTTGACTATGATGATATCAGCTACGTCACGATACTCCCCACCGGGCCCACCGGTGACTCGTGGAATTCAGGGTGTGACAGTTTTAGAAATGCCTAAGAGCTTTATTTGGACCAAGTTACATGTTAGTATAGTCCTCCGTGATTATACAACTTGGTTCAATTGTTACCCGATTCATATGCATGTTTCCGTAAAATGACTAAATGTTGACTATTATGCCCATATGACCTTAAAACGTGATTTTTGAAAATGTAAAAGAATAGAAACCTTAGTTACTGATTTATATACTTGTCCCTAAAATTTGACAGCAGTTTGAGGTCTAGATTAGGAGTTATGCTCATTAGCGTAATTAGAAAGCTTTTAATAAATTAAACGGCATAATTAGCATATAGCCTATTTAAACCCAATTTTTAATACCAAACTTTTTACCTACTGATATAAAATAATATTTTGGGATTTTTGAAGATTTTTATTTAATTTTAGGCTGAGCATAACATAGAGTTCTAAGCTTGATTCGGTACTTGCCGGTTTTACCCTTTTGGGCTACAAAATGAGTTTTACGAATCTTTTTTATATTGATCTAATATGATAAATAAATTAGTTTTAGCTTTATGGAATAATAAAAATATCAGCTTTTAATATAAAACCCGGAAATCGCTTAAAACCGTCTTTTTACGCGTTTTAAACGCATAGTATGTACTAAAACTATTTGAACATATAAGATTTGATACCTACTGATATTTTTAGTAAATTTTTATACTTTAACAGTAAGCAAAAGTTTTTAAACTCAGATTTCCAGATTTGACCATTAAACCTTATGTGAAATTACCAAAATGCCCCTTTGGTGCATAATATGATTTTAAAAGGTAAATTTCACATATATATAATACCCTACTGATATAACCCATTAATTTGAGTATTTTTACTGTTTATACCAGACCTGTAACTCAGATCATTATTTAAACTCTTTTATAACCTTTAAAATGACCAAAATATCCCTACGGGGCAGAGTTTGAGTTTAAATCCATTTCGGGCATAATAGAAGATATCTTACTGATGTCACAACATATTTAAGGCATATTAACTTAGGAAACCTGTATATAACTCTTTTGGTTACCCGTTATGCATTTTTCGCGTTCAGTTCGGTTTATGTAACTAGTTTGCATAAATTGACTGAAACGGGTCAAACCTTATCATTTTTGTCTCAAAATCCAGAATGTGTTTAGTTTACCCATATTATACAAGTCTTCAAACTTGTCGGGTCTAAATCACATTCTATTCCGGTCTTCGCTTAATCGTGCGTTTGAACCGTATCTTCTCTTAAAACTAATCGGTCTAAGTTTAGGCTTAATTAAAGACCGTTAGGAATCTAATAGGTTATTAAAAACCTTTGTTTCAGAATAGGTGACCTGGTAAAAGCTACGTGCACTTGCTGTTTGTGATTAATACTTGCAAAGGTAAATACTTTTAACTTATTTTCCATATACGGGCTTGGGGTACGGTATATAAAATACCGCTTGGTCGGGCATTGAATTTTTAATCGTATGAAGATTAATTTATTGAAATGTCCTGTTTAAATTGTTTTGTTTTCTTAAAGCCTTTGGGGGGTTAATGACCATGTCCCGGATATCCTTGGCATCATTTTACGAAATGACCACGACCTAAGCACGGGGTGTAGGCGTACACCCGACAGTGCATAAATAAATAATGAGGTATAACCGCCGGTTTCGGGAATAACCCGCCGTGGGACTATATCATGTGGTGTGTCTATTAATCTTTAAGCCAGTGTCAATCCGGGCTACTGAACGCATAACGAACATGTAATTCTTTTACAAGTTTACATATAAATAATTATCCCAAGTTATAAAAAGTTTTGTGCCACGTGCATTCAAATCAATTTTCATAAACATTTTCAAAATGAGTCAGTTAATTGTATTTACCAGTGTAAACTGACGTATTTTCCCCAAAAAGGTTAAGTGCAGGTACTACTCGAAATAGGCTGGCCTCTCCTTAGCATCAATAAGAGTCTCGCAAGCTTGGATGCATTTTAAGACTGATGAACTATGTTTCCTTTTTATTTGATCCGCCTGTGGATCTGTTTCAACTATTTTGTGATACTTAATATTACAATTTATTCGGTTGAAATAAATCTATCTTTTGCTTCCGCTGTGCATTTAAAATTGTGTTGTTTGACTATGATGATATCAACTACGTCACGATACTCCCCACCGGGCCCACCGGTAATACGTGGAAATATCGGGGTGTGACAGGTTGGTATCATAGCCAACACTGAGTGAATTAAACACTAGCCTTTTGTGTTTAATCTCAATTACATAGTTGCACATTCCTCGATTCTCGAGTCTAGACAAAGAACTTAGGATTTATCCAAATTTGTTTTATTTCTAACTTTGTCTTTTATATCTTCTTGTTGTATCCTTTGTTTGTTTTGATAGGTTGAACAAGATGCCACCAAGAATGAGAGGGAGAGGAAGAGGCAAGGGGCCACTCGTTGCCCCGAATGATCATGAGGTCGGGCCTTCGCACCGGCGAACACCATCAGATTCGCTTAGCCGGAGTCCTCAAGATAACTGGAGGACCTATATTGAACCAGCAAAGGCGCTCAGTTTCGCTGAGCTCCTCCCCTTCTTTTCAAAACTCCTTTGGGCCTCAGTATGAAAACGAGCCCCAAATTTCCCACCATTCATATATACCTCTTCAGGGCCACAACTCACCTTTTGATGACCCAACGCCCTTTTTCCAGAGCCGGTTCAACCCGACAAACTACCTTGGAGAACCAGTGGGTTTCAACCCACTAGGACCTAAAGATCACTTCTCAGGCGACCATGCAATGGACATAGATGAGGACACCGATCCCGCAGAGCCACCGTCCGGAACCCCTAACCACCCCATCAAAATTTCGGATGGGTCACCTTTCGTGGGATCACCTTATAATGGTCCCGACAGCTATGAGGAAAGGTTCCGACAGATCGACTGGGTGTTTACTCCCAGTTACCACAACTCACCACAGCAGCAGCAGTAGGATCCCTCCGAGGATTCTCGTTTTGTCGCGGTCACTCCGCCACCACCACTAGCTCAGCAACAGCCTCCGGAGCCACCAAGGCGAAGGAGAACAACCGCACGGATGTCCATGCGAGGAAGAGTGCGTATCAGCACCCCTCAACCTTCAAGTGGCAGCCGCTACCCCGCCACTCCATGAAGACCCGCAAATGGGTGGACCTTCAAACCCCGTCTCGGAAGTAAACTCTGCGCCTGTCGCATCACCACCATTGGGTTTTGGAGACCCAATTCCTACATACACCGGTGTGGCAACATATAATCCCTTTGAGCAGCCGGTCCACACCAACTACAACTATGCCGAGGCCAACCCTTACCTGGTAGCAGCGGAAAACTATAATGCCCTACATCCAGAAGGATCCTTTGGGGTCCCATATCAAGCTGGATACCCGCACTATGGGTACCCACCATATGGGTATCATCAACCGCCACCTCCTCAACCTCCACTATATCAGCAACCCCCGCAGCCGCCAGCGATGTCGCCACCGCAGCATCAGGAGATCCTTCAAAGGATTAATGAGGTGCGGCAGGAAGTACGGGAAGACCGTAGGCAAAACCGAGGAATGTTCAAGAGTCTGGCAAACTTAATTAAAGGGAAAATCAAAAAGGATCATTAAATCCTTTATTTGTTTGCTAGTTTTAGTGTTGTGTTCACGTCCCTGCGTGGACGTTTGTTTCTGTATTCAGCCCCTGTGTGGGCATGTCTTTCTGTATTCCGCCCCTGTGTGGGCATGTTTTCTGTTTAACCCCTGCGTGGGTACGTTATTTCTGTTTAAGCCCCTGCGCGGGCATGTTATTTAAGTAGAAGTCCCGTTTAGGGCAAATCTGTACTTGTTTAATTTTTGCAGTGAAATGATTTAATTTAAAATTTTCATTTTGCTAAATTATATACATAAATATAATATATGAAATAAATGAAAATATAACATTCCTTTTTAAGATCTATCATTATAATAAAATGACAAAATCTAAAGAGGACAAGACCTAGCCATGTGTCATCTTAAGACAGGGCCAAAATGGTAGTTCCATAATTAGATTCAGATCCTTATTAACACCTCAATTTAGTATTTTTCTGCGTTAATTATTAAAAAGAATCTTAAAGGTAAAACCTAGTCGTCTATATGTCGTTGCAGACATGACCAAGATGGTAAAACCTATTCAAAAGGTTCCAATCCTTGTTAACATCTGAAAACATGTTAACACTCTTGACAAAATATGATTCAATAAAATCGCATAAGTCATTCTTACATTGGATTCTACGAATTACTTTTAATTAATTAAAACATCCATTAAGGATATAACGCCTACGGGCTATACTTATTGTCATATAAGACAAAAGACAGTCGTGGTCTTCGACCCCCTGTTAAGAAGAGGTAATGAATTATACTTAAAACCTCAATACCTTGATCCTATAAGATCATGATTTAAATTTTAAAACTTTCCTGTGATTCGGCTGTTTATGCCGTTAATATATTTTAATTATAACTAAGGGTTATTATAATGAAAATCCTGAATATATATATGCCTAACAAATTAATCGAATGGTTTCTTAAATACCATGATTAATAAATCTTCTAGAATAATAAAGTTGTTATAGACCTCTGAATGAATTAAATCATTTATCTTATGTAGCAATCCAGCTACATGGCTGGGTCTGATGAAGTCAACAGCCACCCCTGAGATAATCATGACACTTCCAGAGTCAACATAGCAGGAGCAGAATTACAGGCATTGATAGATAATGCTATTACGCGAGCTCTGGATAGACAGTTCAAAGAATCCAGTGGTACCCAGGTCAGGACTGAGTCTGTGCCACACTCTAAACCACCCTCTAGAACTCATACCGCTCACAAAAGTGATTCTCATCACTCAACAAATCAGAGGAGTGTTCCATCTAAGAGAATTGTGTTAAATCAAGAACCACGTGCTAAAGGTTGCACCTATAAATACTTTGTCTCCTGCAAACCCAGGGATTTCACTGGGGAGAAAGGAGCAGTTGACTACATGTCATGGTTAGATGAGATGGACACTGTAGTAGATATCAGTGGTTGTGCTGATAAGGATGTGGTAAAGTTTGTATCTCAGTCATTCAAAGGCGAGGCACTAGCGTGGTGGAGGTCTTTGATTCAGGCCACTGGGAAGATCCCATTGTACAATATGTCTTGGAATCAGTTTGTGACATTGATTAAGGAAAACTACTGCCCTCAGCATGAGGTTGAAAAGATTGAGTCTGATTTCTCGTCTTTAGTTATGAAGAATCTGGATTGTCAAGCCTACCTTACGAGCTTCAATACAATGTCAAGGTTGTTTCCGTATCTTGTGACACCGGAACCCAAGAGGATAGCTCGTTTCATTGGGGGTTTAGCCCCAGAGATCAAGGCGAGTGTGAAGGCCTCCAGGCCAGCTACTTATAGGTCTGCAGCCGATATATCATTGTCCCTTACCTTGGACGCAGTCAGACAAAGATCACTCAGAAACACCAATGCTGAGAAGAGAAAGCGTGAGGATGACAACTCACGACGGTCAAACAAGAAGCATAAGGGAAACAATGACCACAAAAAGGGTTTTGGAACTAAAAAGGATGGTCATCAGTCGGGCGATAAGCCCAAGTGTAAAGTCTGTAAGAAGCACCACTTCGGGAGGTGCAGATTCGAGTCGAAATCCCAATCGCAACCAAGGCCTTGTGGGATTTGCAAATCTTCTGAGCACAAGACCTTAGACTGTAAGAAAATCAAGGATGCTACGTGCTATAACTACAATGAAAAGGGGCATATCAAGTCCAACTGCCCAAAGTTTGCTAAGAAAGTTGAGGAAGGGAAAAAGACCAATGCTAGGGTCTTCCAGATGAACGCACAGGAGGCGATCCAGAATGACAATGTCATAACAGGTACCTTCCTTATTAATGATGTTTATGCAAGGGTGTTATTTGATTCTTGAGCAGATAAGTCATTTGTTGATGATAAGTTTTGTAAGCTGTTAAACCTGCCTGTTAGAACCCTAAGCATAAAATATGAGGTTGAATTAACCGATGGCACCATAGAAACCGCATCAACCGTGTTAGATGGATGTTTCATATCCATTAGGAACCATTCTTTTCCTTTGTCCCTACTTCCTTTGAAGTTAACCGGTTTTGACATAGTAATAGGCATGGATTGGTTATCCCACAATCAAGCTCAAATTGTGTGCAATAAGAAGAAAGTGGTGATCAAGACTCCGTCTGGTGAGTCACTTACCATTCACGGAGACACCCAGTATGGACTGCCTGAGCAAGTGTCCATGCTCAAGGCATCTAGGTGTTTGAAGAAGGGTTGTGTCATTTATATGGCACAGGTAACTATTGATGAGCAGAAGCCTAAGATTGAAGATATTCCCGTCATTTCTGAGTATCCAGAAGTTTTCCCGGAAGAACTACCTGGTTTACCACCAGATAGGCAAGTAGAATTCAGAATTGACATCATTCCAGGAGCAGCACCTGGTGCAAGAGCACCTTACAGGTTAGCACCAACAGAGATGAAAGAGTTGAGGACTTAGTTAGATGATTTATTGGCAAAAGGTTTCATTCGTCCTAGTTCATCTCCTTGGGGAGCACCAATCCTGTTTGTGAAGAAGAAGGATGGATCGATGCGTCTATGCATCGATTATCACGAGCTCAACAAGGTAACTATCAAGAATAGATATCCATTGCCCAGGATCGACGATCTGTTCGATCAACTTCAAGGGGCGAGTTATTTCTCCAAGATTGACTTGAGGTCAGGCTATCATCAACTGAAAGTTAAAGAAGAAGATGTACACAAAACTGCATTTAGGACTCGTTATGGTCATTACGAGTTCTTAGTGATGCCTTTTGGGCTCACTAATGCACCTGCCACATTCATGGATTTCAGGAATCGTGTCTGTAAGCCCTACCTAGATAAGGTCGTCATCGTCTTCATCGATGACATTCTCATTTACTCGAAGAGTCAAGCTGACCATGAGAAGCATTTCCGTTGTATTCTTAAGCTGCTTCAACAGGAAGAACTCTATGCCAAATTTTTGAAATGTGAATTCTGGCTTCGTGAAGTCCAATTTCTTGGACATGTTGTTAGTAAGCGTGGTATCCAAGTAGATCCCGCTAAAGTTGAAGCTGTCATGAATTGGAAAGAGCCAAAGACGCCTACTAAGATTCGTAGCTTTCTAGGTTTAGCAGGATACTACAACGATTTATTGAAAATTTCTCAAGAATTGAAGCACCCCTAACTTCGTTAACTAGAAAGAATATTAAGTTTGATTGGGGTCCTAAACAGCAAGAATCTTTCGATATTTTGAAGCAAAAGTTAAGCAACGCTCCAGTACTGACGTTGCCAGATGGAATTGATGAATTTGTGGTATATTGTGATGCATCGCACACAGGTATGAGATGTGTGCTTATGCAGAAAGGCAAGGTTATTGCCTATGCTTCTCGACAATTAAAGGTGCACGAGAAGAATTACACCACCCACGATTTGGAGTTGGGTGCCGTTGTATTTGCACTAAAACTTTGGAGGCACTACTTGTATGGTACTAAGTGTGTGATCTACTTTGTTCACAAAAGCCTTCAACATCTGTTCAATCAAAAGGACTTGAACATGAGGCAGCGACGTTGGATGGAAACCTTGAATGATTATGATTGTGAGATAAGATACCATCCTGGTAAGGCGAATGTAGTCGCCGATGCCTTAAGTAGAAAGGAAAGAGTAAAGCCTATAAGAATCAATGCCAAGAGCATTGAATTAAAGAATAGTTTGAATGAAAGGTTGTTAGCTGCGCAGAGAGAAGCTGTACTAGAAGCTAACTATCCTGATGAAAAGCTAGGAGTAACTGAAGAGCAGTTATCCTATGGCAAGGACGGAATCCTGAGATTGAATGGACGAATATGGGTTCCAGTGTATGGAGGACTTCGGGATGTCATCCTCCAGGAAGCCCATAGTTCTAAATACTCCGTTCATCCTGGAGCTGACAAGATGTACCAGGATCTGAGAGTAAATTATTGATGGATTGGCTTGAAGAAGTTTATAGCTACCTATGTAGCCAAATGTTTGACGTGCGCTCAAGTCAAGGCTGAACATCAAAAGCCATCAGGGTTGCTACAACAGCCTGAACTTCCCACCTGGAAGTGGGAAATGGTGACAATGGATTTTATCACCAAGTTACCAAAGACAAAGAAAGGAAATGATACTATATGGGTCATAGTAGATAAACTGACTAAGTCAGCACATTTCCTACCCATTAAGGAGACCCATAGCTCCGACTTATTAGCCCAGTTGTACGTGGATAAGATTGTATCTCTCCATGGCGTACCAGTGTCTATTATCTCGGACAGAGATACTAGATACACGTCTCATTTTTGGAAAAGTTTCCAACAGTCTTTGGGCACGCGCTTAAATTTTAGTACGGCTTACCATCCTCAGACTGACGGGCAGAGTGAGCGTACCATCCAAACTTTGGAAGACATTCTTCGTGCATGTGTGATTAACTTAGGTGGTAGTTGGGATAACCACCTGCCATTGATCGAGTTCTCCTATAACAATAGCTACCATACAAGCATTCAGGCTGCGCCTTTTGAGGCCTTATATGGTAGGAAATGCAGAACGCCTATTTGTTGGGCAGAAGTAGGAGAAGCTCAGTTATCAGGACCTGATATAGTCCTTGAAACGACAGACAAGATTGTCCAAATTCGTGACCGTCTGAAAGCTGCCAGGGATAGGCAGAAGAGTTATGCAGATAAAAGGCGAAAACCACTAAAGTTTGAGGTTGATGATAAAGTGCTGCTTAAAGTATCACCCTGGAAGGGAGTGATGCGATTTGGTAAGAAAGGTAAGTTAAGCCCAAGGTATATAGGACCATTCGAGATCATCGAATGTGTGGGAACAGTGGCTTATAAGTTAAACTTACCTGAAGAGCTCAGTGGTATTCACAATGTATTCCACATCTGCAACCTGAAGAAATGTCTAGCTGATGAGTCACTAGTCATGTCACATAAGGATGTGCACATAGATGAGAGCTTAAAGTTTGTTGAAAAACACTTGTCGATCGAGGATCGACAGGTTAAAAAGCTTCGAAGGAAGCAAGTGCCAATTGTGAAGGTCAAATGGGATGCCCGTAGAGGTCCCGAGTACACGTGGGAGGTAGAGTCCACAATGAAAGAAAAGTACCCTCATTTATTTCAGTAAATCTCGAGGTCGAGATTTCTTTTAAGGGGGTGAGGATGTAACACCTCGTAATTTGGTGTCCAAATTGCATGCGAGGGATTTGGACCAGGTTAATGAAGGATGAAATATTATCAAATCTCATTTTTAGTGACTTACGAGCATGTGTTAAAAGCCTTAATATTTAAATGGCTAAGGGAATAAATCAAGTTCCATAGAAATTATATTTCATTGGAACTTATCCCAAAAAGGAATATTCAGACATAAGTCATTTATCATTTCAAATAATATTTACTTGTATCTAATATATCTCATATGGATCAATTTATTAAAGAAATTAATTCATATATACTATGATTCCTTCTAAATATGTCCCTCAAAACTTTTATAACATCTGGTGTAACACCTCGTAATTTGGTGTCCAATAAAATAAAGACACGTGTCATGTAAGGCAAACGTGTTATAAACCTGGATCAAGTCAAAAGATTAATGGTAGGATTTAAAAGTGTCGACATGTTAATTAATACCTCTGAGCGACCTAAATATGAATCCCAAGACCCTAATCTGTTTTGTAAACATCTGATATGTTCAAATCCGGTCATTTCTGATAAATAATAAATCCAAGTTTGCAAATGATAGGATTCTTGGTGCATTTACGACAAGATTCATATTTAAAAACCTTCTTAGATATGTCCAAGAAACCTCATGTGCATGGCAACACATGCAAGGACATGCAAAGCCTGCCTATATGGTCCCCTACTGCAAAGAAGACATGAGATTTGGAGATAGAAAGATTGCATGGTCAAAAACTTGAAAGTTTTCAAGTTTTTGTCTTCTGATGAAAGCTTACGGACCGCAAAGGTGAGCCCTTACGGTCCGTAAGATGGCGGAGCTGGGCGTCGATTTCTAAAAAGCGAATACGATCCGCAAAGTCAAGGACTTACGGTCCGCAAGGCTGGTAACTGGGCATCTCAGATTAAAGGCGGTTATGGACCGCAGAGATAAGGGTTTACGGCCCGTAAGTGGTTCTTACGGACCGCAAGGGGATATGCTTACGGTCCGTAAGACCGTTGTTGGCAGCAGAAAATGGACAGTTGCCTGTTCAGCTTGTTGCACCGCCTTAGGTGAGTGGTTTTCAAATTCAGGGGCTTTGCAACTGGTTTTTGGCATTATAGGGACACCTGGGAACATCATACTACATTTGTAGACTTGCTTGGCATCATCTTGACAAATTTAGCTCACTATATAAGAAGTTGCATTGTTGCAACATTGGAGCACCTCATTTGGAAACTTTCAAGCTGATCTCTGGAGCTTCTCTGGCTTTCAACAAGTTTCCTAAGGATCCATAATCGTGCTTAGGACCTTTGTAAATGTCCTTAACTTCCTAGTTTCAGTTTGAATTAGCTTAATGACCATAAGTCAAACTTATCGTAATTAAGGTTTGACTTCGTGATTAATCACTAATGGTCCAGTCATTAGTTAAATTAAAAATAGTTATAAGTTGGTAATTATGTAGGTAATAAACCCCTGAGAGGGCACCTACTAATTATCACCATAGCTTGGTCAAATGTCGGGTCAAACCTAATACTAAAAAGTCAACAGAAAGCTTATTTTCAAATTAACACATAATTAGCAATGTAGAACCTATGCAACCTATTTTATCATTAATATAACTTGGTAATTAATGTAAGAACATGTCTAAACATGTTCAACCCGACAATTTTCAGTTTAGGCTTGGTTCGGAACCGAAAGTCGCATAATTTGACTTTTGCTTTGACTTTCAGTTCTGACCCAATGTAGCATGTTTTAGAAATGCCTTAGAGCTTTATTTAGACCAAGTTACATGTTAGTATATCCCTCTATGATTATACAACTTGGTTCAATTGTTACCCGATTCATATGCATGTTTCCGTAAAATGCCTAAATGTTGACTATTATGCCCATATGACCTTAAAACGTGACGTTTGAAAATGTAAAAGAATAGAAACCTTAGTTACTGATTTATATACTTGTCCCTAAAATTTGACATCAGTTTGAGGTCTAGATTAGGAGTTATGCTCATTAGCGTAATTAGAAAGCTTTTTATAAATTAAACGGCATAATTAGCATATAGCCTATTTAAACCCAATTTTTAATACCAAACTTTTTACCTACTGATATAAAATAATATTTTGGTATTTTTGAAGATTTTTATTTAATTTTAGGCTGAGCATAACATAGAGTTCTAAGCTTGATTCGGTACTTGCCGGTTTTACCCTTTTGGGCTATAAAATGAGTTTTACGAATCTTTTTGATATCAAACCTTTTTCTATTGATCTAATATGATAAATAAATTAGTTTAGCTTTCTGGAATAATAAAAATATCAGCTTTTCATATAAAACCCGGAAATCGCTTAAAACCGTATTTTTACGCGTTTTAAACGCATAGTATGTACTAACACTATTTGAACATATAAGATTTGATACCTACTGATATTTTTAGTAAATTTTTATACTTTAACAGTAAGCAAAAGTTTTTAAACTCAGATTTCCAGATTTGACCCTTAAACCTTATGTGAAATTACCAAAATGCCCCTTTGGTGCATAGTATGATTTTAAAAGGTAAATTTCACATATATATAATACCCTACTGATATAACCCATTAATTTGAGTCTAAATCACATTCTATTCCGGTCTTCGCTTAATCGTGCGTTTGAACCGTATCTTCTCTTAAAACTAATCGGTCTAAGTTTAGGCTTAATTAAAGACCATTAGGAATCTAATAGGTTATTAAAAACCTTTGTTTCAGAATAGGTGACCTGGTAAAAGCTACGTGCACTTGCTGTTTGTGATTAATACTTGCAAAGGTAAATACTTTTAACTTATTTTCCATATACGGGCTTGGGGTACGGTATATAAAATACCGCTTGGTCGGGCATTGAATTTTTAATCGTATGAAGATTAATTTATTGAAATGTCCTGTTTAAATTGTTTTGTTTTCTTAAAGCCTTTGGGGGGTTAATGACCATGTCCCGGATATCCTTGGCATCATTTTACGAAATGGCCACGACCTAAGCACGGGGTGTAGGCGTACACCCGACAGTGCATAAATAAATAATGAGGTATAACCGCCAGTTTCGGGAATAACCCGCCGCGGGACTATATCATGTGGTGTGTCTATTAATCTTTAACCCGGTGTCAATCCGGGCTACTGAACGCATAACGAACATGTAATTCTTTTACAAGTTTATATATAAATAATTATCCCAAGTTATAAAAAGTTTTGTGCCACGTGCATTCAAATCAATTTTCTTAAACATTTTTTAAAATGAGTCAGTTAATTGTATTTACCAGTGTAAACTGACGTATTTTCCCCAAAAAGGTTAAGTGCAGGTACTACTCGAAATAGGCTGGCCTCTCCTTAGCATCAATAAGAGTCTCGCAAGCTTGGATGCATTTTAAGACTGATGAACTATGTTTCCTTTTTATTTGATCCGCCTGTGGATCTGTTTCAACTATTTTGTGATACTTAATATTATAATTTATTCGGTTGAAATAAATCTATCTTTTGCTTCCGCTGTGCATTTAAAATTGTGTTGTTTGACTATGATGATATCAACTACGTCACGATACTCCCCACCGGGCCCACCGGTAATACGTGGAAATATCGGGGTGTGACATCTGGACATTAAGGAAATCAAGTCTAACATATATGACATGTTCCCACAGCACGTACATCATTGAAACTTATCTTGTAGCATTCCTAGAGATCTAAAAGGTTAGTGGGAGCATTAAATGTCTTAATCTTAATTTGCGAGAGTTGCAAGAGGTAGGGGAGTGAAAACTTGTTGTTACCTCAATTTGTACCTCATGTACAAGACACTGCTCGTTCACAACTTTTCTCTTTAAGAATATACTGTTATTTTAACAAAAGTTTCATTGTTGCTTAGACGTAGGCACACTCAGATTTCTTGCCAAACTTGTAATCCTCAAACAGAGAAACTACAAGAAGTAAATTCATCAATTTGTTTCTTTATTAGAATTTATTGGTCTTTTAATGTTGACCTTAAGCATGCTAAATTGTTAAAGATTTCTAAGTCAGTGGGAGCAGTAAAAGTCCTTATCAGGACTTGCCAGAAGTGCAAGAGGCGGGGGGAAGAGACCTATTAAATTTTACTCCGATTACATCTCTTGCGCACCATACTGCACCAACTCTTACACACTTAGAATCTTGAAAGTGATAGCAACTTAATCAAGAGTTAATCTATAAAACTGAAACTCATAATACAACCCAATAATCAACTACGGAGGTCATCTAGGTTTAACTTTGATGATTATGTATCCTCCTTGACTTAAGTTGAAATGGATATTGGAAAGTTTACTGGTCCTACTTCCTCTAATTAAGCCATTAGCATCAATCAATTTTCTAAATGGAATAAGAATTATTATTAGCAAATTTTATTTTAACGTTTGGGATTTGGTTGAATTACCTAAGGGTGTTCATCGCTAAACAAAATCTGAATGCAAACGTTAAGATGCTAAAAGTATGATTGATTGTTAAAGGTTATGCTTAGAAGAAAATTATTTATCAAAGAATCATCTTACCTTTCTTACAAAATGTTTCTTTGAGGATCATTGTTGTTCTAGTGGCTTATAATCATTTAGAGCTACATTATATGAACATTAAAACAACTTTCCTTAAACAAAGACTTACATGTTCATAAAACAACCTAAAAGTTCTAAAGGGCAAGAACACTTACTTTGTAAGTCAATTAATTCCATGTATGAGTTTAAGGCAAACATCAAAATGTGATGAAATCTTAATGCATTTTTTCATCAAGAATTAAGTGGATTTATATATCTACCTCAAGATGAATGGGAGCAACTAATGTAAACTTGTCCTTATATAGATAGCACTTTTTGGATAAGTATATGTTACACAAGTCAAATAATTTCTCACACATATTTTGATATAATGAATCTCGGAGATATCACTTACTCGAGAGATATCAAAATATACCGAGATAGACTCAACATGACATTAGTTTCATCCCATAAGCTTTACTCTAAAGCGGACTCTTACATGTGTAACAAACAATATAGCTCTCCTTTAGAAGATAAAATGATAAATACTATTACTTCCTTATGCTTCGTTAATTAGAAGCCTTACGAAGGTTCAAGTCTATACTCGTTTAGATATTGCTCACATTTATGAACATTATACCACTCTAGATTATTGTGAAGCATCTTACGATATCTTTAAGAAACGAGAAAGACTATAAAGAAGAGGTTGATTATTCTTACCTTGATTTTGTAATATTCAAAAGAACCTAAAAGTCAATTTGGGGTAATCCTTATGTTTGCAGACAAGTTTATCTCATGGAGGAGTCATAGGAAACTGTTAACAACAACCTAAATTATAATGACATAATATGTTGTTAATTAACAACGCAATTGTCACAAAATGTTGTTGAAATTTTATCAGTAGACTCATAAACTTATTAACTCCATATAAATACTATATTGAAGACTTACTGTGAAAAGTCAGCTACCTTATTTCCTCGAACAGTAACAGTTCGAGAGGTGCTGCATTAAACTTCGATACAAAATTATTGTTCGTTTATGAACAAGAAGAGGAAACTAATTATTTGTATCGAATACATTTACATTCATGATACGCTTGCGGATCCGATAACTAAGGTCTACACTCAAAGTCTTTTTAAGAGCTCATAATAAAGACGGGTTTTACTAAAGGCCATACATAATAGCATATCGTACATATGAATGATTAGTTATTTTTTCCTCAATTATACCATTTGTTTGTCTATAAATACGTATGTGTACCTAATTACGTATAGTCAAGAATTATACAAATTAATTTCGAAGGGCTTACCTCAGTCATTTTGGTCTTAAATTTACGTATGTTTTGATTTGGGGTTGTAACATGATTAATGGGGGTCTTGAGTTGAAAATAACTCAATGACTGTATTTTTCTGTTACAGTTTCAATTTGAAACATTAATTAATGTTATAACTTGGCCAAACTTACTTATGTTTATCACAAATGATCACTCGGCCAAGTGGGAGAATGTTAGAAATAACCCGTTCATGTAGCCTAACGGATCATTTGAGTAACGTTGCCAATATGACACAATTACAAGTTCCTAACATTTACTTGATGGAAGTAATTGTTATAAGTTAAAGGGACTTTACGATTTCCCTTTAGATGCCTTTAATAGAGAGAATACCAAGAGTTTATAACCAACCATGATTTATGATCATAATTATAGATCATTAGTGATAGTAGTCATGGTTTATAAATAGCTATATAAAGAACTCTTTTAAGAACACCAAAACTACACTTTCTCTCATCATCCCATCAAGACTAAGACATCATAATGGGAATCATGCTTTCATCATCATCATCATCATCTGCGAAGATAATCATTCCCACAAGTAAGTGTCTATAATTTCATGTTCATAATTATGTAAGGCTTGTATAAACATGATTAAGGTTCTATGTTTTTAACCCATATTTAAAGATATAATCAACACTTTCTACATTGTTGGTGAGCGTCATATTGTTTTCATAGCTTCTTCCGTTTATCATATCTCCCAACTTCCACTTTATTAGTGTACTATTTTCCATATCTAGATATAGATATTGCTCCAATGGTGATGTAACTCAAGTTGTCAAAATCACTTTTATATTAAATTGGACTTTGGAATCGTATCAAAAGACTTCTTTCAAAAAAAAAAAAATTCAAATTATTGGACTTTGGAATTGCATCTTCTGTGCCCAAAATATTCCTCAAAGGTCTTGTTATCCTAAGCCCACAAGGATAGGAACCTCCCCACCCAAGGCTCATATAGTTTACTATTTTACTGATTTGATTGCTTTGCTATTGGTGGTATTTACTGAGTATGATGATGATTATGATTTACTGATTTGATCGTTAAAGGGTGTTTCTCGATACCCCAGTCTCAAAGCACTAGGTTTCTCTACTTGATGTGGCTTAATCCGAGCTTGGAAATGTTGGATATGGTTTGCCAAGTGTACTTGACCCGCTAAAGATTATAGCAACATTTGAAGTCAACTTTTAGTCGTTAAAGCCTCAAAAGCATTGTCGTATATGAATATGGTGTGATCTACACAACTTAGCTCCCGTATAATACACGATAATTTGCCTTTTATATATGGTCTGAAAAATAACTTTTCTTCAGATCATAAATGAAACTAAAAATACCCGATATCGTCTGATAATGCAACCAATTTCTAAAACTTTTAAGAAATACATTTATCTATATGATTAAATATTTTTTAGAAATATATTTATTTATCTGATTAAATATAAATGAATAAAGTGTGTGGGTATAGGTTAGATATGGATTTGGGAGGCTAGAAAGAAGATAAGAAACTAACATAGGAAGAGAAGAGGAATTGATTCAACGCATGGCCACATGAAGTGATAAGGAAAATGGTGGGTATATTCCTTCGTATTTGTTTTGTTTCTTTTATTTTAAAGTGATAAGGAAAATGGTGGGTATATTCCTTCGTATTTGTTTTTTTTTTCTTTTATTTTAATTTTAAAAACAAAAAGAATATGTTTTTAAAATTTGATAATACTATCTATTGCATCATTTAATATTGAAAAGTGAATATTTGTCTCCTAATATTATCATAGAAGAATAAATAAACTATGTTTACTTAAATATAAATATCAATGATCGTTTTAAAAACATCAACAATTATTATTTTGAGTTAAAAAATAAAAGTATTTTGTTGCATATGTATGTGCAGTGTTGTAAAAGTCGGATTCCAAGACTGAGTACTCGGCGAGTACTCGGTCCTCGGAACCCCTCCGAGGCGACTTCCTCCTAGGCGGACTCAATTAGTCGGCCTCGGTCAAACTCGGCGCCTAGTCGGCCTAGTCGGCGCCTAGTCGGAAAAAGTCGACCTAGTCGGTCTAGGCGGTCAACGTGGTTTGTAAACTTTTAATTAGTCAAAATCGGTCAACATCGGCCTACTCAGCCTTGTACTCGGACTACTCGACCTTGTACTCAGACTACTCGACCTTGTACTCGGACTAGTCGGACTTGTATTCAGAATATTTGAACTTTAAACATGTTTCATTTTAAATTATACTCAGTTGACATGAATTATGCTTATTTTAACATATATATAATATATAACAATTAATTTTCTTTATAGTTACCATGTCCGCGTACTCCCCGAGTACTCTCCGAGTACTCCGATTACTCCCTACTCCCCAGTCGGCCGATTAGGGACCGCCTATCGACTTTTACAACACTGTATATGTGTAATATGAAAATACAAGTGGGTAATTGGCACTAAACGAAGTTAATAGAACAAATTTTGACATCATCTACTTTGTTCATGGTTTACACGATTTAATATAAGAA
Organism: Helianthus tuberosus; assembly: GCA_030545235.1. Classification (NCBI taxonomy): domain Eukaryota; kingdom Viridiplantae; phylum Streptophyta; class Magnoliopsida; order Asterales; family Asteraceae; genus Helianthus; species Helianthus tuberosus. The sequence goes on along the minus strand of CM060377.1, from coordinate 53,079,049 downwards.
TGTCCCATTTTTTATAAGACATGAATTAGGTTTTATGTTCAAAATTGTGAAAAAAGTAATTAGGTTGTAGGAAAAATATGTTCAAAATTGTGAAAAAAGTGATTTGGTTGTAGGAAAATACTTGAAAAAGTGATTAGGTTGTAGGAAAAATACCTAATTATGTTAGATATCATACCAAAACCGTATTATGGTTTTAACATGTTAACTCAGGTCATTTTGGTTTTATATAGGAGGTTAAAATAATGTAACTTTATACAAAGAAAATTACAGAAATATCTGAGTAATATTTTAATTAAGAGAACAAGTTTACATGTCTAATTCATACGAAATAATGATTAATTCAATAAGTAATAACATGTTTGTGTATGCATAATTGTGATCTAATTATCTAAGCAAATACTTGTAAAATGTTTGTGTATGCATAATTGTGATCTAATAATCTAAAAGTGAGAAAATAATTGAAAATTTATGTAAGCGTAATGTAGGTTAAGAGATCGATTTATCACATTTGACATGTGTAAAAACATTTGATCACAATCGTTATGAACTAAAGTAAATTATTTATTAAGTTGATGATATAGAACTATATTGTGAAAATAACTTCTAAATGCATTTAAATTAAACTAGGTTAGAACCCCGTGTATTACATGGGTTGAATAAATGTAATTTTATATACCAAATAATAAAACAATATATATTTAAAAATCTCGTTTATTACATGGGTTGAATAAATATAATTTTATATATTAAATAATAAAAAAGTTTTATTTTTAAGAACCCCGTGTATTGTACATGTTGAGTAAATTTAATTTTATATATTAAATAATGAAAAAAGTTATATTTTTAAGAATCTCATGTGTTATACGGGTTGAGCACATGTAATTTTATATATCAAACAATAAAATGTTATATCTTTATAAACTCTATGAATTATATGGATTGAATAAATCTAATTTTATATACTACATAATAAAAAAAGTTATATTTTAAAAAACCCCGTGTATTACACGAGTTGCATAAATGTAATTTTGTATAGTAAAAAATAAAAATGTTATATCTTTAAAAAACAACTATTTTTGTTATTGGACAACATACAAATTTCACATTCACAAAAGCTTGGAATAATTAAAACACTTTAAAATGTACATAACTCATATGTGAACATGTGATGGCTTTTACAGAAGTTCGTAACATGTAATTTAGTTATATAATTTATATTGCAGTTTAAATTATTTAAATAGATTATATCATCAAGCCATCCCACTTATCATAAGTGAAAAAATATCGGACAGAAAAAAAAATGATGAACTTCAAGTTGGTAATCTATTTTAATTGTTTTAGGTCTTATATATGGCAATTAATTTTTATCAATATGCTCTAGTTTCTTTAATTTACTTGGTAGATGTAGGTAATTTTTTCAAAAGAAAAAAAAAATGGAAGCCAACTTTAATTCTATTCTTTTTCATCAAACGAATTTTAAAATTTATTATTAGATATTTTAATAAAAAATATGTTTGGTTCATAAACTAATTATGCTTTATTTTCAAAAAGAAATTAAATTAAAATTAAACTAAATAATAATTATTGATAAGAGATTAAACTAAATAATATTTGATAGGATGGTTATTTATATTTAATTAGAAGAGATTAAACTAAATAATAATTATCCATAAGATACATTACCTAATATGATGACAAGTGTCCTAAAATTACTTTCTTTTATTATATACTATAGATAGATAAATTGATAATATAGAACTATATTGTGAAAATAAGTTCTAAATGCCTTTAAAGAAATAAGTTCTAGATATATTTGGTTTTTGGTATCTTCCAAAATCTTAGGCCTAACTTTATGGAAGTGAGGATTAAAAATACGGATACATCTATCTTATCTTATATCTTATAAATATTAATAAAAGATTCTGATTAATGCTACGTAGCAATCTCTTCTTTTCTTTATTTTATTTTTTGAACGACAAATTTTCATCACTGACGGACCACTGAAGTATTGTCGTACCACCAGCGGAACCACCCGTTCATATCCATCTCCACTAGACATAATGTCTATACACCAATTTAGGAGGAAACTTGTAGGTCCACTTGGAGGATCAAGATAACCTACTTCCTTGGTTGTTAACACAAATACGAGTGCGGAATCCACGTAGTTATGCAAACCGAAGCAAAGTAATGCAAACACAAGTAACCAAAGATTAATTGAAAAGAATCAGTACAACACATACACACCGTGCTTACAACCTTCAGGGACTCTCTTACTGAAATGAGGTGCAAGTGACTGTTTATATAGGCCCAACACCCAGTAACCCTACGAAGAAGGTTACTGGGCTCACGAACAAACTACGGGCCCACGAAGAATAGGATTCTTCGTTGACCATTCCAGCGAACAATCCATCACCGTGAACAACCTGATAAGGACATTGTTCGTGACATGCAATCCCACGAAGAGTAGGGATTCTTCGTGGGGAACCTATACACAGACAAAAACTTGCAGCAAACAACAGTAAGATCAAAACACATACATAACTAACAGTTGCACACATGCAAACTGTTTTACATCGCTAACAAAGTCAACGTTGTGCTAAGTCAAGATAGGAGGATATCTTGACTTGGGATTTGACCAAAACTATACAGACTGTAAATAAAGACCGTACAAATTACAACGTAATAAGAACAAGCGACAGACACAAAACTGCACCAACAAACTCCCCCTTGGCTGTTGATTGGTCTTCGGTCTTCATCCCTTAGTGGCCTGTCTCGGACCATGAGCTACCCGCGTGAATACCTCGGTAGTAGCAAAAACAAGCGACGCGTTGAAATAGTAACACTTGATGCGCGTCCTTGTCTTCATAAAAGATATCGTGCTGAAAAAGTGTCTTGATGTCACCAGCTGACATATTCATGATCCACATTGGATCAAGCATTCGAAAATTGTCTTCTTCGTTCTTGAACACGATGACCACTTCATGAGTGTCTGAATCATAGCACCACAGCTTCATGTTACCCAAAAAATCTTGTTTCGTCGGCATGAGAGGTATCTTGTCCATAACCTTCACTGGCTGGTATAGAAGCTTGTAACGAGCAGTGTTGGTATCCGAATCCAGCGTATACTTTATCTGCTCATACATTGGGAATTGAGGCTTGTACAGTTCATCCTTCCAACCCTTGCGACGTTCAATCTGTAGCTTCCTTGCAAAAAGCGTTGCACCTTCATAGTTGGATCTGTTGATTTGTTTTAACTTCGCTAATGCTGCAACATCATAGAAGGGAAAATTTAAGATGCTAAGGAGTGAGTTAAAGTATTGGATTCCGTTTTCACGTTTCACCGCCATGTAGTGAATATCTTTGACGAACATGCAACTAAGGACTTTTCCTTGCGGTCTATCCTTCTGATACTTTAAGTAGTCGACTTGTACAAGAGGAGGAGCTGGCTTTTGAAACTTTGCCAAGAACTGTTTTCGTCATTCTTCAAATGTATCAGTGGGAATTGTAGATGTGTCACGACTCTTCAATTTTTCGTCGATCTCATCTATATTCTCACGAAGCCAGTCACCATCAAACGAATTAAATTATGTACCATCTTCACGAACATACGTTGACTTCTTTGCATCTCCTTCAAACACGATTTCTTCCAAACCTTCCAAGTTCACTACTTCGGACTCACTAGGTATCTCGTCGATAGTAGCATCATCTACTATCTTCATCTCTTTCAATGCTAAAATTTGTTCACTTGAGAGTTCAGAAATGATCTCCCCTTCTTCCAATTCTTCACCAGTTACAGGGTGACACACCAGTAACGCTAAATCTTCTGATCTTAAAACTGCATCACCACCTCCCGTTGAGCTTTCACCAACAAAACCACTCACTCTTTCAACCAACGCTAACTGAAGTCCCATGTCTTCAATAGCTTGCATTCCTTCTAACCTTTCTCGTTCCTCTTGAGTACTACCTGAGGCAACAGGATCGGTCACGATCTGCTCAGAACTAGAACCAATGACAGCTTGAGTTGAAATAGACCCCTCTGGTTATGCAGATGCTGTAGGAACATCAGGATTGCCGGGATCTTCACTATCATGATCTCGTTTCTGTAACACTTCCTGTGCTTTGCATCTGTCAGCCCAAAGAATGTTAACTCGCTTTCTGGTCACTTCATAACTCCTAGTCATTTTCTTTACGTTTTCAGCTATGGTTTTATTCCTGGAATCGTACCATTTCGTTATCTCATCATACTTTCCAGACAGCTTATCGGCAGTTCGTAAAACAACAGTGCTTCGTTCTTTCAGACGATTCATGTCAAATCCACTAGAATTGTCAGCTGCTCGCATTTGTTGCAATTGTGTCTCCCGTTCAGCATCTTCAGCCCTCAACTGAGCATTCTCATCTCGCAAGTGCTCAATCTATGCATGTTGTTTCCCCACAATTTCTTTCAATGAATTAATCTGTAATTGTTGAGCAATGTTCATTTGGCGGTTTGATGACATGACTTCCGTATGTCGATTTATCTGAAGTGCTGCTGCTTGGAGTTGTGAGAATAAAAAGTTCACTTTCTCACTCTCGGACATACGCTCGAACATCGTACCACATCGTTTTGCACTCTATTGCTGAACCTTTTCCCGAGCTGATTGAGATGATGATGTTGCATGCTGTGGTTGAGCTGTAGGTGGTTGAATTGGGGGTGTCTCAACAAGATGTGGTAGTAGGCGGTGGCTCTGAAGCTGTTGTGGGAGATGACATTATTGCCTAGGTTTCTTCAGCAGTTAAGACAAAAGCAGTACTAACATCGGCTTCATGAACGGGTTCTGATGGCTGTGTGGTAGCAGGTTGAGTTTGTGATGCACCAATCGATTTCCGACTTTTCTTCTTGCGTCGAATAGCAGCTTGCTTCTTTCTTGCCTTCTCAGACTCGGTATCGGATGGAACATAATCTTCATCTTGTTCTATTCGAATCCGTCTGATTTGTCTAACACCTTGTGCATCAACATACCGCTTATATCCAGGTTCAAGTGGATTATCATCAGAATCCGACTTGTCATCATCACCCGATTGCTTGCTTTGATCACCGCCGGTAGAACCTGTGCCACTATCACTAACAACTCCACCATCACCACCTTGGTTATCATCGTCACTACTTCCGTCATCACTGTCATCATCATCACCTTCACCCTTCTTACCGAATTTATCTTTGATCATCTTTTTCAAAGTGGGCTCTTCATTGTCGGAATCACTGTTATCATGTCGCCACTTGTCGTTCTCCGGCGCTACATATGTGTTGCTTTCTAAAAACCCGAATAACTTTCGTGGTGGATCGCTTTCCTTGTAGCTCTTAGCACCATATCCTCTAAAGATCTTCAATGAAAATTCTTTCATGACATCAATATTCAGAACATCGTTGTTATCTTTAGGGAGATCTGGATGTTGGACATTCATAATCATATGAAGAAAGCGTGGATACATCCAAAACTTGTTACCTCCCGTAACACTTCCAGTTCTTCCCAAATTTTCTTTCATGTTAGCAAAGATGTACTTTGATATATTGAACGGTTTGTTCAATACTAAAGCCACCATTAAACCAACCAGATCATTGTTCGACATATCGTATCCACTTCAACGATTACTTAAACACTGAATCAGAACATGGATTAAGAACTTGTAACGGAGCGGTAACCATGACTTGTTCAGTTGATTTCCCAGAATATCTCCAACACACTTCATACATAGTAGACAACCTCTTTGACATTTTAATGACACAGAATATGAAGCATCAGGATCATCACCAAGTTGTAACACAGTGTTAAGAATCTCGACAGAAACAATAACGCCTAGATTGTTAACACGTCCTCGTATCACCTCCTTGCCATCAATTTCAACAACTTCTGCCGAATCCCAGAAAGCTTTTATCAAGGACTTATACACGGTAGTCTGATGAGTAATAGCATGGTTGATCCTTGATTCACGTAGCCACTTCATAATCCCTTTGTATCCAATGAGCTTGTCTTCCGGATCTAAATAAGAAATCATGTTGTGATGAGGTTCCGACATGATTTCCACTTCTGACTTATCAGTTTTCTTCGTCGCGGGTTTCCTTTTCTGTGCTTTAGGTGCTATGTATACTAGGGTTTCACCTTGATGCTCTGATACCACTTGTAGGATCAAGATAACCTACTTCCTTGTTTGTTAACACAAATACGAGTGTGGAATCCACGTAGTTATGCAAACCGAAGCAAAGTAATGCAAACACAAGTAACCAAAGATTCACAATCTTAGATTAACTGAAGAGAATCAGTACAACACATACACACAGTGCTTACAACCTTCAGGGACTCTCTTACTGAAATGAGGTGCAAGTGACTGTTTATATAAGCCCAACACTCAGTAACCCTACGAAGAAGGTTACTGGGCTCACGAACAAACTACAGTCCCACGAAGAACCCATCACCACGAAGAGTGGTTCTTCGTGGTGAACAACCTGATAAGGACATTGTTCGTGACATGCAATCCCACAAAGAATAGGGATTCTTCGTGGGGAACCTATACACAGACAAAAGCTTGCAGCAAACAACAGTAAGATCAAAACACATACATAACTAACAGTTGCACACATGCAAACTGTTTTACAACGCTAACAAAGTAAACGTCGTGCTAAGTAAAGATAGGAGGATATCTTGACTAGGCTGACTCGGCCAAAACTATACAGACCATAAATAAAGACCGCAGAAATTATGCAACGTAATAAGAACAAGCGACAGACACAAAACTGCACCAACAAAACCCAATAAATATTGAAAAACCTCCTTGTGGCAATCTCTCCTTCAATCTTAAAATTTTAAATTTAATTTATCTATAAAAAATATTTTTGTTATACTTATAAATACTATTATTATAAATTCTCACTTTTAATTTTAATGTTATTATATTATATATGACAATAATAATAATATACTTTACTTTTATTTTATTTAAAAAATAATCGTTATATTTATTATTATTTATTAAAAATTCTCTCAATTTAAATTTTAATATATATATATATATAAATTAAATTTTACCTTAATATTTTGGTCAAACTTACGAATGTTATAAATAACAATTATCTATACTATATAATAAAAGAAACCACTTTAGGGACACTTGTCATTATATTAGGTCATCTCTTATAGATAATTATTATTTTAGTTTAATCTCTTCTAATAATTATAGATAACCCTCCTACTAAATATTATTTAGTTTAATATCTTATATTATAGATAACACTCCTACTAAATATTATTAGTTTAATATCTTATGGATAAATATTTAATTAGTTTAATTTTAGTGAGTTTTATATATATATTCATAAATCTTAAGTATAAAACAACTTATTTCACTCTTACATATTTAGACCATGCACACTTTACTTTGTTATTTCACTTCACTCCATATTTAGACCATATACTCTACTTTAGTTCAATTTCTTTATAGTCTATTTGGTTAACTTTATACACGGTATTTCGTATCCACCTCCCTTTTTGTAGTGTTGTTTGTCACATTTGTAGCGTTGGTTATCAATCCATGATATGGAAACAAATTATTTTATCGATTGAAACAACCGATGATGTGAACATCTATATCTATATACTATATAATAAAAGAAACCAATATGTGATACGTGTCATTTATACGAGGCACCTATTTTTGTGGTTTTTCCGTCTTTCTTTTGTATTTATTATTTAGTATATAAATTCAATTTTTTACTATTATTAGTATTTTTATTATTTATCAATTATATTGATTACTTAAAATTTATATATAAGACTTTATCCAAAATTATATTTATTTAATACACTATTAATCCAAAATTATATTTATTTAATACACTATTAATCCAAAATTATATTTATTTAATATACTATTAATCTAGAATAACATTTATTCAACTCGTGTACTATATAGAGTTTTTAAAGATTTAACTTTTTTTATTATTTGGTATATAACTTACAATACACGAGGTTTTTAAAAATATAATATTTTTTATTATTTAATATATAAAATTACATTTATTCAACCTATCTAATAAATGGGGTTTTTAAAGATATATTATTTTATTATTTAGTATGTAAAATTACATTTTTTTTCAACCCGTGTAATACACGGGGTTATAACCAAGTACATATTATAAAATAATTAATATAACAAAGACGTTATATAATAATACAATAATATTATAATTTTAACTTATAATATAACACCTCTGCACAAATCGTATAAAAAAAATTGAATGTATCACACGGAAAATTTTAATAATATTATTATTTGTGAAACAATTGATATACTCATCAACAATACCCATATTCAACCATGTGATAGGATTATAATAGTATTACATTTAGAGTTTACATTTATTAATGGTGTTACACATTTTTATAAGAATATAGTTCATATTTTCTTAACCCATGTCACAAAATTCATGAATTATGAATGTATAAGATTATAATATTATTACATTCTTTAATCGTGTGATAAGGATTATATAGGAACTTATGATTTAATTTTTTTATATATTCAATCCGTGTAATACACAGTTTTATAAAACCTACAAATAAAATAATAGTCTTCAAGATTTTTTTAATCCCCTGTAATACACGAGTTTATAAGCTAGTATATCAATAAACAACTGTATCCCCCTGGCGAATGGCCTGTTCTCCCCGGTCGGAATAGGTGGGTTAATTCCTTCTCTTAGAACCGTACTTGAGAGTTTCCTACAATGTAAAACAGATTTATAAAAGGAACACAAATCATTTATTACCTTTTAACGGAGTTGAGCCTCATTTATATTGGTATTTTTTAAAGGCAATGCTACTTAGGTTAGAGCTGCCCCTACCAAAAGCTTGATTTCTCTCTCTAAGGTCACAGATTTAGACAATTTCCGCTCTCACTTAAACTCTTCTCCTCACTAGAGACAGCAAAGGCGGTAGTGAAGCCAGTTAGGGCTAACATATCGTGTATACCCTTACACGATAAGACACGGTACACAAAATCCCATACATGAACACGACACGATAACTTATCGTGTCCTTTTTTTCAAACACGAACACGACACGATATACACGAAAATTACCTGTTAACACGATTGTTCGACTGTTATACATGAAAATTACCTGTTAATAACACGAACACGACATGCTATCTGAGAGTTACAGAGGGAGTTTAGGTTTTTTGTTTGAATTGAATGAGGAATGAAAATAGAAAGGAATTAAGAAATCCACACGCACATGGCTGATGAGTTTTATTTAATTTAATTTCTTATCGTGTACTAACGAGTATTAACAGGTAAACAAGTATTTAACCTGTTTATACACAAAAACTAACAGGTAATCTCGTATCTACCTGTTTGGTACACGATACCTATTAAGGCCATACACGATACCTGTTAACTTCGTGTAGGTTCGTATCATGTATTCGTGTAAAATTGCCAGCCCTAACGCCAATGGATATCTTAGAAGCGACAGTGGTGGCATTGAAGCAACTTGTTGTGCTAGTGATAACAGCATAACTAAAATTCTATCTTTTTTTATTGATTTCTTTTAGAAAGAATGTAGATTTTTTTTACATGAACGGATTTAATGAGACCCATTTGAACTCAATTTCCATTCATTCTCAACCAAAATTATTCTATTCTAATAAATAACAACAACAATCCTATCCGGTAAACCCAACCAATGGCGATGCTATATTAGTAAGGTCTGGGGAGGGTGGAATGTAGGCAAACCTTACTCCTATTCATAGGGACAGAGAGGCTGATTCCAAAGAGACCCCTGACTCCACAACAAATACATATTAAATATAACAACCCTCCAAAATATTTTGACACCCTAAAATATATTAAAATATTCCATTATGTCTTAAAATACACCCCGTATGTGAAAACTGAGCCCAAAATATGATCTAGCATTAAAAATAAAATAAAAACAAGAAAATAGAGGTTGTCGCGGGGCGCGTAGCCTTTGGCTACTGCCTACGCGGGCCGCGAGAGATAAAAAACGAGGCAACACCCGGTGTTGACACGTGGCAACACGTGTTGAACCTATACTCGTGACCCGGATCAGCTATGGCCTAGACCCCCTACTACGCGGGCCGCGTAGACTTTGGTCTCACCTTACGCGGGCCACGAGAGACTCGAATTACAGCCCTATAAATTTGGAGCTCGGGCCTTCAGTCGAAACTCGCTCACGAATCCTTCTCTCTCAATTTCTGAATAGTAGGCATAATCCTCGGGTATAATACCCCCTAATTAACGAAGTTCTGCCCTGATGTAAGTATTATTGTAACAACCCGCACTCTCGTGCATTGTTACTACTCGCTACACTCGTTACGCCTAGCACCAGAGATTCGAATCATAATGTAACTATATCGCATACATCGCTATTTCGCAATGTAATCGCATATTTTAACGCTACATCGCATCGCAAATACTAACACTCACGATGACTTTGAATGAGGACCTTTTCTACCCTCCTCGATGGCCGTGATGTGTCGCAACGCAAACAATTAAGGCTAACATAGACTCTCGGGTGAGTACTATAGCTCCAGCCGTCGTGACGAAGATGGCAATACGAGCAAGTAGTACCCCGTCAGTCATTGTGGCACAACACATCACTATCGAAAGCGCACTCGCGACCATGCGCAGCTCGATTATCGCACCGAATATTTGAAATATGGATATGTATATACGACCCTTTTGGTGATTAATTATAATAAATATATGAAAATATGGATAAAAAGGTGTAATTGAACTATCGCGATGTTTAACGAACAAAACGGAACGCCAAGATGCAGCTCGCCGAAGGACATCCGAACGGATAGGCCATCCGGACGGATGGGCCAGCCGAACGGCTAGGCCAGCCGAACGGACGGGCTAGCCGATCGGATGGGCCAGCCGAATGGACGGCCCACACTCTCCTTTCTCTCCTTTCTTGCTTATAAATACCCCCACACCTCCCATCATTTTCTCTGATGTGGAGCTCTCACTCGACCGGCAAGCCTTGAAGTCCTTTTCTCTCGAATTCCCGCGGTTCTTGTAAGTTTTCACTCAAATTCTTGTACTTTTATGATCTACACGCAATTCTACACATTTCTGTCTTTTAAATCTCGACTTTTAACCATGAAATCTACTGATTTGAGGTGTTCTAAGATGATGTCATCAAGAGTTCTTATGAACTTCAAAATGTGACTTCATTTAACCATGAATAGCCCAGATCTAAGTGATTTCCACATGTTTTTATAACAATATCACTTGAATCTATGTGAACTAATCAAAGAACGTGCGATTTTGGATTAAACAAGGGAAAACCGTCAAGAACGGTCAGATCTGATGGAACGGGGTGGTTCCCGACCGTTAGAACAAGTCGGGCTTGGTGGAATTTCAGTTGTTTAGCACCAAGGCACACCGTCTCGATCAAAACCACCGAAGAACCTTCAAAATTATTCGAATATCAGTTGGACGGGTCGCCGACCGATCGGGCAGACTGTCAGCCGATCGGACAGGCTGCCAGCCGATCGGACAGGCTGCCATCCGATCGGGTAGCAGCCCATCCGATCGGGCAGCAGCCCATCCGATCGGGCAGCAGCCCATCCGATCGGGCAGCAACCCATCCGAACGGGCCGGCATCCGACCGGATTATCGCCCACTTCTTGGTTCTCTCGCTACCATTTAACGCGCTATCCAATGCTTACGCAATCGATCTGTAATCAGGGTAATCTCAAACACTTTCCCGCCAATCCAACCAAGTGGTGTTACTTGCCAAATACGCACTGTGAGTATACTTGAACCCTTTTTGCTTTTGCACTTTTGGGTGTAACATATGTTGCTATCAAATCGAATCACAACAAATGCTTAAACTACTTATCACTTGCGAATGACTTACGTGCATAGTTATACGTGTTGCTAGTTACATATGTGCTAGGACTTATACTCGCGACGTCCCACCATGACTAGTATAGTACTATTGCACCCGACGGGGCCTAGTTTAGCAATCGCGATCGAAGCTCGAGGACTTAGCTGGTAGTATCAGTTTTGTGAGTATATATGTCGTGTATCCCGTTTATGTATGTAGGAAATTCGCAGCACTTTTAATCTATTATGCTATTACATATCAAACCTGTATACTCGCCAATACTTTTGTATTGACATTATTTTAACGTATGTTGCAGGTTTAGTCGCAGTCTACATCAAATCAAGCTAGGAAGTCTAGAAACTCAACTAAAACCTAGGTTGTCGGATTTGTATTGTTCGAGAGAACGTGTAATCTGTGACGACGAATGTGATTATGATTGTTTATTAGTATGGGATAATGAACACATTAATTATTATCACAAAATAGTTGTTATGGATTCTCCTGAGCAATCTGATTCTCCTAGTGCCGCGCCCCGATGATTCCGCCATCGGTTGGGGTGTGACAAATTGGTATCGGAGCCATAACTATAGGGAATTAGGAAAGACACGACCTAGTCCGGGTTCGTTGTCTTAGAAATAACCTAGTCTATAGTCTAAGTACCAACGGGCCAACTCGTGCGAACTTAGTAGGAATTGCACGGGCCTACTTGATACTCTCATTCGAAGTCGCTAAAACTACTACTACGCATGAACACCGCATACTACAATTTCACGCGAAGAGCCTTTCCTAAGGCCTGAATATTACTTAGCATTTCCTAAGGCCAACACAGTGCACCTGTTTTCGAAATTATTCGCATAATGAAACCGAGTGATCCAGTCAAGACCAGGTGTGAAAACCAAGAACTCTCGATGAGATCGCTCACTCAGCGCATTTTTCTAGCACGAGAACCTTTCATCGAGCTAGGAGTGACATCCACATCTCGACGAAAGTCTCCACTTCAAAATCTAGTGGAACTCACGAATTTATTCGAAGAGCATAACCACAATCAGGAACGAAGTAGTTAAGTCAGGGGTGAAACCCGTACCTAAATAAACCGTTCCACTCTGTAAAATGGTTTTCGAAAAGCTCTCACCAAGGACACGACCATAACGATGACTCGATCAACACGATGGCTGGGAGGACGAACGCCATGAGCTGCATCCCAGTGGAAGCATAAGTCTTCTAGGCCAACGCGTGTGCATGAGCTTGTTGGGTATAGTTGGGTTACCATGGGTAGTCGACGCCTAAACACCCAAGGCACTCCGAAATACTTTACTAAGCCTACGACTCGCTGGTTTTACACTTTGTTAAGCTGAATTACGCGATAGGTGTTATTTTACGCCTTACCGATTTCTCGATCTATCAGTTTTCGCTTCCTGTTTTACAAAAACGCACAACTCGCACAGCCATCGCAATCTAAAACGAAAACCGAATGTACGCAACAAAACGAAAGTCTAACAATTCGCCCTCTCATTTCATCGCACCCTCGCAATTATCTATACGCATCTAAGTAAATGTCACAACGATATATATACAAACGAAACACTTGTGTGAGAACTTAGGAATCTTGTGTCTCCTATGTGGCTCCTATGTGTATACGTAATACTATACAACCTGCAACAAGTTTTGAATGCACTCAAATCGCATCGCAAAACTTAAAAAAATCATTATGATCGAATCTCACTCCAAGTCTCTCTGCCTATATGCCTTCCAACAACTCTGCTTCGAGAATGTCAGCCAGGAGACGAGCCAAACGAAGGGACGAAAAGAGGATTGCTTCACTTGTGGTTAGGGAAGTGGCCAAGGTCATTCCTCAGATTGTCACTCAAGTGCACTCTCTTAGCAACTCTCGAACTTCAGAAGACGTTAAGACAGAAGCGCCTCAGTCTACTTTTCTTTACAAACACTTCAAAGCCTGTGATCCAATGGTCTTCACAGGTGAAGGAGGTGTCTCTCAGCTACTCCAGTGGTTCGATTCTATCGAAGTTACCCTTCTTCAGAGTGGGTGTCCCGAACATTTCCAAACCACTTGCGCAACTGGAGTATTTCAATCGCGAGCACTCGACTGGTGGACCGCCGAACGCAACAAACGTGGGATTCACGCAGCCTATGCTCTCTCTTGGAATGAGCTGAAAAAACTCACGAAGAAAGAGTACTGCCCTCTCCATGAAGTCCAAAAACTAGAAGACGAATTTTGGAAAATTAAACAAGTCGAAGGTGACAATGATGGCTACACCGCAAGGTTTAAACAGCTTAGCGTAATTTGCCCAAGTCAAGTCGACACTTCAGAAAAAGCCATCACAAAGTACATTCGCGGCTTGCCTGAGTGTGTGGGTGATTTTGTCAAAGCTGCAAGACCTGCTACCATCGAAGAGACCCATCGCTTAGCCGCAGAAATCAACGACAAACGAGTCTTGGAAGGGTTTTTTTTACAAGAATCCTGTCAAGCAAACTTATCAAGCAATCGTCATTAATTCTTCAGACGATCCTGTCGACGATTCTTCTGAAGAGTCTGCCGATGATCCTTCTGACGAATCTGCCGACGATTCTTCTGACAAAGCTGCTGACGGTTCTTCCGACGACTCGGCCCGAAGATTGTCCTCAGACGAATCATCCAACAACGACACCTCTTCACAAGACACCGACAAACCCAACCGCAAACGAAAAATTTCAAGCCCGAACTCATCAATAACCGAACTACTGCAACCGAAGCCTCTTCAAGCAGTTCCGGTGTTTCCAAAACGAGCTTACACTAGAGCTCATCCCCAGTGTTACTTATATACCTACCATCACCAGGTCGGAGCTGACTGTCGTTATTGCAATAACTGCAATCGCTATGGTCACTTCACCCGCAACTGCCGCACCGGATCAAGAACTTGAGTACAACAACCGCAGCTCCAGCAAAGGTTTTCAACATCAGACAGACATAGGGTAGTGTTGTAATGAAACAAATTTTCGACGTAATTTCATGTGTGAAACTGACCCTACTAATTGATGTTGTCGCTATGCGCAACATTAATTCGCATTCTCTCTCGTGTTTCGCACTTAGACTAGATTCACACACATACTATATACTATGTCACGAGATAATGTGTTTTACCCTCACTACACGCTTAGAATAAGGTACGATAAACGTGCAAGGAACAACTAATCACGGGTGCACACGGGATTATTTTGGTCAGTGCACGGATATCGTAGTAAGTTCTAATGGTGCCATAACGTTAAAAGCATGGTCGAACGTGGTGGATACGCCGCTGGTACTTTCTATATATAAGCGTCTTGACCATGTCAACAAAGTGCGACATCTATTCACGGGATGCAAGTAGTAGGGGTAAAGCAAGGTGTGCTTGCCATACTACCAAAGTCTCGTGAAGAAAGTGCCGCGCGGAGTTGAACGTTACTAGACCTATTATACTATTGTGATTATTTTCAACACACTGCACTCAATCGCAATGCGTAACAACTAAATCGCATCATTACAAGACTTGTCGTAATTCTGCAAACGCAGTGCAATCGCCTCATCGATGGACTCTAGAGAGTCTACCCCGCAGGGCAATTGCATCAACGCAAGACTGGTCGTAAGTCTGTATCGCAACTCAAGGCGTGTCATCGCAAGGCTTTTCGTAAGTCAACACGCTCGCAATCGCATTATCGCTTAAATCTATCTCGCAATCGCTACCGCTTATTATGTGAATCGCTACCGCTTACCGTGCAAATCACCATATCGCATGTTGTGTGTCACTCTATCACTATCACCATCGCTATCACCTACCGTTATCTGTGATATTTGTGTTAAGTTAGCACACATGACCTCGCTTCACGAGATGAAGCTCATATGGTTAAAGCAAGATGTTTTAGTCATATCAGCAGGCTTTCGTGGAAAAAGGCCATGTGGGGTCTAATGTTAGTTAAACTCTGTGGTGTTAATCAATTGAATCGAATCGCATAAATCGCGCATATCCCCATCGCTTGCAACGCAACAACCATCGCTTATCGCTCGTCGGTTGTCGCTATCACGTACCGCTTATCGCAATTCGTTTATCGTCGCCATCATTGCTTGTGTTGTGTTTGTGTTATTCGCTAAATCGCCTATTCGCTTATCGCTTATCGCTACCTATGTTACGTGAGCACACCTGACATCGATTCACGAAACAGATTTAGTATGGTTGGAACATGGTAAATACATCGCTGGTACTTCCTATATGTATAAGTGATTCAGCCATACTAGCAAACTTTCATGGGGAGATGCCATATGGGGCTTAACGTTGGTTAAATTATAAAGCTATGAAGACTAAATCGAATCCCATTACTCGCTTATCACGTATCGCTTATCGTGTATCGTCTATCGCTTATTCGCTTATCGCGTACCGCTTATCGCTCGTCGCTCATCGCTTGGTATTCATCGCAATCAGTGTAGTGTTAGTATGCATGACATCGCTTCACGGGACAAAACCAATATGGTCAAACATGGTGTTTCTCCATATTAGCAAACTCTCGTGGAAATATGCCGTGTGGGTTTTAACGTGGAACCTAATCGAAATCGTACTATTCGCTTATCGCTCGTCGCCTAGCAGACACGCTACTTCGATGTTTCGTGTCATCAAGCTTCTCGCATGCACCGTCATCGCTATGTTCGCAATCAATCTCGCCGCCCACTCTATTCGATTCTATCTTCGACTTGGTCCGACCTCCTATCGCTTGGACCAAAATGTGGAACACATTACCATTGGACAACGAGTTTTGTATACAAAATGTGGAACACATTACCATTGGACAACGAGTTAGCCAATGTGTAATATGACCCACCAGTCAGGATTGACAATACTAAATGAGTAATTGTGTAGATATAAACAATGTGATTGCTCTCAATACTGTTAATGGATAAAAATCTTCTTGATTAAACTGGGATTCACTCACCAGTATTTCCCACTGACAAATGTATTTAATACGCGTTTCAGGTAACAAAATGTAAAAGCCAAATTAGAAGAAAGCCAGCTGGAGAGCACTGACGGCTTGGAAAAATGTGGCTATAAAAGTTACCTAAAATACGATGTTTTAAATTCAATAAAATAGGGTTTATCCTTATAAACATGTTGTAATAAAAAACTTGGGTTTTACCCATGTGATTATTAATATAAAATATGGTGGTTTTACTCTGATAACTATTTCCTAACTACGGTCCTGATGAAATTTCCGCTGCCAAATTGAAAAACAAAATGATACCACCAAAACTGGTCTCGCGGCCGCCCGTTCCCGGGACAGATAGGGGGCGGGGGTTGCGACAGAAGGTGGTATCAGAGCTAAGCCACTGATTCAGCCACAGAAAGTGTTCTTCTGACACCAATATATTATTCAAATTGTTAGAAAATTAATTATGAAAATACGTGCATAATTGTATTTCATTGTTGTGTATTATTTGACTATTTGTTAGTTTACAGTATGAGTGATCAAGGACCCTCAGACGCGTATCGTCAATTGTCCGATTCACCTAGGAGTGAAGGTACCTCTTCCCAGCCTGCCCTCTCTGGGTATTCAGCTGACCAGGAAGAAGGGATGTTTGTCTTTAAGGCTCGGTCTGAAGAGCCATTCCCTCAGAAAAATAAAGGATGGTTCAGTAAGGGAGCATTCGAGCGTAAGAAAAGAATGCGAAAGTTGCAACAGCAGAGAGTCCTAGCAGCCTCTAAGCGAGAGTCAGATGCCCATACACAGGATATGCTTAATAGGAGCTTAGCCAATTTTCATATCCTAGCAACAACAGCTGCTGACCCAAACCTGGAACAACTAGTAGCCCCACAACCCTTACCTTTGTTTCCCACTCAGCCGATGGAGATAGAAGACAACCCCGAAAACCAAGTCCAAATTCATGATTTTAACCCTGTGGAGATACCTAGGATACCAGCCCCTAATCTCTTAGATCCAGATTATGATCCATAGTTCGATGATCATAGGGATTATGTGCCACGCTACCACCTAAACGATGAACCCATGCCGAACTTAGCAACCTATCCAGGTCTGGACCCTCTAGATCCCTACTATGATAACGATGAATACACTAGGGAAATCTTAGAGAATTCATACCCTCAGGAGAATCCCATGCCCCAGTACCTGGACCCAATACCAGCACATGCACCCCCAATGAGTGCAGAAAATGTGCATGAACTCCGAACTTTCGGAGAAGAGATTTTAGAGAGTAGTGAGAGGATGAGGCAGGTAGGAGAGCGACTCGTCTGGAAATACGACGAGCACAATATGGATTACTGGATGAATCCAGACCAGTGAAGGTGATGCTGGAGTTGGTAATAATAATAATAATAATATATAATATGTTTGTATGAAAAATATATATATATAATAATAATAATAATATATGTTGTAGTATAGACCACTTCGTGGTTAATGATGCATAGTAGTGTTATAATTTTAATTCCAGTCTTAGTGTGTATTTGACGCATACTATAATAGAAAAGAGTAAAGTCGCAATGCTCGACGCTTTTGAACAATATGTGTGTTGTGTGGTTGTTGCCCAAATTATTAATTATTTTGTGATATTAATAATTGATAAATGTTTAAAATCCAGATGGACGACGAGGTAAACCAGGAAAACCAGAATAACGATAACCAGAGTAACAATAACTTGGATAATGAGAACCCGAACAACAACAATAACAGAAACCAAGTGGATAACAGTGCCATGCAACATATAGTGGCACAAGGGATAATAGATGTGATTCCATATATTATCAAAACGGTTAAGGAAGCGGAAAATAAAAGTAAGCATGATAGCAAACGACCTTCTGAACCTGAAAACAGCGTGAACAATGGACCCGTACTTCAAGTGCCCATTCCCAAAAGAAGAAGAAATGTGTCTTACGGTTGTTCTTATAAAGAATTCTGGTCTTGTAAACCAATGGAATTCTCGGGCAATGAAGGGGCCGTTGCATCTCTACGCTGGATAGAAAAGACCGAGGCAGTCTTAAGAATAAGTAAATACGCGGAAGAGGATAAGATAATGTTTGCTTCCAATCTGTTTAAGAATTCAGCACTAGAATGGTGGAACACTATCCTCCAGTCTAGGGGAAGTGATAGAACTTACAATATGGAATGGGAGGAGTTTAAAAACATGGTAGAAAGGAAATTCTGCCCTCCTAATGAAAAAGAACAGATAGCAAACAAATTCCTAAACCTTAGGATGATTGGGATAGATAGTAAAGGTTATACTACATTATTCTTTGAATATGCCTGAATAGTACCAACCCTTGCTTCACCTGAACCAGTTTTAATCTCCCGTTACATCTGGGGATTAATTGGAGAGATTAGACATGTAGTCAAAGCAGCTAGACCGCAAACCATAGAAGAAGTAGTAGAACTAGCCAACACCTTGACAGATGAGTTAGTTCGTACTCGAGAAGAGGATCAAAGGAGGAACCTAACCCAGAAGCTTACCCAAGAATTCTGTTCTGGAAATTCTAACAGTGGGAGAAATATAGGCTCTACCTCTGCACCATACTGTAAGTATTGCAAAAGGAAGCATTCAGAAAGATGCTCCATATACTGTAACTTTTGCAAAATATCTGGACACAAGGAGGAAGACTACAGGAAAAAGCCTAACAACAGGATATGCTACAACTGTGGAGAACAAGGTCATATCAAGCCTAACTGTCCAAAGTTAGCTCCAGCTACGAACGCCAAGAATACTAAAAATGCTAGAGCATTTGTTCTGACTGCAGAAGAAGGAAAAATGATCCCGGATGTGATCACTGGTATGTTTTTAGTTAATGATATTTTTGCTAAAGTATTATTTGACTCTGGTGCGAACCAAAGTTTTATTAATACTTCATTTTGCAAACTTCTAAATCAATCATTAACTAAACTCCCACAAGAATGTTTAGTAGAGACAGCAAATGGGGAAACCATTAAGATTTCTGAAATCTTGCAGGAAGCAAGAATAGAAATTTTAAATCAGAAATTTATTGCAAACCTTTACCCAATGAATCTGGCAGGATTTGATGTTGTATTAGGAATGGATTGGTTAATAGCCAATAAAGCCAATATTTTATGTGATCAAAAGTCAATTCAAGTAAATTCACCAAAGGGTGAAAAGATCACAATTAAAGGAAATAAAACCTTTAAATCCACAAAGTTCATCTCTGTGATGAAAACAACAAGTTATATAAGGAAAGGATCATTAGTGTATTTGATTTCCATAATCACTAACACTAAAGGAAAAGAATTAAAGGATATTCAAGTAGTATCCCAGTTTTCAGATATATTTCCAGAAGAGCTACCAGGACAACCTCCAGACAGAGAAGTTGAATTTAGAATCCACTTAATACCAAGAACCGCACCAATTGCCAAAGCACCTTACCGTTTGGCACCCGCAGAAATGCAAGAATTGAAGAAACAGTTAGACGAATTGTTGGAGAAAGGATTCATACAGCCAAGCTCGTCCCCATGGGGAGCACCGATTTTATTCGTTAAAAAGAAGAACAGATCAATGCGTATGTGCATTGATTACCGTGAATTAAACAAATTCACGATTAAGAATCGGTATCCATTACCAAGAATAGATGATCTGTTTGATCAATTGCAAGGAGCACGATTTTTCTCTAAAATCGATTTAAGGTCAGGATATCATCAATTAAAGGTACAGGAAGAGGACATTCCTAAGACCTCTTTCAGAACAAGGTATGGCCATTATGAATTTACTGTCATGCCATTTGGTTTAACCAATGCCCTAGCTGCATTCATGGACATGATGAACCGAATATGTAAGCCACATTTGGATAAATTCATAATTGTCTTTATAGATGATATTCTTATTTATTCCAAGAGCAAAGAGGAACATGCAGCCCATCTGCACGCATTTCTAAGTTTATTGAGAAAAGAAAAGCTTTATGCTAAGTTTTTCGAAGTGTGAGTTTTGGTTAGAACATGTACAATTTCTTGGACATCTAGTTAATCATGAAGGAATTCATGTAGATCCCACCAAGATCGAGGCAATAACCAAGTGGAAAACCCCTGAGTCACCAACTGAGATTAGTAGTTTCTTAGGATTGGCCGGTTATTATAGAAGGTTTATTCGAGATTTTTCTAGAATAGCCATTCCCTTAACTAAGTTAACCTGGAAATCCGTTGAGTTTGAATGGGGATCAAAACAAGAAGAAGCCTTTAGAATTCTTAAGCAAAGATTAACCCATGCACCCATACTAGCGTTACCAGAAGGAACTGAAGATTTTGTAATCTATTGTGACGCTTCTAAATTAGGTTATGGATGTGTGTTAATGCAACGTCAAAAGGTTATAGCTTACGCCTCTAGACAACTTAAGAATCATGAAGAGAATTATTCAACCCATGATCTAGAGTTAGGAGCTATAATTTTTGCCCTTAAAATTTGGAGACATTACCTATACGGTAGTAAGTTTACCATATTTACCGACCATAAGAGTTTAAGGTATGTTTTTGGGCAAAAGGAGTTGAATATGAGACAAAGACGCTGGATGGAGATACTTAGTGATTTTGATTGTGATATCCAGTATCACGCAGGAAAAGAAAATGTAGTAGCTGATGCTTTAAGTCGAAAGTATCACGAAAAGCCAAAAAGAGTACGTTCTCTTAAGTTAAATCTGGAAGTAGAATTAAATGAACAAATTAGGAAAGCACAAAAATCAGTAATCAAGGAAGATACTGAAAAGTTAAAAGGAATGATTAAGGAATTAGAAAAAGGAACATATGGAATTTGGAGATTCCATAAGAAAAGAATGTGGATACCTAAATTAGGAAACCTTCGTCACCGTATATTAGAAGAAGCCCATAAATCTAAGTATACGATGCATCCTGGAAGTGATAAGATGTATCAGGACTTAAGGAAAAATTTCTGGTGGATAGGAATGAAAAAGGATATAGCCCCGGGTATAATACCCCCTAATTGACGAAGTTCTGCCCCGATGTAAGTATTATAACCCCGGTTACGTATTAGATACGCTGCCCGATTGATCCAGGGTTCCGTAACGGCTGTCGAGGTTCTTCCCGACGTAGTCGTTGGAATACCGTCTCGGGGAGGGTATTACTAATGTAATCAATGGGTTATTTTACTAACATATGTGCATTTGTGTAAATTATAGATAATCACCAGGAAACCCTTACAGAAAACCTAAATCAACAATGTGAGTAATCTCCTTTTTGTAAATTGTTTTTACAAAACCTTAAATTTTTTACAATGTGATTAAGCAGTGATTGAGTCTTTGTAATTCTTCAATTACTGCCGGTATGTTGGGGTTTTGTATACAAAATGTGGAACACGTTACCATTGGATAACGAGTTAGCCAATGTGTAATATGACCCACCAGTTAGGATTGACAATACTGAATGAGTAATTATGTAGAAATAAACAATGTGATTGCTCTCAATACTGTTAATGGATAAAAATCTTCTTGATTAAACTGGGATTCACTCACCAGTATTTCCCACTGACAAATGTTTTTAAAACGCGTTTCAGGTAACAAAATGTAAAAGTTACCTAAAAGACGATGTTTTAAATTCAATAAAATAGGGTTTATCCCTATAAACATGTTGTAATAAGAAACTTGGGTTTTACCCATGTGATTATTAATATAAAATATGGTGGTTTTACTATGATAACTATTTCCTAACTACGGTCCTGATGAAATTTCCGCTGCCAAATTGAAAAACAAAATGATACCACCAAAACTGGTCTCGTGGCCGCCCATTCCCGGGACAAATAGGGGGCAGGGGTTGCGATAGTAAATGTAAAAATAAACATGTACCAAATAGGGTATGAAGTAATCAAAGAGTAACATAGAAGAATAGATACATATATAACCTCATGGAACAACATGTAGACATAAAATCAGGAAGATGATCATAAGCAATGACCCCCTAATATCTACACCCCTAATAACAAGGCTAAGTCTAAAAAGTACCCTAACCTAGACATCTTTAACCTTAATTCGACGCCTTCACGAACTCCTATCCTGAACCATGTCCTGAGAGAGGTGCACTCTAGCATATCCTGATTCCTGCCTAATTCGCTTATCCCGGTAAATTTGGGCCTGCCTATACTCCTCCTTCCCTCCATAGCGAAGGCTTCCACTATTCTAAGTGGCGCCGGTGTTTGTCTCCTTTTCACATGCCCAAACCATCTCAATCCCCCTCCTTAATGTTATATGATATACTAGCCACTTCTAATTGTTTCCTAAAAACATCATTTCTTATCCGGTCTAACCTTGTGTGTCCATACATCCTCCTCAACATCCTCATCTCTGCTACCTCCATCTTGCGTGACTGTGTCTTTTTGATGGCCCAAAAGTTTGTCCCATATAACATAACAGGTCTGACTGCAACTCTATAAAAATTTTCCTTTAATTTAGTTGAGAACCTCTTGCCGCACAATATACCATTGGCTGCTCTCCACCTACACCATCCAGTCTGTATACGGTGTGCTACGTTACTATCTATCTATCTCTCCATCCCTTTGAACAAAGGGTCCTAAGTACTTAAACTTAGTTACTCGCGGAACCATATGACCATCAATGGTAATCTGAGTGTCCTCCTCATTTTTTGCCCCACTAAAATCACAGTACACGTACTCAGTTTTAGAATGACTAATCCTTAAACCTTTTCCCTCTAAAGTTGTTTGCCACTCCTCTAACCTCGTATTAAGGCTTTCCTTAGTTCCACTGATTAACATGATATCATTTGCAAAAAGCATGCACCAGGGTATCGTCTTCTGAATCGACTTTGACAACTCATCTAGGACAACGGCAAAAAACCGAACTCAATGTGAACCCTAATAAATGATTCTACTAAATGCCATGTGACAATTTATCATACTTGCTCAATCATAATCTAAATATTAATAAAAAAATCCAATTAATGCTACATGACAATCTCTCTTTCAATCTCACAATATTACTTTTAATTTATTTAAAAATAATTTTGTTATCCTCCTCC
Organism: Helianthus tuberosus; assembly: GCA_030545235.1. Lineage (NCBI taxonomy): Eukaryota > Viridiplantae > Streptophyta > Magnoliopsida > Asterales > Asteraceae > Helianthus > Helianthus tuberosus. The sequence continues at coordinate 53,055,155 of CM060377.1, read as the reverse complement.
TCCTTCTTCTTCTTCTTCTTAATTTTAATTTAAGATATAACACAAGGATATTGATCTAACCCGTACGGGTTTAATCTAATTCTAATATTATTTTACTAGCATATATCTATATAATCTATAATAAGAGATGAGAAGCTGATGTAAGTTTGCATATGTGTCAACCTCTCAGGCATGCCACATTGTCCATGCTGATGTCATAATTCTGTTTTTTATATATAAATAATCTAATAATATAATATTGTATATAATAAGATTTTATTATGATAAATGGTTTTTTTAGGAGGGAATTTTGAAAATGCATGGGGAGATGAAATGGGCATTTAATGCACCTGTGAGAAGTAATCATATCTCAACTTTCTCTTTCTTCTTCACTCTTTAATCTCCATCTCTCTCTTTCTTCTCATTTCAAAATCTCAGCCGATTCTAGGGTTCAAAATCTCCATCTCTCCGTAGGTGAATCACCATCTTTTTCACTCAGACCGATGAAGATGTTTTTGTCATCCGAGAATACGATGGCGAGATCTGGCGGTTCCGATTGGGATTATGACGGTGACTCGGTTTATACTTTATATTATGACAGTGATCTCTCGATCTAAAACTTCTGATAAGGTAAATCGAATTTGTTTTTTGTAGATTTATATCTTTAATTTTTCTTTTTTGATTTTGATGTGGCGATGATGGAAGCTTTTTGTTTCAGTATCTCTTGTGATGATGGGGAGCACAGACTCGCCGCCGCCACCTTTTTGTTGTTCCGTGTTCGTCTTCGAACCCTTTAGGGTTTCTGGACGGTGGTTGACAATGGTGTCTCTGGTTTCAATTGGTAGTGGTCTGTGGCTTGGTTATGATGACTTATAAATGTTTACACACAATTCATGACCATGGCGTGGCAAGAATAGTGGAAGGCAAGTTTAAACCTGCAACCCTTCTTGCAGCCATGGTTTCTGAAAGTTCTGAACCACAGAAAGCACAGACCTCAAATCTATGATTAAAAAATTATTGTTTTTATGTTGATTTTTGTTAACTACATTTAAGGTTAGGTGTTTATTTTATGTTGCTTTATTCGATATGGAACATCTCATGAACTTCATCATTCGTCCATCCAGGTGATTGATTTACCTTATCCCCTTTTGAGTTTCAGTATGATGGTACATTGTTCTTTAGTACATTATACAGGTCTATGTGATTATATATGTTGTTTTGAATTATTGATAAGTGTTCATGTTTATTGTTTGCAGATGGTGAAAGATGGAAACAAATTGATTTTAATAAGCATCTTGCACAACTAATTGGAGTTCCTGTTCTTTTCCGATGAAGAAAATGTCGGCCTGAACATACGCGAGGTTTGACATTTTGCAGTCATTTGTCAAATTTTATCTATTTTCTTTTGAGTATCTGGATGGTATGTCTCATTCTTGATCTGATAATTGTTTTAATGTTTTATTGGACTGTGATTGTATATATGTGTATCTGAGAACTGCAAATTGATGATAAGTATTAGTTTAGTAAACCATAATTTATGGTTGTTTAATGTTTGAATTTGCAATTTGATTAGATGGGGAACTTTTGAAAACTATGGTGTTTTCCAACAATTCTAGGGTTGACGGTGCTCCCAGAGTGTTTTGGTAGGAAGCTAGGGTTCCGGGCACTTTCCGGTAACTTAGATGCGTTTCTGATGAAGCAAACGCCGGCCCGAATATACGCGAGGTCTGACATTTTGCAATCATTTGTCAAATTTTATCTATTTTCTTTTGAATATCTGGATGGTATGTCTCATTCTTGATCCGATAATTGTTTTAAGGTTTGATTGGACTGTGATTGTATATATGTGTATCTGAGAACTGCAAATTGATGATAAGTATTAGTTTAGTAAACCATAATTTATGGTTGTTTAATGTTTGAATTTTCAATTTGATTAGAGAGGAATTATTTAGATGAATCATTTACTGTTGTAGAATACTTCCTAATTTTGCAATTTGGAGATTATTTATAATTTGGAAATTATTTATAATAAATTTTGATGCCATGAGGTAATGACAGTAATTGATAGTTGTTTTGTTAGTAATTTACATGCATCTTTGCTAATTTGATTTGGGGTTTTTTCTTAAGTTGGGTTTCTGTTTATGTATTGATTACACCCTGAATCATTTAGGGTTGACTGTGATGGTGAATAAAAATGAATGAAATGTGCATTTTTCTTGTCCTTTCAAGATGAGGCTATGATGATTTTGTAGATTAAAGTGTGAAGAAGAAAGAGAGAGTTGAGATATGATTACTTCTCACAGGTGCATTAAGTGCACAAAACAACTTGAACGTCTCTACTCAGACCGATGAAGATGATTTTGTCATCTGAGGCTACGATGGCGAGATCTGGCGTGTTGTTGCAACATATAAACCATCGTTGCCGGCTGTCGTTCGTGGCTGTCCTAGGTAGCGTTGGCTGTAATCCATGTTCGGTTGATGATGATGAGATCGATGTCACCTAAGGGATATTCAGTCAATGATGTTGATGAGATGCTTCTCACCTGATACTAAAACTATGTTGTTTTCCGACAATTCTAGGGTTGATGGTGCTCCCAGAGTGTTTTGGTAGGAAGCTAGCGTTCCGGGCACTTTCCGATAACTTAGATGCATTTCCGATGAAGCAAACATTGGCCCGAATATACGCGAGGTCTGACATTTGGCAATCATTTGTCAAATTTTATGTATTTTCTTTTGAATATCTGGATGGTATGTCTCATTCTTGATCCGATAATTGTTTTAAGGTTTGATTGGACTGTGATTGTATATATGTGTATCTGAGAACTGTAAATTGATGATAAGTATTAGTTTAGTAAATCATTTAGTGTTGACTGTCATGGTGAATAAAAATGAATTTAAAGTGCATTTTTCTTGTCCTTTCAAGATGAGGCTATGATGATTTTGTAGATCTGAGTAAAAATTGAATGAAGATAGCATCATGGCATGGCAAGGTTGTAGGATGGCAGTTGTTCATGCAACCTCTCTTGCAGCCATGGTGTTGTCATCTTTATGCACAATCTGAGCCTGGCATTCTGACAATGCAAATGTTTTGCAAGTTCACCATGAATGACCTTCGCCGACGCTGTGTTGGTGATTAAGGTTTTGAAAAGGGATAGTGTATAATCGTTGTCACATCTATACAAAAAAATGGAGTTTGGTTGGTCTGAGATGCCTATTTAGCTGTATGTGATGACGCCGGTAAGTTTTCCAAATTTTCGTTTGTAGATCGGTCACATAAAGTGACGTTTGGACCCGATTCCTGTGTTTTGTTTTACAGGTGGTCATGTGGCTATGGTGGTTTTACCAACAGATCTTGGTGAATTAGACACACTGCACGTGATGTTGCTACCGAGGTACTGTTATTTTATTTATTTTTTCATGTCTTGTGTTGATTAGTAATGCTATTAGGAGTTATTTATGTAATTATTCTTTTTACTAAATTAGTAAAAAAAAGTAAATTAGTAGATCTTTAATTGTCTACAAAAAAGCGAGCTTAAAGCGGTTTTAAAAAATAGTAAATTAGTAAAAAAAAAAAGTTTCACTTTGGTTTTGAAAAAATAGTTTCAGTTGGCAGGGTTGAAGGATGGTAGATCTTTAACTGCAACCTCCCTTGCAGCCATGGTGCTTTCACTATTTTGTAAACTCTGAACCTGAAAAGTTACGGAGATCTTGCTGTCTTCTACTATCGTCTTCAACATACAGAGTTGAAGAGTCAGATCTACGAAGAGGTAATATTGGGTATCTGTAGTATTCATACTGATTTATAGCTGGGGGTACATGATGGCTGGGGGTCTCCGGTGAATAAAATTAGGACTCTAAGGATGTGACTAAGTCTTGCTATTTTATGTGATTTAGGCCAGTGGAGATTCAATGGACAGCAAGATATTTGCCTAATATGGTAGAATTCAAAAGATCATGGTTGTAAAGTAAGTTGTTTCTTGAATAATAGATGCCTTGGATATATGAAAGATTATATGAATTGGTTACGTTTTATGTTTTGTAGTTTAGTCTGCGAATTTGGTTGAATCATCGTTGTCATTGATACTGAGTCACTGAGAAGATGTTAAGGTTGAATCATCGTTGTCATTGTTACTGATTTTGTTTCAGTTGTTTTTAATGAATTTGTAGTGTTTGATTTGTTTTTTAATTATTTTGGTTGGCTGATATTACAGATTCAATGATGTTTGTTTGTTTTTCATTCAGTTTACTTTTCTCTTAATCGTGTTTTGATGATAATAGCAATTTGATGATTATGATGACGGTTATTTTGATAAGCAGCAAACCGGTGTACACATGTGGAGGCTGCGGTGCAACACTTCAAGGTTGGTAGCATATAACTAACTACTTGTGTTTTTTTTGGAACATTTTGTTTGCCTTTATGTTTTAAGATTTTAATCTGTTAATACAACGAAGAAGCGGAATAACAGTACAATTGACACCACATCACACAGATCGGACAACAATTCTTCAGGAAAACCGGTTAGTGCATTCAGAAGTTAATAACTCGGCAATTCATGTTGCATCTCAGTATGGTCGGACATCCTTCTTGAATTAGATTAAAATTTGGTGCGCTCTGATTAAAATGCAGAAAATACGCTACGCAGGGCATGTGAGACATCCATAATTTTGGTTTCAAATCTATATCCTGAGTTATTTACAGTTGTAGCACACTAAATATTTAATTTTTGTATTGAGTTGGTATATTTGAATTAAATACTGAACTGGTGGAATTATAGCAAGTACAGGTTATGCTTCAAGCTGTCTCGATCTCTTTGGAGGCGGATAGGTGGCTTTGGGAGGTATGAAAAACAGAATTGATAAATTTAGGGAAAATGTGGTTGAAAGATGATAACGCAATAGTTGAGGATCTCATTCTACAGCTTCGATAAATTCAGGTGTGTTTTCAAATAATGCTTCCTAGATGTTTGAAGACCGACAAATGTCCAAAGAAGCAGCACTGTGGACATTTGTCATTCTTTGTCGGTTTTCAAACATCTAGGAACCATTATTTGAGAACACCCTGCATTTATCGGAGCTGTAGAATGAGATCCTCTACTGTTGGGTTATCATCTTTCAAACCCATTTTCCCTAAATTTATTGATTTTGTTTTTCATGCAGGGATATAATCTGTTTTTTAGTATTTGATTTAGCCGATGACCCATGTTCAAGGATGCCTTATGTTTCAGACTATACGAAGATTGCCTCTTGGTTATCATAAGGTTAAATTTTAAATTAATATGGTCTCATTCGTTAATAAGCTTATAATTATACTTAAGCGACCATGAAGAGCCAATATCTAATCATCAATGCACCTAATTACAGCAAACCATAAACAAAGCAAGAAGATTGGAGGCATTCTGTTCTTTGTATGTTTTGTTGGATATGTTAGCCAATGGAATCATGTTACCCTAACGTCGACATCAGATCATCCGGAAACCAGCATTGAGCCATCACATTCTTTCCGTTTACATCTCAGGTAACGGTTTTCCTTAATTCATCTCGACACTTAGGTTGTTATGGATGATTTTTGTTGTGGTTTTGAAACTTACGGGATAGTAATTGTCAATTTCATGTAGGTTGGGTATTGAGACCAAGAAATTCAGCGCCACTTGCAGTTACGGTTTTAAGGTCAGTCAATTATTGGCTTGAAACAGAGACAGATGACCTTTGTTTCTGAATGTATTGTAGCTTCACTTATGACTTATGCCTGATGTTGTTGTCATGGTAGGAGAGAGCGATTGGATTTGTTGTCTAAAATGGGTTTTTATTAGACCAGGTTCAAGTTCAGCTGTTTGGTGATCATGGTCATACAAGCCCTCAATGTGATCAGGTCAATGTCAAGGTCAGTCAACTTTTAAAAACATTTTTTAGTGGTTATAGTTTTCGGGAAGTTAACGATGTTTGTTTTGTGGGCGGTCAGGTTGGGAACAACAATCACATATTTTGTTGGGTTTGTCAAAGCCACTACTGTTACTTGTGTAGAAAGATTGTTAGGCGCGGCTCACAACACTTTGGTCCAAAGGGTTGCAAACAACACACCGTCGGATAGCGATAAAGAAAACCAGTCATATTATCAGTTACTATTAATTTTCTATTGATTACTATTAATTTCCTATTAATTTAGACAACATATTATCAATTACTTAGGTTATTTCTATATCAAACCTGAACTAATAATTTTTTCGTAAGATAGTAATGAAATTTTTATGCCGTAACACATACTGTCTTTAACATTTTTTTATAAAGATATGTAACTAAACGCAAACAATTTAAATGATATATTATAATCTGTTTTTTAGTATTTGATTTTGATCGTTATTAAACCTACCCGTGTATTCACACGGGTCCTACAACTAGTATATATATATATATGTATAGGGTTGGGCTAGACAAAAAAACCCTATCTTTCTTAGAAAACTCTGGAAACTCAAAGCTCCCGACATTTTTTTTTTTGAAAAAAATAACACATGTAATATACATGTTTTTAAGACTTTTGGGCCAAAAAAATCAAAAAAGCGCCGAGTACTTTTTTTAAAAAAAAATAAACAAGTTCCAAAAACTTCGTTGACTAACATGTGTTAGACAAAAAATGCTGAAAGTTGCTGAAATTTGTTTTTTTTTTAAAAAAAAAAACCTTCGGCGCTTTTTTGATTTTTTTGGCCCAAAACTCTTAAAAACATGTATATTACATGTGTTATTTTTTTCAAAAAAAAAATTGTCGGGAGCTTAGAGTTTCCCGGGTTTTCTACCTAAAGAGGGTTTTCTACCTAGCCTTATCCTATATGTATATATGTATATATATATATATATATGTAATATAATATAATATAATATAAATATAAATTATTGCTGATTATAGCTAGGAAGGTTGGAGAATTAACGAATATACACTTTTGAATTAAAATGAATTTTATATAGTTATTAGATTCTATCTAACTTATGGTTGTAATCTATTTATGATCAATCATATGTATAAGCGATTTTTCATTATTGTAAATAATATTTACATAGCGCCCTGAGTTTACATTTGATCGGTGGAATAAGTTATGAGATGAGTTTATTTTTTTTAGTTGTTAACAATAACAAATATATAATTTAAAGTTATAAATAGTGGAATCCCTCGCACAATGCAGCAGTAATTCAGTTTCGATCGGTATCAATTTGATTCGTTACGATACCGTCATTCGGTATAGCAACCTAAAGAAAAAACAAATAGAATAAAAGCCTTAAACATTAGTATAAAAATATTGTGGTAACTTAAAAAAATAAATTATACTATTCTCCGTACAAAAAAACAAAAAAACAAAACAAGACATGATATTAAAGTGAAACTAATGAAATATGTTCTCTATCTAATATTAAGATTTAGACTACTAGCAGGTTTATTATGTATAGCTTTTCATTTCAGATTATTTATAATTGAAGTTATCAAAATTGTAAGTTTTAACTTATATATATATATTGATAAATAGCAATAATTATCTATGATATATTAGCATCTTAAATTGTGTTAATTTATTTTGATTTTCTTCAAATTTAAAAAAAAATTGACATTTTTCTGATTCTGGGTGGTATTAAGCAATTTTTTTGGTATTTATCTTCTTTATTTACGTGAGATATTTTATTTATTCAATCTATGTAACATACTGGGTACACAACCTAGCAGGGCCGGCCCAAGCCCAAGCCAAATGAGGCTAGGGCTTTAGGCCCCAAAATCCATAGGGCCTCAATTTTCCAAAAAGAAAAATAAGAAAAAAAATTATAAGTGTAACATTGGGTCGCTGTATTTTTCTATTTGAGGTCTGTGATATAAGTCCTTTGCCTAATTGAGGTTTGTGAATTGTGATATACTTTTCTACTTGTGATATAGTAAGCTAAAAGGCATTAACTGAAATTAATTTGCTAGTTGATTAATCCAGAGCAAGTGTAACATTATATTTGACTGCAAGTCTACAACAAGTTTGTGTTTTTTTGTTTTTTTTTTATCGAGAGAAAGGCCCCGAATTTGTAACAAGCTTTGGGCCACCAAAATGGTTGAGCCGGCCCTGGAACCTAGTGCTTTAATATAAGGATGGTTTGGAAGAAGGAAAAAAACTTATTATTGCTTTAAATATCATGGGTTTTGTAGTTAATAAAATTGCCATCATCTTTGTTCTATCATGTTTCAGAAGTCCAATGCTCATGATTATTATTAGATCTAATACGAATTGAACTGATAATTATTTGAAATTTGAGTTTAGTATTTAATTGTTTTGGATGTTAATTTTCTCTCATGATTCACATAACACACAAGTCGTTTCATTGCATTAATCGATTTGTTTGATTTGAAAAATAAAATGCATAGAACGTATGAAATTAAAAGTATGATAAGGTAAAAATAGTATTTATTGTATTAACCAAACCTCAATAAACTCTATGTGTCATTAAAGCCTTTCAGGTAACTAACTTTATTCAAGTTCAAATCAATGACTTATAACTTAAAAGATAGTATGAAGTGACTAATTATAGTTATGATGGATGACTTTTTATATAATTTTGGAAGATGGAAGGATTGAAAGGAGTAAATTAGGGCTTTCGGGGATGATATTTGTTATAAGGGTTTATAAGATACAAAATTACTGTATTGCTCTTCGTTTTCAAAGTAAAAGGACATAAATGCCCAAGTCAACTAACAGTTGACTAATAGAAGTTTGGCCCATGGACTTGATGGACTTGATTGAGAGCAATTGACAACCGCAAGGACTGTAATGTTGAATTTTTTTCAAATGAGACATGTGATTGGGTGTAAACCCAAAGTATTGAAAATGTACTTTACTCTATCTACATATTGTAATTGTACTTTGATTGTATATTGTTCTATTTAGTAATAATAATTCAGTTATATAAAAAAGATTACACATTGTAATATTAGATTATTTCTATTTTCAAATTCGTGTAATACTGAGGTCTATAACATAGATTATAAACAAATTGTCATGTAAACGTAGATTACTTGCAAATCAAACTTACAGATTTAAAATGGCATAAACGTTTAATTCCAATAGAAAAGGAAAGAATAGCACATGGTGCTTTGTATTATTGTTGTGCTTTTAATTCTATGGCATATGTGCCAAATATACCGAATTAGCTTTATTTCTTTCACATCGTATCCACGTTTAATTGTAGCTAAACATTTAAATATAAAATTGATTCTAAATAATAATATAGCACAAAAACGAATGTGGCATCATGCTTCAACTAAAGAGGAGTTACCTCACTTTTAAAACGTCAACTTTTATCTATTTTACCTATTTTAAAACGTCAACTTTTATCTAATTTACCTATTATAAATAAAATATAAATTAATTCATTCCTTTTTTTTTTACTTTTTTTTTAAATCAACCCCTCTAATTAAAATACTTTATCATCAACATTTCAGTCACTTTTACAATACGTTTGAATCGTATCCGAATACATAATATTAAAATAAAAGTTCGATTCAATATATCTTTTAGAAAATTTTATTATATTTTAGAAAAAGAAATTGTAGTCCACTAATTTAATAATAAAATGTGGTAGAGGATATGAATATTAATATGAATGGATGGGCAAAAACGCAAAATACCCACATCAAGCCATCTTCTTCTATTTATTTCACATCCACATCTAATAGAAATACATCACGGAAATACCATGACCATATATTAGCTCATTAAAATTAAAATGAAAACCAAATTATATGAAAAATTCATACTAATAATTAAAAAAAATGCATTTTAAATGGTTTTATATTATATAAACTAGGTTATAAACTCATATATTACACAAGGTTATATAATCTGAAGAAAGAAAAAAAAAAAAAAAAAAAAAAACCCTTAATATAACTAGCTTATTTTCATTACCATATGACAGTTCACACAACTCATTTGAATTTGTCACAAAAACCGGCCTATGCTAAAATATGTTCTATAAATAATTTACATATTTTTACAATCAATTTAAATAAGTTTCTGTGCTAAAAGGTAAGTGTGCAAAGTGAAAAGAATCTTATGTATTCACAAAACAATTTTAGTAACTAAAAGAAGGCATAATATTGTCTTGTATGCCAATAGGCCTTTATAAGGCATCAAAGGCCTCCCACATATCTGTTTCAAACCAAGAAAGCTTCTCCTCCTCCCATCACCACCACCACCACCACCACTGCCGCTAGGAAGCGGTAGCGGTTTTGAGATGGCAAGGAACGAATGGATAAACGGGTACTTGGAGGCGATCTTGGACGTAGGAGCAAATTTGAAGACTCAAAATGGAGTTGATACAAAGATGAAGCTGGAAAAGCTTCAAGACAACGTCAAGCGCGATAAACACTTCAGTCCCACCAACTACTTTGTTGAAGAAGTTGTTAATAGTGTTGATGAATCCGACCTCCACCGCACCTGGATCAAGGTTTAATTCATCCCTCTCAATCTAGTTCACTATAAATTGTGTATTAGTGATAATTTCCATATATCCTCTTCAAAACTTGTTAAAGTATCATATTTATCCAACAAGAAATCAAAATATCAGATATACCTATTTCAAAAAAAAATATGACATGTATAAACTTACATGAGGATGGATTATATATTGTACTTAATGAAATAGGTAAATATGATACAAATCTTTTTAGTTGGTTTACTGCATAAAACTTTCATGGTTACTAACCTTTGATAAATAAAACGGAGATGTGCAGGTTATTGCAACGAGGAACACTCTTGAAAGAAGCAACAGGCTCGAGAATATGTGTTGGCGGATTTGGCATCTCACCCGTAAAAAGAAGCAGGTTTGATCCCCCTACCTTCAAAAGCAAAGCAAAGCATATCAAAAGTTCATCAAGGTTATAATCGCTTTTTGAAAAGAATACTGTAAAATATTATTTCATTAGTAAGATTTCAGTCATGATGAATCTTTTTGTTGATAATTAATCATTACTTAAGTTAATAATTTTCATTTTTGTTAACAAGATTGAACTTAACTTAAAGCATATTGACTCTTTTATCACTTTCTAACATGCCAATGATAGTTGTGCTATCTTGTAAAACGAAATCTCATTATCATGAACAAAAAAAAATCATAAGTGTAGGCATCTAGGGATGCTAGCTTCGACCCGTTCATATACAAATGGATCGATGTGGTAAATTCTAATGGGCCAAACAGGTTAAACTAAATTAAAGAAAACATGTCAAATGGGTCAAGCGGGTCAAACAGGATTAAAGTCAACAAAAATGTATACAATTGCAAAAATAATAATAATAATAATAACAATAACAATATTAATTGCTTTAAAAAAAATAAAGAGTAGAATATTATCGTAAGGATATAGTTGGGTAATCATACTTCACATATTACTCGTTTATAAATAGAAAAATTATCACCTGACCCGCCCACCTTTCCACCACTAGTAAGCAGTTAAATTGGTTCTTAACTCAATGGCAGATAGCAGTAGATGATGCACAAAGACTGGCAAAACGTCGTATTGAACGGGAAAAAGGTCGCCATGAAGCCGCAGAAGATCTTTCAGAACTCTCAGAAGGCGAAAAAGAAAAGGATGAATCCCAGCCAGTTAGCAGGATTTCACGAATAAACTCTGAAATGGTAATGTGGTCAGACGAAAGCAAATCTAGACAACTTTATATCGTTCTCGTCAGGTAAAGTCACCTTTAGTTCTCATCATTTCAATGAGATGCGGTTAACCATACCTAATACATGTCATGTACCGGTGTAGCATTCATGGGTTGGTGCGAGGCGAAAACATGGAACTAGGGCGAGATTCTGACACGGGTGGGCAAGTGAAATACGTGGTAGAACTTGCACGGGCATTGGCTGACATGGAAGGTGTCATACGGGTTGATTTGCTGACTAGACAAATAGCGTGCCCGGATGTGGACTACGGTTATGGTGAGCCCATAGAGATGCTCTCGTCTCCACCTGAAGGTTCCGGTAACTGTGGAGCCTATATTGTTCGTATCCCTTGTGGACCCCGTGACAAGTACTTCCTCTTCACACCTCAACTTTTACCATGTCCATTAGATGTGCCAGTTTTGACCCATATACTTATCAATGGGTCAAAATGGGTTATGGTTTATACCCAATGAGTCAAACGGGTCAAGTAAAAAAAAAATCTAGCTAAAAGAGGAACGGGTCTAATGTGTTACACGTATATACACACATTTGTATATGTATTTTTTTAAGCAGACATGTTTAACACCTTTTCCGACCAATATTTTCAAGTAGATAGGATTAATTGCCGGAATTCACAGGTTTTGATCAAGAACTGGATTTGACCACTACTAACCGCTTACTGATTAATTGGCCAATTAAAGAAAAAATACTCGGCGAACCTCCGACTAGCGATTAATCGGAAACTAATCGGAGGCTAGTCGGGATTTTTACAACCATGATTAAAATAAACAATATGTTTGTGTCAATCCGGCCCGATCCTCTAATGTGCATAGCGGAAACAACACGAATACCGTATCCCCTTAATCTTTACGTTTGTCTCAGGTATGTATTCAAAGAGTCACTATGGCCGTACATCCCAGAATTTGTCGACGGGGCACTAAGCCACATTGTCAACATGGCAAGAGCTTTAGGAGAGCAGTTTGACGGTGGGAAGCCGATGTGGCCGTATGTGATTCACGGTCACTATGCAGACGCAGGTGAAGTTGCGGCCCGTTTGTCTGGTTCCTTGAATGTGCCTATGGTGCTGACCGGACACTCGCTTGGAAGGAACAAATTCGAGCAGTTACTAAAACAAGGAAGGCTTTCTAAAGAAGATATTAATTCAACGTATAAGATAATGAGAAGGATTGAAGGTGAAGAGTTAGCATTAGACGCTGCTGAAATGGTGGTGACTAGTACACGACAAGAAATTGAAGAACAATGGGGTTTGTATGATGGTTTTGATGTTAAGCTCGAGCGGAAACTTAGGGTTCGGAAGAGAAGAGGAGTGAGTTGTCTTGGAAGACACATGCCTAGGATGGTGGTAAATACATATATTCATGATCTTTTTACTATTTGACTCGACTGATCTTAACTATTGATCTACACTAATGTGTTATGGTGTTTGAAAAAAATAGGTAATTCCACCAGGCATGGACTTTAGCTATGTCAAGACCGAAGATTCAATCGAAGGTGACGGAGATCTTGAATCGATAATTGGTCGTGGCAAAGCGTTAAACAAAATGGCAGTACCTCCTATATGGACTGAGGTTAGACATCTAAACCTGGCAATATCAAGGCACTTAGTTATTAATGGGTTGATTTGGGTTACGCTTACCTCTAACAGATCCTAATAGCAATGAATAGGGGTGTAAAAGAACCGAACGTTCAGCGAACAGTTCGTGAATTGTTCAACGAGAAGTTCGTTTCGTTTAATAAATGAACGAACATGAAAAAGAATTTCCGTTCGATTAGTTAAATAGTTAAATGAACGAACATGAACAGAGGTCTCTTTCGTTCAATTGTGTTTGTGAACATTCAGTATCGTGTTTGTGAATGTTCGTTCATGTTCATTTGTTTATGAAAGATTTTTATACTTTTATAAATTTTATCTAATATATAAAATTGTAGAACAGTATGGGTCAACCGGCCCCATTTTGATCTGTTACCCGACCACCAACTTATTTCCCCGTCTCTACATACGTATATTGTTTTCGCAATGATATTGATCATTTTTCAATACTAATCTTTTTATGCCCGATGCAGATCATGAGGTTTTTCACAAATCCACACAAACCAATGATCCTAGCATTGTCAAGACCGGATCCTAAAAAAAACGTTACCACGTTGCTCAAAGCTTTCGGAGAATGCCAGGCGCTTCGAAAACTAGCTAACTTGGTACGACTCATCTATCTATCTTGATTTACGGATTTACATACCAACTTGCACGTATTAAAGTTTAATCAGTTTGGAAAATTGTTAACTGCAGACACTTATACTTGGGAACAGGGATGACATAGAAGATATGTCAAGTAGCAGTTCAGTGGTTCTTACCACAGTTCTCAAGCTAATCGACAGGTACGACTTGTATGGACAGGTGGCATATCCAAAACATCATAAGCAGATCGAGGTACCTGATATTTATCGTCTGGCTGCAAAAACGAAGGGTGTTTTCATCAACCCAGCTCTGGTGGAACCATTCGGCCTGACTATCATAGAGGTAACGGCACCAGCTGATTATTTTAGGACTCGAAATAACTGAAAGTTATCCCCCTAATGCTTCATGTCACTTACAGGCATCGGCTTATGGTCTACCGGTCGTTGCAACGAAGAATGGTGGCCCTGTAGATATACTCAAAGTACGACTGATTATAACACCGTATCATTATTTATCATTGCTTTTATTGTGTTTTAACTGTTTTCTACCTCCAAACACTCGTAAAGGTGTTGTAACGAATGAAAACTAATGAATCAGGCACTAAATAACGGTCTTCTAGTAGACCCACATGACCAAAAAGCCATTGAAGAGGCTCTACTGAAGCTTGTTGCAGATAAAAACCTATGGATCGAGTGCCGTAAGCATGGCCTAAAAAACATCCACTGTTTCTCATGGCCGGAACACTGCCGGAGTTACCTCTCGCATCTTGAACATTGCAGAAACCGCCATCCAACCACCCGCCACAAGATAGTTCCCACCAACGAAGAACCAATGAGTGAGTCGTTACGCGATGTTGAAGATTTGTCTTTAAGATTCTCCATTGATGGTGACATTAAAGCCAATGGAGACGTAGATCCAGCAACCAGACAAAAAGAACTTATAGAAACCTTCACCAAAATGTCTACCACAAATAGAAAATCAAACACTAGCTACAGTCCGGGAAGAAGGCAGGCACTTTATATAATAGCCGTTGATTCTTACGATACCAATGGAAACCCCACAGAGATGTTACCGGTAATAATTAAGAATGTGATGGAAATTGCGGTTGCAAATCCAGGGGAGATAGGTTTTATATTGTCAACAGGGTTAAGTTTACAGGAGACGAAAGAATTGCTAAATAGATGCCAAGTTAACGTCGACAAATTTGACGCATTGGTTTGTAGTAGTGGAAGTGAACTATACTACCCATGGCGAGATCTAACGGTTGATGAAGACTATGATAATCACACCGAATATCGATGGCCACAAGAAAATGTGAGATCAACGATTATGAGAATTGCGAGGTTAGAAAATGAAGATGATGATAATATGGTGGAAGAAACAAAGACGTATAACTCTCATTGTTACACATACATCATCAAACCAGGAGCCAAGGTACAACTATACCAGTAACGAGATAATTAAATAATAGTAAGAGATTAGTACTTACAAACTTGTAATCATATATATGTATATTATGATTGTAGACCCGGAGGGTGGATGATCTGCGCCAGAGGCTAAGAATGTATAGCTTCCGTTGCAACACTGTTTTCACACATGCTGCAAACAGGTTAAACGTGATACCCTTATTTGCATCAAGAGCTCAGGCATCAAGGTATGCAACTTTTTTCTTTAACGACATTAGTTGACTATCTTGTTTGTGTATACATAACAAAAGCAAATTTTTATTGTACTAGACTACCGTGAAACTATGCAGTTAAATAGGTGATATATCAGCGATATATCGGTTATCGGTCCCCATGTAATTATTGGTGTCAAATGTCGGTCAGAATATCGGTAAGAGTATTATCGGCAATATTGACTGATATTTGACATTTAGACCGACCGATTTTCCCGATATCAGTACCTTTCTTCTTAGTTCTACGATTGGTCTTTCTTCTTATTGTTGCTATTAGCGTTTTAAGCCTTAATTGTTAATGTTAAATGTTAGTGTTTTAAGTCTTAATGAGTTCCTACTTGCTACAGTTGCTAGTGTTTTGCAAGTTGCAAAAGGTTAATTTGTTAATGGTAGGAGAGTATACTGAATTGTTAGTGTTAAATTGCTATATATTAAAATTCTGCATGATATTAAAATTACCGATATCCCACCGTGATAATCGATATCTCAAATAACCGATATCCGATATTTTACTGCATTAACTGCTTAGGTTGTGTTGTGTACACATAACAAGAGAACAATTTTATTGTACTAGACTACTGTGAAATACAGATCGTTTGGATGAATTTATGTAGGTACCTATCAATTAGATGGGGAATGGATCTCAGCAAAATGTTTGTGTTTGTGGGCGACAAAGGGGACACAGATTACGAAGATCTCCTTGTGGGTCTCCACAAGACGGTTATTCTAAAGGATTCAGTGGAATACGGCAGTGAGAAGCTTCTTCGCAGTGTAGAAAGCTTTAAGAAAGAAGACATGGTCCCTGCGGAGAACACAAACATAGCCGTTTCAAACGGGTATGAAGTGCATGATATCAATGCAGCTTTGAAGACTCTTGGGATAAATTGACTTCTTTGTAACGATATTTTATCGTATTATGTCCATTCCTTGGATAGGAATGACATGTTCATATCTTATAGATAAGATGAATAGCGTTTAAAACATAGCTCTACAGAAAAGAAATAAAAAAATATATACGTGATTATACCATGTTGATAAAATCACTAGCCAAAGAAAATGTAAATTCTGTGTTCTCTTCCAGAAAATTTTGTCACCAGTCAAGAATTCATATTTGGACATAACACCAAATGGTTTAAACGTACAATCGGGAAGGACATCCATAAGCTGTTTTATAGAATGCTAATTTAGATGTCGTGTCATTTCATCATGATACCAATCATACCATATGTTAAATGCGAAGGTAAAAGAGAGACTCTATTAAGCTAATGTGTTTTGTTAATTGAAAAATCTACAAATATATATAGACAGAAATACAGCCTAACGAGCGTAACCGTAAATCATCATCATCACACTCAGTAAATCCCACCAATAGCAAAGCTAAGGTAGGGTCTGAGGAGGGTAAGATGTAGACAGCCTTACCTCTACCCCGTAGGAATAGAGAGGTTGCTTCCAGTGAGCCTAACCATAAACTGGCCTAATAAACCCCTCAAGGTAGAGCGTATATATCAAACACTCCAAACTAGTTACATATATATTCAACTCAATAAAGGAGATATTCTATTTACTATGTATGTGTGTGCATATACATATGTAGGAAAAGTGTATCGTACAATTGCCCTTAATGTAGTACATTACGTACACGAGTATAAATCGCCTGTTATAAAAAAGGACGTTCATAAATCTGGGAAATCTCATGGGGGGATGAAATCGCATGTTGTGTTTTATGGGGTGAAATCGCATGGGGGATGAAGATCTGACGGCTGGGGTTATCGTGTACGCAATGTACGATAAGCCATTTTGTACGTTAACTGGCCTCTACATATGTATATCAAACACTCCAAATTAGTTACATATATATTCAACTCGATAAAGGAGATATTCTATTTACTATGTATGTGTGTGCATATACATAAGTATATAGTTACTCTGCAAATTCCATTACTAACCAATATAATTACGTGGGATTTTACTAGTTACGTTTGTTTGTTACAAAATTAGTTCCCGACACAGGCTTATTAGCTTCCTACCCAAATAAACATATCCTAAACCATTTGCATTCAAAACTAAACAATTAAAAAACAGCTTAAAGCAGTTGTTTCTACCATCAATCAGAGTCTACACAAATTGGCAAGAGTAACGAAAAAATCAAACAAAAATTGAGAAATAATCACACAATAAATCAACCCAAAACAGGTTAAGAAGCATACAAGTAAGAGTAATAATATGATTCCAACTTCAATTTTAACTAAATAAATCACCTTCAATTGTTTAAACATATCAGAAAAATCGTTAGTTACCTCAATAATTAAGCATTTTTTTGTCCGAAAATTATACTTCAATTATTCAGAATAATAATGAAAACCCTAACAATTGATAGAAGACGGGTTTCTTACCGAAATTGCGCCCACAACAAGTGACAGCAACAAGAAGTATAGTTATCCACTTTCATCTCTTGGAGCCTTCAACTTTCATGGTGATATAAGTTAGCGATTTTAAAAGTTCAAAAATCACCATGATCGTTTTCTGATTCTATAAACTAGGGGTATGCCTTGTTTCGAGTTGTTAGAAATAGATAAAATAAAATAAAATAAGATAAATTAAAGTAGTATTAAAATGGATATTGATACATGTTTTACAACAATAAAAAAAATGAAAATGGATAGGTCAGAACTCAGAATTGGTTCGGTTTGTTACGGCATTGGTGATACTGGCCCTTGCTATATAAGCTAAACGCTCTATTTTGAATAAAACTCAATTTCAGTATTGTTTGGTCGGAAATAGAACAAAGTTGGGCTTTATTCTAACTTTTCTCCTTTGTCTTATTGTGCAACCAGACGTGAGCATCGGCAAGCAACCACGAGTACAGCCCATTCATATTTCTAATTCCGGCAAGCCTTCAAATGGTAGTGCACTCTTTCATTTCATGGATTGCAATGGAATTGGAATGGGAATTCACGCAGAAATTGAAATTTGATTTGTAATTTAGGTGTGTTTGTTTTCCAAAATGGAATGAAATTTGGATGGAATTAGAATGTAGATTCCCTTCCTTATATTGTTGTTCAATTCCAATCCATTTTCTTGTTGAAACCAACAAAATAAGGAGTGAAATCAACATTCCAATTCCCTCAAGATTCCATTTCATTCTATGAATCGAACACTACCTAACTGATAAATGGATATAAGCGTATTTGTGATGTTTATATGTTGTTTATATGAGACAAATGTTTAAATGAGTGACACAATTGGAATTTTATAATTAAGTTTTGATTAAGGGTTATATATATTATATGAAACGCCCTAACACGTAATAGCTTAAAAACGACGCAGCGGAATAGGAGCCTAAAAAAAATCTTTCTTTACTAAATACATTGCTTACGTAAAGACTCAGTTACAAAATGTTTAACATTTACTAAAAGAATTAACAACATTCATGATAAAATAATACTACAAGTGTTACATAATCCAAGTTAGGTGACTGTTCTTCTCGTACAATCCTTGCTCTTTGACTCGATCTACGCCAGCTTATCCTCATTAGTAATAGAGAAAATCCGTGTAGTTCCTGTGGACATCATTTACAACTTAACCATTAGTCATCGACAACATCATACAACACTATTATCATATAATTAAAAACCATATAACATTCAACAATATAAACTTAATCCATTTGATTATCCTCCTGAATTCTCTTGTTCCGAGTTCGACTTTAATTCTTCATGAACCCGATGTTCTCATACCTGCATTACATTCCAACCTCAAGACAAATCATTAGTATTCGTCAATACTCAAATGCATTGAAACCGTTCTTACTTACATTCATAGCAACTTACAACGTACATACATGCATCCCTACATTCATATATATACTTACAAGCTCTTGATTACCACTTTTATTTTTATTAAACTTATTCTAACATTTCAGAATCACAGCCTTCCATAATATAAATCTTATACACATTTACATACGTACTTACTCGTTCCTAAACACATTTGCCCATAACTTTCCTTCTATAACATGTAAGCAAATCCATACTTATACTATCGGAAGACTTCATATCACTCATTTATAACCAAAATCAAGTTAAACGTTAGTTATGAGGTCTTGAAAACCATATAAAACCAGTCCCGTAGCCAAAACAAACAACATCAAATAATTGCCAGCAGCAAGGGCTCTCGCGGCCCGCGAGAGCCTTGGCTTGTTTCCTTCGCGGGTCGCGACCAACGTCGCGTAGCGCGACAATAATTCAGAGTTGCTGTCGCGTAGCGCGACAGCCCTATTTCGACAGAAAGCTCCATTATGTTGCAGTACTTGCCCATTTATGATTTCCAAGAATATTTCCAACTTAAAATTTACATAACTTTTGATCTATAAATCCGTTTTACACGATTCTTTTTCCTACGCGATCGTAAATTTATTTTCTATCATATGAGCTTGTAATATAACATTCGGACTAAGAACAATCTTAACTTAAAGCCTTCGGCTTTACATACTTGTTTTCAACTATTTGACCCATTCATATTTTTATTACTAAAACTCGCATATCTAGGACATACCACAACCAATTCACTCAAAACTTATTTCTATTTGTCCGTAAAACATGGTTTTACATTATTAACTAAAAATCTTTACCCCGGGTCCTTAATCTTTACGTGCTTCATTATTATTACAAAGCTTATGCACATTTATTCGACCCGTTCGTATTATTGTCAAACAACTCTTTTGTTTAAAGTCAAAAGCTAAATCTTTTGACCATTAACCCAAGTCCCTATTTCTCGGTTAGCGCACTTATATGCAATTCTACCCATTACCCGGTTACAATACCGTAGCCATTACTTAGACATCATTCCGTCATATCAACTTCATACAACCAAAACCATATTTAACTTCAATCGTCATCATGCTTAATTAACTAAACGCTACCTTACTTAAACAAACTAAGAAGTGATTCCGGAAATCACTTATCTCGAGTGCCCGATTCGTGCATGCTTCCTTATATCCTTTCCGTTAGCCTTCCATGCTTTCCCCCATCTTGACATGATCCTATACTTTCATGCCATCATGGTTACCACTTCATTAGTATAAACGCACATTCTAATATTGCATTCATTTCACATTCGTATTCTACATTAAACTTTACTCGTCAAATTCCAACAACACAAAGTATGAGCTAGAGTCGCATCTTTTCATTCTACATAATTCTTCATGTCGTCACATATAGCACATATTGATATTGCATGTACTTAATGATTTCTCTAACATAACACTTGTGACAAAAGCCTTATTACGCTATTTATGCTCAGTTAATTATCTATCTTATGGATTATCAATCTAATTGTAACACCCCGAAAACGGGTTTGGTAATCAAACCACGTTAATATTTATGAACGGGAAAAAATACAGTTAGGGGTGAAATTAACCCGGTGAATATTATGATTTAAATAAATAAACTTAATATTAAATAAAAGTTGAACGAAAAGTTTTGAGGAAATAAAAGTTTATAAACAGCCCGAGATAACGGGACTTAGAATAAACTGAGTCGTACCCGAAAATATAAATCTTAATATTATAAATTTAATGTCGGATATAAATGAGATGGAGTAACTAGGAATAAATAACCTAGTTAATCACAAGTCTTGTAGTAATAAGGAAACTTAATTAAAATACCCTAAATAAAACTTTGAAAAAGTTGAGGGGCCAAAAGTGACAAAATTGAAAATGGTTTTTATTAATTAAAACTTAAAAACCCAAAACACACACTTGGTGTGTGTTCTGGTCGCAGACAACAGGGGACGAACAAGGGTTCTTCAACCTAACCCTAATCTACAAAATTTCTTCAAATTGAGAAGCCAAATCGAAATCCAAGCACAAAATAGTGATCACCTTCGTGAAAGGATCATAAGGTATGCCTAATTTTGCTATTTAGTTTCACCTTGAGTTCTAGGTGAAAACATGAAATCGAAATTTTAGCTTGCATGATCAAAGTTTGGATGAAATTAGGAATGATTTTATGTCTAGGAGTAAACCCTAGTCATTTACTTGTTGAATTGATGTTCATAATTGTGAATTCATGATCACCTGATTATGTGCTAAATGGGTTTTGTAGAAACATGAGGAACCCTAGAATCATAATGGTTAAATTATGTTAATAGAACTCCCTGAAGTTAGATTTGGGATTTAAATGTTGATTAGACACAAAAATTGGCAAAAAAAAGTGTGAAACTTGGTAGAAATAACTAGTTATGAACTAGTTTGTAAAAGTGTAAAAAAAATTATGCCCACTAGGTGTTTGTTAAAATGCCTAAGTGAAATCGCGCGTCTACTAGGTTGTAAGTAGAACTTGATTTGATTAGGTATCTGTAGGAATGCCTAATAATATGAAAAAAGGGGTTTCATTTATAGATGAAAACCCGTAGATGTTGTAATGAATAAAGTGTTTGATAATGTGCCTAAGTGAGTCTTGTGAACTTGTTAGTGTATTTATATATGTCAATTGGTGATTTGACTTTTAAAAAGTCAAATCGACATATGATAGAGTTCAATAAGAAAAGTAGTAAAAAGATTCATAAGGTGTGAAGGTCATGATCTTCAATGACTAATCTAAGCACCTTGTGGAAATTATATGATAGTTTGACGCTTGACAAACTAGGTGGAAGCTTGGAAAGGAAACGGGTCAAACGGATCAAATACGCGAAGAAGAGCAAAAACGGATGCAAGGTAAGTTAAGCTTACACCCCCCTTTTAATTTACAATACACTTACTTGTGAATATTGATTGTGAATTATGATAAGTATTTGAAATATGATGTCCCGGCATGATGGATAGAATAAAAGATGTGCAAAGACACCATTTGGTATAATTTAAAACGGGTAAAACAATTCAAGAAATGCCTTTTAAGTAATAAGAACTCATGGTGATAACCGGAATAGGTTCAAGGGGCGAGATGGTATCAAAATACCATCATATTATGATAAATGATCATTTTTAACTAAACGGGTCAAATGGTGTGTTAACACCATTTGACAATAATAACTGATAACTACTTGTCGAGTTTTGTGATCACAGGAAATAACATATGTTTGCGTTGCTTTAACTAGAAAATTTAAAGCAAAAGTATGTAAACGGGTCAATGCTATGACCCGAGCCAAGTGCGCATAATTAGATTTATAGTTAAAAGTGATATTTTGGTCAAATAATTAGTGAAAGTCCTTCGTCCTAAGGTAAGGGACTAAAATTGACCAAAAAGCCCTTGATGGGTAAATTGGGCAAACGACCCATATAGGTTGTTTAGGAACTTGCATTATGATTATGGAATATAGATAGATACCTTAAATGTGGAAATATAAAGTGTGAAAGGAGATTAGCGAAATTGATGCTTAAATGCATAAAAACCGTTAAACGGGTCAAAATAAGCAAGTGGTTAAGATTGGCTAAATATTGGAAAATTTCAAAATAAACCAATGAATGTAAACACGCATACAAACTATGTAATGAAAGCGAAAACACTAATTTTTGGCAAGCCCGAAATGGGTAAAACTGATAAGCAATGAACATTGCTAATAAACTTGTAGAGTGATACTAAAAAAAAGTAACGGGTCAAATAATCGCATAAAGGATTTATAAGTCGTTTGCTTATAAATCAGACTTTTATGCGAACTGAGGTGATAAAAGAATCCGTAATTTAACTACGGTCGCGTGGGAAAAAGAATCACGCAAAACGGACTTGTAGAATGAAAGTTATGGTCATTTAAAGTTTGATTTTTTTTTGGAAAAATGGAGTTGGGCAAATATACAGGTCCAGAGAATGGACCTGCTGGAAAAACGTTTCCCCCGCGGCACGCGACAGGGTGTGCTTGATCTGGCGCGACACGCGAGGCCGCTCGCGGCCCGCGAAAGAATTAAAGGAGTCTCAAGCGTGGCGCGAGAGACTTAATTCCGGAAAATTATTTTTGTTTTCATTTGTTTGATACTAGAACGTGATTGTATACGTTTTAATGTTGTCAAAACTAACATTTAAGTTGGTTTTGATACTTGGTGATGTTGGTGATACTTCAGATGGCGATCAAGCAAGATGTCAAGAACAGAACACAATACTTTTGAAGCTTTCGCGTTAATACAATTTTGTGCTAATGGAATATGAACATATAACTCTTGATGTTACATTTAGTACGTTTTAAACTTGTTGGGATGTTAGTTATGTATGAATCCTAAACATAACAAAGTTTGTTTTTGTAAATCCGTATTTTCTTAAACTAAATGTGTATTTAGTAGTAAATCCATATTAAATTAACATGGGTGTTACACTAATCTCATACATCCACAACATTATAGTCGATTATACTACGAACATCGTTTACATTCCCTGCTCACATAATAAAACACATATACAATCACAAGATCATATATGCACACAATATAAACAATTTCTTCCATACTAGTCATCTCATAATTCCACAACTAACAACATCATTCAAAATTAACTAATTTGCCACTTTCCTTGAACCCGACATGATTCTTACTAGAAATCCACATGAACCCCATCTAAAACACACTTCACGTGTTCGTTTGCTAACAATTATATCATAATCACTTTCTATACATATAAACTTACAACTTGCATACAATTTCACATATTTGTTCTCTTAGACATTTCATCGAACACTTGGCAGGTTTCGCATTTGTAATACATTATGTACAAGCTTTTAAAGCATGATTCCCACTAATTCTTCACATAACTTATTAACAATCAATCAAATTCATAACAATCTTTCATTCTACACCACATTTGTTAAAGATTTCAAGTATCTCAAAAACATCATAATTCAAGTTTTCACATAGTTGTATCAACTTCAATCATCCTATTCATAACACATTCTCATAAGGTGGGTTTATACTAAAATCTTTCAATTAACCTAAAATCAAACATGATTTCTGTTCTATAGAGTAGTCCTAACATCCAATTTACACAAATCATATTAAAAACTCATGATTGGGTTGAAACCCATTTCCTATAATTCATCAAATCACAAAATTGGACTTACCACTTCAATGAACAAGGTTAGATGTTCGAGAATAGAGGTTCATGCATTCGGTTTCCCTTGAAATCCCTACTGAATTTGATGGATTTGATGAACCCCCTTGTTCGATCGTACAGACTCACACACTGTGTGTGTGTGTGTGTGTGGGTTTTAAGTTTTCTTTTTATTTTAATTAATTTCAAGTTTCTAGTTTGGCAACCTTAGTCCCTTAGGTTTAAGACATCATAATAATTGCCACCAATTTCATTTCCTTTACTTATCTTGTAGGCATTTAACTAAGTTTAATAACCTAGTTATTGCATTTCATTTATTTAACATGGTAGCACACCTACGAATTTAATAATTCGAGTTTTGGGGTGTTACAAATCTACCCCCCTTAAAGAAGGTTTCGTCCCCGAAACCTACTTCATCGATATCAGCTTATCTATTAGTAAAGTCATAACTTTAAGAACATCATTTCTAGAAATCCTTTTTCCATTCTTCCAACAAATCAGCCTACCCAGATTTGTACGTATCATTCCTTTAACATCAAACATTTAATCCATCATGCTTGTCTTAATTAACCCATCCATAACAGGTCAATACATACCTTTTTCATCATTATCCTAATTTCATCCCTTGCTACCCATTACAACGAGTCACTGCTTATACAATTTCTTTATTATGTTTTCTACATCACATCGACCCGACCGTAACCGGTCAACTACACATACTTTACATTTCCATTCTTTATCAATTTCTTCTTAAATTTTCAACTCATCACATTATCGTACTTAAATTAAAGTGTACAAACTAGTAGCATCCTAAAGAGTCTAATACCATGATTTACATTACAACAATTTGAAGTTCATATCAACTTACTAACACATTTCACCGTTAGTATTAGTTCTACTAGTTTCATTTATACCTAGAGTTTCATTCCTACTTTCTTACTCATACACGTACTGCTTACTACATAAGCCTAAACTAAAACTCATTCTTAATCAACTTCCAAAAGCCAAACTTTTCTTTTTATAACACATTATATGCTACATTATTTCGTACGAAAGTACTTTTTCAACCCATAGCTATATAATTACATTTAGATATTAAACAATTCACTAACCTTATTACTTTGGCGCAGTGCTTCGACATGTAAAAGCGAACCGGCCCTCTTCGTTACCATTCGTACCATCTCTGGATTGACCTGATTCATTCGTGTGACGAGCTTCCGCTCATGAATATTCTTTCACCGTCCTTGATGGGTTTATCACATCATGATTCCTACCACTCTCAATACAAGATTAGAGGTTTACACATTTCATTCGATTTCATTCAAACATGATGTTTATTACATCACCTTATTTATATGTTCATAACGGGTCAATTCATGACCATTTCCTAACATATCACTTTCGTTGTTTGACCCATTCATGACGGATCAATACATAACCATTCTTTCGCAGATCTTTAACTCAATTGTCAACTTTTGCAGTTTGACTTTTTAAAGTCAAACCGGTAATTCTTACTTATCATAAACATATCAAAGTACACGTTCATAATTCCTTTCCATTCTTGCATACTTGCAAAGACTTTATTTCATCATTTAAATATTAATTGCAAGATTTTACCCGTTCCCATCCCTACTTAAATCATTTGTCTAGGTCGTAGCCGTCATTCATTCCGACTCCCAAGAGTCAATTGATGATATGTCTAACACGTAACTTATTTCAAAGCTTATTTCTTTCGAATAAGGTTTCTTGCTACTACAATAATTTTCATCGGTCTTACCTACTTAGTGAATCAATTACTTCCTGCTATTTTAGAATTATTTGCTTAAAAAATTATCAACTTACTTTGTTTGACTTTTCGGAAGTCCATTTGTAAATACATTCTAACCTATGATTACCAATTACCTAGTTCTAACACATCCCTCTCTAGTCGAGCTATAAGCTCCCATTAAAAGCATAACCTTTATACATACCTAGCGCAAGTCAAATCCATTGACTCGTTATCCATACCTTGCGTTGACTGTTTCCTTCCAGTTTGTGACATTGCATGACCATACATTGTGCTCACCTACAATTATGTAACTTGACCATTTCAAATGTTAAATACCGGGTTCAAACGACAATCGCCATTTGACCCGCATAACTCATTTGTCCTTTCAACCCCCTTACATAAACGTATTTACATTATTATATTTATATAGATAAAAGTTTGAAGCATAACTTGGATAATATCCGCTTTTTAAAGAATATTTACTCGTTTGGTCCGTAATTACTTACAAATTTGAACCTTTCATTCTTATCATTCATTCTTACTTATTTGATTCGTACCTACTTACGAATTCAAACTTTTCATTCTATCATTCATTCCCTTCTATGTTTCGAATCCGTCTCACGGTTTCTAACATATCATTTATATCCTTCATTCCTTTCCATGTTTTGAATCTGTCTCGCGGATTCGAACATATCATTCACACTTTCCGTTACTTCAATGTTTTGAATCCGTCTCGCGGATTCAAACATATCATTCATACTTCTCTTTTGTTTTTGGTACTTTCAATTCCTTGAGAGTCTTACATTTTCCTTCATCCTCACGTCCACCAACTACCTAATTCTAACGAACATACCTGTAACAATTATCACGGTCTCACGAACGTCGTATGTTTCTTGTGTACTAGCCAGGTACACAATCCACATACTAGTTTCGTGTCTTCGTGTAATCGCCACCTTATGTCCGAAGAATTAGGTTTCAGCACGTGTAACATTTTTTTTAAACTTCATTACTATTCCATTATTATCTTTCATTTAACATTTTCCTTCACTTGATAGGTTTTACCATTACATGCACCCACATATTAAATTTACGTACCTGGGGTCAATTTGTCTTATTACATGCCTTGGTGTCGGTCCTAGACCGCATTCGCGGATCATCCTCTCCAAACAATTATGCTTACCTTACACATAACATACTATTAGTTTTCTTTATATACACACTTACGTTCACTTCTACCTTTAGATCTTGATAGAGTCCTGGATTGTATGGGTTCCTTGTCACAAGAGCATACAGGTTTGAGTTCAAATATTTACCTCCTTCTATTTGATTTCTCTCAAACCAGGGCTCTGATACCAACTTGAAACGCCCTAACACGTAATAACTTAAAAACGACGTAGCGGAATACGAGCCTAAAAAAATTTCTTTCTTTACTAAATACATTGCTTACGTAAAGACTCAGTTACAAAATGTTTAACATTTATTAAAAGAATTAACAACATTCATGATAAAATAATACTACAAGTGTTACATAATCCAAGCTAGGTGACTGTTCTTCCCATACAATCCTTGCTCTTTGACTCGATCTACGCCATCTTATCCTCGTTAGTAATAGAGAAAATCCGTGTAGTTCCTGTGGACATCATTTACAACTTAACCATTAGTCATCGACAACATCATACAACACTATTATCATATAATTAAAAATCGTATAACATTCAACAATATAAACTTAATCCATTTGATTATCCTCTTGAATTCTCTTGTTCCGAGTTTGACTTTAATTCTTCATGAACCCGATGTTCTCATACCTGCATTACATTCCAACCTCAAGACAAATCATTAGTATTCGTCAATACTCAAACGCATTGAAACCGTTCTTACTTACATTCATAGCAACTTACAACGTACATACATGCATCCCTACATTCATATATATAATTACGAGCTCTTGATTACCACTTTTATTTTTATTAAACTTATTCTAACATGTCAGAATCACAACTGTTGAAACACGGAATCACCGCCGGGGTGATTGGACCGCTTTCTCTATGAGGGTGAAGAATCACACCTTGTTCTTCCTCTTGAACCTAGACCTGCAATGGAGAAGACAAGAAAGTGGAGCTGTAGAGATGACCGGTAGGGAAAAGAATCCCCTGTTTCCAGTAACAAAAGTGTGGCGGCTCCATATCTTGTGCCCTAATAATGAGGTAAACACCTCTTTATATAGGAGATATGGGCCTCCCCTAACCTCAATGGGCCAGGCCCAGTTAGGGGTTATCTCTGCAAGCCCACTACCTAGTGTAATGTAAACTACAACGCGCTAGGCTTCGCGGGTTAGTACGCAATAATAATAAATATTATAATAAAATACGATAAGTAACGGATATGTCCGGTCGTTCGGGTTGGGTCTAATACCATACATGTCCCCCAGTCTAGTGCTGCTCCCACGTGCAAGCGTGGGAGGAGTACTAGACTTGTTAGGAGTGCACGAAAGTAAAGATTGAGTTTTAGGCTTACATGTCGCCCGGGTGCGGGAAAGTTGTTGGCCATGCTTGTTGGGTATGTCTTCAGCTGTGAGTGGAGATAATGGAACAGTGGATATCCCACGATTGTTCATCGTGGAAATTGGTTGGGCAAACCTGGCGCATTACCATGAGCTTGTTAAGGTTGCGCATACGTGGTTAGGTCTTGTGCACGAGTCTTGTAACTGGCTGAGTTTTGACGGTTGAGTGTGGTTAGGGCCCAATGTGCGTATGACTGATGCATCATTTGGGACCAAACCCCTTTAGGTCCCCCCTAGTCCAGTGTTGCTCCCACGCACGGGTGGCAAGTGGGTGGAATTCTGGACTAGATGAGCATCTTCCCTTCGGATGATTTTCGAGTGTGGCCCAGCTTTAGCGGTGCGCACACAGTCATGTGGCTACTATAAAATATTCATCCTTTGGTGTGACTTCTGTTGGTTAACGCAAGGCGCGCGCGTGTTTAACCTTATGGAATACGCATACTTGGTGTTTAAATCTTTATAAATTGTTGTCTGCAATATTTGCACGTGTTAATCCACTTTGTGCAGGTTATCGCGAATGAGAATTGGCGTAAAGTCGTGTCAGGGTAATGATGTGGAAGCCAATGTGTTTTTGCGTATACCCAAAGTGGTGCGTGCATTTGTAGTGCAGTTTATATTTTGTAAGCGTGTTCGTAAGTAACTAAGAATGCGCGCGCAGGCGACTTACGCGCTCGTATGTAAAGCAGAATGCGCGTGTGGGCGACATACGTGCTTGAAGTAATGGAGCATACGCGCGCGTGGGTGACTTTCGTGCTCATAAGTAATGTAGCATGCGCGTATAGCGACTTTCGTTCTCGTATGTAGAGCAGAATGGGCGCGTGGGCGACATACGTGCTTAAAGTAAGGGAGCATACTCGCGCGTGGGCGACTTACGTGCTCATAAGTAATGTAGCATGCGCGTATAGAGACTTTCGTGCTCATATGTAGAGCAGCAGGCTCGCATGGAGACTAAGATGCTCATATGTAGAGCATCAGACTTGTATGGAGATCGTATATAGGCTGAGAAGCTCGTATGTAGGCTGAGATGCTCGTATATAGAGCAGCAGACTCGTATGGAGATCGGCGTGCTCGTATGTAAAGGAGCCTGCACGCGTGGCGACTTACGTGCTCGTATGTAGAGCAGCAAGCTCGCATGGAGACTGAGATGCTCGTATGTAGAGCAGCAGACTCGCACGGAGACTAGCGTGCTCGTATGTAAAGGAGCATGCGCGTATGGCGACTTACGTGCTCATAAGTAACGGAGCAGCAGGTTCGCATGGAGATTAGCATGCTTGCATGTGTAGCAGCAAGCTCGCCTGGAGACTGACATGCTCATATCTAAAGGAGCATGCGCGTATAGCGACTTGCATGCTCGTATGTAGAGCAACAGTCTCACACGGAGACTGGCGTGCTTATATGTCAAAGGAGCATGCAAGTATAGCGACCTACGTGCTCATGTGTGGAGCGTCAGGCTCGCATGGAGACTGAGATGATCGTATGTAGAACGACAGACTCGTATGGCGACCGACGTGCTGGTATGTAAAAGAGCTTGCGCGCATGGCGACTTACGTGCTCATAAGTAATGAAGCATGCGTGCATGGCGACTTACGGGCTCGTATGTAGAAGAGCATGCGACTGCTAGCGCATGTGTGCTCACTCGTAAGTAAAGGAGCATGCGCGCGTGGCGACTTACGTGCTCGTATGTAAAAGAGAATGCGCGTATGGCGACTTACGTGCTCGTATGTGGAGGAGCATGCGCGTATGGCGCATGTGTGCTCGCTCGTAAGTAAAGAAGCATGCGCGCGTGGCGACTTACGTGCTCATGTGTAAAAGAGCATGCACGTATGGCGACTTACGTGCTCATGTGTAGAGGAGCATGCGCGTATGGCGACTTAAGTGCTCGTATGTATAGGAGCATGCGCGTATGGCGCATGTGTGCTCGCTCGTAAGTAAAGGAGCATGCACACGTGGCGCATGTGTGCTCGCTTGTATGTAAAAGAGCATGCGCGTATGGCGACTTACGTGCTCGTATGTAAAAGAGCATGCGCGTATGGCGACTTACGTGCTCGTATGTAGAGGAGCATGCGCGTATGGCGCATGTGTGCTCGCTCGTAAGTAAAGGAGCATGCGCACGTGGCGCATGTGTGCTCGCTTGTGTGTAAAAGAGCATGTGCGTATGGCGACTTACGTGCTCGTATGTAGAGGAGCATGCGCATATGGCGCATGTGTGCTCGCTCGTAAGTAAAGGAGCATCTTTTTCGGCTTTCATCGGTGTGCGTGAGGATTACTCGTCTCGTTTTACCGATTGAATATATTGCCATTCCTGCAGAAAACCTGACAAGGTAAATTGTAATAAATGGTTGGATATATGGAAAATATTGTACCGAAACTTTTTCCTTAGGAGGTGTTTGTTCTATACATCCATACTCCGCAAAATGTGAAAGCAATTTTGACCCTTGAAATGGTGTTGCACCATGCTAGTTTCTCAGTTTATTGCTACTAAATAAAATGTTAGTAGCGTTATATTAAAATATTCATATTAGACAAGTAACGAGTGTATACTCGTATATGTATATACAACATGTAGCGAGCGTGTTAGTTATTGCCTAACGAAAAACGGGTACACGTCTACATAGTAAAAAAAACATTTTTTATGCTTTTTACTTGTGGCAAATCTGAATATCCATATTTTAATTGAAAACGTAAGCATAATGGCATGAGTAGTTATATTTGCTAAAATGAATATATACCCATGTGTGTCTAAAAGTGATAGAACCAACTCTTGGTGTATGTTAGAAGGTCTAAAAAGTCATGTCAGTTTATGATATTGTAAGGGTCAATATTGTGAAAGGTTGTAAGTTGTGGAGTAAAATGGAAAAGTAGAGATGTAAACCTCAAAAAAGTTGGCACGTGCCCTTGCAAACTTCTAGAAACATTAAATGCTATGACATCTTTTTAGCTTTTTTTCATAGGTAAAATTTTGAAGCAGGTATTAAATGGCACCAGGTTATGGAGCATTTGGAGTACAGATTCTTTTTGTCTTTTAAATGCATCATGGAGGAGAGGATTCAACTCTAGCGCCTAACATATTCGTGAGCGCGGGGACGCCTATGTGCATACAGGTCTCAGGTGTGCGCTTGGCTCCGGAAAGCGTGGTGTTTGCTCATAGGTCCTCTGTGCGCGAGATTATAAGATGTAAAAGTTTTTTCGAAGAGGCACAAGTAGGCACATTGCGGTACATATTTGCATGCGCGGATGGAAATCACCCGTTGTTGTACGGTCCCGCACTGCGCGGAGCGGGGCTCTCCCTCCGGTAGAGCATGCCTACACGCGGGAGGCGGGTGGCACATGTCTTATGGTCGCTGGCGGCGGAGTTTGTCACGCGCAGGTGGGATTGACTGTTGTACGCGGGTGACGGAGCTCGTCACGCGCAGGGTGGCGAAGTGGGTGCCCAACATGCGCGGTAACAAAGTGACTGTCCGATATGCACGAATGGCGGAGTGCCTGTTCGACATGCACCAGCGGCACAGGTGGATAAACGACATCCGCCGTAGTTGGTTGCGTGTCAGTGTTGGTTCAAAATAGGGACCGCTAGTAATGATTCGTGACAGAACAATAGATTTGAAACTTCATCTATATTTGAACCAAGGTATTTGCAAGGTAGATTTGGAACCCAAAACATATGAAGGTTTCATGAGGTCTTCCCAATGAGCCATGAAAGAAACTATTTTAATATAATCCACATGTGTGGGCCGCCTTGTAGTGTAAAGCATATTTTTCAGGCAAAACAACAAAATTGGTCGGCCATACAAATAATATGTCATGCTTTCAGGCTAAATGAAAAGATTGGTCTATCTTTGAGATAAGGCCACAAACTTTTGTTTGTAATAAAATAATTATATCAATAGTAATTTTCCCTATTGTAAACTTCAAGATTTTTTGGATTATGTATAAAGTTTTGCTGATAAAACTATCAGATTCGTGATAAATTATGATTGATTTCACGTACCGGATTTTGGAGAGTTTTGGGTCTTCGTGTAGTGCTCAAAATAGGGCGAATGAAGGTTGTGACCCAGAACTCGTATATCAATCTTGAGGGGACTCGGATCTTGAAAATGTTTTCCCATAAATATCTTCTTGAGCTTAGAACATGAATCTTGCCATTGTAGCTTGAGAAAGCCTTGTAAGAAAACAGATATGCACCCCTTCGTAGCTGAGATTGTGTACCCATTTCAAACAAATATAGATCTGAAGGGTTTTAGGCACTAAAATCTTGTGCGGATCAAGTGAAAAACACAGATCTAGAATGTTAGCTAGAGAAAAGTAACACAGATCTGGAGATCTGAGGATAGAACGAGATGTGATCAACAAATGTATATCATATACTCGGTGGGTGCCAATGTTGAAACACGGAATCACCGCCAAGATGATTGGACCGCTTTCTCTATGAGGGTAAAGAATCACACCTTGTTCTTCCTCTTGAACCTAGATCTGCAATGGAGAAGACAAGAAAGTGGAGCTTATACACATTTACATACGTACTTACTCGTTCCTAAACACATTTGCCCATAACTTTCCTTCTCTAACACGTAAGCAAATCCATACTTATACTATCGGAAGACTTCGTATCACTCATTGATAACCAAAATCAAGTTAAATGTTAGTTATGAGGCCTTGAAAACCATATAAAACCAGTCCCGTAGCCAAAACAAACAACATCAAATAATTTGCCAGTAGCAAGGGCTCTCGCGGGCCGCGAGAGCCTTGGCTTGTTTCCTTCGCGGGTCGCGACCAACGTCGCGTAGCGCGACAATAATTCAGAGTTGTTGTCGCGTAGCGCGACAGCCCTATTTCAACAGAAAGCTCAATTCTGTTGCTGTACTTGCCCAGCTATGATTTCCAAGAATACTTCCAACTGAAAATTTACATAACTTTTGATCTACAAATCCGTTTTACACGATTATTTTTCCTACGCGATCGTAAATTTATTTTCTATCATATGAGCTTGTAATATAACATCCGGACTAAGAACAATCTTAACTTAAAGCCTTCGGCTTTACATACTTGTTTTCAACTATTTGACCCATTCATATTTTTATTACTAAAACTCACATATCTAGGACATACCACAACCAATTCACTCAAAACTTATTTCTATTTGTCCGTAAAACATGGTTTTACATTATTAACTAAAAATCTTTACCCCGGGTCCTTAATCTTTACGTGCTTCATTATTATTATAAAGCTTATGCACATTTATTCGACCTGTTCGTATTATTGTCAAACAACTCTTTTGTTTAAAGTCAAAAGCTAAATCTTTTGACCATTAACCCAAGTCCCCATTTCTCGGTTAGCGCACTTATATGAAATTCTACCCATTACTCGGTTACAATACCGTAGCCATTACTTAGACTTCATTTCGTCATATCAATACGACCTCATTTTGACCCATTCGGTCTACTTAGCTAAAATCACCAACTTCATACAACCAAAACCATATTTAACTTCAATCGTCATCATGCTTAATTAACTAAACGCTACCTTACTTAAACAAACCAAGAAGTGATTCTGGAAATCACTTACCTCGAGTGCCCGATTCGTGCATGCTTCCTTATATCCTTTTCGTTAGCCTTCCATGCTTTCCCCCATTTTGACATGATCCTATACTTTCATGCCATCATAGTTACCACTTCATTAGTATAAACGCACATTCTAATATTGCATTCATTTCACATTCGTATTCTACATTAAACTTTACTCGTCAAATTCCAACAACACAAAGTATGAGCTAGAGTCGCATCTTTTCATTCTACATAATTCTTCATGCCGTCACATATAGCACATATTGATATAGCATGTACTTAATGATTTCTCTAACATAACACTTGTGATAAAGGCCTTATTACGCTATTTATGCTCAGTTAATTGTCTATCTTATGGATTATCAATCTAATCTCATACATCCACAACATTATAGTCGGTTATACTACTGACATTGTTTACATTCCCTGCTCACATAATAAAACACATATACAATCACAAGATCATATATGCACACAATGTCTTCCATACTAGTCATCTCATAATTCCAAAACTAACAACATCATTCAAAATTAACTAATTTGCCACTTTCCTTGAACCCGACATGATTCTTACTAGAATCCACATGAGCCCCATCTAAAACACACTTCACGTGTTAGTTTGCTAACAGTTATATCATAATCACTTTCTATACATATAAACTTACAACTTGCATACAATTTCACATATTTGTTCTCTTAGACATTTCATCAAACACTTGGCGGGTTTCGCATTTGTAAAACACTATGTACAAGCTTTTAAAGCATGATTCCCACTAATTCTTCACATAACTTATTAACAATCAATCAAATTCATAAGAATCTTTCATCCTACACCACAATCTAAGATTTCAAGTATCTCAAAAACATCATAATTCAAGTTTTCACATAGTTGTATCAACTTCAATCATCCTATTCATAACACATTCTCATAAGGTGGGTTTATACTAAAATCTTTCAATTAACCTAAAATCAAACATTATTTCTGTTCTATAGAGTAGTCCTAACATCCAATTTACCCAAATCATATTAAAAACTCATGATTGGGTTGAAACCCATTTCCTACAATTCATTAAATCACGAAATTAGACTTACCACTTCAATGAACAAGGTTAGATGTTCGAGAATAGAGGTTCATGCATTCGGCTTTCCTTGAAATCCCTACTGAATTTGATGGATTTGATGAAACTAGGCTTTCACCTTGCCTTTGCCCCCTTGTTCGATCGTACAGACTCACACACTGTGTGTGTGTGGGTTTTAAATTTTCTTTTTATTTTAATTAATTTCAAGTTTCTAGTTTGGCGATCTTAGTCCCTTAGGTTTAAGACATCATCATAATTGCCACCAATTTTATTTCCTTTACTTATCTTGTAGGCATTTAACTAAGTTTAATAACCTAGTTATTGTATTTCATTTATTTAACATGGTAGCACACCTACGAATTTAATAATTCGAGTTTTGGGGTGTTATATTATAGCCCAAACGCAAGGTGAGTCCATCTATGATTAATCAGCTAGATCAAAAGTAACGGGGATGTTGGAATAACTTGAT
Source organism: Helianthus tuberosus (assembly GCA_030545235.1). Taxonomy (NCBI): domain Eukaryota; kingdom Viridiplantae; phylum Streptophyta; class Magnoliopsida; order Asterales; family Asteraceae; genus Helianthus; species Helianthus tuberosus. The sequence goes on along the minus strand of CM060377.1, from coordinate 53,019,156 downwards.
TCTCATATAAAAGAGCACATTGCTTTAGATTATTATTATGTTGCATCCAACACATGGTAGGGGTGTTCAAGATCGGATATCCAAAAATTTCGGATAGTTAATATTAATATCTGAACCTGTATCTGAAATTTTGGATATCCGAAACTTCAGATACGGGTTCGGATATTTAAACGGATATCTGAGTTTATAAAAAAAATTAAAAAAATCTATTTCGTGCATAGGTTAAAACTCAACATGTTCGATTATCTAAATTTACATCATTGAAAACGAAAAAACATTCGTAAATCCACATTTGAATCCAATTATTTACTATTTTTTCATATATTTGAACAAAAGAGAGTACACATATAATATATGTATTTACTATTTTGTTTTTAGTTTTCGGAAATCGGATAATTTGATTATCCGAAATTTTTAGAAATTCATATTTGAATCCAAATCCGAAAACTCGGATTATCCATTTTCTGATTTCCAAAATTTCGGATATTTCGAATTCGGTTTCGGATCCGGATTTTTTTAACACCCCTACTATTTAGGTATAGGTGAAAGAAGAGTTGCTTTTTTTAAAACAATATGAAGAGTACGGGTAACTGTAGCATTTAGCTTTGGGGGTTGGGGTTAGGACTTCTTAGATTTTTGTGGGGTGGGGATAGGTTTTTAGGTTTTTTTAGGTTTTGGGTGGTGTAGTGGGTTTATTTTGTTGTGTTCACATTGGTTCTCGCGGTTCTCGCAATAAAGGTGGTTTTCGCATGAACCATACCCTATATATATATATACGTATATATATATATATGGAGTATATATATTAATAACAAACATACAAAACAAATACCAACGTATTAACAATAAACAAGGGTTCCAAATAAACAACAAATACAAACCTTTTCAAGGTGAGCAATGTGTACACGGTCTATTAAAGACCTAAGTGTCTAATGAGTTAGAACACTTATATGTTGCACTACGTATTTGAATACCAGCTTTGCTAGCCCATTTCTTACGGACGCAAAACTGTAAGTTCATGTCCCCATTTTCTTTTAAACGCTTTTTAGTTTTACAGCTCTCGGGGGGAAATACATGTTACGATGGTAGATTTAGCTAAGGAATGAAACAACTAGATCATGTGCGAATGGGGTGGAACTTAAGCACCATTAATCATTTAGACTGAGGAATGAAAGGGGTAGATCTATTGGCTACTGGCGAGCCCCACTCATGGGTCCGTGTGGCCGCATGTAGTGCTTTTGTGTCCAAGTCGAGGTTAATCGATACTAAATCGTCAAGGGTTGAGTGCTTCCTATGTTGGCACACATATTAATGTCCTTGCAAAACATTAATGATCAATGATTTTATAGACTCTTTACATACCACACTTTACTGGTTTTTTATACAATAACTTTCAAATGTTTTGAAGATTAATTTGATATGAACTCAAACACATGAATTCGTCAACATTATGTTGACTTTTCAAACTGACATGTATTTCAGGCAACTAGTGGATCCTTGCACTTCATGAAACAAGAACGAGCATGTCAAGAAAGCGATGTCATCCTTTTGGAGGATTTGGTTCAAATCTCCGCCCTTGTGCGAAAGATAGAATGCAAAACCTCGATCTGTTAAAATTTTATTTTTGTACAAGTCTTTTTGTAAAACAATATTACTTGTGATGTCTTTTGAGAACAACTTACGCCTTGTATTTCTTGTTGATGAATGGATGAACATCGTACATATTTTACTCATATAGTTTGTTTACTTGCATCATATGCAATGGAAACTAATCAAGTTTACACCTTGCGCTTCCGCCTATCAACGGGTGTGACAGATGTCATATCAACAACTTGCAAAAATTTTGTATTTCTTGTTGATGAATGGATGAACATCGTACGTATTTTACTCATATAGTTTGTTTACTTGCGTCATATGCAATGGAAACTAATCAAGGTCACACCTTGTGCTTCCGCCTATCAGCGGGTGTGACAGATGTCATATTAACAACTTGCAAAAATGGAAGATTGTACATGTTAGTTTTGTAGGTCGTGTCGATCATAAGCACATGCGGGAATGCCCGTCACATTTCAAAGGACTTGTCGTGACATAAATATATATTCTCAACGACATTGGTGGAAGGTTTCGCCTGTATGTAATAGGTCATCTTTTTCTCCTGAAGGATTTGTTCCAGTCTCTGCATGGGAGTCGTTTTTTATCGAACTTTGAGGCCCTAATCTTTTGGGGAACGTTATGTATGTCCTTCGGAACACATTTGTTTCAAGGGTTCTGTTCGGTTACAACTTTCAAGATTGTATGGGGCTGTATGTCTTGATCTGTTAGCTCTTGCACTAGTCTAAACTAATTAGGAGTACGTCTCCCGGCATACGCGTAACCCTCCAGATGTTCAGCAGGGCCGTGATTATGCTTCTGGGTATAGTTCTTATGCAGATAATTTATTCGCCAAGCTCGACTTTGGTTGAGACGACCTATCACCATAAAAGGGCATCCCCATCTTTTGTTGTCGGTTTTCCTAAATTTGGCCTTACTCTCGTGCTTGCCACTATGACAACATTGGAGCCATGTTCAATGATCCTTAGACCGTCTAGTAACAACAATGTATCCGTTGGCTAAACCCTTTTTTTTACCCAACGGTCCAACTCATTGCGGGATATAAAATCCTAAGCGAAAAATATATATAACATTTATAATAATTTTTTAACAAAAAATATAACATTTAAAAAAATTTAAAAAATATATATCATTCATACCTGATCAGTTTTGTACGAAACTTCAGGGTAAGCGGGTTGCTTGTCACCCAAGGACTCTTGGACGTAAGAAGGCTCACCAACGTCTTGTTTTACGCACGAGACACCACTAACGAAAAAGTTATTGCCATAGTTTTCTTGTCGGTACAAGGCACCGTAACCGGCTTCATAATCCAGACACCCGTAACCATGATCACCGCTAGGCACAATAACCTGAAAAAACCAACGGTTAAAAGATAACGGTACATCTAAAGCCTTCTTAATAATAAGTAAATAGATGTTTACCTCGTTCAGATCAGGCAAAAACAGTTCGCGGGACAAAACAAACTAAAAAAACAACTAGTAAAAGGTAAGGGTAAATTTACCGCCAAATACAAATAAGTAAATAAATACTTACCTCGTTGAGGTCTGGCAACCACGATTCCTTGTGATTGGAACGAAAGCCAGACACGACCTCCTATGCGTGATCATCATTCCTTCTCCCATCGTAAGAATTAGGGACAACAAGCCCCCCTAAAACAACTACGTGGTAAGAATTTCATAAACAAAACACACAAAACAAGGTAACAAATACTATACCACACTGCTTTCCATAATAAACGTGCTCGTGTTGTTGTTGGACGACTCCCCAAAAACGTAATTGAGATCAAGCCAGGACATGGTGGAAACGTTTGTCAAAACAAAGAAAGAAACGAAGAAGAAACAATGAAAATTCATCGTCTCCTTCGTTGTTTATAAAGGTAGAAGATTGAAATGGCTCTTCATATACCAATACAGGTTGTATAGCCTTATACGATCCGTATAGGGCTGACAAAACATTCACATCACTTTCTGTCACTGTTGAGTGACAGATTTCTAACCTCGTACTTAATACGCATTGTATAGACCTGTATGATGCGTATCAGGTTAACATGTAACGACGGTGTCAGCCTTTGACTTGCCTAAAGAATTGTAATGAGCCTTATATGAGTTGTATAAGCCTATACGATTCGTATTGAAGGTGTCGATTTAAGAATGTTAGGTGTGCCGACGGAAAATATGCCAAATGGCCCAGGATAACAACAAAATTAGAAGCCTAAAATGTGAAAAAAGAATATTCAAACAAATCAAACAACTTTGCGAACAACAAAGGTTTAATAAATAAATTCTTCTTGTTCGATTCTGAACCGAATTCATTGAATATGAATCCAATTTCATGGCAACCAAATCATTAGTCAATCAGTAGTTGATGGAGAATTAAAGGAGGTTTTGATTAAAAAACACAAGCGTTCGTTCGTAAATTTGATTAATCAATCATAATCATAAGAAGTTTGAAGTAAATCAATGGGGGATCTGTCGAGACGGTCTGGATTACGAGGAATTGGTACCTGGTTTAACAAGCAGGTTGTTGAGCCGTTTGTGGAAATCATTAGCAGGTTATTATTATTATATGATCTTGTTTCTTTAGGGTTTTCTTTTGCTGTGTTGGTGATCTGTTGTAGGATATTGTTGATTGATTGTTTATGATTTTAATATTGTGGATGTTTTGTGAATTTCTAGTTGAAGTGATTATTTTGTAACCCTAATTGGGAAGGAATTTTTCTTTGAGGGTTTATTAAGAAATCAGTGGTAAAAAGTTGCACACCAGGTGTTTGACAAAATGTCTCAAAGAAAATTACAAAACAGTTTTCAGTTGAAACTTTCATTTAGAATTGTGTTTTACAAAAGAATGAGAAAACATATTTTTTGTGTGTTTTGATATTGTGGATGTTTTCAGTTGAAGTCATATTGCTAACGGTTATATATATGGGTGTGTTAACGGGCAGTGTTCACAGTTCGTGAGTCGAATCCAGAAATTTTACAAGAACCCGAACCATGTTTTAACCCATGTTTTTTTGCGTATTACTACTATAAACTTACAATACAACACCCAAAAACACAAATGTCTATAAACAATAAGTACCCCTAAAAACACATACGTATAAACCCGAACCTGCTGTCGTGCTTGAAAGTTCCACCCCTAATTTTTATGTGTTAACTTAAAAGTAAAAAAAAAAAAGAGTATTACATTTTGCCTTTTGTTTCTATGATCAGAAAAACATAAAACATATATGTCAAAATGCTCAATTGTCTCCCTAAAGTTGAAGTTTTAAGTTGCTGTAACAGTTTTCTTGTATTTTATGTTTTATTTCAATTATTTAGTTTAAAATGATAGTGCACAAGGTTTTGCTGATATTATTGAGTATGTTCTAGGGGAGCACAGCCTAAGGAGTTGGCACTCTCTGCAGCTCTTGGAATTACTCTAGGAGTGTTTCCAATTGTTGGTAAATTACTTGCAGCTTTTATCTATCCCTAAATAAGTTAATTGCAGTTTTTATTTATACTTGAGAAAACTAACCTGTTTTTTGTTTCGGAAAACAGGAGTGACTTTTTTCCTGTGTGTGCTGGCTATAACAATGCTTGGGACTGCCGTCAATGCTCCAACCGTCATGCTCGCCAATTTTTTGGCTACTCCAATAGAGCTGAGGTTAACTCATCTTATTTTATCTAAACCACATTACTTTTATTTTCTTCTTTTGTGCTGCCTTAATGTAGGATTGTTCAAGTTTACGATTCTCGACTCTATTGGCTATGTTGAGTAGAGGTGGCAAAAATGTAAACTAAAAAAAGTGGCTTAAATAAAAATGAGTCCAATGGGCTAAATGTCTTCCAAAAAAGTATTTTAAGTAAACCTGAATGGCTCAAAAGTTAACATGCACACTCAAGTTACAGAAGTAATTAAGGTTCTAAATCTTGTAAAAGGAAAGCTGCTCTATTTATGTCGGCTTGATGGTTTAATGAAATTATATAACTTATTAAATTGTTGTAGATGTTTTAACATCAAAACTTTCCAAAAAGATAAATCGTTGTAATTTAGCAGAACAGATGATGAACTTTAGCAGCGATTCTTACATCAACGCATCATGTCGTTTTGTTTTCTGATTTATGTCTGTTTACGGATACAGTTTGATAATAGTGTTCCTACGGTTTGGTGAGTTTATTACGGGTGGAGCTCATTTTCCTTTAACCGCTGATGCTTTAAAGAAGGTATTGACTGGCAAAGCTTCAAAGGAGATCTTGCTAAGCATTGTTCATGCGGTATGTAAATCATTAACACTTTAATCTCATGCTAACAAAAAAACCACCATAATTAGATTTGTAACTTGTTGGCGTTACGTGCAGTTGTTGGGGTGGTTGGTTTTGGCCCCTTTTATCCTTGGCCTACTGTACATAGTTCTTGTACCGTGTTTCACCATGTTGGTTCGTAGATTCAGTCCTTCCATTTCCCTGGAGAATGAGGATGAAGCATCGTACACCGAGGTGATGCTTAAAGTAAGGGATGCTTGATGTAGGGAAATATGACTCCTACTATGTTGTTTGGTTTCACCTGTACATGTATATTTTGTATCTTTAGTGGGTGGTTGTTATTCCTAGCAATTTCGAAGGATTTAAAGAAAGTACATCCTCTAAGAATACTAATGCTAACTGTATGATAAACATATATTGACATCTTGGTCAAATTGTTTCTTTTTTTGTTAGTTTTGTTTTAATACGAGTATATGATAATTAGAGGGGGGCAAATCTTGGAGAAACGATGGTAAGGTTATTGTCATGTGACCTGGAGGTCATGGAAACATCAAAGATACCGGGTTTGGATCTTTATGTGACTGTTGATGAATTGTGCAATAAATAGTATTCTAGAAACACTTTTATTTATGAAAAAAATCACAAAAATGTCCTTTTTTTTATTTTCACGTCCTTGAGCATAACACTAAATTATACATTTATAGTAATGAGTTATGGATCTAGGGTGGGGTTTGGCTACAAAGTCCATTTTTCCTACAAAGTGTACAAAGTCATAAAACACCACAATTTCAGCTATAAAACACACTCAAAACTCACAAATAACAGAGTGGAGATCACTAAAACACAATATCCAAACCTTAGCAGTCCATAAAAACTTCAAACACACCATCGTAGAACTATGAATATAAAACACAACATAATAATCAAAATAAAACACACTAATATTAGTCATTCGATAATCAAAGCCTTTTCATCCAAAACACAACACAAAATCTACAAATATGGTGTTCTAGTAATATTCATCATCATCATCATCATACTCAGTAAATCCCACCAATAGCAAAGCAAAGGTAGGGTCTGAGGAGGGTAAGATGTAGACAGCCTTACCTCTACCCCGTAGGAATAGAGAGGCTGCTTCCAGTGAGACCCCCGGCTCGATAGTAGTTTTGCATCAAGCCTTGGATATAAGGCACATAACACTCGGCAATCGGGACAAAGACCGATTAGTGCATGTACCCTTTTGTCTTTCAGCTATCAACACCACCACATGACGCATGATTAACCGTCCTCCACTTTTAACGTTATTTTCACGAAATTAGTAAAATAACGTTAAAATTAGTGCACTTTTACTTTTGCCCCCCGATGGCCCACACATATATACATTATATGCGCATACCGCAAGCGGGGCGTAGTTGAAAGGCAAATGTTGCTCCTACCGCAAGCATGTTCTAGTAATATTCACTTTGTTATTTGTGGGAAAAATGGCTGAAGTTGTGGTGTTTTAAGACTTTTTACACTTTGTAGGAAAAATGGACTTTGTAGTCAACTCCCACCCATGGATCTAAATGTGCGTATTAGGTGACTTTTTTTTTCTTTTTTGAAAGGCAAATGTTGCTCCTACTTTATTTTACCCAAATAATCCTAAAATATTTCGTTTTTGCCCAAGTTTGAACCTGATACCTCCAAGGCAGAGGGGTCAAGAGGGTCCGCTGACCCCTGGCCACCAAATTTGCTAAAATTTTATATGATTCGGATCCTCTAGTTGCAATTGGTAAAAAAAGATCCTTATGGTTCCATAACTACTTTTGAAAAAGGATCAGCTAATCCGTGTCACAATTAAGATGTCTTGTATATCATTACTTGTTTTTACGCTTCGATCATAACATCTAGAACCTCGATAGTTACTGTTCATCTCATTCGAAAGGGGAACTGAATTTGAGGAGGCGACTCAAGATACATGCCACTTGATAAACTCAACAAGTAGACATTTGTTTCATCAGCTACCATGCGTGTCATGGAAAATCTAATGGATGACAAGTGTTTGAATAGCAAACGAATTCTACTTGCTAAAACAAGTGTTTAGGCAAACGGGTCGGGTCGGGTTGGGTCATGGGTCAAAACGGGTTAGGGTCAGAACGGGTGCGGGTCAAAACGGGTCAATTAAAAAAGGGTTGTTTTGGTTCGGGTCGAAACGGGATCGGGTTGGAACGGGTTCGGGTCAGAACGGGTTCGGGTTGAAACGGGTCCGGGACAGGATGGGTTTCGGGTCAGGTCGGGTCGGTTTTGTTAAAAAATGTTTTTTTTTAAAGAGAGAGATTGTACATCAAGGGGCTATTTTGTCGGGTTGAAAGGGGTCTGGGTCGGTTCGGGTTGATTAAAGAGCTTAGTTGATTATATTTCATCATTCTAACTTGTAAGATTTGTTGTTACCTAAAACTAGAAGTTGGTGGAATGGTATAAGCTGGCTTAGAGTTTGTTTTCTTTGACAACCAGATATCTTAAATTCAAATATGTAGAACATTATTTTGAATTTATTGAATATTTTCTTATAATATAACTAAAACTCCCTTGTATATTTTTAAGCTTTTCATTGTCAATGCTCTAAAAAGGTTAATTAGTAGGGTTGTTGATGTTAATTAGTGTAAGTGTTGGTGATTTAAATTGAAGCATGGGGGATTGTTACTAAAATTGAGATGGAATTTTTTGAAGTTTGATGGTAGTTATCGTCATGATATAGTGCAGGTTACACATGAATATATGTATTGGGCTAATAATGCAGCACCTGTAAACGTTCAGTCTCGGGTTAATGATTTGTTTTGGGAGCAGTTTTTAACTGAAAGACCGGGGTCTTCGGATATTGAGGAGACGGTACTGGTTGAAACGGTACGTATCGAAACAGTTCGCGTCGAAACGGTTCAATTCGAAACAGTTCGGGTCGAAACGGTACTGCTTGAAACGGTACGGGTCGAAACGGTTCGATTCGAAACAGTACGGGTCGAAAGGGTTCGCGTCGAAACGGTACGGGTCGAAAAGGTTCGCGTCAAAACGGTACTGGTTGAAACGGTACGGGTCGAAACGGTTCGCGTCGAAACGGTTCGAATCGAAACGGTACGAAACTCATCCCGACCCGAAGCTCGTCTCATGCGGAAACTCGTGTCGGCCCAAAACCCGTTGCAATCCGAAACCCGTCCCGTGCAGAAACCCGTGTTGGCTTGAAACCCGACCCGAACTGACCCCGTTCCGATCCAAAACCTGCGTCGTGCCAAAACCCGTCTCGGCCCGAAACTCAATTTGAACTGAACCCGTTCCGATCCAAAACCCGTTTCGTGCCGTAACCACCCGTCTCGTGCGGATACTTGTGCCGGCTCGAAACCCCCATTCCGATCCGAAACCTGCCCCGTTTCTTTAAGACACTAACCCACATCGACCCATTTCTTTAATGTTGTCGACCCGCTTTAACCCGAAAATAACAAAATTGAATTTCAAGTGACCCATTGTGACCCATTTAGTTAAAATATCTTACCCAAACCAACCCATATAATTTTAAAAGCAACCCAAACTGACCCACTTGAAAGGCTTTGGGTCAAGATTACCCACTCTAGTTTAAATATAAAGTCACTAACATGTCTACTACATTCGTCTGGATTCAAGATATATCAATTTAAGGACGCATGATGTTTAAATAAAATTTTAAATCAACCTTGATAGAACTTTAAATAACTACATATAAGGCATATAAATAAGTCCTCTATAAACTAAACGTTTTATTAAAAAGAACTAAAATTTATAAAAAGTGCATCAAGACAAAAGAACAATAAGTTGATTATTCGGGCAGTTGTGAACTTGTAATACCTCATAAAACTCACTAACTGCATGTACTGGCAAGACGAGGAACAGTTTGTTCACATTTTCGTTTGGCTTTTGTTGTCATCAACTTGTTGACAAGAGTTTTGAAATTACCCAGCAAACAGATCAGCATCCTGTGTACACGTTGCAGGTGTCGACGTCTTAACTCAAACGTCTGCCTTCCTTTCAGAAACAGACCCGATTCTCGCAAGGCAAGTAACCCGAGACTTGTGCATATAACTAAAATGTTGTGTAGTGCAATTGCTTCTTGAAGCTGTAAGTTCTATGTACACAACTTTACAACCCGCTGCAAATGTCTTTCTATAAGATTACATCTAAACAAATTGAAGTAAAATAAATCTAGTACTACAACAAATCAACAAAAGCAAAACCCATTTTTGATACCACTGTACAGCTTTCTCTACCTTTTTCTCCCAATCAATATACAACACCATTAGAAACAAGCACAAATTACTCGCGTTATCTCACCCGGTGATGAATACGCTTCCCACGTGCTGCCATGGGTACGTCACTATGTCGGGTAGTGACTGACACAAATATTTATTCATCCTGTCCTGAATTTTCTTCAGCGGCGGCAGCAGCAGCGGCAGCAATGGTTTCCTCCTCGTTTGAGAGGCAACGAATAGGAACATAAACAAATCCTTTCGGCAACCGTTGATTTCTCATAGACGCTTGATCTGATGTCATCACCACCTCTTTCTCAAATGTTTCCGCATGCTGTCATGCAAATGTTGGCAACTAAGAGTGAGCAAAAAATCCAGATAACCCAACCATAACCGCTTTAACCAGAAAAACATAACCGGATTAACCGAATCAATTGAGAAGCGGACGATTTGGTTATAATTTGTTTAATAACCTGATTATAGTAATTCGTATTCATTATACGTATTTAATAACCAAAAAATTACCTTTCCATGTCGAAAGAACTTGCCGACGTCATCAGATGCAGAACGAGAAACGGCAGATGGTCTCTGTGGAATTTGTTTTCCCGCAAGTTGTGGTCTAACTGTAGGAGTTTGAGTGAAGATTTGAGAGGTTGAGCTGTCGTCGGTTTTTTGGTCATTGTCCATTGCTGTTGGCATTGGAAACTTAACGCGGCGCTTTCCGGCAACCGTGCTATCGATTGTGATGTCATCTGATCTTTGAATGGTTTCACTGCGAGAGTTGTAACTGTTTGTGTAACCGCCTCTTAAGGATGTAGTTGCGGATTCTGAACTAACATCAGGTGATACGAAAGTGGTACAAACACGCATTGATGAAGATATTGATTCTCTATTACAACGGAGCATGTCATGTGAACAAAGTATCAGCTCACGCTGCAACAATGCAACCATAATCTAATCTCATTATTCGTGCAAAAAAAAATTGGAAGTCGGATTTTGATGCGCTAATTGCATACCTTCAATTTCTCCCGTCTTATTATTCTTTCACAGATAAGGCGTAATCTCTCCAATTCAACCTGCACGCAGATATAAGATCATTATATACACTAATCATTCTAAAACGGTATTCTCGAACTTTCTTACAGAAATTTTAGAACAAATGAACATATAGAACTAACTCATAGACGACACTGTAACTCACCCTAACTTTTTTCAGAGAATTCCATTCCTCAGCACCGTGTTTCTGAGTCTCAGCCTAGCATATAAAAAATACATTTATTAGAAACTAGAGATGTTTTATTACGATAAAAACAATAATTATAGCAGGAAAAAAACATAAACCTTTGTCCTTTCCACCAGGCTATGTTTCTCGCAGTAAGCCTTGTGTTGTATCTTTCCACCGATTGTCCTCACGTTCATATAAAAGCCAACACTACTACCGCAAGTAGGATGAAATGTACTTTGACAGTGACCATAATTGCACTGCAAACAACATTTACAACATTTTTTATCAAGCAAAAATTAAAAAAAAAAACATAAGCTGAGATAAACAAGAAACTAGTATTAACCCCACCTTTATACATACACCCTCTTTGCGGCTGCAAACAAGACAAATGTCATTCCCCTTGGAGATAGCCTCCTGCCAATGCGACATGACATGATTGTGATTAATATAAATTGAAAAAGTGATTAATATAAATTGAAAAAGTGAAGCGGATATTACACACATACCATGCCCTCAATAGCTTTCACTTGCCCCCTTCTGAATGTTGATTCTAGAACCCACTACATCATAAAGAGTTGGAAAAAAGTTCACTCATATTACAATACATACAACGATAGCACATGTAAGAGTTGGAAAAAAGTCAACACGGGAGATAGCAAAAAGAAAAAAACAAATATACTTCAGCACAGAAGGCATGGACCCATTGACCATCAGTTGACTTCCTAAAAGCACCAGTAGTGCCACCACATAAGCCACATTCCCCTACACGAGACGGGGCTCCCCTGCTCCTGGAAGACAATAGATCTTCACACAACTCACAAAACCATGGACCTGTGGAATCTTTGACACTTCGATAACAATCAATGTGGACTGCCACCTGTCAACAGATAGTATTAACAATATTACATTAGTTCTTCACAGAGGTCAAAAGGGAAAAGAGATAAAGATAGTTTTCATTTTAAGCATTATTGGTTAAACCTTGCAACTAGAACACACGATAATAGGGTTCAAAATCGTCTCCGCCCTTCTACAAACGTCACAAACCCTAGAATGAACTTTGTTCTCCAAAGTAGATGATGAAGCGTTAAAGTTCATTTCGGGTGAAGTCCAAGTTACAGACAACTTGGGATGTGTTTCCTTTGCTTGAGGGACTTGTTGAGCTTGAAGTGCAGATCTCCCACCGAAAGCTTTTATTTTCAAAGTATTCTGAAAACAAGATAATAATGAAAACCAACTACATAACTACTATAGTCAAACTATTACTGACCAAATGAATAAACTGTCAACTACCTCTTGATGAGGAGACTCGTCAACTGTATCTTTCCTTAAAGAAGACAGCCGAGACGAAGCGGCTGCAGCAGCGGTTGCAGCAGCTAGCACGGCTTGAGCTTCTTTATGTCGTCTCTCTTTTCGGCCCTGTTTTCTCACTTCTCTAAGGTCGGAAAGATACTGGCTCACCAACACAGCATCCCAGCTATGTCTTCTAACAGACTCAATCTCTTGTGGAAGACACTTTGTGACTTTAGAAATCAGAACATCTGCATGTACCACACAAACATAAGCCAATAGACTAGTCAGCAATATAAGAAAATAGATTTCAATTATAAGAACATGTACCACTTATGTGCTTTCGAGCAGCTGCATTGCAAAGTAGCTGATGCTGATAATACACGAGTTCTCCTTCTACTTCATCAACTGGAGACATACTTACGATGCTCATCCGCTTAGTTTTTTCCAACTCACAACTCGACTCAATAGAAGCTGAATTTTGATTTGGGTGATTGTAACCAACTTCAGGACCTAAGAATGATGGCTTCATCAAATGACATCATTATAGAACGACTGTAAGATATATGTATTAGGCAAGATCTTACCATCGTCCTCGTCAGCTTTCATCTTAGAAGAAACTTGATTATGCAAACATATAAGTGGGTGAATATAAGAACCAGGAGAAGCTTCTGTTCTACTGCATTACCAGATATCTAGACGTTGGTATTCATGCAGAACCATATAATCACATGCATACAACGCAAAATAAAAATTCCCCAAAACAACCCCTTCTTATACTTGATAATTAGTGAGTTACACAGAATGAAATTCCAGAACTTACATAAGAACAGAGCTGTCATTTATCGCAATTGAACAATCATGGCTTGCCAGATTGGATTTTACCCTGGTGTCGCAACTAGAGTCGGTACCCCCGTCCACTTGACCACAGCCATTTTCGGAAACTGCACCTTTATGGTCAGCAGTGTTGTCTGGCAATCGATCAGAAGCTGGACAAGATTCGGGAGATATCTGCAGAAACATAATTTAAAATTATTTGGATGTTGCGTTTTTTAAAAAGACTTTTGTTTATGGCAAATAGCGACAGTACAAATATAGCAATAAGGTACCTATATGCTACATAGCGGATAGCGATAAATAGCGGGCAGCTATTTTATAAATAGCAATACACTAGAAAAAAAAAATATGTATATTATATCAAAATACCCTGGTATATATGCTATTTTACATGTATATTTAACAAAAACCTAAAATTCAGCTATTTTATAATTGCTATTTATATTGAAAACAACTGTGCTATTATTGCTATCTATCGCTACAACCCTAATCGCTAATTCGCTATGCATGCTAGCTATTGACAACTATGATCTAGAAGCATAAAAAAAAAACCAATGTTACGGGAATTATTACGTCAAGACTTTTAGAAAGAAACATGCTAACTAAATCAATTAGCGTATCATCTATTTTAATCTCTACAATTATAACAAAAAAGTTGTTGGCTTCAGAGCTTAAAAATAACCTTTTCCTTTGAATCAGGAGAAGACTCCTGTCTGGGAAGATTCCCGCCATTGTTATTCTCATCCAAGACAGCTCCATCGTCTGCGGAACTCCTCTTAAGAGACAATACAAGACCGTTATCCTTCAGAACCCTAATATTGCCTTTGGTTTTCTTACGAGATGGAGCCAACTTAACAGGAGAACCCCCAGCATTGTTGTTGTCTGATGCTCTAACGATAGCATTTTCACCACCCGATTCTTTCTCAGCCTTGGTAGACTTAACTTTAAGCTTCAAACTTTTCTGCAAACCACCACCATGAGCGTTATTTATAAGCCATTTAACCACTTTTCCATGCAATTCAGGAGGCAAGCAGTCATCCTGTAAGAAAGCAACTTCGATAAAATAGCTTGTCAAACAATATTGCTACAAAATAAAGCCCGTCAAACAAAGCATTACAGCGAGGTTTGATGCCAACGAATTAGCAGAAATGCTAATCTCTGAGGCCAGATCATTCAAATTGACATTTCCTCGATCAATCAACTACAGACCAACAGATAAAGAGTAAAGTTGTTACATACAAACTTTTTAATAACATGTTTCAATAACAATTAGTGTACCTTCTTCAGCATGAGAGTGACATTATTCGAACCAGACACTTTAGCATCTTCAGCAGTGCTGCTGCCTTTGACCTCTGCCCCATCAATGCAATCTGTTTGACTTTTAAGGTTTGACTTGGTACCCAGGACCCCATCTTCAATAGATGCACTGCCTTCTTTTTGGGCTTCAGAATGCTTTGAGCAAAAAGCTCGCAACTCAACCTACGTTAATAAGAAAGCTACTTATGAGAGAACTTAATAGCTAACTGTGACTAGTAGATCCAGTGCATAATGACCAAAATGAGCTTACATCATCGCATCCGAATTTTCCCCAAATTTCCATCCTGTGTCTTGCTTCCCTTGCACACACGGGATGAAAAGAAGTTCGACAGGATCCTACGCAAGTATCAAGAAAACTCAATAGTACACACAGTGATTGATGGTTTGAAGAAGGCCAAAAGGCCCAAAAAGGATATCAGAATAGCAAAAAAAATCCAACCAACCAAGTACTATTAAATACATTTACCCCCATAATTAATAATAGAAAAAAACAGAAACTAGTAAATAGGGTAAAGCGCTCGCCACTACACATAAGAAAAACATACTAATGTGAATCCGGATTACAGCAACTTTAATGATTAGCTTCATAAGAAGCAGAACATATTTTCTCTTGATGCAGTAAACAGCATGAAGCAATAGCAAAAACTGTTTGTGCTTAGTCTAGGAATTAACAATGCCAAGAATATGACTGCTCTACCCCATATGCATGCAAGATGTATAAATTTCCACCACTTCTTAAAAATGTAGTATTTATTTTGTACAAAAGATAACACATACAACCATTTTGAAGTTATTGATACAATAATATTTGCTTTCACCACCCATGATATGTTGCATAGATAACTCATCCATTAATTCCACAAGAAACGACATGACACTGGGGGTGATAAATGAAGTAAGACAATGGAACAAAAAAGAATCTAACTAAAACTACCAATTCACTGGTTAACAAGGTCAGCTAACATGCTATGTCGAACATGATAGATAAAATAGTATCCAACTTAGTCATTGTGGGCCGCATAGACATGACCAAAACCACAAATAGCATGGTGTTTTGTGTACTCGTGTGAGGGCTTAATAATACTGTCACTTTCTTTCAGCATGCAAATCTTAATATTCCCCACATGATACTGGTAAGAAGGCTGAATAGCGTAAGTTATATTTCATATTTTAAGCACAGCACAAAAGAGAAAAAGAACAGAAATATGTATTCTTCACAGCATTCAACAATCCAAACTACACTAACTTAGACAGCTGATATTTGACAAATGAAGATCCATCTGGTAACTAGAGTCAATGATTCCACAATATGTTCTAAAAGTAAATAGAAGTTGAATTTCGTAAACATGGTATCCCTATAGTTGCTTAAAACGAACTGGAGGGTCTACCACATTGTTAAGAGATGTACCAGCAGTATACAAAACTTCAATTTATAGGAGCAATGTTAAAAAACTGCGATTTCTATAAAAATGTTTGGCCGGAATATTTGTGCATTTCCAGTCAACTACAAGTCCAATTGCCTTATCAATTGGCTGGCTTAATCTCACAAACAAGGAACTTAAATGGCAAGTCAAAGACTCGTTAGTCAAAAGTAACAAGAAAACAACCGCCTCAAACAATATGTGTTTCTATCGGGCCGGTACTTTCAATTTACATCTACTTTTTTAGAGAGTTGACATGCTTATATTGCTATTTCCAAAGCCTCTGTTTATTCAATGATATTAAATCTTAATCTTGAGGCGTCGAGATGATAAAGATATATTTTTTTCACGACGGCAAGAGTCCTTTCCTGTCTAAAAGCACTGATAAGATAAATCCTTTAGACCTTTACTCTTTATTACACAATAAAAGATCACGCACCATAGAAGTTTAAAGATTGCCAAGATGTTGGGATGCTGTTAGCTTATTTATAACCAACAAAACATGCAACAGGGTGAAAAAAATGTAATCAAACAAAGAAATTTGGATGTATATAGTCTGACCATGGTTTGGTTTCATCTCATCTTTCACCATTCCTCTCTATTACCCTTTTAAATACCATATCGGCATATCCCATAACTAAAGATGCAAAAAACGAACAAGACGATTTAGCTCCTCCTCACTCACACACTACTGCATCAAGAGGCTAGTATCACTAATGTGAGAACAATCCATTTAACAAGGATCATCTACTATGTTAAGAATACAAAAGATCATCTGCAATACTTCCGACCAACTATAAAGAATGACTAGTTTCTAGTAGTCTAAACACAAAAGATGAGACAGGCATGTATTATTCCTTTCGTTTAATCAAAACATACAGGTAAACTCTACACAGAAAAAGTAGAAACACAGTATAAGACATTTGTTTGAATATAGTACTAACTTACAGTCTTGTTGATACAAGAATCATGCATATTGGTTATATACTTGTATTATGAATGCATAACAGCAATATATATGATGTGCAACTTCACCATTCAAAAAGAAAGAGTGAACTGATATGACAACATACCGTAACTGCAACGGACACATGCACCACATTTCACCTTGCACAGACAGCATACTAACTTCTTCTGCACGTCCTTAATGCCCTCAATGTTCATAATTGGTTCCATGCTTTTTGTGTCCTCTATGTAGACCTCAGCCATCCACTGACAACAAAACAAGTGTGCAAATTCAACAATGCCTGCGTCATCATTACCCCTCTTCCTTACCGGCTTTAAAGCACCACCCTGCTGCGAGCAAAGCAGACAACGGCCATTAGTGATTTCATCTTCATCCCTCTTCAGCCTACACCAAGAACATTCCCAACAACCATCGCCATCATCTTGCTGCACACCATAACATCTCTGATGCACCGCCACACCGCAAGATTTGCAAACAATCAATCTATTCAACTGATTGCCCGTGTCCCCGAGACTGCAATAATGACAGCATGTTGATGGCTCCTGGTCTTTAACCGGCCGAGCAACAAAAAGCTTCTCCAAACCCGCTTCCCCACCCACGAGTTTACGTTTCTTAGAAGGCCGCTCAGACGTCAAATATATCTTACTTCTAGAACCTAAAAGCCATTCTACCCCACTAGAGGATTGTGGTAACGAAACACCAGCATTCTCTTCTTCTTGTTTTTGTGTACTATCATTACCACCTACACCGTCTACTTCCATAAACTGGTTAACATCATGCTGCTCCCCACCCGCAACAACAGCACCACCATGATTGTTTATTTCACTCGCACTATGCCCAATAAACGGAATCGTAAAGACTGCATTACCTCTAATATAAGAAGTCCCATTCAACCTCTCAACATCCTCCACACTCAACTCCCTAAAATAACCCTCGGTCTCAACCCAAATGCTACTCCCCTTACCCTTATCCTGTCTCGAAGACACCTTATTATTCTTCTTCGTATCCGTCAAATGAGTCTTCTTATGCCGCTTCCTACTGTCCACATGCTTAGTCAAGCAACTCGCCAAACCAGCGGGAAGCGTAGTAACAACACCCGAAGTCGAACTCGAACTCTTACCCTGCCCATCCTCCACGTCAAAAGGCGATACAACGGCAAGCGCCTTACAAGCCTGTGAATACAAATCCACACCTACACCAACAGTCCGAGCCAGTGGTGCGTCTTCCAGTAGAAACTTATTCTCTTTACCTATACCTGTATCTATATCTATATTTGTATCTATATCTTCTAACGAAGACTTGTTCGGAACCCTAGAAGTATTAACCGGACAATGTTTCTCCTCAGTGCCGCAACCTCCGTTGGCACTTCTACCCATCATCTTCCGGCGCCGGTGACATTGTCCGGTGCTCATGCCGCCAGAGGGCCGCCGTACATGCAACCGTCCATTGGAGCAAAAACCTAAACCTAACCCTAAATTAAGAAAGCCGTAACGCTATGTTATAGATGAATCTTGTGCAGGAAGGTTTGTAGGATCGGGGAGATTTGGAGATGAAATTTGGGGGCAAAGGGTAGGGTTAGGGTTAGGGTTTTTTTTTTTTCTGTTATCGTCGATTTTGGATCCGTTCGTTGTTGTTGTTGTTGTTGTTTGTTGTTGATGATATGATACGATAAAGTGGGTATCCCCCCTTTTGGCAGTTCGATTTCGCTGTCTAATTTATGGTGTTAAAATAATATATATATTATATATTATTATTATATATATTATTAAGAGTGACAAAATCTTGCACGAATCGAGTCGTAAACCGACTCATTTTGATTTTTCAAATCGGGTATGTGTCAAGGAAATGTGGTTAAAATAAGTGAAACATTTTTATTTTAGTAAAAAACTAGGTTATAACCCCGTGTATTACACGAGTTGAATAAATGAATTTTATATACCAAATAATAAAATATTATTTTTTATAAGCGTTCTTTATTGCATGGGTTGAAGAAATGTAATTTTATATATTAAATAATAAAATAAGTTATATCTATAACAACCATGATTTAAAGTAGGATAAAATTTAATATTAGCTAATTATTCATTTATTTATTTAATTAATATAAGATAAGTTTGGAAGTGAGGCGAGAAAATCATAAAATAAATACCTACAATGAACGAATGTCACACGTTAATGTATTGTTATATAGTATAGTATAGATAAAAATTTAGATTGATATAAATAGATTATTTTATTGTATTAACATTTGTTAACGAAGTCTCAATAAATTTAACACATTACTTCGTAAATGTATAAATGATAAATAATATTAGTTAGAGTAAATTACGATTTTGGCCCTTGTGGCTATATCACTTTTACCCTTTTAGTTGTAGCAAAATTTGTTAACGAAGTCTCAATAAATTTAACCCATTATTTAAAACTCCGTAAATGTATAAATGATAAATAATATTAGTTAGAGTAAATTACGATTTTGGCCCTTGTGGTTATATCACTTTTACCCTTTTAGCCCAAAAAAAATTTAACATCTGAGCCCCAACGTCTTTTTTTAGTAAAGTAAAAAATCATATTCAGAACCTCGAAAGCTGGCTCATTTGTAACGGTTGTGTCAAAATAGAAAGAGACTCTTTGTATATTATAGACATACTTCAATTTGGAATGATTTTCAGTTAGGGTTGGCTTGTAATTTGTACCGTTAAAGTAGAAAAAAAAACAACAAACACAAATATGTATAAACATGTTTAAGAAAAGAAATACATACAAATTAAATAAATCTAAAATGTGTTTGATTATTCATTAGAATCATCACAATAGAGTACGTTTCACTTCTGTCTTTGATTTTCGGTTGCCCAAAGTAGAGAAGGAGATTAAATAAATAATAAATCCATAAGAAATTAATTTAAATAATATTTAATAGGATGATTATCTATAATTAATTAGAAAATATTAAACTAAAATAATACTTATCTATAAAACATGGCCTAATATGATGACAAGTGTCCCCCAAATAGTTTCTTTTATTATATAGTATATACATCAGTGTATTGTTGTAGCAAAATATGTTAGCTGTTAAAAATATATGTTATTGTGGTTATCATCAATTCCTAATATAATTTAGGTTTTTTCTCTAAGTTTTTATTTCCTATATATACTTCTCATTATATCTATTGTACGACATATCTAGCAATGAAATATTAGTTATTTTCCCCCTGTATTCTTCTCATATTCATGTGTTAATAAGCTAGTTTCACAACACATTATCAGCACGACAATGTTCGACAGCCGTTGTTCAAGCCATCGGCACAACTGCCACTATTTGTTGCTGATTTAACCATTTGCGAAAGAGGTAGCCCTTGATCCTAAAAATACTTGTTCATAGTAGTAAGGCCTGAATTTAAATTATATGCTTTTATGAAATCTATAACATCGTTCCGGCAACAAGTTTAAGGGGTTGTTTGGCAACATCTGAATGGTTAAGTGCTGAATCAGTAAGAGGTCTGAACCATTAAGAGCCTGTATAATGCTTAATCATTCAGAGACAAATGTCTGACCAATTCAGATTAGAGGTCTTAACCATTCAGACTCTGTATAAATCTTAACCATTCAGAGGCAAATGTCTGAACCATTCAGACATCTGCTCGTGAAACAAACAGTCTGAACCATTAAGTGTTAAACCAGTGAGAGGTCTGGAGGATTAAGAGCTTCATTAAGAGGTAAACAAACAGCCCCTCACCCATTTAAAATAGATGATAAAAAATGAATAACTGAAAGCTACATAACTCATAATAGTTTGATTATTTTTTTTCTTTTTGGAAGTCAGTTACACAATACATGCGCTGTAAACGAACCGAACGTTCAGCGAACAGTTCGTGAACCGTTCGGCGGGAAGTTCGTTTATGTTCGTTTATTTAATAAACGAACGAACATGAACAAGAAATTCCGTTCGATTAGTTAAATGAACGAACATGAACAAATGTCTCGTTCGTTCAATTGTGTTCGTTAACGTTCGGTAAGGTGTTCGTGAACATTTGTTCATTTGCGTTCGTTTATTTTCGTATGTTCGTGTTTTAATTAAATATTTTTATACTTTCATATATTTTATCTATACTTTTTATACTATTAAACTTTTATTTATATCATTACCCTAACAATTAAACTAGGAAACCCTCTTTCACCTTGTTTATGCACAATTTCCCTTTCTTTTCTCATTATTTACATCGACGAATATGATCTACCTCCGTTCCACAATAAGGGATTCAAGTTCTAGTGCTACTCTCTGGGCCATCCACCTTTATCATTCATCGCGTTCGCCAAATTTATTTGTGTTTGCTTGTGTTCGTGAACCGTTCGTGAACACGCTCATTTCCTTAATGAACGAACACGAACATAAAATCTTGTTCGGTAAGTGTTCATGAACCGTTCGTGAACACATTTATTTCCTTAACGAACGAACACGAACAAGGCCTCGTTCGTGTTCGTTCGGTTCGTTTACAGCCCTATGTGTATGCTTTATTTAGATCCTTATTTTCTATTTTTAATTCACTTTTTTCATAATAGTTTCATCTCAATATTTAAATTAATAGTTTTCGTTCATTTACTTATCATAATCGTTAAACCAACTTGATTAAAAATTAATACAAGTGATTATTATTAGTGTTATATAAATTTGTATATAATATAAAACGTCGACAACAATATGTGATGATAGTTGATCATTGTTTATGTTATTCAACCGTCGTTTGTATCACTTTATTTCTCACTTTTGAATTTAAAATATCATCGTAATCATTTAATCATTTAAGTTTTTGATCTCTGCAAACCTGATATTCGAAATTATTGATTAGTTAAGTCAAGCAAATTAATAGAAAAGGAGTGTTGAAAAAAAAATCATCTATTGAAGTCCAGCCTAATTTCTTTTCGAATTGTAGTCACTTTTAATACATTAGGCCATCGTTCAGCCCAAATATAATTTTGATGTAAAAATATATTCTAAACCTTGAGTAATCTTTCAAAATATTAGAAATATTTTATGCCAGAATGTAAAAATATATTCTAAACCTTGAGTAATCTTTCAAAATATTAGAAATATTTTATGCCATAACTATACATAACTAGAAGTCATTAATCAAGGTTTTATAATTGTTATAAAATATTAATATCATTTGGGGGGTTTTCTATAATTGTGGTTTTTACACAATTTATATGCATTATTCCTATCATATACTTTCCATCATGAAACACATTATATGATATTTGACAAACTAAAAACTTTTGATGGAGTTCGTTAGCCACATCCAGACAACTATTTTGTTATTGTGTTATTAACCGGTAAAAAACCGAAGCCTTGAGCCTTGACCCTTTTATCCAAACCTATTTATGCAATTCATGATGTATTTTTATTTTAAGGTAAGTAGATTACCTACTTAGTTGGTTTATTTGGTGAATTTTATATAAGGTACATGACTAGTAGTTAGGATTATTAAAACTGTATATTATGATTTTAGTACTTATTGTCTTTCATCTATCTTAGTTAGGAATACTTAAAAGGAAAAATTACAAGTTTTGTCCTTTATCTTTAGGGTACTTTACAGGCGGTGTCCTTTTTTTTCAAATGTTGACAGGCGGTGTCCTTTGTAGGGAATTTTGTTGCAAGTTTTGTCCTTTGAGCCTAACCTAGTTAGATTTTTTTATTAAATCTGATTACCCAAGGGTATTTTAGTCTTTTACCTCTTTATTATTATTATTATTGTTATTAATATTATATATAAAACTCTTACCTCTTTATTATTATTATTATTATTATTATTATTATTGTTGTTATTAATATTATATATACCACTCTCTCTCTCTCTCTCTCTTTACTTGCAA
Source organism: Helianthus tuberosus (assembly GCA_030545235.1). Taxonomy (NCBI): domain Eukaryota; kingdom Viridiplantae; phylum Streptophyta; class Magnoliopsida; order Asterales; family Asteraceae; genus Helianthus; species Helianthus tuberosus. The sequence continues at coordinate 52,996,132 of CM060377.1, read as the reverse complement.
CCTCCGACTAAAGCCCCAATCGCCCCATTCAGATCCCACCACCACCACCTCCCGCCTCTCACCACCATCAACCAATCGCCACCACCATTAACCCACCGTTTCACCATCCGACTAAAGCCCCAACCCAGAAACAATGGCGGCGGCGCCACCATCCACCACCGTGCAACAACCACCAACTGCAACCCACCCCCACAGAATCAACATTTGTTCATTCATCACTCAATCAACGGTAGAGGCGGAGGAGGTGTGGATTGTGGTGGTCGGCAGGTTAGGGTTGGGGTTACAGAAGAAAGGGTTGTGGAGGTGGTCCGATTGGGTTGGTTGTGGTGGCGGGTGGAGGTGGTCCGATTGTTGTCCAGAGAGACGAAGTGGATTGTGGGTGGAATCGGAATCTTGCCGCTGACGAAGTTGATTCATGTGTGTTACCACCAACACCCAACCACCACCTCTTATCGCCATTCTCATGGCTCTGTTCTTCTTGTCGGCACTACTCCAATCAGGTATGTGTTTGTAATCTTAAACCCAGTTTGTTTATACTCTTATGAATCTTGTTTTAATTAGGTATGGGTTGAACCCAGTTTGTAATCTTGTCGGCACTACTCCAATCAGGTATGGGTTGAACAAATAGCAAGTTTGAAAAGCATAAAGCTGCAATTTTTAGGAAATATCTTTCAAAATTATAATTTGTTTGTTCCACTGGTTCTTGAAATTTGATTGGTTTAGACCAGATGTTTGCAGCCAAAACAAACGATCGGATTTTAATTATTTTTGGGTGTTTTATGTGTTTGAACTTGTTGTTTGTTCTAGTTTTTGGGATACTTGCATTTTCTTTCTAGGGAGCCGGAAGAGACAAGAGAACATCAGTTGGGCAGAGCCATAAGTGACTTGCATTCGGGCACGAAGAAGACAAGTGGTAATGGGCTTTGGATCCGGGGAACCAGTTTTCGATTAGGAGCCTAAGGAAGTTGATTCGGTGGCGGTGGCGGCGGGCCGGCGGCATATGTTGGTGTTGGTGAAGACGGTAGTGGTGGTGGTGGTGGTAGGTGAAGGGAGAGAGAGGGTGAGGGAGAGGGGGGAGGGATAATCTGGATTGTTTGTTACAAAAATTGTCCTTTATATGTATAAAGACTAAACTACCCTCAAGTGACTTGCATGTGACCATATTTAACAAGAAAATCTAACTAGGTTAGGCTCAAAGGACAAAACTTGCAACAAAATTCCCTACAAAGGACACCGCCTGTCAACATTTGAAAAAAAGGACACCGCCTGTAAAGTACCCTAAAGATAAAGGACAAAACTTGTAATTTTTCCTACTTAAAATGCTAAACAAATTTCATATTATTAATAAGAGTCGTGATAAGGATTCTGTTTTAGTTGATATTCATCGTAATGTAACATATATTGAGAAAATATGAAGGATCTGCATCTTACCTCAATTTACTATCTCAAGATTCACATCATCTTTACCTTAATTGATTTTATTATTATCTTTTTTTATATGCCGTGATTGATTTTATCATTATTGTTTTTATATGTTGTGATATTTGTGAATATCATAATATATGTGCTTATCGTTGAACTTCATTAAAATATATGGATAGTATGAAAATGTATATGTATATGCTATAATATATGTGAATGCCATCATATATGCCCTTATATTTGAACTTCACTAAAAAATATATATATGGATTGTATGAAATTTGAATGTTTATGTGACAAAATATATATTACAAAATAATTTAACATTGACACCCTCGTGGTAAAGTATCGCAATATTTGTATTAAAAAGGGGTTAGTCATAATTAAAAAGGGTCCACGTGTTATTATATGAGACTTGATGGATATGTATTATTATATTTCAAATTAGAGTAGCAATACGATATACTTTTGATTAGTTATCACGATAGGTTAATAGAAATTATACATGTTTGCTTATAAGTGATCGTACGTAATGTTGGAAATTTCATAATTTAACCTTTCTGGTATATGTGTGTTATAGATATTATAAATCATTTAGAGTAAACTTCCGTTTTGCTCCCTGTGGTTTGGTCATTTTAACGGTTTTGCCTCAAACCTTTAAAAATAGCCATTTTACTCCCTGATCTACGAAGTTAGTCTCTATTTCACTCCATGCCCCTAATGCCATCCAATTCAACAGTTAAATCCTGGTCACATGCCCCTCACATGAGGGCATTTTAGTCTTTTCCCATCTAGATATTTTTAACATATTTTTTATTGATAAAACAAAAAGGAGATGACCCACCCCATTGTCTTCTTCTTCATCTTTATTTACACACACAGACACATCACACTAAATTCACAACTTTAACCATCTTCTTCAAACTAAATTAGTCTTCATCTACTAAAACCCACGCTTCCCTGTAAATCCAAATGCCCCTGTTCTCTGTTCACCAACCATCGTCATCTTAAACCGCCATCGCATGACAAACACCATCTCAATTGAACAACCTCTCCATCGTTCATGCTCCATTGCCCTTGTTTTTCCCCCAATATTTGATAATGATTTGTCTGAGCAGAGCACCCTTGTTTCCCCCAATTTTGACAATGATTTTACGATTCCAAACATGTAACACCAAACTAGCGAAACATGGAGTATAGTCGGCGACAACATCATCCCTACCGTATGCAAACAGGTAACGCCGGTCAGATCAATCGCCGCCGTTAAATCTCCACTGGTCCACCGGCGAAACGAGATACAATGACTAATTTTAGGGTTAAAGTTGTGAATTTGGTGTGATGTGTCTGTGTGTGTAAATAAAGATGAAGAAGAAGATAATGGGGTGGGTCATCTCCTTTTTGTTTTATCAATGAAAAAGATGTTAAAAATATCTAGATGGGAAAAAACTAAAATGCCCTCATGTGAGGGGCATGTGACCAGGATTTAACTGTTGAATTGGATGGCGTTAGGGTCGGGGAATGAAATAGAGACTAGCTTCATAGATCAGGGAGTAAAATGGCTATTTTTAAAGGTTTGGGGCAAAACCGTTAAAACGACCAAACCACATGGAGCAAAACGGAAGTTTACTCAATCATTTATATTGATACTATTGAATAAAGAAAATAGAAGACACAATCAACTGATTATTATCACTCTAATGAAAGTGTATAAATATGCTTAGATACGACACCCGAAGTGTCATACTTCCTGAATCTCATTGTCAAGTTATAAAATGTCGTAAGATGTTAGATTGATAAATCTTATATGACCGAAAGATTTAATTACTTCTCTATTAGTGTTTTGAAAATTGCAAAGAGAAGATTATTTATAAGAGAAAGTCGGATAAAACAATTTTCGTTTGTCACACCTCAAATATGCTCTTGATGTAGCAATGTATGAAATGTGAAAATAATTAATATTATGAAGTCTGTTTGGTTTTACTCCATTCCTTGAAATGAATGTGACTATATATTGATCATTGTGATTATGGACATAATTGGGAATTTAATGATGGTCATATTAATAATGAGATCGACCATCATAAATGCAACGGTGATTATGTTAATAATGAGATTAACCACCACAAGTGGCAAATAATGGAGTAATAATATGAGAATGATATGTGGAAATAATGATGGTGATATAACATGATAGTTTCTAATGATATAAATAATTCTCTTGTGTTTTACGTCTTGTACTATCATAAGTGCAAGCAATACATATACGATCACAAACCAGAAGTTTATGAATTATTTGATTAGTTGACATGAACGATTAGACCACACCGTGTATTGATGATGTGAAATTTATTGAAGAACCAGAAGATTCTTCTTGACAGTTAAAAATTTCATGTTTGCTCTCAAGGGAACTTAAGTATTTACCAACCAAAGTAGGATGTGAATCCCTAAATAGTCTGGAATGAATAAAGGATATATGTATCCACACATGATACCATTTAGTGTTTTTAAATCGATGCATCGTCTAAATGGTTATCAAATCCACAACTTAAAGTTTATGTGACTTATGGCTTAGCTAATGGGATAGCAAGCGCAATATTCCAGATTGCATATATTTATTTCCCGAGTTATTAATGATCATTGGAATAAGTATTGCACTTAATGTAGCTTATGTTCATACACGAAGTGCTTTGTTGAGACGATCACTAAACACTCGCAATTCATTACAAAGCCAATGATTGTAAGAGCAACATTCATATGTGTATTTGGCTACATGTGATTTTACATGTACACCATTATTTCACAACAAGCCAACAAGTTATAATACTTACTCCCCTTTACACTTGGTTTTTTGGTCAGGAACCAGATATTTCTCATCTAATGTTTTTGTTTATGCAATATGCATTGTTAATGATCCACTACAACGTACATAGATGGGCCCTTAAAGGAGATACGGAAATACATGTTGGGTATGAAAAACTATCTATAGTTAAACACTTTGAATCATTAAAGATGGATTTATTTACGACTCAGTTAATTGATATCTATTTTAATGGATCAACATTCCCAACATTAGGGGGAGATTAAAGGCATTTGGAAATAGAAATGAGTTAGAATGAATCATCATTGATCCTCGTACTAAACATTATGAACAAGAAGTTCAAAGGATAATTCACTAATAAAGATTAGTTAATCAATTACCAGACGCATTCATTGACCTGAAAAGAATGACTGCCTAAGTCATATATGCCAACTGCTAATGCTCCAATTAAGATAATTGTCTAAAAAGGACAACATAAATTGGTAATGAGTTTGTGGCACGCCTAGAGCGTGGTAGACTAGTCGATTCTAAAAAAAATAAAAATCCTCGAGAAAAGGAGCAAGTAATAAAGATGGTCAAGTCGAGGTATGTAAAAGGGTCTCCTGAAGAGACATTAGACATGAATGTTCAAAAAGGACCTCAGGTACCTGAAAGTAAAGAGATCTCATTAAATTGTATCATGTCTAAAAGTACATGGTATCGAAATAAAATCGACGTCGTTATACTTTTGTATATAATATAGCGCTTAAAATGATTAAATGAAGAGGATCAAGATATGAGATATGCCTATGAACGTAAACATAGAAATGATTGGCCAAAATGTAAAGACGCAAATAAGGCAGAGCTGAATTCTCTAATGACATGGCAAGTTTATGGACCAAAAGTCCATACAACTGAAGTTGTAAAATATGTTGGATACAAATGGGTATTTTATGTGAATGATATAAGAAAAAAATGGTGGCACAAGAATTTTTGCAAAGGCATATGACTGGTTATGAGGAAATGTATTCTCCAATGGTGGATGTATTGACTTTCCAATATATTATTAGTCTGGTAATATAAATAGAGAATTGATATGCGTCTTATGAAAGTTATGTATCACTTGATACTAAAAGTTTACATGAAAGTCCCTCAAGGATTTAAATTATCAAAATCATGTAAAATAAGTTCTCAAGAACGATATGATCGTTGTATACAAATTCATATTTGTATATAACTGAAACTCCTGATGAGTATCTTAAAACATGTAAGTGCTTTTAAGGTTAGTTGAAACAACTTTTGGATGTAATTCTTGTGCACCAATAAACATACATAGAAAATTTGTACTCAGTGATTATGGTGTCTCAATGTACAATGTACAAGCATGGTACAATATGGATTTTATAAATGAAGCAAAGTGTTCAAGACATCTTTCCATATGATATAGAAATGAATCTTATGTGATGGAACTCCTAAAGAGTGTATGTACATACACAATTAGTCAAAATGGAAAGAAGTATGTGAATGATTGTAAATGTCCAAGGCATTGATTTCAAACCTTAGCAATGAATCTTTATAAAGTTAAAAGAGATTTGTATGGACTAAAATATTAGAGTCGAACGTGATATAATCGATTTATTGATGAGCTTCAAAAGAGAAATACATATGGTATAGTTGATCCATTTGCCTTTGAATATTCTAAAGAGATCAAACTGAGCTCAAATATTCAAACAAAAAATTTGCAAAAAAAGATGGCATTACAAATTTATGGCTCAATACGTAGAACATGCATTCGTATTGTTATCCAGCAATCATAATACATCTACTAGATGTTGGACATCTTATACCGAAAAATCTTATGGTGTAAATACATTTAATGATGTCCATGTAGTTGCTATAGAGAATGACTTTTATCAACTCCTGTCAAAGAAGTACCATAGTCAAATACGAATTTTAGTAATATACCTTGGTAGTTATACATAGACATATGTCGTTAAATTCATTAACAAGATATAATTCATGTAGTGAAGAGATCATGTTTTGGTACAACGTATATTCTATACCCTTAAGGTACCAAAGATATGATTTATATTTTGCCGACCACCGAAACAAGTTTGGTTAGTTTTGTAAATGCAGGGAATGTAACAAAACAAAGTTATGGATCTTATGATATTTATTTACAAGAAGAAGCATTGGAATGCTCATATGAAGATCATACAATGTTGCAGACATAAAATATTGCACATTAAGGGATCAAACGACAAATCATTGGCTACAAAAGCTTTGAGAAACTTTCAAGGAAGACGGACATACCTCATTTAAAGGATACATATTAAAATGAGGGGGAGCTTTATTCAAGTTGCACTCTTTTTCCCTTGACTAAGTTTTATCCCATTGGGTTTTCTTACTAAGGTTTTTAATGAGGCAACATACCTGATCCATAAGTATCAGGGGGAGATAATACTCATTACACGTTGCACTCTTTTTCCCTTAGTTATAGTTTTGTCCCACTGGGTTTTCTTAGCAAAGTTTTTAACGAGGCAACATCAAACGTATTATGTTGATAACCAAGGGGGGGGGGGTGTGGGGGGTGTTAAAAATATATGTTATTGTGGCTATCAATTCCTAATATAATTCAGGCTTCTTCTCCAAGTTTTCATATCCTATATATACTTCTCATTATATCTCTTGTACGACATATCTATCAATGAAATATTAGTTTTTTTCTCCCTATATTCTTCTCATATTCATGTGTTAATAGGCTAGTTTCGCAACATTAGCATATTTGAATGCAATTTTCTTTTATTTTGATCAACTGATTGCAATTGCAAAATAAGGGAGGGGATCAAATAGAAAGTTTAATTTGGCTAGGAAGGATATGAAGCAATAGGATTATGACATGTGTCAAAATTTAAAAATAAAGGGAAAAGTATTTTAGTCAATTTTATTCAATCTTCTTCCTTCTTCTCTCTCTGTAACTTCAAAACCCACCATCTCCAACCTTTTCTTCACTTTCTATCTCAATAATAACTATATTATAGTGCGATTTTCATCACCAATTAATGATTCAAACACCCAATCAACGTGTTTTTCAACTTTTTTGAAGAAACCCAGTTTAATTTCATACAACATCTCATGTTTTCCCATGATTTTGAAGCGAATCACTTGATTCGTTCGATTCGATCGCTGATAAGTGTTTCTAGCATTCAAATTTCATCAATCGTTGAAGAAATCGACTTCGATCCGTGTAAGAAAATTTTGAATTGCATTTTTACAATCTGGGTTTTTGAACTGAGTCATTGCGTTTTACAAAGAAATGACAAAACACTTTTTTGTATTTTCAGTCCATTGTGTTTTAGAAACAACACATTTTATTGTATTTCTAGTCCATTGCGTTTTAGGTAAAACACATTTTTATGTGTTTCTAATCAATTGTGTTTTATAATAAACACATTTATTTGTGTTTTTAGTACACTGTGTTTTAGAAAAAACACATTTTTTTTGTTTTCTAGCCATTGCGTTTTGAAAAAAAAAATGTTTTCTGGCCATTGCGTTTTAGAAAAAATGCATTTTTTTTGTTTTCAGGCTATTGCGTTTTAGAAAAAAGACATTTCTTAGTGTTTTCTGGTCATTGCGTTTTAGAAATAAGACATTTCTTTGTGTTTTTAGACCATTGCGTTTTACAAAAAAAAAACATTTCTTTGTGTTTTTCAGTCATTGCGTTTTAGAAATAACACATTTCTTTTGTGTTTTTTGTCTATTGAGTTTTAGAAACAAAGCATTTCTTTGTGTTTTTTGTCAATTGCGTTTTAGAAAAAAAATCATTTTTTATGCTTTTTGTCAATTGCGTTTTACGCATCTGGGTTTTCGATTTTTTTTCAAAAATATAGCAATAGTATACTCGTTTTAAGATAAAAAAACACTCGTTTTTTTGTGCTATTTTTATAAAAAAATAATGTCGTATGAAAAAGTTATTAACGTTTAAAAAATGGGGGGAATCGGAGGAGATAGAAACTATTGCTTTGGATTGACTAGAATACCCCTGCACAAACTCACGCGCCTTCTTCTTTTTTATCAATTATACCCATTTAATCTAAACCATTGATTAATCAATTGATGGTGAATATTACTTCCTATCCTTCCTAGCCAAAAAAACTTCCTAGTATATCCTGACTCTGCAAAATAAATAATATATATATTGGTTATACTTATCTTTATACTGAACAAATACCATAAAAAAACCAATCTATTTTTTTTCTTACAAATTATCTACCTTTTTTTATATTAAAGTTACTCTACTTGGTAAGAGTAAATTATAAAATACACTAGGTTTAAAGAAGTTTGCCGCGTTGCGGCAAATTTCTTTTGTTATTTAGTATGTGTTTACATGTGTTTTGAAATCACTACGAGCGTGTTGCGAACGGAATTGCTGACAAGAATAAAAAGAAAATGTAGAAAAAAAACACTAAAAGATAACCGAAAGAAAATCAACCAAAAAAGTTGTATGGTAACGATGTTGTTCGTATGAAACCCATGGTCAGAGATGAGCAAATCGTTCTGGGCACTGGTACCAAATTTGCCGAATCAAAAGATCTTAAGTACCAATTCGGTACCGACTTTTGGCGTTACTGGTACCGGTTCACTATCGTTTTTTACCTTCATATACCGGTACCTTAACGGGTATTTTCGATATCAGTACCGATTCTGTATCGGTTGGCACCGAGCTCATCCCTATCCCTATCCCTGAAACTAAAAAAAGAAAAAATTAAAAGTTGAAGAAAATCAACAAAAAAAAGTTGTACGATATCGACGTTCGTACGATAACCGTGATCAGGGATGAGCGAATGGTACCGGGTAGCAGCACTGAATTTCCCGAACCAAAAGATTTCCAATATCAATTCGGCACCAACTTTTGGTGTTTTCTGTATTAGTGCCGGTTTTTACCTTCATGTACTGATACCGAACAGGACCGTCCCGGTATTTTCGATACCAGTACTGGTTCGATATCGGTTGACACCAAGCTTATCCCAACCCCTGATATTAAAAAAATGATTAAAGTTAAAAAGTAAAGAAAATAACTATTATTATAATATTAAAATAATAAAAGTATTAAAAAACTATATATTATTGTAATATTAAAATCACTATTCATTTCAATTCGTTTAGTAATATGTAGTAATAATAATTATTTATGTTTACACTAGATTGTAAAGTATGTCATTTATCTTAAAAAACGTACGTTATGTTTGCACACTCTTGCACGTTATGTTTTTTTAACCCTAACTCGTTTAGTTTTCATGGTTAAATCTGATCACGTGCACCCCACATGAGGGTTTGGTCATTTACAATGCTAAAATAAATAATCATAAAATAAATAAATTGTTTTAAAAAATTATACACACACATAGACCCTCTCTCTCTATAAATATCTCAACACACACACACTATCTCTCTAACTACCGGACCACCACCACCTCCCACTACCTCTACACACCCAACACCACCTGTCACCGCCACTAAAACCCACCGCCACCCACCTACCACCAACTCCACACACCACCAATCAAACCAACCACCAACATATGTCCTGACCACCACCAACCTACTACCACCTCCACACACCCCACCCCACATATCTTGTCACTGTCATAGTTTTGCGTAGATTTCCACGATACCGAGCTGATAGGTGAAGGTTGGTACACCGAGGTCACCCTGAAATGGGTAAATGAAGGTGTGAGTATTCTGATGTGAAAAAGGTTCGGATCAGACTTTAAAATACAAGAAAGTATGAAATAAATCAAGTAACAGACCCTTTGTGCGAATGGGAGTCCATTCTTGCGTTTGGTTTGTTTAAACGAGGATTCTTACGTAAAATTTAATTGTAAAATGTTTTAACATAATACATTATTAGTAATCGTTACACTAAATGAAAATTGTAAGTATAATAGCCAAACAGTCAAGTAAGGACAACCCGAGTGTGTCGTCTCAACATGGAAGGTGTGAACCAAGTATTTGAGGCTGGATGGGGTTAACTTACTTTGTAACTAGCAAACTGTTTGGTGGAATGGAGTCAAACAGAAATGAAATCGAAAACACATGAAACAGTCCCCTTCGTGCGAAGGGAATGCCCATTCGCACGAAGGGTGTTACCTTTCGTGCGAAGTGTGCAATTTTTTCAAAAACGTTTGTTTGATCCATTCAAAACAAATCATTTCTCGGTGAAAATTAACCCTAACGCAAACTCACAACTATGAACTGAGTTGCGAGTCTGGTGGGTACCAGATTCCGCCAAGTTTTGTAACAGAAAATAAAATGCAACGCAAGAACAAGTTTAAAATCAAAGTTTGTAATTCTTGGTTTGAATCTCATATGTGGTGAGGTTTCAACACCAGTTTGCCTAAGCAAACTCGTGAAAACCATCCATGAGATTTGTTCAAACAAGGTGATTTGTAAAAAGTTTAAGGAGATGAAATTAAGATGCAAGAAAATGTAAGGAAAATGAAAGAAAAAGATAGAAATATTACTGAAATGATTCTGATCGCAAGAGAGCGTTTTAGAGTGTCTGGGCGACTGTAGGAGTGAAATGAGTGAGGTTAGGCGCTTATTTATAGGTTTAGTGTGAGCTTGGGACGAGTGGGCCTTTCAGGCGAGAGGGTGTTTGGAACGAATGGTCCATTCACACGAAGGGTAGTCACTTCATGAGAAGGGTGTTTTTCCCTTCCTCTCGAAGGCTCAAGTTCAATTATTGTTGATGCACAAGAATGTCTGTTGACTGCATCTTCATCAAGTCTTAAATCAAGAAAGTCAAGAAAGTCAAATTAGGGTTTATAGTTGGGATTTCGCTTTAATGTACATGGTTTTGTAGGTATTTCGCTTATTAGTCACATGTGATTTCGCTTTTATGGTATTGACATATAAGCGAAATCAGCTAACAAGTGATTCCGCTCATATGGCAGTGCCATATAAGCGAAATCAGCCTAAGTATAAATACATCACTTGTGTGACTTCATTAGGACATGGGAGTGAAATCAGATCATAACTATTGTAACCGAACTCTGTCAAATTGATCTCAGAAAGCTAATAAAGTAAAGGAATTGAATAGGAAAGCTGTTGTTACGTTACGTATTCTGATTCCGCCTTTATACGTGATGATGAACTGCCTTGACTGATCGTTTAGGGTCACGACACGGTCCAACAAGTGGTATCAGAGCTTCAGGACGAGGAGTTCATACTACTTCAGCTGATTCGACATTATTCTCACATTTCTACTCAATTTCTCTTTTATTTTTCCGAATTAAACAAGTTCCTACGGACAAAATGAGTTGAATCTCAAGTATATTGAGCGAAATTATCTGTTAATCAATCCGTAATAATATCAGACCTTAAAACAAAGTAAAAATCAATCAATTTTAACAAAATTTCAATCGGTTCACGAACAGAAATTTCAAACTCAGATCTGGAACGAATTTGTGGTCGAAATTGAACATATTTCATATCATTGTGATCGGAATTAAGTGTAGAATAACCCTTGAAAGTATCAGATTGAAATTTGGCTTAAAAATGGATAAAAAACGTGATTCCGCTTTTGTGAACATCGAGTGTTAAAAGTGATTTCGCTTATCCGGACACTACTGATTTCGCTCATCCGGACAAGTAGTGATTTCGCTTATACGAACATAGTGATTTCGCTCTTGTGGACTTAGTGATTTCGCTCATAAGGACAGTCTTCTGATTTCGCTCATACGGTCATATGTGATTTCGCTCAAAGGGACATCAAGTGATTTCGCTTATACGGACAAAAGTGATTTCGCTTTTGTGTCACATATTGTGATTACGCTTATCAGTCAATCTGACTGATTTTGCTCGTGTGTCATTATTTTTCAAAATTTCAAAATTTTTCTAAGTGTTTGATAATCTTGCAGGTACATTCACGATGGATGATCTTTTCATGAATCCGTTCAGTGACATGTACGCGTTTGCTGGAAACTCGGGAGACGTTTCATCTACAAGCAATGTGAACGAGAATCCACCGAAAGAAAAGAAAAAGGAAGCTTAGGAATCGGAAAGTGCTTTTGGAACGTTCAATAAACCCCCAAAGCTAATGGCTATCGAGGAGTACAGTCGTTGGTCCAGAAAGTTTGAAGATTGGATGATGGCATTCGCATTTCCAAGTTGGAAAAGTCTGAAGAACGGTTATGAACAAGGAAACAAGAATGGTGAAGTCTTAACAGCATCTGATGAGATTGAATCATTTGTAGCCGAACAAAATGTGTGGCATTGTTATTTCAATCTGTTCGGGAGGATATCATCTCATTGATAGACTATTCAAACGCTAAAGACCTCTGGATCAACAGTCAAAGAGAAAATGGAAGTTAGAGACAGGTTGTGTTTCTGAAGTTTGTAAAGACAGAGAGTTAGAGAAAAGACTAAGTCTGAAGACTCAGGAGCTGAAGACTACGTCAACATCCAAGGGGGAGTATGTTGATGCACAAGAATGTCTGTTGACTGCATCTTCATCAAGTCTTAAATCAAGAAAGTCAATAAAGTCAAATTAGGGTTTATAGTTGGGATTTCGCTTTAATGTACATGGTTTTGTAGGTATTTCGCTTATTAGTCACATGTGATTTCGCTTTTATGGTATTGACATATAAGCGAAATCAGCTAACAAGTGATTCCGCTCATATGGCAGTGCCATATAAGCGAAATCAGCCTAAGTATAAATACATCACTTGCGTGACTTCATTAGGACATGGGAGCGAAATCAGATCATAGCTATTGTAACCGAACTCTGTCAAATTGATCTCAGAAAGCTAATAAAGTAAAAGGAATTGAATAGGAAAGCTGTTGTTACGTTACGTATTCTGATTCCGCCTTTATACGTGATGATGAACTGCCTTGACTGATCGTTTAGGGTCACGACACGGTCCAACAATTATGTTGTGCGTTTTAGCTGGTTTTCGATGTAACAAGTATAATTGTGTAATGTACAAGCAATAAAACGTATAATGGTGTTTAAAACATTGATTTTTTAGTATAAACATGTAAACAAGTCTAGCATGAACATCATACATGTGAATAAAATACTTGAATTTTCATCATGATCAATAGTCTCGTATTACAAAGTTGAAATGAAGTAGAATACAAGACAACTACAAATTTCCAAAAAATAGAATTACAACAATACTTTCTAAATAAGGAAAGTACAAAAATTCAAGCGTTACATTGCTAATGTTGTGGCGGAAATTTGTTGGCTACGAAATCTACTAATGGATCCTCGCAAACGAGTAACTTCAGCGAGTATGGTGTTTTATGTCAACATCAACGCCAATTATTTATATGGTAATCCTGTTCAAAATCAGTATACAATGTATATTGAGTTAGATATTCATTTTGTTCGCATCTTGTCCAACGTGGAGTAATTCGAGTTATTCATCTTGTCACGCCCCAACCGATGGCGGAATCATCGGGGCGCGGCACTAGGCGAATCAGATTGCTCAAGAGAATCCATAATAACTAAATTGCGATAGTATTTAATGCGTTCATTATCCCATACTAATAAACAATTACAATCACATAAGCTGTCACGAATTTCATGTCCTCTCAACAATTCAAATTCGACAACCTAGATTTTAGGTGAGTTTCTAGACTTCCTTGCTTGATTTGATGTAGACTGCAACTAAACCTGCAACATACGTTAAAACAACGTCAATACAAAAGTATTGGTGAGTATACAAGTTTTGATAGAGTAGCGTAAATAGTTAAAAGTGCTGTGAATTACCAAATACATAAACGAGATACCTCAACATACATGCATACAAGACTGATACTACCAGCTAAGTCACTCGAGCTGCGATTGCGATTGATATTCATCCTAACTAGACCCCGTCGGGTGCTATAGTACTATACTAGTTAAGGCGGGACCTTGCGAGTATAAGTCCTAACACATATGTAACTTGCATCACGTGTAAATATGCATACCAGTTATTCACAAGTGATAAACAGTTTGATTGAATAATTTATTTGATAAGTTTGATTTGATAGAAACGTATGTTACACCCAAAATGCGATAAAAAGGGTTCGAGTATAATCACAGTTGGTGTTCGGCAAGCAAACACAACTTGGTTGGATTGAAGGGAGACCTGAGAGATTATCCTGAACAGTTACGATAGCATAAACGACGAGCGGCGCGTAAAACAATGCAAGGGTACCAAGGATCGGATGGTAATCCGATCGGATGGCAATCCGATCGGATGGCCAGTCGATCGGGTGGCAATCCGTTCGGATGGTCATCCAATCAGATGGCCATTTGATTGGATTGGCACCTCGTTTGGTGAGGATGTGTTTGTGTATGATGGTTTGTACTTTGAAGTTTTCGTTGTAGCAATTTGAAAATAGAGAAGTATCTCTACCTTTCAGGTCGGTCGATCGAACGGCCGTTCGATCGGACAACAATCCGATTGGCTAGACTTCTCTTGTTTGAGAACAAGTTCACAGCAGGACGGTCACTCGATCAGATGGCAACCCGTTTGTATTGAACCTATTGAAGTTGGCCAAGTCCCAAACGTCACACATTCAAGTGGTCACTCGATCGAGTGGCAACTCGATCGAGTGGCAATCCGTTTCAACGTTTAGACCCTTGATAATGTTGGAAAATAGTTTAAGTGTGGGACCCAAGTGCAACCTGATCGGATGGCCGGTCGATCGGATGGCAATCCGGTCGGGTGGCAATTCAATCGGACGGCAATCCGTCCCGACTATCCTTTCGTCTCTGGCACTTGACTCATTTGAAGTTTTGAAGTGTTTGAACGAGGTATGTTGATAACCTGCTTGAACAATCAGAACCCCCGACCCGGCCCAAGCGACCCGACCGAACAGGAATCACCCTAGTCCGACCGGTTCACGGTTCGAGTCGGTAGTTCATTGTTTGAGAACAAGTTCACAGCAGGACGGTCACTCGATCAGATGGCAACCCGTTTGTATTGAACCTATTGAAGTTGGCCAAGTCCCAAACGTCACACATTCAGGTGGTCACTCGATCGAGTGGCAACTCGATCGAGTGGCAATCCGTTTCAACGTTTAGACCCTTGATAATGTTGGAAAATAGTTTAAGTGTGGGACCCAAGTGCAACCTGATCGGATGGCCGGTCGATCGGATGGCAATCCGGTCGGGTGGCAATCCAATCGGACGGCAATCCGTCCCGACTATCCTTTCGTCTCTGGCACTTGACTCATTTGAAGTTTTGAAGTGTTTGAACGAGGTATGTTGATAACCTGCTTGAACAATCAGAACCCCCGACCCGGCCCAAGCGACCCGACCGAACAGGAATCACCCTAGTCCGACCGGTTCACGGTTCGAGTCGGTAGTTCATGTTCAAACCTGAAGTCAATATCTCTTGGATAGAATTCGGATATGGAACCGATACATCACCAAGAATGGGTAGAATATCAGATCTAGCTCCGATTCCATCGGGTTTGAGTGCATTGAGTGTAAAAGAGTTGAAAGAAAGTTAGAAAACCATCTTTCAATCCTTTTTCACCATGAATATGTTCAGATCTATGAAAGATCTTTGTTTATTCATGTGGAAATCATTCAGATCTAAGTTGTTCTTGGTGGATTGAAGCCAAAACATGAAGTTCATAAAAACCCTATGATGACATCATCCTAGAACGCCTCAAATCTAGTGATTACACGGTTAGAAGCTAAGATTCAGAGGTGAAAAAGAAGAAAGAGTGCGTGTAGATCATAGAAGTACAAGATTTGAGGTAGAAACTTACAAGGATTGCGAGAAATCGAGTGAAAATAGCCCCAAAGCATGCTGGTCGAGTGGGAGCTGTCACATCACTTGAACAGTGATGTGACAATGGTTATTTATAGGTGAAGATGAGAAAGGGTGAGGGAGTGACAATGGCTATTTAAAAGCATAAAAAATAAGCGAGCGATCGATTGAAATTCGACGAGCGGGAGTGTTGCGAAAGCTGGGCGATGGCGGCGAGTAAGGCGATTCGTATACAAAAGATGACACACGCGAGAAGCGATACAAAAGTGTTTTAAATTCCTGAAAAGTTGATTAATTTGAAAGGTTGGAGAAAACTTATTTAGGAAAATCCTTTCCACAGTGCGGTGTGAAACTGTTTCTGTAACACCCCGTGTTTCGGAAGTCAAAGTCAAAGTCAAGATTGAAGTCAAAGGAAGAAAAGATTGCTAATTGAGATTTGTATCTCCTTGCTCAATTCCTGTTTTGACTTCTTTGACTTGTAATTGGCTTATTTATTATCGCTTTGGGTTCAATCCACCAAGAACAACTTAGATCTGAATGATTTCCATACAAACAAACAAAGATCTTGCATAGATCTAAACACATTCAAGGTGAAAAAGGAATGAAAGATGGTTTCTAACTTTCTTTCAACTCTTTTACACTCAATGCCTCAAAACCGATAGAATCGGAGCTTGTTCTAACCTTTCACTCTTGCATGTTGACGCGTTGGTTCAAGATCTAAATTCTATCCTCGAGATTACCGATTTCGGGTTAAACATGGAACACCGTCTCAAACAGTTAACCGACCGGATTTGGGTGATTCCTGTCCGATCAGGTTACTAAGTCGTGACGAGGTTTCTGTTGTCTAATGCATTATCAAAACATCTCGATAAACGACAAACTACCAGAGTGACCAAGGAAGAAGACGAACAGTTCGACCAGGACGGAGTGCCGTCCGATCGACTTGCATCCTGGTCCCCACACTTAACTATCATCCAAACTTCAAGGGTTTTGGAACACCGAACGGATTGCCGTCCGATCGGGTTACCATCCGATCGACCGACCATCCGACTATGTAATGTTCTGGAACTTCATACTTAAACAAATTTTCAACATGTTCAATGCACCTATGTTGCCACCCGATCGAACAACCGTCCGATCAGGTGACAACCTGCTGTGAACTTGTTCTCGCTGAAGTGCCCAACCTATCGGACTATCTCCCGATCGAACAGTCGTTCGATCGATCGACCTGAAAGGTAGAGATACTTCTATATTTTCTAAATGCTACAACGAAAACTTCAAAAGTCAACCATCATACACAAACACGTCCTTCCCAAAGGAAGAAACAATCCACTCGAAAGGTCAACCGATCGGATGACCATCCGAGCGGACTGGCACTCGAACTACCGGCTGGCCGATCGGACTACCATCCGATCGAACGACTGTCCGAACCACTAACACTTGTACCGTTTACGCGTTGCTTATTGTTATGCTATCGTTCTGATCAGGCTAACCCTACTCGCTAGCGCTCCCTTCAATCCATCAACCGCTGTGAGTATACTCGATCCCCTTTTGCTTTACGCACTTTTGGGTGTTACATACGTTATTTATTCTAAAAGCACATCAAACACACTACGCAATACTTTAACGCTAACCGTTACCACATGTTATACGTAACTTAATGAATGCTTGTTTGTTATATTTACACATGGAATGTTGTCTACCTGTCTTAGCAACGATAGTACTATTAGTTTGGACTCAACAGGGGTTGTTAAGGACAATTACCTACATGGCTCACAGTGGTGAGTGTGTATCGCGAACTGCCTTGGGCAGTCAACCCGCAGTCATTGGTATCGATAGGTTCATGTCGATAACTAACATGCCTCATTTTACACTGTGTACGTGCTGGTTATGCGTAACGATTTCGAACTCTATATGCTATTATCAAACTTGTATGCTCACTTTTACACTATGTGTATTGACTTTTACTTTAACGTATGTGACAGGTGCTTAAGATGCTAGGATGCCTTGTTTGCTGTGTGATGAAATCGAGGCTAGGAAAGAGTCTAGAAACAAAGACAATTTATATTTTTATTTGAAATCTGAGTTGTCGGAACATGATGTGTTTTGAGACATCGCTGTCTGTAATAATTAGATTACTTTATGGGTTACGGTATGGGACGTAATATTAACTATTTGGTAATTTAGTCGTTATGGAATTTCTCTTGACAATCTGTTTCGCTCAGTCGTCCCGATGTTTCTGCCATCAGTTGGGGTGTGACAGTTTCGATGTTCGCACCAACGCCATGAGAGGAGTTTTATCAGGTTGCTAAAAGATTTTATATTTAAACTCATTTTACGAAATCTTCTCGTCACACGGCATTAACTTGAGTCGATTATCACACCAACGTTACAAGAAAGTCTCGTTTTGTACAAGGGTTTGATTAAAATTTCTTAGAAAAAGTTTGTATGAAAAAGCTTTGTTTACACAAGGGTTCTAAATAACATCAAAGTTTTTAAATTTAAAGTCGGCCACGCATGGCACTTTCCCACGAAAGTACGACAATATGGCTAAAACACTTATATATAGGAAGTAGCAGCGGCGTATCCACCATGTTTTAGCCATATGACTTCCGTCCCGTGAGGCGGTGTCATGTGTGTCAACATGGTACTTGATGGATTTCGATTCCCTCGGTCCAAGCGAAGGATGGTCGGACCAAGTGTAAGAGAGGGATTGAGCAAACTGAGCGAGGAAGTCATTTTCGAACTCAGTTTAGCGATACGGCGAGTGCGATAAGCGAAAAAGCGATGAGCGATAGCAACGAGCGATAGCGACAACCGTCGAGCGATATGCAACGATCGATGCGTTGCAAGTGATGGGAAAATGCGATTTGATTAGATTAGACAACACCACAAATTTTAACTAACATTAAGCCCCACATGGCCTTTTTCCACGAGAGTCTGCTGATATGGCTAAAACACTTATATATAGGAAGTACCAGTGACGTATCCACCATGTTTTATTCCTATCAGTTTTGTTTCTTGAAGCGAGGTCATGTGTGCTAACATAACACAGATAACGATAAGCGATAGCGATGGCGATAAACGTTAAGCGACACACGGTGAGCGATGGAGCAATACACAAGCGATAGAGCGATACACAAGCAATATGCGATAACGCGATGCACATAATAAGCGATTGAGCGAACACACTATAAGCGATTGAGATTGCGAGATAGATTCTAGCGATAATGCGATTGCGAGCGTGTTGACTTACGAAAAGTCTAGCGATTGCACGCTTTGAGTTGCGATTGAGATTGTTACGCCTTGCGATGTAGTTTAGTGTGTCGAAAATAGATTTAATAGTATACTTGGTCTAATAACGTTCAACTTGTATGGCACTTCCTTCACAAGTCATTGGTTGGTATGGTGAAGCACTTATATATAGGAAGTACCAGCGGCGTATCCACCATCCTTCAACCACACGCCTCTGCCCCGTGAATAGGTGTCACACTGTGTCGACATGGTCAAGACGCTTATATATAGGAAGTACCAGCGGCGTATCCACCACGCTTAACCATGCTTTTAATGTTGTGACGTGTTGATGCATGGAATGTCTGTTGACTGCGTCTACAAAAAGTATGAAGTCAAGATTAGTCAACAAGGGGTCAAAATGTAAATATTGTGTGAAATAGGGTCTGGTTCGCTTTTATGTCATTGTTTAGTCTGGTCCGCTTATGTGTCAATAGTCTGGTCCGCTTATGTGTCAATAGTCTGGTCCGCTTATGTGTCAATAGTCTGGTCCGCTTATGTGTCAATAGTCTGGTCCGCTTATGTGTCATGTCGTATAAGCGAACCAGCCTGCCTATATATAGGAGGTTCATTTGAGCGGATCTTAGAGGTGTATGTGTGTGCTTGGAGCCGAAACTCTGTCAAAATATCATCAGAAAGCAATAAAAAGATAGGAATTGAAAGGATATGCTGATGTAACTTCATATATGTTGATTCCGCCTTCATACATGAAGATGAGCTACTCGGATTGATCGTTTAGGGTCACGACACGGTCCAACAAGTGGTATCAGAGCTTCAGGACGAGGAGTTCATACTACATCAGCCGATTCGATTCTATTATCTCATTTCTACTCATATTTCTTTTTTATTTTTTCGGTTTAAACAAGTTTCTTCGGACATAATGGTTTGAAGTTCAAGTATATTGAGCGAAAATAGATTTTAAACAATCCTTAACAATATCAGATCTTAAAACACAGTAAAAAACAATCAATTTTATCAAAAACGGATCGGTTTTCGCACAGAAACTTCATCTTCAGATCTGGAACAAACTAGCGGTCGAAATTGAACAAAAATCATATCATTATGTTCGGAATTCAATATAGATCATTCCTTGAAAGTATCAGATTGTAATTCGGACTAAAAATTGGTTAAAAACTGTGGTCCGCTTTTACGGTCATCGCTAGTTTTTGGTTCGCTTATCTGACATTTGACTGGTCCGCTCATCCGGACATCTTCTGGTTCGCTCGAACGAACAAGTCTGGTCCGCTCGAACGAACAAGTCTGGTCCGCTCGAACGAACAAGTCTGGTCCGCTCGAACGAACAAGTCTGGTCCGCTCGAACGAACAAGTCTGGTCCGCTCGAACGAACAAGTCTGGTCCGCTCGAACGAACAAGTCTGGTCCGCTCGAACGAACAAGTCTGGTCCGCTCGAACAGACATTGTCTGGTTCGCTCATTAGTACACTTTCTGGTTCGCTTATCTGAACCTGTTTTGATCCGCTTATCTGTCACGAGCACAGATTGGTTCATCTTTTGTCCGTATCTTGTGAATTGTTTTTGTTCAGGTTCATTCATTAAGTATTCTCACGTCATCAACATTGAAACAAATTTGTGAATCTTTGACACGGATCTTAGATTGATTTCACAAACACGCACATTTACATATTCAGTTCATTTTAAACTGATTGTGTATTTGTTTGTTTGCAGGTGATTCAAGGCGATTTTGTTTGAGCAGGATAATTTCATTTGAAAGTGATTGATATTGTGAAAACTGTTATCTAAATATGGATAGTGATGATGAATATGGTTGTTCATTTGGAGATGATATTTTTAACAATAATTCAATGGATATTATTGATATTCTTGCTGGAAAACAAAAATCTAGAAAATCATTTTCAATAAACAAGGATTCAAAAATTGTTGATTCAAAAATTGTTGTGGATAAAATAGAAAAGAGTTTTGAAGTTAGTTCTGAAAAAGATGAAAAAGTTTCAGAAGTTATTTCAGAAAAAGTTTCAGTTTTTGATCATTCATACTCATCTGATGAAGAGTGTGATGATGATAGCAAAGAACTTGAGAAACTTGAGGTTTATAAACAGTTATTTTCATCTGAAATGGTTAATGATTCTTTTGCAGAAAAAATTGATGAGCTCAAGAATAAACTTGCTGCGAAAAAGATAAATCAAAAGGCAGTAGATGTTGAAGAAATTGAAGAAATTAAGAAAGAAGATGTTAGTGAAAAACAGCAGAGTTTTGAGGAAGTAATTTCAAAGAAAGAAGAATCTGATAAGTCTGTATCTAAGAAATCTGAACAAGTGATTAAGAAAGAGATTGCAGAAGACACACTAGTCTTTGAGGTTGTTCAGAAAGAGAAGAAACAGACAGAAGATATTCAGAATTTGAAAGCTAAAAAGAAAGCTGATGATGAACATATTTTGGAGTTGCACTTGAACTGTGAAAAACTAAAAACTGAAAATGTCAAACTGTTGAGTGATGTGAACAGTTTGACATTGGAAAACAAAGTTTTGAAAGAAAAAGAAAAAGAGTTTAAAAATGAAAAATTAAAAATTGAAAAAGATTTTCAAAGTCAAATGAAGGTCTTAGAAGATGAAAAATCTGTTATTTTTAACAATAATCTTGAAAAACAGATTGAATTAAATTCTCATCTTCAGAAAATCATTCGGCTTGAAAAAGAAGCTGAAATTGCTCGAAATAAAATTACCGAGCTTGAAGAGAAATTGAAAGGTTTTGTGGATTCTACATCACATGTTTCTCCAAAACCGATCAATTCTTTTCCAATAAGTGAAAATGTCACAAATTTTGACAAAGTTAAAGTCAAAATTGAAGATTGTGATGAAATATCTGATGATGAAAAAGAAAAGAAAAGAAAAATATTTTTAGATTTACAAGAAAAATTTAAAAATACTGTTTTGCAATCTACTGAAACAGGTGAATGTTCTAATCAAAAACCTGTTAAGAAGAGTGTAGAACAGAAACAAAAAGATAAAAATTTGAAAAATCCTAAAAATGAAAATAAAAGCTCATCAGATAAGTCATCCAATCATTTTGAAAAATCACAAAAATTTAAAAATGAAAACTCACAAAATGTTGGTAATAAGTGGTGCAGGTTTGACCACAGTGTTTCAAAGCCAAAACTAGTTTTCAAGAAGAGTGATGATTACCACAAAGCTAGACAATGTTATAATCTAAGCATATGGTGTGAAAGTGGTGAATGGTACGATAACAGAGTGTGCTACACCTGTGGTGTGAGAGGACACATTGCTGTTAACTGCCAGAATTGGAGTTATGAAACAAGAAGATGCTATAATTGTCATATTAGAGGACATATTGCCAGAGATTGCTCGAGGAAATCGATGGGAAGATCGAGAGATGAATCTCAAAGAATGGCAAAGAAACCAGTCAACGTCAAGCCCCATGAACAGAAGGTTCTAAAACCTAAAGTTCAGGATCAAATAATTCAAGAAAAGAAAGTTAAACTTTCACAGGGGCAGAAAGACAGACTGCGAAAGAAAAGGAAGAAGGCGAGAGAGTATCTCGAGAAAATTTTGTCTTCGGGTTCACCGGACAGATTGAATAAAAGTTCTGATGAATCAACTCACTCGACTGCAAAGCCAAGTAAATTGAATTCTTCAGATGCAAATCTGAGGACAAAAGAGAAAAAGATGAAAAAGAAAGTTGTTGGCGATGAATCTGATGTGTCAAAGTCAGACAAGCCACCATCAGGCAATGAATCTGACAAGTCAAAGTCAGACAAGCCATGTTCAGGCAATGATTCTGGTTTGTCAAAACCAGAAGAGCCATCTGTTGAGGTAAAAACTGTCAAACCCAAGGCTGGTCAGGCTTGGGTGAATCTTTTCAAATAGAAAAACCTGACTTGCCGGAGCTTCCAGGTTGGTAAGCGTGAAGCAGGTATCGGTATTATTCTTGAGAAATTCACAGGATGGTAACTGTGATATTTCGATTTACAAGTGGTAAATCAGGGACATTAAGTTGTACTTGATTTTCTACTAGTGTTTGTTATTGTCAAGGGTCTTAATTGTTAATTCTTTAAAATGATTGAAATAGAACAATGTGATGAAACCCCGAGTTTGTGAAAAGACAAACAAAACTAATTTTCCGGAAAAACCATTTGATTAAAACAAACTTAAATGTTTTGAAATCTAAATGGGAAAATAGTTTGTTGTCAGGGGAAGTTTTGATTGTTTATGCCAGGTGAATGGCGAATTGAAGTGATTCGATATCAGTTTGTCATTATTTTTTGTACAGTTTGTTTCAAATTTTTTCAGAAAATCAAAATTGAAACATATTTTGATTTTAGGGGGAGAAAAATTAAAAAAAAAAAGAAAATTTGAAAATTTCAAAAACATTGAAAAAGCAAAAATGAGTTTTGTTGTGAAAAGAGGAAATGATAGTAAATCAGTGAACTATCACAGCATGCTAAAGATATGAAATGTCAAATGTGATAAATGGTCTCACTGATGATGTGTCGATAGGTTTTCATACATTTAGTAGATTTATTCGGGATATAAACCTAAAATTCAAACTTGTGAATTCGTGGGGAACACTACTTGGATATATAGGTAACCCCTGAAATCTCGTTTGAAAGGTCTCTTAATCTGATATACTAGGTTTTTATACTCAATGATGTCTGGGGTATTATTCCGGGACTTCTGCTGAACGGTGGTTCTGACCTAGTCCCTGGCTAATACTTGCTGCAATGCTTGAAACACAGCATTAAACCCTCAGCATGCTGAAACAATAAAATTGATAAATGCTGCTGTTGTAAGCAAAAAGATCCTCTAAAGAGGACACACTGAAAAGTCGAAGCTGATATCTCTCTGCGTATACGGAAGTATCGACCTGAGATCCCTCGGCCCTCGCATACCTAAATTATATACAGATATCATTGTAGTATTCTCACCTGTAAGACTGATTATTGAGATTCTGGATACGGGAGTATATTCAAGAGGTGGGACACATGAATGATCTAAGTTCTTAATTAATCTAATTCGTATCCTGAGTAAATTGAAATTTGTGTGAGAATTTAAGATGGATCATTATATCGATAATCAAGGTGAATCGTTTAGAACTTAAAATGATTAAAGCTTAACGGTGTTTGTGATTGGTCTCATAAACTGATATGATCCTCTTACACAAACTCACAAAAATATTATTTGTATATATTTCCTTACTGCATTTTTTTTTTAAAAACTCAAAATCCAAAAAGATTTTCGGAGTGTTTTAGCATAAAATTTTGAAAATTCAAAAAGATTTTCGACAACTGATGTTGAAGGACTGATATTCAAAATTCCAAGTGCTAAACATGATGAATTGGATTGGGAGAATATGTTGAAACTTTGAATGTCATATACAAATGTTTTGAAAGATTGTGTGTTTAGTTAATCAAGGTCATTCATTTGAACTTGATGTAACTAGTATGTTTGTTGAATAAATGATTTCTACCAGTAAGTTTATTAAATTCAATTGTTATAAATTTGTGAAACTTATGTTGAGGTAGAGGATGTGCAGGGTAACAGGTTTGGACATTATTTCCCAACGGAGGCAAATTGTCAAAGCTTGAACCAGATATCTCAAGATCCCAGCATACTAAGAGGGGGAGTCT
The DNA here is from genome assembly GCA_030545235.1 of Helianthus tuberosus. Lineage (NCBI taxonomy): Eukaryota > Viridiplantae > Streptophyta > Magnoliopsida > Asterales > Asteraceae > Helianthus > Helianthus tuberosus. Next base: position 52,971,223 of record CM060377.1, on the reverse strand, counting down.
GTGAAAGGGGGAGTCTGGATCAACAATCATTGGGAAGTTGATGTTAGAGTCAGGTGTTAATGCTGAAACCTGTGAAGAATGCTTGTGAAGATAGACAGAGTTGGTGAAAAGACTAAGACTGAAGACTACGGATCTGAAGATGCTAAAAGACTACGTCAACATCCAAGGGGGAGTCTGTTGATGCATGGAATGTCTGTTGACTGCGTCTACAAAAAGTATGAAGTCAAGATTAGTCAACAAGGGGTCAAAATGTAAATATTGTGTGAAATAGGGTCTGGTTCGCTTTTATGTCATTGTTTAGTCTGGTCCGCTTATGTGTCAATAGTCTGGTCCGCTTATGTGTCAATAGTCTGGTCCGCTTATGTGTCAATAGTCTGGTCCGCTTATGTGTCATGTCGTATAAGCGAACCAGCCTGCCTATATATAGGAGGTTCATTTGAGCGGATCTTAGAGGTGTATGTGTGTGCTTGGAGCCGAAACTCTGTCAAAATATCATCAGAAAGCAATAAAAAGATAGGAATTGAAAGGATATGCTGATGTAACTTCATATATGTTGATTCCGCCTTCATACATGAAGATGAGCTACTCGGATTGATCGTTTAGGGTCACGACACGGTCCAACAAGACGTCATTGAAACTTATTACGATTTTGGTGCACTGATCACAGTAATCCCGTGTGCACCCGTGATTAATCTGATCCTTGCACGTTTATCGTACTTTATCTCAAGAACGCATGATATGGGTAAAACGCATTATATAGTACATAGTGCTAGCATTTAGTCTGTGCACGAGTGCGAGGGATAACGAGAGATAAATAGAGTCAACATTGTGTTGAGAAACAGAACAAGTTCCACATATAAAAGAAATTAACAGCGAAAATCATACCATTACAACAACATTGGAAACATAACTAGTGTTGTTGTGGAGGATTCTACGGAGGCTACGATTGTTGCTGAAATTCCTCAAGTCTGCGGCCCCGTGTGGCAGTGCTGGGTAAGATGACCATACCAGTTGCAATTTGCGCAAAAGCGACAGTTAGCTTCTGGCGGGTGATGATACGTACACATGAGACACAGAGGATGAGTTCCGTTGTAGTCGCGCTTCGAGTGAACTGGAACTGCTTGAAGAGGTTCCGGTTGTGACAATTCAGTTGTTGAAGAGTTTGGGCTCATGGTCTTCCGTTTGCGGCTGGGCTGAGCTTCCTAAAACTGTACGTTGTCGTCGGAGGATTCGTCCGAGGACTCACCTGAAGAATCGTCGGTAGAATCGTTGGGGGAATCGTCAGAAGAAGCGATGACGATTTCTTGATGAGCTTGTTTGACAGGATTCTTGGAGAAAAATCCATCCAAGACTCGTTTGTCGTTGATTTCTGCAGCCAAGCGGTAGGTTTCTTCGATGGTAGCAGGTCTTGCAGTTTCGAAAAAATCGCCCACACATTCAGGCAAGCCGCAAATATACTTCGTGATGGCTTTTTTCGAAGTGTTGACTTGACTTGGGCAGATTATGCTAAGCTGTTTGAACCTTGCGGTGTAGCCAACATTGTCACCTTCGACTTGCTTGATTTTCCAAAATTCATCTTTGAGTTTCTGGACTTCGTGGGGAGGGCAGTATTCTTTCTTCATTAGCTCTTTCAGCTCATCCCAAGAGAGAGCGTAAGCTGCGGAGATCCCACATTTGTTACGTTCGGTCGTCCACCAGTCGAGTGCTTGCGATTGAAAAACTCCCGTAGCGCAAGTAGTACGGAAACCATCGGGACACCCGCTCTGACGAAGGGTAACTTCGATGGAATCGAACCACTGGAGCAGCTGGGAGACACCTCCTTCACCCATGAATTCCATCGGATCACAGGCTTTGAAGTGTTTGTAGAGAAAAGCAGATTGCGGCGTCTTAGAGTCTTCCGAGGTTCGAGAGTTGCTGAGAGAGTGCACTTGAGCGACAATTTGAGGAATAACCTTGGCCACTTCCTTGGCCACGAGCGAGGCAATCCTCTTTTCGGCATTTCGTTTGGCTCTTTTCCTAGCTGTTTGTCACGAGGTAGAGTTGTTGGAAGACATCTAGACAGAGAGAGATTTGGAGTGAGATTCGATCATAATGATTTTTGAGTTTGCGATGCGATTGACCGTGTTCAAAACTTGTTGCGAGTGATATAATAGATTTCATATAGGAGCCACATAGGAGACACGAGATTCCTAAGTTCTCACATAATTGATCCGTATTGTACATATAAATAGTTGTAGTTTATACTTACACACATACATATCGGTGTAGAATGCGCGAGGACACGATGAAGAGGGAGAGAGCGAGGGCGATTAATTAAACATTTGTTTTGTTGCGAACATTCGGTTTTCGTTTTAGATTGCGATGGTTGTGCGAGTTGTGTGTTTACAAAAGCAGGGAGTGAAAATCGATAAATCGAGGAATCGATAAAGTGTATGTAGTTCTAAATTGTAGACACATAAGCGTAAATAAGTTCATTAAAGCGTAAAATCGGCAAGTCGTATGCTAGAGTAATAGATAGAGTGCCTCGAGTGTTTAGGCGTCGACTGCCCGAGGAAACCCAACTATACCCAACAAATTTGTGCACGCGCGTTGCCCTAGAAGACTTATGCTTCCACTGGGATGCAGTTCATGGCATTCGTCTTCCTATTCACCGCGTGGCTCGAGTTGTCGTTATAGCCGAGTCCCTGGTGAGAGCTTTTGAAAACCATTTTATAGAGAGTGGAACGGTTTATTAAGATATGGGTTTCACCCCTGACTTAATAACTTCGCTCCTAGCTGTGGTTGTGCTCTTCGAATAGATTCGGGAGTTCCACTAGATTTTGAAATGGAGACTTTCGTTGAGATGTGGATGTCACTCCTAGCTCAACGGAAAGCTCTCGTGCTAGAAAAATGCGCTGAGTGAGCGATCTTATCGAGAGTTCTTGGTTTTCACGCTTGATCTCAACTGGACCACTCGGTTGTGTTACGCGAGTATTTTCGAAAACGTGTGTATTGTGTTGGAATTAAGAAAGGCTTAAGTAACATTCCAGCCTTAGGAAAGGCTCTTCGTGTGAAGTTGTAGTATGCGGTGTTCACACAAAGTCGTAGTTTTTAATAGATTCGAACGAGAGTATCAAGTAGGCCCGTGTGATTCCTATTGGTTTCGTACGAGTCGGCCCGTTGGTACTTAGACTATAGACTAGGTCATTTCTAAGACAACAAACCCGGACTAGGTCGTCTCTTTCCTAATTCCCCATAGTTATGGCTCTGATACCAATCTGTCACACCCCAACCGATGGCGGAATCATCGGGGGGCGACACTAGGAGAATCAGATTGCTCAAGGGAATCCATAATAACTAAATTGCGACAGTATTTAATGCGTTTATTATCCCATACTAATAAACAATTACAATCACAATCACATAAGCTGTCACGAATTTCATGTCCTCTCAAACAATTCAAATTCGACAACCTATATTTTAGGTGAGTTTCTAGACTTCCTAGCTTGATTTGATGTAGACTGCAACTAAACCTGCAACATACGTTAAAACAACATCAATACAAAAGTTTTGGCGAGTATACAAGATTTGATAGAGTAGCGTAAATAGTTAAAAGTGCTGCGAATTACCAAATACATAAACGAGATACCTCAACATACATGCATACAAGACTGATACTACCAGCTAAGTCACTCGAGCTGCGATTGCGATTGCTATTCATCCTAACTAGACCCCGTCGGGTGCTATAGTACTATACTAGTTAAGGCGGGACCTTGCGAGTATAAGTCCTAACACATATGTAACTAGCATCACGTGTAAATATGCATAACAGTTATTCGCAAGTGATAAACAGTTTGATTGAATAATTCGTTTGATAAGTTTGATTTGATAGAAACATATGTTACACCCAAAAATGCGATAAAAAGGGTTCGAGTATACTCATAGTCGGTGTTCGGCAAGCAAACACAACTTGGTTAGATTGAAGGGAGCGCTGGGAGATTATCCTGAACAGTTACGATAGCATAAACGACGAGCGTCGCGTAAAACGATGCAAGGGTACCACGGATCGGATGGCAATCCGATCGGATGGCCAGTCGATCGGGTGGCAATCCGTTCGGATGGTCATGCGATCGGATGGCCATTCGATTGGATTGTCACCTCGTTTGGTGAGGATGTGTTTGTGTATGATGGTTTGTACTTTGAAGTTTTCGTTGTAGCAATTTGAAAATAGAGAAGTATCCCTACCTTTCAGGTCGGTCGATCGATCGAACGGCCGTTCGATCGGACATCAATCTGATTGGCGAGACTTCTCTTGTTTGAGAACAAGTTCACAGCAGGACGGTCACTCGATCGGATGGCAACCCGTTTGTATTGAACCTCTTGAAGTTGGCCAAGTCCCAAACGTCACACAATCGGGTGGTCACTCGATCGGGTGGCAACTCGATCGAGTGGCAATCCGTTTCAACGTTCAGACCCTTGATCATGTTGGAAAATAGTTTAAGTGTGGGACCCAAGTGCAACCCGATCGGATGGCAATCCGATCGGGTGGCAATCCGATCGGACGACAATCCGTCCCGACTATCCTTTCGTCTTTGGCACTTGACTCATTTGAAGTTTTGAAGTGTTTGAACGAAGTATGTTGATAACCTGCTTGAACAATCAGAACCCCCGACCCGACCCAAGCGACCCGACTAAACAGGAATCACCCTAGTCCGACCGGTTCACGGTTCGAGTCGGTAGTTCATGTTCAAACCTGAAGTCAATATCTCTTGGATAGAATTCGGATCTGGAACTGATACATCACCAAGAATGGGTAGAAGATCAGATCTAGCTCCGATTCCATTGGGTTTGAGTTCATTGAGTGTAAAAGAGTTGAAAGAAAGTTAGAAAACCATCTTTCAATCATTTTCACCATGAATATGTTCAGATCTATGAAAGATCTTTGTTTATTCATGTGGAAATCATTCAGATCTAAGTTGTTCTTGGTGGATTGAAGCCAAAACATGAAGTTCATAAGAACCCTATGATGACATCATCCTAGAACACCTCAAATCTAGTGATTTCACGGTTAGAAGCTAAGATTCAGAGGTGAAAAAGATGAAAGAGTGCGTGTAGATCTTAGAAGTACAAGATTTGAGGTAGAAACTTACAAGGATTGCAAGAAATCGAGTGAAAATAGCCCCAAAGCGTGCTGGTCGAGTGGGAGCTGTCACATCACTTGAACAGTGATGTGACAAGGGCTATTTATAGGTGAACATGAGAAAGGGTGATGGAGTGTCATGGATCGGATGGCTATCCGATCGGGTGGCTGTCCGATCGGGTGGCTGTCCGATCGGGTGGCAATCCGATCGACCAGTCACTCGATAGGTGGTCTCCGACGAATTGCGTTCCGATGTTTCGTTTCGATCGTTAAGCGTTGCGATAGTTTGGTCACACCTTTTCATACCCAAATTCATTAGTCACATAGGGTCGTATAAATATCCACATTTCAAAGTTGCGATATAATAACCGGGTTTCGTTTCAAATATGCGTTACTCTGCGACGTATCACGGCTATCGAGGATGGTATAATAGGTCCTCACTCAACGTCATCGTGAGCGTTAATGTGTGCGATGTGATGTGTTATAGTGATAAATGCGTAATAGGCGAAAATACTGCGAAGTAGCGATGTATTCGATATATCTACATTATGATCCGAATCTCCGGTGCTAGGCGTAACGAGTGTAACGAGTAGTAACAACGTACGAACGTGCGGGTTGTTACACATCTCCCATCTCGTTATCAGATTGCTGACATTTTCACCAAGGGATTCCCTAAAGTTCTATTTGATGATCTTGGCTCCAGTCTCAGCATTCGACCTCCTTTTGCTTCGACTGTGGGGGTGTAATAGATAATATATTTGTGTATATTTAGAGGAGATATTTACTTGTTAATATTGTGTTTATCTTTCATGTAGAATAGGCGATATCTTGTATTATATATAATTTGATGATTAATGAAAGGAAAATCATTCAACATAATATTTCTGTCAATCACCGTCATGGCTAGAAACATAGTAGAGAAAGCTCTTGTAAGGTGGCTCAACTAAGGCGCCTACAACCGAAAACTACCAGACAACATACCATCATTGGTGTCACCTAGAGCAGGGGATGGGTAGGGGGCGTTAAAAGTATGATGTGGATTAGATAATTTTGATAAAACATGAGGTGGATATGTGATGTGGTAATTTTGGTAGTAATTTTAAAAGAGAAGTATAGCGACCACCTAGTGACCACGTAGACGACTGTTATTATAAAGCTATATGGCTTTTGCTTGGTCCTAAACGACGCCAAAACATCTGGTTATCATTGCAGCAGCCAATTCTTCTTCAAACATCTACAGGTATACCTAATTAATTTGCTCAATACTTGTTATGTTTATCTTATTTTGCTTGCTTGCTTCATTGATTGATTCTCCTATAGTATGCTCTTAACTCTTGCTGAAAATTAGGTTTTGCGATAGTGTAATCCGAAGAAGTTGAGTTCAGTTGACTAAATGTTAGGGTTCCGTTTGGATTATTGACGAAGTTAACCTCTCGATAGCTAAATTGCGATGATTGTAGTGTTAAATATCTGATTAATCCTACAGTTAAACATACAATTCTACTTGTTGTTGGTGCTCTTTGATTTAATTTGATTAGTGATTGCGTAGGTAGGGCTAGCCTATTTTGTCTGCAATTGGGCTACTGATTCATTTGGGAAATAATGGTGCAGAAATGCTGGGAAGTTCTTTGCCTTCTACGTTATTCACCTTTGATTCCGGTACACAGTCTCGCTTATCTGTAAGTGTTGCTTATAGTCTACTTATAAGTTTTTAACATATCTGTTTCACCCATTAGGCTGTCGTTAGACACTATATTAAGCCTCCCATCCCATCATTCTTTCTTGTTAATCGTTCGACACCTACTTTAGTTACATGCTTTTGATCTTATAAATAGGAAATATAGCATTGTATAATCAGTGAATAATTCTCTTTGTTGCTTGCGTATTTGGGTTGAAAAAGCTTGAATTTAAAGAAATCTACTGATATGCTTGGTTTTAAAACGCGTGTAGCGATCCAATGCGTTTTGATCCCAAAATCCGATGCGTGATGCGCAATGCGTGAAGCGCACGCATCACGTAAGCGAGGCGTTCTTTATTTAATAATACTAAAAAAATATATAGAGCTAATATTTTAACTTGTGAACTTTTAAGCACTAAAATATAATATATTTTCATCATTGATAGTAAGATTTGTTCAATTAAAGATCTAATTTGTTCAAATATCAGTCAACTGCATAAGGCGCCACATTAGAGAACATCATGTGATGCGCGCATCACGAACCGCAACACGCGATGCGATCCCATCATTGCATCATGTGATGCGCGCATTATGTGCTCCTGCCGGATTTGAGATCGGCAAATCTTCAAGATAAACAAGATACAGTAGTGTAAAAGTAAAGAATTTGCTTTGAATTTCTTCTTGCTTTAATTCCAACAGAAACAACCTTTTATTGGCTTACCAAATTGGACATGAAAGTTAACCACTAGACGCACTACTAATACCAAAATGACTCCACTAATAAGACTTATACTTGAAATAATTACCCAGTAACTGGAGGAACAAAACACATTATAAAAATAAAATAAAGTAAATTGCAGCAGATTGTCGACGTGCATGGATCATGAGGAGTGGAGCTCTTGACCGGGTGGAACATGGGTCACTGGTTTATGGCGGATAGTCCGTATGAATATCTGTCCCTTTAAAACGGGTTGTGTCCTCACGACTCCCAACTGGCATAGTCAAAGCGGCCCACGGCCGTTTTTTTGGTGTTTCAAACAACAAGAATTGGGGTGTTTTGCAACGGTGTCCCAACTGAAATTTTTCGTCACAATGGAAGCATATACCAATGGCTTTCTTGGCTTGAGTGAGGCGTTTGAGGGGAAGGGAATCCGATTGTGATGGAGACTGAGCAGGTGGTCGAACGGTGGTCCACAGTAGGAACACTTATCTTGGCATGAAGCTTGTGTTCGATTCATGAGCGTGTTGGGATAATTCCATTACCCGATTAGTGATCCATTCGAAATCGGTCTGATAGGCGCTCATGGAGGTGGTCTGTTGAGGTTCAAACAAAGTGGCTTCATGATTTTCACATGTAGAAGGAACAAAGTGTAGTTCTAGTGCTCGTTTGAAGTCTTGCCAGGTTCCCGACAAATTGTTATTGGACAAATGCTTATACCAACTGAGAGCGTCGTTAGTGAAATAAAAGACGGGGAGAGATAACCATTGATCCATAGGAAATTGATAACAGGTGAAATAATTCTCGGCTTGGAATCAGGAGGGTTTGACTCGTTAATTAAGGGAATAAATATTTTTGGGGGCAAGGGGTGTTATGGAGTGGTGAGTTGGAACCGGAACTTTGGAAGAAGTAGAGTGAATTGAAGAGGCATAGTAACCGAAAGAAGCGATGTGGTTAACGAGGTGATTGTTTGTTCACATCGGCTTGCAGGGTTTCGGAGGATTTGGCTAAAGCTTTAGTTGCTTTAATCAAAGCAGCAAAGTGGGTATTGGCATGTGAGGAAGATGACATTGTGATCGCGATTAACTAGCCTAGTTTCTCGTTTAATGCTTGCAATGGTAGTTGAGTCCTTACGGGTGACATGAGTACAAGAATGAAAGCACCAATTGATATGTGCCGGATCTGGGATGGGCAAATCACCAAAATAAACAAGATACAGGAACGTAAAAGTAAAGAGTTTGCTTCAAATTTGTTCTTTCTTTAATTCCAACAGAAACAACATTTTATAGTTTTACCGAATTGACCATGAAAACTAATCACTAGACCCATAACTAATACCTAAATGACTCCACTAATAAGACCCTTACTTGAGATAACTGCCACTAAAATAAAGTAAAACAATTGAAGCAAAATTATCACTATTTTTTTCTTTCTAAAACAAGTTAGTTTTGAGATAAGATAAAAAAGAGTTGAAGTGAAAATGACATTGCAAAGGCGTTTATCGCTTTCTTAAATATCTAAATGGCACTCTACATCGTGGCATTCTATATCAAAACCATGGCCACCACGTTATAGAAGGATTTACAAATGCATATTATGATGGAGAACCCACAAGCAAACAATCCACCGGGTATTCAGCGTGTGGTCCACAACAACTTTTCGACCCCTCAGGGGCGAGGCTTTGTTTTTGGTAGATTAGGGTTTTCTAGTCAGAAGGGGATGGCGGCGCAGTTTGTTGCTCGTCTACCTGCTATTCTTATGTAATTTGCCCTGATGATTGGAATGGAATATAAATTTTCCCTTGAAAAAAAAAAACTAGTGAATTTATGGTGTGATAACGAGGCATCCAATCATCCATTTACATTGCAAACAAACTGGTACCATGAAAGAACCAAGCACATTGAAGTTGATTGTCACTACTCACTTCACTTAAAAAAGATTGAAGATGGTACGATTACAACAACTCATGTCAAAACTGGAAACTAGTTAGCCGACGTATTCAGTAAAGTTTCACCTAGAAGTCAAATTTACCATATATGTACCAAGGTAGACATGATTTATGTCTATGCTTGAGCTCGAGATGGAGCGCTAGCTTGTACGTTACTTATTTGTTCATGTTATAGCTAATGAGCTAGGTGTAGACTAGAGGTCGTATCCAGAAGCAGAGTTTGCCGTATTTGTAACAAGCTACACGCCTAGATTATATGTCACTAACTCACTGTTACTTTTTGCTATAGTCTAGTATGTGGCTTGTGGGCCTTAGGTTTAGCTTAGTGGTGTTCCCTCTTCTTTATATACAGTTATACATAACCTTGTATATTGTAAATATATGTGAAATACACGATGATTCAGGAATGTATTTGATTCGTCTTACACAAGTATATGTATTATTATTACTTGTATAGATTTAATAAACTATATGATGTGTTTGGTATTATGGATTCTTTTATTTGTTTTAACATTATTTTAACTGTCGTTATTTCAAGTTGTGAAGATGACAAACCAGCAGTTTTAATCATGTGTTAAAAATTTTCAACTCATATACTAAAAAAATAAAAATAAAATAAACTTTACTAGTTTGCAGAGACAAACTAGCAGACAAACCATGGACAAAGAAAACAAACCCTTTGGTCACAAACTCTTGGAACACTAGACAAGGAAGGAAATAATGCTCTATATAAACCATTTATAACATGAGATGTAATTTGTATATGAAGATCATAGATGTGCTGTTTTTACTAGTTTAACATTATATCTAGTTTTATTTAAAGGATCTCCCAAACTGGCCAAACGAATTGCTTCAGTTCGGGCCAGATTGTGAACAACCCTAGTGATTATCTGGTTATTGCTTCTTCAAGTGTTTGAGCATAGTGAAACTTTTTGAGATATTTGATGATTTAGGTGTCAATATTCAGTTTAGAAGTGGCTGCAACAAAACCAATTCCGACTATCTGATTAAATAATCAGAATTTGCCAAACACTTAAACAATTGATTCACTAATCATTACAACTTCAATCCCTAGAAACATATCCAAACATCTAATTTTGTTACATCATATCTCTGATTATGATTGTTCCATATCACAATCCCAAACACCATGGTATTGTTCCTTATGTTAATACGCCAACATGTGTAAATGTGTAACTAAAACCAAATATATGTTTTATCAGAAACTTAGCACGTTTGCTCATCGTACCACTTCAATTAACATTTGATCCCCTTACTGGCAATTTTAAAGTGCTCTAAGATTGTTTGATTACCTAAATTTCCTGTGAGCCGTATCATGTTTCATAATGTTGTTCCACTTAATGACAGTTTAAAGTAATCTATGATGGTTTGATTACCTAAATTTCATATTACCCGTAACCTGTTCCCTAATGTTGATTCCCTTGACAATTTTAAAGTGGTCTAAGATGGTTTGATTATCTAAGTTTCATGTGACTCGTACCATGTTCTCTACGATCCATCATGCTCATTGCCACCGATATTATGTGTCTAGTGGTCTACATCATGTTCATTATCCCCTTGTAGTTTGTTGACCATTCTGTATAAAGTTGTTTGGGCCACTATGGCTTTGGTCCACTATTTACTCTAGCCTTGAGATTCTCATGGTTGTCTTTATAGTCTTTATAGTCTTTGTAGTCTTCTATAGTGGTATGCATTGAAACATAGTTTTCTTCAGTCTTCCTTTACGAGCTTTATACTCTAGTGGATTTTCGAAATGTACACGACGTAGATGTTGCAAGTTGATTGGACTGGAGGTCAAAACGAGTTCAGTTTCACTTTACCTTTTTAATACAGTCTAAACGGGCTGGTTTAGTTTGAGAAGTTTTTTAATAATTAAATTGTTATTTAGGATTACAAAAGCTATTTCATTAGAGTAGTTTTAAATTAAACAATATAGGTAGACTTTGGGCGATTTTAACACTTCTGACCCGTTTGACCTGTTTCCAGTTTTCCTTCTTTTCGATATGAATTATTGTGCACAACTTTATTTTTCTTTTTACTTTTTCAGCCTGATCTTGAATCAAACTCAACAAATTCCATATCATTCAATGCAAAGCGACTTTTTCCCGCTAAAAATCTTGCATTTACAAAATGGAGAACGCATTCGGCTGCAAGAACTCCAGAGACGGTTTTAACCGAGGAAGATATGAAGAAATGGGAAGCGTGCAGACAAGTTTTTTCAAGATTTGAATTTACTAAAGAGGAAGAAGACAAAATACTAGGAAAAGCATTCGGCTTAGTCCACTCCCCTTACTGGGGCGAAGAACGCGAAGTAGCCGTACCAGAACTGGAAAATGTTAACGCGATATTCGATTATTTGACGGGTTTAGGCCTTTCGGACGATGATCTCATCAAAATTCTCAAGAAATTCCCTGAGGTTGTCGGTTGTAGCCTTGAAAACGAGTTGAAGACGAATATTCAAATTCTTGAAAAACAATGGAGTATAAAAGGAAAATCGTTAAAAAATCTTCTACTCCGAAATCCTAAAGTATTGGGTTATATTATCGACTGCAAGGGAGATTGCAAGGCGCTTTGTACTCGTTGCTGGGTTCGGTTTTAACAGTTTTTAAAAAAATACTCTCTAGTGTCAAATTAATTAAACAACTTGTATTATGTTAGCTTCTTAATCATATTCTAAACATCAATTATTTGTAAAAGTAAGAAAAGAAAAAAATAAACATGATCTTTGAAGGCTGCTTACTGAAGGCTGCTTTGGTTATTCAACCATGTTATGTTATGATTTTTTATGAAAGATAGCAGGTCCCAAAAGATACCATTTGTAAACATGGGTCCCACAAGTTTTGGCATATTGAATGTTTGGTTGATGTCACAATGTTCTTGGATTTGGACTTTAGATTTTTGAATTAATAATTTTGAATTTTGGTATATGAGAAAATGACTCTTAATATCATTTCTTCTTTCTATATTGGACAATCGCATCGGTTGTTAAACTGTATTTAGGTTAAGACGATGAATTATTGGCGTTTGAATGACACATTTTCTTAACAACAATTCCTTGATTTTCTAGCATAGATAATCATAACCTTTCCTATGAGGGATTTAAACTCGTAACCTTTTGATTGTGGGGTATACCATCACGATGTCTGTTTGAATCAACACTTTTTGGGATTTTTTTTTTTCAAATCGCTAATGACCTATCACGATGTTGGTGAATGAATGGTGATGTAGTGATGGTTGATGATATATATTAAAAAAACGATTAAAATTTTATATTTTTATTTTAATATCAATAAAACACAAAAATAGATTTAACACTTTAATGAAATTGAATACTTGTATAAAATTACCAAAATACCCTTATAGTTACTGACATTTTTGATGGAGCTAGAATTGGGGAGCAAACTTGCGACAAGATCGAAACATCAAGGACGAAAATGGTCGTTTTTAAATGATTGAGATAAAATCATTAAAGTGAGCAAACTTGCAAAAAAGAAGTTAACTCTTGAAAAAAAAATCCTTTTCTCTTACATTATATTTTTGTTGTATGTTGATATCATGACCAAACATGAAATAAATCAACACATTGAAGAGATTAAGCCAGTATGTTTGGCATGAAGCTTTTAGAAGCTTTTAGGAGCTTCTAACTTTAAGCTTTTAAGAAAAAAGCTCATACTCAATAAAAAACCTTGTTTGATTGAAGGAGCTTGAAACTTTTAGGTTAGGAGCTTGAAGTTTTTGGTTGAACGCTCCTACTAGTAGCGTTTAGAAGAAGCTACAAGCTTTTAGAAAAAAATGACTATTTTAACCTCTAAAGATAATGAATTTTTTAATGCACAAACTTTTTAAATTTTTAGCTATGTTCGTTTTGGTCATTGTATACATTTTATTAAAAGCTCCAACTACTCTCCCAAATACCAAATATATCTAAAAAGCTACAGCTGCCAGCTACCAGCCACCAGCTATTTTTGCCAAACATATCTTAAGGGTACTCTAACCAATCGGAGCTAAAAGTTAGCTCGTATTCAACTCGAGTCAACTTCTAAATAGATGAATTAGTTCATTTTTTTCTTAAATTTAATGATTTTCTATGTTTTATAAACAAATCTCAATTAACAACTTACACAACTATATTAAATTACATAGAAGTAACATATCTAGAATAATATGGTACCAAACGACCAATATAGAAGGAAAAACATGGATTAAAATTTTATTCAACCTAACTACCTTCACCTCAAATTCAGCTATTTTCATCAAGCTAATTGCAGGCGATTTAGGTGCTAAAACCATACACTTGAATAATAAGCAACGTGTTCGAAAACAGGCTCGACCCACGGGATGATAGCGGAGACTTAAAATAGTATTTGTTCTTTTTTTAAAACAAGTTACAACACAAAATTATACAAGTCTAAAATAATATGGTACCAAACTAGAAGGGAAAAATGCAAGACTTGGAAATTTATTCAAGAGTTAACTTTCGTTTTGCTCCCAGTAGTTTGGTCATTTTAACGATTATGCTCCAATAGTTTAAAAATAATAATTTCCCCCTCTGATCTTTCGAGTTTGTTGTCAGTTTGCTCCCTGACTCTAACTCAGTTAAAACGTTCAATTAAAAGTAGGGGTATTTCGGTAGTTTACTCCCTGACTCTAACTCAATTAAAACGTTTAGTTAAAAGTCGCGGTAGTCATGGTCAGCAGATGGTAGTTACAGGTGGTGGTGGATGGTTGTGGATGGTGGTGGCCGGTAGAAAGAGTGGTTGGAAAAATGAGGATCAGAAAAGAATTATTTATATACATGTAAATAAAAAAGTTATAGGTTTATTTAGGTGAAAAGACTTGCATGCCCTTGCTTTTATCTATAAAATTACTAAAATACCCTTCTAGTTATTGGATTTTTGGATGGAGTTAGAGGCGGAGAGCAAAATGACGATAAGTTAGAAAAATCAGGGAGAAAAATGGTTATTTTTAAACTATTGTGACAAAACCGTTAAAATGACCAAATCACCGGAAGTAAAATGAAAGTTAACTCTATTCAATTTAGGTACCTTTAGCTCGAACTCATCTCAATAACTCATATATAACTTATAAAAAAAATGACACAAGTCAAATGAATTGAGTTGTATTAAAATTTAAAGTTGGATTTTTATCAAGCTAATTACGAAAGAGTTGAAAGCTAGTTAGACCATGTGTAGTGGTAAATCAATATAATGCCCCCACCATGGGGCGTTTTACGACACGTGTCATCCCAGTCAGCATGGGGCATTATAGCATAAAGTTGTGTAGTGGGGCATTATTCTAATAAGGCCCATGCAATCATTTCCCAATTATTTTTTTTAATTTAAAAACATAAAAAACTTCATTAATTTAAAATAAAAATTACACTACTTGAAAAAAAAAGAAACCGAAATAAAAAAACATATAATTAAAAAACCTAAAAAAAATAAAGTTAAAAATTAACTTTTATTTTTTCCCCACCAAAGGTCCCACCACTCCTTTATCCCTTCTTCTTCTTCCTTTCTTCTTCCCCACCTCCCACCTGCAACTTCAAAAAACACCCAGAAACATCATTCTCTTCTTCCTCTTCTTTTGTTTTTTAGAAAAAAAAACTAATTATAACACACACAAATATTATATACACATGGCAAGGTATCATTGGACAAAGAAATGAAGTTCCAGCGTTGTTTAAACCACGCCAACCTGATTTTTTTTCAAAAAAAACGCCCCAAAACGCCTAGCGTAATGGGGGAGAGGCATTTTCAAGCGTTATTTTTGAATTTTTTTTACAAAACCACGCCCCACTACACATAGTCTTAGATGTTACAACAATTCACTTGGATATGTTTTCGAAAACCCATGGGTTGATAGCCGACACTTTAAAATAGTATTTTGTGTGGTAAGTAGGAATCACCAAGGTCCACACAACCAAACACTACTCCAACTTTCCCCTTAAAAAAATCAAAATACTTGACTTGATGGGTATCGTTACTCACTTTAAAAGATTTTATAGTCGTCTATCTTAGTTGAAAAATATAAATTATAATAAGCTATATGAACTTATATGAATAGAATACGTTTTAAATACAAACATATTTGGGTTCACTTCCCATTTTCTTCGCATATAATTTCTTTATGCAACGAACAATATGCTTTTAATTTCATCAAAGAAGATGATTTTCTTTAAATCCTGCCCCATCTGTTTTGATTTAAATCCGATTGATGTTATGGGTGTGGAGAGGGCGGTGGTGGTGGTAGGCAAGGTGAGGGAACGGTGGATTTGGGTGGGGTAGTGGAGCGAGAATTATTCATCGAGAAGTTGTGCATGTTTTCTTTTATTGTTCATATAATTTTATTTTGTTACTCGAGTGGAGACTTATAAGGATATCACTTACCTTGGAATTTCCGAGCTAAACATGCTTAAATGTAACCGTGGAGCTATCATATCATCTACAATTTACAAAGTGTCACAACCACTCTTGCTAGAAACTTATCATCCTTAGTAAAGTTTGTCTCGTCATACTAAATAAAGTTTGATCCATTGTCCTAAATAGAACACAAGTGTGCCTCTCATAACTTTGTGTAAAAGGGTTTCACTTTGTTTTGAACTATTCAAATACTTAATCACACGAACGTCATGTCTGTATAAAACAAAAAGTTGAAGCTTCTGGCCCTCGTATTCAAGGGACCCATATTTTCTAGGATTTGACAAGATTAATCAACTTGCATTTGGTTTTTCCTTTTCGATAACAAATCTCACTCTCTTGAATTTTCTATTGGAGATTTTGTGCATTTTAGAAAGTGTATACAAAAGTTGTGTGTAGTCATATTCCAATTTGAAGCAAAAAAAATATCATATGCAAAAGGAAACCCGATTTAAAATTTTGTTTTAAAACCCTTAAAAAGGTTAAGACGACCCTATAGATATTACAGTCGAGATGAAAAGCCTTAGAAGAAGACGTCTATAATACAAGCATCTAGGCAGGGGCAGGCTTAGAGTGATAGAAGGGGTAACCTCCGTTGCCCCTTGACGCTCCGACGGTAGTGTAATTTTTGGAAAAATTTGACGTTTTTTCGATTTTGTTACCCCTTTTTATTGAAACGTTACCCCTATACGGATTTTCTAGATCCGCCAATGCATCTAGGTTGACGTAACCTATTCCACATATATATTGTAAGACCAGATTCCTTATTATATTTAAAATTTAAAATAAATTATTTATCCTAGAAAATTGCCTACTTTAATTAATCAATCACAAAACCACATGTACCCAACATTATTCCATATATAAATAATCAATCACAAAACCACATGTACCCAACATTATTCCATATATAAAGAAGTAACATTTTAGTGCATTATTACTTGTACATTATGCTTTGGGTATTTTAAAAAAAAAAACCTTGATTTTTTAGTTTTAACCCAAAGGTTTTTATCCTTTTCAATTTTAACCCTACATAATTTGTTTTTAAACTTTAACCCAAAATTTTTCATTATTTGCAATTCAACTCCACAACTTTTGTCACTTATACTTTTCATCTTTCGCAAATTTTCGTTTTACGTATAGTTCTAAATTTTTCGAGTTAATACGACGCAACGTGCATGTGTGGTTCAACGTTTTTCCTCTATTTTCCAATGTTTGACAGGTTCGTCGCAACACGCATACCCTAGGTCGAGTCAGTGTTGGTGGTCGATGATGGTCGTGTGACATTAGTACTATTTGACACCGTTTTACTCCCCGCCGCAACGCGGGGTGTGCTTTGAGGGTTTTTTCAAAGAAAAATGGTTATGCATATGGTTGTCGTAACGTTGGCTTTGTGGGTTTCCAAAAAAAATGATTTTTTTACTTTTCACCCAAAAGTATTTCATAAATTACTTTTAACCCAAAACTTTTTATCTTTTGCAATCTATCCTCATAACTTTTTTTACTTTCAACTTTGGTCATTTATAGTTTTCATTTTCCGCAATTTTTTCGCTTTATGCTTGGTTCTAAATTTTGTGACTTAACACATCGTAACGTGCGTCTTTGGTTTAACGTTTTTACGTTTCGTTCTAAATTTTGCGAGTTAACATGATGCAACGTGCGTGTGTGGGTGAACGTTTTTACATCGTCTATTTTTTCCCTGTTTGACAAGTATACCATAACGTGCGGGTTCTAGATCGACTTGGTTATAACTAAAGAATTCCCGCCGCATTGCGGCGGGTCGTAATCCTAGAATTAAATAAAAAAGAAAAAAAAACTATCACCTTCATACCCATAGTTAGTTATTAATATCATAAGGTGTCGTGGTGTTACACGAATATATGCAACTTGCGGTCTCTGTCTCGCGACCCAAATCGTATATTGCATTAATTAATTTTACATCACATGGTACAAATGTCTTAAATATGCTCCTCATTTTTTGTTAATAATAATATATTTAAATAAAGTTGGTTATGATTATAAAACCCAAATTAGCTAATTGTAATAAATCAAATAAAAATAAAAGGATTATGTGTTACCATTGTTTTACATTTAAATGTAACCCAAACATAAACCACAATTTAATTAATGCTTACATTATGCATCTCAAAGAAAAAAAGATCGGTAAAATAGTTAACCCTTTTCAATATAATTTTTTTAGGAATTTTTTTTTTTTGCGAGATAATGCATAAAATTTTAATTACTCTTTAGGAAAATGCAATAGACACCCGCTACCGTATATAAGTATTCTTAACTATCTATTACCGTGTTGGATATCCAGCCGTCGGTGATCTCTTGGTAAAATCCAACGGTAATATATCGGAAATCACATTACCCAACACCTGATTTGTTTCTTGGCTTATTTGAAGGTATTTTTATAGCAAAATAAACACATTGTTCCATATAACAATGAAAATAAATTAGAATTTTAGTTATTGTAATGTTTTATTTCAATATTCAATTATGAATCTGAAACTGTTAATAAGTTATGTTTATTCCTATTGGACCAGTTGGGGAAATCTACCAAATGAACATGTGAAGACGTGAACCCTTGTTCCTCCACATGCAATACTTTAGCCCATGCATTATTGGTCATGTGAAAAATATTACAGGTAATTTATATTTAATTATTAAAATTAATTTTTAAAATGAATTATTGAACAAATAAACATTGAAATAGACAAAACAACATGCATTGTTGTATGTTTGGATTTTTTAATCATCACATACTTGTCTTTTCTCATTATTATCAAAGTATCATACCCATAAAATTATTTGTAATTTTGTATATTACAAATAATTTTAATTATTCAATGAAATAAGTTTATAATGTATTACTGATTAAATAAAAAGTAAAACAGAAAAAAAAAACATGTATAGTTGTATGTTTGGATTGTTTAATCCATACTTTCTCCTCACTATTAGAGAAATATTATATTCAGAATCGGATCCAACATCATGTAGTTTTTTACGTGTTATATAGTATTTGATACTTACTTTTACGTGTTATCTTCGTATTTGACAATCGTGTAACATTGATATATCAAACATTTTCAAAGACCGACATGAGTAAACAAAATCTTGAATCCATCACTTATCGTATTCAAAGAAATTTAACAATATAACTCACATAAATCGTCTCGAAAGATAATCTTTTATTCAAATGCACGCTAAAAAAGAAAAAAAAACATTTTTCGACCTCGTTGTAAAAATCACAAAGCTATACAAAAACTACCGATACATTATAAGTTCAAAATATCGTGCTTAAAAAAGTGGGATATGATACAATATGATATGATATCATGGTTTACTTTTAGCAACGGATAAGTCATCGTCAGTCGCTAAAATATAACAGGTAGACGAACGTGGTCGGTAAACAATCGACTCAGAAACCGCACATGATCTCTTGCAAGACGAGTACATACTGACCACAAATCCCGATCGGTCGCTAGTTGGTCGCTTTGACCTCTCACCACCACTCTCCATCTCAAACTCTTTATCTTTTGAACACTCAACAAAGGCAGCTAAAAAGGGGTCATTTCTGAAGCTCCGGCTGCCGCTATACTTTTTCATCATGGGCAAGTGGCTGGATGGCGGCAGAGGGAGGAGATTTTGCGACGAATCGTCGTTGTTGTGGTTGTTGTTTTTGGGGATTCCGGGGAACTTTTCCCATGAGAAGGGGATGCTGAGGTAGTGTAGGGGAGTGGAGAGGGTGGCGGATGGGTCGTCGGAGATGGTGGTTGAGGGCGGAAAAGATTTGCTCCGGCGAGAGTGTCGTCGGAAATCCATGGAGATATATTAGTGTTGGATGTGACAAAAGAGCTTACAACCAACCTTTTGTGTCTGTTTTTCATGTATACATGCACATATGTAAAGGGTTATATAAAAAGAAATTAAAATGTAGACATCTTGGCTTTTATGTGACATGTGTTGGATTTTTTTTTAGTTAAAGAAGGTACACAAGTATACATGTATTTTTTTGAGAAATAATTAAATAATACATATGCATAGATACATTTAGATATTTAGTTAAATTATAAAAATAGTGTAAGAATCAAATACAAATAAGTTAACATACAAAATAGTTTGAGTAAATTACAAGTTTTGTCCTTTATGTTTGTCCCAAATTTCAGGCGTTGTCCTTTACCTTTAAAATAGATGAGTTTTGTCCTTAATGTTTGCAAATATTGCACGTTACGTCCTTTATGGCAAACTCAGTTAGATTTTTTGGTTAAATCTGCTCACCAAAGGGTATTTTTGTCTTTTTACCTATATATTTAGTATTATTATTTAAAAAATTAAAACAAAATATATTTAAAAAATATTGTTATTATTACTATTATTTATATACATATACAAGTATATATCAGATCAGATTCTTCACTCTCTCTCCCTCTATCTACAACTCTCTCTCTACCACCATCAA
Organism: Helianthus tuberosus; assembly: GCA_030545235.1. Taxonomy (NCBI): domain Eukaryota; kingdom Viridiplantae; phylum Streptophyta; class Magnoliopsida; order Asterales; family Asteraceae; genus Helianthus; species Helianthus tuberosus. Next base: position 52,950,855 of record CM060377.1, on the reverse strand, counting down.
CCACCATCCACCTCCGCAACCACCATCGCCACCCCTGCAACCATCATCCCCACCCCTGCAACCACCGCACCCACCCCACCTACCACCACCACTGTCAACACCACCAACTGACACCGCCCCCACTCTCCTTCTTCTCTCTATCGGCGATTGATGTGACATAAGTAACGACGATTCGCCATCCTTCTTCTTCGTCTTCCGACGCTATTTGACCGGCGAAGTGGTGGCTCTAATTTCTTAGTTTCTTCCTTCAATTTTGCAGCCTGGAGATAGAGAGAGAGAGAGAGAGAGAGAGAGTAAACGAAGAGAGAAGATCGGAGAGGGTAAACGGTGGTTGGAGTCAAAAGAGGGGAAGAATGCGGTGGCGGTGTGTGTGGTGACGGTCTCTTCCGTCAATCGAAGACCTTACCACAGTCGTCGCTCTGCTCTTCCCTCTTCTCCGACGACTATTGGCAGCCTGATTTGATACACAGAGAGGGTTGTGATGGTGGATGGGGTAGTGGTTGCTGATTTGGGTTGATTGCAAGGTTAGGGTTCCGGTGGGGATGGGGTAGTGGTTGCAGATTAGGGTTAGTTATTGATGAATGTTAATGTTGAATCTGGTTCAATAATTGTGTAATTTATGCCGGTTTTTAGTAATTGAAGAATGTTTTTGGTTTTTGGTGATGGTTGTTGGTGCATGCGTCTGTCGACTTCGACTTGTATCGAGTCTTGTATGTAGAATGATAGATCTGTGCATGAAAATCGAGGAATTGTATTTAGAGGTAATTCCGCTTGAAATGGTCAATAACCATTTCAAGCGAAATCATAAAGTTTAATTCCGCTTGAATTTACATTGGATCATTTCAAGCGAAATCAGACTTACTATAAATACCTTGAGTGCCATTTCATTTGTAACAGTTTTCCGGTCAGTGTAACGAAGTGCTGCCGAAGTGTCTATAGCATTGTAATCGATCTTATATCAATCTAAAGACAGTTTAAAGTGATTTCTCGTGCATTCTAGTTGAAATAACACTGATATTTGTGTTTCCGCCACTTGTATTAGTGAATAACTCTTCTGATCGACTCGTTTGGGTCTGAAAATGATCCTACAAGTGGTATCAGAGCTCAGGAGGAAGAGTTCTAACCATTTCAGCTGCAAAATCTGTTTTCTACACCTTCTTTTCAAAATTAAACAAAATTTCACGGTTAAAATGGGTTGATTTTCAGACTCTAATTCGAAGTATAACTTGATCAATTTGTGGAAAAACTGTCCGGAAGTTAATTCCGCTTGAAAAGGTTGATATAATTTCGCTTGAAATTGCCCTGTGATTCCGCTTGAAATCACATTTTGTATCTGATTCCGCTTGAAAGTTCTGCTGATTTCGTTTGAAACGTGCTATTTCGCTTCAGTTGAGTAATTTCGCTTGAGTGATTCCGCTTGAATCACCTATTCCGCTTCTAGGCTCTTATTCCGTTTGAAAGAGGTGTGTGTTCAAGCGAAATTAGGTATTTTGTTTGAGTTGATATTCCGCTTGAAGGGTTATTTCGCTTGAAAAGAGTATTCCGCTTGAAATTGGCAGATTGTGAATCTTTTGAAAAACAAAACATGGAGAAAGAGTTTTATAATGCGTTTGCTAGTCCAATGACTGTTACTCAAAATACATTGCTTGAAAATGAGACAGGGACATCACAAAAACCGCCTAAGCTTTTGGATATTGATGATTATAATGGTTGGTCCGAACGTTTTGGTAACTGGGTTGAAGCTTATCATTTGGATGCTTGGGAACATACTGAAGTTCAATATGAAAGACCAACAAAGAACAATAATCAGATAATGCCAATTAGAGAAATGAGTGCTGATGAAAAAAAGAAGTATAGAGATGAGAAATTGATGGTTAGTCTATTACAGCAAGCGATTAAAGAGGACATATTGATTCTTCTTCAACATGACGGAAGTGCATATTCGATTTGGAATGAATTAGAATCAAAATTTCTGGGAAGTGATGATATGCTCAAGAACAAAATGTCACTTATGAAGAAAGAATTTGATCTTTTCCGTGGTTTGAAAACAGAAAACACCAAGCAGATTATTGAAAGATATTGTAACCTGGTGAAAAATATGACAAAATTAGGCATAAAAAAGGATACAGATGAATTGATTGAGAAACTAGCTGATGCGTTACCACATGATATTTGGGGAACATATTTGATGATGTTGAGGAATAATAGAAAGGAATATAAAAAGCTAACACTGGGAGAATTTATTAAACATCTTGAAGCTCAAGAGATGGAGCAAAGAAAGATTGCTAGGATGAAGAACTATGATGGAGAACAATACATAGGATTGTATTTCAAAAGTGGTGTTAGTGATAAGACCAATTTTTCTCCAAAAGTTGAAACTGCTTACAATGCAAAAAGTTCTCCAGAAAGTTCATCTCAGGGATTTAGCAGTAAAACAGGATTTATTTCATTTCCAACATTTGATCCGCATTCTTCCACAACCAAGAATGGCAAGAAGCTACAATGCAATATTGTATTAAATCTTGAAAATGATCAAGGTTATTCTGAAGAAGTCGAAAAAAGTCACTTGTCTTTGTTGGGAGCTGTTTTGGAGTCATATGGAAGTTTAGTGGCAGGTAGAATTGGAAATCCTATGTTGACAAGAGAGGATTACGATCAAATCGATGCTGAGGAGATGGAATTGATGGATATAAAATGGTGTTTGGCTAGTGTGTTAAGACGAGCTGGGAAATTCAAACAGATCACAGGAAGAGATGACTTCCGTGATGCATTTGTTTCTAATTTAGGTTTTGATAAATCTAAAGTTACTTGTTTTCGTTGCAGGGAAAAAGGACACTTCAAGAGGGAGTGCACTAATCGTGAAACAAGTGGAGCTCAAAATCCTTTCAACAACAATGATTACTATAGGAAATCCATCTATCATCAAGTTGCTCCACAAAAACAAGAACCTCAAATGGCACATGGTAGAAAAGTGATTGAAGATTCAAAGAGAGCATGTTTGGTGAATAAAGAAGATCAGAAATCATCAGAAGGTTTCAGTTGGGACAAATATATTCCAGATGACAACAAAGCATGCCTAATTAGTCAAGATGATGAAAAGTTACCTGAAGGCTTTAGCTGGGAAAAATTTCAACTGGGATGATTATGATCCGAACAAATCTACAAATTATAAATGTTATGTTGCTAATGCTTCTGATGAATATTGGGCAGAAAAATATAGACAAATTGCGAAAGCTGAAGAAGAGAAATGGAAGAGATATGCAGAAGAAGAAGAAGAAAATAGACAAGTTGAAGCTGAGAAAAAGAAAATAGCTGAAGAAGTTCAAGTGAGAATAGTCAATGAAGTTTCAGAATTTGAAATCAATACAGATGCTAATGCAGTCAAAGTTCCTGAGAAGTGTATAAATTGTGATTCTCTGATAAAACAAAAAAATGAGCTGCTACACAATATAAAAAGGCTAAAAGAATCATATGATGTTTTGAACAAAGAGATGAATAAGTACACTGATTCGAACAGTGAACAAGCTGTTGCAATGAATACACTAAAAGGGGCATACATGAGACAGCTTAACAATGTCAACTATTACACTGAAAAATGTGCTGAGCTTGAGCTGAAACTGGAAACTCAGAGAATTGAAACTGAGAGAGTTAACAGATTATTAAAAAGTTACTCATGCTCTACTTTTGTTGTTGACAGGATTTACCCCATAGTGGAAGGATTGAAGACGTTTGAAGAAGAAAAGACTTCGGAAGAGAAAAAGTCCGAAACAAAAGAAGATGATGAAGTGAAGATTTCTGGTAAGAAACCAAGTGTTGTCTATAACAAATGTCCACCCCCGGTCGAAAATGGATATTCTCCTCGAAATCCGAATTCTAAAAGAGTCGAAAAGGCAACAAACTTACAATGGGAGTCTGAGTCTACATATAATTTGCCAGAAAGTATAGATGTCACTTTCACGTCGTCTGATACTGATCATGAGTCCGAATTAATAAAAAAAGTGGTCGATCAGGTGTTGGATAAGGATGAAACTGAGGAGTCAATGTCGGAGTCAAAATCAGAGTCAAAGTCAAAGTCTGACACGTCAAGTCAAAAAGCCAAACAGGGAAAACGAGTGTATAATAAAGAATTTTTGTTATCAAAATCTAATTTGGATGACGAACCGATCAAAGTAGCATATACTTTGAAAGATTATGACAAATTATATTCTGATGAGACTTTTCCAATAAGAGGTGTTAAACCATAAATGATTAAAAAGGTTTTCAAACTAACAGAAATTAATATTTCTGAAATAAAGGATGCAAATTTTTCTGAAAAACCTAAACTTTACACCTCAAGAGTTCAACAATGTTTAAACAAGAAAATGGGTTACAATTATGGTTACAATTTTCAAAAGAAACCAAACCATAATGGTAATTTCAAAAAGAAAGGACTTGGTTTTATTCCACCGAAAAACTATAAAGATGAGAAAATTTATAAACCTAAAACTGTTTTTGTTTCAGGAACAAGTGCTGAGAAAGAACAGAAGAGTTCATTCTGGAAGCAAACGAACAAAGAATTCCTTGCAAAGAAGCAAGAAGAGATGAAGAAAAATGTTGTTCAGAAAAAGACAGAGACAAGAACCTGTTTTCAATGTAAAACAGTTGGTCATATTGCCAGAAATTGTCCAAAGACAATACAGACAAAACAGGGAGTCTCTGGTAAACAAAAAGAAAAAGTTGTTGAAAAAACCGAACTTACAACCAGAAAATTTACAGGTTTTGAAAATTCAACTTTTGAAGTTGGGGAATGTTAAGAAAAGAAAATCTGAAAAACCAAAAGTGGGTGGTTAAGGGTTCAGAAAATAGTCCAGGAAATGAATCTGATTCCACAAAATCAGATGAGCCACATGTTAATCTAAAATTGGAAACATCAGTTCCGCCGATGGATGATGCAAATTTTCCACCATTGCGGGCTGAAAATTTTAAATCTAAAATTGGTAAAATTGAAATTTTAAATCAATTTTTTCTTGAAAAGAAAGAATTTGATATTGAAAAGGCTTTTAACCCCACAGTGCAAAATATTATTGGTAAAATGATTGATGGAAAAGTCAAGGGGGTTAAAGAATTTTATGAGAAAAGGATGGCAGGTAAGCAACCGAGTGTTGGTAACTCAGAATATCCCAAGGACCGTCAGGCTTGGGAGAATATTTCTAACTGAAAAAACCTGACTTGCCGAAGCTCCCAAGATTGGTAATCGTGGACCATGAATCGGCATCATTATTATATTGTTTGTTGAAAAATTGAAAATTTGTCACTAGTATGACTTGCCGGAACTCCCAGGTTGGTAAGTGTGGAGTAGGTATCGGCATTCTGAGAATTCAACTTACATGTGGTATTGGTTGGTAAGCCGTGTGGTTGAAAAAGAAGGTTTTCACCTACAAGTGGTAAATCAGGGACATTAAGTTGTACTTGATTTTCTTACAAGTGGTTGGTAGAACAATGTGATGATATTATCCCTAACTTACAAATGGTAAAATCAATCAACAAAACTAATTTTCCGAAAAAATCATTTGTTTAAAACAAACTTAAGTGTTTTGAAATCAATGGGAAAATAGTTTGTTGTAAGGGGGAGTTCTGATTGTTTATGCCAAGTGGATGGCGAATTGAAGTGATTCGATATCAGTTGTCACTTTACTTGTACAGTTTGTTTTCAAATTTCTTTAAATGTGTTTGCATTTTAGGGGGAGTAGATATATTTTCAGAAAATCCAAAAACATTAGAAAATTTGAAAAAGTCAAAAACATGATAAAATTCATAATGAAATGAGTTTTAGTGTCAAAGAAGAGGAAATGATAGTACATCAGTAGACAGTTACAGTATGCTAAAGAAATGTAATGATTAAATAAGCGTTAAACGGTCTCACTGATGATATGCCGATAGGTTTTTACACATTTAGTAAGCTTTTTCGGGATATAAACTTAAATTCAAACTTGCTTAGTTCGTGGGGAACACTACTTGGATATATATGTAACCCCTGAAATCTTGTTTGAAAGGTCCCTCTTTCTGAGATACTAGGTCTTTATGCTCAGTGATATCTGGGGTATTATCCCGGGATTTCTGATAATGCGGAAGCAATGGCATAGTCCCCGGAGAATACTTTCTGCATTGCTTGAAAAATAGCGTCGCCCTCAGCATAAAATGATGAGACAATAAAATTGCTAATTAATGCTGTTGTAAAAAAGATCCTCTAAAGGGGACCCACCAAAAGTCGAGCCGTCATCTCTCTGCTGAACGGAAGTTCTGACCTGAGCTCTCACGGTTTCGCATCTAACCCCTTACAGATATCATCTGTGGTATACTCACCTGTAAGACTGAATATTGGGATCTGGATACGGGAGTATATTCAAGAGGTGGGATACATGAATGAGTTTAAGTTCTTAATACACCTAACTCATATCCTGAATTAGTTGAAATTTGTGTGAGAATTTAAGTGGATCAGTATATCGGCAATCTAAGTGAATTGTTTAATTCTTAATGTGTAACTAAGCTCAACGGTGCTTGTGACTTGTCAAAAACTGATATGATCCTCTTACACAAACTCACAAAAATATTGTATGTAAATATGTCTTTACAACATTTTCATTTCATTCAAAAATTCAAAAAGATTTTTGTGTGTTTAGTATAAATTTTGTAAAATTCAAAAAGATTTTCGACTACTGATGTTAGAGAGCTGATTTTCAAAATTCCAAGTGCTAAACATGATGAACAAATGGTTTGAGTAAAATTGTTTAAAAGATTTTGAAATGAAATGAGAAAAGTTTTTTATAAAAACATTATTCTTGCAAGTGGTTATCAAAGATTAAATCATTTTTGAATGATACCTGCAAGTGGTTTCTAAATTTGCAAAATTTTAAATTTGTGAAATTTATTTTTGGGTAGAGATTTGTGTAGGTTAGACAGGTTCCGATACCTGAGTTAGATAAATGCCAGGTTATGATCTAAGAACCTGTGGAAAGTGAATTTCAGACTGCGATCCCAGCTAAGTGAAAGGGGGAGTCTGAGGATATCAAGAGGGAGTCTGAAGATTGTAGAGACTGATTCAGATCCTGAAGATTACGAGAAAGAAAGAGATTGATTGTGGATGCTTATAATGGAGAATTTTGAAGAGAGCGAGAAGACTGATAAAGACTGAAGGTTTGACAACCAAAGACTTGACACTGAAGACTCGTCAACATTCGAGGGGGAGTTTGTTGGTGCATGCGTCTGTCGACTTCGTCTTGTATCGAGTCTTGTATGTAGAATGATAGATCTGTGCATGAAAATCGAGGAATTGTATTTAGAGGTAATTCCGCTTGAATTTACATTGGATCATTTCAAGCGAAATCTGCTATTTCGCTTGAAAGTGATTCCGCTTGAGACGGTTTCAAGCGAAATCAGACTTACTATAAATACCTTGAGTGCCATTTCATTTGTAACAGTTTTCCGGTCAGTGTAACGAAGTGCTGCCGAAGTGTCTATAGCATTGTAATCGATCTTATATCAATCTAAAGACAGTTTAAAGTGATTTCTCGTGCATTCTAGTTGAAATAACACTGATATTTGTGTTTTCGCCACTTGTATTAGTGAATAACTCTTCTGATCGACTCGTTTGGGTCTGAAAACGATCCTACAATGGTGGATCGAAGGGGTGGATGTTGATGGTGATGTTGGAGACAATGGAGTGAGTGGTGATGGTGGGTCAGGTGATGGTGGAGATGGTGGGTGGTCGGCGGCAGGTGAGGGTGGGAGCTGGTGGTGGTTGGTAGCAACCGGCAGGTGAGGGTGGAAGGTGGTGGTGGCAGGTGATTGGCTATGTTTTATTTGTTTTCTAAAAATCATTTATAAATTAGGATGTGAAAAGACAATGCTACCCTCATGTGCCTTGCACATGACCAAATTTAACCAAAAAATCTAACTGGGTTTGCCATAAAGGACGTAACGTGCAATATTTGTAAACATTAAGGACAAAACTCATCAATTTTAAAGGTAAAGGACAGCGCCTGAAATTTGGGACAAACATAAAGGACAAAACTTGTAATTTACTCAAATAGTTTTTACATGAGAAGTAAAGAGATAATTGTTTTTTTAATTTTTTTTTCTTCTACTTAAACATGATTTTTTTTATTGTCAGAAATTTCATTCATACTTGCCAAGTTACATCAAAACAAAAGGTAGACGGACAACAAGTTGCACCGCCACCCCTTTCTGAATTGCAAACCCTAATCTGCCAAAGACAACACCTTGTCCCCCCTGATACTGAGCAATTGTTGTGGATGACCCGTTGGACCCTGGTCAGGAATTGGATAACTTCTGGCGCTAGGGAGCCAAATGTGTCAAAGGCAAAAGGGACAAAAACATGGTGGTTCTCTGCACAAGCTTTAGCGTGCTTATCAACTTTCTTCGATTCTGCCTTTCTTGCTGCTTGTCCAGCTACAAACCCGTTTTCCCTTAAACCAACCAGAGGGGAAACCCCCGTGAGGTCAACACAAGCATGTTTCCCCCTAGCCCAACCAAAGACGAGCAGATCCGCTGGTCGCAGAGTAGATCTCCCTTCCATAGGGTCCGTAAGGAAATTCACAGGAGCCTCTTTCTTAGCCGAAATCCCAGCTCTTCTCAGGATGTCCCACAAAACATCTCGCACCCAGTCATGCCGATATTTGAACCCAGGGAGCTCTTTACAATGCACCGCGTGCTCTCCGTATTTATCCATACAAGCTTTACGACATATCGGGCACGTTTCATCTTCTGGGTACATATGGATTATCAGCCGGTATTTAAGTTACAAAACGTAAAAAAAAACCAAAGATTTTTAAGGATTGTTACATATTTGTTTATAAAGGTTGGATACACTCTTACAAAAAATGAAGGTTTTTAAAGGTTCGATACACTCTTACATTACTTGAAAATAACTTTCCTCGAAAAAAATCATAGACGAACCTTTTTGTCGATGATTACTATAAAAGGGTGGAGATACAATAGGAAGTTTATTTGGCTAGGAAGGCTAGGAAGTGATCTTGACCATCCATTTAGGTGGTGTTTGTTTTTTGGCCAGAAGTACTTCTGGCCACTTATGTCTGCGTCGCGCAGACGCGCGCAGATGTTTGAACTCTGCAGCTTGTTTGTTTTCCGGAAGATCTGCAGACCAAAAACGTCTGCCTCACCTCTTCCCCACGCAGACATGGCCTTAAGTCTGCGGACCTCTTCTCCTGCCCACAGACCTGCATCACCTCCACCACCACACATCTCCGCCACCACCTCCACCACCATGTCTCCGCTACCACCTCCACCACCACCGCCACCACATGCACCCCCACAAAACAAACACCACCCAAAACCCCCAAATCGAAACCACCACGTCTCCGCCACCACCTCCACCATCTCCGCCACCACGTCTCCGCCACCACCTCCACCTTCTTCCCTGCCACCGCCGCCGGTGCGGCTCCCAAAACCCCCAAATCGAAACCCAAATAGAACCCAGAGAGTGAGAGAGATACCGTAGAGAGAGAGAGAGAGAGAGAGAGAGAGAGAGAGAGAGAGAGAGAGAGAGAGAGAGAGAGAGATTGGAGACCGGTGGTGGTGGTTGAACGACGAAAACCCCCAAATCGAGATTGGAGACCGGTGCTGGTGAGATGGCGGAGATCGGTGGTGGTGGTGATTGAACCCAGATCGGAGATGATGGCGGTGGTGTGAAGGCGGAGGTGGTGCGGTGGTGGTGGTGCGACGGTGGTCTTCAGATTGTAGAGAGAGAGTAGAGAGAGAGTAGAGAGTGTGTGACTGTGTGTTGTGTGTGTGTTTTAAACCTTAGAAGAGGTTTTATAAATAAAAAAAACAAACCCTCTTCTCCTTGCAGACTGCAGACATTTGGTCCACCTCTTCTCCTGCAGATGCCTGCAGATGTGGTCCGCAGACTGCAGACCTTTTCCCGCAGAAAAAACAAACAGCACCTTAATTAATCAAGGGCTAAGATTAAATGAATGAAATTGAAGCAAAAAAAAAAAAGAGGCGCATGAGTTTGTTAGGGGCATTATAGTCAATCCAGCACAATAGATTATCTCTCCTCCAATTCCCCCCATTTTTTAAACGTTAATAACTTTTTCATACGACATTATTTTTTTTATAAAAATTGCACCAAAAAAACCAGCGTTTTTTTTATCTTTAAAACGAGTATACTATTGCTATATTTTCGATTTTTTTTTAAACCCAGTTGCGTAAAACGCAATGGAGAAAACCCAGTTGCGTAAAACGCAATGAAAAAAAAAACGTAAAAAAATGACTTTTTCTAAAACGCAACGCACCAAAAACAAAGAAATGTCTTATTTCTAGAACGCAATGACCAGAAAACACAAAGAAATGTCTTATTTCTAAAACGCAATTGCCTAAAAACACAAAAGAAAGTGTACTTTATAAAACGCAATGCACCCAAAACACTTAAAAATGTCTTATTTCTAAAATGCAATAGCCAGAAAATACTTAAAAATGCCTTATTTCTAAAACGCAATGCCTAGAAAACACATAAAAATGTCTTATTTCTAAAACGCAATGGCCTAAAAACACAAAAGAAACTGTTCTCTCTAAAACGCAATGAACTGAATACACATAAAAATGTGTTTACCTAAAACGCAATGAGTAAAAACACTTCAAAAATGTTTTATTTCTAAAACGCAATGACCAGAAACTGTCTAAAACGCAATGACCAGAAACTGTTGTTCATAGAACCAGAAACTGTCTAAAACGCAATGACCAGAAACTGTTGTTCACAGAACCAGAATCTAACTAAAACGCAATGACCAGAACCTGTTGTTTATAGAACCAGAAACACTGTCTACGAATGCAGTTTTCCAGAGGCAATTTACAGGGGCGCTGCCCCCGGACCCTCGCCAAGATTGTTGTTCATAGAACCAGAAACTGTTGTTCACAGAACCAGAAACTGGGACCCCGCTACCAGGGGCGCTGCCCCCGGACCCCCGTCAAGATCGTAAAACGCAATGACTAAATCAAAAACCCAGATCGTAAAAATGAAATTAAAGAATTTCTTACATGAATCTAAATGATTTCTTCAACAATTGACGAAGTTTGAATGATTGAAACACTTATCAGCGCTCGAATCGAGTGATTATCTCCAAAATCACCGGAAAAACGAGATTTTTTATGAAATTAAACTGGGTTTTCTTAAAAAAAAAACTGAAGAACACGTTGATCGAGTGTTTGAATCATTGATTTGTGATGAAAATCGCACTATAATGTAGTGATTATTGAGATAGAAAGTGAAGAAATGGTTGAAGATGGTGGGTTTTGAAAATTGTGGGTTTTGAAGTTACTGGGTTTTGAAAAGGAAGGAGAAAGGGTTGGATTGACTAAAATACCCTTTTTCTTTATTTTAAACTAGGTTAGAACCCCGTGTATTACACGGGTTGAATAAATGTAATTTTATATACTAAATTAAAACAATTATTCTTTAAAAATCTCGTTTATTACACGGGATGAACAAATGTAATTTTATATATTAAAGGGTTATTGGATTTTAATAATCCTAAGTTTCAACAGTTGGCCGATAATAATCCCAACTTTAAAAATTCTCTCAAATAATCCCAACTTGTAAAAGTTTGGGCGCCACTGATCCTTTTCAAACATAAAAGAATTTGGTCTCCTCAATAGATTCAATCACACCTAAAGACTCCTTAATTGATTTAAGTGCACCTATGTTAAAAAAGAATCAATGGCGGCCAAACTTTTACAAGTTGGGATTATTAGAGGGAATTTTTAAAGTTAGGATTATTATCGGTCAACTGGTAAAACTTAGGATTATTAAAATCCAATAACCCTATATTAAATAATAAAAAAATTATATCTCTAAGAACCCTATGTATTGAACTAAATAAATGTAATTTTATATACTAAATAATAAAAACCCGTGTATTGTACGGGTTGAATAAATCTAATTATATATACTACATTATAAAAAAAGTTATATTTTTAAAAACACTGTGTATTACACATGGTTGTGTATTACACATGGTAAATAAATGTAATTTTGTAACCTTGTATATTACACGGGTTGTATTTATAAACTAAATAATAAAAAAACTATATCTTTATAAACCCCGTGTATTATACAGGTTCAATAAATCCAATTATATATACTAAATCATTATCATCATCATCATACTCAGTAAATCCCACCAATAGTAAAGCTAAGGTAGGGTCTGAGGATGGTAAGATATAGACATCCTTACCTCTACCCCGTAGGAATAGAGAGGCTGCTTTCAGTGAGAGCCCCGGCTCGATAGTAGTTTTGCATCAAGCCTTAGATATAAGGCACATAACACTCAACAATCTGGACAAAGACCAATTAGTGTATGGTCTCTTTTGTCTTTCTACTATCAATGCCACCACATGATGATGATGCATGATTAACCATCCTCCACTTATAACGTTATTTTCACGAACTTAGTAAAATAATGTTAAAATTAGTGCAATTTCACTTTTGCCCTCCGAGCGTCCACACATATAAAAATTATATGCGCATACCGCAAGCAGGGCGAATATATACTAAATAATAAAAAAAAGTTATATCTTTAAAAACACCATGTATTACACGGGTTAAATAAATGTAATTTTGTATGGTAAATAATATGCTATTGGATTCGTTTAAAAAAGCATAAATTTGGTTCAGTTTAATTCGAATCAAGTCATAAACTTGGTTAAGTTTAATTCGAATTGATTAGAACCCCAATTTGTAAAATCTAAAACATAATTATATTATAATCTTCTCTTCCTAATTAGTGTTTTTTAAAGTTTGATCTAATATCTAATAAGTTATTTTGTATATTTTGTTTGTACTTAAAATTTTTTATATAAGCGTATTGTTGTTTTTTAAGTTTAAGATTATTGTTTTGTGCTATTATTTAAAAAAATCGTTAATTTATAATTTAAATTTGAAGATAATATATTATTAGATCAAATAGAGTGATTCTATCCAAAATTCAAAGTAAGATAAGATTTAATATTAATTCATTATTTATTTTTTAATTAATTGATATAAGATAAGTATGAAAATGCAGGAAATTAAAATGTAGACGCCTTCAATGAGTGACACGTGTCCCAAAGTTGGTTTCTTTTATTATATAGTATAGATAAATAACATTAAATAATAATAATAAAGATAAAAGGAAAAGATTATATATTAATCGTTTGATATAACGTTTGAAATCATATAACGTTTGAAATCATTATTGTTATTTAATAATAATAATAATAATAAAGATAAAAGGAAAAGATTATATATTAATCGTTAACGTTTGAAATCATATAACGTTTGAAATCATTATTGTTATTTAATTTATTTAATTTAACATAGATAAAAAGAAAATAGGTGAGAAAGCATGAGGAAGTGACATGTGTCCCAAATCAGGTTTCTTTTATTATATGTATAGATGTTGCCACATGTCCTAATCCTATTGCTTCATACACTTCCTAGCCAAAATAAACTTACTATTTGATCTTTTCCCTACTATAAAATAGCGATGATTGTGCCAAATTCAATATTTTTTATGTTTTGATTCTATTGGTATACCGAGGTATTTCTGAGAATAGCTAATTACTGATAGATCATCGATAGATTTAAAGTATAATTATTTCAGATAAGATCCGTCATAGGTTTATTAGTCTTCTTAGTGAGTTAGCATTTGCGACAGTATCCGGTCGATGATCAATTGGAGTTTATGTAGATATGATTTTGCATGAGATTGCGTGTTAGGTTTAGAAAAGTTCACCAACGGACGATCCGTAGGTAATCCTTAAAAAGATATTATTTTTATATGCTTATTTTTATGTGCAACGCGCTGTTCCATTTTTTTTAACTTAAAAAAATTACTATTTTATGTGCTTATTTTTACGCACGTTTCAGTATAAATTCAAGTAGGCTTACGTTTCGACGTACATTTTCTTCGAAGTTCACGGTAGTTTACGTTTTAACGCCGCAACAATGTTTTAACGTCGCAGGTCACGGCAACGCGCGGACCAATTTACTAGTTGGTAACAATAGTTATGATTCTTCATGATAATAATGTAAGTAATATTACTCTCGTAGAATCAAATAAAAGGTTGATTCTGGTTTAGAAGATGCATTTACCTTTTATTTTTCAAATCAATTGATAAAATGAAAACATAGGGAAAAGGTGTAACGGTATTTTAGAATAACCATTTACATATTGACTTTTTTTTTCCAAAGTACTTCCATTTTTTAAATAATTATAACTTTTTGTACGACATTATTTTTTAAATTGCACCACAAAATTAAACATTTTTTATATTTAATTTGAGTACCCCTGATAGTAAACAAATCCTGAATGCGAGGTTAGAAGATTGGCGAGCAGCTTTAGAGGGCAAAGGTTTAAGGATTAGTAGATCTAAAACTGAGTACCTGTATTGTGATTTTAGTGGAGTAGACAACGATGAGGACATTCAGATCACCATTGACGGGCAAGTGGTTCCGCAGGTCAATAAGTTCAAGTATCTAGGATCGTTTGTTCAGAGGGATGGGGAGATAGATAGTGACGTTGCCCACCGCATCCAGGTTGGATGGTGTAGGTGGAGAGCTGCCACTGGGGTATTGTGCGATAGGAGGTTCCCAACAAAATTGAAAGGGAAATTTTATAGGGTTGCAATTAGACCTGCTATGTTATACGGAACCGACTGTTGGGCCATTAAGGAAGTACAAGCACGCAAGATGGAGGTGGCAGAGATGAGAATGCTAAGATGGATGTGTGGGCACATAAGGTTAGACCGGATAAGAAACGATGTTTTTAGGGAGAGGTTAGAAGTAGCTAGTATATCAGATAAGATAAAGGAGGGAAGATTGAGGTGGTTTGGGCATGTGAAGAGGAGGCAGACGATAGAGCCCGTTAGAGTGGTTGAAACTCTCGAGGTAGCAGGGAGGAGGAGTAGAGGCAGACCCAAAATTACTTGGGATGAGCGGATTAGGCAGGATTTGCAAAAAATGCACCTCTCTGAGAACATGGTCCATGATAGGAACTCGTGGAGACATAGGATTAAGGTTAAGGATTTCTAGGAGAGGGTACAATTGTGTTTTTAGGTATAGGGTATGGTCGTAGATATGTATCTATTTGTATAGGCTGTTTGTGTTATATTTGTCTTGTTTACCATGCAAACTTTCACCACTCATGTTATATTAGTAGCTTCATTCACACACACATACACCTCATGTTCTATTTATTTCTTTCCTGGGTGTTTTGGAGCCGAGGGTCTCACTGGAAGCAGCCTCTCTATCCCTAGAGATAGAGGTAAGGTGTGCCTACATCCCACCCTCCCCAGACCCTACCAATAGCTTTGCTATTTGTGGGATTTTTCTGGGTATGATTGATTGATTGACCGTATTACAATATAAAAATAACAACTAAAAAAACCTCAAAAATTGTATTGTATAAATATGTTATATAACATTTTTGTACTGGATTTTTTTGTATTGGATTTTTTATACTAAATTTTTTTGTATTAGATTTTTTGCTAGGTTTTTTGTAGTAGGTTTCTTTTTGTGTTGTATTTAAAAATACAAAAAGGAGAGGGTTTGTATTTTAGGACTAAAATGTCATTTAATCCTATTTATACGAGGTGCGACCAGTGGCGGACACATGAATTATTTTCTGGGGGTGCGAACGAAGGGTTCAACCAAATTTTCAAGGGGTGCAGTTGAGATTTTTACCTCAAAAATACGCTAATTTTTCTTTTCAAAAGGGGCGCCCGCCCACCAAAGCCAAAGCTTGGGTCCGCCCTTGGGTGCGACATGTTATCTCAACTTAGACTATTTAGGCAAAACCACTTTTATGGGATTTTCCCATGTTACTAGTAATTATTATGATAAATTAGGTTTGATGAACTATCGTACCAAAGGGAAACCGATAATTGTGTGCCTCACTGCCTTGATGGTCCTTAACCACATTATTTTTCCCCATCGCACACCTTATTATCAAATGATATTGATAGCACTTGTCTCTATATAAAAACCATAAATCAATATACAATTTTAAAGAGGATTAGGTTCAAGAGTGAACACTAGTGTAGCTTGCGAACTGAGTGAACTAATCCTGGCCATACACGTGTGTAGATCAATGGCCAGGATTTGATGTTGAAATGCACCAGTGTATTTAATGATTTGATGATGAGATCCTGGCCATACACGTGTGTAGATCAATGGCCAGGATTTGTTCACTCAGTTCGCAAATACACTAGTGTTCACTCTAGAACCCCACCCATTTTAAAGATGGCATGTTTGTGAAGCAAATATCAAAATCCATAATGGGAGTTGAAGTATGTATACTTCACAAAAAGGATAAGGTTTGATAGAGTTGAACTATCAACAAGTCTAATTTATCTAAAGATTTCATTCTTGTTCTTGACAAGTCATAATTTCATTATTGTTTGAAGTTACAAAAGACTACACATAATGTTGAGTGACTAACAAGCGGCGAAGGTGATGAGAGATTAGGGCAGTAAATGAGACGATGAATATACAACATGTTCATAACACATAGATTGAAATGAGCTCCTTTTGTTTCTATACACAAATCATTTACAGGGTTATCGTCTGAAAACTTATGATGTCACTCAACCTTCAGCGTCATAAATTACATATAAAGAAAACTTTGACACTTAGATCCGGTGCCCGTCGCTATATATATTAGTTAATGTAGACAATGAATTTAAGATAAAAACAATATAAATTATCAAATATGATGTAGTTACATATAAGTAAACTTTGCCCTACAATAGTTAAACGTTTATGTAATTTTCCTTTTGATTGAAGGATCATTTGGCATAAAATGCTAACAACTAAACATCTTACGTTAAAGCGACATTTTCATCGTTAAACTATAGATAAATAATATTAAAAAAATATATGTTCAATAAATCAGGCACTGTCCCTAATTCTAAGTATGACCATTGGGCATTTGAGCCCAATCCTTTCTATATACAATACAACGCAACCAGACCTTAAACAGGCTTCAAAATCAACCCTAAATTTAACCAGACTTTGTAGGTTGTACCAACTTAATTAAATAGGTTGACCCGTTATCACGTTTAACTAAATAGTCAACCTGCCAACTAGAGGTGTACAAAAATACCGGTTTTAGAACCGAAACCGAAAAAAAAAAAACCGGTGTCTTTTTGTAACCGGCTTTAGAACCGAACCGAAACGGCGGTTGTAGACCGGTTAGGGATCTTAATCTTCGAAACCGGTTTTAAAACCGAAACCGGTTATAAAAAACCGGTTTAAACCGGGTTTTTTTTCATAAACCGGTTAAAAACCGACCCTAACCGGTTGGACTGGTTATTGTTTTGAGTAAAAAAACCGGTTTTTTATTTTGATGAAAAAAAACCGGTTCGGTTAAAAACCGGACCGGTTATTGAAAAAAAAAAAAAAAAACCGATTTGTACCTCTACTGCCAACCTATTCACAACCCGTTTAACCCTTAACAACCTATTTAAGTTTACGGGTTGATTATAACATGTTCACGTTTACCTCGCGTTTGACTCATTTAAGCAAATATGTAACTCTTGATTACAATGCATTTGACTCATTTAAGCAAACGGGTTAAATGGGTCATACTTGAATTACATAAATTTAAATGTCTTAGGTTAATCTTTGACATGAATAAATAAATGGTCCAATGGACCTTTGTTCACTTACAGAGATTTAACTTGTCAACCCAAAACCCGCTAATCCAACATGATTGACTCCCCTACAATGTCAGTAAATCACAAAATTGCAATGTTGATATTCTATTCATGTATGTCAAAAAACTATACTTGAACAAGTGATAGAATGTATGTGTGCACAATGCACGCGTTCAACATCTGGATTCGGGTGTTTTCACTTGTTCATAGGATATCAAATCGCTAAACAAAAACACATATATAAAACTGATAGATGCCAAAATTATATCATATCATTCTGCTAAACACATACTAATAAAATTTAAGTTTTTTTTTTGGCAAAAGATATAAGGTGTACCACAGTCTCCAATAGTCTAAAAACTGCATCACAGCTCGAGTAAATGATGTATTTCTAAACACTGATAACAAAACTAAACTTTATCATCTATTTTATCGTTTACAAGTGGAGTCATTTCCAAGCGAGAACGTGGGGTCCGCGGAGTACGAGGAGTTCCCGGTAGTTGGTTAGCAAGCCTGTGTCTAACATACCCGTAAAACGTGCATCCTATCAGAGTTATTGCACACCCAAATGCGTTCATAGGAGATATCGGGTTTTTAAATATCATCCATGAAAATGCAACCGCAAATGCCACCTTGACAAACAACAAACTGTCTTTAGTTCCAACATGTCAATTGAGTCAAATTTAAGAAAATCTACCACAAATGGAATCGAGTCAAACGGGTGAGTCAAAAGTCTCACAAAGTGTAATATAGAAATGCATAAAACCTTGTAAATTGTTTTAGTTAAAAAACTATATTATTGCTGTAATAATATAGTTTTCTAATCACATTGAACAAATTTATTTTTAAAAAAATGCTGAAAAAGGCGTTTTTGGTCAATCCAACCCCTTTGACCTACGAGTGTTCATGAATAGCAGAATTGACCGAGCAGCCCAAACCGAAGAAAGATGTATAGTAGATTACTGAAGATGTGTTACGTACCTTAAGATTTCCAGCAACATTGAAAGTGACAGCAGTTGTTGAGTGGATGACATAAAAGATGGAGAAGTTAAGGCAAAAAGCGGTTACTCCTGACCCGATAATGATTACGAATGACGACATAAGATTGGGGCTTGTCTGAATCCATTCCAAAACTCCAGCTCCTTCTAGAAGAAGTGCGGGGACCGCTAATATCATAGTTGCAAATGGTGCCATATAGTACACGGTGTTTATGCTGTCAAAATAGAACATGAGCATTAGGAATGATCAAGATTCACACATAAATGATTGGTCAAAGTGTCAAACTCAAAACAAATACAGGAGAAAACCCAAAAGAAATAAAAGCTGAAGGAATATGTTTAATGAATTGAAACACACAAGTACCGAATTCATTCTTTGCCAACACTTTTGCATTTTGGGTTGTTTAGAAGAGTAAAGTAATTGTTTATTGGTTTGGATCGAGCCATTTCGAGCCGAGTCGAGCTAGCTTGAGTTTTTCTCGAGCTCAAGCTCAATATTTTAGCTCGATTTTAAATTCAAGCCGAGCCAGCTCGATTTGAATTCGAGCCGAGCTCGAGCTGGCCCTGGCTCAGCTCAGCTCGGCTCGTTAACAGCCCTACTACTAAGGTGCAATGCAAAATGTCCATATCACTTTCAACAACAATTGGGTATACTTTCAAGTTTCAAGCTTCAAAATGACATGAATATTTGTGGTTATCTGTACAGAATGGAAGCATAATTTCATTGACAAAAGACTACTGAGAAGGGTTTTTAGTATCAAACAAAGGTATTCTTGAGACTCATTATTTGTGAATTCTAAGAATAGGTTTCACTTTTTTTTAAAACTAACACGTTCTTATGGATGGGGTGAGTTTATACAAGTTAACACACACACATATAAATATGTGTGTCTATGTATATATGAATGTACACGCATATATGTGTATGTGTATGTGTATGAGTAATTGTATGTATGAAAACACTTAACGGTTTATTTATCAAGGTTTCTTCCTTATCCACTTATAAGGTTACTCTTAATGATGGTTGTAAACCACTGGGTCTTGGCTCAGTGGCCACCAACACCCCACTTAAACCCGCTCGGAGACCTCTGTGAGGGCGTAGGTTCGAATCATGGAAACCCCGAGTGGGGGGGGGGGGGGTATTTTCCGCCAGGGATCGTTGTCGGGTCGTGAACTGGGAAGTGAGATCACTTCCGCGGTCAGGGGTACCGTGCACCTACCCTTTTTTTTAATGATGGTTGTACTTGTCTAGTTGATAACCAAACAAAAGTCAACATTTACACACACACTATTGACTTATTGTCTCTTTTGTTTATATGTTGGTGAAATAAGCACTTTGTAATAAGCACAGTGTTAGGTGCTTATATTAAAGAGCTTACAAACCATAAGCATAAGCTGAAAATAAGCAATCCCAAACACCCCCTAATATACGTGTATTGTTTCTCATCGTGTGAAAAAATTCTATTACACTAAAAGACATAGAAGCATAAGTAGGACAAACATGTGGGCCACATCATAGTTGGCATAATGCATAAATACACCTTTTATCTTAAATCACAACACTCCTCAAAACAATATTCAATTCCGAATATTATAACAAACAGAAAAATGGTTATTGTAGAGGCAAACAATGAATAATGAGCGATACCTGTCAAACTTATAGCCATGAAGCAAAGACTCTGCAAGAATAGTTTTCGTTGACGTTGCAAGACAACCAAATAAAGCGGCACAGAACCCGAAAACGTTAAAACTAAGTTCCGTAACAGACGTAAGAAGAATCCCTCCAACAATTGGAACAAGAGAGGCCCAAATTCTCCAATCAAAGTACTTTCTCCATACCATCCACTGCAAAATCACTGTTCTAAACGATTTAGCATCAAGCAGTTGTTTGGAAAAGTAGCACATATTAAATATAATATTTGTGCATTCATCTAACCTGTTGTTGCGGGGGTAAATGACTTGATAGTTTGCATAAACGAAACAGGGATGTAACGTAGGCTGACGTTTCCCAAAACTATATTGATACAAAACACAAATGACATTGGAAAGATTCTCCTCCACCGATCTTCAGGTTCGACAGATATGAGCGGTTTAACCTTTAGGATTTTGATCATCACATACGCCCCAATTGATGAGCATATAAAGTGTACACATGATACCGTCAGAGGGAACTTGAAATCAAGTTTCTGAAAGACAACAAACATTTATAAAAATTCACAAATTACATAGGGAAAAAAGGTTAAAACAAACAAGCTTTGATTACTTTTGATCCCTAATAATGAAAATAAGAATCATGATCGGTTCACCCAAACAATTAGAACTGATTATTGCATTACTTAAATTTAAAATGCGCACATCAGAAGCACACAAGTCTTGCGTCACATAATGTGGCGATGAGATCACATAGCTTCAGTTGATGCGGTGACACCTTACGCAGTTAACGGGTATCAGAACAAATACGATTACCACCGCTTGAACAATGGGTTTGAGTATTTAAACAAATTAGACCATCGATGAAACAAATCTGACCAGAGATGACGAGAATATCTTATATTTTAGTGTTTGAAAAGTTATCAAGTTAAATAGTATCTATAAACACTTTTTAGCATTTTTTTTAATAACAAAAGCCTCGCGTACGGCATCACGATCGAATTTTGGGATCAAAACGCATCATCGAAGCCCCTTGCAACTACACAGCACAATAACAAGTCTAACTTCAAAATTGACAAGAAGAATCATACCCTTTGCTAAAAACAGTGTTGTAAAAATCGCGATTAAGGCCAGTAACTGAGTAATTTTTTGTTAACCAGTCAATTAATCGCTAGTCGGCCGGCCAAAAATAGGCGATTCCGGCAAAAAACCTGTATATTCCGGCCAAAACTTCTAAATTTCGGCAAGTTTCCAACCAATCCATGTGAATTCCAACAATTAATTGTGTATACTTAAAAAAATGAGTTGAGTAAGTGTTAAAAACTAGCTACTTAAAATCTTTACTTATAAAAATGTGTATATGTATACATAAAAATGAAAATTACATATAAAAAACCCCATCCGATTAATCCCGAGTAGTCGCTAGTCCCCAATTCACTGGCCGACTAGCGACTAGCGAGTCCTCCAACCTTGGCTCTCGAAAAAAATCATCAAATCGTATGTGTAAGCTAGATTCCTAAAATCAAAACTAGAATGTAATAAGCAGATCCTCTATCTACTAACCAATAACAATTATAAATGAATCCACAAACTCTACTAGTGAATCAAATTGAAACAAAACCTAAATAAACATAAGATAGATAGAAATAAATAGGTGATAAACCTGAAAGATCCATTTGTTCATGATGATGACGGCAACATTGAAACTCC
This sequence comes from Helianthus tuberosus, assembly GCA_030545235.1. Taxonomy (NCBI): domain Eukaryota; kingdom Viridiplantae; phylum Streptophyta; class Magnoliopsida; order Asterales; family Asteraceae; genus Helianthus; species Helianthus tuberosus. Next base: position 52,928,785 of record CM060377.1, on the reverse strand, counting down.
ACCATTGGAAGATGGCAAAGACGGATCGGAAGACGGTCCATGAACACAATCGGGTTTCCTCCATTGGATTTGTAGATCGGGTTTGGGCAGCTCAGATCCGAATCAAAACGGCAAGAGAAGCACCAATTTGTTCAATATGGAAACCAGATTAGAACAAGTGAAGGGGTTGTTAATTGAGAGTGTGAGGTGAGTCTTGTTCAACATGACGTTTGGATTTGGATCTGTTGTTGTTATTTCGCCATTAGCTTGCTTTCTCCTCTTCACGCCATCACACCCTTCCCTACTTTTTATATTACGGGTTTCGCACTCTTACCAATTAAAGTGGACTCTTTACCCGACCCAAACCGACCCGACCCGATCAACGTATGTATTTTTTTGGTATTGCAATTAGGGTGTGCACGGTTTGGTTTGGTTCGGTTATTAGCATTATCCGTAACCGTAATCGAAGTCATCGGTTAATTCGGTTAATTTGTCGGTTTTCGGTTCGATTCGATTCGGTTAATAACCAATTCAAACAAGGGCTAAATTTTTTGCTTAGAAATACATGTAATGGAGGTATAAATACATGAAACGGATGTATAAATACATGAAATGGATGTATAAATAAATGAAATGGAGGTATAAATGCATGAATAGATGTATAAATAAATGAAATAGAGGTATTATTACATAAAATGAAAATATAAAACATGAAATACATGAAATAGAGGTATAAAAGCTAGAAATATATAAAAAAAATAAATGGTTCGGTTCGGTTAATTTCGGTTAACCGATGGTAAAAAAAAATATCTGTTAACCGACTTTCGGTTAATTCAGTTTCGGTTAATTTTGGTTCGGTTTTGTCGGTTTTCGATTCGATTTCGGTTAACGGTTCGGTTATTGCACACCCCTAATTGCAAGCGAAAGAGAAAGCAAGAAAATCGAAACATTAACATATGTATCGAAAAAACACTAAAAGACTAAAAGCAAAAAAGTATATTAGCAAATTTAAAGTGAAAGGATTAAACATGCATATTCGCAAAGTTAACTATAGGGAAAGATTGTTATTAGAGTAGAAAGACGAAACACGAATATTATTAGCAAAGTTTAATAGAGCGACTATACATGTGTATTAGCAAACTTAAGGGTTACAAGGGTAAAATTGAAACTTACATTGAGTCACTAACATGTGAAAAAAAAAACAGTCACTCACATATGACTCTAGCCTCACCCCATAGCATTTTAGTCTATACTTATATACCACATAATAAACTACTAACCTAGGGGACACATGACACTGTTTTAGAGCATTTTCATTGGGTTTTTCCACTCAAAAGTTAATTGTTTTTACCAATGGATAATACAGACCCGTGTTAACGATAAATCGGATCAAGGGTTATAACCCATCAAAACCCGTTTACAACTTTGGCTTAGCAAATAGAGTTTCTTCTTTATTTCTTTGCTTCCTCGTTCTCCTTGATCCCCAAGCCAATCGTTTTCTTTATAAAACAATGTTTGGTTTGGTATGTTATCAAATATGATGGTTGATTTATTCATATTTTGTTAGCAATCTATTGTTTCTTTCGTATCTCTAATCAATCATCAATGGTTCTCTACCTTCTTCGCTTTTTGTTTATTGATTTCTCCCAATCATAGGTACAATTCTGATACGATTCAAGTTCTTTTTTTATGTTTATTTTCAGTTTGCATGTAACAAGGACCATTATGGCCTTTTTTATGTTTCTGTGGGTTTGTTTTGGAACTTTGTGTTGGATTATGTTATTAAGTGAATGCATCTCTGGATAACAAACCATCCAGAAATTACGTATATCCTCTATGCCTCCTCTAGCTTCTGCCGTAACCTATCAAGGGTATCCGAGCAATCCGATTCCTTCTCGGAACTCTGCCGCCACCATGACGAACACTCGTAATCAAGAGATCGATAACACCTTGAAGTCCCACGACAAGGCAATCACCGATATCCAGGCCGCTCTATCCACGCTGATGAAACAACAGGAACAAGCATCGAAGCAACAGGAGGAGATCCTGAAGGTTGTTCGTGACAAATCGGTTCAGTCATCGGGCAGTTCTTTCGGGTCTTTTTCTGGTCCAGAATCCGATTCACGTGGTTCAAAGCCGTTTCGTATTGGTAAGATCGAATTCCCTAAGTTCTCAGGGGAAGATGTGGAGGGTTGGGTCTACCGTTGCGAGCACTTCTTCGCAATGGATGATACGCCAGACGAGTCCAAGCTTCGTTGTGCAGCGGTTCATTTGGAGGGTGACGCACTCCAATGGCATCGCGCATATATGAAAACAAGGAACGCCACTGTGGCCGAGGTTGCTTGCCCGGACTATGTTAGATCAATTTCTGCGCGCTTTTCTGACGTGTTGTTTGAAGACCCATTGGAAGAGATGGCATCATTACAACAGACCAGATCGTTACAGGAGTTGAACACCGCCTTTGACTCGCTATTGAACAAGGTTATTTTGAGTGAAACCCAAGCCGTGAGCTTATACATCAAAGCCCTCAAACCAGACATTCGGGGACCGGTAAAAATGTTTAAACCTCGTACGTTGCATGAGGCGTACGGATTGGCTAAAACCCAAGCCCTCAATAACGAAACCTTAGAGGAGAAATTTGCACCCGGAAAATGGAGCGGGGGAACCGCAAAGAACAACAGAAATGAAAAAATCACACCACCTACTAATGCCGCTAAACTGCCAATCTTGCCCACACCGAACCGAGCATCAACTGTAAACTCGCGACCGGCTAACAACCAACGTCGCTTGACCAGCAAGGAATTAGAACAGAAAAGGGCGAAAGGGGAGTGCTTTTGGTGCACCAAAAAATTCGTACCGGGTCATGTGTGCGCGAAACCCCGTAAGCAACTTTACATCACCGAAGCGGATGAGGAGGAGGAGAAATCCGTAGAGGAAGGGGAATCTGACAAAGAAGAGGAGACGGATCATTAGATCTCGATTCATGCCTTAACCGGCATCCCGTCGTACTCGACAATGCGGGTAAATGGGTCGATGGGTACTCGCCAACTCCACATACTTATCGATTCGGGATCGACACATAATTTTCTTAAAGAACGGCTGGCCAAGAAACTGGGGTGTGAGGTTGCATCGATAGCACCAGTGACCGTAGGGGTGGCGGATGGAAAAAAACTAACTAGTACGCAGGTGTGTAAGGAATTCCAATGGAACATGCAAGGAAACTAGTTCACAACCGAGGTACTTTTATTGCCGCTTGAAAGTTATGACATGATTCTAGGGGTGCAATGGTTTCTTCCGTTAAACGACATCCTATGGAATTTCCAAAAAATGACGATGAAGTTCGAACTAGCGGGTAAAGGTTATGAGTTAAAAGGACTACAAAATAATTTGTTCGCGGTGTGTTCTCTGGAGAAGGTGGGTAAACATGCACGAGCCGGGGATTTACAACTGTTTAGTTTACACTTGACCAATGGCGAACAGGGGGAGAATTACCACTCTCGTGTGGTGAGCGTTCCGGGCGGACATGAGGGAACCGAGAGATGGAAGGAGTTAGTGGCTCGGTTTGCATCCGTTTTCCAAGTGCCCGCGGGGTTACCGCCCACTCGACCGTTTGATCACAGAATAGTTCTAAAGGAGGGCACCACTCCTATTAGTGTTCGGCCGTATCGGTACCCGGCGGTACAGAAGGATATCATTGAAAAAACCACTCGGGAACGGTTGGATTCGGGAATAATTCAGAATAGTCAAAGTTCATTTGCAGCCCTGGTAGTCCTCGTAAAAAAGAAAGACGGCCAATGGCGAATGTGTATGGATTATAGGCGTCTCAACGAAGCAACGGTAAAAGATAAGTTTCCTATTCCGCTTATTGATGAACTGTTAGATGAGTTAACGGGAACCTCTTTTTTCTCAAAGTTGGATTTACGGTCTGGGTACCACCAAGTTAGAATGGCATTCGAAGATGTTCCGAAAACGGCATTTCGTACACATGAGGGCCACTATGAGTTCCTTGCCATGCCTTTCGGCTTGACAAATGCTCCGACGACGTTTCAGGCTCTTATGAACCACATCTTTAAACCCATGCTTCGGAAAGGAGTGTTGTTTTTTTTTTGACGACATCCTCGTCTATAGCCGTAACGAGGAGGATCATATGCAACATTTGGAACAAGTCCTCTCCATAATGTAAGCTAATAAACTGTTCGCTAAAGAATCGAAGTGTGTATTCGGAGGTCGAGCCATTGAATATTTGGGTCATATTATTGCGAAGGAAGGGGTGAGCACGGACCCGAAAAAAATTGAAGTGGTGCAACAATGGCCAACTCCAAAAACAGTCAAACAACTTAGAGGATTTTTGGGCCTAGCCGGCTACTACCGGAGATTCATACGTTCATTTGGAATGATTGCAAGGCCACTCACTGATCTATTGAAAAAGGATGCATTCAAGTGGGGAGAGGAAGCGCAATATGCTTTCGACAGCCTGAAGAGTGCACTCGTGTCGGCACCGGTGTTAACTTTACCCGATCCCACCAAACAATTTGTAATTGAAACTGATGCTTCGGCAGGAGGAATAGGGGCGGTATTGATGCAAGAACGGCACCCGGTCTCTTTTTTATCATGGGCTTTATCGGCAAGGCAGAACGTGCTCTCGGTTTACGAAAATGAGTTATTGGCTATCATGTTGGCAGTGAAACAATGACATTATTACCTTATTACCGGGCCGTTTGTCATTCGTACGGATCAGAAAAGTCTCAAGCACTTACTCACTCAAAAGGTAACCACCCCTTTACAACATAAATGGCTAGCGAAACTTATGGGTTACGATTACTCTATTGAGTATAAAAAAGGTCGGGAAAATGTGGTGGCCGATGCGTTGTCACGGGTGCAAGGGTTAGAAATTAGAATTGTTCGTTACAGCTGTCTCACAATTGGAGCCGTTATTGTTGAACATGATAATTGAAAGTCAAAAAAATGACATTGATATGCAACAGTTGATAAGCAAGGTCGAAGCGGGCGACGGTCATGCGAAGTACAAATGGAATGGTCAATGGTTGTCACGCGGGAACCGTATGGTGGTTGGTAACGATGGCACCCTACGTGAGGAAATGGTAAAACTATGCCATGAATCACCGGTAGGGGGCATTCGGGGGTGCGAGCGACTGTGCAACGGGTCAAAGGGCTGTTTTTTTGGAAGGGTATAAACAAGGTGGTGCGACGGGTTGTGCGAAGTTGTGACATGTGCATGCGAGCTAAAGGTGAAAATGTGGCATCACCGGGACTGATGCAACCATTACCGATACCGGAGATGATTTTTTTGGATATTTCGATGGATTTTATAGGTGGACTGCCGAGGGTTAAGGGTAAAGACACTGTTTTTGTGGTAGTGGATCGTCTCACGAAATATGGCCACTTTATGTTATTGGGTCACCCCTACTCGGCTAAGGAGGTTGCACAGGTTTTCTTTGACAATGTGTATAAGTTGCACGGGTGCCCAAGCTCTATCGTTTCTGACCTAGATCCAATCTTCTTGAGTTCTTTTTGGACTGAGTTTTTGCAGTTGCAGGGTATCGAGGCAAAGTTGTCAACAGCCTACCACCCTCAAACAGACAGCCAGACCGAGGTGGTTAACCGGTGTCTAGAAGGGTATTTACGGTGCATGGTGATGGAGCGTCCGCATACGTGGGTCAAGTAGGTCTCGACGGCTGAATGGTGGTACAATACTTCGTTTCACTCATCCTTGGGCCGTACTCCATTCGAAGCCTTGTACGGGTATCAACCGCCGTTGCATATACCTTACATTCTGAGGGATGTGGTGGATAATGAAGTCGATGAGGTGATGCGGGATCGTGAGGCAGCCATCGGGGTACTTAGACAGTCATTGTTGAAGGCACAAAACCGTATGAAACAGCAAGCCGATAAAAGAAGGTCAGAAAGGGAGTTCGCACCGGGTCAGTGGGTATACCTCAAGTTGCAGCCGTACATGCAGAATTCATTGAGAGTACACAAGCACTCGAAGCTCACGCCAAAGTACTTTGGGCCGTTCTTGATCACAACAAAGGTGGGAATGGTTGCTTATCGGCTCGACTTACCGGAAGAAGCCCATATCCACCCGGTCTTTCATGTTTCGTTGCTTAAAGGACCGTGTGGACCGCCAAAGAAGAACATACCCTTGCCTAGTGAAGCTCGGTTTAATTTGCAACCGGTGGCCGTGTTGGACAAGAAGATGGTTAAAAGAGGTAATCGGGCGACTATGAAAGTTTTGGTGCAATGGAAGGATCAAACAACTCAAGACGCTACGTGGGAGTTCTTGGATGAATTGAAGCTGCGTTTTCCGGATTTCAACGATCTCACTCTTGAGGACAAAAGTGGCTAAGGAGGGAGTCTTGATACGATTCAAGTTCTTTTTTATGTTTATTTTCAGTTTGCATGTAACAAGGACCATTATGGCCTTTTTTATATTTCTGTGGGTTTGTTTTGGAACTTTGTGTTGGATTATGTTATTAAGTGAATGCATCTCTGGATAACAAACCATCCAGAAATTACGTATATCCTCTCTGCCTCCTCTAGCTTCTGCCGTAACCTATCAAATTCCTTTAAGCAAACTAAATCTAATTGTTAATTATGTTAGTTTTGAAGATTTAGGGTTTCTTTTTTCGATTGGATTCTTATTTTGATAGTTTTACTATTTCGATTGTAATACCATTTGATTTTATTTTTTATACCAGTTTTAGTTTTATGATGTTCATGTGGTTTCATTTGTGCATTCTGATTTTAGGGTTTTAATCTAAAATAGTATATTTATTGCTAGGGCTGTAACGAACACAAATAAACACAAACGAACATATGTTAAGATAAGGGTTTACATTTTTACTATTTTTTTAACATAATTATAAACTAATGTTTATTGGGGAATAAAGTAAAACGTAAGAGGGAAAGTGAAATTTTAATAAACACTATAAACTTTTAACAAATCAACATGAGCGTACATGAATGGACATAAACGAATATATTACCGAACGTTCACAAGCACATTTGAACGAAAGAGACATTTGTTCGTGTTCGTTCATTAACTAAACGAATGAACTTTCCGCCGAATGGTTCATGAACTATTCGCTGAACGTTCAATTCGTTTACAGCCCTATCTATAGCATGTTTAATAAGTCTCCTAACAATGTTAGAAAGTTTGTTTCTTGATTATGTGTCACTCTGTTTCACTTGTGTTCCTAATACTCATACGAAATTTATGTGTTACTTGTGTTTTGATTTTAGAGTTTGTTTTTTCATTACGTGTCAAACAATTTCACTTATGCTCCTAGATAAGAGGTCATGTACAAGAGAACAATTCCATGTGAAGTGTAGGAGAGAATCATGGCTTCACATGTGTCTTTTTCAATTTAAGGAGGGAAGGGTATTGTAGAAACGTGAACCTGGAAAACATCTCCTTGAGGAATGTCTTGACTGGAAGTGGTCCGAACTACGATCTACAAAAAAGAACATCGTTAGTACTCGTTATAGGAATGAGTCATTCATGTAATCATCCTCCGGTGTGAGAATAAGTATGTGTGGGAGAATAAAGTGTATGAGAGAGATGATGTTGAGTGAATAAATGTTTACCTTGAAGTTTGCTCCCTACTTATATTTTATGGTGGCTTTAGAATTCCCCCTTTTTAGGAATGTTAGTTGTATTGGAAGCAGACACATATTTACAAGATCACGTAAATCTTCCTAATATATTGGAAATCTGACAGATATTCTATCGGTATATTGCATGGGAATATTCTAGAATAATATTTATTGTATTATTTAATCATGGGTGTGAATGACCCGGAATGACCGAGCCGAGTCATTCCTCCACATGTATGATGGTCTTTTTTCCCTTGAACTAGTTTCCCCCTTGATTTTCAAACGACTATAATTTTTTTCATACGATAATATTTTTTTTAAATTACATTGTATTAACGAGCATTTCATTCTCTTTAATTTGAACAGACTATTGCTATAATTTTCTTAAAAAATTACAAGATACGTGTTGTTACACCCCAACCGATGGTGGAAACATCAGAGTGAGACAAATGAGACTGCTTAAAACATCATAACGAACTAAAGATGACAATAATTTAAATAACAATTTTCATTCCATTGCTAAAGGTTACATTGTCTTGAAAATGAAAGTAAAACACATTGCAAATTGAAACATAACAAGTACAACATTCATAAATAAAGTTTCGTGTGAGTTTCTAGTCCACCCTAAATAAATTTCTTGTCATATCTTCATCAATTCCCTGCAACATGTATTAAAGTATATGTCAACACAAAATCGTCGGTGAGCATACAAGTTTGTTTACAAAGCATAAGTATAGAAAATGTCTCAAATACACATGGTAATTGTATACTAAGTTATATGAATCATACTAGCTTGCATGAACTATAAATTAAACCAAAGTGTCCACTAGCGTACTCTTATCATCGCAACCATAAGACCGTAAGGATTGAATACTTAACAATGACCCAACAAATGGGGCGGTGTGCTACTCCTATAGTGCTATACATGGTAAGGTAGACTTATTCAAGTTAATGATATATAGCATGCATATAATGTGTCCTAGCATGTATAACAAATAGCATGTTGATGGATTGAGGGTTTGTTTAAGCACGATTGTATATGTGATTGTGATTTTGATAGTCATACATGATACAACCTAAAGTGTATTTAAAACATAAAAATGGGTCAAGTATACTCACAGTTTGCAAAGCTTCCACAAACGTGACTTGATGAGACTTGAAGGTTTGGACACCAAAGTTACCCTACAGTGAGAAAAATGAAGGTGTGTGAGTTCTTTGAATTGATGATGGATTTGGATTCGGAAGGAAAATTACATCTTGTCTAGACACTCAATTTGGACACTATATTTTAGTGTGTTTTCATGGGTACCAAATCACTCATTAGAATCCAATTTGAGGAATCAAGAACAAGGATAATATCTACCATAACTCATAACATTCAACCATGATTTGGTTGATATTATGGTTCGGTTTGTATGGTATGGTATATATACACATATATTTAGTTAGTAGTCCAATGTTAGGTTAGTCATGTATGGTCATGCAAAGGTAGGATTAAAATCCATTAACCTTGTGATTTCACCAATGCACAAAATCATCACAAGGATGATTTCGGATGGTCATGAATCTAAGAAGAAGAATAAAATCTTCTAATTCACAAAGACAACCAAGTGAGTTAAATTAGACGAGTGCATTTCAAACATGGATAGTGTTTGAAGACTTGGTGTAGTTTGTTCACTTTGTTTACTTGAACCTTGTTTGGTGACTTAGGGAGTGAACTAACTAATTAGCTAAGTAATCAAGTGGGGTAGGTGGAATCATAGTCGTAGAACCTACGTCCCATTGTACACACCTTAACCATAACACAAATCCTTCAACATTGAAGGTTGAAGTCTTTGTTTGGTTTTTACTCACATAAAGACCACTTGGGGTCTTTGAAACATAAAGTAAAGAGGCATATGAACCTCATACTTACTCAAGTAAACCTCAACTCAAGTCCCTCATCATGAAAATTTAGTTGGGAACATGGTTTGGTACATTACACTTCAAGAAAACATTTGCATAAGATGAATGTATAAAAACTTAGTTAAAAACATAATTTAAACCAACTTTGGACCTCAACAATGGTGGTTTACCACCTTTGTTTACCTTGGTAAACATTGGATAACATCCCTAGAAGTTATCCAAGTGGTTTGGAAGAAGAAAACAAGAAGAAATAGAGAAGGAAGTGAGTTGAAGCTCACTTGAACACTTAGAACTTTCTGCCCAAAGTTGCAAAGATTCTTGAGAATCCTTGAGTGTCTGAGAGTAGGTTTGGAGTAGGGATGATATTTTTTACCGAAATACCGGTACCATACCGGTACCGTACCGATGCCGTACCGATCATAAACGGTACCGGTATCGGTAATAGATTTTTTGAAATTCGGTATTGGTAAAAAACTGTATCGGTAAAGGTATTTTTCGGTAAATACCGGTATTAATACCGTAATGAATTCTTTTTTAGATTTTGTACGTAACTTAGTCAGAAAAGTTTGATTTGAGTGATATAAGAGTTACTACTTTGCCACAGAATTTTGTAAACAATTCAGTTTTTATTTGTTGAATTGTCAAAATAGGCTATTTAAATTGAGTTCGAACTATGGGAATATTGAAGAATTTGGGTATATATTTATTTTTATTCGAGATCACTAACAGTAGTGACTATAAAAGCATTGGATACAGCTATGTTCATCCCCATTGCCATTTGATGATTTTTTAATCAATTATGATGCTTTTTTAGACACGTTGGAATTTGGATGTTAAAAGTCGAACCTATGGATGGTTACTTTTTGATTTTTTGACTACTTAATATGTTTACCTTTTGTTTACATTTCTCTATATATTACTCTAGTTCAGTTAATAATGGATGGATGGGTTGGTTGCACATGATATTTTTTAGGTAAAACAATGCACGACACCAAAACGGTACCAATGTGGTAAAATACCGAAATACCGGTACCGATACCGATACCGTACCGGTACCGAATATATAAATACGGTACGGTAATCGGTATCCACATTTCCTCAATTTCGGTAACGGTATTTACGGTATCGGTACCGGTACGGTACCGGTATCGTACCGATCTCATCCCTAGTTTGGAGTGTGGAAAGTGCAAACAAAGTATGGAAGGCTTGGATTTATAGTGGGGGATTAGGGTTTGGGTTTTAATGAAGTTGGAAGATGATTGAGGGTTAAAGGATGTGGAAAAAAGTGAAAATGATCATAATTTGCGAGTTGTCCGCATTATTGCCCACCGTACACCTTTATGGACCGTATGGACTATGTCTTACGGTCCATAAGGCATGTCCGATTTCAATTTTTGAATTTTTGGCCCTTGTTGTTTGTTGGTTTGTTCATTGTGCAATATTTTTAATATTTTAAGTGTTTTAGGTCATTTTAAGGCATGTATATGCATGTGTATAGTATGAATGTTATGAATAATATACAGAGCATAAAATGAATATAAAGTATGATTATGTTTCGTATATAAAACGCATATCCGTGATTGTGTAAGCATGAATTAAACAAGTATGAATAAGATGTAATTTCCATTATGATCAAAGTCTTGAGATTACAAAGATTAAAATGAAATATAAATACAAGCTTTCTAGAAATAGAAAGTGTGAAAATACAAAACATTATACGTGCTTACACATTCAATATAATCATTACGTGATTACACATTCAATATAAATTCATTACGTGATTACATATTCAATATGATTTGTTGTAATTGATGTTATTATAATTTTGCTTATTACATGAGTGCACATTCAATAATAAGAAGTTAATTGTTTATGCTTTATTACTTGATTAAATCTCTAATATACTGCATTATGTGATTATTATAGGTTGATTGGCTAATGTTTTGTATTACATTTATACTTAATACATGATAAGACACGAAACATTTAGGTATTCCATGCAATATTATGTATTACATGTTTTGTTTTTTTATTATAGTTATAATTAGTACATAATTACGTAATCACTCAGTGGAGTTTCACATAAATACTATAATGAAATCACGTTATCACGTAATGGGTATTCAAAAATCACGTAACGGGTTTAGAGTTTAGGGTGTAATAATTACTCAGTGGGGTTTTGTCACACCCCAACCGATGGCGGAAACATCGGGATGAGACGAACAAATTGCTCAAAACATCATAACACTATGTGACAATATTTAATTGAATTCAAACTTCATTGCAAGAACTAAATTGTCATACAACATTTAAAATGGAAATAACAACATTGTTCAAATTCAAATCAACAAAGATAAATAGATTAAAGGTGTGTATCTAGTCCACCCTAAACTTGTTTCATCAATCATCCATACTTCAATAATCAACCTGCAACATGTATTAAAATAGAGTTTCAATGCAAAGGCAATGAGCGAGTATACAAGTTTGTTTACATAGCATAATAGAATAAAACTCAAATCCAACATGATTCATAATATGTGATTACTAGTATGCAATTTTGGCGTACAATATGATCAAACCCTAGAACACAACGCATAAAATAGCCTAATCCCAATCGTTCAGCGGGGTGGTAACTTAACAATACCCAATAGAACAGCAGGCGGGGCGGGGCGTTAATCCTATAGCGCTATAATTGTTAAGGTGGGCGAACAAGTCAATGAGCATATAACGTTCCAAATCGTTCATAGAGCATACGAGAATAGCAAGTAAGTCACATTAGTTTCATGCATTCGTTCAAAGATTGAGTATGTTTAGTTCAAAAGTTGTTTGCATAATTATACATGTTGCATCCCAAAGTGTAAAGGGGAAAAAGGGATCGAGTATACTCACGGTGGTTGCAAGCTTTCCTACTTGAAATCCCGCGAGCGTGTTGGTGGATGGATTAGTTTGGAGCACCTAGTCCTTCTACACGAGGAAACATATGTTGTGAGTTTGGCGTACAACGGAAGATTATAATTTGGAGTTTAACATAACATAAAGTAGAATAAAATATGATACGAAAAATAATCATCTTTAACTTAGTAACCCTTGTATGACACTATGTAACCAATATGGTTAGAATGTTTTCATGGGTAATACGCCCATTAGAATCATACTTGGTGTTTTAGGTTTTTAGATGATATTCTACTACTTTAACATCTAAACACAAGTTCAACATTAAAGGTTCGAATGAATATATATAGTTTCTAGGTTATGTATTACATATTACTTAGTCCAATAATTCATGTAGGAGGTAGAAGATTGAGATCTTCATTTAGGCACCTCGAGTTATTCATGGATGTCATGTATGGGGTAGGAAGGATAAGCTTCCATTTAGGAACCCCTTGAATGTTCACCACTTCTCTTGATGTAAAAACAACCAAGGAGGGTCACGAACTAGGCTTTGTATAATAATATAAACAATCTAACTAAGAGAAATCATCAAATCATGTGAGGATTGTATGTTTGGAACAACCCAAGTTGTTCCATAATCACTCTACATCAAGAACTAGCTTGAACATGACTTGTGGGTCAAAACACCCTAGACAAACAGAAAACTATGAGGTTTAATCCTCTGATTTCAAGTGTCTCAACCATGTTTTTAAGCTTAACCAACCATAAGAGAGGTTGTAAGCATTAGGACATAGGTGTGAGATGTGTTAGACACAAGTTGGATGAAGTTTAAACAAGTTTGAAAGAGTATGCAACAAAACAGAAAGTTCATGGACCATTTCAGGGCAATTCCAGGTCTGATTTCTCCAAGGAGAAGTCAAGGAATCAAACCCCATGATTATCCAAGCAAGTAGAAAGAAGAATCAAGTAATTTCGTTAAGAAATGAGCAAGTTATACTCACTTTAGTGCAAGACTATGAATCTGTCCGAAAATGCAGATTCTTGCTAGAACTTGAGAGTGTTTAGGAGAGATTTGAGAGTGTTGAAAGTGTCCAAGTGCTTGGAGGACCTTGGGTACTTATAGGGGAGTGATTAGGGTTGTTTTGGGGGATGATTAAGGCTAAAACTCGGTTTAAACAAAGAAATCCCGCTCAAAAACGAATCTGGTCGCGATCTGAGATGTTTTCTGCAGACCTGAGGCCCATGCGGGCCACGTAAGGGGACAGGGTAAGTCCACGCGGGCCGCACGCCCTTAAGGTTCCGGATATAAGTTTCATTTATTACAATTTGGCCCCTAGAGTTGTGTATTTGATGTTTTTAGGGTATTTAAGGGCCATATTTGTCACAAAAGCATAGTTTGAGATAAATTCAAGTATGAGGAGTGTAAACCAAATATAATTATGCGCATGAGTATCGAAATCAAGTGTTGTTCACGTTCATGACACGTTTTATGCATAAGTTTAGATTAATTACAAGTTTAGCACATAGTTTCCAAGAATGATGATTAAACACCAATTGATTCCCCGTTTCGAACATACGAGCATATATGAAGTGTGTATAACATATTTGTAACCAAAATACGAGTTTCATTAATGATCCAAGTCTTGGTTTTACAATGATTACAAGGAAGAAACGATTACAAGAACTCAAAGTTTCCAAAAATAGGAATACGAACAAAACTTTCTATAAATGGAAAGTACAAAAGAGCCGGGCATTACAATCTCCCCTCCTTTAGGAAATTTCATCCCGAAATTTAGGAAGACGTAGGGAAAAGATGGGGGTACTTCTTTTTCATCTCGCTCTTGAGTTCCCAAGTAAATTCAGCGCCACGTTTACCTTCCCATCGAACCTTGACGATAGGAATTTTACTGCGCCTCAATAACTTGACTCCTTGATCCACGATTTCGACGGGCTTCTCGACAAAATGCAAAGTGTCGTTTATTTGGAGATCTTCGAGAGGGACTTGGAGTCCTTCTTCAGCGTGACACTTCTTTAGATTTGAGACATGAAATGTTGGATGAACGTTGTTGAGTTCTTGAGGTAAATCGAGTTGATAAGCCACCGCACCAATCCTTTCGAGTATCTTGAAAGGACCAACATAGGGAGGGGCAAGCTTTCCCTTTTTACCAAAACGAACCACTCCTTTCCAAGGAGATACTTTGAGTAGAACATGATCCCCAACGTTGAGTTGCATCGGCTTGCGCCCCTTATCAGCATAGACCTTTTGACGATTTCGGGCCTTGAGTAAATTATCACGGATTTGGTGAATCTTATCCGTTGCTTCTTGTATGATTTCAGGGCCAGTAAAGTGTTTGTCACCAATCTCGTGCCAGTTTAAAGGAGATCGGCATTTGCGACCATACAATGCCTCGAATGGAGCCATTTTAATACTGGAGTGGTAGCTATTGTTGTACGAGAACTCGATCAAAGGTAAATGCACATCCCAACTACCACCAAAGTCGATGACACAAGAACGGAGCATGTCCTCTAGGGTTTGGATAGTACGTTAAGTATGTCCATCCGTTTGAGGATGAAAAGCCGTACTGAGATTCAAATGAGTACCCATAGCGGACTGAAAGGTTTGCCAGAGACGCGAAGTAAATCGACCATCGCGATCAGAAATGATGTCGAGAGGAATACCATGATGTCGTATGACTTCATCGGTATAGATGCGAGCAAGTCGTTCAACCTTGAAATCTTCGCGAATAGGAATGAATTGAGCGGACTTGGTCAAACGATCGATGATCACCCAAATGCTATCGTGGCCAGAAGATGTACGAGGGAGTTTAGTGATGAAGTCCATCGCGATGCTATCCCATTTCCAAACGGGGATTTCGGGTTGTTCGAGTAGGCCAGAAGGTCGCTGATGTTCGGCTTTGACTTTTGAACATGTAAGACACTTAGAGACGTAAACGGCAATATCTTTCTTCATACCATTCCACCAATAGGATGTACGTAGATTATGATACATCTTGTCGGCACCAGGATGAATTGAGTACTTGGATTTGTGTGCCTCGTTCATGATGAAGTCTCGAAGTTCTTCGCGATCAGGGACCCAGGCACGATTGTCAAGGTATAGGATACCATCGGCCTTGGAGACGAGATCGTGTTCTTTAGCGCCTCGTATTTCAATATGGAAGTTACCTTCGTTAATAGAGGCGTACTGAGCTTCGCGAATGCGGCGTGGAAGATCGTTCACAAGTTGGAGACAACGAATACCCTTCATATATGTTTTGCGACTAAGGGCGTCAGCTACTACATTCGCTTTACCTGGATGGTATTTGATTTCGCAGTCGTAGTCGTTTAACAATTCCACCCAACGACGTTGACGCATGTTCAGTTCCTTCTGGTCGAAGATATGTTGAAGGCTCTTGTGGTCAGTGAAAACCTCACACTTAGTACCATAAAGGTAGTGTCGCCAAATCTTCAACGCAAAAACAACTGCGCCAAGTTCAAGGTCGTGGGTAGTATAGTTTTTCTCATGTATCTTGAGTTGACGAGATGCATAAGCGATGACCTTGCCTCGTTGCATGAGAACGCAACCAAGACCACGGTTCGATGCATCGCAATACACTACGAAATCATCATTTCCATCAGGAAGAGTAAGAATAGGAGCGTTGCAAAGCAAGTCCTTGAGAGTCTGAAAGGATTCCTCTTGCTCAGGACCCCAAGCAAAAGGTTTCTCCTTTTGGGTCAACGAAGTAAGGGGAACAGCGATTTTTGAAAAATTCGAGATGAATCGACGGTAATAACCCGCCAATCCTAAGAAAGAACGGATTTCGGAAGGAGATTTAGGCGCGGTCCAATTCTTTACAGCCTCGATCTTTGCAGGGTCGACGTGGATTCCTTTTTCACTAACAACGTGTCCAAGGAATTGGACTTCTTTAATCCAAAACTCGCATTTAGAGAACTTAGCGTATAAGCGTTCAACACGTAAGAGCTCGAGTATAAGACGAAGATGACGCTCATGATCGGCTCGAGATTTAGAATAAATGAGGATATCATCAATGAAGACGATCATGAAACGATCCAAATAGGGCTTACAAACACGATTCATTAGATCCATGAACACAGCGGGTGCGTTGGTCAAACCAAAAGGCATAACCACGAATTCGTAATGTCCATAGCGAGTGCGAAAAGCGGTTTTGGGTACGTCCTCTTCGAGGACCCGAAGTTGGTGATAACCAGAACGAAGATCGATTTTGGAGAAACAAGTAGCGCCTTGAAGTTGGTCAAAGAGATCGTCGATACGCGGAAGAGGGTAACGATTCTTGACAGTGAGTTTGTTGAGCTCGCGATAATCGATACACATACGGAAAGAGCCGTCTTTCTTTTTAACGAAAAGCACAGGTGCACCCCAATGTGAGGTACTTGGTCGAATGAAGCCTTTATCGAGGAGTTCTTGAAGCTGCGTAGATAATTCTTGCATCTCAGAAGGTGCAAGACGATAAGGAGCCTTGGCAACAGGAGTCGCACCAGGTACGAGGTCAATACGAAAGTCAACGGATCGAGGTGGAGGAGGACCAGGTAAATCTTCAGGAAAGACGTCAGGGAAGTCGCGCACCACTGGAACATCACTTAAACTCTTTCCCTTGCCCTTTTCTTCCACAACGTGGGCTAAAAAGGCAAAGTACTGTTTGCGTAAGTATTTGTTCGCTTGTGTGCAGGACATCAACTTCTATAAATGGAAAGTACAAAAGAGCCGGGCGTTACAGGTTTCACATAAATACTATAATTAAATCACGTAAACACATAATGGTATTCAAAATCACGTAATGGATTTATATTGGATGTTGTAATCACGTATCTTGTAAAAAAATAAGAAAACTATAACAATAGTCTGCTTATATTAAAGAGAATGGAATGATCGTTAATACAATGTATTTTTTTTTTAACTTATTAACGTATGAAAAAAATATAGTCATTTAAAGATCAAAGTTGAAGGAGTTTAAGTGAAAAAAAGACCAATATACATTTTCTCTGTTTGTTTTCTCAATTATTTAAAGCTGATATTTACCAAAATGCCTTGATCTTGGGAGATCGATGGATGAAATCCTCTCCTACACTTCGTACAAGAAGTTTATCTTGTATAGGATCTCCCCTCTATGTTCCTAATACTTCAACATGTTATTTCTTTGATTATATAAACGATGCATCCATCTTTCTCAAAGATTTTGGTGGACCCTAATTCTTTTAGATTGGTATGTATCTGATGAGTAAATATGTTCGTATTTATTAACTTTTAAACTATAAATCATTTATTTTGTCTATATCTTTCTTTTGTAGGTACTGGCAAATGATTTTATCAACTAGTTTTGGGGTGACAAAGTCCCTAAATTGAGAACTCATAGGTTTTGTTCAACTTTGAGGGTGTATTTTGAAACTTGATAAAAGAGTTGGTGTTTTTTAATGTTCCATAAATTGTGTATAATCAGATTTTGCTACAAAGCAATGTTGATTTCTCTATTTTAAATCTTACATATGTGTTTAATTCATAAATACGTGATTCAAGTTTTTATTTTTATTTTTATGTTTAGTATAACAGATATTTGTTGGAAATCAGGCCCTTGATCGAATAAACAAACACCGGATGAACGAACTGGTTCGACTCTTTATATTATTTATCAATAAAAGCACACTAATTACAATGACCCTAACCATCTATTTATACTAAACCTATTCTAGTCCTAACCCAACTCGAACTCTATAAATACAATAAATAAACAAACTAGATAAACTTATCTAATTCGAACTAACAATTATCCCTATAAAGACTCAATAAATAATTCAACACAATTATCTATAACCCGTCTTTATCCTTATCTCTTTAATTCAAGATTAACGTCTTCATTCTCCCCCTTAATCTTGAATTCGGTTCATTCTACTTGCTTCGTTTCCTGCTTGCATTTGTTCTTTCTTTTCTTGCTTTAACCGGAATCGGTTTTCTTGCTACACTTGCAACTTTCTTGCTTGATTCGAATTCATTGTTACTTGCTTGCTTCGAATCAACTTTCTTTCTAACTTGCTATTCGAACCATACGGTTCGGTCTTTCTCGTTCTTTACGAACCACACAAGTCCGCTTCTTTCTTTCTTTCGGTTATCAATTATCTTTCTTCTTTCTGATCGACTCCCGTTCTTTCTTTCTTGTGGCTTGCTACTTTCTTACTTTCTTGCAACACCATCGTTCTTTCTTTCTTTCTTACGAGGCCATCTTACTTTCTCCCGAAGCGACGCTAGCCTCTTTTTTCTTCTTTCTTGTGGTACCTCTTATATCTTTCTTGCTTGCTTAATCCATATTGGATTTCCTTTCTACATGAGCCATAAAGGTTCAAACTTGCTAACGTGTTGACACTTTCTGCTCAATCTTGCTTGCTATCACTTGCGAAAAATTAACTTTGCTGCTTGTTGTGGCTTTGTTTATTTTGTTTAAAAGAAACAACCCGTTGTTTGAATTCCCCAAAAACAAAACAAACAGAAAAAAACCTTAATTGAGGATACTTGTAAGAGTTATAGATAATTATCAGATTAAGGGGGAGAATGAAGACGTTAATCTTGAATTAAACTATTGGTTGAATATATGTTCATATTTTGAAGAAAATGTGATGATTTTAATAGCTAATTTGAATGCTCTGGTTGGCAAACATGAAAATTTGACTGTATGATGGAGACCAAAGATGCAAAGAAGTCTAGCAACCATAAATCCTTTTGGTAGGATTAAAAGCCTATTGGGGTTCCCTCGGTACTAGTTACAAGTATGTCTTTTCTTTTTTATCTATGACCAATATTTGTAGCATAATTTATTTCACACCGTCTTATTTTCAGGTTTTTAAGACAGAACGTAGTGGGGCGCTATGCCCTAGTATGGCGCCGGAAAACTCCCCCAAACACCAAAACGGAGGGCGGTATGAGTGAAAAAATGGGGTGAGGCGCGAGATATATAGCGGCGATATGGGGGAAGGTTTCAAATTTTGGACCAATCAAAAATTAGTTAGTGTTTTTATAATTAATTAATAAAAACGAAAATTAATAATTAGGTATTGATGGGTAGGGGCTTCATGACTACGAGCTCTAGTGATATAACGCCCCATAAAGCCCCTGTGTGATGTGGCACGACACGTGTCGCATAACGCCCCACAGGGGGCTTTATGACTACGGATGACCTAAGAATATGTTTACTTTATATCCATGCATTTATAGGGTAGTTTACTTTATCGGTTCTGATTAGTATTCATGTACTGTGTATAGATTCTCAAATTATACAAAAACCATATAAATATATGTGTACATACACATTTTATTAGAATTATAATCAATTAATCATCATATACTAAAAGGAATTCTACCAAGTAGGTTGCATTATTAGTCTTTATTACTCGTATATATTCATATCCAACGTTTTTAACTATTAATAAAGCATTAGCTATACCCTGCAAAAGGCCGGCTGCAATTCAACCAGAAGACTAAAAAAATGGTCATCGTCTAGAAACAATAACGAATATTACTATCTTTTCATTCTTTTCGTTGAGAGAGTTTACGCTGAGAGAGAGGTATGTTTGTTTTTTTTTTAATATAGACAACATTAACTATATCATGACTTACAGACATACTTTCTAATTGTCCATCAAACAAACAAGGAAACGAAATTAGTTTAAATTCATGGTGTCGTGTTGTAGATTACTTATCCGAACCAACCAAACGTTGTTCCCCATCCTGCAATGGTTCGGTTGTCTAAAGGAACAATTATCACTTCCATACTTAAATTTCTTCCCACACAAAGACTTGAAGATTGCATGGTGATATAGGTAATAGGTTCCATCTTCTCTTATAATAGCAGAAATAATGTCCACATATTAGCATTATATGATCAATAATAGATATAAATGATGCATATACAATACAACAACCTCCATAAAGCAAATATAAATTTTCTTTTGCCTTTCATTTTTTATATTTTACTTTTAAATATTGTTTTCACCATTTTAACATCTCGCTTTGAATTTACTTTAGCTGATAAAGTTTTTTTTTTTTGGAAATCGGTGAGAGTATATAATAATTTTTATATATAAATTCTAAGGCGTCATGGGGTTGGTGATACACCTTGCTAAATAAAATATATTCCTTACATTTGATACATTATGTTTTCCAACAATTTAGAAAATTACTTCTACATTAACAATTTAACATCAACAAAAAAATTTCTTTTTACAAACTATATCACAAGGTTTGACTAATGACGTGCGAGAGTGTGCTTACAAAAAGGTGGTTACTTTTAGTCATTTTATGCACCATTTCAAGTTTAATATTTATAAAAACACGATATAATACTATCACACTACAACTCACGTTAACCTGGTTCGGGTATTAGGGGGTGACTGTTGGACCGGGTAGCATAATACCTGAACCCGAGCTAATGGGTCGGGCCAAACGTGAACGTCTCTAAAGGAGCGGGGGTGTTTAATGTTAATATTTAAATTAATCTTAATTGAGGATACTTGTAAGAGTTATAGATAATTATCAGATTCCTTATTTTTAGTTAGATATGGAAAAGGATGTTTATGTTTAACTAGAACTAGGATTGTGTTTCAATTAGGATTTCTACGACTATATAACCAATTCACCCCTTGGATTATTGTGGTTATGAGTGATATTCAGTTTTGAGATATTTTCTGAATAAAAGGGAGTTAATTCCTAAAACTTGTGTGTGTAATTAATCGATTGGGACTTGAGTTTTATTAACTAATTTCAATGGTAGTTTTGATGCTGGCTTATGAATAAACATACTAAGATCTAGGGCTGTAAACGAACACGAACAAGGCCTTGTTCGTGTTCGTTCGTTAAGGAAATTAATGTGTTCACGAACGGTTCATAAACACTTACCGAACGAGATTTTATGTTCGTGTTCGTTCATTAAGGAAATGAACGTGTTCACGAACACAAACTAACACAAATAAATTTGGCGAACGCGACGAAGGATAAAGATAGATGGCCGAGAGAGTAGCACTCGAACTTGAATCCCTTATTGTGGAACGGAGGTCGATCGTATTCGTGGATGTAAATAATGAGAAATGAAAGGGAAATGATGCATAAACAATGTAAAAATGGGTTTCCTAGTTTAATTGTTAGGAAAATAAAATAAATAAAAGTTTAATAATATAAAAAATACAAATAAAATATAAGAAAGTACAAAGATCTTCAATTAAAACACAAACATACGAACATAAATGAACGCAAATCAACGAATGTTCACGAACACGTTCACGAACACCTTACCGAACGTTCACGAACACAATCGAACGAACGAGACCTCTGTTCATGTTCGTTCATTTAACTAATCAAACGAAATTTCTTGTTCATGTTCGTTCGTTTATTAAACGAACGAACATAAACGAACTTCCCGCCGAACGGTTCACGAACTGTTCGCTGAACGTTCGGTTCGTTTACAGCCCTACTAAGATCGATTGTTTAGCAGTAGATTATTGTCGTTAAAGTTTGATGTTTGTTATGTTATATGTAATCAGACCTTTTAATATGTTGCTATTTTGATCTTGTGACCAAAATTTACTATTTTCAATCAATTAATTAGTGTATCATAACCAGTGTTGTAAAAATCGGTAATCGGTAAAAGCCGATTAAATTTCAATTTAAAATTATTAATCGGTCAAAACAGTCAAAGTCTGTCAATTTTCGGCCAAAATCTGTTGAAAAACTATGTATGTGTGTATATATAAGTTTAAAAAATTACATATAAAATTCCAATTGGATTAATAAGTTTGAAAATTTATATATAAAATTTTGAAAATTTTTGTGTGTGTATATACATATAGGGATTGGCTAACGTACGCGATACCATTTCCGCACATTATAAACCTCAAAAAACGAAATTCCACATGTTGAACCCATAAAACCCGCATGTTGAACCCAATTCCACACGTTATAACATGCGGCTTTACTCCATTAAGGAGAATTGTAAAAGAAAACTAGATGTTTTTATTTCATAGTGGATTACGGTGGCCGACAGTAATGGAATTTAAACAGTGGCCGAAGATGATGCAATCATTGGATTCGGTTTTGGTCCGTTGATTTCGGCATTCTTTTCTGGTGGAGTGGACAACAATGCTTGATACGGCTTTTGATTTGGGGAACGATGGGGTGATGGTGGCTGTTGATTTGGGGAACGGTGGGGGTGTGGTGGAGGCAGGTGGGTAAGGGTGGTGGTTGCGGCAGTTGATGGAGGTGATTGGGTGGTGGCTGACGTAAAGATCTGGGCATTCATCATCTCCATCGTTCCCCTTCCCAAAATCCGCATGTTATATCTCTCAAATCCGTATGTTATATTCTGATGCGTACACATCGTACGTTAAGGGATATTGTGCAGTACACTTTTTCATATATATATATATATATATAAGTTTGAAAAATTACATATAAACTCCCAATCAAATTAATCATATATATATATATATATATATAAGTTTGAAAAATTACATATAAACTCCCAATCAAATTAATCATATGATTAATCGCTAGTCAGTACCCCACTGCTCGACCTGCGCTGGGCGATTTTTACAACCATGATCATAATTCATCTGTAGTACCTAATTATGGTGAGCTTTATCGATGATGCCATCGTCTTCAACAACTGTATCACATGGTTGTGATGTTTTTATGAGCTTCCGAGGGGAGGACACTCAGGGGCGGACCCACATAGAGTGGGTCGGGTCCCCGGACCCCAATGTTTTTAAAAAAATTAGTAGATTCGGTATATTAAATTGTACAAGGACCCCATAATAAATACAATTAGCTGGACACTATAAAAAGAAAAGAAAATCTGGTGTAGTGGTAAATCTCTCTCTTTACCAACAAGAGGTCCTTGGTTCAAGCTTTGTATAGTTTGTTTTTCCTCTCTATTTTTTAATTTAGTTCAAACCTCGCAATGACCCGACCCAAACGAGGACCGACCCGAAAATTTTAACGTCTTGTTATAAAAATTTTGAACATCGGAAAAAAATGGACCCCATTGAAAAAAATCCTGGGTCCGCCACTGAAGAAACTCGTATGGGCTTCACAAGCCATTTATACGATGCATTAACTTGAAACGACATTAGAACCTACAAAGATGACAAGACTCTTGAGATCGGGAATCCCATTGCTTCTGAGTTCCTAAAGGCCATAGAAACATCAAGAATTGCCGTTGTGGTTTTATCGAGCAATTTTGCAACATCAAAATGGTGTTTCAATGAAATTGTAAAGACTGCTGATTGCATGAAGCAAGGAAAAATGATTGTTATTCCTATTTTTTTACCATGTGTCTCCCTCTGATGTGCGCCATCAAAGTAATTGTTTTGAACAAGGATTCGCCAATCATGAAATAGATCCTGAAATTGCACGACAAAAGGTGGAAACATGGAGAGCCGCTTTCAGAATAGTGGAGTCTATCTCGGGATTGCACGTGACACAACACAGGTAGCAGTCCTACTAGCTTTTATTTTTAGACATTATCATTGTAAGGTTATTTTGGGATGTTAATTGGAAGAATTCATACAACTTAAGAATCCTAACGCCGCTGACATATGTTTGGTTATCTGCAGGACTGAAGCGGAAGTCATAACTGAGATTGTAAGAAAAATCTTAAGAGACATGCAGGATGCAATACTAATAGATCTTGCCAATAGTCTAGTGGGAATTGAATCACGACTGGATGAAGTGAAGAATTTTGAGAACGGAGTCTAGAGAAGTTCTTTTTATGGGGATTTGTGGGATGAGTGGAATCGGCAAGACTACTCTAGCTGAAGCTGTACATAAACACGTTAAAAATAAGTTTGAAAAAGTAGTTTCCTTGAAAACATCAAGGACATTTCCAAACAAAATGATAGTACTGATTTATGCAAACTACGACATTTTGAAGGAGAAAAGCGTTCCTGTTCACAGCGTTAAACATGGACAAACTTTGTTGGGGACGAAGCTACGTGGTTTCAAGGTTATGATTGTTTTGGATGATGTAAATCATGTTGACCAATTGACCTATTTAGCTGCGGGAAGGATGAAAACTTTTGGAAATATATGTTGAAGAAACTAAAAGAATATCTCAAGAAAGAAGTTCTTGGATGACTTGAAGTAGATTTACAAGGGTGAAGTGAATGATTGCTTCATAACTGATCCTACATGTTTCTCAAAGATGGCGAAATTAAAATTTCTCCGAATTAGTAATGTACACTTTCCTAAAGGACTTAAGTATCTTTATGATGATCTTTAAAGTCGTTGCCTTCAATGTTTCAGCCGAACCATATTTATGAACTTGAAATGTGTTTTAGCGAACTTAAAACACTTTGGAAGAAAGTTTTGGTAAGTAATTGTCTGTATATCTCATATTACAGTTTTTCAGTTATGATTTGCAAGGTAGAAATCTCACAATGTCCCTCTCTTACAAAAGGAGCTGCCTAATTTGCTATCTATAAACCTCAGTTTCTCAAAGAATTTGACCAAAATTCCAGATTTGACATCAGCATCAAATCTTGTGAAACTAAATCTTGAAGGCTGCACAAAGTTAAGAAGGCTACACGCATCAGTTCTTCTCCGGAAACGACTACGTTACTTGAATCTTATAGGCTGTAGATATCTTGAAAGCCTTGAAAGAAGTCATATGGAAATGGAAGCTCTTGAGGCGCTTCTTCTTTCTGAGTTTGGAAAGAACATGAAGCGCTTGGAGCATCTGTATGTGGATGGAACTAGAATAAAAAAATTACCAGAAACTTGGGGGGAAATGTGTGATTTAAGGAAGGCTCTCAGTATCCACACATCCCCCATTTTTATTTGCACATCCCTAACCCTACAAGAAGCGTATTGGGCTATATGGTTCCTCTGAGCCCAAGCGTATTGATCTATACGCTTCCTATTGGGCAACTTTTCAGATGCTTTTCATTCACTTTTCAGATGCTTTTTAGCCAATGATTAGAGAGCAGAGGAAGTGTATTGACCTATACGACCCTAGAAGAATTTTTCTTTTCCCACGACACCATATTGCTCTTAGCAAACTTTATTTTTTTTAATTTGAGTTAGTTTTTTTTGTTATAAAATAATGATAGTTTTTTTGTTATAAATTTTTGTAAACAACGTAGTTAAATTAAGCAATCCAAACAAACTAAACATATACATACATTATAACTTACCAAAACAAACATATCCTAATTAAACGGAAAATTAAATCGTTCATGCATCAAAACATAAAAACTAAATTGTTCGTACAATATTGCATCATATAAAAACATCAAAAACCACTATCTTCATCAATCCTCGTCAGACTCCTCGTTAGACTCCGCGAGCTCCTCCTCCGTAAATATCGGGCGCGCGTTGAGGTTGTGGCGGTCGTTACCGACGTTATGTCGGTAGGTTGCGAATGCTTCCGGCCAATATTTTGTTTGGCCCGGTGGCCGCCCCTTCATAGCATCAACGACGCTTGTGACGAGAGCAATTTCTTCCTCGTGAGTCCAAGATGCCATGTTCTTCGTGGGATGGGGGGGGGGACCAGTGGGTTAGCGGGTTCGAGAGAAGTGGGTAGCCGGTGGGGTAACGGGTTCGTGGGATGGGGGGACCAGTGGGTTGGGGGTTACATTTTTATAGGGTGTGTTGGGAGACCCGGGTGGCGGTTTGGTTTTCCCCCAAACCGTTTGAATTTAAAATTCAAAATTTGAAAAGTCCGCTATGACATGGCGGGGTGAGCGAATGAGAGGCAGCCAGCTAGCATGTCCATACCGCCCCACGCCCGGCTTGAAAGCGAAGCCCCAAGGGCCACACCACAAACCAAACCCACCTGGGGTGGTGGCTTAGGCGTTTTCCCCCAACCCACGCCCAAACCCTCGCCCCATACCCCACGGTCTAAGCGGCAACTCATGACATGTACTCTGATTAAACATTATGGAATATTCCGAAGAAACACAAAGTTACGGCCTAAAAACACAAATCTGTGTGATCCGTGTGAAATCCTTTTACCCAATCATAACCCTCCACGTACACAATGGTGGCCAATGAAAACAAAGCATCAGGATCGTTGACTCTTGCAAACCCGATGGGAAGCGTATTGCTGAATACACTTCCTGGTAACTGTAAAGGAATCGTATTGGCCAATACGCCTCCTGTTGCACTTAGTTTTCAAAACTTTTCAGTACTTTTCAGGTCTGAACTATCTGCACTTCCTGCATGGCAGAGAGCATCAGGTTTCAGTAAGCGAATGAGAAGCGTATTGGCCTATACGATTCCTATTGGTTTAACATTTATTGCTTTTAAACCTATAGGAAGTGTATTGTGCTATACACTTCATATTGAGGGATGTACCCTTTAAGGAATCTTGATGCCAGTGGAACATTTATTGAAGAGCTTCCATCTTCTATTTCTCTTTTGAAAAAAGAGTAAATTACAAGTTTTGTCCTTTATGTATGTCCAAAATTGCAGGCGCTGTCCTTTGTCTTTAAAATTGACGAGTTTTGTCCTTAATGTTTGCAAATCTTGCACGTTATGTCCTTTAGCCCTAACCTAGTTAAATTTTTTGGTTAAATCAGATTACACAAGGGCATTTTAGTCTTTTTACCCATTTATTTAATATTATTTTAAAAAAGAAAACAAAATATTTTTAAAAATATTATTATTATTATTATAGCTTTCTCCCTCCTACTCTCTCTCTCTAGCACTACCACCACCATCAACCCACCGGAGCCACCACCTTCCACCGCGACCACCACCACCACTGTCATCAAGATCTCCAACTACCGCACACCACCACCGCCTCGCCCCGAAGCACCTGCCACAACCACCGTCACCCCTAACCCACCTCACACAACCCTCACAAAGCAGAATTATAACGATAACGATGATCACTTAAAGGCTAACTTCAACAACAAAAGCAGACGCTGAAATCACCATATCACAAACCTCACACAAACCCTCACAAAGCAGAATTATAACCAAAACATCAAGACTCAAACTATCAGTTAACAGATCTAAGAAAGTTGACCGCAATCAGCAATAACTACAGGCTTAGAAGTAGTTCCGCTTCCAGATCCGACCTTCTCGATCGCCTTAACAACATCCATACCTTCAACAACCTGTCCAACCACCACATGCTTACCGTCCAGCCATTCAGTCTTAGCAGTACATATATAAAAATGAGATCCATTCGTGTTCGGACCGGCGTTCGCCATCGACAGAATTCCAGGACCGGTATGCTTCTTAACGAAATTCTCATCAGCAAACTTGTTGCCGTAGATCGACTCACCGCCTGTGCCGTTGCCTCTGGTGAAATCGTCGGGATTACGACCGGCACCGGCTCCGACCACCGGTAAGATGAGAGAGACGGTGTGGGTGTGCAGCTGTAATCGAAGAAGAAGGAAAAGAAAGGGGGGTTGGTGTGAAGTAAATATCTTTTCTGTAGTTACACAATAGTCCCTGAAGACAAATTCTTTTACACAATGGTCCCTGATGAGATGAAATGACAACAATGCCCTCATGTGCAAGGCACATGATCAGATTTAACAAAAAAAATTAACTGGGTTTGCCTTAAAGGACATAACGTGCAAGATTTGCAAACATTAAGGACAAAACTCGTCAATTTTAAAGACAAAGGACAGCGCCTGCAATTTTGGACATACATAAAGGACAAAACTTGTAATTTACTCTTGAAAAAACTAAGAGTCCTACATGTAAATAGATGCCGCCTGTCATTCAAAACTATTAGATAATATAAGCTAGATGCAAGGGATCGAATTATGTCTTAGTTAGATTATATTATTATGTTATGTTAATATAAGTTTAGAGGCGGTTATAGTTTTTTTTATCCGCTCGGGTATATATGTATCATATGTAATACTTTATCATTTACCAATTCTTTATACAAGAACATATTTTCTCTCAAACCCTAATATTCAATCACAGAAAACAGATTCAGATTCAATAAAGTGGTATCAGAGCCACATCGAATCCATATTTCCCAGATCGTTTTTTTTAAGAATTACGAATATAATCACAATCTGAAACAAGTTCCAGTATGGTGATGACGAATGGAAATCTTCAAACACAAATTCCGAAACTGCAAGGGCAAAATTACTATCACTGGCACATTCAAATGAAGGTGTTACTCGAATCACAGGATCTGTGGACAATAGTTGAAGAGAGTTATAATGATCTCCCTGCACAAGCATCGGAGAACGATAGAAATATTCATAGAGAAAAGTTAAAACGAGACAAGAAGGTGTTACATATAATATTTCAGGGAGTCAGTGAAGTCGTATTTGAAAGAATTGCAATATGCAGAACATCAAAGAAGGCATGGGACGTGTTACATAAAGCATACAAAGGAGAACATAGAGTGAAAACGGCAAAACTTCAAACCCTAAGATGTGAATTCGATGTTTTAAGAATGAAGGAAACCGAAACTATAGAAGAATATATGAACAGAATTATGATCATAGTAAATCAATTACGGATGAACGAAGAAAATATTACCGAACAACGAGTGGTAGAGAAGATTCTTAGAAGTTTAACAAGAAAGTACGAAGCGGTTGTAGTTGCTATAGAAGAATCAAAAGATCTGACTACAGTATCAACAGAAGAATTACTTGGTATACTACAATCACATGAATTAAGGTTAAAACAATATGATGACAATCCGATGGAACAAGCGTTTCAAATGCAAAGTAATAGTGGTGATCAATCAAGACAAAATAGGTACGAATTTGCCGGTAGAGGATGAGGTAGAGGAAGAGGAAGATCATATGGTCAAATCAGATGTTACAATTGTCAAAAGTTAGGACATTTAGCAAGATTCTGCAGACGAAAAGATGAAAGTGACAAGAATGGAAGTGCCTTATTGCATGAAGAAGAAACTGAAGAAAAGGATGGCGAGACAATGTTCATGATATTCAACGTGGAAGAAGTGACAAAAGATGATTGTTGGTATCTCGACAGCGGATGCAGTAATCACATGACAGGGAACAAGAATCTGTTCATTGCACTAGATGAATCGGAATGGAGGGAAGTGAGAACCGGAGATAATAAAATGTTAGACGTGTTAGGATGTGGTGAAGTCTCAATCAAAGTGAAGGGTTTAGAAAAGAAGGTTCCCAATGTGTTTTACGTAGAAGGATTAAAACACAATCTTTTAAGTGTGGGGCAATTAATAAAGAAAGGGTATGAAGTGAATTTCGCAAATCAAGCATGTATGATTAAAGACTCTACTGGTGCATGTATCGGCCTGATCAAGATGACAAGAAACTAGATGTTTCCACTCAATCTCAGTCATGACATTATACCTCGAGTGTGTAATGTGATGACACAAGATATACATGTTTTATGGCACAGAAGATATGGACATATAAATTTCGATACATTACACAAAATGGGAACTTATGAAGTGGTAACAGGTTTGCCAAAGATTTCCAAGTCAACTGCAAATATATGTGAGGCTGTTTGTTTGGAAAAAATGCAAGGAAATCATTTCCAAAATACACAACTTGGCATGCAGAAAAACCTCTTCAACTGATCCATTCGGACATCTGTGGGCCGATGAGAACATTGTCAATATGAGGATGTAAATATTTTATAACATTTATTGATGATCACTCAAGGAAGACATGGGTTTACTTTCTGAAACAAAAGTCTGATGCACTAAGTTTCTTTAAAGTTTTTAAAGCCTTAGTAGAAAACCAAGCCGGTTGTACGATAAAGACTATTCGAATAGACAGAGGAGGAGAATACTGCGGTCACGAGTTTCAAAACTACTTGAAAGAAATGGCATTCACCATCAACTCACTACGAGTTACACTCCACAACAAAACGGGGTGGCCGAAAGAAAAAATAGAACTCTCATGGAACTAAGTAGAAGCATGTTAAGAATGAAGAACTTGCCTCACTCATATTGGACAAAGGCCGTAGCTTGTGCAACTTATTTAATAAATAGAGCTATCACCAAAAGTATACCGAATATCACACCACAAGAAGCGTGGAGTGGGAGGAAACCAAGTGTGGGACACTTGAAAATATTCGGGTGTGTGGCCTATGCTCATATTCCAAAACAAAATCGTGGCAAGTTGGATGACAAAGTAGAAAAAGGCAATATTCATCGGCTATAGTGAAAGTAGTAAAGCTTACAAGCTTTATAACCCAATAACAAGTAGAACGATCATAAGCAGAGATGTGGTGTTTGATGAAGAACAAGAGTGGAACGAAAGAACATCTTACAAAGAGGTCTCATGTATTGATTTTAATGATTCAGAAGAAGAAGTAAGTCAACCAGGTGTTACTGGACAAAATGAAAATGCAGATTCAGGAGTAAATAATCAAAATGAGGTTCCTTCGAGCGATGATGAAAATGACAATACAAACAGTCAACATGAAAATGAAGAATCATCATCTTCCGAGAATGAAGAGTTGAGAACAAGGCAAGTTACTGAAATCTATCAAAATACTCAACCTCTTACCGACACACAGGTTGAGGAGTTGTATCAAAGAGAACAAAGAGTTGTATCAAAGAGAACAAAATGTGCAGAATGAAATTGCAGATTTCGTTCTGTATGCCGACGCTAATCCGGTGACATACAATGAAGCTTTTAAGGATGAAAAATGGAGGGAAGCAATGGATAAGGAGATGCAATCAATACTGAAAAACGAAACGTGGAATCTGGTAGATCCACCAAAGAATCAAAAACCCATTGGTGTAAAATGGATTTATAAGACCAAATACGATGAAAATGGAAATGTTAGCAAGTATAAGGCTCGACTCGTCGCTAAAGGATACAATAAAAAATATGGGGTTGATTATCAAGATGTGTTTGCCCCTGTAATAAGGTTCGACACCATCAGACTCGTTTTGGCTCTGGCTGCACAATACGGATGGCATTTACATCAGATGGATGTAAAGACAGCCTTCTTGAATGGAAACTTAAAAGAAGAAGTATACATCGAGCAGCCGGAAGGCTATATCAAGAAAGGAGAAGAAAGAAAAGTATGTCACCTGAAAAAGGCACTCTATGGATTAAAACAAGCCCCTAGAGCTTGGTATAGCCGGATTGATGAGTACTTCAGGTCTCATGGGTTCAAGAAATGCATATATGAGCATACGCTATTCACCAAAATCTCAAATCACTCTCGAATAATAGTATGCTTATATGTGGATGATATCATATTAGCAAGTGATTCTCTGTTCATGATCGAGCAATTGAAGGAGTCCATGCAACGTGAATTTGAAATGACAGACTTGGGCACTCTTCACTATTTTCTAGGCATGCAGGTCAAATATGATAATGGAAACATTATGCTCACACAGCAAAAGTATGCAAAGAATTTATTAGCAAAGTTCAAGATGGAAAACTGTCGTGAAGTTCTAACTCCAATGGAGTATGGACTCAAGCTATCCAAAGAAGATCTTGAAGATGAAGTAGACCAAAATATTTACCGAAGTTTAGTGGGATGTCTTATGTATCTAACCAACACCAGGCCGGATATACTATTCGCTGTAAACAAAGTCAGTCAATTCATGCAGAGACCAAAAAGGAGTCATTGGGAGGCAGGAAAAAGGATACTAAGATATATTAAAGGAACGATAAATCATGGAATTATCTACTCGAGAGGAAGTAAGGGAAAATTAGTGGGCTACAGTGACAATGACTATGCAGGCAATGTAGATGACAGCAAGAGCACGTCGAGATATGTTTTTCACCTCGGATCAGGAGCAATAGCTTGGCAGTCAAGAAAACAAAAGGTGGTGGCACTATCATCAACCGAAGCAGAATACATCGCTCTATCACAAACTGGGTGTCAAGCCCTGTGGTTAAAAGGAGTCCTTAATGAGCTTAACATTAACACAGAATGTCCACCGACAATCTTATGTGATAACAAATCGACCATAAGTCTGGCCAAAGACCCAGTTTATCACGGAAAAAGTAAGCATATACGGGTCAAGTACCATTTCATTCGAGAACTAATCAAGAATGACGAAGTGGAAGTAAGATTCTGCACTACTAAAGAACAAGCAGCGGACATACTGACCAAAGCACTGCAGTTAAAAGATTTTAAACGCATTAAAGATGCCCTTCATGTTACCATAATCTAGCTTACGGGAGGGAATATTAGATAATATAAGCTAGATGCAAGGGATCGAATTATGTCTTAGTTAGATTATATTATTATGTTATGTTAATATAAGTTTAGAGGCGGTTATAGTTTTTTTTTATCCGCTCGGGTATATATGTATCATATGTAATACTTTATCATTTACCAATTCTTTATACAAGAACATATTCATATTTTCTCTCAAACCCTAATATTCAATCACAGAAAACAGATTCAGATTCAATAAAAATGGGATGCTTTTTAAATCCCAGTTTGGATACATTGTCATCAGGTTTTAAAGAAGTCGATCTAAGATATTGAAGGCATCCAGGTTCAGAGGGTTTGATTCTTGAAGGCCCATGGATCGGAGTTGCTATATGTGCTGTTATTTCTGGCCACCATATTGACAGTTATATGGAAGCAAAATACATGGTTACAGCTCATATTCATCTTGGGGATAAACACTGGAAATTCGCGTCCCCATAAACTTTTTGGTGGCAGAGTCAGAGACACAGTTGGTGTAGCTAATGATCTTCAACGAATTGTGGGTTCAAGTCAAAAGAACAAACGTTAGTGTTAAATTAAGTGTGGATCCAGAAGGTCAGGCCATATACTATTTTAACTAAAGATGTTTATTGTACATTAAATGACTTGGAATATTTTTTTATTGCAGACGGTAATTTAGACGTGACCAAATTTGGTATCCGTTTTATAAATAAGGAATATACAATGTGTCTGAATCGACATAAAGATTATATTATCAGGTTGTTAAACTATATGCATAAATTTAGATACGATCCCAAGACTGATCAATGGCATATAGCTGCTTCTGATGATGATGATGCTATAAAGCTCCATCGCCGTATCTGTAGGATAGTGGATCTTATTTTTGACTATGGCATCTACCAAATCACTAAAAGTCTACTCGAAATCAACCAAGAATTTTTCAGAGTCTTAAGTGGATGCGTAAGAAGATGGAAGCAACACGTGAGTGTATGTAATTAGCCTTGGAGCTTCCGTACTTTACAATGATTTCCTTGGGTCATTGAAAGACTTAAACGATGGGTGGTTGAGTTTAAAGTTGGCACTCGAGCAAATTCTGGTCAAAAGTAGAGCTCACGGTTACAAATTACAATTATAAAGAGATGATAAAGCAAATTAATGATCTTGAAGCTGCTCAAAGTGTTGGATTTTCTGAGAATGCTATCAAGATGTTTGCGTTTGTATTTGATTATGCATTAGATTGTGTCAATTCATACTTCGACAGAAAGCTCATTGTTGAAACCAGATTTGAGATTTTGGTGAATAAGAAGCTTAAAAAAGTGAAGGTGCTAGCAAAAATAGCAAGCATCACAATTACAGGTGTTTTCTATGTGATGGCTGCACATCTGGATGATTTTAAACTTCTGGAAGAGTTGAAACAAACAACATCTAATTCTCTGTGGCAACATGTGGTCCAAACTTTAGCTGATAAGGCATGATATTTCATAAAGGATGAACAGTTTATAAAGACACGTTGTGATTGTGAGTTGCCAAGCTCAGATTTTCATGACAACTGCATTCTTCTACAAGAATTAATGAACAAGATGGCTCGGTTTAATTGTTTTACCAAAGAGAATGTGGAGGAGATGATGAGTGTAACTGATAAGCTTCAGAAGAACATCCATAAGGTGTCATCTACCATTCAAGACATGAATAGACATGCTGACCAATATAGCCATAATATACGGAAGGCACAATCACTAAATCTTTTTCTTGGCGTTCAAAGTGTGATGGTATTATTGTAAGAAGGTAAAAGACTTGTTTCCTTTTATTGATATGTTTGATTACAATATATAGAGATCACAAGGAAACCTAGAAACCTAATCGAGCATGTGGGCTTACACTAATAAATCCTAGTCTAAGAATGCAGTCCAATACTCCCCCGCAGTCTGAGCGGTAGAAAATCGAACGCTTAGACTGAAACAAAAAACAAACAAAATAGTAAAAATAAACTAGTCTCAATCTCGGTTCTTGACTCGTAGGTCCAAATTTCTGCCAAAAAAACCTGGTTTTGCCAAAAGAAATAACAATCCGTATTCTACTTCACATTAAATTGGTGTACGGATTCCACTGCTTTAGTTTCTTAGTTCCCGGAATAATAACACAAGACAAGCAAGATCCCAGTCGGCCATGGCAAGATGAACAAGGAAGAAAGACTGTAGAAGACAACCGGCGACCATGGTCGAGCGCGGTGTGTCTAAGAGAGATGGTGAAGGCCGATGACCGTGGTCAGGCGCGGCTTCAAAAAGAAGTGAGATCCGTAGATCAAAGAAAGAGATCTGATCAAACCGTGGTTTGATAGGCTGAGATCTGTGGCGGCGGACCGTGGACCGGTGAACGAACGAAAGAAAAGAAACAAATAGACATCTGGCGACCGTGGTCGTGCAGCTGTGTGTCAAACCGAACACCGATGACCGTAATCAGGCGAGGACTTCAAAAAGAAGTGAGATCCGTAGACCCAAGAAAGATAGAGGGCGAAGGCCAGTGATCATGGTCAAGAGGCAACAAGAGTGAGAATATAGATCCGTAGATCTAAGTGATCAAACCGTGGTCTAAGATTGATGGCCACGGTGACAATGAACGACACGGCTGCGGACCGTAGTACAGCATGTGATGCGGCAACACGGCTGGCAGCAAGTGGACTGTAGTCCTGCTAGAAAGAGCGGCTCAACTAAACGGCGGCGCCAGAGGACCGTAGTCCTACAAAAGAACGGCGCGGCGTAGCGGCTCAATTTTCAGATTAGTTTGGCGGACATGGGATATTGTTTGGAACCGTAACTGAGACTTTATTTAGAACGTGAAATAAGAAAAAAATGATAGGAAACGAACGTGGGCGGCCGCCGCCCTGTCTAGGGTTTTTCTCAAGTGGTGACGGCTAGGGTTTTATTATTTTTTGTGTGGCGCGGCGGAAACGGTATAGAGTGCGGGCTCTGATACCATGTAAGAAGGTAAAAGACTTGCTTCCTTTTATTGATATGTTTGATTACAATATATAGAGATCACAAGGAACCCTAGAAACCTAATCGAGCCCGTGGGCTTACACTAATAAACCCTAGCTAGTCTAAGAATGCAGTCCAATAATTATGTCCATGTTGCCGTTAGTTAATAAAAAGTAGATGTACTTTTCTCTTCTAATTTGTTGAGAATTATGGTTTCTGGTTTTTTGTACAATGAAGTTTCGACATATGCAGGTTGATGTTGGTAATTACTGTAATGGTGGATTTTAAGATGTAACTCAAGTTTAAGCTATGTAACATCAAAATATTAGAACAGTTAAATGACTAAACTACTCTTATATCAAACTGGTGGTTTCTGGCTTACCATAGTCGCCTCTCCGTCTGGTCTCCATTTGTGATGGTTAAAGTCTATACGGAAGCTAGACACATAGTAACAGCTCATATTCATCTTGCGGAGAAACATTGGAAAATTCCCGCCCACATAAACTTCATTGGTGGCAGAAGACCAATTTTGATGTTTTGTAATGCGCCTGAATTACAACCATTTTGTATCGTCAGCGAGACAAATGATGGGTGGTTGAGTGTAAAGTTGGCACTCAAGCAAAGTGTAGTCAAAGTAGAGCTGAATTTTCTGATAAATTTATCACAGTGTTTGAGTATGTTTTTAAGCAAACATTTGGTATTGCGCATTTGTTCAACAAAGAGCTCCAAACGCAGACAGCATTGTAATAGTGAGTTGCATTCTCAAATTTTAATGACAGTGGAATTCTTCTACAAGAATTGATGAACAAGATAACTGGGTCTAG
Organism: Helianthus tuberosus; assembly: GCA_030545235.1. NCBI lineage: Eukaryota > Viridiplantae > Streptophyta > Magnoliopsida > Asterales > Asteraceae > Helianthus > Helianthus tuberosus. Next base: position 52,892,453 of record CM060377.1, on the reverse strand, counting down.
TTATTTTACCAAGGAAAATGTGGAGTGTAACTGATAAGCTTCAAAAGAACATTCATAGGTCGTCGTCATATACCATTAAAAAACATGAGTAGCCATGCTGACCAATATAGCCATGATATCAGGAAGGCGGGGAAGCACGTTATGTATCTTTATCGACTTTCTCAATATGATCATATTATCTCTGTGTGTGTTGTCGTATATTGCTGCAAGTCAAATGTGATTTTCTCTTCTATCTTGCTTTAGTTAAGGTAAAAGATATGTGTTGGTGTAATAGAATGTTACGGGGATATATAGACATAGAAAAGAGAACCTTAACATCCCTCTCAATCTGGAGCGTATATATTCATTCAAGTGAGTAACCTTTTAAGAGATTTAGTAAACCATCAGGAAGCTTTTCTTAATTTGACAAATCAATCTCGTTGTGCTTTGTCCTGTCGTGGAATAATATGTAAGGCGGTTTCATTTTCACATATGAGCTTCATTGGGAATCCTGCAAAACTTTAATTCTCTGACCATCCAAGTTTACATGTTGCATCTGTCATTGCTCTATCCTCAGCCACTGCGTTTGAGCACGTTTTCCTTCTTACTAATTGCCTCCAAAAAAAACATAAAATCCTGAGGTTGATCATCAACTACTAAAATAAATCTTCATCTGAATAACAATGAACCTCCCTCCATATGACTATGCCCTTGATTCTTGTACAATAATCATTTTCATACACTTTGGAATTCCGATAGTTAACTCGCCGAGAACAATATACATTTGTTGAATATCATTAGTGTAATACTCACATGTCCCAGTTCATACCTCTTTAAACTACCACAATAGTTGACCTGGCCCAGTTATATTCTCAAAACTTTTAATCTTTTGCATCACATTCTTCTGAGGATGCTGAGATGGATTGACAATGTGATCTGCAACACTTATTCTAATGGGTTAAACTAATAAGTCTAACTGTGTTAGGTACGATACATTCTTACCTGATAACAACTATGGTTTTGGTTTTTTATACAATCAAGTTTCACATTATTGATATAGTAGTGCATTTTATATTTGTAATTGATGTCCAAGTTTATGTCACATTAGACGTGTAGCAAAATGGGTAAAAATGAGTAATATTAAACAACATTCAAACGGGTTTAGTAATTTTAGGCTCACGAGCCTAAACGAGCCCAAACAAATTTCATTTTATTTTAGAGTGAATTGCAAGAATTGTCCTTTATCTTTATGGCTCTTTGCAGGCGGTGTCCTTTATGTTTAAAATTGACGAGTTTTGTCCTTTATGTTTAAAAATCAAACACGTTTTACCCTTTGGGCCTAACCCAGTTAGTTTTTTTCGTTAAATCTTGTCATGTGCCTTGCATATGAGGGCAATTTTGTCATTTTAACGAAGCAGGGACTAACAGTGTAAATAACTTAAAAAAGGTTTAGAAAAAAAATTATATATATACACACAAAAAAAACTTTACTCTCTCTCTCTCCAAACTCCCCTCTCTCTAAACTCTTCAAAACTGTGAATGTTGAAAACCGTCACCACTTACCACCACCTGCTTCCACCACCTCCAAGTCTCCAACCCAGCCCGACCCACCCATTTCTCTCATGGCCGTAACCCACCAGCCTCTGGTTTCTTCTTTATGTCTTTCTCACACCATATTGAACACCAAATAACCCAATTTAGACTGTCCGCAATGCAAGAGGCTGCATTTACTACATGCATCCTAGTCATCACTGCCACATCAGCTTTTAACCCATTCTTCCCACATGTATTCTCTCTCCTCTTTTTAACTCCAACTCATTCTTCCCACATGCACCCTCTCTCCTCTATTTTTTTTAAGCTTAAAATTGAATTGGCCCACCTTCTCTCTCTGCACTTGGTTGCACTTCACTAAGTGCAAAACCATTGGGTGTCAGCCCAATGGCCACCAGCCCGCATTCTAACCCGGAGGTGGCGGGTTCGAGTCTTGCTCGTTCCCAATGCCCCTACGGTAGCGGATTTACCCCCAGACTCAGGCTTGCTGGGTGGCGGTCTGCGAGGTGGGTTCACCTCGGCGGTTGGGAGGACCGTGGAATATCCCCCCCCCCCACTTCACTAAGTGCAAACCCCTTACTTTATTGTCCACCCCAATGCATCCTTCACAAGTGCACACGCCACGTCATTAAGTGCAACCCTCCAAAAGGAAGCATTGGAGGCAATCTTACAAAGTTAAAAAATAACCCCAAAAATTAAAACTATACCAACCAAGCAACGAATAGAATCAAACTAAAAAATAATAATAAGCAAAATTCAAGTTACATATTGTACAAGATCTCACAAAAATCATACTAAGGGCATGTTTGGCTAAGCTTTTCAAAACAACTTATTGACTTATTGGCTTTTTGGAAAAGTCAGTATGGAGTGACTTATTGACTTATTGGTTTTTCCCCCTCACATACACCCTTATTGCCAAACATCATTTTGAAGCTTATGACATTTCAAAAAGCCAATAAGTCAATAAGTTGTTTCAAAAAACTTAGCCAAACATGCCCTAATTTGGCTAGATTTGGAATTGATAAATTAAGATTCCATTGAAAGCAGCTTATAGGGACAAGGGTGTGAGGTATTCCAAGTACAGTTGCAACAAAGATACAAACTACTTCTCCTATGTTTGAAGAATCATATATCTTATCATTGGCCAGAACCCGACTCCCCTGCTCGATCAAACGCATAACGGTCTTCACCACGACGGCCACCATCGCTTGTAGATCTAAAACCCCCAAATCTGTTTGATTCAAGATCTGTCTTTTCATGTGAAAAGAATGGAGAAGTTAGGGTTCTGTATGTGGACGAGGGATTAGGGCATTTGGTGCGAGAATCGTCATCTTTTTAATGATTGTAATGGAAGCCGGTGGTGGCTCATGGCTGTGGAGGCGGTGTTGGCTGGTGGTTTAGTGTACAATGAGAGAGATGGGCAGGGAGAGAGGATGAAGGGTGAAAAGATAAATATGTAATATAAATATTATAAAAGAGTTTATTTTTTATTTTTTATTAAAATCATTTTAAGGATAAAGGTAAAAAGACTAAATTGCCCTTGTGTTGTTTGATTTAACAGAGAAATCTAACTGGGTTAGGGACAAAGGACATAACATGCAGGATTTTTAAACATAAAGGACAAAACTCATCAATTTTAAACATAAAGGACACCGCCTGCAAAGAGCCATAAAGATAAAGGACAAAACTTGCAATTCACTCTTTATTTTATATATTTATAGGTAGAGGATCCTGTAAAAAAAGAGGTTTTTGTGAAAATGGTAAGAAAGAATCTACACCGTTAGATATTTGATCTAGTATATAACACCATATTACCCTATTATAACTCTGTATAACACTACAACCCTGTCGTTCCACTGCCGCCCGCCGTCGTGGGGAGGTGGTCGGCGCCGCCTCTCTGCAGTCTCTCTTCTCTTTCTCTCGCTCGAACCCAACCACCCGGCACCACTTTGCAGGATAACTTTCTCTCGCTCGAACCCAACCACCCGACACCCACCTGAGAGAGACGAACCTGATGTGTTGGTCGATGTCGGAGATACCTGGTGCGACGATGTTGGAGAAGAATATGATACGGAGATGTAATGATTCTGGAGAAGAAGATGATGTCTGGAGAAGAAGATCGAGATCTGGATCTTTATTATTTTTTATTGATTCGCGAAATTGTAGGGATTTGATTTACAGTTTCCTATTTTCAAATGGATAAAAAGACTCTATTACCCTTACAATTTTCAAATTAGTCCAAAATAATAAAACACAATTTACAATTTGGTCCATATTGATCTCAACCTACTATTCATAGTGTTTTATAATGATTTGTAGTGTTATATTTTGTTTTGTAGTGTTATGTACTTATTACAGTGTTATGAACTGTTGAATGGTGTTTTATAGTGACTTTAGTAGTGTTATATACTTATTGAATGGTGTTATATAATTATTGAATTGTGTTATATCTTTATTGAATGATGTTATAAACTTATTGAATGGTGTTATATAATTATTGAATGGTGTTATATATGTGTTGAATGGTGGTTGCAGTGTTATTCGTAGTGTTTTTATAGAGAGTTTAAAATGGTGTTATATACTTATTGAACGATGTTATATAATTATTGAATGATGTTATATATGTGCTGAATGGTGGTCGTTGTGTTATTCGTTTATCACATAAGCAAATCTACTTCCGTCCATGTCCTGTTGTCTCTCCGCGCTACTTCCAAGTGCTCTTTTCCTTTCTCAATTATCCCAAAAAAGTTCCAACTTAATTAAAAAAAAGATATTGCTGTGAAAATCTTAAAAGGATTTACATTTACAATCAACTTGATGGTTGATATTCAAACTCATAATTTACAACCTAAAAGTAAGAACATGGGGTATGGGGCTTGGGTTGGGGGAAAACGCCCAAGCCACCACCCCGGGTGGGCTTGGGTTGGGGCGTGGCCCTTGGGGCTTGGGTTTCAAGCCGGGCGTGGGGCGGGGGAGCAAGCTGACATGGCGGGCCGTGAATGGTTATAAATATATATATATATATATTAAAAAAAAGTTGAACCCAAGCCCCAAGCCAAGCCCCACCATACCCCCTTCAAAGTGGGTTTGAGACTTGAGTTTTGAATTTCCACGTGTCAACCAATGCCCCAACCCAAGCCCTACCATACCCCATGGTCTAAGGGTGTGTACACCAAAACCAGATCCAAAACAAACCTCGTAAACAAAAACGAGCTATAAATCTAAATCTCGTTTAACAAAGAGTAATTAGGCTATACTCTATAGGGTGTGGAGGAGCCCTATCCTTTGAGGATGGTCCTCCATTTAAGCTGCCATGTCATCATGGGTCATGCTTAAAACCGGGTCTAGGGTGTAGAGGGTGAGCCTCCACTTATTTATTTATTTATTTTTTTGTTAAATAATATGCAATATATAAAATTAAATTAAACACTAAAATTAAAGATAAATCTTACATTTCACTAAAAAAATCTAAACTTAAAAAAATGATAGTCTTCATTATCGTCGTCGCTTGCGTCGTCATTTGGTTCGTTGTTCCAAATGTATTCCATCTAGTACGCCTTAAGGTTTTTATGTATGTACTTGTTATGTAACGACAACATACTCAAATCTTGTTGTTCCAAACTTACTAGAACACAATTTTTGTTAACCGCATTTTCATCGTACTAAAAAATCGCTCTACCTTCGTCTTCGATGATCATGTTATGCATCAAGACACAAGCATACATGCAATATCGCAACTGCTTTGGTTTAAAAACACGTGTTGGGTTCTCAATGATGTCACACCCTGACTTTTTCGGAAGCGTGATTATTGGTGTAACTTTCTTAATACCACAGCATTCAATTATAACAACGCTATATGATAAAAACCATAAGATGTTCATCCATTAGTTACGTTTGAAAATAACACAATATACTTGTTTGAAACATCGACACCAAATTCAAGTTACAAATCACAACATGTTTAAATGAGTTCATGAAGACTCAACAAAAGACCTTAAATAAAACCTGGTTTAGAAACATGTATCCCGTCCAGGAATAGGATACACTTCCTAAACCCTACGACCTTGGATGTCATCTTTTATTTGTGACGCATCTTGAAAATGCAAACACCTGTCAGATCCACTTTTCCCTGAAATACATGTAATTTGAAAACATCAACAAAAGTTGAGCGAGTTCATGTGTTTGTGTATGAATAAACCTGTAAAGTTTGTCTGTCTGTATGTATGTCCCTGGTATGTAGCAATAAGGAAAAACAGATCACCAATTGGTTTGCAAGGCCAATGGTATGTGTGAAATGGTGCAGGAAAACTCAAACCTAGCGGAATTTTGCCACGACATTAGTATGTGGACATAGTCACCACATGGGCCACCCTGGTCCTCATGGGTGTGGGCTGGCTACACCCAAATAGATCTATCACTTATGTCCCTCGGTCCTACGACGAGGATTAATAGCCTTAAGTGTTGTACCCACCTTTCACATGATCAAGCAGTAGCCCTCCTTAGCTAACCATACCATGTATAAAACGTTTGTAAATAATTGTAACATGTATTTCACCCCCGAAGTTATAAAACTGAAAACAGTTAAAAGAAAGGGGGGACATGAACTCACAGTTTTGCGTCTTCGATACTCGTAACTCAAATCTCGTCAGCAAACACGACTACCTACAATATACTATGTCTATTAGACGAACGGGCTGTGCCTTGCCTTAGTATTTATGTTTTTGAGTTACGTTTACTTCATGTCTTCAATATTATTCCAAGTTATAATTACTTGTTAAAATAACGATTATTTTAACTTTAATTAATATTTATTTTTGGAATAATTGTTAAACAATAATCTTGTAATAATACTTCTTAAGTATTTATACCACAGCATTCAATCATAACAACGCTATATGATAAAAACCATAAGATGTTCATCCATTAATTACGTTTGAAAATAACACAACATACTTGTTTAAAACATCGACACCAAATTCAAGTTACAAACCACAACACGTTTAAATGAGTTCATGAAGACTCAACAAAAGACCTTAAATAAAACCTGGTTTAGAAACATGTATCCCGTCCAGGAATAGGATACACTTCCTAAACCCTACGACCTCGGATGACATCTTTTATTTGTGACGCAGCTTGAAAATGCAAACACCTGTCAGATCCACTTAGTTCCCTGAAATACATGTAATTTGAAAACATCAACAAAAGTTGAGCGAGTTCATGTGTGTATGTATGAATAAACCTGTAAAGTTTGTCTATATGTATGTATGTCCCTGGTATGTAGCAATAAGGAAAAACAGATCACCAGTTGGTTTGCAAGGCCAATGGTATGTGTGAAATGGTGCAGGAAAACTCAAACCTAGCGGAATTTTTCCACCGCATTCGTATATGGACATAGTCACCACATGGGCCACACTGGTCCTCATGGATGTGGGCTCACTACACCCAAATAGATCTATCACTCATGTCCCTCGGTCCTACGATGAGGATTAATGGCCTTAAGTGTTGTACCCACCTTTCACATGATCAAGCAGTAACCCTCCTTAGCTAACCATACCATGTATAAAACGTTTGTAAATAATTGTAACATGTATTTCACCCCCGAAGTTACAAAACGGAAAACAGTTAAAAGAAAAGGGGGGACATGAACTCACAGTTTTGCGTCTTCGATACTCGTAACTCAAATCTCGTCAGCAAACACGACTACCTACAATGTACTATGTCTATTAGACGAACGGGGCGTGCCTTGCCTTAGTATTTATGTTTTTGAGTTACGTTTACTTCATGTCTTCAATATTATTCCAAGTTATAATTGCTTGTTAAAATAACGATTATTTTAACTTTAAATTATATTTATTTTTGGAATAATTGTTAAACAATAATCTTGTAATAATACTTCTTAAGTATTTATACTCGTATTTCCTTCTCAGTGATGGGGGTATTCTCATACATGTATCTTCATATTCTTGTATTTGTAATAATATATTTTTAAGTCTAACTTAGAGAATATATATAAACTTATTTTGTCCAAAAAAAAATCATGTATTTCAAGAAAATATATTTTTTCCCAAAAATCATATATCTTCTAAATATTCCAAGAAAATATATTTTTACTTCCAAAATAATATGTTTTCTCCTTGTCGAAAATATGATATAACTTGGTAATATTTACAAAAATCATATTTTCATCCCTTATGTCCAAAATATTATTTACCAAAAATATATTTATAACGGTATTTTCCGGAATATTTTGTAAGTTACGTTCTTGCGTTCGGTTTCACAATATTAAGTGCGTAACTTATATATATTTATTCCTTGTGATTTTTTGTATTATTTTGGATTGTAAATTCTTGGTATTTTGTTAAGTTAAATTACTTTAAATCCTAAAATAATATAACTATTACACCAAGTATACAAATAATCACACACAATGTGTCTTTAATGTAAATATATATTCTAAATACATATTTATCCATTTTTATTTATAAAAACCAACCTCCAATACTTGTATTTTTGTAACAAAATCTATGGCAAAGTTTATATTGAAAACCATAGTTTAAACATACTTGTAAACATTTGTTTAGAAAATATTTTTGATGTGTGTAAAATGCAACATATAAATTACATCAATTAAGGCATAAAACTAACCCTTTTTAAGTACTAATATTGGAAAAAGAGTGTTTTTGTCTTCCTTTTGTATTTTCAGGATTAAATGAGCTAAAAAACACAAAAGAAGCAAAAAGACAGCTAATTCCAACATAAATACAAGGAAAGGAACATTAGTGGACTGCCCGACCCCTCAACGGCACCTTCCAAAGCAAAATAGAGAAGTCAGAAGACTGAACACGCCCCGTGCTCAGCCAGCACGGGGTCGTGCCCAAGAAGCAGCAGAAAAGACAAACCTATAGAAGCTTCTATTGCCCACCACGGGGCCGTGCCCAGCGGACACGGGGGCGTGGCGAAAGTACAGCAGGCGCATTAATTGTAATTGCGAATTACAATTAATGAGGAGAGAGAGTGTTAGACGGGCACGGGGCCGTGCCCAGCGGACACGGGGTCGTGCCCAGCTCTCTGTTCAGCCTATAAATAGGAGTGCTTGGATTCATTTCAACTCATCCCTTGGCACACCACCTCTCTCACACTTCATCCACCACCCACCACCATCACAACACCATCATCCACCACCATCATCCATTGTCCATCGTAGAGTGTGTGAGTCGTCTCGGGATCCAAGATTGATCGTAAGAGTTCTTGACAATCAAGGCCATGTTTGCCTAAGTCTCTTACATCACTTGGTGAAGACAAAGTGTCTAGTATAATACTTTTTATTTCTAATCTTTTGCACTTTTTATTTGGTTTTGTATTAATGACTTTAATAACTAGTTACTTATGTTGAAGGTGATCTTTCCTTATCGTTTGTCTGTGGTGTCTTGGCATTATTTTACTATCTATATAAAATAAAGGATTTTCACCATTCATATCTCCACGGTCTATATGGAGGTATGTTGGCTACCTGGTCGGGGGTTAAGGGAACGGTTTGGTAAAGGTCTTGCCATTGTTCAGCGTTTAGAGGTCCTGCAATGGACTTGGGTCAAATTTAGTAGGACCTCCTTCAATACTTCACGGTATTGGATGGCGGGGGTCCAAACTCTTTGACCCCCTCATAAGTTAACTACTATTAATACTATAACCCGGCTATTTAGGACTGTATCCCTGCTGACTCAGACTACTTAGCCGAGGGTAACGTCACCGCCAAAAGCGGGGCCTACCACAATACTGCATTAATAACTTAATTCATTATCTTCCAATAATCCACCATTTTAGGATTGTATCCTTGCTGACTCAAACTACTGGGGTGAGGGTAACGTCACCTTCAAAAGAGGGGCCTACTACAATAACTAAGATAATCTCTTAATTATGTGCAAAAGTGCGGAAATAATCAAAGGTTATACTAGATACGAGTCGGAACCAAGTGATTCATCTTGTCTATCTGTTTTTCTTTTATTTTTATTTTTCAGCAATTTTAGTTAGTTTTTATTTTTCTTAGCTTAAAACATTTTTCTAAACTTTTATTTTGATTAGATGTTGAGGATAAACCGGTACTAAAAGCTCTTGTGTCCTTGGACGACCTCGGTATCTTACCAACACTATACTACGCTCAACGATGGGTGCACTTGCCCATATGTGTGTTTAGTGTTAGTGAAATATCGTGTTTTATAAATTTAAAACTTGGCTAAAATAAGTGTTAAAAAAGGCTTAAAATATACACCTAATATATATAACACTTCACACGCATCAAGTTTTTGGCGCCGCTGCCGGAGACACAAGGATTTTAAGAAAGCTTAAAATCGACGGCCTAATCAGTTTTTCAAAACCTTTTTTTTAAAACGCGCGCATTTTTTCTGCATTTTAGTTTAGATTTGCATTTACAGTAACCTGTACACGGGGCCGTGTTCACTGAACACGGGGCCGTGTCCAGCATTTTCATAAAAGCACCCAGTAACAGAAGCTTGACCACGGGCCGTGCTCACTGAACACGCCCCGTGCTCAACGAAATCAGTAAATTTAATTAAAACGCCCAGATACAGATCCTGAACACGGGGCCGTGTCCAGCCTCTGTTTCCGTTTTTATTTTTGTTTTCTGATCTCGAGACTCGGTTGTGGTCTGCTGAGTGATTCTTATGGATCAATACTCAGGAGGTTACAACTACACCTATGATGAGGATGATTATAGGGGTAATTATTGCACTAATTGTCGTAATGCACGTTCGATTCAAAATAATCACTCATATCAACCATCCAATTCATACACCTACTATGAGGAGCCCAGGTACGAGCCATCAACTTCATACACATCCTATGAAGACCAAAGGTATGAACCTCCTCCCTCATACTCATATTTTGATGAACCAAGGTATGAGCCTTCTTACTCATACTTTGAGGAACCAAGATATGAGCAACCACCTTCATATGCTTATTATGAGGAACCATGGCGTGAACAACCCACCTCATATGAGTATTATGAAGAACAAAATTATGAACCTTATCCATCATATGCTTACAATGAAGAACAATGGTGCGAACCATCTACTTCATATGAGTACTATGAGGAACAAAGGGTCGAACAACCGGATTCAAGCTTAGAAAATTCCGATTCTTTTTCTATAACCGAAGTGACCGATAGGATATTAGAACACATTAGAGTTATCGATCGATGTATAAAAGAAGCTCGCGCAAGGGAAGAGGAGTCCCGCGCAAGAGAAGAATTAAAAAAAGAAGAGATAACTGAAAATGTAAAAATGGAAGAACAAATAAGTGAAAAACCGACACATGAGTTAAACAACGAAAAAGGTGAGTCGGACAACGTTAAAATCCAAGAAGAGTCTAATTTTGAAGAAATTAATCTTTTGACACCTTCTTTCGAAAATCATTGTTTAGTACCCACTCATGCTAAGTTTTTAAAAGAGTTAAACACTCTCACTAAAATTGACGAAATGGTAAGTGTTAAGTTAACTAATGATCAAACTTCACTAATAAAAGAAGACCCACTTGAAATTAACATCACACCGGTTCCATGTTTCTTTCAAAATTCGTTTATTAGTAATGTCACAATCGATAAAGATCTTTGTGTTAACATAATGCCTAACTACATTTTCGAAAAATTAAGTATTAGTGAGTTTTCTCCACTTCAAATACCAATTTTTCTATCCAATCGGAAAATAATAAAATCAATCGGTATAGTTGAAGATGTCTTGGTTCAAACAAATCAAATGGTAATCCCAACCGACTTTGTCATCCTCGATGACGCTCCTCTAGTGTTGGGACGACCATTTGTAAAAACTCACGAAGCTTTGAAAAACCGGAAGTTCAATAATCTACCTCTTCAATTAGGGGCATTTAAAAGAAGTGTCGATCTCGAACGATCAATGAAATATCCATTCGGCAATAATGACCCCCTAATTGAAGATGAAGATGAACCACCCGATACAAGTGAAGAGATTGACAACTTTGTTGAAGAAGAGGTCGCCATAGAACAAACTTTTAAAGTTCTTGATCGAAATGAGCAACCAAATAAGGAGTCTCCTAAAGACCCACCACTTGAGCTCAAAGAACTTCCAAAAGGTTTGGAATATGCTTTTCTAGACAAAGATGGTAAGTTACCTGTAATTATTTCTTCTAAATTAGATAACTTAGAAAAAGAAAAATTAATTAATCTTTTGAAAAAACACAAAAATGCAATAGCTTGGAAACTTGTTGACATAAAAGGAATTAGTCCTTCTATGTGCACACACAAAATTTTGATGAATGATGACTACAAATCGGTCATACAACCACAACGTCGAGTAAATCCAAATGTTCAAGAAGTGGTTAAAAACGAAGTCATCAAGCTACTTGACGCCAGACTTATCTATCCTATCTCCGATAGTCCTTGGGTGAGTCCCGTCCAAGTAGTTCCAAAGAAAGGAGGTATGACGGTAATAACTAACGAAAAGAATGAACTAATACCAACGAGAACCGTCACAAGATGGAGGGTATGTATAGATTATAGACGATTAAATGAAGCAACAAGAAAGGATCACTTTCCTTTACCCTTCATTGATCAAATGTTAGAAAGATTATCCGGTCATAAATTTTACTGTTTCTTGGATGGTTTTTCAGGTTACTTTCAAATCCCGATAGCACCCGAAGACCAAGAGAAGACAACTTTCACATGTCCCTATGGAACTTTTGCTTATCGACGCATGTCGTTTGGTCTATGTAATGCCCCTGCAACATTCCAACGTTGCATGGTAGCTATTTTCCATGACATGATAGAAAAGACAATGGAAGTCTTCATGGGCGACTTCTCTATCTTTGGGGATTCATATGACCAATGCCTCGATAACCTTGAACGAATGCTATCCCGATGTGAGGAAACTAACCTCACCCTTAATTGGGAAAAATGCCATTTCATGGTAACGGAGGGAATAGTACTCGGTCACAAAATCTCAAGCGAAGGAATGGAGGTGGATCGAGCCAAAATAGATACCATTTCTAGATTACCACCTCCATCCTCCGTAAGAGCTATCAGAAGTTTCCTAGGGCATGCCGGATTTTATAGGCAATTTATCAAAGACTTTTCAAAAATCTCAAGGCCTCTAACAAAATTGCTTGAAAAAGATGCTCCATTCATCTTTGACAAGGATTGCAATCAAGCATTTCTTACCCTAAAGGAAATGCTAGTCAATGCACCTATCATGATAGCGCCTGATTGGAAATTTCCTTTCGAAATCATGTGTGATGCCAGTGACTTTGCAGTTGGAGCTGTCTTGGGACAAAGAAAAGAAAAGCATTTCCACCCAATCTATTATGCTAGTAAAACACTTAATGATGCACAAGAAAAATACACAACAACTGAAAAAGAGTTACTAGCTGTGGTATTTGCTTTTGATAAATTTCGTTCTTATCTTGTTCTTTCTAAAACTATAGTCTATACAGACCATGCAGCCATTCGATATCTCTTCAAGAAGCAAGACGCAAAACCACGTTTGATTAGGTGGATTCTACTCCTCCAAGAATTTGACATTGAAATCAAGGACAAAAGTGGAGCAGAAAATACCGCAGCAGATCATCTTTCACGCTTAGAAGACCCAGCTTTAGAGGCAACCAGGGACGAGCAAATCAACGAAAAATTTCCAACTGAGTCCCTGGAAATGGTGGAATATAAGGAAGAACCATGGTACGCCGACTATGCTAACTACCTAGCTAGCGGTATAGTCGCAAAAGGATGGCCACATCATCAAAGAAAAAAATTCTTTGCCAATGTGAAACACTACTTTTGGGAAGATCCATATCTTTTCAAAATGTGTGCTGACCAACTCGTCCGACGATGCGTACATGGTGGTGAAGCACGAAGAATTCTCCGCCATTGTCATGATGGTCCATACGGAGGACATCATGGTGCTGCCAGTACCGCACGAAAGGTATTCGATTCAGGATTTTATTGGCCAACCATTTACAAAGATGCTCAAAATCTTGTAAAGACATGTGATGCTTGCCAAAGAACAGGTAATATTTCTTCCAAAAATGAAATGCCACAAAATGGCATTCTTGTTTGTGAAATTTTTGATGTGTGGGGACTCGACTTTATGGGACCTTTCCCACCATCGAAAGGAAACAAATATATCCTTGTGGCAGTAGATTACTTGTCTAAATGGGCCGAGGCCGAGGCACTTCCAACAAATGATGGAAGAGTCGTGGTAAGATTTCTGAAAAAATTATTCTCTCGTTTTGGCACACCTAAAGCTTTAATAAGTGATAGAGGTACCCATTTTTGCAATCATCAACTTGAAAAAATTTTAACAAGATATGGGGTCTATCACCGGGTTTCAACAGCATATCATCCTCAAACAAACGGGCAAGCCGAAGTGACTAATAGAGGTTTAAAACGAATACTCGAAAAAACCGTAGGGATAAATAAAAAGGAATGGGCAGATAAATTAGACGATGCTTTATGGGCTTTTCGAACTGCTTATAAAACAACGATAGGTACAACCCCATATAAGCTAGTCTATGGAAAAAGTTGTCATTTGCCAGTAGAAATTGCACACAAAGCCTACTGGGCAATAAAAAATGTAAACTTAGATCTAGAATTTGCTGGTAAAAATCGATTTTGTCAAATAAATGAATTAGACGAGCTTAGGAATTATGCATACTCAAACTCTGAAATTTATAAGGAAAGAATGAAAAATTTGCATGACAAACATATTAAACCTAATGAATTTCGGGTAGGAGATTTAGTTCTTTTGTTTAATTCACGACTTCGATTGTTTCCTAGTAAATTAAAGTCTAGGTGGTCAGGACCTTTTTCCGTCACCCACATTTTTCCACACGGTGCAGTAGAAATTAAATCTCGAAATGGGCCACCATTTAAAGTCAATGGCCAACGGCTGAAAGTCTATCAAGGATTTATTGAGGATGAGGAAGAAGAGATCTCGCTTCAAACAGTGGAAGAATAAAAACATCATGCCTGGTAAGTTACGAACGATTGAGACGACAAAATAAAGCGGTAACTTTTCTAACCATAGCTTATGGGAAAAGGGGGCACTCACACGAGCACTTAAAAAAAAAAAACAACTCGCTCGGCACGAGGCCGTGTTCGCTGGACACGGGGCCGTGTTCGCGCTGTAAACGGGATAAAACCCCTTTTTCAAAACAGTTTCTTCATTCCACACGCCCCGATTCCCCACAAAAGCTCTGGTTCCAGGCGATTTTTCGCGAAATTTCGACGTCTCCTATCGATCTAACAACATCAAGGTATGATTCTATCACTCTTAGTAGTTAGATTAGTTACTTGCGTGTAGTTAAAACACAAAAAAATTGGGAAAAATCTAGGGTTCTTGAAGTTCATCCGGATCAAACCTCAAATTTTTGTTTAGATCTGTTTGCATTTAGTTAGATTAGTGTTAAGGAAAGTAAATACACTTAGATTGTTCATAGATTCACCCGATTTCTTACAAAAACCCCAAACCCTTGTTCTTGAACCGAAAAAGATGAAATTGATGGGGTAAACGGGATATTTTGGGAAAAACGGTGTTTAGGGTTTCATTTTCGGGGGAAACCGCACCTATTGGACCAAAAATTTTCAAGTTTTCGAAACCGGGTCGAAAAATGAAGTTTTTGAGTAACAGACCTCTGGACACGGGGCCGTGTCCGCTGGACACGCGGTCGTGTCCAGCCACTGTTTGCAGTTTCTTTAAAAATCTAATTGTCTCGTGCTAACTTTTGGTGTATTCTTTCAGATGGCAAAGTTCACTAGGTTCAATGCAAGGGAGCTTGATGCAAGAGCAAGGTATGAGATTCTTCAAACAAGACCCGAAGAGTACCCCAGGAGAGCTTGCACGGACCTGTTAACCTTGGTAAACCAGCTGGACCGATTCAACAACATCGTTACGGGACCACTAGCTGTTGCATTAAACACTCGGCTTCGGTCGGTGCATCAATGCACCATGGAGTTCTACAGTACTTTTACCTTCACTTCAAGGTGTGACCCTTTCGACAATGAAGGGGTTGCATTTAGGTGTGGCGGGACAATGTACTCGATCTCCATGGCACAGTTTGGAGCCATAATAGGACTTTACCAAGAGGAGGAATCGGGAAACGAAGAAAATACCGGAGGATTACGAGACTTGGATGAAAATGAACGACAAGCTGCATGGGCTCAAATCGGTGAAGGAATCTACAACCCTAGTAGCACCAAGAGTACGAAGCTAAGGGATCCGCTCTATCGCTACATTCACAGGCTTCTCTCCTACTCTCTAAACCAACGTCACGACAGTAGCGGCGTTGTAGGGTTGAAAGATTTGGTTGTCCTTCACTGTATCCACAACCAGAAGCCCCTCAATGTTCCATATCTCCTGTTACGAAACATGGATCTCAACCGCCTTGGTCGCGCTCCAACGCCTATCTTCTTCGGAGGATGGGTGTATCGTCTTTTCAAGCATTACACACGAATTCCAAGGTCCTTTGAAAGAAGCCCATGGTCGGGACGAGTTGATTACCACATTTGCCGAGCCATGAACTTACTTTATGAGGCAGAAGACGGAACGATGAGTTTCAAAAGGACGCAAGGTTATGCATGGAACCCACAGGAGGCCCTAGTTCTTCACGCACCACCTCCCCACTACCAATATCAACCCCATGGTGATCCGGGTCAATCCTCCTCACAAGGAGGCGGTTTTCCTAATTTTCAAAGTTTACATGATCTTATGCAGGAAAACCTCATGTGTACCAGGAACGCCTACAACCTCGCCAACAACACATACCACCGGGTCGGAGCTATTGAACGCAACATCAACGATATACAAGATGATATCGGAAGCATCCGGGAGTATATGGCGGGGCATGGGGATGGAGGTGATGATAGCGATGAGGACATGGAGTAGGAGCATAGGAGGAAGCGGTTGATGGATGACTCCCCAGGTTAACCCTATGCAATCTTGAACAATTGATGGCCTGCGTGCCAAGTGTTAGACAATTTAATTTTCCTAACTATTTTCTGCATTTTATTTTTCTTTTTCTTTTACTTTATGCTTGGAACAATTAACTATGGTAATTTAGGATGTTTGTGTTGCTTGGTGTGGTATTAAGTGATGAAACAGGTACAAACCAAGGCTTGGGGTGCTAAGCCTCAGCACTTATAGGACCAGGATGGAAAAACCGGAGAAAGAAACCTGTTTTTCAGGCTTTCAGACTGTCCACACGGGGACGTGTCCAGCCAACACGCCCCCGCGCTCACCTCCCAGACCTGCTGTTTGGCTACTGACCTGCAGATTTCTGTCAGACACGTGGCCGTGTCCAGTGGACACGGGGACGTGTTCACCTTCTGTAAGTTCTCGTTACTGGCAGTTCGCCACGGGGTCGTGTCCAGTGGACACGGGGCCGTGTCCAGACTACCAGTAACATAAACCTTTGCTTTTTAAACACTATTTTACACATCTAATCAACCTAAAAATTTATTTTTGGGACACATTGAGGACAATGTGTAATTTAAGTGTGGGGGGGATGCTAAAACCTTGAATTTTGCAAGTCCTAAATACAAGCCTTACACAAAACTCTATTGGAACCGCTAATCACCCCAAATTTTTTCAAAAGTTTCATTTTTTTTCACTTGTCTAGGTTTAACTCGGGAAATTCAAGTTCTCAAAAAGGTTATATTTTTACAAATTTACAACCGATAGCGTAGTGATAAAAAGAACCAACATAAGAAAATTATGAAAAGGCATGGCAAACTTAGTTAAAATTTGATTATATATACTTGATCACATAAAAAAAAAACCCTTACCCACAAAAGTGAGTTTTGAGCTTTTATTGAGCATACAATTACATATCATTAGACTAAATGCTCATTTTTCGTTTCTTGTGTGAATAGCCGCTTGGTTCTTACGACTCTAGAACTTGCCATGACGATACATTCCCGGTCCTTATCAACTTAAACCCGAGTAAGTAAATGATGGAGGCATTAGGACTAACCCCCTTTTATTTCTACACCATTATTTTTCTTTTTCTTTTACCACCTACCCAAAAATCCCCCTAGTTAACCCCTTTGAGCCTAAACCTTTTCATTTCATCACCCAAACCAAAAACCCTTTTACCCACCAAAACCTTTTTATTTTTAACCCTTTGTTTTAGTAACAAGTTCGGTTTTTCGTAAAATATATATATATTTTGTGTGATGAAGCAAAAAGAAAATAAACAAACAAGTTCATCAAAAATAACTTTGTTTGAATAAAAGCTTCATCAAAATATAAAGTTGCAAAAATAGAAAATCTTACGAAAACCGACACTTGTTACGCTTTTCGCCCTTTTTCTACTAACCGCTAACCACTAACCCAACCACCTACCTTTAACCCAAGCCTAACCCTTAACCCACAAAGTCCTCTTGATATTTACAAAGGTATAAAAGTTAAAAAGGAGGAGGATTGATTGCTTGGCAAGCTTATGGTAGGAATAAGTTCCACGCCGCTCTCGAGTGATTCACTAAAAATACACCTTCGGCCGAGTGTGAGTGATTTCTCCCATGAGGTATGTGAACTTGTATATAAATGGAATTTTAAAAAGGCATGTTATGCCCAAATAAGTAATTTTTCCTATGAAACGTTCTAAATAAATCATTACGAATAGGATTGTAAATAAATAAAGATAAAACCCAAAAAGACCTTGGATTCCCGACACTCTACGACAAGCCCAAAACCTTCTCTTCTACCTATTCCATTTGGGAGTGTAAGCCACATATTAAAGAGTTTTGCTTGAGGACAAGCAAAAGTTCAAGTGTGGGGGTATTTGATGTGTGTAAAATGCAACATATAAATTACATCAATTAAGGCATAAAACTAACCCTTTTTAAGTACTAATATTGGAAAAAGAGTGTTTTTGTCTTCCTTTTGTATTTTCAGGATTAAATGAGCTCAAAAACACAAAAGAAGCAAAAAGACAGCTAATTCCAACATAAATACAAGGAAAGGAACATTAGTGGACTGCCCGACCCCTCAACGGCACCTTCCAAAGCAAAATAGAGAAGTCAGAAGACTGAACGCGCCCCGTGCTCAGCCAGCACGAGGTCGTGCCCAAGAAGCAGCAGAAAAGACAAACCTATAGAAGCTTCTATTGCCCACCACGGGGCCGTGCCCAGCGGACACGAGGGGTGGCGAAAGTACAGCAGGCGCATTAATTGTAATTGCGAATTACAATTAATGAGGAGAGAGAGTGTCAGACGGGCACGGGGCCGTGCCCAGCGGACACGGGGCCGTGCCCAGCTCTCTGTTCAGCCTATAAATAGGAGTGCTTGGATTCATTTCAACTCATCCCTTGGCACATCACCTCTCTCACACTTCATCCACCACCCACCACCATCACAACACCATCATCCACCACCATCATCCATTGTCCATCGTAGAGTGTGTGAGTCGTCTCGGGATCCAAGATTGATCGTAAGAGTTCTTGACAATCAAGGCCATGTTTGCCTAAGTCTCTTACATCACTTGGTGAAGACAAAGTGTCTAGTATAATACTTTTTATTTCTAATCTTTTGCACTTTTTATTTGGTTTTGTATTAATGACTTTAATAACTAGTTACTTATGTTGAAGGTGATCTTTCCTTATCGTTTGTCCGTGGTGTCTTGGCATTATTTTACTATCTATATAAAATAAAGGATTTTCACCATTCATATCTCCACGGTCTATATGGAGGTATGTTGGCTACCTGGTCGGGGGTTAAGGGAACGGTTTGGTAAAGGTCTTGCCATTGTTCAGCGTTTAGAGGTCCTGCAATGGACTTGGGTCAAATTTAGTAGGACCTCCTTCAATACTTCACGGTATTGGATGGCGGGGGTCCAAACTCTTTGACCCCCTCATAAGTTAACTACTATTAATACAATAACCCGGCTATTTAGGACTGTATCCCTGCTGACTCAGACTACTTAGCCGAGGGTAACGTCACCGCCAAAAGCGGGGCCTACCACAATACTGCATTAATAACTTAATTCATTATCTTCCAATAATCCACCATTTTAGGATTGTATCCTTGCTGACTCAAACTACTGGGGTGAGGGTAACGTCACCTTCAAAAGAGGGGCCTACTACAATAACTAAGATAATCTCTTAATTATGTGCAAAAGTGCGGAAATAATCAAAGGTTATACTAGATACGAGTCGGAACCAAGTGATTCATCTTGTCTATCTGTTTTTCTTTTATTTTTATTTTTCAGCAATTTTAGTTAGTTTTTATTTTTCTTAGCTTAAAACATTTTTCTAAACTTTTATTTTGATTAGACGTTGAGGATAAACCGGTACTAAAAGCTCTTGTGTCCTTGGACGACCTCGGTATCTTACCAACACTATACTACGCTCAACGATGGGTACACTTGCCCATATGTGTGTTTAGTGTTAGTGAAATATCGTGTTTTATAAATTTAAAACTTGGCTAAAATAAGTGTTAAAAAGGGCTTAAAATATACACCTAATATATATAACACTTCACACGCATCAATTTTTCTAAATGTTTATATTTTTAGAAAATTTCGTCATAGTTTCCCCTAAAAATGGAGGTGTCCATGCTATCAAAGCATATCATTTTCTTTTCAAAATCATCACAATCAATCAACAATCAATCTTAAACAACTTATACTTACCAAGTGCCAAAACTATGTTATTTACAAAATAATCATGAACTTGAACTTTCATAAAATCTTGTAGTAACTTGGTAGTGTGTTTAGTAGGTTTAGTTACCCTTTAAAGTGTGCTTACTTCTTTGAAAATCTCATTCTTGAAAGATTTAGGTGTTTACGACTTACTAGATGTTTTTTTTTTCAAAAATCATTCTCTTGAAATTTTCTTGTAAACAATGTATTCTTATACTTGTTTTACCACTAGAAACATGGTTAGTTTCTTTAAAAACAATGTTTATGTAAATCTTGTTATTTAACTTGGTTTCTTTGGAAAACTATTTTTGTAATCATCCACATTTATGTCTAGTAAACATGTTTCATACTACATCATTCACAAAAATCATTTTCATTTTTCAAGTTCATGAAAACAATAAGCATGATGATCTTGGTCTTTCACAAGATCACCACCTTAACTTACTAGATCATGTGTTTAATCACAATCTAGTAGGTTTCTTATGATGTCTAACATCACTAACATAAATCAACAATCATCAAGAAGCAAATCATCACTAATCAACAAGTATTCATATGTTTAAATAACTTATGTTAAAGTTTCATGATCAAGTTCTTTAGTGTCCATCAAGATTAACAATGTACAACATCTTTTAACCATCAAAATATGAAGTAAGATCAAGTGATATGAAGCTTACTACTAGCACAAAGGCTAGGGAAGAACACAAGATGTTGAGGATGACAAATGTGTTGGATAAAAGCAATTGAAAGAGGTCCTTCAAGATCTAAGACCACCTAACCTTCTTATATGGCTCCTTACACCTTGTGTACACTTGGGATTAGATGAACTTGAAGGAATGATGGTGGTGGTATTGTTGTTGTTTACGGCTGAATAGAGGGGGGAAGGGAAGGATGTGGATGGTGTATGTAGTGTGTGTGAGAATGAGAGCTTCAAGTCATCTTATAACCATCTAATAGTTTTGTCCAATGGGTCTTGTGTTTGTTAAGTACACAACATGATCTAAACAAATCTAGGCAATCTAAGGAAGATCAAGAGAGGATTTTGGTGGGGCCACTCTATGTGACCGTCCACTTAGGGGGAGGGGTATTAGTTGGGTTTTAATGTTAAGTTAGGTTATTTAGTTGGAAGTTAAGTGTATTAGTTAGTGTCCATGCATATGATATGTTATATACTGTGTTAGGGTATTCGGGGACCATAACTAGCTCAGAAACATAAAAACAATGCTTCTCGTGTATTTTTGGTGTTTCGGGTAATGTCCGGTTATTCGGTTAGACACCGGTTCGTTAAAGTGTCAAACTATTCCGTCTAGTGATCTTTAAGTACCCTTTTGTGACACTTTTAATTCCCAACACTTAGGAAAGCATTCAGGACCATTTTTCCATATTTTTGCATGTAATTAGCTTGTTATAATGCTGAATTTTGCTGAAATATGCTGAATTCAACACTTTAAGTGGGTTTTAGGCACTTTCCGGCACTTAAACTATCACCTAGTGAAGCAGTTTTGTGATCCTCACTTTCCTACACACTATACTAGTGTAGTACCTCGTCTCTGGCCCATACGGGGTCTCGAAAGACTGTCTGTCTATGTACTGAACATCGTCGGCATTTTTCTGAGTTATCCGTTAACTGTGCTAACCGTGTTTTGTGCATCGTTTATGTCACTAAAGTTTGTATGTAAAAATGATGTGACAGTATGAAATGTGATGCACATGTAAGTATGATGCAGAAATTAGAAAGCAGTTATTTGTAATTCAGCATAGTCATTAAGCACTAATCATGGTTAATTAAATTGTACGGATACATGGATTTTTTACAGTTGTCACAAATGATATGTCATTTTTTTCTAGTTGAACCCCAAAACACCTTTCAATGTCCTTTCTCCCCACCTCTTGAAACTTGGCAAATTTCTTTCTTTTTTCGTCTGTCGGGTGGTGAATAATTTTAAAGACTATAGAGTAGGTTGGGTATATTCCATCAGCAAGATAATAACCGTGCCTATATTTGTCACGACCCCCGACCCGGTTTTACCCGTTTCAGGAGCCGCGGGACAGAAATCCCGTGGTATTTATTTAATTGAGTTTAACAGCGGAAGTTTATCATCAGGATCTTTGTAAAGCTAAAAAAAATTTTCCGATTATTTTATTTAACAACTCGGGATAAAACCCCGTTAATTTACAATATTATGATTTCACGAAGAAATCTTTATTTAACAAAACATATTTCTTTATTTTTACAATGAGCCACTTTCTTAAGCTTGCAGTGCTCCGTAGCACTTTTCCTGAATCACAATAGATCACCTGAAACATGTTTGAAAAAGGTTTTGTCAGCGAGAAATACTGAGTGAATCATTCTATTTATTAAAACAACCTGTTTGTTATAATTTACAGTATTAAGAGTGATTACAATGTTTCTGATATCAAACCAACTACCCACAGTATTTGTCACTCGACCGGATCTGTGACTATGGTCATATCCCCCATTGGCTGCCCCAATGGTGACGATTATCAAGTAATGTATACAAAACCCCATATACTTGCTGTAACTTGGTGATTACATAAACTTAATCACTGTAATTATAACTTTGAAAATAAACTTGCTTTTGAAAGTAATTTGATAAAAAGAGAATGACTCACATTGCAGATTTAATACGGATAGAGTGTACTCTACGGATTAGTCTTGTTAACCTAATTTAAATAACAATGCACACAAAACTGGGTTAGTAATCAATACAGCATTTACGATAACTCACGAGATCAACCCTCACAACGAATGACAAAGTGCTATGCTTAAACATCTATCGAATTAACGATTAATGACAAAGCATCACCCGAATGTGGGCAGCACTTAAACATCCATTGAGTACCTTGATCGATCGGAAAATGAATCGTAGCAGCGATCGAGTTATTACCCTGTTTTGTGGCAGCACCTCGTGATCAGTGTGTGTATTTTGTAGTATTTCTACTATAACTCGAAGCTCAATTAGAATTTCTACGTCGAACTAACGCAGAATGTCAAGTCCCAAACTGTTCTATTTATAACTGAAAAACCGTCCCCCTCGCGTGGCGCGAGGGGGTGTCGCGTGGCGCGAGAGGCGCCCCCTACCATAGGGTAGCCTCGTGTAATAGTAGCCTTGCTAAGTTGGTGGCTCGTTCAATTTCGAATTTGACAACAAACTGTCAAGATAATATCGATTAGGGTTTACCCCCCCTGAGTTTTAGGGGCCCTGATCCTGATTCCGATTATTCTGAAATTTTTAGGGTTTGTTCAGAATCACTTGGTTTTCTTAATTAGAGTTTCTTGATGAACAATTAAAGTAATAATTAAGACTTTTTAATGAGAGTTGTTATATTCTCCCTACCTTAATAAAAATCTCGTCCTCGAGATTTACTGGAATAAGCGTGGATACTTTCGCTTCATTTCTGATTCCAGCTCCCAAGTGTATTCAGCTCCTCTTTTTGAATCTCACTTTACTTTAACTAGTACTAGTCGTTTGTGCTTGAGAAACTTTACTTTTCTGTCTTCGATCTGAAGAGGTTTCTCAACAAATTTCAACTTTTCGTTTACCTTGATATCTTAAAGAGGTACTACCAGAGATTCGTCTGCTATACATTTCTTGAGATTGGATACATGAAATACATCATGTACTGTAACACTCGTTCTTATAATTTAAGGTTTAATGAATCTTTTACGAAAACAATCATGTAATTACGATTACATATACATCGGAAATACGGGTTTACTAAAAGTTTTACAAATCATAAGTTATTCTACATAACGTGATCGAATTCGTTGTTTAAAATTTACAACGTGGCAAAGTGCGGAAGCGTGTATCTTTATCGTGTTCGGTTCTTCGCTGAGCTTGATCGTCTTCCGGCATCCAAAATTACCTATATTCCATAAACATGAAATACTTTAGTCAAACGAGGTTTAAAACGTGTCTAAACGAGTCCAAACGAGTCCGGGAATTTAAACTAAATAAAATATACTTTGTTTCTGGGTCCACCGTAACTCAGTATGTAACCATCGTAATCATATCAGCTCCACCATAACTTACGGTGGCATGACTAAATTAAGTATACGCAATCATATGTCTTTTTCTGGATTAATAATGACATTATTAATGTGCAGCGATTTTCTATACAGCTGCTGTAATTGACCATTATGACCCATTCAAAGTCCGAACTAGATTAACATGTTCAAAGATGGATCATAGAAAACTTCAATACCTTCGCAAGCATATAAGGTACACCTTCTAACGAATTTTCTATGATTTTATATGATTTTTATAAAATCAGCACAGCAACTATATTTTCATTTTTCAAACAGCTTTCAAGGTTTTGAACAGTTGTTTAATTCATTCTTTTGGCCTATTTAACAACCACATTTGTTTCTTATGATTGAAAACAGTAAAAATTTACTTCATAAGCTTTCCGAAAAGGTATAGAACACCCAAATCGGATAAACGGTTGATTTTATATGATTTTTTAAAGATTAGTCGAAATCCGTATAAAAAGCTGCGGAAATCATGTTTAGGGTCATTTTAAATTCGAACCAAACCATCAAATGCAACCCATTTCCATGGCTAAAACCCTTATTAAACTCTTGGTAATGGCTAGAAACCTATAACAAATATAATGACCATCGTCCGTAACATTTGGTTTACCTATTAAGGTAACCAAAAACTTATTTTAGACTTCGTTTAACTCTCATTAGCCTTACATTTAAATGAGAGTTATCTTATTATGTGTACCTGGCTCGGATCATTACATTGACCCATTTAAGTACCTTGCCTCAATATCTACTAAGTAATAGCGATGTAAATATCCACTCGATATTTATTTCTGAAATCAAACAACTTATCAAACCATTAGTCGTTATTGTCAAAAGTGATATTTTCACCTTTTGACCCGTTGGTCTAAATGACCGATAATATTGGCGAGATAAAGCTTATTGCCATCTCGTCTACACGACTCGTTCCGATTTACACTGCACGGTCGTTTTAACTATAATTCACCTCTTAACGCTTTTTGGCCTAATAAGGCTTACGAAATATGTATCTTTCAAAACCAATAATTATTGTCAACAAGTGTCCAAATTTCAATTTTACCCTTATTGGTTATCTTGTTCCGTACGACTACACGCCGGAAACACCATATCTCAACTTTCCATTTGTCTTGTTCGAAATCAAAACAACAAAAGGACATTCTAAACTATATGACTAGTGTAAGCTATACTTACCTCGCATCCGAACTATGCTTTTCCTTTCCTTCTTGATTTGTTTGATCCGCTCCCTCATCAAGCTTCCGCCTAGCTTGTTACGCGTCAAACTATCATCATTCACAAGGTGGTTAGATTAGTCATTTCAATTCACGACTATTCCACCTCACGTATTTTCTATGTCGAAACTACTATTTGACTTTATCATTGGTTAGTTTGACTTTTTAAAAGTCAATTGACTTACCAACATATTCATATGCACATTTGGTTCATTGAACTCACTTAGGCATATTTCATCCGAACTCTTAACAAAAATCAAATTTTTACATACTAACTTAGTAAGCCGCGATTTCATTTAGGCATTTCATATCAACGAAAATTGGCTGTTTTTGGTGACTTGTTTAACCTGTTTACAAGTCTTCAAAAATTATGATTTTTTTATGTGGCGTACCTCTCGGAGGGTTAGCCCTTGAGTTAAAATTTCAAGATCTAACTCTTTACCAAAAATTCGTGAAAATTCATTTACTAAGCTGGAATCAGATTCGTCACTTCTGACTGCAGCTTACGGAAAAATTCATTAAAAATTCCTCGTTTATCCGATTGACGAAATTCCAATTGGCGATTCTTTTAATCGCTTAAAACTTTCTACATTAAGAATTTGAGATCATAACTCAATTCCTAAATTGAGTTATGACATTCGTGATGGGCTGCAATTTCTGTCAGAAAACGCAGCTTGAACCTTTGATACGGAAAAATTCATAAAACGCTCGATTTTCGTCGAAAAAATGCGATTCCAGTGGGGTTTTAAAGATATTTCCTGGAATTACATTCTAGACTCAAGAAACACATTATTTTATCACTTTTTGTCCAGGTTACAGCCAATACAAATCGGCTGTAAATTCTGATCAAGAATCGTTTGAATTCAGCTTTCAATTTAAGCTTGTTCTTGACATCATAACACTATTTTTTTGCAATCAAAACCATAAAAACATCTCATACATGAATTTAGTATCAACAAAAACTTGAGCTAAGCATGATTTCGACATATACTTGTCTAGGGCTTACTCCTAGACACTATATTGTTCCTATTCCATGCAATTAACAAACATGCATCATCAATTTTCAGATTTCCTAATTTCGTGAGATTTTCAAGTTGAGAGTTTTCATCAAATTTTACATACCTTGTAATCCTCTTGTGATGAGGATCAATAATCTATGCTCGAATTTCGTTTTGGACCAGATTTGCACCTCCAATTGAGAGTTTTAGTGAACTTTTCTAGGGTTTGAGAGTGGGGTGTCGCCCCTGCTCATTCTTGATCGACCAGAACCCCCAAATGGGGTGTTTTGTTTTTATTTTTAATTAAAATCAATAATATAAGTTTCAATTTTAACAATATTGGCCCCTCTAATTTGGTTAGTTAATTAAGTAGGGCACAACCTACTTATTTCTAACAATATTCCCCACTTATTAACTAGGTTAAACATTCCTAGTTAAATTAGTGGGTTCGGGAAATCTATAACCAAGTTTATTTCAGGTCCCGTTAACTCGGGCCTTCTATCACTTTATTTCTTAAAAGCTTTTTATTCACTTTTTGTTTATTATTAGGATTAATTATTTAAATCCTAATATTTACCGGGTAAATTTTTTTTTACCACTAACGGTATTTTACCCGTCAGTAATATTAACGTGGTTTGCTTACCAAACCCGTTTTTGGGGTGTTACATGTACTCCAACTAGTTCTTCTGGTAGTTGTAAACGATAAGCAACTGGTCCTATACGTTGGATTACTGGAAATGGTCCTACGTATCTTGGACTTAGTTTTCCTTTCTTACCGAACCTAACAACTCCTTTCCAAGGAGAAACTTTTAACAGTACTTTGTCTCCAACTTGGAATTCTAATGGTTTGCATCTATTGTCTGCATAACTCTTCTGGCGATCTCGAGCCGTCTTCAGTCTTTCCTTGATTTGAGTAATCTTGTCTGTTGTCTCTTGTACAATCTCAGGACCGGACAATTGACTTTCTCCTATTTCTGCCCAACATACTGGAGTTCTGCACTTTCTTCCATAAAGTGCCTCGAATGGGGCAGTTTCAATACTTGAATGATAACTATTATTATAGGAGAATTCAATTAATGGTAAGTGATCATCCCAATTTCCACCAAAATCTATCACACTTGCTCGGAGCATGTCTTCTAGAGTTTGGATTGTTCTTTCACTTTGTCCGTCCGTTTGTGGATGATATGCCGTGCTTAAGTTTAGTCGAGTTCCCATTGCTTTCTGGAAACTTGTCCAAAAATGAGAAGTGAACCGACTATCCCTATCCGATACAATGGAGAGTGGAACTCCATGTAAAGATACAACTTTATCTACATACAACTTTGCCAATCTGTCCATGCTAAAGGTTTCTTTCTGTCACACCCCGAAAATATCAGAGCATTGGCGTGACTGGACTGGTATCTTCATTGCACAGCGAAAGCAAATAAGCTAAGTCTTTTAGAAGATGAACGCCACTAAGTACTCGACTCTTCATGGTTCTCATATTCCAACCGTGCCTTGTCTTAGAACTGTAACCTGAGAAAGAAACATGCGAAAAATCAACATAAAGTTGAGCGAGTTCATAGTTTGTTTGTAAAAGATTTGAAATAAATCTTTTGAATAACCGGTTTTTGAAGTATTGTTGAGAAAACGAATTTAAAATCATTTTCTTGTCATGTTATACAGAAACTTTGTATGAAAACATGGTATGTATCTTGTATAATTCGAGTATTTCTGTATGTATCATGTATTCTTGTATAAATCACGTATTCTTGTATGTATCATGTTTTCTTGTATAAATCAAGTATTCTGTATGTATCTTGTTGTTAATGAGTTGCAAGGCCATTAACATGTGACACGACATAGGAAGTCACCAAACCATAGGCATTTTTCTGTAGTCGATTCACGACTGAGACACAAAAACACTGCTTGGTAAAAGAGTGGCCAAGAGTGGGGCTGCCCGGAACCCATTAGATCTAACCTTTTGTTCTGCGGTCTAAGTATGTACACGATTAATGGTGCTTATGGTACCCTATTCGTGACACGATTTCTCGTATCATTCTTGTATCCATCATATCAAGTATCAATTTTCAGTTCTTGTATTCTTTATGTCAAGTATCAATTCTCATGTGTTTGTATACTCTTGTATTTTCTCGTAGTTTAGAAAACTAGAATTCGTGTGTAAACGCTTGTTTGAAAAACCGGTATAAAACATAAGCTTTTCGTAAACCATTTGTGTCAGATAAATCTTGCTTGTAAAATGGTTTATAAATATGTAATTCTTGTATGCTTTGCAAAAAGTGCATGTCTTTCCACCTCGAAAACATTTAGAAAAATGTAAAATCGTAAAAAGGTGGGGTTATGAACTCACCTGAATATTCCTGTGCAAAGCTAGCTATGTACGACTTTGTGATGTCGTTTCCAAGACTTGACTTGCTAGCGTGTATTCTACAATATTCCTAACATGGAATATCTAATAAGTTTCTAAATAACGCAGTAACTAACTACGTGTAATCGAGCTCTACCGAATCGTTAATCGAACGATTTGACGGTAAATAGTTAACTTAATGAAAATGACTAAGTTAAACTGCCGCGAGAAGTCGTTTGAGTATGTAGGAATATTCGTATGAAAGTAATATATAATAAACTCGTATTATATATATTGCGTTTTGTATATTTTTGCCAAAATATATGTATATGCCGTTTCGGCGTTCGTAATAAATATAAAATATTATATTTATTTTATAAAAACTTCATCGAGTCGTTGAATAGATAAACTGTATCTATTTTGTAAAAGAATTCGTGTGTTTGAAATAAATACACATCTATATTTATTTTATAAAACAAGATCGTGTTGTTTGATATTTGAAATAACATATAAACTATATTTAAGTTTATAAAAGAATCGTTGAAATTTCGAAGTTTGGAATAAGCATAGATACTATATTTATTATTGTAAATAATATCCGGATCGTTGTTTTCGTATATCATAAAGTGTTATCGAAAATTATACACTTGTTTTTACTTTTATAAAAAGTGTTTAAAACGCGAATCGTTTTACGGACTTTTCTTGAAAAACGGGCAGAGTTTCCTCTATTTTTGGACTAACCCGATAATAAAAAGTCGTCGTATTTTATCAAACTCAACAAGAATTCATTCAAACAATATATAAGGTTTTATCAATACGATCAGAACGACACGTAACTGAATTATAATGACTTGGTTCGAGCTCGTTCACGGCATTAATAAAAATCTTAAAATTAGTGTAAATAATATTCGTTCTAAATTTTTACCGAGTCTTTCGCGTCGAGTCATCAGACAGTTTGACGGAGTTGACCGGCTGACTTTGACCGAGTCAACTGAGTTGACTCGGGTTGACCGAGTTGACCCGGCTATCCCGTTTGGCTGATTTGACTCGAACCCGCATCTCAAACCGAGACCCGAACTCGAACAAATTCTGTTCTTGACCATGTTTGACTGCCTTTGACCCGAACCGTCTGACCCGAAACCGTACCCGCTCACCGAACCATCTGACCCGAAACATAACCCGAATCATGCTTGAATCTGGACCCGATCGTGAATCATGAACAAACCAAACATCTCCTCATCTTTAACAAATCTTCAAACAAATCACCAGAAACAAGTAGGGGGGGTCTTACCGCTGAAACCCGACGGACCGAAGCAAGGACCGCCGGTTCGAGACGTAGACCACCGGTTCACCATCACCGATTCTTTCTCTTTGTAGCTCTCTCTCGTCTGATGCCTTGTCGCTGTCGCTCACCACCACCGCACGGTGGTGGTGTCTTTGCTTAATCTGCCGAGGGGGGGGGGTGTTGTCGGTGGTCGGAGCCACCGGCTCCTTGCTGGCAAACACGGGTCGCCGGAATAGAATCGGCCGGTTAACCGGCTCCGGTGGCCGGTCAGACATCGAGAACAGGAGGGCGAGAGTGTGGGTGGGTGAGACGTTGGGGGTAATCGGTTGAGTTGGTGTTGGAAGTATTGAGGGTGATGAAGTGAATTGTGGAATTAATGTACAGTAGAGTAATATGTGAATTTGAGTTGGAGCTCCTATATTTTCGTTGATGATCTGTGATCTTTGTGTGTGTGTATTGTGGGTTATTTGCAGATTGAGAAGGAGAGGAGCAAGTTATGTGTATTAATAGAGGGGAGGGTTTTTATTGTCCTTTATGCATTCAGATTACATTATGGTTAAATGTTTTATCCCTTGTCATAAAATCTCTTGTAGAGATTTGTAAAGATATTGTAAATCTTGAATGGATCTAGTAAATCTTAATAAGATTTGATAAGATTCCTTAGGGAAAGATCTAATATATTATGTGGCTTGTGGGTTTTGGGTTTGGGCTCAGGGCCCACAAGCCCATCTCATGTGTAAGTGGCCCGTAATTCCTATGAGACCCGATATCGCGATCCAAACTCCATAAGTCTAAAAATATTCGTGTAACTTCCATATTTGTCGGTGTCATCAGTATTTCGTACGGTTTCGGTCCGTTGTCATTTGATGTTTCGCAGATTCCACGCGAATCTTCATACGCGTACTGTATAGCTGAACAAACGTTTCTGGGCACTCCAAGGGCCTGGTTAGGTTAATTAGCGTCGTAAACACTATTTATTATCGCGTTAATCGCCAGTTAATTACGTACTTAGGAGCCGTAAATTACCAGTTGTCACATTCTCCCCTTGTTAATAAAATTTTGTCCTCGAAATTTAGACTACGTTAACTCCTTAGAGTTACGTTATGCGTAGAAAATACGAATAGTACCAAAGTGAACGATCATGAAATCGAATCAAGACTTATTCGAATGATGTGAATTCAAGGACGTATCACAAGATGCAAATGAATTCTAGAAATGATCGCATCAAATAATTGAACTTAGATTTCAACAAGCTCATATGTACTAGTTTGCATGAATCGCTCGATCGTGATCAGCGCAAGCTGCAAGTTCTACTGACGCCACAAGGTGTCGTAGTGAATGAAACAATTCAATAATAGCGGTGATTGAACAAGTATCACCTGTGTTTGCATCGAATGCTCAATCGTAATTAGCCCAAGCTACAAGTTTATACTGGCACCACAAGGTGTCGAAATCAACAAACGGCTTAATGGAGTCGTAGACCAAACAAATCTACTACGACTCAGAACAATGAAACGCTTGTTAAAACGAATTCGAATATGATGTTTCCAATACATCATATGGTGTCTTGAATTGAATATGTGTAATGAACAAGTTCAAACAATTGAATTTGATTTCGGCGCAAGCCGACAGTAAATACATGTATCGACAAGAAAGTTTTTGGCATGGTCACAACGAAAAACCATGTATGTAACTTGAAAAGAAAAGAATTTTCGAGAAAATGTGCTGACTTGATAACAAAGAAGCCAACAATTTCAATAATGCGGGTCATTCGAATCACAAATCACTAATTAGATTTAGCGAAATAATATTTGAGCTTTGATGAAATGCTTATTCGAAACAAAACCACATGCGTAACAAACGATGCATGCGTATCATATGAATTTTCAAGAAACGAAGCAAATGAGTATTCGCTATACTGAAAGAAATGGTCGTGACACAATGACCATCAAGAGGAGTAGGGATACGAAAATCTACTCAGCAAGTGTGAAAGTCGAAATTTCAATAAAAGAAATTTGAGGACTTTACCTGGGGTTGCATGTGATAACTGGTTGTTAGGTGACATTACCATAGAATGTCGAATATAGCGTACTCGTCGTTAGCTGAAATAGGGGGAATACGGTGACTTGCGTCTTTTCCTTAGCATGACTCGTGTCGTTTGCAGGACCGCGTGCCCACTGCCGCTTCCTGATTGATAGTCGCATGTGACGTACTTCAACCTCCGTTGATGTATAGCTTAAGTCTCACGTATGCCTGTGCGCTAGCGTTTCGTTTTGCGTAGAATGTGATGCACTCCGACATCTGTTGACGTAAAATTTGAGTTCCATGTATTCTCGTGCACTAGCGTTTCGTTATGCGTAGGCTGCCTGCTCGGGAAGTTAAAACATCGTAGACAATATGCATAATTGTGTGTGCCCGAATTAATATTTGCAGTTCCTACGTGATGACCTTTAATGAACTTTAGCATAAGTTTCCGAAGGTCTTAAATGCATGTTTCCAAAGCTCTCAGGGTTTTGTGTACTGTATGTAATTGTTTTTGTGTACCATGTGTAAAACACCACTATAGCGTATGTTTGAAAACAAAAATTTTGACTGTTTGTTTTTCGGCAACGGTTGGAGACCATTTTCGAGTATTAGGCGTTCTGTATTCGACGTTTTGATAATCTAAGTCCCCAGAGAAATATGAGGTTAGAGCCTAGGTATCTCTACAGAGAACCCTATTCGCTGTAACCTATAGCTCTGATACCAATCTGTCACACCCCGAAAATATCAGAGCATTGGCGTGACTGGACTGGTATCTTCATTGCACAGCGGAAGCAAATAAGCTAAGTCTTTTAGAAGATGAACGCCACTAAGTACTCGACTCTTCATGGTTCTCCTATTCCAACCGTGCCTTGTCTTAGAACTGTAACCTGAGAAAGAAACATGCGAAAAATCAACATAAAGTTGAGCGAGTTCATAGTTTGTTTGTAAAAGATTTGAAATAAATCTTTTGAATAACCGGTTTTTGAAGTATTGTTGAGAAAACGAATTTAAAATCATTTTCTTGTCATGTTATACAGAAACTTTGTATGAAAACATGGTATGTATCTTGTATAATTCGAGTATTTCTGTATGTATCATGTATTCTTGTATAAATCACGTATTCTTGTATGTATCATGTTTTCTTGTATAAATCAAGTATTCTGTATGTATCTTGTTGTTAATGGGTTGCAAGGCCATTAACATGTGACACGACATAGGAAGTCACCAAACCATAGGCATTTTTCTGTAGTCGATTCACGACTGAGACACAAAAACACTGCTTGGTAAAAGAGTGGCCAAGAGTGGGGCTGCCCGGAACCCATTAGATCTAACCTTTTGTTCTGCGGTCTAAGTATGTACACGATTAATGGTGCTTATGGTACCCTATTCGTGACACGATTTCTCGTATCATTCTTGTATCCATCATATCAAGTATCAATTTTCAGTTCTTGTATTCTTTATGTCAAGTATCAATTCTCATGTGTTTGTATACTCTTGTATTTTCTCGTAGTTTAGAAAACTAGAATTCGTGTGTAAACGCTTGTTTGAAAAACCGGTATAAAACATAAGCTTTTCGTAAACCATTTGTGTCAGATAAATCTTGCTTGTAAAATGGTTTATAAATATGTAATTCTTGTATGCTTTGCAAAAAGTGCATGTCTTTCCACCCCGAAAACATTTAGAAAAATGTAAAATCGTAAAAAGGTGGGGTTATGAACTCACCTGAATATTCCTGTGCAAAGCTAGCTATGTACGACTTTGTGATGTCGTTTCCAAGACTTGACTTGCTAGCGTGTATTCTACAATATTCCTAACATGGAATATCTAATAAGTTTCTAAATAACGCAGTAACTAACTACGTGTAATCGAGCTCTACCGAATCGTTAATCGAACGATTTGACGGTAAATAGTTAACTTAATGAAAATGACTAAGTTAAACTGCCGCGAGAAGTCGTTTGAGTATGTAGGAATATTCGTATGAAAGTAATATATAATAAACTCGTATTATATATATTGCGTTTTGTATATTTTTGCCAAAATATATGTATATGCCGTTTCGGCGTTCGTAATAAATATAAAATATTATATTTATTTTATAAAAACTTCATCGAGTCGTTGAATAGATAAACTGTATCTATTTTGTAAAAGAATTCGTGTGTTTGAAATAAATACACATCTATATTTATTTTATAAAACAAGATCGTGTTGTTTGATATTTGAAATAACATATAAACTATATTTAAGTTTATAAAAGAATCGTTGAAATTTCGAAGTTTGGAATAAGCATAGATACTATATTTATTATTGTAAATAATATCCGGATCGTTGTTTTCGTATATCATAAAGTGTTATCGAAAATTATACACTTGTTTTTACTTTTATAAAAAGTGTTTAAAACGTGAATCTTTTTACGGACTTTTCTTGAAAAACGGGCAGAGTTTCCTCTGTTTTTGGACTAACCCGATAATAAAAAGTTATCGTATTTTATCAAACTCAACAATAATTCATTCAAACAATATATAAGGTTTTATCAATACGATCAGAACGACACGTAACTGAATTATAATGACTTGGTTCGAGCTCGTTCACGGCATTAATAAAAATCTTAAAATTAGTGTAAATAATATTCGTTCTAAATTTTTACTGAGTCTTTCGCGTCGAGTCGTCAGACAGTTTGACGGAGTTGACCGGCTGACTTTGACCGAGTCAACTGAGTTGACTCGGGTTGACCGAGTTGACCCGGCTATCCCGTTTGGCTGATTTGACTCGAACCCGCATCTCAAACCGAGACCCGAACTCGAACAAATTCTGTTCTTGACCATGTTTGACTGCCTTTTACCCGAACCGTCTGACCCGAAACCGAACCCGCTCACCGAACCATCTGACCCGAAACATAACCCGAATCATGCTTGAATCTGGACCCGATCGTGAATCATGAACAAACCAAACATCTCCTCATCTTTAACAAATCTTCAAACAAATCACCAGAAACAAGTAGGGGGGGTCTTACCGCTGAAACCCGACGGACCGAAGCAAGGACCGCCGGTCCGAGACAAGGACCGCCGGTTCGAGACGTAGACCACCGGTTCACCATCACCGATTCTTTCTCTTTGTAGCTCTCTCTCGTCTGATGCCTTGTCGCCGTCGCTCACCACCACCGCACGGTGGTGGTGTCTTTGCTTAATCTGCCGAGGGGGGGTGTTGTCGGTGGTCGGAGCCACCGGCTCCTTGCTGGCAAACACGGGTCGCCGGAATAGAATCGGCCGGTTAACCGGCTCCGGTGGCCGGTCAGACATCGAGAACAGGAGGGTGAGAGTGTGGGTGGGTGAGACGTTGGGGGTAATCGGTTGAGTTGGTGTTGGAAGTATTGAGGGTGATGAAGTGAATTGTGGAATTAATGTACAGTAGAGTAATATGTGATTTTGAGTTGGAGCTCCTATATTTTCGTTGATGATCTGTGATCTTTGTGTGTGTGTATTGTGGGTTATTTGCAGATTGAGAAGGAGAGGAGCAAGTTATGTGTATTAATAGAGGGGAGGGTTTTTATTGTCCTTTATGCATTCAGATTACATTATGGTTAAATGTTTTATCCCTTGTCATAAAATCTCTTGTAGAGATTTGTAAAGATATTGTAAATCTTGAATGGATCTAGTAAATCTTAATAAGATTTGATAAGATTCCTTAGGGAAAGATCTAATATATTATGTGGCTTGTGGGTTTTGGGTTTGGGCCCAGGGCCCACAAGCCCATCTCATGTGTAAGTGGCCCGTAATTCCTATGAGACCCGATATCGCGATCCAAACTCCATAAGTCTAAAAATATTCGTGTAACTTCCATATTTGTCGGTGTCATCAGTATTTCGTACGGTTTCAGTCCGTTGTCATTTGATGTTTCGCAGATTCCACGCGAATCTTCATACGCGTACTGTATAGCTGAACAAACGTTTCTGGGCACTCCAAGGGCCTGGTTAGGTTAATTAGCGTCGTAAACACTATTTATTATCGCGTTAATCGCCAGTTAATTACGTACTTAGGAGCCGTAAATTACCAGTTGTCACACTTTCATAGGTAGAAAGTGAGCTGATTTGGTTAATCGATCTACAATTACCCAAATCGCATCATTACCTTTTCTGGTTTTGGGCAACTTAGTAACAAAATCCATTGTTATGAGTTCCCATTTCCATACCGGTATCTCTAATTGTTGTAGTAGACCTGAAGGTTTCTGATGTTCTGCCTTAACTTGTGAACAAGTAAGACACTTTGATACATACCTAGCTATATCCTTTTTCATACCAATCCACCAGAAATTATTTCTTAAATCTTGGTACATCTTATTGTTTCCTGGGTGTATGGTATACCTAGATTTATGAGCTTCCTCTAAAATCTTATTTCTTAATTCTCCCTGTTTCGGTACCCAAATTCTGCTTTTGTGGAATCTCCAAATTCCATCAGTTCCCTTCTCT
The DNA here is from genome assembly GCA_030545235.1 of Helianthus tuberosus. Lineage (NCBI taxonomy): Eukaryota > Viridiplantae > Streptophyta > Magnoliopsida > Asterales > Asteraceae > Helianthus > Helianthus tuberosus. The sequence continues at coordinate 52,855,855 of CM060377.1, read as the reverse complement.
AATTCTTTTATTCGTCCCTTCATTCCTCCAGCAACATCCTCTATTGCAGTTTCTTGAAAATGCTTCAGTTGTTCCATTAAATCTAACTGTAGATTTAATCTGAGAGCACGAACTCCTCGTTGTTTCTCATGATACTTACGACTTAAGGCATCTGCAACTACATTTGCCTTTCCTTCGTGATATTGAATATCACAGTCGTAATCACTTAGGATTTCCATCCATCTCCTTTGTCTCATATTTAACTCTTTTTGCCCAAAAATATATTTTAAACTTTTGTGGTCTGTGTAGACAGTAAATTTACTTCCGTAAAGATAATGTCTCCAAATCTTAAGGGCAAAAATTACAGCTCCTAATTCTAGATCATGAGTTGTATAATGTTCTTCATGCTTTTTCAATTGCCTTGAAGCATATGCAATTACTTTCTTGCGTTGCATTAGCACACATCCTAATCCTAATTTTGAAGCATCACAGTAAACTTCAAAATCTTCAGTCCCTTTTGGTAAAGCTAGGATTGGAGCATTGGTTAATTTCTGTTTCAAGATCCTAAAGGCTTCTTCTTGTTTAGGTCCCCATTCAAACTTAATGGCTTTACAGGTTAGCTTAGTTAATAGTACCGCTATCTTGGAAAAATCCTTAATAAACCGTCTATAATATCCAGCTAAACCTATAAAACTTCTAATTTCCATTGCTGTTTGTGGAACCTTCCATTTGGTAATGGCCTCTATCTTAGCAGGATCTACATAAATCCCTTCGTGATTTACCATGTGTCCTAAAAATTGCACTTCCTTTACCCAAAATTCGCACTTCGAGAATTTGGCGTACAACTTTTCTTTTCTTTTCTTAACAAAGTTAAGAGTGCATGCAAGTGTTCACAATGTTCTGTCTGACTTTTGGAATAAATAAGTATATCGTCTATAAAAACAATTACAAATTTATCCAAATACGGTTTACAGATTCTGTTCATCATGTCCATGAATGCTGCAGGTGCATTCGTTAACCCGAAGGGCATGACTGTAAACTCGTAATGACCATACCTAGTTCTGAAAGCAGTTTTAGGTATGTCTTCTTCTTGTACCTTCAATTGATGATATCCAGAGCGTAAATCTATCTTAGAGAAATATCTAGCTCCCTGAAGTTGATCAAAAAGATCATCAATCCTAGGTAATGGGTATCGATTTTTAATTGTAATTTTATTCAATTCTCTATAATCAATACACATTCTCATTGAACCATCCTTCTTCTTTACAAACAACACTGGAGCTCCCCAAGGGGATGAGCTAGGTTGTATAAATCCTTTACTTAGTAATTCATCTAATTGCTTCTTTAATTCTAACATTTCGGTAGGAGCTAACCGATAAGGTGCCTTAGCTATCGGTGTAGTTCCAGGAATTAGATGAATCCTAAACTCCACTTCCCTATCAGGTGGTAATCCCGGAAGTTCTTCCGGAAATATATCTGGGTATTCTGAGACTACAGGGATTTCCTTAAGTTCTTTGTTCTTAGTATTAATGATTACCGAAATCATATATACTATTCCTTGCTTTCGTTCATAACTAGCAACTTTCATTACTGATATGAACTTCATGGGTTTACGTGGTTTATCTCCTGTAATCGTGATTACTTCTTTAGTAGGTGCCTGAATTTCTACAGAATTCTTATCACAAAGAATTCGAGCATGGTTGGCTATTAACCAATCCATTCCTAACACAACATCAAATTCAGCTAATTTCATAGGTAACAGATTTGCAGAAAATTTATGACCTGAAAGTTCTATTTCTACTTTTTGCAAAACCTGATCTATTTTAACTGAATTACCATCTGCAGTTTCGACTGTGAAAATCTGCCTAATATTGGTTAAAGGTAATTTAAGAGCTTGACAGAATAAAGTATTGATAAAACTTTGGTTTGCACCAGAGTAAAATAATACTTTTGTGTATACGTTGTGAACTAAGAACGTACCAGCTATCACATCGGGAATGAGTTCTGCTTCTTGAGTGGTTAACTGGAATGCTCTGACATTTTTCTTAGTAGCTCCGTCGGTCGCCTTGGTTTTGGTGTCTGCTGGTTTGGCCAATTTAGGACATTCTGTTTTGAAATGTCCGACTTCTCCACAATTGTAACAAATTATGGATTTCTTCCTGCAGTTTTCTTCACGATGTCCTATAGTTTTGCAAAAATTGCAAGTTATATCGCATCTTCCATAATGTTTCTTTTTGCATTTCCTGCAGTATGATGGTGTTGGTGATTGCCCTGCTCCTTTTTTCTTGAAGCTGTTATTATTATTACCCGTACGAAATCCTTGGGTAATTTTCTGAGCTAATTCCTTCTTCCTGTTTTCATCTTGAGTGCGTATTAGTTCGTCAGTTAGGGTATTGGCTAGTTCCACTGCATCGTCAATAGTGCGAGGTCTCGCAGCTTTAACGATATTGCGGATTTCGCTAATTAATCCCCAAATGTAGCGAGAAATGAGTACCGGCTCTGGCGAAGCCAGTGTTGGTACTACTCTTGCATATTCGAAGAATGTCGAAGTATAACCACGACAGTCCACATTAATCATTCGATGGTTTAGGAACTTATTTGCCATTTGCTCTTTTTCGTACTCGGGACAGAATTTTCTTTCTACAAGACTCTTAAATTCTTCCCAGTTCATGGCATAGGCCACAATCCTTCTTTTAGCTTGTAATACCGTGTTCCACCATTCTAATGCCCCTTCTTTAAAAAGATTAGATGCATACATAACTTGGTCTTCCTCAGCACATTTGCTTATAGCAATTACTGCCTCAGTTTTCTCTAACCAACGTAATGCTGCAATAGCCCCTTCATTACCTGCAAACTCAGTTGGTTTACAGGCAAGGAATTCTTTATAAGTGCAACCAGGTGTTGCAGCTTTCATTTTCTTGAAAATTGGGGTTTGCAGATCATTATTGTTATTAACATGATTTCCGCCTCCATTTATACTATTACTAAAGTTGTCGCCTTGGGTACGTTTACTAGGAATGATTGATTTAGTTTTAACGGGTTTCTGAACGGCAGCAACGATTGCTGGAATAGCATTGGCTATTCCTTGTGCAACAATGTCCTCTATATCTTGTCTATTTAACAATTGTTCTTCCTGAATTTGCTCGGATTGATTTACTTCATTTACTGGTTCATTACCAACGTTTGCCATCTGATAATTAATGTATAAATAATTAATTAGTATAAAAGAAATAATCCAATGTCACAATTAATTGCACATAATCACGAAAACAAATATACAAACAAAAATCTAAAATTTCATTTAGTTTATAGATTATAACATGCCTCTATATACAATCATTTTATTTATTTTACAAGTACTGATTTTACTATTATTATTACACAACCACAGTTTTACCAACCCACTATCTCTCGTCATTTGTCTTCCTAAAAACGAAGTTCTCTTTCATCATACTTCCAGGCAATTTGTCCCCCTATCTCCCGAATTCTACTTCCTGCATCCATTAACTCTTCGCCAAAATGGCGAAGTTCAGCCAGATTTTCGTTACTCATGGGTGGATTTGGTAATGGTTCTGGATCGAATTGCGGAAGAAAGGAATAAGGACTGTTGACAATGTTTTGGAATTGCCAATCATTAGTCCACCACTCGTCCATTTCTACAGGTTGGGAGTGGACTATTGGTTCTGGGATTGCTGGTTCAAAATTTATAGGGAGTTGATTTTCAATAGGACGAGTAAAAATATTTGTATTGACAGGCTGAATACTCTCACAGCTTGCCAATATAAAATCTATTTCCTCCTGAAAAGTTATTCCCTGGTTTTGTTTGGAGCTTTCTCCAATTTCCATCTGAGTTGGTCTATAACCTTTTCCAACCTTCATTTCTATTTCCTTAGAATACTCCTCAAACTGCATCCCCATTTGCCTAGAATCTTCCTTGACTTCAGTCTCCATTTCCTGCTGTTTAGAATTTTCCCTGGTTACAATTTCTTTTCCTTTTTCTAAAGGATTGTTTATTTTAGGAAGTTTAGTAGCTGGCTTTTTCCTACGTATACGACTCCCCATACGTATTTCCTTCTTTTCTTCGGTTTTGGCTTTTTCAAAGGTGGAGCGTTGAATTCTACAGGTTGTTCCACATCAGGAAAATACTCAGTAAATTCTTTGGATACTTCTATATTTACAGGGTATAGGTTGAGATTCTCTAGGGCTTCCGATATCTCATTCATGCTGTTTAATATGCAAGTAAAAATAATTAATCACAACTTCCAAATTAACCTTCCCATATTATTGCATACCATATAACTTACAAAACAACTGAAATTTAAAACACACTATGTTTTATTGTGAATTTATTTATTTACTGAATGGATTTTCTAACTTGTAGGTGATAGTGTTTGCTAATTAATTTATTTAGAGATCTGCATTTACTGCTACTGTAGCTAACATATATAAATCTGCCCATTTTTCGTCTAAATTGTCTTCCCAGGGTGATTTACTGATTAATTCCTGAGTTTCCTGTTTAACTTTCTTTTCTCTGGCTTTCTTTATTTCCTCTTTACTTTTCCTAATAATCAGACTTCTTTTACTAGGAGAAAGTGGTTCCTCATATTGTGCTTTTCGAACGAATATTCCTTTTTCAGGAGTTTGAGATGAACTACCCTTCTTGTTAGCTGACCTATCTAATTTAAGATAGATGCTGGAAATCTTTTTCTTACCCATACTGTAAATAGTCAGTTAATAAAACACATAAGCACATAATAATAATCAGGAAAAATTAAGTATTTCTAAATACTTAATTAGCTTAACTTAGTGGCTCTGATACCACCTTATTTCTGTCACGACCCCCGACCCGGTTTTACCCGTTTCAGGAGCCGCGGGACAGAAATCCCGTGGTATTTATTTAATTGAGTTTAACAGCGAAAGTTTATCATCAGGATCTTTGTAAAGCTAAAAAAAATTTTCCGATTATTTTATTTCACAACTCGGGATAAAACCCCGTTAATTTACAATATTATGATTTCACGAAGAAATCTTTATTTAACAAAACATATTTCTTTATTTTTACAATGAGCCACTTTCTTAAGCTTGCAGTGCTCCGTAGCACTTTTCCTGAATCACAACAGATCACCTGAAACATGTTTGAAAAAGGTTTTGTCAGCGAGAAATACTGAGTGAATCATTCTATTTATTAAAACAACCTGTTTGTTATAATTTACAGTATTAAGAGTGATTACAATGTTTCTGATATCAAACCAACTACCCACAGTATTTGTCACTCGACCGGATCTGTGACTATGGTCATATCCCCCATTGGCTGCCCCAATGGTGACGATTATCAAGTAATGTATACAAAACCCCATATACTGGCTGTAACTTGGTGATTACATAAACTTAATCACTGTAATTATAACTTTGAAAATAAACTTGCTTTTGAAAGTAATTTGATAAAAAGAGAATGACTCACATTGCAGATTTAATACGGATAGAGTGTACTCTACGGATTAGTCTTGTTAACCTAATTTAAATAACAATGCACACAAAACTGGGTTAGTAATCAATACAGCATTTACGATAACTCACGAGATCAACCCTCACAACGAATGACAAAGTGCTATGCTTAAACGTCTATCGAATTAACGATTAATGACAAAGCATCACCCGAATGTGGGCAGCACTTAAACATCCATTGAGTACATTGATCGATCGGAAAATGAATCGTAGCAGCGATCGAGTTATTACCCTGTTTTGTGGCAGCACCTCGTGATCAGTGTGTGTATTTTGTAGTATTTCTACTTTAACTCGAAGCACAAATTGAATTTCTACGTCGAACTAACGCAGAATGTCAAGTCCCAAACTGTTCTATTTATAACTGAAAAACCGTCCCCCTCGCGTGGCGCGAGAGGCGCCCCCCTACCATAGGGTAGCCTCGTGTAATAGTAGCCTTGCTGAGTTGGTGGCTCGTTCAATTTCGAATTTGACAACAAACTGTCAAGATAATACCGATTAGGGTTTACCCCCCCTGAGTTTTAGGGGCCCTGATCCTCCGATTATTCTGAAATTTTTAGGGTTTGTTCAGAATCACTTGGGTTTCTTAATTAGGGTTTCTTAATGAAGAATTAAAGTAATAATTAAGACTTTTTAATGAGAGTTGTTACAATATTCCACCCCCGAAACCGTAAAACTGGTGTCTGGACCGGTTCCTTGTATGACATCGTTGAAGACTTCTGATTGGTGGATGATGTTAAGGTCATTATTCGAACCAGGAACACCAAAGAAAGCATGTCAAATCCATAGATCTTATGACGCAACAACCTCTAGCATTATTGTTGGATGTCCATGATCGTCTTGCATAAATTGACCTCACCATGCATTAGGGCAATTCCGCCACAACCAGTGCACGCAATCAATGCTTCCGAGCATTCCTGGAAAACCATGATTTTGTTAGTGGAATTGATACAATTTTTTGACATCATCGGTGTTAGGTTTTCGCAACTATTTCTTGTTGTGCAGCCTCACAACAAATTTGCAAAATTTTTACAGGCATTCTCGTACAGTTCTTTCGGACATCTTTAAATACTCGTCCCACACATCGGCTTTCATCCCGTACGCCAGTTGGCGAATTGCCGTTGTGCATTTCTTATTAAGCAGCAGTGCACATAAAAGAACATGAGGTGTATCCCATTAGGTAGCATAAAAGAACATGAGCTTTATCACTGATATTGAGTTGTACCAAACTCTTCAGTGTTGAAGCTTAAATAGGCAAAGTTGCCTAAAACATACGACTTTGATTTCCAGAGTCCACTTTGCAAGAATCGATTTACAATGGATTTGATTTGGGAAATGCTCAATGAATATGGTTTAGATTATGGATTTATGACTGACCTTGATCTGGGAATTCTTGATGAACAGATGGATTTGATTTGGGAAACGATTTGATTTCTAGGTAACTAGAGATTTGTGTTATCAGTTGGTTAATCCAAAGATTTTAGGCATTGATTATTTTTTTTAAATAATGGTAACCTAATGACCTGGTAATTACGCAATATTGGAACATAAAATAGAACTTTAGTGAGTTTAAAGAGACAAAAAAAGATTGAGTGATTTTAGTGAAATAAAAACGAAACTTGATTACTATCATATGAGGCTTTCCCTAAGAATAAATACCAATATAAACTAACATTCTCGGTCTCTGTTTATGGCCGCTTGCCTAGTTCACGGTTGTGACGTGATTTCTTCATCTTCTTCCTCCTCAATGATCATCTGTGTTGCCTGCATTATGGCGTTTACAAAAAAAACTGATCTCCTTCCCCAGAAGATGACGAACACCACGAAGTTGAAGACATTGTGTGTGTGTGTGTTTTTTTTTTTTTTTTTGAGAGAGAGAGAGAGATGGGTTAAAATTGTATAAAATTTTGAGAGGTTTTCAAAAAAATAAATTGAGAATGTATGAAAGTAGGAGAGAGTTTGGTTGAGATTGGGTTAAAAATAGGTGAGATTTGTGTTATTTATATGGAAAATAATAAAAATATGTTTTTTTGTTATATTATAGCCGTTAGCCAACGGCTAACTTTTTGGCTTTTGGAGCGTCGAGGTCGGCGAGGAGACGACGGGGCTGGGGGCGGTGTAGACGAGGCTGGATGTGCCTCAACGTCCCACCGACATCCCCACACCCGATAGCCTTAATATATCAAGGATTTATACTCAAAAACTAACCTAAAAACATTTGGAAAACAAAAACATGTTCTAAAGGCCTAACTGTTGGAAACATCACCATGTGGCCATGTGTTTTTTCTATGAAATTCATGTCGATAGCATGCCTAGGGCATGACAATGTGAATATGTACATAACCGTGTGACATCTTGTAAGATTTCATTTGGTGACATACAAGGGAACAATGTATCGAATAGTGTGAATAATGTTTGATTCTAACAATTCTTAACCTATAAAAAAACATTGGTTGCACATGTATGAAATCTATATTCGTTCCATATGTATGAGTAGAAATAGGAGTTCAAAATTTGGGATAGATACTTGGGATGTTACTGAAAATGACACTTGAAAAATGACACAATGAAAACCACTTATGGAGTAAAATCAAGTTAAGTCTACCTTTTCACTTTCGAAGCTTTATGCGTTAAAGTATAATTTTTGAAAGTGTTATAGAAACTTACATTGAATTATTGAAATTTGAGTTCTACATATACTTGCTTAATAACGGAAAGTAAAACAAAAACAATATATACAAATACTAAAGATAAAAATTTGTGTAATTATGTCTAATTCATCATGTATATGTATAATTTGAAGTTATAAAGTTCATTTATATTTCTAAAGTGAATAAACATGTTTTATAATAAAAACATAGAAAATAAAACTTCTTCAAATTTTAATGACAAATTTGGATCATTGACGGACCACTAGAGTATCATCGTACCACCAGTAGAGCCACCCAATCATATCCATCTCCACTAGGCTATAATATTAGCGTAATTCTAGGTCATAAATACTTCTTTTATATTACTTACATCTAATGCTGATTTAAGATTAATATTACCAAACGTTTACATATCATAAGCTTAATACAAAAGCCTAGAATCCAAATTAATGTGGTATACATATAGGTGGTGTTTGTTCTTTAAAAAAATATGTGCAAGCTCTTCGGTCTGTGTCTCGCAGACCACGTGCGGACATTGCCATCTGCAGACTGTTTGTTTTTCCAAAGATGTTTCATTAAAAAAACGCCTGTGTGAGCTCTTCTTGATGCAGACTTGGCCCAGCCACTTCTAAGATCTTCTAAGGTCTGCAAAGGGTTAAACACCACCACCCACCACCATCGTCCACCACCGTCCATCACCATCAATCACCACCACCATCCACCACCTACCCACCGTCTACCACCACCCACCACCATCGTCTACCACCACCACCATCCATACACCACCACCAGTTTATTTTTGAAGTCTACATACATTGGCGAAGCTTTTAAGGGGCGGGAGGGGGCGGCCGACCCCTCGAACTTTTCACTCAGTAGTGAAGAGTATGTAGTTTTGTGAAATTTTTGGGTATATATGTTTTCGACCCCCCAGTTTTATAGAAATTTTAGGTCCTGTGACTTACGCCCCCCCCCCCCCCCCCACCCGGTCGGAAATCTCAAGCTTCGTCACTGTCTACATACGTTAAAAAAACAAACAGTCTACTTCTTGCAGACTGCATAGATTTGGTTCACCTCTTCTTCTGCAGATGTCTGTATATGTGGTCCGCAGACTGCAGACATTTTACCCCTTAAAAAACAAACTAACACCATAGTGAATGAGAAAATACAATAATATTCTTAAAGCAACTTGATTATTTAGTGTAAACCTACAACTACTTGCTAAAATGCTATTTATAAAAATGTACGTAAATATATAGGGTACCAAAATTTGGTGTTTCACTTTAAGAGTTATGTACTTATGTTACTGAATCAACTCCCTAAGATACCTTTATCAAACAAATAGTTGGTTGTGAAACTTTGTAAAAAAAATTAAAAGAACTTGTCATGATTCATGAGAAATATATTATCAGAAACCAATATATAAAACAAGTTTCTAAATATATGTATTGAAGTCTCCCAAAATTTTACAAGTCTACTCTTTTGTTTTATGAAGTTGATATTTGACTAAATATACCCAAAAATCATCCAAAAGGTTTTGTCATCCTCGTGCCCAATGTTGTTGCCTATGTTTCTGATTGCTGCCTTTAAAAGACTCAAAGTGATCATACAAAAACATAAAGTCATTGTTTAATCTACTTGTTGAGGCCATGCACAAATAAAACTTGAGACAAACAAGTGGAACATGAAGAAAGAAGAAAGATAGGGTTGGCGGTGGGCTTGCGGTGACGGTGACGATGGTGAGAGCGATGGTGACGCGACAACGTTGGTGGTGGCATGGTAAATTACAATTTCTTTGGTTGAATTCATCCACATTTTAATAGATCTTGAATCATTTATTTGGAGAAATTTTAGATATATGTTCCAATTTCAATTCATTTATTCTCGGACCAAACATGTTACATTTTAAATTCATATTTAAATAAATTAAATATTTAATATAAACAGGTTGACACAATTATCCTTAAAGTAACCAACGTGAAACTCCAACATAGGCCCTCATGAATTAACTTCAAATATGCTAATTTAATAACCATTTTAATATATAAAAAAATCAGTAGGTCTTTGTATTATCCCAAAATGTATTAAAAATTAATTATATTTATATTTTAAATGACAAGTCCATGTAGTTTTTCAGATTCAGACCCATGCTTCGGATCTCTGAAAGCATAAGACACGAAAACAGAGGTGATATTTTTGGTCAACAAAGTTGTTAATACCCAGCCACCATGTTTCCCTCTTATTTACACTTTTACCCCTCTCCTCTACCCCCACCTACTTTGTGCAAATGACCAAATGCCCCCCTTCCCCACCACATATATTTACACAACACATACGTCCTGTCACGTCCCATATCCCAGCACCAAACACATCATATCTGGTGGACACATCCTAATATTTTATACCCAGATGTTTTTCTCTATAAAAAAAAAAACAATTATTTTTCCAATTTGTTATACTTTAGAGTCATTTAAATGTGAATGCATTGCTTCGTATTCTCTTTTTTAAGCTTAACATACTTTAGTCCCATCAAAGGAGGCTTAAAATTAGTTGTGTATCAAAGACTTTTGATCATACATAATCACAAAGCGTACTTTCGATGGTAGTTATGTGAGAAAGTTCCATACATACATAAGATGTACTTTCGATGATAGTTAGCTGAGAACGTTCAATACATACATAAGATGGACTTGTGTATTATTTGGTAACCAGTCTTCACGTATGAGACGGAAATGATATATGAAACTATGGAAGCAGATGTTTATTTCAAATGTTAGACGCGCCATTGTGGTGTTAGGATACATCATTGTAACCAACATTGCGTCAACGATTTTCAAAGCACGCCATTTTTAACTGAAAAAATAATATAAGATTCTTATATTTTTGTAAACTTTATTTTAGAAAATAATCTGGAGCTTTGATTTCCCGAATTTTAGCCTTTTGATTTTTTTTTTTTTTTGGTAATCTTCGATATCATTCCACACGAAAAAGGCAATTACAAAGCAATGGCAGGTAGTCGGGCAACAAGTTGCGCCGCCACCCCCTTTTGAATAGAAAAACCAATTCTAATAAAGTGTAAAATCTCTATATTTGTTTTTTTATAAAAATGAAATTATTTCAATTATATTCACATCTTACTCGCTAAGCTTTATATTGCTCACATCTTTTTTTTTTTCTTTTGAACGGCAAATTTCTTTATTGTTGTCGCCTTTGCCAATGGATCACCACCGCTAGTGGTTTATATTGCTCACATCTATATGTTCATTTGATAATGAAAAGAATATAGTATATAAAACAATTATTAGGTTGTGATTATCTTATTTTATGAACTACTACCACAAAAGTATTATACAATTATCTCGAGTTCAACATCATCATCATCATCATCATACTCAGTAAATCCCACCAATAGCAAAGCAAAGGTAGGGTCTGAGGAGGGTAAGATGTAGACAGCCTTACCTCTACCCCGTAGGAATAGAGAGGCTGCTTCCAGTGAGACCCCCGGCTCGATAGTAGTTTTGCATCAAGCCTTGGACATAAGGCACATAACACTCGGCAATCGGGACAAAGACCGATTAGTGCATGTACCCTTTTGTCTTTCAGCTATCAACGCCACCACATGATGCATGATTAATCGTCCTCCACTTTTAACATTATTTTCACGAAATTAGTAAAATAACGTTAAAATTAGTGCACTTTTACTTTTGCCCCCCAATGGCCCACACATATATACATTATATGCGCATACCGCAAGCGGGGCGTATCTCGAGTTCAACATATATAGTTTTAATATAATTGTTAAAAAAGGTAAATGGGCTACATGGTAAATTTACCAGCCTACCATATTGTTTCAAAATTTTGCCAAATTTGCTTTCACTTCTTTTTATGCAGACTTCTGTGCCCCCCTCCCAACACAAAAGCAAAAGTCATTCAACCACACATTCCTGCTCCTGCTTTCATATGACTTAACCAAATTACCAAACTGACCTTCTAGACATAAAACTGTTAACAATTTACAAAAATGGTCCTTCCAATATATAAACTGTCAAAAGTACCACAAAATATCCACCATGGTCTGGTTTCACTCTATAACAAGTAACACCCCTGTACATTTTCTCTTATTCCCAAACACCCTATAACCTCTTTTTTTTCTTTTTAATTTCTTCACATATTCCTTGCTACCCACAAAAATTTCAAGGAAAATAATTAAAGAAAATAACACATAATTAATCCAATTCTCCCTCACCCAACATGTACACAAACAACCCGACAACCCGAACCAATATATTCGCTGTTCCGAGCCTGCTGACTTTGTAAAAGTCAGCGCCAACAAATGGTTTGATTGAATCTGTTATCAATCAAACAGTCATTTGTCTTCTACAAAGATTCTGCCTATGAAATCACGAAACCGTTTGGAATAAAGCTTTGGATCCACAGCCGAGATGGATGTTGGGTCTGCTTGCAAGGATTTGTATGCATGTTCAAGCTTCTTGCTAATGTCATAATCTTGTAAAATGTCGATGATTCCAAAGTACAGTACTACCTCGTATGTTTCACCGGTTCTTGAAGGTGTCAAATTGTTGAATCCACCAGGGGTATATTGGTCAAAATCGCTTCTCCTGCCCATCCTCTCAGCTCTAGCTGGCATGTTTGCTCCCAGCCTGATCAACGGTTTCCTGATAAAGAAATATAATAATATTTTCATTAGAAAACACCATAGCAATAACTATGTATGAATTTAGACAAAGTCAAACCAATACCCATATGCCATATGGATCAAGAATATCATTTTCCTTTTGGTAATTTTAGGAAGAAAAAGTCATTACCATAAACATGAACTTACTATGTATGAATTTAGATGATATCAACCATTACTCATATGCCATATGGATCAATAAAAGCATTTACAAGACTATTTTTGGCAGATTTTAGTAGAAAAGGTCAAAGTGAAAGCCGAAACAAGAACGTATGTCAAGAAACGAAACTACAAGACTATAATAATGCTTATTATGAATTTGGGTACATTCAATCATTATCCATATGCAATATGATCATGTACCAAGACATGCAATTAAAAAAGCATAATAATACTTAAGTATGGATTTAGATAAAGTCAACCATTACCCGAATGACATATGGATCTAGAAGAGCAATTCCAGGATTATTTTTGGAAAATTTAAGAAAAGGTCAAAGTCGAGCCAAAACACGTACATGTGTCGCGAAATGCAATTAGAAGGCCTTAATAATGCATAAAGGTCCCCACAAACAAACCTTGTCTGATGAAACTACATCAAATAGCCAACCAAACACCGATTCACATTAAATTCCCAACCACCATGATCAAAGCACCATTTATAGAAAATGGTTGTCGACTTAAAGAACATTAAAAACTTATCAACCACCATGACAATGTCGCAATTATAAGCCAATTAAATAGGCTTTCGCACCATGAATAGACGCCAGTAGAACCAGAAGTTCAATTAAAAAAAGTTAACAGAATTTAATTTAGACAAATAATGACATGGAAACATACCGGCCAGACAACACACGATCCATGTCTTGTAACTCAGCTTCAAGAAACCGACATCCACGCATGAACTTTTCATTTTGGTATGAATCACTCTTTCCTGAAATGACATTAGATACTATGTTACAAATAAAACTTAATTAAGGTTATAAGCAATACCAAAGATAGCAATAAACTTACCATTTCTCAACAAAAATGGTGATAAACCCATTTTGTCACCGGTATTATCATGACGAAAGTGCATGCCAACTAGAAGACTATAATCCATTATTCTCTCGGCCTCTAAAAACTCGCAATCTCTGTTTATTTGTCTGAAAACACATAAAATAAACGTAACTTGTTAGCTAAATGACCTAATATACAGTGTTTAGAGGATAGAACAACCGCGTATGCTGAAAATTATACTAACTTGATTAGTTCTTTGAACCAATTTTCTTGAAGACGAAACACATAGTTGAGGTCAAGATCTTTGAGTGTGGTGGTTTCATCAATTTCTTCCTCAGGTTTATCAGTCGTACGCCCATGTGATGATCCTTTAAGATCAAATCTTCTATGGATTCGATACTCGGAGCAAAATAGATTACCCATCACGATAAACCGAGTCTACATGACATTAAGTAGACGACGTAGTTAGTTGCAAAACCCAAAGCCAAACACCGCTAAACCATTCAAACCAGAAATTGAATTTACCTTGATGCCACCAATGGGTTTGACACAATGGACACCGAAAAACTTTGTGACAAGAGAATTCTCATAACGGCAAACATGTTGGTAATAACTTGGCAACATTTTGATTAGAACCTGAATGCATGTTTCCCAAATTTAGTTTCAAATGATAAATTATCAAGGGTTTCATTATGATAAACAATAATTGAGATATTTATACCTTGACTTCTGATTTTTTCACAGTTTTGATCATAAACCGATCATCCTGCGTTAAATAAAAGAAGCTCCCACTTTTCCCAGGTGACGAAAGCTCACGAAGAGCATCGTTCCCACAAATCGCTAACATATAATCCGCAGGATCCACTTGGAACAACTCCCTCAAACGTCTAAAACCATCAACCATTAACAATTCATCAGCCATCCATCAACAGCATAGAAACCCTACAGCTAAATTCATAGTTCTAGTAACTGATTTAAATTAAATAATACCTAAATACATTCGGGCAATAATCTTTCCAGCGAAATTCTCCAGATTGATGCGGTGGTGTTAGCTTTGATCCTTCTGGCGGAAAGCGAGTCCAAAACTTCTCTTTTGGATCAAAATCGGTCGTCTTTACATCCCTTGTTATCGAAGAATGTTTCCCAACAGAATGCCTATAATCAATAGCCATACAAACAACATCAATACAAGTCAATTCAGATTTACATTAATTATCCAATGAACTAAACCTTTTACCTGATTCCCAACTGGAGATTAAGCATCAACTCATAATTCTTATGCCCCTTGGATATCACCTGACCGGGCTTCTTCTCTTCACCGCCAATTAACCAACAAGGATTCCTCCTAAACTGCCTAATCTCATGCCTACCCAACCCCATGGAATCCCTATACAACATTGTAGCTTCAGCATTATCAATTATATCACAAGTTATATCCCCAGCTTCACCATCAGATTCCCAAATACATATCCTCGGAAAACTCCTCTCCGTCAAACTCCCCCTCGATCCATCCACCGAAGACCGTTTCCTAGCAGTCGAAACCGCCACAAAACCATCATCCAAAACCTTATGACTAAACCCTAACTTCTCCTCTTTTCCACCTGGATAAAAAGTTCCGTTTAAAATCTGTTCAGGCTGAAACATTCCAACATAACAACCACCATCCGGCCACGTGTACACCCCCTGCCCTTTCGACACACCGTTCTCCCAACACCCGTCATAACGGCATCCATTCGCCCAGATTAAAACACCTCTTCCGTCCATAACGCCGTTTCTCCACTCTCCATTATACTCATTCCCATTCTTCCACACATAACGTCCGTTACCGTCATGTAAATTCCGCTTCCACATTCCTTCATAATAATCGCCGTTACTGAAATGCTTCTCACCGTACCCGTGCTTCCGGTCACCTAACCACGCCCCACGGTACGTGTCACCGGCTGAGCCGGTAAACGTTCCAGAACCTTCCATTCTACCGGACCTAAACTCTCCTTCATACGTCGCACCTGACGGCCACGAAAACCTACCTTTTCCCGACGCTTTACCTTTTCTCCACTCTCCTTCATACATGCAACCGTCGGACCATAAATACCTTCCAGATCCGTGCGGTACGTTGCCGGAAAAGCTTCCGATGTACAGATCTCCGTTCTGGAGGTGTTTTTCTATCATTTCCGAGCCGGATGTTGTAGCTAGGGTTTCAGTTTCAGCGTCGGAAGAGGATAATACACAACCGACGGTAACCGTCGCCAGAGCCATTGCCGGAGCTACACGGCGGCTGCCGGCGGCCTGAGATCTGCTCCGGTGAACGGAAACTAGCGGTTTAGCGGCGGTTTCTTCGTCGGATTTTTTCTTTTTAGCGGCGAATGTGTTGTCATTATCTTCAATTGACGATGGAGATGATAACGATGATGAGATTAATTGTTCCGGCATGATTTGATGATGAATGTGTGTTAAATCCGTTCAGTTTGTGTGATTTTGAAGCATTATGCAGTGAATCTATCAGCTGTTTGGTTGGTTGTTTGTTCTAGAGAGAGAAGATGAGAGTGATGAGAGAGAGTAAGAAGGTTAAAAATCTGGAACAGAAAAGTTGGGATTATAAGGTTAGAGAGAGAGTAAAGGGAATCGTCGTGAATCCGGCGTTGGTGATATCACAACATGTTGCGTTGGAAAACGTTAAGGGTTTATTGTGATGATGCTTTGGCTCGTCGTTTATATTATCATCATGTCAAATGTATGTATTTTTGGTATTGGTCACACAAATGATATCTTGTTATTTATCTTTACATGCTAATTTATATGTTAATCACCTTTCACTTTCGAGCTTGGGTAAGTTACAAATTTAGTTTCTTGATTATTGGGGTGTTAATACTTAAATGTTCGGTTTCAAACTAGTTAAGCTGAAAATTAAAATGAATGGTTGTTCTATCGAAGTAAAAAACTAGGCGGAAATTGAATCTGGTTTTTTGTTTGATTTTGATCTAATTGTATTCGGTTATGTGTTTTATTTCGACGGGGAAAAGGTTAAAACTTAACCGATGAACATTTGTGCTTGATTACATATTTATATATATAGCTTATAGGTTTCATTTCTTATATAATTGAATGACTAAGGGGCACTATTGTAATTCGCTTACAGGAAAACGTAACATTTATGTGTATATTTGTTTCATTTTGTCTCTTATCTTTAGAATCCAATGGTGTTGTGTTGAATCTCGTTTTACCAGTTTCATAACGACGTAAAAACCGTAGCATATTTTTTTTAATGTGTAAATGATTGTATTGGGATTTGTCGTGTTGCAAAGTGTTTATCTTGTACTATGCAAGGTATGAATGCCCTTCCACTTGATAGGTTGGTTCACAAATAGTAGGAAGTCGAAATTGATTATGGTTACTATTTCTAGAAACGGTTTTTGGAAGAGTTAGAACAAAGTAGGACCATGAGGAGATTTGATGTTTTATGAATGTTGGAGACGAGTTATAAGTTTGATGTTTTATGGATGTTGGAAACGAGTTATAAAGAGTAAGATATTAGGATTGAATACTATTGTAATAACCCTCAAGTAAGAAAATGGATATAATATGTTTTATTTATCTTATTAACAAAATTTGTCTTTCTTCTTTACGTTAATTTTTTAAACTAGAAATCTTATTAATCAAATTCATCTTTCTTCCTTACATCGATTTTTTAAACTAGAAAACACGTCAAGGTGCTCAACACGTAAATGTGGAGTTAGCATATCATTCATAGCCAAGACACCCAAAACATATTGTTGGTATTTGAGTATAGAATGCACCATCACGCCTACCTATGATATGGGATTAACCAAAGTTGTTACAAACAACCCTTTAGGGACTCATCCATCATTCATGATATTTGCACCCACCATCCAAAACGACACTTTTTTTTTTAACGGTAAATTTCTTATATTCCTATTGTCTGTGAGATTTAAACCAAAGCCCTCCCTCTCCCAATGTGTTTAAAGACTTTGTCTTTACCAATGGACGATGTGGAAATCTGCTTTGGTGTTTAAATACTTTTAACATATTTGGTCGTTTCACTTTTTTGTTTTTTTTTAAATGAAACATGTTACTTAGTTGAATCTTTCCGACAAAATACGACTCTAATTGATCATTTCCACTATCATATGTAAAAAATAATTTCAGTCATATGATGTATTTAGAGATTTATAAATTATATATATATATATATACACACATAACCCGTGTAATACGCGGATCTATACCCTAGTATATTTATAAAATATTAAACATTTAGATTTAAAGTGCTGAGGATTATTCTAGCTCATCACATTTTATTTAACTTGTCTAATATTATTTATATCAACTTATTAGTTTTTATTACATTTTTCTTTTGTTTTTGAGTAATTTACAGTTATTTAAAAGATAATCACTAGAGATTGACTATTATTTGGCATAAGCAATGCATGTAGTATCTAACTTTAAGAAGTTACATGTTCGAATGGTCGAACATTAACTTTAATAATAAAAAATAGAGTAAAACTGTCAAAATGTCTATGACTTTTCCCACTTTAGTCTAAAACTGAAACCTTTTGAATTTAGATCCAAGTGGTTTCAATTTTGTTGCCATTTTCATCTAAAGTCAAAATCTGATCAATTTTTTCAGTTAACATTCAGTTTTTTTTTTTCTTCCCTTTTAATGAAGGGCAAAATGGTCTCTTAACCTTTTATTATAACAAATTAAAAAATTTGACAATTTTGCCTTTCATTAAAAGGGAGGAAAAGGAAACAAAAAACTAGATGTTAACTGAAAAATCTAACCAGATTTTGTTTTTGGATGAAAATGGCAACAAAATTGAAACCAAAGAAACTTAGATTCAAAAGTTTTTAGTTTTAAACTAAAGTGACAAAAGTAACCAAAACTCATGAACCATTTTTACAGTTTACTCTAAAAAAGGCATTCTTACAGTTTACTCTAGGGGGACAAAGGCATTCTTACAGACCCGTCGGAGGGGAGATCTACTCTACGCCCGGCTGACGTGCTAGTTTTTGGTTGGGAGGGCGGGAAACATGCTTGTGTCGATCTCACAGGTGTATCCCCCATAGCCGGGTTTCGGGAAAATGGGTTTGTGGCGGGGCAAGCGGTACTGAAAGCAGAGTCGAAGAAGGTGGAGAAGCACGCGAAAGCTTGTGAGGATAATCAGCATGCCTTTGTCCCCCTAGCGTTTGACACGTTTGGCTCTTTGGCGCCAGAGGCAGTTCGTTTCTTGTCCAGAGTTCAGCGTGTAGTCCACAGCAACTTTTCGACCCCTCAGGGGCGAGGCTTTGTTTTTAGTAGATTAGGGTTTTCTATTCAGAAAGGGATGGCGGCACAGTTTGTTGCCCGTCTACCTGCTATTCTTATGTAATTTGCCCTGGTGATTGAAATTCAAATGAAAATAATTTTAAGTAAAAAAAAAAAAAAAACTCTAAAAAAATAATACTTCACAAACCATGTGTACACTAACATGGACTATAAATCGTGATGGTGTGATACACCAAGAAGATGACAAAATGGAACGGCTATTTTTTTAGTTTATGTTGTTTTTTAATAAGAGGGGTATACTCGTCCATTTCATATGACTGAAACATATATATAATAATAAGTTGAAATTAAAGATCTAAAAATCACAACTTTTTATTATTTGACCACACATATGCTACTTTTACTAAATTACAAAGAGTTTTTGTAATTAATTCTTATTTCTACTAGATGATTATTTTCTACATATTTATTTGCTGATTTGTTAACTTTTTTCACATTTGACACTTATGTGAGTTCTGTCTTAATTCCTTTATCTGGTCAACTTATTCTAAAATGGTTGAACTTCTACCAGGTGTTTCCTATGTTATTCAAGGACTTCATATTTGGATATATATGAAGTAATTGGCAAAATGTTTGACTGGTATAGTTTTTTTGTTATAGTTTAAAACATAATTCAAATATGCATGAAAACATAGATAGGCCATAAACTTAATCTGTCATATACAGATAGAAAACAACAAAAAGAAAACCAACCTTGGTTTTATATATAGTATATGTATATGTATCAGTGCCGTTCCTACGTTTTCGGAGGCCCTAATCGAACTACGAAGTGGTGGCCCTTTTGCAAAATTATTATTGTCAACATATTTAGTAACGAAACCCTCCTCCTTTATCCGGGCTTGGGATCGGCAATTATAAACTAAAAAGTTTATAATTGGCGTAGTTAATTTTCTTTTTGAAAGTCATATGTTTTCTATAAGTATAGTATATGTTTAAATAAAATCTACTTTTCTAGCTTTAACCGAGTCAAATTGTTTGATGAAATTATCCCTAAAGGCCTAAATAACAAACTGAAATCAACAAATTAGCCACCAACAAACCGTACATATTAATTTCACATAACAAACAGCATACCATTTAAAAACAATCCTTTACAACAATCAACACACAACGAATAAATTTAATCAACAAAAACAAGAATATCCTGATTGTGAAGTAAAAGTACCGATTGTGACCTTAACATATCCAGATCCGCACTCAGCGAACTAAAACTACCAAATTAAACTGCTTCATATATTCAGATCTAGCAAATAAACTCACAACAAAGTAGAGAAATTCGAAAAAATCAGATGCACGAAGAGAGAGAGAGAGAGATACCTGATTAAGTCGCCTCATAGAAACCCTAGATTTGATTCGTGAGCAGTGTGAAAATCGCAAAACTGAGCAGAGTGAAAATCGCAAAACTGAGCCGTCGGTTGTTAAATGTTACCTTGCGATGCAGATTGCAGAGTCTTAATGCCATGATTATTGCTGATACTTTAATTGCTCATTGCTCAGTTCCATAGCGTAAACTCAAACGTCTCTCGGAGACGCTTTGGCTTCTGCACCGCTGCACGCCTGCACGTGCTTTCAATGTTCACTGGGTTATCAGGTTTATGTTCACAAATGAGAGATTTGGGCCTGATCTGCTAAAATGGGCCTGATTAGGGTCTAATATAAAGAAAATCTATTGAAAACCTGGTGGCCCTTCAAATTTGGTGGCCCTAGGCTTGGGCCTAGGGTCATAAGCCTATTGGGTCGACTCTGATATGTATAGATGAGGTTCAAAACTAAAACCATCCCAAAATAAGCATAATTTGGTTGATAAAAAAACTACTACACTGTAGGGGTAAAATCTACTTACAATAAATTCAAAAGAAAAACCATAACAAAATAAACTGAAACAAATGGGAACAAAATCAAAACAAATAACAGAATTGAATTATGTTACAAATAAAAAAAATCAACTTTTGTGTTTAACTTAAACTGCAGACCATACCTTCCACTTTAAATCTGTCAAAAACGACCTTTATGTTCATATTTTGATATAGAGTACAACCTTTACCACTAAACACATTTATGTTCTTGGTTCGCATGTGTTGCACATGAGCGTATTAATGTCATTTCTCATTTGTTTTTAATGATATTTTATTGTACAAACCCTAAACGCATATAAGCATGCTTTCTTCCCCAAATCTTTCCTTCAAACCCCTTGAAACCCTAATTTCATAAATCATGGTTTCCCAAACATATTGCAAGTGTGGTAGGAAGGCTATAATTCGAACATCAACAACTCGTAAAAATCTAGGCCGAAGGTTTACTCATGTTTGGTTATTAGTGTGCAGGATTCCTCGGATGGGTTGATCCGAATTTGTCCCAATCGGAAACAATACAACAATTGGAAGCATCAAAACGTCACACCCTGATTTCCCGGTGGGCCCGGACTTGGGGTTTATGCATGACGATTGATATCGGTATTCATAAAGCACATCATAAAATAGGATTTTAAATTAAATTGTTACAAGGTACAAATAGTGTTCGAAAGTTCAAAAATAATTATACAGACGGAATTGTACAAAAAAGATGTACATATGAATCAAATATAACAAAAAGAGACTTAAGACTAATAGGTCTTTCGTGGAGTTGCAAATTCCAAATCTCCTAGACCGAGCAGCTCCAGCCTATTCCTTATTTTCTATATAACATGCGCTTAGTCTTTTGAAAATACGTCAGTTTTCACAGATAAATACAATTAACCGACACATTTTGAAAATATGTTCAAAAATGGTTGGATACCATTTGATATATCATTTTAAAATATAACTTGGGACAAGATAATGTTTCTTGTTACCAGTTTTACATGTTTGGCAATACATATGGGGACCGAGGATGAAAACCGATACATGATTAACCGACATGCCACATTTTCAATAACATAAATATATATATATATATATATATATATATAGATAGATATATATAATGGCATTAGCGTATGTCAGGTGTACGTCTACTATAGCAACCCTCGAAACTGCCCTAAAATACCCCGTATACACGAAACCAGACCCGAATAACATTTATTTTAATTAAAAAAATAAAAATCTGATTTTTATACCTGTCCCGCGGCGCGCCATGATTAGGATGAGCCGCGCGTGGCGCGATGGGCTTGTTTCTTACCGGACACCCATGCTGACACGTGTCAGCCACGTGTTGGGTCTAGGGTTAACTCAGCAACCCTAGCCGTAGCTAGGGTTACCTTCGCGGGGCGTGCCAGGTCAAGTAGGAGCTATCGCGTGGCGCGAAAGGCTCCGAAAATTTGTATAAATAGAGCAGGGCAGCAACAGTTGCAATTCGTTCATGATTCTTTCTCTCTCAATCTCTATAGCCCGAAATTATAGCTATAATACCCCCCTAAAACACGAAGCTCTGCCCCGTTACAAGTATTTTAACCCTCGATCACTAATTCGTTACCCTACCCAATTGATCTAGGACCCAGCAACGCATGTCAAGGCTCTGCCTGACTAAGTCCGTTGGGGTTCTGTCTCATGTTGTATGGCTAATGTGATTTGGGTTATTTTACTAACCCGCGTTTTTAATAGAAACTCAAGAAAATAATCAGGAATGATCACCAGGAAGCCGTAGAAATACCTAAGTTTACAATGTGAGTCATTCTCTTTTTCTACCAAACTTTGTTACAAAATCTCAAATGTTTTCAGTTATACTTACAGTGATTAAGTCTTTGTATTATACAAAATATTGTCGTTATTATGGGGTTTTGTATACACTACTTGATAACCTTCACAACTGGACACGGGTAGCTAATGTGTGATATGACCATAGTCACAGATCCGTCGAGTAACAAGTACTTGGAGTTTTTGGTTAGATATAAACATTGTAATCACTCTTAATACTGTGAAATAACAAATATGTTTTTATAAACTGGAATGTACTCGCCAGTATTTCTTGCTGATAAAATATTTTTAAAATACGTTTCAGGTAACTTGATGTGAAAGCTACTAGAAGCAAGCTATGGAGCACTGAAGGCTTAAAGAAAGTGGCTAGAAAGTTACCTAAATAAAAGTTCATATTTTCAGCAACTAGGGTTTATCCCTATAACAATATTATAAAGAAACATGGGTTTTATCCCAATTGTTTATTATAAATAGCTTGGTGTTTTGAAACTCTGAAATTTATTTCCTAACTACGATCCTGATGTCTCATTTCCGCTGCCAAAGTAATAAACACCGATACCACCAACTCGTGTTCGCGGCTCCCGCTCCCAGGGTGGGGTCGGGGCTTGCGACACCTACACCCCGCGCTTAGGTCGTGACAACTTGTAATTAAGTGAGGCAAGGATATCTAGGACACGGTCGTATTAACCCCCAATGTTTAAGTTATCAAGAAAAATGGATTAAAACGGGTTATTTAAATTTTGGACATCATTCGTCATTGATTTAATACACGACCAAGCGGCTAGTGCCGTATCCCAAGCCCGTATAGGGAAAATACTCTAAGAGTATATACCTGCGCTAGTCTTTACAAATCAATGATGCAAAGTACAACCGTAATCAAAACAACCTAATCACAGGCGCAATTTACTAGAGGATCCTAGTTTGGAATGAACAGAAATATGATCCGTTAGAACGTTAACGGGTTTTATACAACTCATCTGACTTTGACCAGTTAACTTAAATAAATACGAACGATTTGCTAGATTAAGCGGAGACCGGATAGAATGTGGTTTATACCCTTCCGAGTACGAGGACTCGTATAATATGGGTCAAACAACCATACATTCTGATTAGAACTGATTTAGAAAGGTTTTGACCCGATTCGACTAACTTATATATATTATGCTATATGAGTCAACCATACGCGTATATGCGGCACCGGGTGGTCGAATGGAACTATGATAACTCCATAATGCCAAAATACACTTTATTATATTACAACATCAGTTTCATAATCAGATTACAAGTTTATTTAGTTTTAAAACCATTTTTAGGCTATAAGGGTAATATTGGCATTGTTAAGCATTTTATATGGACTTTGCATAAAACCCGACAAACGATATGATCAGAAGGTATAACCTCTAAGGGTTATTCCCTATAACAATATGATCATATTATAACCCTTAATCAGTATCTAAAGTTGCTCAAACGGGTCAGAATCGAAAGTTAAAGAAGAAGTCAAACTGTTTGACTTTAGGTTGCGATCCGAGCTCTAATCAGGAAATGACGAGTTGGACATGATCTAACATGTCCTAATATGTTATATAAACTGTTATAATGTCAAAAATTAAGGTTCAATACTTAGAAGTTCATTCAATGTAATTTACGAAAATCTACGTTTTTAACTTTTGTTTAATAAAACTTTGACACGTCATTTCACTAACTTAACGTGATCTTCAGAAGGTGCCCTCATAGGAGAATAACACCTTCATTATTATAATCACGTAGCCATGTTCGATTCGAACTTTGGCTTGACTGAAATGGTCATAAAAGCGACGTATGAATCGAAATCAAAGTATATCACAAACAAATGTTAAACTTTAAATATACACTAGTAACACAAGTAGTGTATGCATCAATGTACACACTATAAAACATCACCCCTAATGCATATTATAACAACTCTCCCAAAATCCTTAAAGTATCCCTATACACCCTAAAATAGACCCCGTAAACGAAAAACGGACCCGATATACCTTTAATTTAACAAAAATCAAATAAAACAAAAGTCCCTAGGCCGCTTGCGGGGCGCGACACAGACAGGGAAGTCTGTCGCGGGCCGCGACCCCATGACACCAGGCGCAACCCGGTGCCGCCACGTGTCCCAGTCGTGTCGAGGCTAGTGGTCGATTCAGCAAAGTTAGGGCCTACCCTAGACTGTCTCGCGGGGAGCGAGAGATCAGGCATAGGGGGTCGCAGGGTGCGAGAAGCCCCCTCATCAGCCCTATAAATGGAGAAGTTCGACATTCATTTGAATTCGTTCATTTTCTCGATCTCTCTCTAAATTCTCTAATGGTATAAGTAATTTCTGGGCATAATACCCACTAAAAAGCGAAGCTCTACCTCGTTGCAAGTATTATAACCCCCGGTTATGTATTACTTACTCTGCCCGATTGATCTAGTGCTCCGTAACGCTTGTCGAGGCTATGCCTGACTCAGTCGTTGGAGTTCTGTCTCGGAAGAGGGATATAGCTAATGTAAATTGTGTTATTTTACTAACACGTGTGCATTGTTTAATTTAATATATTATAACCAGGAAGTCACCAGCAATAGTGATATCTAAAACAACAATGTGAGTACATTCATTTTTGTAAACTGTTTTCACAAAATCTCAACTATTTTAAAGTATAATTAACAATGATTGAGTATTTGTAATTCTACAATTACTGTCGGTATGTTGGGGTTTTGTATACATTACTTGTTACTAATACTGAGAATAGTAACATGACCACAAGTCAGGATTGTGTCACACCCTGGTTTTTGCGGAAGCGTATGATGTGTGACTTGCTCAATATCATTGCATTCAATTATAATAAACAACTATATGATTAAAACATGATGTTCATCCATTCATAAGTTTGAAATGTTGCAAACACCACTCATTTAAGTTTCAACCAACATGCCCTCAAGTTATGTTACAATACAAGGTGGATGACATCTAAACTTGAAATTTACGTCTTGAAAACAACACCAGTGCCCAAGATCCATCTTGTTTGCTGAAATACATGTAATTTTGAAAACATCAACAAAAGTTGAGTGAGTTCATGTGTTTCTGTATGAGTTCGAATAATCTTATAAACATTTGTAAGTATGTCTTTGTAAACCGGAATGAAAGCGTCTATGAACAGATCAATTAATGTGTAGCTAATACATTAATATGTGTGCAATTGCGAAGGAAGCCTCAAACCTAGCAGATTTTATACCGGTCCACCCGGCTGGAACGACATAGTCACCACCTTCGGCCACTCCTGGCCCAGGTGTGGGGCTCGCAACACCCAGATAGATCTACCACTCATGCCCCTCGGTCCATATACAAGGATTAATGGTCTTAAGTGTGTGCCTACCCATTCACATGATCTAACAGTTCATTCCTTAGCTAACCATACCATTTGTAAACGTTTGAAACATTTGTAACATGTATTTAACCCCCGAAGTTATAAAACTGAAAACAGTTAAAAGAAAAGGGAGGAACATGAACTCACAGATTTGCGTCCTGTATCCTGTGTACTCAAAGTATGTCTCCTTACGCCGTACTACCACCTACACACGTGCTAAGTTTTATCAGGCGTTTAGGTCGTGTAACGACTCTTAGTCTTAGTTGTTTATTAAAACTTATTTTGGAAGTTCATGGTATACTTTGAATTTCATCTTTGATGTACATTACATATTTCCAGAGTATATAATATTATTAGTTAAAATAATAATATTTTAACTCAATTTATATTTATTCCATTATTTGAAATATTGTCAAACAATATATTTTTAACTTGGTTTATTATGTATTCTTCACATAAATATTTCCCAAGTATGGGTATACTTGTACTTGTGTAATCTTATACTTATGTATTTTGCCAAGTATTGGTGGTGTATTCCGGTGTGTATTTATGAGTATGAGGATACGTATTTTCTTGTATTTATTAAACATTTTATACTTAATTTTATATTTAATTTTCCGGAATATTATTTTTAGACAACTAAAATCACCAACTTTGTATTCTTAGAATACTCATATTTTTAAGAGAATTTTTATAGAAAAATATCTATAAATCTTTCTTGGCAAAAATAAATATACCTTCATATATATCTAAAAAATAATATGTATTTTTAAGATTAACCTTAGAAAATATATATTTCTAATTTTCACACAAAATAATATATTCTTAACTTGTTTAAGAAAATATATATTTTCTTCATCCAAAAATAATATATAATCAAATTGTTTAAGAAAAAAAATATTTTTCTCCACTCAAAAATAATATATTTTCTACTTGATAAAATGTGATATATTTTGTAATACTTGTAAAAATCATATTTTCCGTTTCTTTGGTTTCCAAAATACCGTTTGTCATACTAGTCGAGTTACGAATTTATTTCCAGAATTTATGATCATAGTCCATATGTCCGTTTGTCCAATATTTGGGTATAATTTATGTATTTGTTTTCTTGGGATTTTATTAATATTTTCATATTACAATTTTGGTATTTTGGTGGGTTATAATATTTCCAAGTTCCTAAAATAATATAACTAATACACATAATATACAAGTAGCACACAATTTGTGACATCTAAATATATATTTCCTAAATATATACTTAGTCATTTTTATTATCAAAAATCAACCTCCAATATTTGTAATTTTTGTAACAAACATTATGGCAAATTTTTATATGAAAAACATGATCAAAATTTGCTTGTAAACACTTGTTTAAAAATATTTTTCTAAGTGTTTAATTCCTACAAAAATTTTACCATAGTTTCCCCTTAAAAAATGGAGGTTTTCATGCTCATACGCATATCATTTTCTTTTAAAATCTCATCATCAATCAACAACAATTTACACATAACTTACCATATGCTTTAAATATGCAATTTACACTATGACATGAACTTGAAAGTTTGTAAAAATTTGTAGTAACTTCACATGTTGTTTAGTAAGTTTAGTTACCTCTAAAAACATGGTTTTTAGTTTATAAAACTCATTCTTGTGAATTTTAGTTCTTTACAACTTGTATGATGATTTTCTAAAAATAACTCTTCTTGTGTTTTTCTTGTTACCAACACCTTTCTAGCTTTGATTTAACACTTAAAACATGTTCACTTTCTTTAAAACCATGATCATGTTAATCTTGTAATAAACTTTGCTCTCTTGAAAATATTATCTTTGAAATCATTCATTTTCAAGACATATAACATGTACAAATAATCATCATACTCTAAAACAACTTCATTTTCAAATTCATGTTTAACATAAAGGATGATCATTACTAGTTTCACAAGGTTCATCCTTATACTTGCTAGATCATGTGTTTAATCATCATCTAGCAAGCTTCTTATGATGATCAACATCATAAACACAAGAAATCAACAAACAAGTTCCATGCATACACTAAAACAACTTAGATTTTCATGTTATTAAGCTTTATGTTCAAGATCATCTTCATGTTTCTTTGAGATTCTTGAGTGTAACATATTACATAACACTTTAACCACTAAAATGAGAAGTAAAAAACAAGTTGTAAGGAGCTTACTACTAGATCTTATGGCTAGGGAAGCAACAAAGATGAAGATGATGATGTAGGGGGTGGATAAAAGCTCTAGGAGGTGGTCCTTCAACTTCCAATGCCTCAAAAATTCTTAAATATGTTCCTTGCACCCTTAGATCACCTTGGAATGCTTGAGAGTTGAATGAAAATGGAAGCGTTGTGTGTGTGTTTGGGCTGTAAGTAGAGGGAATAATAAGAAGAAGAGTTGTGAAATTTTACAAGTGTTGGTAATGTGAAGGTTCATGTTCTTATGGTTTAAATAAAGATCTTCCAACATCTAAAAAGACTTATGGTTAATATGCTCCAACACTAGACAACATATCTAATTAAATAATGTAAAGAAATCAAGGGGTAGGACCCTTGTTGGATCCGCCAATTGGGGGGGTGTATTGTTGGATTTCAATCTTTAGTTAGGGATTTAGTTAGAAAGTAAGGGTATTAGTTAGTATTTTATGTGTTATAGTGTTTTAGGGTGTGTTATGATGTTCGGTGACCATAACTAGCTTCATAACACTAAAACAATGCTTCTAGTGAAATTTTGATGTTTCGGGTAGTGTCCAGTTGTTCGGTTGGTTACCGGTTCGTTAAGGTGCTAAATTGCGCAGCTTAGTGTGCTTGATGTTGTCTTTTATGATAGTTTTGATTCCCGACACTTATTAACGTATTCTAGACCATTAAACCATAATTCTGCATTATATTTTGATGTTAAAAAGCTGAAAATTGCTGAATTTTGCTGTTTTCTGCAGAATTCTGCAGTTTTAGTGTGTTTCGGGCACTTTCCAGCACTTAAACTATCACTCGAAAGGCAGTTTTATGATCCCTACTTTCCTACACACTATTCTAGTGTAACTCTTGGTTTCGGGGCTCATTCTGTGTCTTATCATCATGTCTGTCTGAGTACTGAACTCCCGTCAGTACTTCTAGTTTGTCTGATAACTGTGCTAACTTTGTTTTATGCACTAATTGAACCACATTGTGTTGCATGTAATAATGATACACATTCTTGCAACATAAAATGCATTTGTATGTATATGACAGTAATCAGAAAATCATTCATGTCATTAATTTAATCATGCACAGTCATTAAAGCACAATTTACTGTTTAATATTGTACGGATACACAGAAAATTGCCAGTTGTCACATTCTCCCCCCGTTAAAAGAATTTCGTCCCCAAAATTCAGGCCGTGTTATTGGTTGCAGGGGAGGTGTGAAACGAATGCAGGTATTTTGATTTGATTTGGTCCGCATGCTCCCAAGTAAAATCTGGGCCATGACATGAATTCCAACAAACTTTGACAAGTTTAATACGACTTCTTCGTGTCTTGTGGACTTTCCAGTCCGTAACCCTGACAAGCTATTCAGTAAATTGGAGTTTGACATTAACGAGAATCTCATCTGCGGGAATGACGACTGCTTCTTGTGTAGGGCTCTTCTTGAGATTAGACACATGGAAGTGTGATGAACACTACTAAGCTCTTCTGAAAGCTTTAGTTTGTATGCAACGGTTTCGATCCTTTCAAGATTCTCGAAGGGTCCAATGTACCGTGGGTCCAACTTTCCACGTTTACCAAATTGTACCACGCCTTTCCAAGGCGAGACTTTCAGTAAAACCATATTATCAACCTCAAATTCCAACGGTTTCTGCCACTCGTCGGCGTAATTCTTCTGTCTATCACGTGCTGACTTGATACGATCACGCATTTGAACGATCTTGTCCATAGTTTCCTGAACCAACTCGGGGTCAATAAACCGTTT
Source organism: Helianthus tuberosus (assembly GCA_030545235.1). NCBI lineage: Eukaryota > Viridiplantae > Streptophyta > Magnoliopsida > Asterales > Asteraceae > Helianthus > Helianthus tuberosus. Next base: position 52,825,680 of record CM060377.1, on the reverse strand, counting down.
ATCTCCGATCTCCGCCCAACACAACGGGGACCGACACTTACGTCCATATGAGGCTTCAAACGGGGTGGCCTGAATGCTGGTGTGATAATTATTATTGTAGGAATACTCCACCAAGGGCAGGTGAGTATCGCAACTCCCACCAATGTCCATCACACAAGCACGTAGCATGTCTTCCAAAGTCTGAATCGTCCGTCCACTCTGGCCGTCCGTTTGAGGGTGAAGGGTTGTGCTACGATTCAACTATGAACCAAATGCTTGTTGGAACGTCTGTCAAATCCTTGATGCAACGCGACCATCTCGGTCGGATATGATGGATACATGCACTCCATGACGTGCCACAATATCTCTGAGGGATATTTCTGCTAACTTCTTTGTGCTGTTTTTCTTACTGATAGGTACAAAGTGCGCAGACTTCGTGAGTCGATCGATAATCATCTAAATCATATCGTGTCCTCTTTTTGTTCTTGGTAGCCTCGTAATGAGGTCCATGGAGATCTGTTCCCACTTCCAGACGTGAATCTCCGGTTGTTGCAGTAAACCTGACGGGTTCTGGTATTATGCCTTAACTTTGGCGTAAGTAAGGCAGTTACCCACATATATAGCGATGTCGGCTTTCATCTTGGGCCACCAATACCAATCTTTTAAGTCTGGTACATCTTGTCGAATCCAAGATGGATCGAGTACCTCGACTTATGAGCTTCATCCAGAATAAGTGCTTGTAGACTGTCGAAGAATGGTGCCCAATTTCGTTCCATGAAGTACAAGGTTCCATCTTCCTTGGGCAATAATTGCACTTCCATACCACGCAGTGATTCAACTCGTAGGTTCTCTGGTTTAAGTGCTTCCTGCTGGGCTTCACGAATCCGAACTGTGAGATCAGTTTGTATCGTCATCCCTAAGGCTCGCACCCTTAGAGGCTTTGTGCGTTCCTTGTGACTCAAGGCGTCGGCAACAATGTTTGCCTTGCCTGGGTGATACTTAATCTCACCATCATAATCATTCAATGGCCCATCCCATCTACACTGTCTCATATTCAAATCCTTCTGATCATAAAATGTGTTGCAAACTCTTATGGTCAGTAAAGATCGTGCAACGGGTACCATACAAGTAATGACGCCAATTCTTTAACGCGGATATCACAACTCTTAACTCAAGGTCATGCGTCGTATAGTATTTCTTTTGCACCTTTAACTGACGTGACGCGTAAGCGATGACCTTGTCTTGTTGTTTCAACACGCAACCGAGACCTTGTCGAGACGCATCATAGCATACCATGGAACCGTTAGTATCGTCGGGTAAAGGTAAGATAGGTGCGTCGCAGAGTTTTTCCTTCAACATCTGCAAAGTTGTTTCTTGTTTCTCTCCCCAATCAAACTTCTTATCCTTTTTGGGTCAGGGACGTTAGCGGCTGAGTAATACTTGAAAAAAATTCTCAATGAATCGTCTGTGATAGCCCGCTAACCCCAGAAATTGTCGTATCTTAGTTGGCGTCTTGGGGGTTTCCCAATTCTTAATTGCCTCGATCTTGGCAGGGTCGATATGAATTCCATTCTCATTCACCATATGAGTTAGGAATTGCACCTCGCGGATCCCAAAATTCGCATTTTGACAGCTTAGCGTACAACTGTCCCTTCTTCAGGAGTTCCAAGATGGCTCGCTGATGTTGCTCATGTTCTTCCTTGGTCTTCGAGTATATAAGGACGTCATCAATGAACACGATCACAAACTTACCCAAGTAGGGCTTGCACACCCGATTCATGATGTCCATGAATACTGCCGGTGCGTTTGTTAAGCCAAACGGCATGACAAGGAACTCGTAATGTCCATAACGAGTCCTAAAGGCCGTTTCAGGGATACTTTCTTCTTGTGTCCTCAATTAATGTTATCCTGTTCTTAAGTCAATCTTGGAATAGTAGTTGGAACCTTGTAGTTGGTCAAGCGAGTCATCAATTCTCGGTAAGGGGTACCGATTCTTGATGGTTAGTTGTTTAATCTCCCTGTAACCTATGCGCAAAACTTTTTGAGTTCCTCTCAGGTCAGGTTGCATGCACGTACGAAAACCGTCGTCCTTCTTCCTAACAAATAACACTGGATCTCCCCAGGGTAAGAAGCTCGGCCTGCTAAGTTCCCTTATCTAGCAGCACTGGTAGTTGAGTCGAAAGTTCTTGCATCTCGGACGGAGCTAGTCGGTAAGGCGCCATTTGCCACTGGTGCCACTCCTAGCACTAGATCTATCCGAAACTCCACTTGTCGCTGTGGAGGTAGCCCAGTGAAGTCTTTGAGAAAGACTTCTGGAAATTCCTTTACAACAGGGATGTCTTCTAATCTTGGCTCCTTGGTCTCCTTGTCGACAATATGAGCAAGCAAGGCTATGCAGCCCTTTTCGGAGACACTTCTGCGCTCTCATAGCCAATGTGAATTGTCACAGTCTTCCGCCTTATGAGGTCCAGCGTCCTTGCATTATCTGTATGAAGGTCGTGTGCTATAAGTGTTTCATCATTCACAAGAGGGATGCGAACGACTTTCTCATGACAAACAACTTCATCCATTCTTGGATACCCAATCCAAGCCGGCTACAACATCAAAACTTCCTAAACCAACTGGTAGCAGGTCAATAGAAAACTTTCGTTCTCCAAGTTCAAGTGTACAACCCTTAATAACTTCATCCACTTCGACTAATTTCCCACTTGCCAACTCTACTGAATAGGGGGTGTCTAGCTTACTTGCTTCTAGACCAAGTAGGCTCTTAAATTCTATAGATACAAAGCTAAAGTCGGCGCCAGTATCAATCAAAATGGATGCATAGTGTTGGTTAATAGGGAACGTATATGTAACTATGTTTAGGTCTTATCGTGCCTTGGGTACTTTCTTCAGGAAAATGTTCCCACTGGCTTTATTTTTCTTCGGGCAATCCTTCCGTTAATGTCCTTTGTAGCCCCATCTGTAGCAACTGTTGCTCTTGCCGTTTCTATTACTATCCTGAATTCTATTCCCATACCCCGTACCAGACCAACATGCCTCCTTGCTATGCCCGATCTTGTCACAATTATCCAACTACGAGTCCTGCTGTCACACCCCGATATTTCCACGTTTGACCGGTGGGCCCGGTGGGGGAGTATCGTGACGTGGTTGGCAACATAACAGTCAAACAACACAATATTTAAATGCACAGCGGAAGCAAATGAAAGATATATTTCAACCGAATAAAATATTGTAATATCAAATATCACAACAGTCGAAAGTTTGTCCACAGGTTGATCAAAATAAATGGAAACAGTAGTTCAACAGACTTTAGGCATCTTAAGCTTGCGAGACTCTTATTGATGCTAAGGAGAAATCCAGCCTATTACGAGTAGTACCTGCATTTAATCTTTTTTTGGGAAAATACGTCAGTTTACACTGGTAAATACATTCAACCGACTCATTTTGAAAAGTTTAATAAAAATTGATTTGAATGCACGTGGCACAAACTTTTATAACTTGGGATAATTATTTAAATATATAAACTTGTAAAAGAATTACATGTTCCTTATGCGTTCAATAGCCCGGATCGTGCCGGGTTAAAGATCAATAGACACACCACATTATTTATTTATGCACTGACGAGTGTACGCCTACACCCCGCGCTTAGGTCGTGGCCATTTCGTAAAATGATGCCAAGGATATCCGGGACATGGTCATTAACCTCCCAAAGGCTTTAAGCAAACAAAAAAATTTAAACGGGTCATCTCGATAATACTTAACCACCAATCGATTAAGGTCGAATGCCCGACCAAGCGGTATTTTATATACCGTACCCCAAGCCCGTATAAGGGAAAATAAGTTAAAAGTATTTACCTTTGCAAGTATAATTCACAATTAGCAAATGCGGGTAGCTTTTACCGGTTCTCCTATTCTGGAACAAAGGTTTATAATAACCTATTAGAATCCTAACGGTCTTTAGTTAAGCTTAAGCTTAGACCGATTAGTTTTATGGAACGATACGGTTAGAACGCGTGATTAAGCGAAGACCGGAATAGAATGTGATTTGGACCTGACAAGTTTGAAGACTTGTCTTATATGGGTAATCTAAACACATTCTGGATTTTGAGATAAAAACGATAAGGTTAGACCCGTTTCGGCTAGTTTATGCAAACTAGTTACATAAACCGAACCGAACTCGCAAGAGGCGTAACGGGTAACCATAAGAGCCATATACAGGTTTCCTAAGTTAATATGCTTCAAATATGTTGTGACATCAGTAAGATATCTTTTATTATGCCCGAAACGAATTTAAACACAAACTATGCCCCGTAGGGGTATTTTGGTCATTTATAAGGTTATAAAAGAGTTCAAGTATTAACCTGAGTTACAGGTCTGATATAATCAGAAAAAATACTTAATTTGATAAGTTAAAACATTAGGGTATTGCATATATGTGAAACTTATCAATTATAACCAAACTATGCACCATATGGGCATTTTGGTAATTTCACATAAGCCGAAAAGCTCAAAACTGAAGTCTGAGTTAAACAACTTTTGCTTACTGTTAAAATATTATAATTTACTTAAAATATCAGTAGGTATCAACCCTTGTATGTTTAAAATAGTTTTAGTACATACTATGCGTTAAAAACGCTTAAAAAAGACGATTAGAAGCCGTTTCCGGGTTCTATATAGAAAGCTGATATTTTTATTATTCCAGAAGGTTTAAAATAATTTATTTATCATATAAAATCAGTAGCAAAAGGTTTGGGGTCAAAAAGATATGTAGAACTCATTTTATAGCCCGAAAGGGCAAAACTGACAATTACCGACTCAAGCTTATAACTCTAAGTTATGCTCAGCCTAAAATTAATTAAAAATCTTCAAAAATCCCAAAATAATATATTACATCAGTGGGTAGAAAATTTGATATCAAAAAGTGGGTTTAAATAGGCTATATGCTAATTATGCCGTTTAATCGCAAAAAGCTTTCTAATTACGTTAATTACTAAGTTATATTAATGATCAAACACGTTGTATGGGTTCTACATTGCTAATTATGTATTAATTTGAAATTAAGCATCATGTTGACTTTTTAATAACAAGTTTGACCCGACTAATGGTCTAGTCAGAGTGGGAATTAGAGGGAGCCCTTTTAAGGGTTTATTGCCCACATAATTACCAACTTACAACTACCTTCAATTCGACTAATCACTGGACCATTAATAATTAATCGCTAAGTCAACCGTTAATTACGACGGTTTGACTTTTAAGCTAAAACTAGGTAAAAACTCAACTAAGAAAGGTTAAGCATACTTACAGAAGTCCTATGCACGATTAGGAATGTCTTGTGTCTGCTCTTAAGCTCCAGGAAGCTCCAGAAATGCAGAAAGAATGGTGTGATCATAAGTTGCAACATAAGGCCCTTTATATAGTGCTTTAATCTCCTTAGATCATTGACAAACAAGACTACAACTGATAATGGATCCCCCACATGTGTCCCTAAGGCCTAAAAAGTATATAGGGGTCGCCCATGTAGTGAAAATATCCCTTATAAGTCGGTTACAAGGCATAACAGGCTGCTGCCAGTCGTTTTCTGCATCTGGGCAAGTCAGGCGGCCCGCGTAAGCCCTTGGCATGGCTTACGCGGCCCGTATGGGCCTTCTGCTCAGATTTCACATTTTCAAGTTGTAGCATATTTGTCTCTTGACCTTTCGAAGGGTCAACCAACTTATTTCTTGCACTTTTAACCCTCCCAATTTACCTATAAGGGCTTCAAGACTTATACCCACTTTGTTACGTCCTTGGTCACGTCATGTTTACCCGAAAAGTCATAATTTTCAACGTTGACGCTTTAACCCCTCGTATACGAATTTGATCATAACTTTCTCATACGATAACGAAACTTTATGAAATTTTTATCGTGCATCCTAGTGAGCATAATTAATCGTTACAAAGCTTCGAGTTTGCTAAAAGTTCACTCAGAGGTATAACTTAAACATGTTGACACATTTAACCCCTGTAGTTTGAAATCTCTCACATTCTTTCATATTTAGCTTCGTATGATCCATGATTTATTCGTTTGAAGGTATGAATCTTCATGTAGGGTTATTGTAGAGTATATTTATTCACTGTTGACATTTTGAACCCGTATATTCACATATTTTCCATGTTTGTCAACTTTAGTCCTTCTAGAACATTCTTTCACACGTTCAAACCTTATGACACGTGTCATTACATTATAGGACGTGAATTTTTCGAGGTGTTACATCCTCACCCCCTTAAAAGAAATCTCGACCTCGAGATTTACTGAAATAAATGAGGGTATTTTTCTTTCATTGTGGACTCAACCTCCCATGTGTATTCGGGACCTCTTCGGGCATCCCATTTTACCTTTACAATAGGCACATGCTTCCTTCGAAGCTTCTTAACCTGTCGATCCTCGATCGACACAGGTTTTTCGACGAACTTCAAGCTCTCTTCTATGTGCACATCTGTATGTGGTATGACCAGTGATTCATCAGGGAAACACTTCTTCAGATTGCACATGTGGAATACATTATGAATACCACTGAGCTCTTCAGGTAAGTTTAACTTATAGGCAACTGATCCGACACGTTCGATGACTTCAAATGGTCCTATGTATCTCGGGCTTAACTTGCCTTTCTTACCAAATCGCATCACTCCCTTCCAGGGTGATACTTTAAGCAACACCTTGTCACCTACCTCGAAGTTAAAAGATTTACGCTTTAAATCTGCGTAGCTTTTCTGCCTATCTCTGGAAGCTTTCAGGCGATCACGAATCTGGATAATCTTGTCCGTCGTTTCAAAGACTATTTCGGGTCCTGTCAATTGGACATCTCCAACTTCCGCCCAACAAACGGGCGTTCTGCACTTTCTACCGTATAGGGCCTCGAAGGGCGCAGCCTTAATGCTGGTATGGTAGCTGTTGTTATAGGAGAACTCGATTAATGGTAGGTGGTTATCCCAATTACCACCTAAATCGATCACACATGCGCGAAGCATGTCCTCCAACGTTTGGATTGTACGCTCACTCTGTCCGTCTGTCTGAGGATGGTAAGCCATACTAAAATTTAAACGCGTGCCCAGAGATTGTTGGAAACTTTTCCAAAAATGTGACGTGTATCTAGTATCTCTGTCTGAGATAATAGCCACAGGTACACCATGTAGAGCTACAATCTTATCTACGTATAATTGGGCTAACATGTCAGAGCTATAGGTCTCCTTAATGGGTAGGAAATGTGCTGACTTAGTCACTCTATCAACTATCACCCATATCGTATCATTTCCTTTCCTGGTCTTGGGCAACTTGGTGATGAAATCCATCGTCACCATTTCCCACTTCCACGTGGGAAGTTCAGGCTGTTGTAGCAAACCTGACGGCTTTTTATGTTCTGTCTTGACTTGCGCACACGTCAAGCATTTAGCTACATAGGCAGCTACAGACTTCTTCAAGCCTATCCACCAATAGTTTGCCTTCAGATCCTGGTACATCTTATCAGCTCCAGGATGAACGGAATATTTAGAACTATGGGCTTCTTGGAGGATAACATCTCGAAGTCCTCCATAAATTGGAACCCATATTCGTCCATTCAATCTCAGAATCCCATCCTTGCCTTGAGATAACTGTTCTTCAGTTACTCCTAGCTTTTCATTAGGATAGTTAGCTTCCAGCACAGCTTCCTTCTGCGCAGCTAACAACCTTTCATTCAAACCGTTCTTTATTTCAATGCTCTTGGCATTGATTCTTATGGGTTTTACCCTTTCCTTCCTGCTTAAGGCATCAGCAACCACATTTGCTTTGCCTGGATGGTATTTGATTTCACAATCATAATCATTCAACGTCTCCATCCATCGGCGCTGCCTCATGTTTAAATCCTTCTGGTTAAACAGGTGCTGGAGGCTCTTGTGATCAGAATAGATCACACACTTGACACCATATAAATAGTGCCTCCATAGCTTTAGTGTAAATACAACGACACCCAACTCCAAGTCATGGGTGGTGTAATTATTTTCATGCACCTTTAACTGTCGTGATGCATAGGCAATAACTTTGCCTTTCTGCATAAGCACACATCCCATACCTGTGGGCGATGCATCACAATAAACTACAAATTCTTCGATTCCATCCGGCAACGTCAATACAGGAGCATTGCTCAACTTCTGTTTAAGGATATCAAAGGATTCTTGCTGCTTAGGGCCCCAAATGAACTTTACTTTCTTCCTAGTCAAGCAAGTTAGGGGTACAACAATCCTTGAAAAATTTTCAATGAAGCGTCTGTAGTATCCTGCCAATCCCAAGAAACTGCGAATTTCTGTGGGCGTCTTCGGCTCTTGCCAGTTCATGACAGCTTTAACCTTAGCGGGATCCACTTGGATTCCGCGTTCACTAACCTCATGTCCAAGAAATTGGACTTCACGTAGCCAGAATTCACATTTAGAGAATTTGGCATAGAGTTTCTCCTGCTGAAGTAGTGATAGAATACATCGAAGATGTTTCTCATGGTCGGCTTTGTTCTTCGAGTAGATGAGGATGTCGTCAATGAAGACGATGACAAAATTGTCCAAGTAGGGCTTGCAGACGCGATTCATGAGATCCATGAATGCGGCAGGTGCATTAGTGAGCCCAAAAGGCATCACTAGGAACTCGTAATGACCATAACGAGTCCTAAATGCATTCTTATGTACATCTTCATCTTTGACCTTCAATTGATGATAGCCTGACCTCAGGTCGATCTTGGAGAAGTAACTTGCCCCTTGCAATTGATCAAACAGATCATCGATTCTGGGCAATGGATACCTATTCTTGATAGTGACCTTATTAAGCTCACGGTAATCGATGCACAGACGCATCGATCCATCCTTCTTCTTGACAAATAAGATTGGTGCTCCCCAAGGAGACGAACTAGGTCTAATGAAACCTTTGGCTAGCAATTCATCTAGTTGCGTTCTTAATTCCTTCATCTCCGTTGGTGCCAACCTATAAGGTGCTCTAGCAACAGGTGCTGCTCCAGGGATGATGTCAATTCTGAATTCGACTTGTCTATCTGGTGGTAAACCAGGTAGTTCTTCAGGAAAAACATCAGGGTATTCAGAAATGACGGGGATATCTTCCATCTTCTGTTTCGGCTCATTAATAATCACTTGTGCCATGTAGATGACATAACCCTTCTTTAAACACTTAGAGGCCTTGAGCATAGTCACTTGCTCAGGCAGTCCATACTGGGTATCTCCCCGAATGGTAAGTGATTCACCAGACGGAGTCTTAATCACCACTTGCTTCTTGTTACAGACAATTTGGGCCTGGTTATGAGATAACCAGTCCATACCCAAAACTATGTCAAAACCGGCTAACTTAAAGGGAAGTAGGGACAAAGGAAAAAGAGTGGTTCTTAATGGATATAACACATCCATCTAACACAGTTGAGACGGTTTTTATGGTGCCATCTGCTAACTCCACCTCATACTTCACACTTAAGGTTTTAACATGTAAATTCAGTAATTTGCAAAACTTATTATCTACAAACGATTTATCAGCGCCCGAATCAAAAAGTACTCTTGCATAGACATCGTTTATGAGGAAGGTACCTGTAATCACGTTATTGTCCTGCACAGCTTCTTTCGCATCCATCCTGAAGACTCTAGCATTGGTTTTCTTTCCTTCATCGTCTTTCTTTGCATATTTTGGGTAGTTGGTCTTAATGTGCCCCTTTTCATTGCAACGGTAGCACATTGCGTCTTTCAGCTTCTTGCAATCCAAGGTCTTGTGATCCTTGGACTTGCATATCCCACATGCAAAAGTTCTCGACTGGGTCTGCGAGTTCGATTCATACCTGCACTTCCCGAAGTGCTGTCTTTTGCAGATCTTACACTTGGGCTTTTCTCCAGACTGATGCCCATCCTTTCTAGACTCAGACCCTTTCTTGTGGTCATTGTTTCCTCGATGCTTCTTGGTTGACCTTCGTGAATTTTCATCTTCACATTTCCTTTTCTCGGCATCCGTGTTCCTCAGCGATCTCTGTCTGACCGCGTCCAGAGTGAGGGACAAGGATATGTCAGTTACCGATCTGAAAGTAGTTGGCCAAGAGGCCTTCACGCTTGCCTTTATTTCTGGGGCTAAACCCCCAATGAAACGAGCTATTCTTTTGGGTTCCGGGGTCACCAGATACGGAACCAATCTTGATAATGTGTTGAAGCTCGTGAGGTAAGCTTGGCAGTCAAGGTTCTTCATAACCAACGATAGGAAGCCAGACTCAATCTTTTCAACCTCATGTTGAGGGCAGTAGTTTTCTCTGATGAGGGCAACAAATTGTTCCCATGTCATGTTATACAGTGGAATCTTCCCAGTAGCTTGAATCAATGATCTCTACCAGGCTAAGGCCTCACCCTTAAACGATTGAGACACGAACTTTACCACATCTCTATCAGTGCACCCGCTGATATCCACCACAGTATCCATCTCATCCTGCCATGTCATACAGTCTATGGCCCCCTTTTCCCCAGTGAAATCCCTGGGTTTACATGAAACAAAGTATTTGTAGGAGCAACCCTTATCACGGGGTCCTTGATTCAGTATTATCTTCTGAGATGGATCACTTCGATGATTTAAAGAGTGACGATCGTCATCTTCTTTCCTGGGTTCATCCTTCTTGGAGGGTGGCTTTGAATGCGGTGTAGATAGGGTCCTACTTCGAGTCCCACTATATTCTTCATACTGCCGCTCTAAGGCCTTTGTAACAGCGTCGTCTACTAACGCTTTCAGCTCAGCACCCGTTATATTAATTCGGGCGTTATCATTATTCTCCCTTGGGTGACTATTTATTTCATCCGAGTCAGCCATTTTAATTTAAACTGTTACATAAGACAATGACAATAGTTTATTCGGGAGTTTATCATAGAATTGTCTTTTATGGCAATTCATTAACCATGGTATACATAGACCTGATCTGGTTAATTTATAAATCACATTTATTTAGGATTTTTATTATAATTTATCCTAATACAAATAACAGTTTTATTAGTGGCACAAAAAGGCCTAGTCACAAGGACATTTTTAAATCATAAGCTATGATTTCAGAGAATCACGGCTTTTAGGGTTTGAACATAGTTCCTTACCTTTTTCTGACAGGGAGTCATAGCTACCGCCGTCTTTTATCCCATATGGAAATGAGTATGGCCCGTAGGCACTATATTACCAATGTATGGTCAAAATATGATCATCCAAATTGATGATTTAAACCTATGATTTATATATCATCAGGTTAGTTAGGAATCTTTTGAAGAATCCTATTATAAAATGAAGTGTGTAATTTTAACGAATTACATCTGCCAGGAGCGTTAACATGTTTACAGATGTTAACAGGGATTTGAATCTTTTAAACAGGTCTTACCATCTTGGCCAAGTCTTTTAATGACATTTAAGCTAGGTTATACCTTTAAGATTCTTAATTAATATTTAAATAGGCAGATTATTTTTAAAAGGAACGATTTTGATTTATTTATTTCACGTATAATATATTTATGCATATAATGACAAAAATGAAATTTATAATCTTAACATTCCAATAATTCATTAAAAAGTACACACTGCCCTAAACGGGTCTTTCAACATGACACTTACCCACGCAGGGGTCAAATTGAAATACTAGTCCACGCAGGGACTTAAACAAACAACATACCCTCGTAGGGGTTAACAGAAAGATAGGCCCACGCAGGGGCTCAAAAGACAACCATACCCACGCAGGGGTCAAAACAGCAAGACAGGCCCACGCCGGGGCTCAACTGAAACAAAGAAACTACAATCAATAATTGAAGGATTCAATGGTCCTTCTTGCTCTTCCCTTTTATTAAACTTGTCAATCCCTGGAAGAAACTTTGTCGCTCCCTGCGATCTCTGTGAAAGTCTCTCTCGAATTGGTCCAATCTTTGAAGAATTTCTTCCCGTTCGGGTGGGGAAAACCGCCGCGGCTGCGATTGTTGCCGAATTATAGGTCTAGTAGGTATTTGGTAACCATGGGTTGGGTACCCTACTCCCCAAGGAGCTCCATACGGTCCTTCCGGGTGAAGGGCGTTGTAATTGGCCGCTACCAAGTATGGGTCGGCTTCAGCGTAATTATAGTTGGTGTGAGCCGGCTGCTCAAACGGGTTGTACGCCATTGAACCTGTGTAGGCAGGAATCGGGTTATCAAAACCCATTGGTGGTGGCTGCGGTGCAACTGGGTTTGAAGGTCCACCCATTTGTGGATCTTCCTGTAGTGGCGGATAATGACTGCCACTTGAGTGTCGAGGGGTGCTAAAATGGAAATCCCCTGCTCGCGCAGACATACGTGCGCCGGTTCTCCTACACCTTGGTGGTTCTGGAGGTGCTTGATGAACTGGAGGCGGAGGTGGCGGTGGCGTGACAGCCACGAAACGTGAATCCCCAGAGGGATCCTGCTGCTGCTGCTAGTGAGGCAACGAATGATGCGAGAGTGTAAAATACCACTCGAACTGGTTAAACCGTGCCTGGTAACTGTCTGGACCACGGTAGGGTGATCCATGAAAAGACGAACCATCTGAGACCTCGATAGGATGGTTGGGGGTCCCGGTTGCAGGCTCGACGGGATCCGTGTCCTCGTCCATGTCTTCTGCATGATCGCCGGAGAAATGATCCTCTGGCCCAAATGTGTTAAAACCTACTAGTTCTTGTATGTAGTTTGCCGGGTTAAACCGGCCTTGAAAGACAGGAGTGGGGTCTCCAAAGGAATGGTGCGATAGGGATCGCTGTAGAGGTATATAAGAAGGTTGTGGGTTGTCAGGCTTGTTTTCTGACTGTGGCCCATAGGAGTTATGAAAAGGAGGCGTTGAACTATGTGAAACAGACCGTCTAGCGGGCTCGACATTGGTCCTCCAGTTCTCTCGAGGATCAGCACTCGCAGTGGCAGAAGGAGCTCGCCTGTGCGAAGGCCCGGCTTCGTGATCATTGGGGGCGGTGATTGGCCCCTTGCCTCGTCCTCTTCGTCTGAAAAATCTTGGCGGCATATTTAGACCTGTCAATATCATAAGATAACAACAAGAATATATAAAATAAAAGACAAAGTTAAAAATAAATTGAAACAAATTTGGATTGTTCCTATGTTCTTTGTCTAGACTCGAAAATTTTGGAATGTGCAATTGTGTAACTGAGATTAAACACAAAAGGCTAGTGCTTAATTCACTCAGAGTTGGCTCTGATACCAACCTGTCACACCCCGATATTTCCACGTTTGACCGGTGGGCCCGGTGGGGGAGTATCGTGACGTGGTTGGCAACATAACAGTCAAACAACACAATATTTAAATGCACAGCGGAAGCAAATGAAAGATATATTTCAACCGAATAAAATATTGTAATATCAAATATCACAACAGTCGAAAGTTTGTCCACAGGTTGATCAAAATAAATGGAAACAGTAGTTCAACAGACTTTAGGCATCTTAAGCTTGCGAGACTCTTATTGATGCTAAGGAGAAATCCAGCCTATTACGAGTAGTACCTGCATTTAATCTTTTTTTGGGAAAATACGTCAGTTTACACTGGTAAATACATTCAACCGACTCATTTTGAAAAGTTTAATAAAAATTGATTTGAATGCACGTGGCACAAACTTTTATAACTTGGGATAATTATTTAAATATATAAACTTGTAAAAGAATTACATGTTCCTTATGCGTTCAGTAGCCCGGATCGTGCCGGGTTAAAGATCAATAGACACACCACATTATTTATTTATGCACTGACGAGTGTACGCCTACACCCCGCGCTTAGGTCGTGGCCATTTCGTAAAATGATGCCAAGGATATCCGGGACATGGTCATTAACCTCCCAAAGGCTTTAAGCAAACAAAACAATTTAAACGGGTCATCTCGATAATACTTAACCACCAATCGATTAAGGTCGAATGCCCGACCAAGCGGTATTTTATATACCGTACCCCAAGCCCGTATAAGGGAAAATAAGTTAAAAGTATTTACCTTTGCAAGTATAATTCACAATTAGCAAATGCGGGTAGCTTTTACCGGTTCTCCTATTCTGGAACAAAGGTTTATAATAACCTATTAGAATCCTAACGGTCTTTAGTTAAGCTTAAGCTTAGACCGATTAGTTTTAAGGAACGATACGGTTCGAACGCGTGATTAAGCGAAGACCGGAATAGAATGTGATTTGGACCTGACAAGTTTGAAGACTTGTCTTATATGGGTAATCTAAACACATTCTGGATTTTGAGATAAAAACGATAAGGTTAGACGTTTCGGCTAGTTTATGCAAACTAGTTACATAAACCGAACCGAACTCGCAAGAGGCGTAACGGGTAACCATAAGAGCCATATACAGGTTTCCTAAGTTAATATGCTTCAAATATGTTGTGACATCAGTAAGATATCTTTTATTATGCCCGAAACGAATTTAAACACAAACTATGCCCCGTAGGGGTATTTTGGTCATTTATAAGGTTATAAAAGAGTTCAAGTATTAACCTGAGTTACAGGTCTGATATAATCATCAAGAATACTTAATTTGATAAGTTATAACAGTAGGGTATTGCATATATGTGAAACTTATCAATTATAACCAAACTATGCACCGTAGGGGCATTTTGGTAATTTCACATAAGCCGAAAAGCTCAAAACTGAAGTCTGAGTTAAACAAATTTTGCTTACTATTAAAATATTATAATTTACTTAAAATATCAGTAGGTATCAACCCTTGTATGTTTAAAATAGTTTTAGTACATACTATGCGTTAAAAACGCTTAAAAAGGCGATTAGAAGCCGTTTCCGGGTTCTATATAGAAAGCTGATATTTTTATTATTCCAGAAGGTTTAAAATAATTTATTTATCATATAAAATCAGTAGCAAAAGGTTTGGGGATAAAAAGATATGTAGAACTCATTTTATAGCCCGAAAGGGCAAAACCGACAATTACCGACTCAAGCTTATAACTCTAAGTTATGCTCAGCCTAAAATTACTTAAAAATCTTCAAAAATCCCAAAATAATATATTACATCAGTGGGTAGAAAGTTTGATATCAAAAAGTGGGTTTAAATAAGCTATATGCTAATTATGCCGTTTAATCACAAAAATCTTTCTAATTACGCTAATGAGCATAACTCTCAATCTACACTTCAAACTGATGTCAAATTTTGGGTACAAGTTTATATATCAGTAACTAAGGTTTCTACTCTTTTACATTTTCACAAATCACGTTTTATGGTGAAAAGGGCATAATGGTCAACATATGAGCAATTAACGGAATCATGCATATTAATTGGATAACTATTGAACCAAGGTGTATAATCACAGAGGGTTATACTAGCATGTAACCTGGTCCAATTAAAGCTCTAAGGAATTTCTAAAACATGCTTAAACGGGTCAGAACTGAAAGTCAAAGCAAAATTCAACTTATGCGACTTTCGGTCCCGAACCGGGTCCCTACTGAAAATTGTCGGGTTGAACATGTTTAGACATGTTCTTACATTAATTACTAAGTTATATTAATGATCAAACACGTTGTATGGGTTCTACATTTCTAATTATGTATTAATTTGAAATTAAGCATCATGTTGACTTTTTAATAACAAGTTTGATCCGACTAATGGTCTAGTCAGAGTGGGAATCAGAGGGAGCCCTTTTAAGGGTTTATTGCCCACATAATTACCAACTTACAACTACCTTCAATTCGACTAATCACTGGACCATTAATAATTAATCGCTAAGTCAACCGTTAATTACGACGGTTTGACTTTTAAGCTAAAACTAGGTAAAAACTCAACTAAGAAAGGTTAAGCATACTTACAGAAGTCCTATGCACGATTAGGAATGTCTTGTGTCTGCTCTTAAGCTCCAGGAAGCTCCAGAAATGCAGAAAGAATGGTGTGATCATAAGTTGCAACATAAGGCCCTTTATATAGTGCTTTAATCTCCTTAGATCATTGACAAACAAGACTACAACTGATAATGGATCCCCCACATGTGTCCCTAAGGCCTAAAAAGTATATAGGGGTCGCCCATGTAGTGAAAATATCCCTTATAAGTCGGTTACAAGGCATAACAGGCTGCTGCCAGTCGTTTTCTGCATCTGGGCAAGTCAGGCGGCCCGCGTAAGCCCTTGGCATGGCTTACGCGGCCCGTATGGGCCTTCTGCTCAGATTTCACATTTTCAAGTTGTTGCATATTTGTCTCTTGGCCTTTCGAAGGGTCAACCAACTTATTTCTTGCACTTTGAACCCTCCCAATTTACCTATAAGGGCTTCAAGACTTATACCCACTTTGTTACATCCTTGGTCACGTCATGTTTACCCGAAAAGTCATAATTTTCAACGTTGACGCTTTAACCCCTCGTATACGAATTTGATCATAACTTTCTCATACGATAACGAAACTTTATGAAATTTTTATCGTGCATCCTAGAGAGCATAATTAGTCGTTACAAAGCTTCGGGTTTGCTAAAAGGTCACTCAGAGGTATAACTTAAACATGTTGACACATTTAACCCCTGTAGTTTGAAATCTCTCACATTCTTTCATATTTAGCTTCGTATGATCCATGATTTATTCATTTGAAGGTATGAGCATCATGTAGGGTTATTGTAGAGTATATTTATTCACTGTTGACATTTTGAAGCCGTATATTCACATATTTTCCATGTTTGTCAACTTTAGTCCTTCTAGAACATTCTTTCACACGTTCAAACCTTTTGACACGTGTCATTACATTATAGGACGTGAATTTTTCGAGGTGTTACACCTGCACGGACCCGTGTGATGTTAACCACACCTATCCCACTCGGTAGTTCTTCTTTATAGTTTTCATCACCTTTTTCTAGTCGTGGCGACGAATGCCGTGACTTAATCGGTTGCAGCGGTTTTCTTATATTTGTTGCTCGATTTAAAGCCATGCTTGAGATGCGTATACTTTCTCTTATTTCTATCCGAAGAAGACTCCACATGCGTCTTTCTTCTTCACTGGATTTATTCAGTTTCTCCATCATTAATCTTCCCTTGGCAGAACCTAGGGCAAGAGTTATCGCCTAAGAGATTCCCAATATGGTTCCTCTTATTCTGTCATTGTTTGTTGTGTTGCTTTCTTCGTATGGGACGATTGCTTTAGCGACTTACTGGTTCACCAGAGCTTCAAGCTCAGTTCTTGTTGCAGGTAAAGGTTCTGATTAGACTTGACCAGCGTTTCCTTCGCTGTGGTTTCATGAGCTTTGCACGTATAAAACCTTATCGACAGATTAACCATTTATTTTGGAATAAATGTTGTCGCCTATGAGTGAAAGCAAAGCTCATTTGTTACGCACTACGAGTATATGGGTAAGGTAATTCCTAATGATGCTTACGTAGATCCTTCCACCAATATCATCTTATCCTTGTAGAGAGGTAAATTGAGTTACAACCGAGTTCTGCTAAGGATATATTGACTTTTATATACACCATATCAACTTGTCACGATTTGTTTTGTGAAGAAAACCTCCTCGGAGTCACCTTACCCCGGTTGATGCAAGTCATCCAGTGTTATATAAAATTTGGTGAGGTCTTCCCTTCACCTTATTCCTTATTTATTCCTCAAGTCTCAGACTCTTCCATAGTCTTTTAGTTCTATAAAGACGGGTATGCTTCCCAGAAGATGGGGGAGGTTGTGCATTACTACCACGTATAGGAGGGGGATGATAGTGGAAACACAGAAGTAAGGTCGTGAGGGTACATGACTTCTTCCTCGGGACCGAATTTTGCCTTGAAGTAATCTTAGAGCGGTTTCCAGGATAGGGGTGATAGGGTGTGGAGGTACTGATAGGGGTGTTAGTGATGATGATATGTGTAGTGGGTGATAGGGTGCATGTGGGGTGAAGGTCAAGAAGAATATTCTTGCATGTGTCTTCCATGTGCCTAAATGGAACGACAATCTGTTGAGAATATCGAGTGGTTACTTCCGCCCTTATAACATGTAATCTGTACTCCATGGTCCTTGATTGTCCGATGTAAAGAGGATCCCTTCATCACA
Source organism: Helianthus tuberosus (assembly GCA_030545235.1). Lineage (NCBI taxonomy): Eukaryota > Viridiplantae > Streptophyta > Magnoliopsida > Asterales > Asteraceae > Helianthus > Helianthus tuberosus. The sequence continues at coordinate 52,807,674 of CM060377.1, read as the reverse complement.
CTGGACCATGCGACACATACATTGATTTTTACTGGGGCTCCATATGTCCCAACATGGTTGTTATGGTTTCCATGAATGCCGAAAAGAGTACGCTAAACGGGTTGCTCTACAGATCGCGCCATGCTACCTCCTCGGGATAAAGCGGATGTCAAATGTTGGGGTCTATTGCAGCAACTACAATGGATAGGTATGGGGGTGTTGTAAGTACTGTACAAATTCAAACATAAGAATACCAAAGTGTTGAAGAAAATCTTTCCTGAGTGTTTACCATCTTGACTTTTACTACAGGTAAGGATGTTGGGCATGAAGTAGGCAAAGATAAGCTTCCTACTTGTAGAGTGTTATAGTAACTACCTTGGTTAGTGTTCTACTAGATGAAAATTTGAACAACTTTAGAAATTTTGAATGGGTGGTGATTATTAGCTTGACCCGCAGAGTCCACCAGGATTTCCATGCACTACAAGTTGTTATTACGTGGGCCCCCGTAATAATAAATTGCCTTGCATGGTCACCCTAATTTTCCCTCGTTCAAAGCAGACGATCAGCCAGAGAGGGGACACTACTGTCCTCATACCTTCAACAGGGAAAGGACCTTTATGGTTGTCCACGCGCTATCATCCGTTGACATTACGCGCGAATTGGCACAATGCTTAGACAAAATAGAAATAAGGAGAGTTCCTAGTAATAGTAGCTGGAGGGGCACCTTCAAGATGAGTACCTCATCTTCCTTGTCTGGACAAGAGTGTCGTCAATAATGTTTCATAAACGCCTTAGGGACATCGTCCCACGGATAAGGTTGATGTCCAAGGTTACCTCCTCCTCTCCGTCACTGTCGTAGTCAGACACCTTTGCATTCGAGAGAGAAGAATAGCCATCTCCTACGAAAAACAAGCTCAGGGTCTCTTTTGGTAACTACGTCAGCCACAAGCTTCGCAATAAGGGCGAGGTCGATAGTCTCGTTGTGCGAGTCAAGAACAATAATAGAATTCAAAGTCGAAGGTATTTCGTTCTCGTCAATAATAATCCCATACGTATATATATATGCATACATATTAATGAATAATAATGTTACTTTGTATATACAAGCAAATAATGCATCATATCACATATAATTCTCGTCTGTTCTTTCGGGGGGGGGGGTCATTTCGTCTTTGGCAAGTCTATCTCACGTAGACTATACCTCAATTGGCACATTATTTGGGGTATTCTCCTCCCTACTAATGTCATTGCTTTGTCTTTCCTTTGAAAAAAATGCTTGATTCATGGATCTTGGCGCTTTCGTAAATGCAATGAAAAACCTTTTGTAAAAATGTTTTCGTGGGAGAATCCTAGTGATTGTAGTCTAGACTCGAGAAGGAATCCTAGTTCACTACAATCGAAGCTCTAATACCAACTGTCACACCCTGACTTTTGCGGAAGCATAAGATGTGTGACTTGCTCAATATCATTGCATTCTATTATAATAAACAACTATATGATTAAAACATGATGTTCATCCATTCATAAGTTTGAAATGTTGCAAACACCAGTAATTTAAGTTTCAACCAACATGCCCTCAAGTTATGTTACAAAACAAGGTGGATGACGTCTAAACTTGAAATTTACGTCTTGAAAACAACACCAGCGTCCAAGATCCATCTTGTTTCCTGAAATACATGTAATTTTGAAAACATCAACAAAAGTTGAGCGAGTTCATGTGTATTTGTATGAGTTTGAATAATCTTGTAAACATTTGTAAGTATGTCTTTGTAAACCAGTATGGAAGCATCTATGAACAGATCAATTAATGTATAGCTAATACATTAATATGTGTGCAATGGCGTAGGAAGGCTCAAACCTAGCGGATTTTGTACCGGTCCACCCGGCTGGAACGACATAGTCACCACCTTCGGCCACTCCCGGCCCAGGGTGGGGCTCGCAACACCCAGATAGATTTACCACTCATGCCCCTCGGTCCTTATATATAACAACCCTCCTGAATTTTTCTGACGCCCTAATATATATTAAAATATTCCTATATGTCCTAAAATACACCCCGTATGTGAAAACCGAGCCCAATATACGATATAGCATTAAAAATAAAATTCAAGATTTTATGTCGCTCGCGGGCCGCGTAGACCCCTTAGGGATCTTACGCGGGGGGCGACAACTCCAAACTCAGACGTAACCCTAGCATGCCACATGTCATCATCGTGTCAACCCTAAACTCGACGAATCAGCAAGCCTACGCCCTATTACTCTATGCCGCGGGCCGCGTAAGCCTTAGCTTAATCTTACGCAGGTCGCGAGGGAAGTTGAAGGGTCGCATATATATAGAGTTCCTCAGTCTTCAGTTTTCCTTGCTCAATTCCTTCGATTCTCTCTAAAATTCTGAATAGAAGGCATAATTATCGGGTATAATACCCCCTAAATAACGAAGTTCTGCTCCGTTGTAAGTATTATAACCCCGGTTACGTATTAGATACGCAGCCCGATTGATCCAGGGTTCCGTAACGGCTGTCATGGTTCTGCCCTACGTAGTCGTTGGAATCCCGTCTCGTGGAGGGTATTACTAATGTAAATATAACGGGTTATTATACTAACACGTGTGCATTGTGTAAATTATAGATAATCACCAGGAAACCTTAGAAGAAATCTAAGACAGCAATGTGACTAATCTCCTTTTTGTAAACCGTTTTTACAAAACCTTTATTATTTAAATTATAATGAAGCAGTGATTGAGTCTTTGTAGTTCTTTAATTACTGCTGGTATATTGGGGTTTTGTATAGAAAATGTGGAACACGTTACCATTGGACAACGAGTTAGCCAATGTGTAATATGACCCACCAGTCAGGATTGACAATACTGAATGAGTAATTGTGTAGAAATAAACAATGTGATAGCTCTCAATACTGTTAAAGGATAAAACTCTTCTTGATTAAACTGGGATTCACTCACCAGTATTTCTCACTGACAAAATGTTTTTAAACGCGTTTCAGGTAACAAAATGTGAAAGCCAACTAGAAGCCAGCTGGACAGCACTGAAGGCTTGGAAAGTGGCTATAAAAGTTACCTAAATAAAAGAAGATGTTTTATTCAATAAAATTGGGATTTTCCCTATGAAAATATTTGTAATGAAAACTTAGGTTTTATCCCAATATGTTTAATACTATAAAAGTTTGGTATTTACACTGATAAACATTTCCTAACTACGGTCTTGATGAAAATTTCCGCTGCCAAAATGATAAACAAAATGATACCACCGAAACTGGTCTCACGGCCGCCCGTTCCCGGGACAGATAGGGGGCGGGGGTTGCGACAGAAGGTGGTATCAGAGCTAAGCCACTGATTCAGCCACAGAAGTGTTCTGCTGACACCAACATATTATTCAAATTGTTAGGAAATTAATTATGGAAATACGTGCATATCTGTATTTTACTGTTGTGTATTATTTGACTATTTGTTAGTTTACAGTATGAGTGATCTAGGACCCTCAGACGATTATCGTCAGTTGTCCGATTCGCCTAGGAGTGAAGGTACTTCCTCTCAGCCTGCCCTCTCTGGGTATTCAGCTGACCAGGAAGAAGGGATGTTTGTCTTTAAGGCTCAGTCTGAAGAGCCATTCCCTCAGAAAAATAGAGGATGGTTCAGTAAGGGAGCATTCGAGCGTAGGAAAAGAATGTGAAAGTTGCAACAGCAGAGAGTCCTAGCAGCCGCTAAGCGAGAGTCAGATGCCCATACACAGGATATGCTTAATAGGAGCTTAGCCAATTTTCATATCCTAGCAACAACAGCTGCCGACCCAAACCTGGAGCAACTAGTAGCCCCACAACCCTTACCTTTGTTCCCTACTCAGCCGATGGAGATAGAAAACAACCCAGAAAACCAAGTCCAAATGCATGATTTCAACCCTCTGGAGATACCTAGGATACCAGCCCCTAATCCCTTAGATCCGGATTATGATCCATGGTTCGATGATCATAGGGATTATGTGCCACGCTACCACCTAAACGATGAACCCATGCCGAACTTAGCAGCCTATCCAGGTCTGGACCCTCTAGATCCCTACTACTACGATAACGATGAATACATTAGGGAGATCTTAGAGAATCCGTACCCTTAGGAGGATCCCATGCCCTAGTACCCAAACCCAGTACCAGCACCTGCACCCCCAATGAGTGCAGAAAATGTGCACAAGCTCCGAACTTTCGGAGAAGAGATTTTAGAAAGTAGTGAGAGGATGAGGCAGGTAGGAGAGCGACTCGTCTGGAAATACAACGAGCGCAATATGGATTACTAGATGAATCCAGATCAGTGAAGGTGATGGTGGAGTTGGTAATAATAATAATATAATAATATATATTACGTTTGTATGAAATATATATATATATATATATATGTATAATAATAATAATAATATATGTTGTAGTGTAGACCACTTCGTGGTTAGCTGTGACAACTCGAGTTTTCAAGGTCTTTCCTCGTGTGTGTTTTCATAATTCGTTTGCATTATAGTTTGTGCACGTTTGATATGCGGATAATGTGTTGCATTATGGGTTGATTAGTTAATATAAATTTAATATGAATTTTGTACTGTTTAGTTAATTGAAACCACCTTGAGGAAACTCTAGTGTTTCGCCACAACGCAACTCGACGAAACCTTGGTGTTTCGCCATCACCATGTTTCGTCGGGAGTATATTTCGCCAAAATGGGCTTCGGCCCAAGTATAGCCCAATTAAATCAGTCGTCGTTATATATTGCACACACCACAATTCATGAAACCCTAGACTCTCATCCCCTCCCTTGCATGCGACGACAATCACCATCCTCTCGAAGTTCTTGCTGTCCCATCTCACATCCGGTTAGTTGAGATAACCCAACTCGATCTACTTGTTATGCTGTTTGTGTAAATATCTGTTATCACGGTCGGTTTCAATTGTTGATTGATGATTGTTTTGATGAACGTGATCTACTGTGAACGTAGGGTTTATTAGAAACCGTAATCGTATTTGGTGATTAAGTAAGGTTTAGATATTTCGCTTGTTAATCAAATAGATCAGAACATACATGATAAGGAATTGATGGTTTGCATTCATTCATGATTTACTGCACGATTCGATGATCCTGTTTACTGAATTTATATTGTATTAGATATTGTATATGATTGAGTTTATGATATGATGCATGATGAATTGCTTATGATTGATCCAAGAGAAGTTAGGGAACTGTATAACTATGGATAAATCGGAATTGTAACTGTTAGGGTGATTGATGTTCACGATGATCTGTGAGGAAGAAGGTCCTCGACGAAAGTTGATGTTGTTTCGTCATTAAAAGATCCGACGAAAGTTGTTGTGTTTCGTCAATAAGGATCCGACGAAAGTTGATGTGGTTTCGACAATAAGGACTAGACGAAAGATGTAGTCTTTCGTCGACAGGATCATCAGACAAAACGGATGTTTATGCTGAGTTTGAGTATGAATAACTATGTAATGAAAGTCTGTTATTACCTGTTAAGAATATACATATTGACTGAGGAAAACATGGTTTGGTTGTCATGAATAGAACACTTAAACTGTTAAGTACTGTTGTGAAACGTATATGTGAATTGTGGAAACTTTATGAGTAAATAACTACTATGTTGCTTGTGTGCACACTATGATCATAACTTATACGTGAACCATGTGAATGTAAACTGATTATGTATACATGAATACCATAGGGTGTGACTGTTTAAGTGTGAATAAGTAACTAATCTTACCGAGCAAACCAAGGTGAGTTCACTGCTCTTTTTCCAAGCATGCATCCCGGGGAGGGGTATCGGGTAACGTTCCAGGGAGGAATGTCAGGTTATTGGGATGTTTTTTTATTACACACATTTCTATCATTAAGACCCCTTACATCTACCTATTAGTTACCAGGGAGGCAACGAGGTTATTAGTTGATAGCGCTATTAGGTTTGGCACCGTCACACCGTACCGGGGAGGACGGGCGTGAACTGATTTCCTTAACCACTTGGCCAATGCTTTGATAGAGGCATTGGGGTTGGGAATATAAATCTTGTAGCCATCTGCGGTAATCGAGTTAATAACAACATCAAATCAAATCATTGAACTATTTTATACTCATATCTGGTAACTAAACGCATTAACAAAACTTTAAACTCACCAGCGTCATCTGACACACTTGTCTGCATGCTTGCAGGTCATTAGATTCTTGATATGGACTTGCTATCTGGGAGTGCTGGAGTGGTCATGGGTCGAGACACTTGGATACTCGCTTGTTGATTATGAACACATGTTTTGAAACAATGGATTTACTGTTTACATTATGCTTCTGCTGAATACTTACTTTGGTTTAACTCATGACTTGGATTTATATTTTGAAATGAATGGAATGCTTTATTTAAATACTATGCGTAGTTCAATGTGATTGGTGGCTTGGATCCTGGTACGTCACACGTCCCGCGATGTTTCCGCATGTGGTATTTTGGGGGTGTGACATTAGCAATGCATAGTAGTGTTGTAATTTTAATTCCAGTCTTAGTGTGTATTAGACACATACTATGTAAGAAAGAGTAAAGTCACAATGCTCGACGCTTTTGACCAATATGTGTTGTGACACCTGTGCCTCTGCGACCATCAAACAAATACCAAATTTATGAAATATTGTGTTTCATACTTGGGATTTGTAAAAATACGTGTATTGTTTGCACATATCAATTCATGTTCGATTTCAAGCTTTAAATCGCTTTCTGAAAGGTTATACGCGCACTGATGCGTAAATATAACCAGATTAATGCAACAAACACTCCAGAATAGTGAAATAGGCTTAACATACCTTAAATAACCTTTACATAACTTAGAAATAAGTTTTGGAGGGTTTGGTGTCGCGAAATCAAGTTTATTCGCTTACAGGGACTAATTTTGGCAAACTGTGAAAGTATGCCGATTTGTACTGTAACGAACATTCCGGAACATGACCATAAGTTAATCATACCCTAAATATCCTTTACATAGCTTATAAATAGGCTTTGAGGGGTTCGGTGTGCTAAAATAAACTTTTTGGTCATTCAGGGACTAAAAGCGTCAAAAAGTGCATAAGTTTGCATTTTTGCGCATATCATACGTTCTGAATACATCCGGACATCCAAAACTTTATGTAATCATTAAAATATTGTATTTTAGTGATTGTCATGATAAAATTCCATTCGTCGCGTAATTTGGATCGTTTTTCGCATTCGTTCGTGTTTCGTCGTAATTAACCGAACAACGCAACCGTACGACCAAACGAACCGACATCCGAGATATTTTTGAGCATGTTTCATGTTCCCTATACTTTAACTTCATTTTAGAGCCTTGAAATGGGATTAACGGGGCTTAAACGTGTCAAAAATGCATCAAAAACCATGTTTTGCACATTCAGGGACCAAAATTGACAATCTGCAATAGTTATCTTAGGAAGGGACCAAAATGAAAAATCTAAATTCCAGCTTTTTCCAGTTGTTCCCCTTATTTTCACATGGTTTTAATAAAACTAGGGGCTCCCATGGTTTCACAAAACCATGGGCACATGTGTACGGATGAGATCGAAGCTCGTTTTACGATGAACGATCTTAACGGTTGTGCAAAAACTATAAATACCCCATCCATCTCATTGTTGCAACTCACATTTGATATGATATTTCTCTAAGTTGAGGTGCTTTCACTTCATACCTGAGAATAATCGGGTCAGACTTCCGTTCTTGGACCTTTTGTAAGTCCTCTTTCGTTCTTTTTCGCGTGAAAGTCAAACTGTGTTTGACTTTCTGCTTTGACCAGTTTATGGTCAACATGAAGTTCGCTTGAACTTCATAACGTGAGCGTAATCACGATGGTTTTAGTCTCTTGTGACTATACCTACTGATTACCACGTTATCTAGGCATAGTCAGTGTTGCAAAAATCGGCCTAGGCGGCCGATTAATCGGCGCCTAGGCGCTAGGCGGCTACTTACTGACTAATTTTGAGCTAGTCGGCCAATTAATCGGAGTCGGTCAAAATCGGTCCTAGGCGGTTCTAGGCGGTCAAAAATCGGATTAATCGGCCTATATTAATCGGTTAAAATCGGTCAAAATCGGTCCCAGGCGGTCAAAATTGGTCAGAATCAGTCAAAATCGGTCAAAATCGAACCATACTATCTGAAACTTGAAGTATTTATGTGAATTTTGAAGTATTATTTTTATATTATTGGGTATATATATATAATTTTGAAAAACTACATATAAAAATCCCAATCCGATTAATCCCGATTAATCCCGATTAATCCCTAGGCGGTACCTCACCGCCCGACTAGCGCCTAGCGCCTTCTACAACACTGGGCATAGTGGCGAGTCGTAGTTTCGGCCAAAATGCGTATTCTTGCGTATTTTGTAACCAAACTACTTTTAGGTATCAAAACCGTTTGTTTTGATACCAAACCTGTTTTCAAACCTCGTTAAGCATGTTTTAACATGTTTAGGTCGTCACTTTAGGTTTAGTGCTTATGTAGGGTCGTAAGGTAAGCGGTCTAAGCAACCGCTTATACTTTCGAACCCGACCCGTTTGGTCGATCTTTAGGGTCCGACCAAACACATTAGGTGACCATAGTTGCATAGGGAATAACCTTCCGAGGTTATACCTTATGGTCACGTCATTTAAGTAGTTGTATGATAGGTAGTTTATATGCCTTAGGTAAATGACCAAAATGCCCTTTTTACGCCAAAATTCATTTTAAGCATATGTAACATAATTTTTGATATCTAAACTGATTTGGAAACAATATTAGACATGTTAAGGCATATTTTACTTATCATAGGACAAGTTAGGCGGTCCGAACGCGTTTTACGTGAACGACGCGTTAAAGTGGCGTAAGCTACCTTAACGAGTCGTAATGGGTCGTAAGCACTTAGGTTAGGTTTCGTTTTAGAATGTAGGGTTTGCTAAACCATATTACATGAGTCCCTACACTCATTTGGTTTACGAAACCTCATTTTATCCGATCCTCTGATTTAGGTTCGTTTATTTACATAGTTACCTATATTAGGTGCCGTTTGATTCTGTGATCCCTCTAGCTTTGCTTGGTTGTTATTCAAGAGTTCTAAGCATCCTCAAGTGAGTACATAGACCCCTCTTTTACTGTTTTCCAAATGTTTTGGGGTGAAACACATGTGCCTACTTGTTATTTTCGTGCTTTCCATGTTTTCATATCATATACTTGCTATGTTCATTAGTACACTATTAGTACATGATTTCATTATGTTTTGCTATGTATGTTCACTTAACATGCTAGCACAATTGTTTTACGTTTTGAACCATTTGTAATCATTGGATGTATGTGAACCATTTGTAATCATTGGATGTATGTGAACCATTTGTAACCATTTGATGTATGTGAACCATTTGTAATCATTGGATTTATGTGAACCGTTTGTAACCATTTGATTTATGTGAACCATTTGTAACTGTTTGAGCCATTGGGTTAGGGAAGTGATTATGTAACAGGGCAGGTGTAATGTGTTAAAAGCATGGTGGATACACCGTTGGTACTTCTTATATATAAGTGCTTTTAACACATTATATATCGTTGCGTTATCTAGATCACTTGGGAAAACGATTTCGAAACAATGTCTCACAAGGATGTTTTCTGAATAATATAAACCATACGAGTTTTATTAACGAGTTTTTATGAGATATTTTACAATTTGATTTAATAAAACAAATGTTTTGGAGTTAAGAATCATGGCTACGAGATTTTGCAAATTATAACCAACTTGATTTGAGTTGGTTAATTATGTCGCAATATTATACTTTTCAAAACAAGGTTTTTTTTTTTAAATAAGTATTGCAACATGTAAAACGAGCCATGAAACTGACACTCATATAAAACCTATGTACTCGCCGACATTTTTATGCTGACGTATTTTCACATGTGTTTCAGGTACCATAGTCGATGATGTTTGATGATGATATCTGTGTTCGCTCACATAGGAATGGACGAGGCCTTAGTGACTTAATAACAATGAAAGTCTATTTGTTCATGTTTTGTTTCTAATTCCAATGTAATGTAATAAATTTAAATTCCATAAAATGAAATTGTTTAAATCCATGGTTGTGAAACAATGATTCTGTTACAACACTCCCCGACGTTTCCGCCACGTTTTGTTGTTTTACGTGGTCGGGGTGTGACATGTGTGTTGTATGATTGTTGCCTAAATTATTAATTATTTTGTGATATTAATAATTAGCAAATGTTTTAAATTCAGATGGACGACGAAGTAAACCAGGAAAACCAGAATAATGATAACCATAGTAACATTAACCTGGATAATGAAAACCCGAACAACAACAATAATGGAAACCAAGTGGATAGCAGTGCCATGCAACATATAGTAGCACAAGGGATAATAGATGCGATGCCATATATTATCAAAACGGTTAAGGAAGCGGAAAATAAAAGTAAACATGATAGCAAACGACCCTCTGAACCTGAAAACAGTGTAAACAATGGACCCGTACTTCAAGTGCCCATTCCCAAAAGAAGAAGAACTGTGTCTTACAGTTGTTCTTATAAAGAATTCTGGTCTTGTAAACCAATGGAATTCTCGGGCAATGAAGGGGTCGTTGCATCTCTACGCTGGATAGAAAAGACTGAGGCAGTCTTAAGAATAAGTAAATGTGCTGAAGAGGATAAGATAATGTTTGCTTCCAATCTGTTTAAGAATTAAGCACTAGAATGGTGGAACACTATCCTCCAGTCTAGGGGAAGTGATAGAACTTACAATACGGAATTGGAGGAGTTTAAAAACATGGTAGAAAGGAAATTCTGTCCTCCTAATGAAAAGGGACAGATAGCCAATAAATTCCTAAATCTTAGGATGATTGGAGTAGATAGTAAGGGTTATACTACATTATTCTTTGAATATGCCCGAATAGTACCAACCCTTGCATCAACTGAACTAGTATTAATCCCTCGTTAGATATGGGGATTAATTGGAGAGATTAGACATGTAGTCAAGGCAGCTAGACCTCAATCCATAGAAGAAGCAGTAGAACTAGCCAACACCTTGACAAATGAATTAGTCCGTACACGAGAAGAGGATCAAAGGAGAAACCTAACCCAGAAGCTTACCCAAGAATTCCGTTCTGGAAATTCTAACCGTGGGAGAAATGTAAGTTCTACCTCTGCACCTTACTGTAAGTATTGCAAAAGGAAGCATTCAGTAAGATGCTCCATATACTGTAACTTTTGCAAAATATCGGGACACAAGGAGGAAGACTGCAGGAAAAAGCTTAACAACAGGATATGCTACAACTGCGGAGAACAAGGTCATATCAAGCCTAATTGTCCAAAGCTAGCTCCAGCTACGAACACCAAGAATACTAAAAATGCTAGAGCATTTGTTCTAACTGCAGAAGTAGCAAAAATGATCCCGGATGTGATCGCCGGTACGTTTTTAGTTAATGATGTTTTGCTAAAGTATTATTTGACTCTGGTGCGAACCAAAGTTTTATTAATACTTCATTTCGCAAACTTCTTAATCAATCATTAACTAAACTCCCACAAGCATGTCTAGTAGAGACAGCAAATGGGGAAACTATTAAGATTTCTGAAATCTTGCAGGGAGTAAGAATAGAAATTTTAAATCAGAAATTTATTGCAAACCTTTACCCCATGAATCTGGCAGGATTTGATGTTGTATTAGGAATGGATTGGTTAATAGCCAATAAAGCCAGTATTTTATGTGATCAAAAGTCAATTCAAGTAAATTCACCAAGGGGTGAAAAGATCACAATTAAAGGTAATAAGTTCTCTAAATCCACAAAGTTCATCTCTGTGATGAAAACAACAAGTTATATAAGAAAATGATCATTAGTGTATTTGATTTCTATAATCACTAACACTTAAGAAAAAGAATTAAAGGATATTCCAGTAGTATCCCAGTTTTCAGATGTATTTCCAGAAGAGTTACCAGGGCAACCTCCAGACAGGGAAGTTGAATTCAGAATCCATTTGATACCAGGAACCGCACCAATTGCCAAAGCACCTTACCGTTTGGCACCCGCAGAAATGCAGGAACTAAAGAAACAATTAGATGAATTGTTGGAGAAGGGATTCATACAGCCAAGCTCATCGCCATGGGGAGCACCGATTTTATTCGTTAAAAAGAAGGACGGATCAATGCGTATGTGCATTGACTACCGTGAATTTAATAAAGTCACGATTAAGAATCGGTATCCATTACCAAGAATCGATGATCTGTTCGTTCAATTGAAAGGAGCATGATTTTTCTCTAAAATTGATTTAAGGTCAGGATATCATCAATTAAAGGTACAGGAAAAGGACATTCCTAAAACCGCTTTCAGAACAAGGTATGGCCATTATGAATTTACTGTCATGCCATTTGGTTTAACCAATGCCCCAGCTGCATTCATGGACATGATGAACCGAATATGTAAGCCATATTTGGATAAATTCATAATTGTCTTTATAGATGATATTCTTATTTATTCCAAAAGCAAGGAAGATCATGCAGTGCATCTGCACGCACTTCTAAGTTTATTAAGAAAAGAAAAGCTTTATGCTAAGTTTTCGAAGTGTGAGTTTTGGTTAGAACATGTACAATTTCTTGGACATCTAGTTAATCATGAAGGAATTCATGTAGATCCCACCAAGATTGAGGCGATTACCAAGTGGAAAACCCCTTAGTTACCAACCGAGGTTAGAAGTTTCTTAGGATTGGCCGGTTATTATAGAAGATTTATTCAAGATTTTTCTAGAATAGCCATTCCCTTAACTAAGTTAACCTGTAAATCCGTTAAGTTTGAATGGGGACCAAAACAAGAAGAAGCCTTTAAAATTCTTAAGCAAAGATTAACCCGTGCACCCTTACTAGCGTTACCAGAAGGAACTAAAGATTTTATAATCTATTGTGACGCTTCCAAGTTAGGTTATGGATGTGTATTAATGCAACGTCAAAAGGTTATAGCTTACGCCTGTAGACAACTTAAGAATCATGAAGAGAATTACTCAACCCATGATCTAGAATTAGGAGCTATAGTGTTTGCCCTTAAAATTTGGAGACATTACCTATACGGTAGTAAGTTTACCATATTCACCGACCATAAGAGTTTAAGGTATGTTTTTGGGCAAAAGAAATTGAATATGAGACAAAGACGCTGGATGGAGATACTTAGTGATTATGATTGTAATATCCAGTATCATGCAGGAAAGGCAAATGTAGTAGCCGATGCTTTAAGTCGAAAGTATCATGAAAAGCAAAAAAGAGTAAGTTTTCTTATGTTAAATCTGCAACTAGATTTAAATGATCAGATTAGAAAATCACAAGAATCAGTAATCAAAGATGATACTGAAAAGTTAAAAGGAATGATTAAACAATTAGAACAAGGAACAGATGGAATTTGGAGATTCCATAAGAAAAGAATGTGGATACCTAAATTAGGAAACCTACGCCACTGTATATTAGAAGAAGCCCACAAGTCTAAGTACACGATGCATCCTGGAAGTGATAAGATGTATCAGGACTTAAGAAATAATTTCTGGTGGATAGGAATGAAAAAGGATATAGCAATATATGTTGCAAGGTGTTTAACCTGTTCACAAGTCAAAGCTGAACATCAGAAACCCTCAGGTTTATTACAACAGTTAGAAATGCCTGTTTGGAAATGGGAATTGATAATGATGGATTTTGTTACCAAATTACCCAAAACAAGAAAAGGTAATGATACAATCTGGGTGATTGTAGACAGGCTAACCAAGTCAGCTCATTTCTTACCAATGAAAGAAACTTTCAGTATGGAACAGTTAGCTAAATTATATGTAAATGAAATAGTTTCATTACATGGAATTCCTCTATCAATTGTTTCTGACAAAGATAGTCGTTTTACCTCTCATTTTTGGACAAGTTTCCAAAAAGCCATGGGAACCAAGTTGAATCTAAGCACCGCTTATCATCCTCAAACGGACGGACAAAGCGAAATGACAATTTAGACATTGGAAGACATGCTTAGAGCTTGTGTAATTGATTTCGGAGGTAATTGGGACGATCATTTACCATTGATAGAATTTTCTTATAATAACAATTATCATACAAGTATCAATGCTGCACCATTTGAAGCACTTTATGGACTAAAGTGCCGAATGCCAGTTTGTTGGGCAGAAATTGGAGAAAAGCAACTATCTGGACCTGAGATAGTACAAGAAACAACAAACAAAATCATTCAAGTCAAGGAACGACTGAAAGCAGCACGTGATCGACAAAAGGGTTATGCTGATAACCGACGTAAGCCCTTGGAATTTCAAGTAGGAGATAAAGTGTTATTGAAAGTCTCTCCTTGGAAAGGAGTGGTAAGATTCATCAAAAGGGGAAAGCTAAGCCCCAGGTATGTTGGACCTTTTGAGATTATTAGAAGAATAGGACCTGTAGCCTATCAGCTACAACTGCCAAAGGAAATGGCAGGAATACATGATGTATTTCATGTATCTAATCTCAAGAAGTGTTTAGCTGATTAATCACTTGTAGTACCTCTTAAGGATATAGAGGTAAATGAACAGTTAAAATTTGTAGAGAAGCCTCTACAAATTGAAGACATGAAAATTAAGAACCGCAAGCACAAAAGATTAGTTCTGGTAAAAATAAAGTGGGATTCCAAAAGAGGACCAGAATACACATGGGAGCTTGAATCAGAAATGCAAAGGAAATATCCGCACCTATTCCAGTAGATCTCGAGGACGAGCTCTAAAACAAGGTGGGGAGGATATAACAACCCTCCTGAATTTTTCTGACACCCTAATATATATTAAAATATTCCTATATGTCCTAAAATACACCCCGTATGTGAAAACCGAGCCCAATATACGATATAGCATTAAAAATAAAATAAAAATCAAGATTTTATGTCGCTCGTGGCCCGCGTAGACCCCTTAGGGATCTTACGCGGGGCGCGACAGCTCCAAACTCAAACGTAACCTTAGCATGCCACGTGTCATCATCGTGTCAACCCTAAACTCGACGAATCAGCAAGCCTACGCCCTATTACTCTATGTCGCGGGCCGCGTAAGCCTTAGCTTAATCTTACGCGGGCCACGAGGGAAGTTGAAGGGTCGCATATATATAGAGGTCCTCAGCCTTCAGTTTTCGTTGCTCAATTCCTTGGATTCTCTCTCAAATTCTGAATAGTAGGCATAATTATCGGGTATAATACCCCCCTCAATAACGAAGTTATGCTCCGTTGTAAGTATTATAACCCTGGTTACGTATTAGATACGCTGCCCGATTGATCCGGGGTTCCGTAACGGCTGTCGTGGTTCTGCCCGACGTAGTCATTGGAATGCCGTCTCGGGGAGGGTATTACTAATGTAAATATAAAGGGTTATTATACTAACACGTGTGCATTGTGTAAATTATAGATAATCACCAGGAAACCTTAGAAGAAATCTAAGAAAACAATGTGAGTAATCTCCTTTTTGTAAACCGTTTTTACAAAACCTTTATTATTTTAAATTATAATGAAGCAGTGATTGAGTCTTTGTAGTTCTTCAATTACTGCCGGTATGTTGGGGTTTTGTATACAAAATGTGGAACACGTTACCATTGGACAACGAGTTAGCCAATGTATAATATGACCCACCAGTCAGGATTGACAATACTGAATGAGTAATTGTGTAGAAATAAACAATGTGATAGCTCTCAATACTGTTAAAGGATAAAACTCTTCTTGATTAAACTGGGATTCACTCACCAGTATTTCCCACTGACAAAATGTTTTTAAACGCGTTTCAGGTAACAAAATGTGAAAGCCAACTAGAAGCCAGCTGGACAGCACTGAAGGCTTGGAAAAGTGGCTATAAAAGTTACCTAAATAAAAGAAGATGTTTTATTCAATAAAATTGGGATTTTCCCTATGAAAATATTTGTAATGAAAACTTGGGTTTTATCCCAATATGTTTAATACTATAAAAGTGTTGTATTTACTCTGATAAACATTTCCTAACTACGGTCCTGATGAAATTTCCGCTGCCAAAATGATAAACAAAATGATACCACCAAAACTGATCTCGCGGCCGCCCGTTCCCGGGACAGATAGGGGGCGGGGTTGCGACATTATACAAGGATTAATGGTCTTAAGTGTGCGCCTACCCATTCACATGATCTAACAGTTCATTCCTTAGCTAACCATACCATTTGTAAACGTTTGAAACATTTGTAACATGTATTTCACCCCCGAAGTTATAAAACTGGAAACATTTAAAAGAAAAGGGGGGAACATGAACTCACAGATTTGCGTCCTGTATCCTGTGTACTCAAAGTATGTCTCCTTACGCCGTACTACCACCTACACACGTGCTAAGTTTTATCAGGCGTTTAGGTCGTGTAACGACTCTTAGTCTTAGTTGTTTATTAAAACTTATTTTGGAAGTTCATGGTATACTTTGAGTTACATATTTGATGTACATTACATATTTCCAGAGTATATAATATTATTAGTTAAAATAATAATATTTTAACTCAATTTATATTTATTCCATTATTTGAAATATTGTCAAACAATATATTTTTAACTTGGTTTATTATGTATTCTTCACATAAATATTTCCCAAGTATGGGTATACTTGTACTTGTGTATTCTTATACTTGTATATTTTGCCAAGTATTGGTGGTGTATTCCGGTGTGTATTTATGCGTATGAGGATATGTATTTTCTTGTATTTATTAAGTATTTTATACTTAATTTTATATTTAATTTTCCGAAATATTATTTTTAGACAACTAAAATCACCAACTTTGTATTCTTAGAATACTCATATTTTTAAGAGAATTTTTATAGAAAAATATCTATAAATCTTTCTTGGAAAAAATAAATATACCTTCATATATATCTCAAAAATAATATATATTTTTAAGATTAACCTTAGAAAATATATATTTCTAATTTTCACCCAAAATAATATATTCTTAACTAGTTTAAGAAAATATATATTTTCTTCATCCAAAAATAATATATCATCAAATTGTTTAAGAAAATATATATTTTCTCCACTCAAAAATAATATATTTTTTACTTGATAAAATATGATATATTTTGTAATACTTGTAAAAATCATATTTTCGGTTTCTTTGGTTTCCAAAATACCGTTTGTCATATTAGTCGAGTTACGAATTTATTTCCAGAATTTATGATCATTGTTCATATGTCTGTTTGTTCAATATTTGGGTATAATTTATGTATTTGTTTTCTTGGGATTTTTGTAATATTTTAATATTACAATTTTGGTATTTTGGTGGTTATATTATTTCCAAGCTCCTAAAATAATATAACTAATACACATAATATACAAGTAGCACACAATTTGTAACATCGAAATATATATTTCCTATATATATATACTTAGTCATTTTTATTATAAAAAATCAACCCCCAATATTTGTAATTTTTGTAACAAAAATTATGGCAAATTTTTATATGAAAACCATGATCAAAATTTTCTTGTAAACACTTGTTTAAAAATATTTTTCTAAGTGTTTAATTCCTACAAAAATTTTGCTATAGTTTCCCCTTAGAAAATGGAGGTTTCCATGCTCATAAGCATATCATTTTCTTTTAAAATCTCATCATCAATCAACAACAATTTACACATAACTTACCATATGCTTTAAATATGCAATTTACACTATGACATGAACTTGAAAGTTTTTGTAGTAACTTCACATGTTGTTTAGTAAGTTTAGTTACCTCTAAAAACATGGTTTTTAGTTTATAAAACTCATTCTTGTGAATTTTAATTCTTTACAACTTGTATGATGTTTTTCTAAAAATAATTCTTCTTGTATTTTTCTTGTTACCAACACCTTTCTAGCTTTGATTTAACACTTAAAACATGTTCACTTTCTTTAAAACCATGATCATGTTAATCTTGTAATAAACTTTGCTCTCTTGAAAATATTATCTTTGAAATCATTCATTTTCAAGACATATAACATGTACAAATAATCATCATACTCTAAAACAACTTCATTTTCAAGTTCATGTTTAACATAAAGGATGATCATTACTAATTTCACCAGATTCATCCTTTAACTTGCTAGATCATGTGTTTAATCATCATCTAGCAAGCTTCTTATGATGATCAACATCATAAACACAAGAAATCAACAAACAAGTTCCATGCATACACTAAAACAACTTAGATTTTCATGTTATTATGCTTTATGTTCAAGATCATCTTCATGTTTCTTTGAGATTCTTGAGTTTAACATATTACATAACACTTTAACCACTAAAATGAGAAGTAAAACAAGTTGTAAGGAGCTTACTACTAGCTCTTATGGTTAGGGAAGAAACAAAGATGAATATGATGATGTAGGAGGTGGATAAAAGCTCTAGGAGGTGGTCCTTCGACTTCCAATGCCTCCAAACTTCTTAACTGTGTTCCTTGCACCCTTATATCACCTTGGAATGCTTGAGAGTTGAATGAAAATGGAAGTGTTGTGTGTGTATGTTTGGGCCGTAAGTAGAGGAAGAAGAAGAAGAGTTGTGAAATTTTACAAATGTTGGTAATGTGAAGGTTCATGTTCTTATGGTTTAAATAAAGATCTTCCAACATCTAAAAAGACTTATGGTTAATATTCTACAACACTAGACAACATATCTAATTAAATAATGTAACGAAATCAAGGGGTGGGACCCTTGTTGGATCCGCCAATTGGGGGGGGGGGTGTATTGTTGGATTTCAATCTTTAGTTAGGGATTCAGTTAGAAAGTAAGGGTATTAGTTAGTATTTTAAGTGTTATAGTGTTTTAGGGTGTGTTATGATGTTCGGTGACCATAACTAGCTTCATAACACTAAAACAATGCTTCTAGTGAAAATTTGGTGTTTCGGGTAGTGTTCGGTTGTTCGGTTGGTTACCGGTTCGTTAAGGTGCTAAATTGCGCAGCTTAGTGTGCTTTATGTTGTCTTTTATGATAGTTTTGATTCCCGACACTTATTAACGTATTCTGGACCATTAAACCATAATTCTGCATTATATTTTGATGTTAAAAAGCTGAAAATTGATGAATTTTGCTGTTTTCTGCAGAATTCTGCAGTTTTAGTGTGTTTCGGGCACTTTCCGGCACATAAACTATCACTCGAAAGACAGTTTTATGATCCCTACTTTCCTACACACTATTCTAGTGTAACTCTTGGTTTTGGGGCTCATTCTGTGTCTTATCATTATGTTTGTTTGAGTACTGAACTCCCGTCAGTACTTCTAGTTTGTCTGATAACTGTGCTAACTTTGTTCTGTGCACTAATTGAACCACATTGTGTTGCATTTAATAATGATAAACATTCTTGCAACATAAAATGCATTTGTATGTATATGACAGTAATCAGAAAATCATTCGTGTCATTAATTTAATCATGCACAGTTATTAAAGCACAATTTACTGTTTAATATTGTACGGATACACGAAAAATTGCTAGTTGTCACAGATTGACAGTATCGTGGGTGGTAATTTGATAGATGTAAACAAATGTAATTGCGGGTTGCCCTCAATACTGTAAAGGGATAAAAGTGTTTTGATTAAATTGGGATGCACTCACTAGTATTTCCCACTGACAAAATGTTTTTAAATGCGTTTCAGGTAACAAAATGTGAAAGCCAAATAGAAGCCAGCTGGAGAGCACTGAAGGCTTGGAAAAGTGGCTATAAAAAGTTGCCTAAACAAGAAAGACGTTTTATTTGAATAAAATAGGGTTTATCCCTATAAACATATTATGAAGGGAAACTTGGGTTTTACCCATGTGTTTATTATTTATAAAATGAGGTGTTTTACTCTGATAAAATATTTCCTAACTACGGTCCTGATGAAAATTCCCGCTGCCAAAATTAATAAACACCGATACCACCAGCTCTGCGTGCTCGCGGCCGCCCGCCTCCCGGGGCAGGGGTCGGGAGTTGCAACAGAAGGTGGTATCAGAGCTACAGCCACTGATTTGAGCCACATAAGTGTTCTGCTGACATCAAAATTTGTCAATTATGTTAGGAAATAATCTATGTGACTGTGTGCATACATGTATATTATTGTTTTATGTTATTTAACTATTTATTAGTTTACAGTATGAGTGATCAAGGTCCGTCTGACGCCTTCCGACATCTAGATAGTTCTCCTAAAAGTGAAGGAACTTCCTCACAGCCTACTCCTTTGGGGTATTCAGCTGACACAGAAGAGAGAATCTTCATATTTAAGGCACAATCCGAAGAACCATTCCCTACGAAAAAGAGAGGATGGTTCAGTCGGGGAGCACATGAGCGTAGGAAACGAATGAGAAAGTTGCAGCAACAAAGGGCTTTAGCAGCAGCTAATAGGGAAGTCAATGCCCAGACCCAAGACTTAGTTAATAGACGTTGGCCAACTTCCATATATTAGCCACCACTGCAGCCGACCCAAACCTTGACCAAATCATTGCACCACAACCATTGCCACTGTTCCCAACTCAACCAATGGAAATAGAGCCTAACCCAGGAAACGAGTTTGCCGTACCAGCCTTTAACCCTGATGAGATACCTAGACTCCTAGCACCCAATCCTCTAGCATATGATCCATGGAATGATGACCATAGGAATTACCAGGAACTCTACCCACAGGAAGACCCAATTCCAAACCCCATAGCCCAGTACACCAACCTCAACCCACTAGACCCATATTGGAATGCCGACCCGTATATTTAGGAAATCTTAAATAATCCGTACCCATATGGAGAACCTTTACCTATGTACCCTGACCCAGTACCGCACCACGACCGCCCATGAGTGACGAGAACGTGCAGGAACTCTGCCTGTATGGTGAGGAGTTGATAGATGAAGGAGAGGGGATGAAAGAGATAGGAGAGAAGCTCGTGTGGAAATACGATGAGTGGGAAATGCAGTTTAATCCATAATATATATATATATATAATTGTGTGTAGCTGAAAAAAAATCATCAACTAAAAATAGATAGCCTAATACCTATTGACGCATAACTAATAGTGTGTTTACATTTCAGTCTTAGATTGTAAGATATATATGTATATATATGTGAAAAAGAGTAAATGTCGCAATGCTAAACGATTTTGATCAATCTGTTTGTTTGGTTGTTTGCATTAAATCTTAGTTTGTGATATTAATACCTGATAATTGTTTGTAAATCCAGATGGACAACAAAGAAAATCAGGAAAACCAGAATAATGATAACCAAATAAATAACAGTGTCATCCAACACATAGTAGCACAGGAAATTAGAGAGGCTATGCCATATATTATTAAGATTGTTAAAGAAGCATAAAATAATAAAAGTGGAAGTAAACGAACCACTAGTGAACCAAGTCACAGCGTGAATAATGGACCGCTACTCCAATTTCCAGTTCCAAAAAAAGAAGAACCATGTCTTATGGTTGTTCTTACAAAGAATTCTGGTCTTGCAAACCAATAGAATTCTCAGGCAATGAAGGAGCCATTGCAGCTTTACGTTGGATAGAAAAGACAGAGGCAGTCTTAAAAATAAGCAAATGTGCTGAGGAAGATAAGATTATGTTTGCTTCTAATCTTTTTAAGAATGCAACCTTAGAATGGTGGAATACTAGTCTCTAGTCTAAAGGAAGTGACATAACCTATAATATGGAATGGACTGACTTTAACGAAATGGTCGAAACGAAATTATGTCCTCCCAATGAAAAAGAATAAATTGCTAATAAGTTCTTTTATCTTAGGATGACTGGAATAGACTGCAAGGGTTACACTACCATATTCTTCGAATATGCTAGAATAGTGCCAACCTTAGCTTCACCAGAACCTGTATTAATTTCCCGTTACCTCTGGGGATTAATTAGTGAGATCAGACATGTAGTCAAGGCAGCTAGGCCACAAACCATAGAAGAAGCAGTGGAATTAACCAATACATTGACTGACGAATTAGTACGTACGCAAAAGATCCGGACACAAGGAAAAGGACTGTAAGAAGAAACCTAGTAATGGGATATGTTTCAACTATGGAGAAAAAGGGCATATCAAGCCGAATTGTCCGAAACTAGCTCCAACCATGAAGAACAAGACTACCAAGAACGCTAGAGCATTTGTTCTGACAACCGAAGAAGCTAAGATGATCCCGGATGTGATTGCCCGTACGTTTTTAGTTAATGATATTTTTGCTAAAGTATTATTTGACTCTGGTGCAAACCAAAGTTTTATTAATACTTTATTTTGCAAAATTCTCAATCAACCATTAACTAAACTCCCAGAAGAATGTGTAGTAGAAACGGCAAATGGAGAATCCATTAAGATTACTGAAATCTTGCAGGGAGCAAGAATAAAAATCTTAAATCATGATTTTATTGCTAACCTTTATCCAATGAATCTAGCTGGATTTGATATAGTATTAGGAATGGATTGGTTGGTAGCCAATCATGCCAGCATTCTATGTGATCAAAAGTCCATACAAGTAAGTTCACCAAAGGGTGAAAAGATCACAATTAAAGAAGAATAGTCAACTAGGTCTACGAAATTCATCTCTGTGATGAAAACAGCAAGCTATGCAAGGAAAGGATCACTAGTGTATATGATTTCCATAATCATAACACTAAAGGAAAAAAATTAAAAGATATTCCCGTAGTATCTAAATTCTCAGATGTTTTTCCAGAAGAATTACCTGGACTACAGTCAGATAGGGAAGTTGAATTCAGAATTCACCTATTGCCAGGGCAGCACCGATTGCCAAAGCACCTTATCGTTTAGCACCAGCAGAGATGTATGAAACTTCTGGAGAAAGGTTTCATACAGCCTAGTTCATCGCCATGGGGAGTACCAATCTTGTTTGTCAAGAAGAAGGACGGATCGATGCGTATGTGCATTGATTACGCAAATTGAACAAGGTTACGATTAAAAATCGGTACCCATTACCGAGGATCGATGATCTGTTTGATCAACTGCAAGGAGCTCGATTCTTTTCTAAGATCGATTTACGCTCGGGATATCATCAACTGAAAGTACAGGAAGAGGACATTCCTAAAACTGCTTTCAGAACGAGGTATGGTCATTATGAATTTACAGTCATGCCATTTGGTCTAACCAATGCCCCAGCCGCATTCATGGACATAATGAACAGAATATGTAAACCATATCTAGATAAATTCATAATTGTCTTTATAGATGATATTCTCATTTACTCTAAGAGTAAAGAGGCACATGCAGAGCATCTGCATACGCTTTTAAATTTGCTGAGAAAAGAAAAGCTTTATGCTAAATTTTCAAAATGTGAATTTTGGTTACAAGAAGTACAATTCCTTGGACATTTAGTCAATCATGAAGGAATTCATGTGGATCCCACAAAGATCGAGTCAATTACTAAATGGAAAGTCCTTGAATCACCAACGGAGGTGAGAAGTTTTCTTGGAATAGTAGGCCATTATAGACGTTTTATTCAAGATTTTTCTAGAATAGCCATTCCCTTAACGAAATTGACCTGCAAATCAGTTAAGTTTGAATGGGGACCAAAACAGGAGGAAGCCTTTAGAATTTTGAAGCATAAGTTAACCAACGCACCCATACTAGCATTACCAGAAGGAACTGAAGACTTAGTAGTCTATTGTAATGCTTCTAAGTTAGGTTATGGATGTGTGTTGATGCAGCATCAAAAGGTTATAGCCTATGCCTCTAGACAGCTTAAGAATTATGAAGGAATTATACAACCCATGATCTGGAGTTATGAGCTATAATTTTTGCCCTTAAGATTTGGAGACACTATTTATATGGAAATAAATTTGTAGTCTTCACAGATCATAAGAGTTTAAGGTTAATTTTTAGGAAAAAAGAGTTAAATATGAGACAGAGACGCTGGATGGAGATTCTTAGTGATTATGATTGTGTTATCCAGTATCATGCAGGAAAGGCTAATGTAGTAGCTGATGCTTTAAGTCGAAAGTATCATGAAAAGCCAAGACGAGTACGTTCTGTTAAACTAAATCTGCAGATAGATTTAAATGAGCAAATTAGAGAAGTACAAGAATCAGTAATCAAGGACGATACTGAAAAATTAAAAGGAATGACTAAGGAATTAGAACAAGGAACAAATGGAATTTGGAGATTCCATAAGAAAAGAATGTGGATACCCAAACAAGGAAACCTACGCCACCAAATTTTAGAAAAAGCCCATAAATCTAAGTATACGATACATCCCGGTAGTGATAAAATGTATCAAGACTTAAGAAAGAATTTCTGGTGGATAGGGATGAAAAAGGATATAGCAACCCATGTTGCTAAGTGTCTAACTTGTTCACAAGTTAAAGTTGAACATCAAAAACCCTCAAGTTTACTGCAGCAATTGGAAATGCCTGTATGGAAATGGGAATTGATAACAATGGACTTTGTTACTAAGTTACCCAAGACAAGGAAAGGTAATGATACAATCTGGGTGATTGTAGACAGATTAATCAAATATGCTCATTTCTTACCTATGAAGGAAACTTTCAGTATGGAACAGTTAGCCAAGTTATATGTAAATGAAATAGTTTCATTACATGGAATTCCTTTGTCTATTGTTTCTGATAGAGATAGCCGTTTTACTTCTCATTTTTGGACCAGTTTCCAAAAAGCAATGGGAACCAAGTTAAAACTAAGCACAACCTATCATCCTCAAACGGATGGACAAAGCGAAATGACAATCCAAACAATGGAGGATATGCTTAGAGCTTGTGTAATTGATTTTGGAGGAAATTGGGACGATCATTTACCATTAATAGAACTTTCTTATAATAACAGCTATCATACCAGCATCAATGCTGCACCATTTGAAGCACTCTATGGACATAAATGCCGAACTCCAGTCTGTTGGGCAGAAATTAGAGAAAAACAATTATCTGGACCAGAAATAGTACAAGAAACAACGGACAAGATTATTCAAGTCAAGGAAAGACTGAAAACATCACGCGATCGCCAAAAGAGTTATGCTGATAACAAGCGAAAACCGTTGGAATTTCAGGTAGGAGACAAGGTATTTGTAACGCCCTGTGACCCTGAACTTTTACCTTTTGTCAATTTTAGTCCCTATACAATGTGAAACTTTACACTATGTGAAACTATGTGGAACCTGGTTCCTTATGATGCTTGAATCTTAAAACTTTGAATCTAGACTCTTGACTCTTGATGCTTGATACTTATTAAACACAATGAACCTTGAATCCTGAAACTTGAAACTTGATGCTAGATACTTGACTCTTGATACTTGATTCTTGACTCTTGATACTTGTAGAACGAGAAACTTGAAATTTGACACTTATTAGTTAGCTTATGGAAACTTTGTGTTAGTTATACAATCTAATCATGTGATGATGTTACACAATAATACGCAACGCAACGCCTAATCTAGCTCGCAAATCGAATCAAAGTCGGAAAATTTCAAAATGGTGACAACTGATCGGATGACCATCCGATCGGATGGCCATCCGACCGGATGAGCCCTCCGATCGAAGGGGTCCTCCGACCGGATCGCCCTACGACCGGATCACCTTGCACCGCCTTGTTCCTTCTGACACCTATAAATAGCCTGTCACATCACTTGAGGTGACATGCTCCTCCGACCCAGATGCTCTCCTTCGCTTTCTGTCACTTTTCTCCGATTCTAGGCCGATTCTTGTAAGTTTTCCACCTAATTCTTGTACAACTTCAATCTATACACTTTTCTTCACAGGAATCTTCATCAAAATCACACTTTTCACCACGAAATCACTAAGATCCGAGCTCATGAGGATGACATCATCATGGCGGTTGTACAATCAGCTCGGTGATGTCATTATTTAGCTCAGATCTAAGAGATTTCTATGTGTTTTATCATGAATCTTTACTAAATCTAAGCTTTTCAGTTGATTACATGTTATTCTTCAAAAAATTTTCTTAACTTTTACTAAAATCGGTGGAATTTAGATCCAAAACAGACTTAGGACTAGTTTCTTGGTCTGGAGTTGGTTCGATAATGGATTCCCACCGGAGAAGATCACCGGATTACGGGTCAGATATGAAACCCAGCCAAGAACAGCCGTCCGATCGAACGGGATGATTCCCATCCGATCAGACAAGCTGAACCTTAGCGGGTTTCCGTTGTCTCGATACGTTACCATGTCGTCTTTGTTAAACTCAAACTTGGAAACTTTGAAAATGTTTCGAAGAAATAAGAACACCAAGTATGAACGACCATCCGATCGGACGGCCGTCCGATCGAATGACCGTCCGACCAGGTGGGTTATTTCGATAAATTTAAACACTTAAACTATTTTAATCAGAACTTCAAACTTTGATACTTACACTCGAAGAGTCATTCGACCGAACAGTCATCCGATCAGATGACCATCCGATCGAACGAGTTGGACCTATACTACAATGAAAACTTCAAAAGATGAACATTGGAAACTGATGCGTGTGAAGTGTTATATATATTAGGTGTATATTTTAAGCCCCTTTAACACTTATTTAGCCAAGTTTTAAATTTATAAAACACGATATTTTACTAACACTAAACACACATATGGGCAAGTGCACCCATCGTGAGCGTAGTATAGCGTTGGTAAGATACCGAGGTCGTCCAAGGACACAAGAGCTTTTAGTACCGGTTTATCCTCAACGTCTAATCAAAATAAAAAGTTTAGAAAAATGTTTTAAGCTAAGAAAAATAAAAACTAACTAAAAATGCTGAAAATAAAAATAAAATAAAAACAGATAGACAAGATGAATCACTTGGTTCCGACTCGTATCTAGTATAACCTCTGATTATTTCCGCACTTTTGCACATAATTAAGAGATTATCTTAGTTATTGTAGTAGGCCCCTCTTTTGAATGTGACGTTACCCTCACCCCAGTAGTTTGAGTCAGCAAGGATACAATCCTAAAAGGGTGGATTATTGGAAGATAATGAATTAAGTTATTAATGCAGTATTATGGTAGGCCCCGCTTTTGGCGGTGACGTTACCCTCGGCTAAGTAGTCTGAGTCAGCAGGGATACAGTCCTAAATAGCCGGGTTATAGTATTAATAGTAGTTAACTTATGAGGGGATCAAAGAGTTTGGACCCCCGCCATCCAATACCGTGAAGTATTGAAGGAGGTCCTACTAAATTTGATCCAGGTCCATTGCAGGACCTCTAAACGCTGAACAATGGCAAGACCTTTACCAAACCGTTCCCTTAACCCCCGACCAGGTAGCCAACATACCTCCATATAGACCGTGGAGATATGAATGGTGAAAATCCTTTATTTTATATAGACAGTAAAATAATGCCAAGACACCACGGACAAACGATAAGGAAAGATCACCTTCAACATAAGTAACTAGTTATTAAAGTCATTAATACAAAACCAAATAAAAAGTGCAAAAGATTAGAAATAAAAAGTATTATACTAGACACTTTGTCTTCACCAAGTGATGTAAGAGACTTAGGCAAACATGGCCTTGATTGTCAAGAACTCTTACGATCAATCTTGGATCCCGAGACGACTCACACACTCTACGATGGACAATGGATGATGGTGGTGGATGATGGTGTTGTGATGGTGGTGGGTGGTGGATGAAGTGTGAGAGAGGTGGTGTGCCAAGGGATGAGTTGAAATGAAACCAAGCACTCCTATTTATAGGCTGAACAGAGGGCTGGGCACGGCCCCGTGCCTGTCTGACAATCTCTCTCTTCATTAATTGTAATTCGCAATTACAATTAATGCGCCTGTTGTACTTTCGACACGCCCTCGTGTTCGCTGGACACGGCCCGTGGTGGGCAATAGAAGCTTCTATAGGTTTGTCTTTTCTGCTGCTTCTTGGGCACGGCCCCGTGCTGGCTGTGCACGGGGCGTGTTCAGTCTTCTGCCTTCTCTATTTTGCTTGGGAAGATGCCGTTGAGGGGTCGGGCAATCCACTTATGTTCCTTTTCTTGTATTTATGTTGGATTTAGCTGTCTTTTTGCTTCTTTTGTGTTTTTGAGCTCATTTAATCCTGAAAATACAAAAGGAAGACAAAAACACTCTTTTTCCAATATTAGTACTTAAAAAGGGTTAGTTTTATGCCTCATTTGATGTAATTTATATGTTGCATTTTACACACATCAAATACCCCCACACTTGAACTTTTGCTTGTCCTCAAGCAAAACTCTTTAATATGTGGCTTACACTCCCAAATGGAACGGGTAGAAGAGAAGGTTTTGGGCTTGTCGTAGAGTGTCGGGATATCCAAGATCTTTTTGGGTTTTATTTTTATCTATTTACAATCCTATTCGTAATGATTTATTTAGAACGTTTCATAGGAGAAATTACTTATTTGGGCATAACATGCCTTTTTTAAAATTCCATTTATATACAAGTTCACATACCTCACGGGAGAAATCACTCACACTCGGCCGAAGGTGTATTTTTAGTGAATCACTCGAGAGCGGCATGGAACTTATTCCTACCATAAGCTTGCCAAGCAATCAATCATCCTCCTTTTTAACTTTTATACCTTTGTAAATATCAAGAGGACTTTGTGGGTTAAGGGTTAGGCTTGGGTTAAAGGTAGGTGGTTGGGTTTGTGGTTAGTAGAAAAAGGGCGAAAAGCGTAACAAGTGTCGGTTTTCGTAAGATTTTCTATTTTTGTAACTTTTTATTTGATGAAGCTTTTATTCAAACAAAGTTATTTTTGATAAACTTGTTTGTTTATTTTCTTTTTGCTTCATCATCAACACAATTTTTTTTTTTTACGAAAAACCGAACTTGTTACTAAAACAAAGGGTTAAAATAAAAAAGGTTTTGGTGGGTAAAAGGGTTTTTGGTTTGGGTGATGAAATGAAAAGGTTTAGGCTCAAAGGGGTTAACTAGGGGGATTTTTGGGTAGGTGGTAAAAGAAAAAGAAAAATAATGGTGTAGAAATAAAAAGGGTTAGTCCTAATGCCTCCATCATTTACTTACTCGGGTTTAAGTTGATAAGGACCGGGAATGTATCGTCATGGCAAGTTCTAGAGTTGTAAGAACCAAGCGGCTATTCACACAAGAAACGAAAAATGAGCATTTAGTCTAAAGATGTAAATTTGTATGCTCAATAAAGGCTCAAAACTCACTTTTGTGGGAATGGGTTTTTACGTGATCAAGTATATATAATCAAATTTTAACTAAGTTTGTCATGCCTTTTCATAATTTTCTTATGTTGGTTCTTTTTATCACTACGCTATCGGTTGTAAATTTTTAAAAATAT
This sequence comes from Helianthus tuberosus, assembly GCA_030545235.1. Lineage (NCBI taxonomy): Eukaryota > Viridiplantae > Streptophyta > Magnoliopsida > Asterales > Asteraceae > Helianthus > Helianthus tuberosus. The sequence continues at coordinate 52,778,441 of CM060377.1, read as the reverse complement.
AACCTTTTTGAGAACTTGAATTTCCCGAGTTAAACCTAGACAAGTAAAAAAAAATGAAATTTTTGAAAAAAATTGGGGTGATTAGCGGTTCCAATAGAGTTTTGTGTAAGGCTTGTATTTAGGACTTGCAAAATTTCAAGGTTTTAGCATCCCCCCCACACTTAAATTACACATTGTCCTCAATGTGTCCCAAAAATAAATTTTTAGGTTGATTAGATGTGTAAAATAGTGTTAAAAAGCAAAAATTTTGTGTTACTGGGCGCTGAACACGGCCCCGTGTTATCCGGGCACGGCCCCGTGTTCAAGTGCCAGTAACAAAATTAAAACAAGAGAAACAGAAGTCTGGACACGGGGGCGTGTCGGGTGAACACGGCCCGTGTCCAGTTACCTGAACTGGGCGTTTTTCTGCAGGTGGTTCAGCACGGGGCCGTGTTGGTTGGGCACGGCCCGTGTTGAACCTTCTGAAATGGAGAGAATTGTCGGGTTGCCTTGTTCTTGTGCATGAGGTCAATTTTCTTGTTCCCCTTTTCATCCCTTACCACCATGAGTGTGTTTTATTCCTGAAAATTAAAACTAACTAGAAAACATAAAAATTAATCTAAATTAAACTAAGGATAGTTCCGCGGAATGCCTCCGTGGTGCGCCACGTTTATAAGGGTCCTTGGCTAGACCCAAAGCCGGTCATATGTCACCCAAGTGGGATGTATTGCATCCCATGTTACACCGTCGGAGAGCATCATCCAAGCTTGAGTCTATGATCTGCATGTAGTTGACCGGGTCTTCGTCCTCAATTCTTTTTCCACATTCAAACTTCACCTCCTCATCTCCAAACTTTAATGATAACGTTCCGTCATTCATGTCTACCACTGCTTGGGCGGTGGCTAGAAATGGCCTCCCGAGGATGAGAGGGACATCGGTGTCTTCTTCCATGTCTAGGATGACAAAGTCGGTTGGGAAAACGAAGTTGTCAACTTTTACCAACAAATTCTCAGCGACACCTTGCGGAAATTTGATGGATCTGTCGGCAAGTTGTATGCTCATCTTTGTAGGGCTTGTTGTTCCTAGGCCGAGTCGTTTGAACATTGATGTGGGCATGAGGTTAATGCTAGCCCCAAGATCGGCTAATGCATTACGAACGGGAGATTCCCCAATTGAGCAAGGAATTGTGAAGCTTTCGGGATCGATTTTCTTTTGTGGAAGTTTATTGAGCACTAAGGCGGAGCATTCTTCGCCTAAGTTAACTAATTGCAATGATTCAATTTTCCTTTTGTTTGTGAGGAAATCCCTCATAAATTTTGTGTATTTAGGCATTTGGGTCAGGACCTCGATAAAAGGAATATTAACATGCAATTGTTTTAGTAAATTTTCAAATTTAGCGAATTGCTCATCGGTCTTTTGACGATTTAACCTACCGGGGTACGGAATTGGAGGAGTCTTGGTGGGCTCTTGAGTTGGTAGAGAAGCCTTTTCTGGCGCAGGAGGAGTCACAGGCTGGCTAGAATGGCTTCTTTCATTTGGCGGCAATGGAGCATCCTCGGGACCCACGGTTCGATTTCTTAATGTGATGAGGTGTACTTGTGCCTTCGGGTTGGTTTCGGTATTACTAGGTAACGCACCTTGTGGTCTCTCGGAGAAATTTTGAGCTAGTTGATTTAATTGTTTTTCAACGTTTTGAATGCTAGCTTGTTGATTTCTAAAATTCGATTCCAATTGTTGAAATCGATCCGAGTTTTTCTTTTCAGTGTCAGAGATGAGGCGAGATACAGTATCTTCGAGCCTTTCTCTTCCACCTTGTTGTTGAGAGAAATTTTGTGGTTGTTGAAAATTAGTTCGTTGGTTTTGTTGGTTACTACTATTGCCGGGATCTCTCCAACCAAGATTTGGGTGGTTACGCCATCCTTGGTTGTAGGTACCCGTTGGAGGACCTGACGGCCTAGGTCTATTATCAATGTAGTTTACCGTTTCTGTTTGTTCATCTAATTCTTTCATACAACTCCAATTTTCATGTGACCCACCACACCCTTCGCAAGCCATAACCGAGGCCGTTTTTGTCATTTCTAGCTTTTTGATTTTTGAAGAGAGGGCCTCGATTTGGGCTTGTAAAGAGGTGCTTTCATCAACCTTATGGGCGCCCGGGGCAATAGATTTATTACCTCAGGGAGTGTGCCATTGAAAATTGGTTTTAGCAATTTCCTCAATTTGGTTATATATTTCATTTGGGCGACGATTACCTAAAAGTCCCCCGGAGCTTGAATCAAGTGTTTGTCTTGTGTGTGGCAACAACCCATTGTAGAAAGTGGATACTTGTTGCCATACCGCTAGACCGTGATGAGGACACTTTCTTAGAAGCTCCTTGAACCTTTCCCAAGTTTCATATAAGGATTCCCCATTCTCTTGTGAGTATGTATTAATTTCAGTCATTAATTTAGCCGTTTTAGCAGGAGGGAAATACTTATATAAAAACTTTTGGGCAAGTTCATCCCAAGTGTTTACCGATCCAACTGGGAGGGTGTTAAGCCAAGCCTTAGCTCGGTCTTTTAGTGAAAATGGAAACATTCGAAGGCGGATGGCGTCATTTGATGCTCCATTGATCCGAAAGGTATCACATATTTCTAAGAAGTTAGTAATATGTAGATGGGGATCCTCGTCCGCAAGCCCGTGGAAGGTTGCGGAGTTTTGGAGCATTTGTATCAAATGCGGCCGAAGTTCGAAGTTATTGGCTTCGACATTCGGTGCATTGATAGCGGCGCCGAGATTGCCTACGGTAGGCCGTAGGTAATCCATGAGGGTACGTTGATCCGCCATTGGAAGTGGGTCCCCCGAAACTTTCTCTTGATTTTTGGCTTTAAGTCTTTTTCTGAGAAAGCGTTCGGGTTCTTCTAGAGGTTCTTTTATGTCTCTACTAGAACTGGAGCTCATGCACTACGTAGGAGGTTCAAATGTGGCGCCTAGGTTCCAAGTCCTGCAATAAAAACAGAAAAGAACGTTGGTCAGAATGTTCACCATGGCCCCGTGCTCAGCGAACACGGCCCGTGGTCAGAGGTACAGTGATTGTTTTCTGTATCCCAGTTACTGGGAGTTGGACACGACCCCGTGTTGCACCGACACGGCCCCGTGCTCAGCTCTCTGTAACTCAGAAAATAAAAACTGCCAGTGATGATGCTAGGCACGGCCCGTGTCTGACCAGGCACGGCCCGTGCTGAGCTTTGAAGAAGTTGAAAAACTAAGAAAATCCTAAAAAAATAAAAATAAAAATAAAAAAAATGATTAGGCCGTTGATTCCTAACTTTCTTAAAATCCTTGTGTCCCCGGCAACGGCGCCAAAAACTTGATGCGTGTGAAGTGTTATATATATTAGGTGTATATTTTAAGCCCCTTTAACACTTATTTAGCCAAGTTTTAAATTTATAAAACACGATATTTTACTAACACTAAACACACATATGGGCAAGTGCACCCATCGTGAGCGTAGTATAGCGTTGGTAAGATACTGAGGTCGTCCAAGGACAGAAGAGCTTTTAGTACCGGTTTATCCTCAACGTCTAATCAAAATAAAAAGTTTAGAAAAATGTTTTAAGCTAAGAAAAATAAAAACTAACTAAAAATGCTGAAAATAAAAATAAAATAAAAACAGATAGACAAGATGAATCACTTGGTTCCGACTCGTATCTAGTATAACCTTTGATTATTTCCGCACTTTTGCACATAATTAAGAGATTATCTTAGTTATTGTAGTAGGCCCCTCTTTTGAAGGTGACGTTACCCTCACCCCAGTAGTTTGAGTCAGCAAGGATACAATCCTAAAAGGGTGGATTATTGGAAGATAATGAATTAAGTTATTAATGCAGTATTATGGTAGGCCCCGCTTTTGGCGGTGACGTTACCCTCGGCTAAGTAGTCTGAGTCAGCAGGGATACAGTCCTAAATAGCCGGGTTATAGTATTAATATTAGTTAACTTATGAGGGGATCAAAGAGTTTGGACCCCCGCCATCCAATACCGTGAAGTATTGAAGGAGGTCCTACTAAATTTGATCCAGGTCCATTGCAGGACCTCTAAACGCTGAACAATGGCAAGACCTTTACCAAACCGTTCCCTTAACCCCCGACCAGGTAGCCAACATACCTCCATATAGACCGTGGAGATATGAATGGTGAAAATCCTTTATTTTATATTGACAGTAAAATAATGCCAAGACACCACGGACAAACGATAAGGAAAGATCACCTTCAACATAAGTAACTAGTTATTAAAGTCATTAATACAAAACCAAATAAAAAGTGCAAAAGATTAGACATAAAAAGTATTATACAAGACACTTTGTCTTCACCAAGTGATGTAAGAGACTTAGGCAAACATGGCCTTGATTGTCAAGAACTCTTACGATCAATCTTGGATCCCGAGACGACTCACACACTCTACGATGGACAATGGATGATGGTGGTGGATGATGGTGTTGTGATGGTGGTGGGTGGTGGATGAAGTGTGAGAGAGGTGGTGTGCCAAGGGATGAGTTGAAATGAAACCAAGCACTCCTATTTATAGGCTGAACAAAGGGTTGGGCACGGCCCCGTGTCCGCTGGGCACGGCCCCGTGCCTGTCTGACAATCTCTCTCTTCATTAATTGTAATTCGCAATTACAATTAATGCGCCTGCTGTACTTTCGACACGCCCCCGTGTTCGCTGGACACGGCCCGTGGTGGGCAATAGAAGCTTCTATAGGTTTGTCTTTTCTGCTGCTTCTTGGGCACGGCCCCGTGCTGGCTGAGCACGGGGCGTGTTCAGTCTTCTGCCTTCTCTATTTTGCTTGGGAAGATGCCGTTGAGGGGTCGGGCAATCCACTTATGTTCCTTTTCTTGTATTTATGTTGGATTTAGCTGTCTTTTTGCTTCTTTTGTGTTTTTGAGCTCATTTAATCCTGAAAATACAAAAGGAAGACAAAAACACTCTTTTTCCAATATTAGTACTTAAAAAGGGTTAGTTTTATGCCTCATTTGATGTAATTTATATGTTGCATTTTACACACATCAGAAACACACCTTTTGGATCGAGTAACCATTCGATCGAATGGTCATCCGTCCGGATGACCATCCGATCGGATGGTGATCCGTCTAATCTATATGTCATCCGACCGGATGACCATCCGTCCGGATGGCCATCCGATCAGGAGGCTGGTTCGACACTATGCGCGACTCGTTATTCTATCCGACACTTATCTGTTAAACTACAATCAGGCTAATCTCGGAGCTCCCTTTAATCCAATCAGTAGGTGTCGATACTTAGCACCCGCTGTGAGTATACTCGATCCCTTTTTGTTTTAAACAATTTTGGGATGCAACATGTATTCTATAAACTTGATACTTGAAACTTGTTTGGAAACATACTCTATCCTCTATGAACGTGAAACTTGATACTTCTTGGATTCTTGATTGTTTATGCTATGTGAACGTTTAATCCTTGTGTGTAGTTCCGCCTTAACAATAGTAGCGCTATAGGAGTAATGCACCTCCCCATTATTCTCGGGGGTATTGTTAGGAGGAGACATTTATTTTCCCATTATTCTTGGGGAAGAGCTTTTAAACGCGTTGGGATTCTTGGGCTATCACTTGGACTGCGTAAACTAGAATGGCTGAAACCTCTATATGTTTACATGACGGATATGAGTCTTTTAAACTATTATGATACTATATACTCAAACTTGTATACTCGCCAATACATTATTGTATTGACATTATTTTAATACATGTTGCAGGCTGATAAGATGCTGGGTCCACGAAACAAGCTAGGATGACACTTAGAAACTCGCCTAGTTAATTTGAGAAATTGAGCAATGATTAATGTTATGTACTTGATACTTTTGTTGCGTAGTTGATGTTTTAGACAATGTAATATGAATCTTGATTAATCTATATTGACACTTTTAGTGTTGTGGAAACTTCTGAACAATCTGAATCGCTTAGTGCCGCACCCCGATGTTTCCGCCATCGGTTGGAGTGTGACAGTATTGTTAAAAGTTTCTCTCTGGAAAGGAGTGGTTAGATTCATCAAGAGAGGAAAGCTAAGCCCAGGTATGTTGGACCTTTTGAGATTATTAAAACAATAGGAACAGTAGCTTACCAGCTACAACTGCCAGAGGAAATGGTAGGAATACATGATGTATTTCATGTATGTAATCTCAATAAATGCTTAGCAGATGAATCATTAGTAGTACCTCTTAAGGATATAGAGGTAAATGAGAAACTTAAGTTTGTAGAGAGACCGCTACAGATTGAAGATAGAAAGATTAAGAATCTTAAACACAGGAGATTAGTTCTGGTCAAAGTGAAATGGGATTCTAAGAGAGGACCAGAGTATACATGGGAGCTTGAAGCTGAGATGCAAAGGAAATACTCACACCTGTTCTAGTAGACATCGAGGACGAGTTCTAAAACAAGGTGGGGAGTATATAACAATTCTCCTAAAATCCTTAAAGTATCCCTATACGCCCTAAAATACACCTCGTATACGAAAAACGAACCCAATATACCTTTAATTTAACAAAAATCAAATAAAAAAAAGTCCCTAGGCCGCTCGCGGGGCGCGACACAGACAGGGAAGTCTGTCACGGGCCGCGACCCCATGACACCAGGCGCAACCCGGTGCTGCCACGTGTCCCAGTCGTGTCGAGGCTAGTGGTCGATTCAGCAAAGCTAGGGCCTACCCTAGACTGTCTCGCGGGGCGCGAGAGATCAAGCACAGGGGGTCGCGGGGCGTGAGAAGCCCCCTGCTCAGCCCTATAAATGGAGAAGTTTGACGTTCATTTGAATTCGTTCATTTTCTCGATCTCTCTCTCTAAATTCTCTAATAGTAGAAGTAATTTCCGGGCATAATACCCACTAAAAAAGCGAAGCTCTGCCTCGTTGTAAGTATTATAACCCCCGGTTATGTATTAGTTACTCTGCCCAATTGATCTAGTGCTCCGTAACGCATGTCGAGACTCTGCCTGACTCAGTCGTTGGAGTTCTGTCTCGGGAGAGGGATATAGCTAATGTAAATTGGTTTATTTTACTAACACGTGTGCATTGTTTAATTTAATAGATTATAACCAAGAAGTCACCAGCAGTAGTGATATCTAAAACAACAATGTGAGTACATTCATTTTTGTAAACTGTTTTTACAAAATCTCAACTATTTTAAAGTATAATTAACAGTGATTGAGTATTTGTAATTCTACAATTACTGCCGGTATTTTGGAGTTTTGTATACATCACTTGTTACTAATACTGAGAATAGTAACATGACCACAAGTCAGGATTGACAGTACCGTGGGTGGTAATTTGATAGATGTAAACAAATGTAATTGCGGGTTGCCCTCAATACTGTAAAGGGATAAAAGTGTTTTGATTAAAAGATTAAATTGGGATGCACTCACAAGTATTTTCCACTGACAAAATGTTTTTAAACGCGTTTCAGGTAACAAAATGTAAAAGCCAAATAGAAGTCAGCTGGAGAGCACTGAAAACTTGGAAAAGTGGCTATAAAAAGTTACCATTTTGTAAGATGATTGTAGTCATCGATGTTTACTTGCATTTTTCAGTGAAAACAAATATTTGCATATGGTGTATATATTGATTAACTGTATCGATAGTTCAGGTGCCTTGTGTTTCTAAAAAAAATAAATGAGCCCCTAAAATTTATACTTATTTCCAACATATACATTTACAAGCTTGGGGAAATAGTGCCAGGGAGCTTCCTGGCACTCCCCTATTGGACCAACCCATTTTTAATTTAATTTTATTCCCAATTTAAAATTACGCTTTCGTCCTTCATTTAAAATTACGCTTTTTGCCCTCAGCTCAAAATAAATTATAATTTTGCACCTAGCTCAAAATTACGTTTTTGCCCTCGGTTCAAAAACTCATTTTTAATTTTGTTCCCAGTTTAAAATTACCGTTTCGCCTTCCGTTTAAAATTACGTTTTTTGTGACAACCCTCACTAAACCAGGTATCCGTACGACTTAATTAATAATTAATTACTGCTTAATTACTGTGCTTGCTTGAACTTGTGAATGAACTGCTACTTGAATACTGATACATGTACTTACTTGCATCATACTTTACTTGCTGTCACTACATTATTTACATGCTGAACCTTAGTGACAAACATGATGCACAAAAAGCACAGTAGCACTATAAACGGATAACCTATTGAACATGCTGATAAAGCCAGCATCAGGCAGACACTGCCTCTAAGGCCTGTATGAGCCAGAAACATTTTACTACACTAGTGGTGGGTGTAGGGATACAAGGGTTGTAGAACTGCGTCTCTAGGAATAAGTTACGATGACTGGATGTGCCTAAAACGTACTCTAAGTATAAAACTCAGCACTTTAAATAAACGATCCAGCTTTTAGCTATCTAATAAAGTGCCAAAACATGAGGAAAATATTCCTGACACTTTGGAAGAATAAGTTGTGTCACTAAAAATAATTATAACGACACTTTAATGCTTTGTTAAGCACTTTAACGGATCTTTATCCAACCGAACAACCGGACTATACCCGGAACATGAAAATATTGTCAATAACATTATTTGTCTTTTTTTTCTGAGCCAGTTAGGGTCCCTGAATACCTTAACACCCATTGTAACGCATGACACACTACTAACCGGGTTAATCCCTAAACTTATCTAGATTAACCTAACTAGATACTTAACCTTTGGTTGAAATCGAACTAGTACCCCCCCCCCCCCCTTTAACCAACCGTCCCCAAGAGGGGGGACACCTCTTGCACTTGATGATTTGTTTAATCTTTGTTGCTTAATATCTTGGAGACACTAAGTCCATTGGTTAATGATCTTTAGTTTTGGCCTATAAGTTACTACTCATGTCCACCATAACCTAAACCACACTTAACAAAATTTACACACACTCTCTCCCTCTCTATCACTCACGGCCGAACACCCCTCTTACATACATCCATTTCCGATTTTGATCATCTCATTTCAAGTAACTACAAGTGATAAGGATCGCGTATAAGGAACCTTGGTGCAATCGGAAGGCGAAGGACCTCTTCTCGTCGCTTTTATCCACTCATTTTGCGCTTAGATTCTTCCCTAGCCTCGAGCTAGTAGTAAGTTGCTTAAATCACCTTCTCGAACCATTTTAAAGTGGTTAATATGATATGTATCGGTTAAAAGACGCAAGCATACAAGATGGAGCATAAAAGTCTACTTAAAACACTAAAAATGTTGGTTAAAAGCTCATATGTTGTGTAAATCATGTAGTATTTGATTTGTGTGATTATTTAGACCCGATCTATGTTGTGGTAGCTCGGATCGTCATTTAACCCGGGTTGGTCATGATCATGGATCATGACATAAGGTTGTTTTGGAAGTAACAAGGGTTAAAGGATGAAACTCTACCACACGTGAATCGTGAACTTGTGTAAAAGCGATTTTGCTTGTGAAATAGTGTTTAAAACTAGTAGATCTACGTATCTACAAGCAGTATTTTCAAAGAACCAAGTATCAAAGAAATCATGTTTTCTAAAGACGGATCTTACACTAACACGAATGATTTTTTTTTTAACACACAAGTGTGTAAACACTTGTGTAGCACAAAGTTTTGACAAAATAGCTATTTTTGTAAAAGTTGACAAGAAGTTGTAAAGATGGAATTTCTTTAAAAACGGGACTTTTACGAAATCGTATTGCTTTATATAAAGATCCACTAAAAGTAATGGGATTTACTTCATAATATTAGAAAACTACAAGTTCATGAGATTCTTGCCAATTTACATGTTTATTAACTAGTTTGATACGTTGAACATTGTTTTGGTTGAATAAGAAAATTGTTGGTTTGATTTGTAAAAGAAAATGATACGCTTGAAAGCGTGGCCACCTCCAGTTACAGAGGAAACTCTGGCGAAATTTTCCCAAAAACCTAACACTTAGGAATATTTCTACCACAAGTGTTAGAAATACATTTTGACTTGTTTTCAAATTATAGATTTCGCCACGACTTTATTTACAAAACATCGGAGGTGGGATTTCACAAAATGAAACGTGATAAATATATGTATTTAGTAAAAATATTTTTCACAACATCACTTGTGTAAATGTTTATGATTATTTTGTGAACTACGTAAATATTATTTTTAGAGTAAAAATAATATTACTAAGTATTATTTTGGGAAAATTACATGTATTAAAATATAATATTTTTGGGAAGAATATTTATATTTTGGAATTAGAAATAAAATATATTAAGTGAGACTTAATAGTGTAATTCGAAGGTTACGAACACACATGTATTAAATCCCCCATCCTTGGGAAGGAAAATAATTACCAAGTATACAGAATATAAACACGAAATAGTTGTCTAACTATTTCCCAAAAACTTAAACCTTAAAGCTAAGGCACGGCCGTCCGTCTAATAGAATTAGTACGTGTAGGTCGTCACACGGCTGCATGATTTGGAGGTATACTTGGTAGAGACGCACCACTGTGAGTTCATGTCCCCCTTTTCTCTTAACTGTTTTCAGTTTTATACTTCGGGGGTGAAATACATGTTACATACTGCTATGGACAATTACGAATGGTATGGTCAGCTAAGGAAGGAACTGTTAGGTTATGTGATTGGGTAGGTGAAATCTTAAGAACATTAGTCCTCGTAGCACGATCGAGGGATACAAGTGATAGGTCTATTTGAGCATAACAAACCCCACCCATGAGCCCTAAGGTTGGACCATGTGGTGACCTTGTCTTAACACCACCCATGCGCCCTAAGGTTGGACCATGTGGTGACCTTGTCTTAACACCACCCATGCGCCCTAAGGTTGGACCATGTGGTGACCTTGTCCTATCCCCTCCCATGCGCCCGCAGGTTGGACCATGTGGTTACACATTAACTGATATGTTTCCTTATTTGCTTTCATACCAGAGTTTACAAAACCTTCATACTTACAATGATTATAAAGGTTTATTCGCGCACACATACTAAACACATGAACTCGCTCAACATTATTGTTGATTTTTCAACTTACATGTATTTCAGGGAATTAAAGGATCTGGCGCGGTATGACACGTTTTCCACTGCACTAGTTACGAGGTCATCCGGGTTTGGGGAATGTGACTCTTTCCTGGACAAGTCACAGTCCTTAAACTGTGTTTATGTCATGTTGATGTTTGTGTTTGTTAAAACAATGTTGTTGTATTTGGTTTTTAAAACTTAATTAAATGGATGATCTTGCATGGTTTATTTCATATAGCTTTGTTATGGTTAAGCTATGGTATTAAGAAGTCACACCAAAATTAACCACGCTTCCGCAAAGACAGGGTGTGACAGCTTGGTATCAGAGCTCTGATCATAGCGAACTAGGATTCCTTCTCGAGTCTAGACTATGATCACTAGGGCTCTCACGAAAACATTTTTACTGCATACCACTTATGTCCAGATCCAAAACGTTTTTACAAACAAATGTTGAGCGCATTTTATTTATTGTTTTTAGGCTCAGTATTGAAGGTTGAGGCTCGGCCTCGGAGGCCGAGGCTCGATCTGAGAGATCGAGGTAGTTGGCTAGTGGGACTAGGAAGAGCAGTCTGAGAGGCTGGGAGGCTAGTGGGACTAGGAGAATTGGCTAGTGGGACTAGGAGAATTGGCTAGTGGGACTAGGAAGAGCAGTCTGAGAGGCTGGGAGGCTAGTGGGACTAGGAGAATTGGCTAGTGGGACTAGGAAGAGCAGTCTGAGAGGCTGGGAGGCTAGTGGGACTAGGAGAATTAATTGATTGCTTACTTGGTGACTAATATGTTAATATGATTATATGATTGATTGTTATACGTATGTGTGTTTGTGTTACAAACGTCATGCCTTCATCATGTAATAGAAAGATGGACATTACGAATCCCATGGCCATAGTATCAGACGACATAGTTTCATCGGAGCACGAGGTGTACATTTCCGATACTACCGGCACAGACGATGACGACTTTCAGCCCTTTGCGCTGCCTGATGTCGTAGCAGAGCCTGCTGATGGCCATCTTGTTGGGAATTTGCCACTCGCGGTGATCCCTGCTCCTGTGCCCTTGCCGCTTCTCCCGTTGTTGATATGCCCCCCGACGTGGTCTCTGACGACGATAACGATCTATTAGAGGAGGACCCATTTGAGGGCGAGGCCCTATTGCTGTTGGTGATAGCCTGCTGCTTGCTGACGCTCCTGCAAGAAGAGGCTCATGCCCATTCACTTGTCCCAGACCCATTTGAGTTTGTGGCGTCCGCATCTTTGCATACACCGGGAGAGCAACATCACTCACACGACGCCGACCCCGATATGGCGTCATCAGCTGCACCAGTTCTCGTGCACAACTTTGAGTTTGATCACGATATTAAGGATAATCCTGTTCTTCCACCTGGTTTTGATCCAGACCATGTCATTGAGTACATACACTTAGACCAGCCCTTGGAGGATCCTGTAGCCCCTGTGTTTGTTGATCCAGCTAACTTTGAAATAAAGTTTGTTGATCTGGAGCCGGCCAAGGCCCCTGAACCAGGCGTTGCTCCTGACCCCGCATTAGAGCATGACACTGATCATGCCGATGCACCTGCTATTGCTCCTTGATTGATCAACTGCTTGGACGAGAGAAAATTGGGGTAACTGTGCAAGACAATTTATTATTACGGGGGCCCACGTAATAACGACTTGTAGTGCACAGAAATCCTGGTGGACTCTGCGGGTCAAGCTAGTGAAAACCAATGTAGCAGGAAATAAGTTAAACACGAATGACCAAGGCGTTGTAGCCTCGAATAAGCCAAATTGGCAAGCCTATGTGAAGGCTCAGAACCTATTACCTCACTCATACATTGAGTATATTTACGTGTGAAATTGGGTGATTACATGATGGCTTATGGTGCTATGTATCTCATAGACAACTGAAATGTTGTCTAGCCCACTTCATACCACTTCGACAGAAGAGATTGTCACCCAGACGTGACACAAACACCAGTACGTTACCACGGACAGAAGCCGAGCTGCAGAAGCGCATCTCACAGGAAACTGCACAACGTAAAGCCCTCCACTCTAAGCACAGCAATGGCACCACTGGGAACAACCCCCCCCCCCCCCCAACTGGCTGCACCTATAAGCAGTTCCTGAACTGCAAGCTTTTGAACTTTGACGAAACGGGAGGCACCGTGGCACTTATTCGTTGGTCCAAAAAGACTAACTCCATCCTAAGAATGATTAGCTGTTCGCCCCAACGGAGTGTTACCTATATCTCGGGGTTATTTCTAGATGGCACACTCTCATAATGGAACCTCCAGGTTCAGACCCTTGGTACAAGATACTGCTAATGCACTGAGCTGGGACGAGCTCAAAGGAATGATGGAGGAGAAATACAATTCTAGGGCTGGAAACCAGAAGCGTGAGGTAGAGTTCCGGAATTGAAAATGGACGGACTAGAGATTCCTGAATACATCCAGCAATCTCACGACTTGTCTAGGGTCGTCCCCTACTTAGTCAAACCGGAGTTCAAAAGGATGGAACGATTCATTTGAGGACTTGCACCCCAGATCAGAGGCATGGTTACTACCTCGAAGCCCTCAACCATTGCAGAGGCTATCAATATGGGTGATTGATTTATAACATGAGATGTTATGTGATTGATTTATTTATAACATGAGATGTTATGTGTTGATATTGTTGTATACTTACGTACACTTTACTTACTATGACCTGACCCATACGATCATCATTTAGAAGATGCCTCCAAGACGGGATGTACGCATACCCACCAACGAGGCGGAACTTCAGGGAATCATTACTGCAGTCATCGCACAATACGAGGCCCATCACTCCGAGCGCAACGGAGGTACCTCAGGAAATAACCCACCCAACGGCTGCACCTACAAGCAGTTCTTAGGCTGCCAGCCCCTACATTTCGACGGCACTGGGGGTGCCGTAGCCTTCGTACGCTGGATTGAGAAGACGGACACTGTTTTGCGTGCGAGCAAATGCGCCCCAAGAGATCAGGTCACGTACATTTCCGGGCTGTTCCAAGATGGGGCTCTGTCATGGTGGAAACTTCAGGTTCAGACAATGGGCGAGGCTGCCGCGTACGCTCTATCATGGGACGAGCTGAAAGAGCTAATGCATAAAAAGTACTGTTCGAGAACAGAAAGCCAAAAGGTAGAAACTGAGTTCTGGAACTTGAAGATGGAAGGTCCAAAAATAGCTGAGTATGTGGAGAAGTTCCAAGTTCTATCGCGTATCGTTCCTTACATGGTAGATCCGGAGTTTAAGAGGATTGAGCGTTTCATTTGGGGATTGGCACCCCAAATCATGAGCATGGTAACGACATCAAAGCCTACAACAATCACTGAGGCCATCAATCTAAGTGTAGCCCTGACGGAAGAGGCAATCAGGATGAACAAATTTTCAACCTCTGAGGAGAAGAAGGAGACTCATGTAGAGTCATCTGGGGACAACAAGAGGAAGTTGGCGAATTTCAAACAGGGTACCCAGTCGAGTGGCAACGACAAGGCCAAAAAGAGAAAAGAGTACACGGGTATCCTACCAAAGTGCGACAACTGTCGACGTCACCATAACGGGCGGTGTAGATATGGAAAATGTGGTAACTGTGGCAAGGTGGGACATGTCAAGGAAACGTGTCGGCAAGGTACTAAACATGGAAATAGAGGTCAAGATGGTAGCGGAAATCGCGGAGGAAATAACAACGACAACAACTATCAAGGCAGGGACGGTGACGATCAAGGCTGTGGCCAAGCATGTTTTAATTGCGGTGATGTGGGGCATTTCAGGAAGTATTGCCCTAAGAACACTCAGGCACGTGGATGAAAGCTCAACAGCGGGGATAGAATCCAAGTGCGGATATCGGTACGTCTCATAATAGTCAATGTTATGCTCTATTTGGCAGTATTGTCAAATTTTAGCTTCAGAAAATATAGTTGTTTTAGTAGTAAGTAACCTAGATACCCAGTTCTCGATAGAACAAGCCTAACGGAAGCTTCGATGTGATAATTGGGATGGACTGGTTGTCGAACAACCCGGCGGAGATTGGCATCCGCTCCCCGACGACGAACGGAGAAATGATTGTGATTCATGGAGCAGGATACGCTCCTACGGATTATCAGGCAAGGAAGACACAAAAATTTTCGCACAAAGGATGTGTTGCATTCTTGGCTCATGTCGTGGAAAAAGAAGCCGAAGAACCAAAACTCGAAGATATCCCTGTGTTTGGAGAATACCCCGAAGTCTTCCTCGAAGACTTGCCGGAATCGTCTCCTCAACGATTAGTCGAATCCCGCGTCGATCTAATTCCAGGCACTGCACCCGTAGTCGATGCATCGTAGCGACTTACATTTTCGGAGATGCAAGGATTGACAGAGAAGTTTTAGCAATGGATAGAGAAGGAAGATAACAGACTAAAATTCCCTTTTGGGGTAACCCCATTTCTACTCGTCAAAAAGAAGGATGATGATTTTCAAATAAACATCAACTACCGGGAGCTGAACAAGCTGACGATCAATAATAGATACCCTCTGCCAAGGATTGATGATCTATTCGACCAACTGCAAGGTTCAAGCTTTTATTCAAAGATCGACCTTCGATCTGGATACCATCAGTTAAGGATACAAGAGGAGAGTATCCCAAAGACAGCCTTCAGAACTCGCTATGGACACTACGAGTTCCTTGTTATGCCGTTTGGTTTGACAAACGCACCTGCAGTCTTTATGGACTTGATGAATAGAGTTTGAAAGCCGCACTTGGACAAGTTCGTGATTGTGTTTATCGACGACATCTTGATTTATTCAAGAACAAAGGCTGAGCACGAGCCGCATCTAAGAGCTATTTTGGAGCTGCTAAAGAAAGAACAGTTGTATGCCAAACTCTCTAAGTGCGAATTTTGGCTACGTGAGGTCCAATTTCTTGGACATGTGGTAAATGGAGATGGAATCCATGTGGATCCAACCAAGATCGAAGCGATTAAGAATTGGGAAACGCCAAAGACGCCAACCGAGATTCGACAATTCTGGGGTTTGGCTGGCTACTATCGAAGAAAGATAAGAAGTTTGACTGGGGAATCAAACAGGAAGAAGCGTTCCAGATATTGAAGGATAAGCTCCGCAATGCGCCAACCTTAGCACTACCGGAAGGTACAGATGATTTTGTGGTATACTGCGACGCTTCGCGTCAAGTATTGGGTTGTGTGTTGATGCAACGCCAAAAGGTTACGTGTAATCAAGGCTTCTCTGGTAGGGATACAGTCGAGAACAATTCTCCAGAGAAAACAGTTGACTTTTTTAGGAATCCAGTGTAGCTATACGAGCCCTTTCGTTTCTGGAATGAAACTTATGTGATCCAGTTCCGCCCTAAGCGATTTTACCGTAAAGGTATCACAGCCTGCTGCCATTTTCCACAGCCAAAAGTCCGGGCCAGTTCCAAGTGCTGCAGATTGAAGAATTGCGACACATGCAGCCCACTCGGCTTGCTGAGATGGGTGGGTCAGGTCATTTGCACTACCCTATATCCAGACTATTCCTGTAATAGTTGTTACGTACCTTTGAAGGACCATACACCTTTTCTCCGTCTCAAGAGCATAAAGAGCAGGAAATACTTCACGAAGATGCCTGTCACCAACCCAAATGTCAAGCCAAAACAGAGTTTTTTCACCCCTTCCCATTTTCGGTATCATTCTCCTTTTAGCGTCAATGACTGGATTTGATGAAACTCTACCCATGTTGATGTGGTGGTAATGTTGGTTCAGTTCTGTTTATACATGAGGGAAAACAATAAAAACATACCTGTTACAGCAGATAGTGCAGTGGAGAATCCAGTAATGGAGTTCGACATGCTTGTCATCTTGATCTAGTTCCTCCTTAGGGTGCAGACTGATGATGGTGACTTAGAAATCGAATAGGGGATTCGATTATGGGAGAGGAGGTCGAATGTGATGTTATGACTAATGGGGTGTGTCAAATTGTGTAACTGAGTAACCCTTTAACCTCCACATAATTCTCCTTATATAAGCACCCAGGAGGAAACGTAATTAGTTAATAAGGGTAATATGGTCCATCAACAATTACCAACTAATTATTTAATAGGTTATTATATATTTTGATCTATATTATGTAAATGATTATAATGGCTACTAGATTAAATATTAAACATAATATATTTAATCTTACATTCTCCCACTTAGCCGAGTAATCATTTACTATGAGTATTAGATAAGCCTGATAAGGAGTTAACACTCATTTTTAGCCTTAAACAAGTACTGTAGCAGAGAAATACAGCCGTTGAATCATTATGCGACTCAGGACCCCCATTAATCATACTATAGCCTTAATTTAAAACCTAATCGTTATGATCAAAATACGCATAAGCCCTTTGTTTGACTTGTAACTTTATTTGTCTATATGCCATTATACCGGTTGAACATATTCTAAGAGACATACAAAATCAAACTGATGAGGAAAATTAACTAATACTTAATCATTCATAGTACGATATGCAGTTGCGCATGGCCATCAATTAATACCCGTCTCTGAGCTCTCTTAATAAGACTTATGGGTAATAGCCCTTCAGTTATAGGATCCTTAAGCATATCATGAATGTATTCGATACAAAACTTAGTTTCCTCAATTCGTTCATAAACGAATATTAATTGTGTATCGAAACTTAATGCAGCACCTCGTGAACTATTACTGTTCAAGGAGTTATGGTAGCTGACTTTATCACACTAAGTCTTCAAAACCATTAATTATATGGAGTTAATCAACTTTTGAGTCCACTGATAAGTTTCCAACAACATTTAGTGACTATATTATGTCGTTATAACTTAAGTTGTTAATATCAGTGCATTACGACTCCTCCATGAAATAGATTTTGTCTGCTGACATAAAGATATACCCTAAATTACATTTTGTCATCTTTGAATATCTCAAAGTTAGAGTAATAAACCGGTTTTAATTCTCACTTCTTCTTTAAATTATAGTCTCTCGTTTCTTTAAAGATATTGTAATACTCCATTAGATGCTTCACATTAATCTAGACATATCTAGTGTGTTGCAATGTGAGTAATATCTAAACGAGTATAGACTTAAACTTACATATGGCTTCCAATTAATGAAGCGTATGAAATAATCTCATTTATCCTATTATCCTCTAAAGGAAGAGCAGTATTGTTTGTTACATACGTAAGGACCCATTTACTATTAAACTTATGGAACTGAACTAATATCCCATTGGGTCTATCTCAGTATGTTATGATATCTATTACATAAGAGATATCTCTGAGATCTATTATATCAAAGGTTGTGTTAACAATGCTTTGACTTATGTAACATATACTTGTCAAAAGAATATCATCTATATAGACAAGTTTATCTTAGTTGTTCCCACTCATTTTGAGGTAGGTACATTAATCCACTTGATTCTTGATGAAAATAATTACGTTAGCTTTTCATCACATTATGATGTTTGCATTAACCCATACATGGATATTATTGGCTTACAAATAAAGTGTTCTTTAACCTTCAGTTTGAAACTTTAGGTTGTTATCTAATGAACATGTAAAAGTGTCAGCCATTTGTTAGGGAAAATTCTTTTAATGTTCATCTAATGTAGCTTTAAACTATTATAAGCTACTAGAACAATGATGATCCTCAAATAAATCTTTTGTTAGATATGTAATAAAGATTCTTTAATAATTTATCTCTTCCTAAGTACAACCTTTGACAATCAATCATGCTTTTGAGTGTCTTAACGCTTATATTAGGATTTGGTTTAGTTATGAACACTCTTAGGTAATTCAATCAAATCCCAAACATTATTCGACCACATAAAATCAGTTTTACTAGAAAACTGTTTTATTCCATTTAGAAGATTGATTGACACTAATGGCTTAATTTGAAGAGATAGGATCGGTAAACTTTTCCAAAGTCCATTTCAACTTCATTAGGGAGGTTATGTAATCATCAAAATTAGTAGGCTTTTAAACCTAGATGACCTCCTGAGTTGATTATTGGGTTCATTAGAAGTTTCAGTTTTATGGATTAGCTCTTGGTTAGGTTGCTATCATTTTCATTCTAAGTTTATAAGAGTTGGTGCAGTATAGTGTACAAGAGGTGTAATCGGAGTTAAATTCAGAGTGAAATTTAATGACACTCTTCCCCCCGCCTCTTGTATTCCTTGCAACTCATGATAAGGACCTTGACTGCTCCTACTGACCTTAGAAAACTTTAGGAACTCAGCATGCTTAGGGTCAATATGTAACGACCAACAAATTCTAATAGAGAAAACAAGTTAATGACGTTAGTCGTGATTTCTCTTGTTGAGGATTATGTTAGTTTAGGTAAGAAATCTAAATGTGCCCACAATTAAGCAACAATGAAACTTTGTAAGGGTAGCATTAGATTTTAAGGAGACAAGTATTGATGAAACAGTGTCGTGATGGAGCGGTGTCTTGTACAAGAGGTGTAACTTGAAGTAATATAAAGTTTTCACTCCCCCACCTCTTGCAACTATTGCAAGTTATTATTAAGACACTTAATGCTCCCACTGATCTTAAATATCTCTAGAATGCTACAAGAGAAGTTTCAATGAGCTACGTGACGTAGGAACCTATCATATATACGTTAGACTTTATTTGATTTCTTTAATGTCCATATATCATAAAAACTTTAGGGACATATTTAATAGAAATCTTATTAAGTACATACATGAATAGATTTCTTCTAAGACTGTGAGCCATATGCGACAAAATTTAGATACTAGTTGATAGTCTTTTAAATGATAAATGAATTATGTCTGAATATTCCATTTGGAATAAGTTCCACGAATGTCAATGAATGACTTATGATGGACCCATACTTATTCCTTAAGCCAAGTAATATTTAGGGCTATAACATCATGATTTAAAATCACTTAGAATGAGATTAGATAAAAAATCATCCTCATTAACCATGTCATGATTTCTCATGAATTTTGGTTATAATGGATGAAATTTGTAAGTCTCATTTTCCTTTTGTCAAATTCTCATGTGCATGATGACAAAAGTTGTGAAAAGTAAGGTATCATCTAGTTCCATCTTATTAATGTTTCAATCCAGATATTTAGAACAAATAAGATGAGAGTTTAAGGTAAGTGTGACTTTATGTTGACTATGCAAACCGCACAGTGTTCATAACTTTGCTTAATTATGATACTATATGCTGATTAATCTTCAGAATATATAAGGTATCGAAAAGCGTTGTTAGAAGACTGCTTATTATGGTTCTTATAGCCTTAACTTTTAATTTTGTCACTAACTCTCATGTTAGTTATTTGTCGAGTTCTGGTAAGGAAACGTATGGAACTAGAGTCAACTAATCATGTGTTAAATGGAATATTAAAATTATCAGACTTAAATATCATTAGTAAGTGACTACCTAATTAACTTATCCAACTGTTCTTTGGAATAAAGGATAGTCTCGTTGCTTATGCCTAGTCTAATGACATAATTATGCAGTGAGATTTTCCCTTGAAGAACCTTAGAGTTGGGATTTTGTACTTGTATTTTTGTCTATGGACCTTAGAACAATCCTCTTTTAAAGTTTAAGTGGTTCTAAGGTGAGTACCAACTTATTTTCCAGCTTCAAACATTTATTTCTTTGTACATATGTTGCTTATCAACACACTCGTTATACTTTGGTACTTTTGAGTGTTATAGTTGATCTATAAGGCATCACATTGTACTAGTGAAAATCTTAGTATGTAATGTACTGGAAAAATGTACTTATTTCCATGCGTAAGCCCTTAACTTTATGGGTCATGGTTTTGTACATTATAATGTATTCACATATACCACTTAACTTTATAATTTATAATTTTAAACGAATGCATGCATCTTAGGAGTTCTAGTGATTATTCCACAATTATAGATTAGTCTTAGGAAAGACTTAATCTGGAATAACCTTTTAGTGACAGCACTTATTCTTAATTATTATAAGAGACATCATGTTCGATTTATCCTAATCATCATGCTCTACTTTTCTTCTATAGTGCTTTATCAGAAGAGAGCAATAGGATTATCGTAATACTTAAGAGATAATCAAGGATTTAATTTTAAGAGCTAATTCTTCTAGAAACTTTAAACAAAACATATTAGATTTAGGAATTAGAGTGGATGAGATATAGACTTATAGAAGAAAATGATAGTGAGTAAAATTATGGGTACTAAGAATAAGGCAGACGAAATGATCATAAAAAAAATTAATGAAGGATCACTAATATAAGGATCATTATTTGAAGAGGTTGTGATATGTCTATTACTAACATCAAAATAATAGACTTAGCAAAAAATTCTACTTAAACGAAGACAAAACAGCTTTGGCCAGAAGTGTAATCATTTAAGCATATGTGCAAAGTGGTTGTAACAAATCAGCTTTGGCCAGAAATTGAGACAATCACTTTAGTTATGCACTCGTTAAGTATGCCATCTATGAATGAATTAAATCAGCTTTGGCCAGAAATTAAGACATTCATGCTTATGATGCATACTTAACATAGCTTTCGTAATACTTGAACGATAAGTAGATGTATCAAGTCAGCTTTGGCCAGAAATGAAACATCAGAAGCTCATTCAAGTAAAGCCATTTTGGTTTTGTAAAACATTATTTGATCCTTACTAATTAACTAAATAATTACAAAACCAATTATTTAATAGCAAACTACCCGTTAGCGCGGATCGAACTCTGCGGTGAGTTCGCTGGGGGTGCGGGGGACAGCCTTGTTGTCTCGAGTCACAGCCTTGTTGTCTCGAGTCGAGACCTTTGTCTCGAGTTGACACGTTATGGTCTCGAGTTGACACGTTATGGTCTCGAGTCGAGATCTAATGGTCTCGAGTCGAGACCTCTGTCTCGAGTTGACACGTTATGGTCTCGAGTCGAGATCTCTGTCTAAGGTTGACACGTTATGGTCTCGAGTCGAGATCTAATGGTCTCGAGTCGAGACCTCTGTCTGAGTTGAAAAGGTTTAATGGCCTGATGATTTCGAGTCGAGACCTTGTTGTCTCGAGTCGAGACTGATGGTCTCGAGTCGTAATCTGATGGTCTCGAAACTTCCTGTCAACAGCTGTGAATGTGGAAACATAACTGAAAATTCGAAATCTAAGGGATTATGTGATAATGTTTCCTATTTCAGTGCTGATCTAATTTTACCAAATATTTCGAAAATCATAATCTGTTTATCTAATAACAGTTTTCGAAAAATTTTAGAGGACAAAATCAGATCAAAACAGGAAAAAACACTTAATAATCCGAATCATATTCCAAAACATAATAGAATTTTCGAATTTTCCTAAGAACATGATGAACCCTAAAAAATAAAACATAAATTCTGGAACCCGAAACCTGAATTTTAAGGCTTTTCTTAAACAGATTTCGGTTATAATATTACCCAGTTGATTTCGAACGAACATATAATTGATCTTTTACGAAAACAGTGGTCTCGAGTCGTCCTTTATGACTCGAAAATTGGCTGTTAGTTTAATAAGTTATCAAAATTCCGTTTTCCAGATTTCTATCCCAGAATTGATGGATACGAAAACATAACTGACTAATCAACATATGCTCTGATACCACATGTTGATTCAGTTCTGTTTATACATGAGGGAAAACAATAAAAACATACATGTTACAGCAGATAGTGCAGTGGAGAATCCAGTAATGGAGTTCGACATGTTTGTCATCTTGATCTAATTCCTCCTTAGGGTGCAGACTGATGATGGTGATTTAGAAATCGAATAGGGGATTCGATTATGGGAGAGGAGGTCGAATGTGATGTTATGACTAATGGGGTGTGTCAAATTGTGTAACTGAGTAACCCTTTAACCTCCACATAATTCTCCTTATATAAGCACCCAGGAGGAAACCTAATTAGTTAATAAGGGTAATATGATCCATCAACAATTACCAACTAATTATTTAATAGGTTATTATATATTTTGATCTATATTATGTAAATGATTATAATGGGTACTAGATTAAATATTAAACATAATATATTTAATCTTACAGGTAAATCCCCTTATGTTCCAAGAAATAGATCCCAAATTCAAGTCTTACATGTCTTGTCTTTTAGTTTATTTTTTTCCATCAAAATTAAACTAGTGTTTTAAAACAGCACAACCACCCATTGACCCTCTAATTTACTTCTTTAAAATGATAAATTGAATTTCGATTTTATTTCACACTTGATTACCAAATAAAACTTCCAACATATAATGTAGTGGTTTCATGTCCACTAAATGCTTCTACATTATTTCCTAACCCTGACCCGACTACGATGACCGACCTGAAAATTTTAATGTTTGGTTGTGAAAAAATCTTTACACAAAAAATGGACCCAATGAAAAAAAAAATCATGGGTCCATCACTCCACCTATTCATACAACTTGCTTTTATGTTCAATTGCGATAATGATAACGTGTAAAAATTTTCATCCTAGAAAATGATTCTCATTTTTTGTTGGATGGTTCTCAATGGTTCCATGCCCCCTTATGGGTAACTGGGTGTGCCCTCTTGCTCGAGCATGGGTCTTGTACCGATAAAGACATCAAACACTTGCTTCAAAATATCAATTTATTGTCCTCCTCATTCATTTAATCCTTTTCAAGTGGCTTCTAACCTATCAATATCAAACTACCAATTAAATTGTCTTCTCATTTCAACTATTTGTCTCATCACAAAACCAAAATTATAAAATACATTTTTCATTTTTCTAAAATCATTCTCTTACTCTCTGACCCGGGTTTGTAAATTGTATATACGAGTTTAAACAGGCCAAACCTAGACAAGCAGATGGTGTGGTCTGGTCTTGATCATGGCCGGCCCTGAGGGTGGGTGGTGAGGGCCCGATATTTCGAAGGACATGTTATTCTAAAAAAATCCGATATGCATATGTAAAAAAATAAATTAATAGGGTATACCAATACAAATACCAACATAGGCTCACTTATAAAACTATTTTTAAGGTTTATATTAGTTATTAGCCAATTGACATTAGGTTTAAATCTTTAATGAGCCCAATACTCAATTTCGTTAAGGCCTAATGGCACGTTTTTCGAGCTCGAACATGGTTCACGAATTCTCAGGGCCGGCTCTGGTCTTGATATTGCTCAAAAACCCTCCGCTCTAGTCCAAACCTAGAACTGACTCTTGATAGTTGAAGATTTTTTGTTTGGGGGGTTTGTGTCTAAGATCTTGGTTGGTACCCTATCTTCTAATGAGTCCAAAGGTAAAGCTACACTTTTTATATATAACAAATAATTTAGATACAACCAATATTCTGTTTGATATGCCATCATCGGAAATTACCAACCATCATGACTCAATTTTGTATTAATGGCCAATTTTGGACGATATAAAAACCCAACGTAAATAACAATTTGAGATTGATTTATATTTTGTTTGAGATTGTAGATACGATCATAGTTGATGAGATTGCTGGTATTTTGACCAAAGAGTTATTATATATCCTCTACTACGTCAGCTAAATCTTTTTTTTTTTTTTTGTTGGCTAAAGTTGTTTTTAATATTTAGATTCTTTCTAAACAAATGTTTTATTTACCTATAATCTTTAGGGTTATTAGATTTAAATAACCCCAACTTTCATCATTTGGCTAATAGCACCAGAGGCAGTTCGGTTCTTGTCTAGAGTCCAGCGTGTCGTCCACAGCAACTTTTCGACCCCCCAGGAGCGAGGCTTTGTTTTTAGTAGATTAGGGTTTTCTATTCAGAAAGGGATGGCGGCGCAGTTTGTTGCTCGTCTACCTGCTATCCTTATGTAATTTGCCCTAATGATTGGAATGAAAATTTGAAGTAAAAAAAAAAAAAAAAAAAAAACTAACGTATTGTATCACGTCATTCCTAGCTTTCAACTTATTTTCCTATAGTACTCATAAACTAACGGAACCCTAACCCAATTAGATTTTTTTTGCTGATGTGTCACTTGTTTAGTCATTAGTGACGTGACATCTAACGTAACCATTTTAATGATGTGACATCCGATGTGACTTTTTTTGAAGATGTGGCACCTGTATAGTGATATGGCATCTGACGTCAACTAATTGAGTTAGGGTTCAGTTAGTTTGGAAGTGTCAGAGGAAAATAAGTTAAAAGTTGAGAGTGATATAGTACAATTCATAAGTTAGGAGTGTTATCGACTAAATGGTGAAAGTTGAAGTTATTATCCAATAACCCAAATCTTAACATTTGAAAATATATTACACATTTTATGCAAACGATTTCTTTTAAAGAGAATAATACCTCTAAGACGGAAGGGTGTGGGGAACGTCCTCCCCCCCCCCCCCCCCCCCCCCCCCCCCGCGGTCTCCGGCTCGTCCCCCACGTCCCACACCGCCCCCTCCGGGTTGTCACGTCGCCTGGAAGACGGAAGCGACGAGGAGTTTGGTTGGTGGAAAGGTGGGCCCCTCAAGTTGTTCTCTCTCTCTCTCTCCTTTATTATATATTAGTTCTTTATTAAATTTGGATAGTCCCCCACACCCTTGGGTAGTCCTCTTTGGATGGTACTCCGTCGAATGTGACGTGGCGCCTACGTGGCGGATAGTCTCCAAAGGGACTACCCAAACCACACCCCATGATCTAACGTTAAAGCTCAAAGCCCTAGCTTAATCGCTTACACTAGTGGGTCGATCCTAACCTCTTCTCGGTTTCACACACTTCGTTTCAAGCTTAATGTTGCTACGAATGCTTTGCTTGCGGAGAAATGTTAGAACCTAAAGTAAAACTGTTCAATAGTTTAGGTAGGGTAACAAATTTTTAGTTTTTAGTTTAGCATGTTACATTTTATGTGATGCAAATTCTACAAATATAGATTATGATGTAATGTTCAAAATAATACCAACAGATTCTCTCCCAACTCATATTTTATATTATATTACTGAGTTAAGATATCGTATCTGAGTTTTTGTTTAGAATATTGGATTTCGATATTGGTGGCAGTGATGGTTGTTTGGGTCTTTGGGATATGAACTTGATTGTTGAAGATTTGGAATATTATTCCATGAATATTTGAAAGCTAACGAACATAAGCAACGTGTCCTAAAAAATATAATCATGTAAAACGTAACTTCATATCCATTGAATATTGCACATTTAAAAAGAATCTACACTATTAGATATTTGATCTAATGGTTGAGATCAATAGGGATCAAATTGTCAAATGTGTTTTATTATTTTGAACTGATTTGAAAATTGTATGGGTAATAGACTCTTTTACATTCACTTGAAAATAGGAAACTGTAAATCAAATCCTTACAATTTCGAATCATCTTTCTTCTTCCAGATATGTGATAAAAAATAACGTTGTTAAAGCAATTACCTGAAAGTCGTCATCATCTGTGCTGGTAGTATCGGAAGTGTACACCTCGTGCTCCGATGAGACTATGTCGTCTGATACTATGGCCATGGGATATGTCGTGTCCAACTCCCCAGTACCTGATGAAGGCATGATGTCTGTAACACAAACACACATACGCACAAACAATCAATCATATAATCAAATAAACATGTTAGTCACCAATAAGCAAACAAGTAATCATCCTAGTCTACCCTAGACTATCCTCTCAGTCTCCCCGACTGAACTTCCTAGTCTCTCAGACTACTCTCTCAGTCTCTCAGACTGATCCTCCTAGTCCCACTAGACCACTCCCTCAGCCTCTCAGATTGAGCCTCCTAGTCCCACTAGACTACTCTCTCAGCCTCTCAGACTGAGCCTCCTAGTCCCACTAGACTACTCCCTCAGCCTCTCTGACTGAGCTATAACTAACAAATAAAATGTGCTCACTCTTTTGTTTGGGGAAATGTTTTGTGACCTGGATCTGGACGTAGTGTATGCATTGTAAAAATGTTTTTGTGAGAGCCCTAGTGATCATAGTCTAGACTCGAGAAGGAATCCTAGTTCGCTATGATCAAGGCTCTGATACCAAGCTGTCACACCCTGGCTTTGCGGAAGCGTGGGTTTATTTGGTGTGACTTCTTAATACCACAGCTTAATCACAACAAAGCTATATGAAAATAAAACCATGAAGATCATCCGTTGATTTAAGTTTGAAAAGTAAATTACGACAACATTGTTTAAAGTTGACACATGCAACGAGTTACAACCCAACAAAATAAAAACATTGTTCATACGACATAACCACAATCATAAAATAAACACCGTTTAAGACTTGCGACTCGTCCAGGTAAAAGTCACAATCCCTAAACGTGGATGACCTCATAACTCTTACGCAGCGTGAAAACGTAGCATACTTCGCCAGATCCCTAATTCCCTGAAATACATGTAAGTTGAAAAATCAACATAAAGTTGAGCGAGTTCATGTGTAGTGAGTATGTAAAACCTTTGTAAGTATAAAATCCCTGGTATGTAGCAAATAAGGAAATAAAGAGATCACCAATGGTTTGCAAGGCCATTGATATGTGTGAAGTGCAGTAGGAAGACTCAAACCTAGTAGATTTTTGCGTCGGGTACCAAGTCACCCCGAGGTCCGTACTGTTGGGCCTGGGGCTGGGCTCGCTACACCCAGATAGATCTACCGCTAAAGACCCTCGGTCCTACAATGAGGATTAATGGCCTCCAGTTCCCGCCTACCCACTCACATGATCTAAGTAGTAACCCTCCTTACGCTAACCATACCATGTAAAAAGTATTCGTAATCATAGTAACATGTATTTCACCCCCGAAGTATAAAAACTGAAAACAGTTAAGAGAAAGGGGGGACATGAACTCACTGAAGTGCGTCTCGAAATAGTCCGTCCCAAAATAACCTGCTGCGTGACGACCTACACGTACTAACTTCTATTAGACGGACGGCCGTGCCTTGGCTTGGCTTAAGGTTTAAGTTTTTGGGGAAATAGTTAGGCAACTATTTCGTATTTACACTTCTTATTTATTTAATAGTTGTATTCCTTCCCAAGGATGGGGGTTTTAATACATGTGCGTTTTTATAATTCCAAAAATATATTATTAAGTCTCACTTAATAAAATATATTTGTCTAAAATATTCTATTTCCAAAATATACATATTTTTCCCAAAAATATTATATTTTACTTCATACAAATTCCAAAATAATACTTTATCAAAATACACATTTAAGAGTATTTTTCCGAAAATACATAAGTTACATTTTTACAGTTCGGATGGTAATAATAATACCGGTGTAACTTAAATATTTATTTGTGATAGCGTTGGTATTATTTTGGAGTCGTGCTTTCATAATGTATTCCGGTTATATTATTTTTACTCTAAAAATAATATATAGTTCACAAAATAATAGTAAAACCACACAAGTGTTTTATTATGAAATATATATTCTAAATATATATTTAGTAAGTTTTATTTACGAAAACCCACCTCCGACACTTGGTAATTTTTGTAATAAAAATTATGGCGAAGTTTGTTTGGAAAACAAGTCAAAAATATATTCATAACACTTGTCACAAAAATATTTCCAAGTGTTATATTTCTGGAAAAATTTTGCCAAAGTTTCCTCTGTAAATGGAGGTGGCCACGCTTTCTAGCGTATCATTTTCTTTTCAAAATTCAATCAACATTTTTCCAATCATCAATAATCAATGTTCAATCGTCAGACTAGTCAAAATAAGCATAAATCACAAACACATGAACTTGTAAGTTGTGTAAAAAGTACGTAGTAACTTTCCAACATTTTTAGTAGATCTTTCTATTCTTTAAAAATAAAATCAGTTTCTTGAATACTTTGTTTTTAAAGAATATGCAATTTCACAACTTCTAGTCAAAAATTACGGAAATATTTCTTTGTTAAAACCCTTTTGTCACACAAGTGTTTACACACTTGTTTGTTCACAAAAATGCTTTTAGTTCATGAAAGATCCGGCTTTAAAAATAAGACTTGTATATTTTACTTGGTTCTTCGAAAATACCACTTGTAGATCTTTAGATCTACTAGTTTAGAACTCCATTGTACAAGAAAAACTATTTTTACACAAGTTCATGTTTATGTATGAAAGGGTTCGTCATCTAGTAACTTTCCTACTTAACATAATGCTAGTTCATGTTCCATGAACATGATCTAGCGTGGTTAGATGACGATCCGTTCCACTACTAGCAACCAACAACATAAAGTAACCATTACTAAACAAGATTCATGAGTTTTACACCATTTGTTTCTTTTTATCCATCAAGTTCATCATACTTTCAAGTCTTTAAGTTTTGATCTTAAGTGTTCATGATTTTTAACCGTTAAACTTCTTATTAACCACTTTAAACAAGATCAAGAGAGTGTTTAGAATCACTTACAACTAGCTCAAGGCTAGGGAAGATTCAAGGCGAAAACAAGGTGGTTAATAGCGATGTAGAGAGGTCCTTGTGATTCCGTGAGCACCAGGCTTCCTCGTATGAACTCTAACACACTTGTAAGTATGTAAAATGTCTTGATCAAATTTGAATGATGGTGAGGTGGGTATGGTTGTGTTCGGCCGAGGATATCAAAGAGGGAAAGAGAGAGAGTGATTTTGTGTTAAGTGTTTTAGTTAATGATAATGTGATCCTTCATACATACTTATAGACCATTTCTTGCAATTATCCAAGGTGTAATATGTTATCTAGATATAAGGCATCAACAAATAAAATAATCAAACTTGGTGTGGTGTGTCCCCACATGGGACCGTTCGGTTGAAAGGGGGGGGGGGGTAATTGGTTCAATTTCAACCATTTAGTTAATGTAACGCCCCAAAAACCGGTTATTAATTAAAATAATGAAAATAAACAAAAAGTAACCTAGTTGATGGGTTATGATAAGAAATAAGTTAAAAATTTGAAATAATGCTTGAATGAAATACTTATCAACTTAGAAGGGGGTAATGTGTAAAGTTCTAATAGTTAAGGATTGATAATGGGAAAACCCACAAACACACACTCTGTGCGTGGGTTTGGATCGATCAAGCAGGAGGAGAACAAGGTGAAACCCTTGTTCTCCAAATTCAGCAAATTGAAGAGGAAATTCAAGGATAATCCAATGCATGAACTTCGATTTACACTCATCTAAACCTAATTAGTGAAGTGGTAAGTTCAATTTTCTGAATTTATGCTTTGTAACAAGAAGGGTTCAACCCAAATTCGATTTCTTTGATCCAAAGTGGGAAATCCTAGTTAGAATTGCTTCCTAGAACAGAAATTTTGATGATTTTAGGTTGCATGAAAGGATTATAGCAAAAACCCACTTGTTAAGAAGTTAGTAAGGGTTTGATGGTTATGAGAAATCATAAACTAGGAAGTTAGTGTATAAGCTTGTTATGATACTTGAATAATGAATGAAATTGATATAGAATGATATAGCTAGGTGAAATTGAATGAATGAAATTGTTGTGTGATGATTAACTAGTAAGAATATGCTTTATGAACTTGTACCATGTACCTTAACTATGGTGCCTACCAAGTGTTTGATGAAATGCTTAAGAGATGAATTTATGAGTAACTTGGAAAAATGGTAGAATGAAGTAGATGAACTAAATGAATGAATGAATGTTGTAATGTAGGCGTGAAGGAAGAAGGTACAAGCACTAGGAAAACGGAAGGCACGCAAGACCGAGGTATGTTTTGTTGCATACAAAAATCTTAATTTAATCTTGTCTTTATTTCAATAAATAGTTGAGATGTAATGATAATAGTGACTATTAAGTAAGCAACAAATCCTTCGCGGATTTGGTTATGTTAATAAGGGTTATATTAAGCTAAGCAAGCCAACCGGTTCGAGTTGAACCGGGTCGAGTAACGAAATGGTACCGCTCGTCTAGAACGGGTGGCCATAGATGTAAAGCGAATGTATGAGGTTCAATCCGTTATTCGGAACGAACTAAGATTATGTTGAAAGCAATTAACCCAACTATACGGGTCAAATGTGTATGCTTAATTCTCATTAAGAGTGTATGCCAAACCCAGGTAATTGGGAAATTGAAAGTGTAAGAAAGATGCAAGCTCATATATGGATGAAACTAAAATGAAGGAATTATGATTTAGTAAGTATGATGACTAACTTTTAAAGCTTTGTTGTTGTATGTAGGTAAATCCTCACTTTAGGCGATTTGGAGAATCGGAGCGAGCGCGTGTCCATGTCATGTTATACCAAACGCTTCCGCTAGCTTATTTTCAACTTTTTTGGTTTACAACTTGTTATTTTGTCCAACTTTGTTAGTAGTCGTACATTTGTAAAACTTGTTGTCTTTGCTTTTGGGTAGTCGTATGTCGAACGGATCGTAGAATGTTATTTAGCTGACTATGTTAAAAACAGGGGGCATGTTCGTTTTACGAACGGGTCATGCCCAATTTTTGTAGAAAAACTTACTATGTATCAAAGTTGGTGTTTTTAATGATTTTAAATTACTCTTGTAAGTAACTTATTATTTTATGGAAAAGCGGGTCTTACAGTTAAGCACTAGTTATGTTAATTAGGTGTCTAAATTAGTCACTAGAGTGTAGTGTATTATAACGGGTGTTAGGGTATTCGGGGACCCTAACTGGCTCAGAAAAGGAAAAACAATGTCATTGACATTATTTTTATGTTCCGGGTAAAGTCCGGTTGTTCGGTTGGATATTAGTCCGTTAAAGTGCTAAATAAGCATTTAAAGTGTCGTTAATATTAGTTTTAGTGACACAATGAATTCCTGACACTTTGGAAAGTGTCTAGTATTATTTTCCCATGTTTTTGCACTTTACTAGTTAACTTAAATGCTGAATTTTTGTATTAAAGTGCAGAATTTTGTACTTAAAGCATGTTTTAGGCACATCCGATCACTATAACTATCACATAGTGACGCAGTTTAACAATCCTCACCTCCCTACACTCCCTACTGGTGTAGTAAACTATTCCCGGCTCATACTGGCCTTTAGAGACAGTGTCTGTCTGATGCTGGCTATGTCAGCATGTTTACTGGGTTATCCGTATAGTGTGCTACTGTGCTTTTGTGCATCAAGTTTGTCACTATAGTTCTGTGTAAATAATGGAGTGACAGCAATAAAGTATGATGCATGTATGTGTATGTATCAGCATTCAAGTAGCAGTTTAACCACAGTTATAAGCAAGCACAGTAATTAAGCGTTAATTAAATATTAATTAATTCATACGGATACCTGGTTTGGTGAGGGTTGTCACAGAATAATCACAAACACAAAAGATAGAAAGGTGTAGAAGATGAAACTCTTTATTAATGAATCTGTCATCATAAATTACAAACCGAAAGAGTATACATCATCTACAAGCTGGTTTAGATCACAAAGATCTAAACCGAGCTTTTTCTCACTAACACATAGTCACTCACACTCTAGAAATGTGCACACACTATTGAGGAATTCCTTAGGGTTTGTGAGAGGTTGCACAAAGCTGATCACCCAGGTCCATTCTCACTGAGATGAATGAATGTGATAGATAGATGCCCAATTCTAACCTATACTCCCATATATATAGGCTGGGGCAAACCCTAAATCCTGAGCATACATCTCCACAAGTTCGGACAACACAGTACATAACTTTATCCGAATTTGTCAACGCATAAGTTCGGACCCTTTAGACTCACTTCCATCCGAATTTAATTAATAACGTTGACTTGGGCTTTGACTTTGTTACACAGAACTGATAAAGCAAAGTTACCACCAGGAGCTGCACTTACAGACTCCCCCTTAACTGTTGCTATAAGTTATGTTTGGCATTGATAATCTTCAGTCACCAGATATTGCGCTTACAGACTCCCCCTTGACTGATGATGTCATGCGTGCTTCCTATTTTGGCTGAGACTTGATCTTTCCGGCAGATCACAACGATCTTCAACCCTTCTAATTAAAGACTTGCTGACGATCACTTGAATGGCCGCTTTGTGAAACCTGAAGAATAAAAAACCAAACACTGTAGATCCCCCCCCCCCCCTCAAACTACTCCTGAATCAAGTTAACGCGAACCAGCCTACAACCAAATGTAAGAGTATCGCTCGGAACCATAATCTTCAAACCTGACTGGCAGCAGCAAGAGACATTGGATTTCCAATCTCCAACCTTGAACACTTTAAACTTTACAAAGACCACATTATTTCGAGAACAGACTAGCAACAGTCTTGGAAAAGGGACCAAGAAACTAATCAACTCTACTCTAAACAACAACTAATAAGGCTGAATCTTTAACTAGTCGTCAACCGAGAATCCAACCTCATCACGTCTATACTTGATTGAAAACACAGACATATGTGACAAAACTCCATCACACACGAGTATTTTTACGCACAAACTGTCAAAGTCCAACCAAGTCTCGATAATAGTCCAAGGTTGTCCCAAAACTCAAGTAAGGACCAAATCCGAACTCCGAGAATCTTGAAACAAACACCGTGGACCACCATTTCCGCTTCTCATCCCCTTACTTGATCCGGGAAACATAAGTATCCTGTAACTTTTCAGTAATTCGAAGCTGACTTCAAATTTCCAAATTGCACAAAATTCTAACCCTTGCTAATTATCCGGTAACCCGTCATAACTAGAAAAACTCGGAACATGCACAAATTGAAACCTCCAAACTACACAAACTTCTAAACTTAAATAAAAATCTGGTACCCCCGGTAACCCGGAATTTAAGAAAGTTCAGAACTCGTAAAACCCGAAAGTTTTTGAAACCTCATATCAGATTAACCGAACAATACTTTAGAATACAAAGACATTCAGATCAAGCAAAGAAATTCCGAATATAACTTATAGATTTGGATTTCAAAGGAATGAAGAAATTCGCACAACACAAAGAAATCCTGACAAACACTTAAACTCGCTCAAAGAGAGAATAAGTACTGACAATCCAAATTCAACAAATAAATTCGAACACATAAATAAGTTTGATACTCTTTAGACAAACTACAAGAGCAGACAAGACACGCACCATAAGTTCTGAGAACACTTAAATGCGGACACACCATAAGTGCGGACAAAACTTAACTCATAAGTGCGGACAAGAAAGAGACATTAAGTGCGGACAAGATTTGAATGATCTAAGTGAGGATGAGGTCTAGATTAAATAAGTGCGGACATCTATTTCAATCTAAATGCGGACCTCAAATCAAATCTTTTATGTGTGGACCTCAAATCAAGTCTTCTAAGTGCGGACCTCACAACGAGTCTTTTAAGTGCGGACCTCACAACAAGTGGGGACATATGATTTATCATATAAATGCGGACTTAAATGGATCAATTATGTGCAGACAAAGTAGATAATAACATAAGTTCGGACAAGGGAAATACAAGTGCGGACTAGCAGATACTTTAAGTGCAAGTGCAGACAAAGAACTACAACTGCGGATTAGATTATCAACTCACAAATGCGGACATGATTTGTAATAAGTGCGGACTTATGTTTCTAGCTACACAAGTTCGGACAAGATACTATCTCAGCAGTTCTGATAAGATATAATCTCACATTTAAGTGCGGACATAGATAGATTGTTAAGTTCGGACCAGAGAATAGTATAAGTGCAGACCAGATCTTGAATTATAAATACTGATAAGTGTGACTTCACATAAGTCATCAGAATAACAAATACGGATAGCCAAACCTCTAACACATAATAAGTTCGGACAATACCTTGATTGGATCAAAACACAGATCTGAAACAACTTGGAGAAGAAGAAAACATCTCAGACGACTAACATCTTCAAAATCTTCAAGTTTTCTGCAGAATCCTCACGTCTCCATGATGTTTGGCGAAAACAAACATCAAATCAAGAGCAATGGTGATTCGGAAGGCGGTTACACCATTCCGAATCGGTAACCATGCTCTGATACCACTGTGAAATCACAGGATCGATGACGAACATCAACATTGTACTTGATTCAAGACATGAAGAACAATAAAAAACACAAAAGATAGAAAGATGTAGAAGATGAATCTCTTTATTAATGAATCAGTCATCACATATTACAAACCAAAAGAGTATACATCATCTACAAGCTGGTTTAGGTCACAAAGATCTAAACTGAGCTTTCTCTCACTAACACATAGTCACTCTCTCTCTAGAAATGTGCACACACTATTGAGGAATTCCTTAGGGTTTATGAGAGGTTGCACAAAGCTGGTCACCCAGATCCATTCTCACTGAGATGAATGAATGTGATAGATAGATGCCCAATTCTAACCTATACTCCCATATATATAGGCTGCGGCAAACCCTAATCCTGATCAAATATCTCCACAAGTTCGGACAACATAGTACATAGCTTTATCCAAATTTGTCAACACATAAGTTCGGATCCTTTAGACTCACTTCCATCTGAATTAAATCAATAACGTTGACTTGGGCTTTGACTTTGTTACACAGAACTGATAAAGCATAGTTACCAGCAGGAGCTGCACTTACAGACTCCCCCTTAACTGTTGCTATATGTTCTGTTTGGCATCGATAATCTTCAGTCACCGGATACTGCGCTTACAGACTCCCCCTTGATTGATGATGTCATGCATGCTTCCTATTTTGGCTGAGACTTGATCTTTCCAGCAGATCACAGCGATCTTCAACCCTTCTAATTAAAGACTTGCTGACAATCACTTGAATGGCCGTTTTGTGAAACCTGAAGAATCCAAAAGCAAACACTGTAGATCCTCCCCCCCCCCCTCAAACTACTCATGAATCAAGTTAATGCGAACCACCCTCTAACTGAATGTAAGAATATCGCTCGGAACCATAATGTTCAAACCTGACTGGCAGCAGAAAGAGACATTGGATTTCCAATCTCCAACCTTGAACACTTCAAACTTTACAAAGACAAGAAGTTCAGTTTGATAAGTTAATAATAAACCGAACTTTGTAAAAGTACGTCTACCATCTTTATCAATAGTCTGCAACCCTTCATGTATGATCTCATCTCGTCACGAATCTTCATGAATCAATCTTCTATCTTCACGAATCCATTGAATCCCCGATGGCTTTCATCTTCGATCTTCCCCTTATCAAGAAGCACCACATTATTTCGAGAATAGACTAGCAACAGTCTTGGAAAAGGGACCAAGAAACTAATCAACTCTACTCTAAACAGCAACTAATAAGGCTGAATCTTTAACTAGTCGTCAACCGAGAATCCAACCTCATCACGTCTATACTTGATTGAAAACACAGACATATGTGACAAAACTCCATCACACACGAGTCTTTTTACGCACAAACTGTCAAAGTCCAACCAAGTCTCGCTAATAGTCCAAGATTGTCCCAAAACTCAAGTAAGGACCAAATCCGAACTCCGAGAATCTTGAAACAAACACCGTGGACCACCATTTCCGCTTCTCATCCCCTCACTTGATCCAGACACATAAGTATCCTGTAACTTTTCAGTAATCCGAAGCTGACTTCAAATTTCCAAATTGCAAAAAATTCTAACCCTTGCTAATTATCCGGTACCCCCGGTAACTCGTCATAACTAGAAACACTCGGAACATGTACAAATCGAAACCTCTTAACTACACAAACTTCTAAACTCAACTAAAAATCTGGTACCCCGGTAACCCAGAATGCTAGAAAGTTCGGAACTCGTAAAACCGAAAGCTTTTGAAACCTCAGATCAGATTAACCGAACAGTACTTCAGAATACAAAGACATTTAGATCAAGCAAAGAAATTCCGAGTATAACTTATAAATTCTGATTTCAAAGGAATGAAGAAATTCGCACAACACAAAGAAATCCTGACAAACACTTAAACTCGCACAAAGAGAGAATAATTACTGACAATCCAAATTCAACAAATAAATTCGGACACAGAAATAAGTTAATAATCTTTAGACAAACTACAAGAGCAGACAAGACACACACCATAAGTTCTGAGAACACTTAAATGGGGACACACTATAAGTGCGGACAAAACTTATCTCATAAGTGTGGACAAGAAAGAGACATTAAGTGTGGACATGATTTATCTAAGTGCGGATGAGGTCTAGATTAAATAAGTGCGGACATTTATTTCAATCTAAATGCAGACCTCAAATCAAGTCTTTTAAGTGCGGACCTCAAATCAAGCCTTTTAAATGCGGACCTCAGAACAAGTCTTTTAAGTGCAGACCTCACAACAAGTGCGGACATATGATTTATCATATAAATGCGAACTTAAATGGATCAATTATGTGCGAACAAAGTAAATAATAACACAAGTTCGGACAAGGGAAATACAAGTTTGGATTAGATTATCAACTCACAAATGCGTACATGATTTATAATAAGTGCGGACTTATGTTTCTAGCTTCACAAGTTCAGACAAGATACTATCTCAGCAGTTCTGACAAGATACAATCTCACATTTAAGTGCGAACATAGATAGATTGTTAGGTTCGGACAAGAGAATAGTATAAGTGCAGACCAGATCTTGAATTACAAATACTGACAAGTGTGACTTCACACAAGTCATCAGAATAGCCAAACTTTTAACACATAATAAGTTCGGACAATACCTTGATTGGATCAAAACACAGATCTGAAACAACTTGGAGAAGAAGAAAACATCTCAGATGATGAACTTCTTCAAAATCTTCAAGTTTTCTGCAGAATCTTCACGTCTCCATGATGTTTGGCGAAAACAAACATCAAATCAAGAGCAATGGTGATTCGGAAGGCAGTTAGACCATTCTGAATCGGTAACCATGCTCTGATACCACTGTGAAATCACAGGATCATTGACGAACATCAATATTACACTTAATTCAAGACATGAAGAACAATAAAAAACACAAAAGATAGAAAGATGTAGAAGATGAATCTCTTTATTATTGAATTAGTCATTACATATTACAAACGAAAGAGTATACATCATCTACAACCTGGTTTAGATCACAAAGATCTAAACCGAGCTTTCTCTCACTAATACATAGTCACTCTCTCTAGAAATGTGCACACTATATTGAGGAATTCCTTAGGGTTTGTGAGAGGTTGCACAAAGATGATCACCTAGATCCATTCTCACTGAGATGAATGGATGTGATAGATAGATGCCCAATTCTAACCTATACTCCCGTATATATAGGTTGGGGCAAACCCTAAATCATGAGCATATATCTCCACAAGTTCGGACAACACAGTACATAACTTTATCCGAATTTGTCAACACATAAGTTCGGACCCTTTATGTCACACCCCCAAAATACCACATGCGGAAACACCGCGGGACGTGTGACGTACCAGGATCTAGCCACCAATCACATTGAACCATAACATAATATTAAATAAAAGTTTCCATTTATTTCATAAAGTAATTCCAAACACAACTTAAGACAAATTCGTTCAGTGGAAGCATAATGTAAATAGTTATCCAAGTGTTTCAAAACAAATTTCAAAACCAATGAACATGTATCCAAGAGCTATGACCCATGACCACTCCAGCACTCCCATATAGCAAGTTCCAATCCATGAATCTAACGTCCTGCAAGCATGCAGACAAGTGTGTCAGACGACGCTGGTGAGTTCAAAGTTTGTTAACACGTTTAAGTTACCAGATACAAGTATAAAACCTTTCAACGATTTGATGTTGTTAATAACTCGACTACCGCAGATGGCTCCAGATTATTTGCCCTTCCCCAATGCTCTATCAAACATTGGTCAAGTGGTTAAGGTAATTAGTTCACGATCGTCCTCCCCGGTATGGCGTGAGGGTGCCAAACCTAATAGCGCTATCAACTAATAACCCGTTGCCTCCCCGGCAACCAGTTCGGTATATGATGGGACTTAATGATAGATATGAGTGTATTAACCAACATCCCAGGTTTAACATTCCAGTCAAACCCCTTTACCGGACATTCCTCCCCGGAACGTTACCCGATGTCCCTCCCCGGGACGCATACTTGAAAAAGGCAGTGAACTCACCTTGGTTTGCTCCGTATTTATCAAATTACCCGTTCCAGTTAATCAACCAACCCTACCGTGGTCAACAATATTATCAGTTTGAAAATTAAACAAGTCATTACTTTCACACAGTTTATATCTCTCACAAGATCACAGTATATCAGGTAGCAAATACACCTTTCTAACGCAAGTTCACATCTCATGTGAATGTCACAAAGTAACACATAACATAACAGGTGAGTTTGCTATACCAACTAATCGAACCAAGTTTCTTATTCTCGTTGACATTCAACAAGGATTGTATACACACACAAGTATCTATCATCATCAACATCATAGGCACCTACTGTTCAACTCATTTACTTACACGACGAAATATCCCTTGTGACGAAGGATCATCCTTCGTCGGGGCGAGGTACGACGAAGAACCCCATGTTTCGTCGAGATGAGGTGTGACGAAGAACCCCATGTTTCATCGAGATCCCATCTTCGTCGCCCCTCATCAGGCGATGAAACAGTTTCAACCCTTAGATCTCTAACAACAGTAACAACTTAACAGTTTCAACAACATCGATCATTGCACGAGTAAACATCCTAGTTATAAGCAATCATCAAGCATTCAGATTTGTTCCACGCATTGCAGTTTCATCGAGCATTAACATGTAGCATTCACAGACCATGAACCATCAAGTGTTAATCTATCAACTCATCAACTTATTACATGAAATCAAGGAATCACAATACTAACATGAAAATGTATATAATCATCGAAACCACCGCATCATGTAACATTCTAGATCTATCAACTTATTATCGGAACCCTAATTCACATAACATCACAATCATCATAAACCCATCGAATAATAACATTAGACACTAACCGATAAACAAGATGACACGAGGAGTGGAGAGGTGCTCGAATGATTGAGAGCTTCAAGGGAGCCAAGTTTGCCGTCGAACAGGAAGGAAAAGAGAGACTTTAGGGTTTTTAGTTTACGCCTGACGGTTATAAGGGTTATTCAATCACATAACCACCAACAGTTGGGCCGTGAACTGTTCTGGGCCAAAGCCCATGCATGATGAAGAACCATCCTCGATGAAGATCCATTCTTCGTCGAGGTTACATGTGACGAAAGATCCTATTCTTCGTCGAGCCCACATGTCTTATTCTTCGTCAGGCAGTGTTTTTGTCATAATAGGTTTTTATTAATCATTAAATCACCAAATAAATAACTTATACTAAAATCATTTTAAAATAATATACGTGATAAAACTTACAACCAAATATAAAACAGGATTGCAAAACAGGTGACGCGTAAAGGAAAGGTCTTGGAATCTCGGGTTGTCGCATCATCCCCAACTTGAAAGAAATTTCGTCCCGAAATTTGATAAGTAATCCAAAATAGCACGGCGCTAGATCAGGGTGACTGTATATTTTCCGTGGGTGCCACATCATCCCTAACTTGAATGGGAATTTCGTCCCGAAATTCACTAGTTGCATCCGATTTAGATTTGTCAGCTAGGAATAAGTGAGGGTACTTGAGCTTCATTTGATCCTCGCGTTCCCATGTGAACTCCGGTCCACATCTTGAGTTCCAACGAATCCTCACGATGGGAATTCGACTATGCTTACGGACCTTGACCTCCCGGTCCATAATTTCTATTGGTTCTTCGACAAATTGCAACTTGTTGTCAATCTTCAACTCTTGAAACGGTACCACAAGTGTTTCATCAACAAAGACTTCTTTAGCTGCGAGATGTGGAAAACATCATGAACGTTGCCCAATTCAGCAGGTAACTCTAACTTGTAGGCCACTTTACCGATCCGTTCCAGGATTTTGAAAGGCCCTACATAACGTGGATTAAGCTTACCACGTTTTCCAAACCGTACGACACCCTTCCAGGGTGAGACTTTCAACATGACACGATCGCCTACCGCGAAAATGTGCTGACTTCGTGAGATGATCAACGATCGCCCAGATGGTATAGTTCCCGTTTTGAGTTCTAGGTAGCCCAGTGACAAAATCCATCGCAATTTGCTCCCATTTCCACATGGGTATCTCTGGTTGCTGAAGTAGACCCAAGGGTTTTTGATATTCCACTTTAACTTTAGCACAAGTCAGACACTTACTCACATAAGTCGCGAGGTGAGCCTTCATCTTCGGCCACCAGTACAAAACCTTAAGGTCCTGATACATCTTATCCGAACCCGGATGAACGGAGTATCGAGACTTGTGCGCTTCGTCCATCACAAGTTCTCTAAGATTTCCAAACAAAGGGATCCATATTCGTTCCATGAAATAGAGAATACCATGAGATCTCTCTACCAGTCACTTTTCCATGCCCTGTAAATACTCCGCTTTAATGTTTTCTTCCTTCAAGGCTTCAGCCTGAGCCGAACGAATCTGATCAGGAAGATTTGAGTGAATAGTGAGCTGCAAGGCGCGAACACGTTTGGGTTCCGATTCCTTTCGACTGAGAGCATCAGCTACAACGTTAGCCTTACCCGGATGATACTTGATTGCACAATCGTAGTCATTTAAGAGTTCTACCTAGCGACGTTGTCGCATATTTAATTCCTTCTGGTCAAAGATATGCTGAAGGCTCCTGTGGTCGATATAAATAGTGCATTTAGTACCGTACAGTTAATGCCTCCAGATTTTGAGCGCAAACACCACGGCTCCCAACTCTAAGTCGTGAGTTGTGTAATTTCTCTCGTGAACCTTCAATTGTCGAGAGGCGTAAGCTATCACCTTCTCGTGTTGCATCAGCATGCAACCGAGACCCTGAATAGAAGCATCACAATATACCACGAAATCTTCGGTACCTTCTGGTAAAGAAAAGATCGGTGCACTGCAGAGTTTTTGTTTCAACAACTGGAAAGCATCTTCTTGTTTCGTTCCCCATGA
This sequence comes from Helianthus tuberosus, assembly GCA_030545235.1. Classification (NCBI taxonomy): domain Eukaryota; kingdom Viridiplantae; phylum Streptophyta; class Magnoliopsida; order Asterales; family Asteraceae; genus Helianthus; species Helianthus tuberosus. The sequence continues at coordinate 52,736,653 of CM060377.1, read as the reverse complement.
GTATGCAACGCCTTTTTGTGTCAACGAAGTAAGAGGTTGAGCAATCTTCGAGAAGTCTTTAATAAATCTCCAATAGTACCCAGCGAGACCAAGAAATTGTCGCACTTCTGAAGGATTCTTTGGTGCCGCCCAATTTCTGATAACATCAATCTTTGCAGGATCCACGTGTATTCCCGATTCATTCACAATGTGGCTAAGGAAGTGTACCTCTCGAATCCAGAAGTCACACTTAGAGAATTTCGCGCAGAGCTGCTCCTTCCTCAGAAGCTCCAAGATAAGACGCAAGTGTCGCTCGTGATCCTCTTTGCTCTTAGAATAAATCAGAATGTCATCGATAAAAACTATGTCGAAATCATCGAGATACGGTTTGCACACGCGGTTCATGAGATCCATGAAGACTGCTGGTGCGTTCGTCAACCCAAATGGTATAACCAAAAACTCATGGTGGCCATACCGCGTTCGAAAAGCTGTTTTAGGAACATCCTCCTCTCGGACTCTCATCTGATGATAGCCCAATCTTAGATCGATCTTCGAGTAAAAACTTGACCCTTGCAACTGGTCAAATAAGTCGTCGATACATGGCAGAGGGTAACGGTTCTTGATTGTCACCTTGTTGAGTTCTCGATAATCTATGCACATGCGAAAGGACCCGTCTTTCTTCTTTACGAATAGAACTAGGGCTCCCCAAGGCGAAGAACTGAGTCGGATAAAGCCTCTATCCAATAGCTCTTGAAGTTGATTAGATAGCTCTTGCAACTCCCCAGGTCCAAGACGATAAGGAGCTCGAGTAATTGGGGCCGCTCCTGGTGCAAGGTCAATCTGAAATTCCACTTGACAGTGAGGAGGTAAACCAGGTAGTTCCTTAGGAAATATATCAGGAAATTCACGAACAACTGGTAGGTCTTCGATCTTCCTTTCTTCAGACGGAGTATCAGTAACAAGTGCTAGAATAGCAGGATACCCCTTTCGTAGACACTTCTGCGCTTGCATAGCTGAGATGATACCAACCATCGCACCACTGCGATGCCCCTGAACTGATAGAAATTCTCAACTGGAGAGAGGAATACGTACGATCTTCTCTTTACAGAGAATTTCAGCTTGATGCTTAGACAATCAATACATACCAACCACTACATCAAAACTACCGAGGGTAACAGGAAGGAGGTCAATATCAAACACTTGACTCACAAGGTCTAGTTTACATCCCATAAAAACGTGTGAGGCTTCAATTGTTTTACCATCGGCTAATTCTACTACATGCTTAGTTTCTAGAGGCGTTGGAGCTAACCCTAATCGTTGACTGAACTCTAGGGCACATAACTCCAATCGGCACCGGAATCAAATAATATAGAAGCAAAGAGGTTGTTCACAGAAAACTTACCAGTGATGACATTGCCGTCGTTCCTAGCATCACCAGCACCAATCGTAAATACCCTCCCACGAGCTCCATTACCCCCATTGTTGCCGTTATTGTTGTTCCCAGCATTGTTGTTGTTATTCTGACGGTTGTTGTTGTCATTGGCGTTCTGATTCAGCTGAGGGCAATCCCGTTTAATGTGACCCTCGTCCCCACACTGGAAACACCCCTTCCTAAAGCCTTGGTTCTGATGGGGCTGCTGCCTTTGCTGTTGCTGATGCTGCTGCTGCTTTGGGTACGGAGCTCTACAGTCTTTTGCCATATGGCCCACCTTATCACACTTATGGCAAGCCCGGACACACGGTCCATGATGATGATACCCTCACTTGTTGCACTTAGGCTTCCTACCAACGTAGGAGCCTTAGCTCTGATTGCTGCCCTGGCCTTGGTTAACTGAGGACGACTGACTGAAACTACGGTTAATGCTGTTGTCAGGCCTTTTCTGCGATTGACTTGCACTGGTTGCTTTGTCAGCATCGTTCCATTTACGCTTGTTATCACTAGCAGGTGTGGTAGCTGTAGCAGCAGGGGTAGTAGCAGAAACACGAGGCGGTAGCGATCCACGCTCGACCTCTTGGTCGGTAATCTTGTGTGCTATATGGATAATCTGAGGCAGATTGTTAAGGTTTGCAGCAGTGACCAAACTCTTTACTGATGGTGCTAGGCCCTTGATGTACAACTCAATTCTTCGAGGTGGAGGTTGAGATAAATTAGGGCACATATTAGCTAGTTCATGAGATCGTTTCGTGTAAGCTTCGATCTCGGACCCCTCCATCTTCAGATTGTGGTACTCGTTCTCGAGCTTCTGAATCTCGTCACGAGGACAATACTCCTCCCGCATCAACTCCTTGAAATCATCCCAAGTAGCTGCATTAGCCATCTCGATGCCCAACATTTGCACCTGGGGATTCCACCAAGTTAAGGCACCATCCTCCAAAGTGCCTGTAGCGTACTTCACCCGGTCCCCCTCGGGACAGTTACACATAGCGAACACTGACTCACCCTTCTCAAACCAACGTAGTAACCCCACAACCCCTTCAGTCCCACTGAATGTCTATGGCTTACAATCCATGAACGTCTTGAAAGTGCAAGCAGGCGGATGGTTTTGATTCTGATTCGCTTGCTGACCTAATGGACGAAAGGAAATACAACACAAGGGTAAGAGTTATGTACGCGACACAAGAATAAAGAACATTTGGCACATTTCGTACCAGCTTGGTAGGCTGCCAAAGCCTCAGCCACACGTGTGTTAATCAAGTTTGTCAACTCAGCCTGAGTCATCGCAATGTGACCACGCCCATGGCCTCGTCCGCTCATGATTCTATATGAGAAAAAGGGAAAAGGTTAAGGATCGAGATAAGGTAGGAGTCAAACCTCACAATACTTCTACAGACTACTAGGTTAACATCAGACTACAGAGCGGAACCCCCTTCACACTTGTTAAGCCTCACTGGGACTCACATGCACCCCACATTATTATTATGTGTGCACCCATAATAACAATGCAATTTGCATGTTTATCTCAGCCCCTCCCAACTCGTGCTACAAGGTTCCTCAAATTCGAGTAGCAAATCAGAAGACACCACAAAACATGAGTCACGAAAGTCTAACGGGATATCACACTGTGACTCTATCAATCACATAACCTAGACAAATACACATGAATTCAGTCTATAGTGCTAAGAATGCAATCACATGCCACATCATACATGAATGTCTACTAGATATACTATGCAGTAAGTAAACGAGATACGAACCTTGCGATCTGGAGTTGAGTGTCATGGTCGATTTTTGAAGCTGTTCGGTTATAGTCTGGTTTTATAAAAACGTTTTAAAACCTAGTTCACTATAACCAGTGGCTCTGATACCAAACTGTCACACCCCCAAAATACCACATGCGGAAACACCGCTGGACGTGTGACGTACCAGGATCCAGCCACCAATCACATTGAACCATAACATAGTATTAAATAAAATTTTCCATTTATTTCATAAAGTAATTCCAAACACAACTTAAGACAAATTCGTTCAGCGGAAGCATAATGTAATTAGTTATCCAAGTGTTTCAAAACCAATGAACATGTATCCAAGAGCTACGACCCATGACCACTCCAGCACTCCCAGATAGCAAGTTCCAATCCATGAATCTAACGTCCTGCAAGCATGCAGACAAGTGTGTCAGACGACGCAGGTGAGTTGAAAGTTTGTTAACACGTTTTAGTTACCAGATATAAGTATAAAACATTTCAACGATTTGATGTTGTTAATAACTCGATTACCGCAGATGGCTCCAGATTATTTGCCCTTCCCCAATGCTCTATCAAACATTGGTCAAGTGGTTAAGGTAATTAGTTCACGACCGTCCTCCCCGATACGGTGTGAGGGTGTCAAACCTAATAGCGCTATCAACTAATAACCCCGTTGCCTCCCCGGCAACCAATTCGGTATATGATGGGACTTAATGATAGATATGAGTGTATTAACCAACATCTCATGTTTAACATTCCAGTCAAACCCCTTTACCCGACATTCCTCCCCGGAACGTTACCCGATGTCCTTCCCCGGGGCGCATGCTTGAAAAAGGCAGTGAACTCACCTTGGTTTGCTCGGTATTTATCAAATTACCCGTTCCAGTTAATCAACCAACCCTACCGTGGTCAACAATATTATCAATTTCAAAATTAAACAAGTCATTACTTTCACACAGTTTATATCTCTCACAAGATCACAGTATATCAGGTAGCAAATACACCTTTCTAACGCAAGTTCACATCTCATGTGAATGTCACAAAGTAACACATAACATAACAGGTGAGTTTGCTATACCAACTAATCGAACCAAGTTTCTTATTCTCATTGACATGCAACAAGGATCATATACACACACAAGTATCTATCATCATCAACATCATAGGCACCTACTGTTCAACTCATTTACTTACACGACGAAATATCCCTTGTGACGAAGGATAATCCTTCGTCGGGGCGAGGTACGACAAAGAACCCCATGTTTCGTCGAGATGAGGTGTGACGAAGAACCACATGTTTCGTCGAGATCCCATCTTTGTCGCCACTCATCAGGTGATGAAACAGTTTCAACCCTTAGATCTCTAACAACAGTAACAACTTAACAGTTTCAACAACATCGATCATTGCACGAGTAAACATCCTAGTTATAAGCAATCATCAAGCATTCAGATTTGTTCCACGCATAGCAGTTTCATCAAGCATTAACACGTAGCATTCACAGACCATGAACCATCAAGTTTTAATCTATCAAGTCATCAACTTATTACACGAAATCAAGGAATCCCAATACTAACACGAAAATGTATATAATCATCGAAACCACTGCATCATGTAACATTCTAGATCTATCAACTTATTATCGGAACCCTAATTCACATAACATCACAATCATCATAAACCCATCGAATAATAACGTTAGACACTAACCGATAAACAAGATGAAACGAGGAGTGGAGAGGTGCTCGAATGATTGAGAGCTTCAAGGGATTCAAGTTTGCCGTCGAACAGGAAGGAAAAGGGAGACTTTAGGGTTTTTAGTTTACGTCTGACGGTTATAAGGGTTATTCAATCACATAACCACCAACAGTTGAGCCGTTAACTGTTCTGGGCCAAAGCCCATGCATGACTAAGAACTATCCTCGACGAAGATCCATTCTTCGTCAAGGTTACATGTGACGAAAGATCCTATTCTTCGTCGAGCCCACATGTCCTATTCTTCGCCGGGCAGTGTTTTTGTCATAATAGGTTTTTATTAATCATTAAATCATCAAATAAATAACTTATACTAAAATCATTTTAAAATAATATACGTGATACAACGTACAACCAAATATAAAACAGGATTGCAAAACAGGTGACGCGTAAAGGAAAGGTCTTGGAATCTCGGGTTGTCACACTTTAGACTCACTTCCATTCGAATTTAATCAATAACGTTGACTTGGGCTTTGACTTTGTTACACAGAACTGATAAAGCACAGTTACCAGCAGGAGCTGCACTTACAATTAGAATGACTGCCACTGGTGGCTGTCAAAGATGTCAGTATAGGTGGTTGTCACCATAGCTACGGGCCCTTTAATTAAATATAATTTATTACATAAATGGTCCCTTTGGTTATAAAATGGCATTTAACGGAAAACTTAACAAACATTAGTCTTGGAGCCTATCATTGTTACAAAAATAAAACATAATACATCAACCTATTACTTGAAACTCTTAGTACCCAACATCGTTACTTTTGACAAAGCATGTAATTAACTCTTTTTATTACTATATTATTCGTAACAAAATTCTAAAAAATTAAATTATGTGAGCTAACTTACAAATATAAATGCATCAACTAGGCCATTTAAATAATACTATGTATTGTGGTGTGGCAACATAGTTTTTTCTAGATATATAAATTCCTTAAACTTGAACACACAACTATAAAACCAAACGAAACAATAGAAAACCATAACCCTAAAACAGTTTGGTTCCACAAAACCAAAAGAGAAATGGTGACAACAATGTGAGAGAGGAGAGAAGGGTAGGAGTAGAGCCAAACACAAGGTTTAATACTAAAAAGGGAGAGGGGAGGCACATACGATAATGTTTGGAAGCAAGTGGAGGGGGTAGCGGTCACATGCATAAGAAGGTGATAAATGGGGAGACGAGATATGGTGACACACATAAAGATGTTGGTCACTTGTGGCATCTGGCGTTGGTTAGTTGAATATGGGACGAAAAGTGAGGCTGGAATGGAATGAGTCTTGATTCACCTTAGTTTATTATGAGAATAACATGATAATAAGATAACAAGCGTTTGTTATGTCACTTGATTTGTTATGTTTTAAATATTTAATTTAGATGGTTCAAATTTTATTACTTACATGAAGGAAAACAAATTTCACTAGATTTTTTTTGAATGAGTTTCAATTCATGATTCATTGATATATCAATCAAACATGTTTTTAAAAGATAGCAAAATATTTGAATGAAACGGGACATCATCATCCAAACTTGTTATATGGGTATAATTTATGAATATTTTATAGATTTATTTCATGGATTTTAAGAGGATAGTGTGTAATAGTATATGGTTTTAACTTTAAGAAATTAAAATAAAACTAGCAGATGGGTTTTGTGTTTGGGCTACACACAACAATTAATGGGCTGAACAATTCTTGGCAAGCGTAGGCTAGTAAAAAAAAAAGAATGGAGTCGGCTAGCATGTCTGAAGAGCGCATGCGAGCTGAGGGGAATTACTGACGAACCATTGGAGTATCATCGTGCCATCAGTGGAACCATCCGATCATATCCATCTCCACCAGACAATAATGCCGATACACCAATTCAGGAGAAAACCAATAAATCTAGAAAAAATCTCCCCTTGTGAGAATCGAACCCAAGACCTAATGGTCTCTAAGTTTTATCTCACCACTAAGATGCCACTAAGTTATAAATAAGACAGTTGACTAGTTTATATTAACAAGTTAACACGTTGAGTTAAAGCTCAGCTAATGAAAACCTTGAACCACACTGTGACTTCTCAAGCTGACCTGTTTATTTTTAAATGTGTGTATCATTACACATAAAGCTAATAAGCTAATTGTAACAGGCATAATTTACATATATTAACATTTTTGTTATAATTTATATATTAAAATTAAGGGTTTACTTTTAAATTAGTCAAACGAGAATTTTCAATACTACTATAATTTTCATTTTTTTCATTAAAAAAAGTTATTGGATTTTAACAATCCAAAGTTTCACATGTTGGCCAATAATAATTCTAACTTTAAAAATTCCCTTCAACGATCCCAACATGTAAGAATTCGGCCCCTATTGATCATTTTATAACATATAAGAATTTGGTCTCCTCAATAGATTCAAGTACACATGTTGCCTACTTAATTGAATTAAGTGCACTTACAGTTTGAAAAGGATCGATGGGGGGCAAATTCTTACAAATTGGGATCGTTAGAGGGAATTTTTAGAGCTGGAATTATTATCGGCATACATGTGAAACTTAGGATTATTAAAATCCAATAACCCTTAAAAAATACCATACGAATGTAAGTTATAGTTTTACATACACACAAATTTGGGTTTTAATTTAAATGAGCAACGTGCGAGCCACGAGCAGAGTGAACCTTGGCTCAAGCTTGACTTATTTACAGACTAAACTGGCTTGGCTTGACTCCTATACAAACGAGTCAATTCAAAGATTATGCTAGACATTTCTTATTACAAAGTATACCTCCTCTAAAAGAACAATGCATAATTTGTATGAGTTGTCACATTCGAGCAACAAAAATATAAATATACTAAACATAATAATAAGACTATCCGCATCAGTGAAAGGCTATCCTTTCTACAAACAGCCTAATCAGCATGCCACATCAGCTTTTCACTTATTCTTCCCACAAACACTTTTTACCCACAACAATAACATATATATCCTTCCCACAAACAACATTATAAAAAAAAAAAAAAAGACTCACCATTAGGCCATTCTTCACCATTCTTCCCCAAGAATTGTGAAGAATGAACACCCTCCATGTCATCCTCTACAACACCCACTAATCCATCCCTCTCACAAATGCCCTCCACATAGGAATGAACACCCTCTATGTCACCTACAAACATCCTTGATGTGGATAGTCTAAGGAAAAACAAAAATTCAGGATGTGAAGTCCTTTTCGTATAAGAATAGGTAGTGTGGACACATTTGATGCCCGCCTTATGTTGATATCACCTATAGATTGTCATGTTTTTAATATTTGTTAATTCACTTTTTTGTAATTACATGTTTTAGCTTGTTCAAAAATTGAACTGGACTGGTTGATACGGGATTAGGTATGGAATTGGTTCGGTTAAGCCTATTTAACCGTTCCTTATTTGAATCTGTCGGATAGGAGAACCTAATAAATCGGACCCGACTCCAAATACTTTTGTTTATATTTATATTTTTCCTTCAAAATATGATTTTCTTATTAATTATTAATTTAGTACTCGAGGGTTCATATATTATTATTTATTTGTTTTTTTTTATATATATATAAAGGCGCTTTGAGAGATTCCAAATTAACCCTTTATTAAAATTACAAATTCACACAAAAAAACATAGAGTATTTTTATATTTTATTTTAGAGTGAATTTTTGTTTTTGTCCCTTAGGTTTGTTCTTTTTAACTAGTCTACTTTAAAAATCTAATTTATAACAAAATAATCCCTAAGGTTTGCATTTCTTAACGCTTTTCATCCAATTGGCTAACTTGGTTTGCTTTTTCATTTAATTTTTGGCTAATTGACGAAAATACCCCTAGGGACTGAAATGGAGGTTAATTTTTATATATAAAAATACATATGTGTGTGTACATATATATATTTAAAAAATATATACATATTTAAATTGTATAACGTTTGATGTTTAACATTCTTATTTAAAATATTATATATATTTAAAATTTATATGCAAATATATCTAATTTATTGTTTAACTAGCTTATATCCTGTGTGATACACGGGTTTAAAAAAGTTACATTTAAAAAATATTAATAAATATTATGTATGATTTTTAAAAAATTAAAAAAAGCATGAAACCAAGTAATTTAAAATAGTAATGTTTTGAGATGAACGAATGATTTGATCTAAGTCGGTATCCATTAATTCATAAACGATGTAGACATCGTTAAACTTTTCCTTGTTTGGTGGCCAGATGATGCCCTTGATTTTGACAATCTGCAAATGGGCAAGAAATTAGACATTTTGACTATGTGGAAAATATTGAGAAATTAGACACTCTTTACTTTGGTACCATGCACTTAATATCGGTGATATATCGGTACTATGCAGTTAGTACAAAACCAAAATTAAGCAAATTCCACATAAATTTAAAGGCATTCATTTCAATTAACTTAATAACAAACCTCCCACACTTGCTATCCAACGAAGGCGAGTCAATTAGTATGAGATTGGAAATTTGTATTTGGTTCTAGTACATTAGGTCAATAAGATATGGTCTTGTGCTCTTTCGCTTCTTTCTATATAACCTTTTCAACCATACGAAACTTTGCCTGTCAATCGGTCATAACCTTTTTTAAGTTCCAAATCATCTTCTTTGGGTATATGTGATGCAACTTTGATATCATACCTCAGCCTTTGTGTCGGTCTCTGAAAGCCTTTGCTTGATATCCTTTGCTATCAAAAAAGAAAAACTTGCTCTATGTTTACGTTTGTTTTTGCACTCTGCCAACAACAAAAATTGTTTGAGAAATAAGTCGTCTCAAAGAAGTAACTAAAGAAAAAGTATGCCACTTGGTTAACTTACAGTTTCAAAGAATTTTATACCATATTCATCGGCAGGTGCTTCTCCCTTCGCGGTCGATACAACCTACCTAAAGCAAAGCAACAATGTTTTCATCATTTCTGTTAGTACAGTATGTCTATCGCCCCCGTCATCTCAAGACCGTAGCAGAAATAGTTTAAGTTTAGATTTACATTGATATATTTTAGTAAAAGGCAAGGTGGCATTTGTGTAAATAATGAGATATCTCATTATAACCCTTGGCCTATAAATAGAGAACTTAGGGTTCTCATTTAGAACTTTTAGAAGACTTTTGGACACTTTTGCTCATTTGCTACATTTGAGAGCTCTAGTTCTAGAGAGAGAAACTAGAGAGAGAAAGTGTCTAGGTGATTCACGGTTCCTGTAACGATTTCAGATTTTTGAATAGAATCACGTTCATTGTACGTCTCGTGTGTTTCGGTCTTGCTCGTGCACGGATTCCGCACGTCGTACGAGTCGGTTCGCAATCGTTCGGAGTCAAACCGGTCCTAACAAGTGGTATCAGAGCAGGAGACCGATTGCTCAGATCATTCACACGATTTCGCACTTGATTTCAGCAGATTCAGATCGAAATTTCACTCAGATTTGTCTAAGTTCTTCATCTTTTCATATTTTCACGTTTCTAACTGAAAAACGCAAAATTAAACAAGATTTTACGGTTAAAATCGGCTAAAATTTGGATATGTTGTGCGTATATGCATGATTTAAAAGCCTACAAAATTTTAGATCTTAATTCAAAGTAGTTTGTGAGAAAATTGGAAATTTGTGGTGCGAAAATGTTGAAAACTGTTGTCATTGAAGGTCATACGCACGCATGACCTATCCGTGCGGATAAGTCGCACGCACGGATAACTAATCCGCTTTGACCTTCGTTGACCTATCCGCATGAACACTTGTACGCACGCATGACCTATCCGTTTTGAATTTAGTCAACTCTGTTATTTTGTCAGTCAAAGCGGTGAACATATAACTTCATTAATTGTTTTGCATGTGATATTCTTTATAGCAGAAAGTTCTCATAATTGTGGTCACGTGATCTGGTCATTGTTTGTCTTGATAAGTGTTTGTCACATGTAATGTTTAATTGAAATTGTTGAATAGAAGGTCAAACGGTCAACAGTTTTGTCGTCTAGAAGAGAGAAGCGGATCATTAACTCACACGGATAATTAATCCGTGTTGACCTTAGTTGACTTGTCACCCGTGCGGATAGCATCATACGCACGGATAGCATCATACGCATGGATAGCATCATACGCACGGATAGCCATCATACGCACGGACAACATCTCACGGATCGCCACCCGTACGTATCACCACCCGTGCGTACAACATCTCACGGATCGTCACCCGTACGTATCACCACCCGTGCGTACAACATCTCACGGATCGCCACCCGTACGTATCACCACCCGCGCGGATAACAATACGCGTCATAACTATCCGTGTTTGTCAATTTAGTCAACATTTTCAAGTTTGTCAGTCAACATATTCGGTGAACATGTGAATGTGCATGAAATTAAGTGTCTTGGCCATGTGAACATTTTAATTGTCTGACCATTTTGCATGTGAATTAATTTTGACAGTCACGTGATTTGGTTATTGCTTGTCTCACTGATTGCTTTCATGTGAGGTTATAAATTGAGGTCCTATAAGAATTGAGTCTTATCATTTTTGTCGGCCATTTTAGATAAAGAATCAATTTTTGTCTCGTGATATTTCAGTTCATTGATTGTTTGTGATAAAGGTTTAAGGTGATTCAAAAAGAAAGCATAATGGCTAAAATGTTTGACGAGAAGGAAAACGTTAAATTTGAAAGATTAAACATTTGGACTTCTGGATCTTGGATTGATAAGAAGAATAAGAAGGATGTTTGGATTAAAAGATTCGAAAATTTCTTGTGCATGAAAAATGAATCTTTGGAACAATTGGACAGACGGTTTGATGAGTTGATTGATAAGTTAGATAAATATGAGATAAAGGTTTCAAATGCTGAAAAAAATTCAAAATTTGCGGATGCATTACCTTTAGAATGGAATGAATTTTTAAGTGAACTAAAAAGGGATGCTAGTTTCTCAAAGCTTCATTTTAGAGAATTCATCGATAAGCTCAAATCACATAAGTTTGATAAAGAAAAAAGAAAAGAAGAGTTGATGAATGAAATGAAGAGGGATTTAGAAAAGATAAATTTGGAAGTGATTATCGAAATGAGAAAAAGATTTTCTGTATGTCTTGCTGCAAAAAATGTCATGAAATATGATATTAAGAGAGGTTGTTTTATTGATGAATATGCAAACCCTCTTGATTTTGTTAAAATTTTTTGTGCAGGAACATTCAAGATGGAAACAAAGAAAGAAGCTGATGTTGAAAAGATGAATGAAAAATGCTCAAAATGTGATAAACTTGGAGCAGACAATGTCAAGTTCTTGAGTGATGCAGAGAATTTGACATTGGAAAACAAAGCTTTGAAAGATGGGAAGAAAGCTGATGATGAACAGATTCTGGAGTTGCGCTTGAACTGTGAAAAACTAAAATCTGAAAATATCAAACTGTTGAGTGATATGGACAGTTTGACATTGGATAAAAAGATTTTGAAAGAAAAAGAAAAAGAGTTTGAAAATGAAAAATTAAAATTTGAAAATCATTTCAAAAGTCAGTTAAAGATTTTAGAAGATGAGAGAGATGTTTTTGGTAAAAATAATCTTGAAAAACAATGTCAAATAAATTCTCATCTTGATAAAATCATTCGACTTGAGCATGAAGCCGAAAGTAATAGAAAGAAAATTGCTGATTTAGAAAACAAATTGAAAAGTTTTGTGACTTCTGCATCATATGTTTGTCCAAAACCTATCAATTCTGTTCCAATAAGTGACAATGTCACAAATTTTGACAAAGTCAAAATTGAAGATTGTGATGACAAAGCTGATGATGAAATAGAAAAGGAAAAGAAAAGAAAAATATTTTTAGATTTACAAGAAAAATTTAAAAATACTGTTTTGCAATCTACTGAAACAGGTGAATGTTCTAAACAAAAACCTGTGAAGAAGAGTGTAGAACAGAAACAAAAAGTTAAAACTTCGAAAAATTTTAAAAATGAAAATAAAAGCTCATCAGTTCAGTCATCCAATCATTATAAAAAATCACAAAAATTTGTAAATGAAAATTCACAAAATGATGGTAATAAGTGGTGCAGGTTTGACCACAGTGCTCAAAAGACAAATCCAGCAATAAAGAGGAGAAATGATTATCACCAAGCCAAACAATGTTATGATCTAAAGGTTTGGACTGACAGAAGTGGATGGTACGATAACAGAGTGTGCTATACCTGTGGTGTTAGAGGACACATTGCTGTTAACTGCCAGAATTGGAATTTTGAAACAAGAAGATGCTATAATTGCCATATCAGAGGACATATTGCCAGAGATTGCCCAAGGAGATCGATGGGAAGATCGAGGGTTGAATCTCAGAGAACGGTAAAGAAACCAGTCATTGTCAAGCCCAAAGAACAGAAAGTGGAAGATAAGAAAGTAAAGCTTTCACAGGGGCAGAGAGACAGACTGAGGAAGAAGAGGAAGAAGGCGAGAGAGTATTTGGAGAAGATTTTGTCTTCAGGTTCACCAGTTGGTTCGAATAAAAGTTCTGATGAATCAATTCACTCGACTGCAAAGTCAAGCAAATCGAATTCTTCAGATACAAATCTGAGGACAGAAAAGAAGAAAAAGAAGAGAGTTATTGGCGATGAATCTGGCTCATCCAAGTCAGACAAGCCAAGTTCGGGCAATGAATCTGATTCCACAAAATCAGAGGAGCCACAAGTTGAGGTGAAAAAGGGAAGAGACAGTTCCGTTAATGAATGATGAGAATTTTCCACCATTACGAGCCGCAAACCTAAAATCAAAAGGTGTTGATGCTGGAAAAATGTTTAATAGCAATGTTAAACATATTTTTAGTAAGATGGCTGATGGTAAGGAAAAAGGAGTGAAAGAATTTTATGAAGAAAAGAGAAATGTTCAAAACACACCCAAGACTAGTCAGGCTTGGGTACATAAATTTGTTGGTTAAATTTCTGACTTGTCGGAGCTTCCAGGTTGGTAAGTGTGAAGCAGGTATCGGCATCATTCTTGAGAAATTCACAGGATGGTAACTGTGATATTTCGTCTTACAAGTGGTTAATCAAGGACATTAAGTTGTACTTGATTTTCTACAAGTGATAGTGGTGTTTGACCTAATAATGTTAAATTTTCAAAATAGTTAAAAGAGAACAAGGTGATCTGTTGACCCCAAACCTACAAGTGATGGGTAAACAAACTAATTTTTCCGGAAAAACCATTCTGATTAAAACAAACTTAAGTGTTTTGAAATCATTATGGGAAAATAGTTTGTTGTAAGGGGGAGTTCTAATTGAATACGCCGAAACCCTCACGGCTGAACAAACATGATTACTTTCATCAGATTGAAAAACGGTTTTCAAACTGTAAAATGTCAATGTGTTGTAAATCATGGGGGTATGTTATATTTTCTGCAAATCAGTACACGAAAAGCAGAAAATGGATGGCGAAACAAAGCTATCAGTATCAGGTTGTCAAATTTTCTTTTAAATGGTTTTGCATTTTAGGGGGAATAATATTGTTAGAAAATCCAAAAACAATAGAAAATTTGAAAAGGTCAAAAACATGATAAAATTCAAAAATGAGTTTTTGTGTAAAAAGAGGAAATGATAGTACATCAGTAGACAGTTACAGTATGCTAAAGAAATGTAATGATTAAATAGTGTTAAACAGTCTCACTGATGATATGCCGATAGGTTTTTATACATTTAGTAAACTTTTTCGGGATATAAACATAAATTCAAACTTACTTATTTCGTGGGGAACACTACTTGGATATATAGGTAACCCCTGAAATCTTGTTTGAAAGGTCTCATAATCTGATATACTAGGTCTTTATACTCAATGATGTCTGGGGTATTATTCTGGGACTTCTGCTGAACGGTAGTTCTGACCTAGTCCTTGGATAATACTTTCTGCAAATGCTTGAAACATAGCATAAACCCTCAGCATGCCGATGAAACATTAAAATTGATAGCCGCTGCTGTTGTAGCTAAAAGATCCTCTAAAAGGGGACATTCCGTAAAGTCGAAGCTGATATCTCTCTGCGTATACGGAAGTATCGATCTAAGATCCCTCGGCCCTCGCATACCTAATTTATGTACAGATATCATTGTAGTATACTCACCTGTAAGACTGATTATTGGGATTCTGGATACGGGAGTATATTCAAGAGGTGGGACACATGAATAAGTTTAAGCTCTTAAAACACCTAATTCGTATCCTGAATCAGTTGAACTTTGTGTGAAAATTTAAGTGGATCAATATATCGACAATCTAAGTGAATTGTTTAATTCTTAATGTGTAACTAAGCTCAACGGTACTTGTGACTTGTCAAAAACTGATATGATCCTCTGATGCAAACTCAAACAAAAATATTGTCTGTAAATATGTTTGTACATATTTCTTTACTGCTTTTCATTTCAGAAAATCACAAAAAGATTTTGATTTCTGCTTTATTTTCGACAACCGATGTCTGAGAACTGAGTTTCAAAATATGAGTATGCTGATTGTGTTTCTGAAAATAAACAAGTTCATTAATTTGAAACTTGAAGTTTTATAATCAAAATCAAAAACAGTTTGTGATATCTCCAAGGTCATTAATTTGGACTTGGATGATTAACTGTGAGGGAGTTGGATGCTTAGATTGTTAAAATCTGTAAAAGAGCCAGTTTCCGATACGGTTCGTTGAAACTGCCAAATCTTTGAAGATTGTTGATAGGTGGAGAGTATCAAGTAATTCTGGATATATTCATATTATTATATCTTAGTCCCAGGATCTTGATTTAGAAAGTTTAATAGAGCCAGGTTATGATACCTGGACAATCGAAAATGCTTTCATTGTAAAATATTTTAGCAAAAGTTGAGAGAGCCAGGTTTTCAATCCTGGAAGTTCAAAACGTTGTTACTTATAAACGTTTGAGAATTGCAGATGTTGTACCAGACTACGATCCCGATAGCAGTGTCTAAGGGGGAGTCTGAAGACGAGCTCAACGAAAGGGGGAGCGTGTATTCAAGGAGCCACGTAACTATCCCAGAAGAGCTTGTAACCGAAAAGCCAGGTGTCGATCCCAAAAGCACGAAAGCTTGACGAAAGGGGGAGCCTGAAGAATCTACCGAAAGGAAGAAGCTGAAGCTGAAGACAGATCCACGGGGATTCTGTTCGAGCTAGAGAGAGAGAAAAACCTAAAGCTACGAGTCTGTCCAAATGTTTGAGATTGACTGCGGCAATATCCAAGGGGGAGTCTGTTAGTACAGTATGTCTATCGCCTCCGTCATCTCAAGACCGTAGCAGAAATAGTTTAAGTTTAGATTTACATTGATATATTTTAGTAAAAGGCAAGGTGGCATTTGTGTAAATAATGAGATATCTCATTATAACCCTTGGCCTATAAATAGAGAACTTAGGGTTCTCATTTAGAACTTTTAGAAGACTTTTGGACACTTTTGCTCATTTGCTACATTTGAGAGCTCTAGTTCTAGAGAGAGAAACTAGAGAGAGAAAGTGTTTAGGTGATTCACGGTTCCTGTAACGATTTCAGATTTTTGAATAGAATCACGTTCATTGTACGTCTCGTGTGTTTCGGTCTTGCTCGTGCACGGATTCCGCACGTCGTACGAGTCGGTTCGCAATCGTTCGGAGTCAAACCGGTCCTAACAATTTCAGTTTTCTTAACAACTAAGACCGTGTTCAAAGCATAGAAAAAGAACAATATAAAATACCCTTTTGCTTTCATCCATATCAGCCTTGTTCCCTACCAAGTACCAATGTCTTGTGAACATGACACGAATACTCACTGGTTGACATGAACATGACCAGGGCCGGCTCAAGTTTTTTGGAGGCCCAAAGCGGATAATAAAAATTTGGGTCGTTTTCATAAAAAAAATAAATAAGATTAATATGCTTTTGATCCTAAAATGTGGAAAATAAAGGAGATGCTTACTGGTAAATAAAACCTTCTAATCTCATGTATATATCTCTATAGTATAAATCTACCTATAGTTGTTATAATATATGAGGGCCTTGTCTTTTTAGTTATATTTTAAACTACACAATGTTTTCTCAGTGGACTTGAAAACAATGTAATAAAAAAAACAAACAAAACGATTCAACTCCGATTTGATCACAGTTCTGTTAATCCACATGGTGGAAGCCTAACCATACAAATGGAGCACACAAAGACTAAAGTCAGGTAAAATGAATGTAGTGTTGTCATACAAGAGTAAACCTACTCTATAAAATTAGAAGCGCAATTTCAGATTCAATTTGCGCAAAATTCATGGCAAGTAGTTACAGATAATTTGTATATGAACATAGTTTAATAGAAGTGCTGAAAACATGGCATTCTTATTTTGCTTGCTAAATTGTTTATTGTGGATTTAATTAGTTTAGGTTTAACTTCTTTTATGATATTCGCTTAAGAAAAATCTTTCTTAGACAATTTACCCACCTTTAAGAAATTAGAGAATTAAATTACCTTCAACTCCTAGGCTAATCTAGGCCCTCAAATGGAGTTTCATGAAGTTCAGTTAAATAATAGTCAACAATTAAAAGTTGTGGTCCTGTGGATAAGCAAACGTGTACATATAATGCTCTTATTTAAGTTCTCTAATCAGCATCTATAATACAGTAGAGGCGTTCTTATCTTATTTCTCTAATAAGTTTCCCATACTTAATAGTTTTTTTGAAATAAATATATTAAAAAGTAAGTAACGATAATATTTATTAACATATATTTAATATTTAATATACAATTTAAGTTCACTACATCAAATTGACTGCATATGCAGTTATCTAAGAAAACACAGTTCTCAAAACCCAAATCAAAGCAATAAAATCTCACTAAAAATGAATCAAATAACAGTACCAGTTCTATAAGCTCCTCAGCTTTTGTTGAGGATTTGGTCAGGACTCATGAGAGTAGACTCCATATGCTTTTCCTAAACAATCAAAGCAAATAAATTGATAAATAATTTGTTTATTGATAAAATCATCTGTTTCCATGTAGTCCAGTCAAAGTAATTGGTCAAAATTGCCACCTTTGTCAATTAGAGATCAACTAACATCAATATTACCTTTTCACGTTAGCATTGTCGCTCAAAAGCAATTATACACATTCAATATCACCCCATCCACAACCTAGTGTATAGCAGTGGCGGAGGCATCACCCACATCTTCGTTGATTTATTTACCTCACAAATCCAAAAAACAAACGATATGACATGAAATTAAAAGAGTTGCTTAACTAAGGTATTGTCAAAAATAATCCAGATAAAGCACTGGTAACCTTTAGGTAAAGAAGAAGGGAAACAGGTTCTCAACACAAAAGCACTTAACAAAAGATGATAAACCTATGAAAAAAGTATAACGCATCAAATAGTAATGAAACAAATCATGTTCATAATTTGATCGTGGATTTATAAACCCTAAACAACATTCAACCATTAACCAAAATTGGATGAAGCCGAATATATATCTAAAATCAGTACCAAAACAAAGGTAAATCAGAGAATACTAAATCGAATACATTAATCGATCATCAACTAAAGTTAATGCTATTACAGTCGATTGAAAGAACAAAAAAAAACATTGAACCCTTACGGAAATCACACCAATCGAACCAAAAAAAAAAACAATCCAGCCTAAAAATTGAAATTACCGTCGATTAGAGTCTTGGTATACGTTGATTGATGACAGAAAGCTTGGATTGAAGTCCGTCGCCGTTGATCTTCAGTGAGAGAGACTCAGAGGATGATAATCTAGGGTTAGACGAGAATGAAAGTGCTGAGGAAGATTGCTTGTTTTAGTGTCTTCTTAATTGATGAATGTGAGAAGAGTATAAAGGAAGGAACTTACATATATTGTATCACGTGTCCACATTCTAGTAGGAGAGAGAAACCAGGAGGAGGGGACAAGTGTCCCAACCTTTGTTCTTTTATTAAAGATAAAGATGTTTAAAATTTTGGAATGTTACAAAGTTTAAATAATCTAACCACTAAAAAATATTATATGTATATAAAATATTACGCTTAACGTAAAATAGTTACGCACCTAATATATATAATTACACACAATAATTACGCACTCGTAAAAAATAATTACATATAAAAATTACACAACTTATAAAAATATAATTTGCGTACGGTATTGCTATGGTTTATTTTGTTTAGTTTAAATAATATGTGATTATACGCTTTATGGTGTTTGTGTTAGTGTGTTGTGTTCTCCGCGGTATCGTACCAAATTGATTAATGAGTAATTACACAAATTGAAGACACAAGTATGATAACCACTCTTTTGAATACCACAGGTTTTATCATGAACTCAACAAACCTTTTATGTCATTTTTATACATTGCCTTGGGATTTTTTGGGGCCATATATAGTATGTTATTTGTTATTGTACATATATAATCTCTATGTGTATGTCTTTTCTTGGTACATCTTTTTAAAGGTTAGATTATTTGTATTTTGTAAAATCCAAAAAATCTTAAACATTAAACAATAAATTAGATATATATATATATATATACATATATTATAAAAATTAAACAATTTAAATATATAAAATATTTTTATATATAAGAATTAATCTCCATTTCAGTCCCTGTGTATTTTGGTCAATTAGCCAAAAATTAAATGAAAAGGCAAACAAAGTGGTCATTTGGATGAAAAGCGTTAAGAAATGCAAACTTGAGGGCTGGATTTGTTATAAATTAGATTTTTGGACTAAACTAGTTAAAATGGACAAACCCCAGGGACGAAAACAGAAATTTACACTTTATTTTATAACAACTACATGTATATAGTTTTAGTTTGAGTAAATTTCAGTTTTCGTCCCCAAGGTTTGTCCATTTTAACTATTCAATTCCAAAATCTAATTTATAACAAATCCAGCCCTAAGGGTTTGCATTTCTTAACGCTTCTCATCCAAATGACTAAGGGGCTGTTTGTTTACCTCTTAATGAGGCTCTTAATGGTTCAGACCTCTTACTGGTTCAGCACTTAATGGTTAAGACTTTTGTTTCACGAGCAGATGTCTGAATGGTTAAAACATTGGCATCTGAATGGTTAAGGTTTATACAGAGTCTGAATGGTTAAGACCTCTAATCTGAATTGGTCATACATTTGCCTCTGAACGGTTAAGCATTATACAGGCTCTTAATGGTTCAGACCACTTACTGGTTCAGCACTTAATGGTTCAGACCTCTTACTGGTTCAACACTTAACCATTCAGATGTTGCCAAACAGCCCCTAAGTTGATTTGTTTTTTTTTCCTGTTGAGCCTTGGCTAATTGACCATAATACCCTCATGGACTGAAATGAAAGTTCATTCTTATATATATATATATATATATATATTTAAAATTGTTTAATGTTTAAAACATATTTACCCCTAATAAAATAAATTAAATTAGCCTATTTTTAAGACACGTATATTACCAAAATAACACCAAAATGATCTCAACCATCAAGCACACTTATCCAATGGTCAAGATCACTTCCTACACTTTGTGGGAAAAACACACTTTGTAGAGGAACATCATTCTACGTATATACATATATAGAAACGGGATCAGGAGAAAACGCTCAAAAGTGTGAGAACGGTGAGAACGCATCCTGGCCCAACACGTGTCACGTGGCTTAGAGAAGGGCGAAGGGGCTTTTTTGTCCTTTTATCTTCTGCTTTTCCAGTTCCGCTTTTCCCAATATTGTTTTATCTTTTGGGGTTTAAGATTTTTTGCGTTAACCAAATTCAATAATTAATGGCGTTTAATGGTTTCATCGTATTAACATTTTGGCGTTTATGGCGTTTTTCAAATCGTATGCCATTGGAACCCCAGGGTGGTCAGGAAATCTATCTGAATGGCGTTTTTTCAAGGCGTTTTAAACAAGATTGCCCATTGTTTTATTATTTTTATATACATTTTGGCGTTTGTGGTAACTTGGCGTTTTACAATTGTAAGATTATATCACAACCACTGGGAAAAAAATAGAAGCGAAGAAAATAAATTAAAAATCATAATCGGATCTCTCTTCACAATCTTCACTGTCATCAGTCTCTCTCTTATTTAATAGTACAAGAACTGTCACCAAATATATGGCGTTTTATGTAAAACTTAACAAACCCATCTGTTTGATTATTTTGCCTGCTTGTCTGTTGAAGTGGCTTTGATCTATGACGTTTGGGTGGGTTTTTCGCTTTTTCTTCATCGTCCTCTTTATCTTTATAATCATGCCACTCTTAAGTGTCATTGATCTCTTTTCCTCATCCAAGCCTTATTCAAGAACAAAGAATACAAAATGACATTTGATTGTCATCAGTATCTTTTTCTTGAAAATTTGTCCATCTCATGCAGCAAAATCTTTCTGAGTTACTCCTCTCAGCTAACAATCCATTCAGTGAAACTTCACAAAGAACAATACTGAATATCCAAGATAGCATATTAGCCATCTTTGATTTTTTTTTTAATTTTTTGGCGTTTTGCAGTGAGTGGTATTTAGTAGTATTTTGGCGTTTGTTTTTTTGGTTTGGTTAAATGAAAGTTGCTGAGAGTTATTATTTTATAGGATTTCTTCTGGCGGCGTAGGTTAGGCGGTGCATTATTATAATAAAGTATTCGTCGTTTCAGTTACTGTTTGTAATTATTGTTTTTGATAAGTTTTTTTTCTCTGAAGTCTGTAACACGTTCCGTCTTTCAAGTTTGGCGTTTTAGATTCTAATATAATAAATTTTCCGTCTCTTCATTTTTACTGTTTTGTAGTTACTGTTTCTAGTTACATTTTCAAGTTTGCTATTTTTTTTTGGGGGGGTTTTTTATAATACTTTTTCAAAGTAATTTTATTATAGTTTGGGAGTTTTTGGGGGCGTTTTACGGCATGATAGCGTTTAAACAAGCATTTTGGCTGTTTGGCGTTTTTATTATATAACAATCAACTGAAAAAGAAAATTAAAAAAAGAATCTATAAACAATTGATCTTCCAAATCTTCACTGTCACCAATCTCTTTCTTCTTTTTTGAATCATCTTAACTGGCTGGTTCGACTTTCGTATGATTCATTTTGTTTTTTTGTTTTTCAAGTAGTTTTTTTGTGGCTGTTTGGAAACACAAAGTCTGAAACCAGCATCTTTTACTTGAAGATTTGTCCATCTCATGCAGCAAAATGTTATTCAGTTTAGACCGTTCAGCCAACAATCTTGAATTTTCCAATGAACGATGTTTGATTTTTTAACCTTTTTGGCGTTTTACCGATAAAAAGAACGCCACCAAATAAAAGCACCTTAAACCTCAAAATTTGATCATGCTAAAATCAATAATGTTTTGCTGTATGAGATGGACAACATTGTTAATCCTCGGTTAAGATAAATAACTGACAATGTTGTCCACCCCATACAGCTAAACTTTATTGACAACAAACCTCAATAATGTTTTTGTATGTTTTAGCGTTATAAATTGGATGGAAGTTGAGAATAAGTCAATAAGATTTTACTCAATGAAATAGACAATATCCTCACTTAAGGATTTTGTCCATCACATTGAGGGAAATCTTACAGACAACCAAACTGGATTTAAAAAAAAAAAAACGTTTTGGTTTAGAAGATATTTGATGTTTGGGTTTTTTGGCGTTTCTAAGTCGAATGGGATATATTAAATATGACGTTTGGGTTTTTGTGTGTGTTTTTAATTGAAGGTCTGAGATGTTGTATATATAGGATTTTTTGGCGGTTTTTTTAGGCGGGATTTTATGATAATTAAGTTTGGCGTTTTATATCTAATGGCGTTTTTAGTTAGAATGGTGTGTGATTTTTGTTTTGCCGTTTTATTTCATGAGATGGCGTTTTGTGTGGAGAAGTCAAAAGACCCTTTTACCCTTAATGAAGCGCGTCCACGTAATAAAATTGATGTTATTTACGAAAACGCCACCGCGCCAATCTAGTCCATAGATTGTTTTGATCGGACGATCCATAAGCGTTTTCACACTTTCTACAGTTTTCTCTAAATCCCGACCCCATATATATATATATATATATATATAAATTTTTTGTTTGTAAAAATTTTAAACATCAAATGTTAAAAAATTTTAAATATGAATATATTTTTTAAATATATATAATATACGTATAAATATAATATAAATATATATAGGGTCAGGATTTAGAGAAAACGGTAGAAAGTGTGAGAACGGTGAGAACGCTTATTGATCGTCTGATCAAAACAATCTATGGACTAGATTGGCACGGCGGTATTTTCGTAAATAACATCAATTTTATTACGTGGACGCGCTTCATTAAGGGTAAAAAAGGTAAAACACAATTTCTCGCATAAAACGCCATTGAAAAATAAAACGCCAAATAAATAGAAAACGCCAATTTTATAACTGCGTACTTTTTTCTGTGTTTTTATTTAAGCCCTCTAGCTACAAAAACGCCACAAAATATGAAACGCCAAAATATATAACGCCAAACCTTACATCTGAATAAATGTTAATTACATATTTTTGTTATAAAAATAATATCCCGCCTAAACTACGCGCCAAAAAAAATTCAATAAATAGAAACGTCTCACCACCTTTCGTTTATCACACCAAAAAAACACACAAAAAAGTGGTTGCTAAAAAAATACAACTCAATGTAAAACGCCAAAAACTACAACGATGGCAAACATCTTGTCACACCCCTATTTTCCACGTGTCGCCGGTGGGCTCGGTGGGGAGTATAGTGACGTAGTTGATATCATCATAGACAAACAACACAATATATAAATGCACAGCGGAAGCAAAGATAGATTCATTTCAACTTTAAATAAAATGTAATATTAAATATCACGAGTAGTTGAAACGGATCCACAGGCGGATCAAAATAAAAGAAGATATTGTTCAAGAGTTTTATTAACATCCAAGTTTGCGAGACTTATTGCGGACGCTAGAAGACAGCCAGCCTAGTACGAGTAGTACCTGCACTTAACCTTTTGGAAAATACGTCAGTTTACACTGGTAAATACAATTTAACTGACTCATTTTAAAAAGGTTGAAAATTGATTTGAATGCACGTGGCACAAAACATTTTATAACTTGGGATAATTATATGAATATAATACTTGTAAACGAATTACATGTTACTTATGCGTTCAGTAGCCCGATCCGTAGACCGGGTTAAAGATTAATAGACACACCACATTATTTGGTTCGGCACTGACGAGTGTACGCCTACACTCCGTGCTTTGGTCGTGGCCATCTCGTAAGATGATGCCAAGGATATCCGGGACATGGTCATTAACCCCCCAAAGGCTTTAAGCAAACAAAACATTTCAAAACGTAGCATATCAAGGATTTAACCACTATTCGATTAAAGATTCAATGCCGGACCAAGCGGTATTTTATATACCGTACCCCAAGCCCGTATAGGGAAAATAAGTTAAAAGTATTTACCTGTGTAAGTATAAATCACAATTAGCGAGTGAAGGTAGCTTTTACTGGTTCTTCTATTCTGGAACAAAGGTTTATAATAACCTATTAGATTTCTAACGGGTCTTTATTTAAGCCTAAGCTTAGACCGGTTAGCTTTTAAGGACGATACGGTTCAAACGCACGATTAAGCGAAGACCGGATCGAATGTGATTTAGACCCGACATGTTTGAATACTTGTATAATATGGGTATACTAAATACATTCTGGATTTTGAGACAAAGATGATAAGGTTTGACCCGTTTCGGTCAATTTATGCAAACTAGTTACATAAACCGAACCGAACGCGAAGAGGGCGTCACGGGTAACCATAAGAGTCATATGCAAGTTCCCTGAGTTAATATGCCTTAAACATGTTGTGATATCAGTAAGGTATCTTCTATTATGCCCAAAACGGATTTAAACACAAATTATACCTCATAAGGGCATTTTGGTCATTTAAAAGATTATAAAAGAGTTTAATTAGTAATCTGAGTTACAGGTCTGATTTATACAGTAAATATACTTAATTTAATAAGTTATAACAGTAGGGTATGACCTATATGTGAAATTTATCATTTAAAACCAAACTATGCACCTTAGGGGTATTTTGGTAATTTCACTTAGGCTTAAAAGGTCAAAACTGGAAACCTGAGTTTAAAAACTTTAACTTACTGTTATTATATAAAAATATACTAAAAATATCAGTAGGTATCAACCTTATATGTTTAATATGGTTTTAGCACATATTATGCGTTAAAAACGCTTAAAAAGGCGATTTGGAACCATTTCCGGGTTTTCAAAGGAAAGCTGATATTTTTATAGTTCCAGAAGGCTCAAAATATTTTATTTATCAAATAAGATCAGTAGAAAAAGGTTTGGGGTCAAAAGGATTTGTAAAACTCATTTTATGGCTTAAAAGGGCAAAACCGGCATTAACCGAAATAAACTTAGAGACCTGTGTTATGCTCAGCCAAAAATTAAATAAAAATCTTTAAAAATCCCAAAATATTATATTACATCATTGGGTAAAAGGTTTGATATCAAAAAGTGGGTTTAGATAGGCTTTACGCTAATCATGCCGTTTAATTAACATAAAGCTTTCAATTTACGCTAATGAGCATAACTCTTAATCTAGACCTCAAACTGATGTCAAATTTTAGGTGCAAGTTTATAAATCAGTAACTAAGGTTTCTACTCTTTTACTTTATCAAAAATCACGATTTATAGTCAAAAGGGCATAAAAGTCAACAATTAGGCGTTTAATGGAAACATGCATATGAATCAGATAACTAATGAACCAAGTTGTGTGACCTCAGGGGGTTACACTAATATGAAACCTGGTCCAATTAAGGCTCTAAGGCATTTCTAAACAATGCTTAAACGGGTCAGAACTGAAAGTCAAAGCATAAGACAAACTATGCGACTTTCGGTTCCAAACCGAGCCTAAACTGAAAATTGTCGAGTTGAACATGTTGGGACATGTTATTACATTAATTACTAAGTTATAATAATGATTAAACAGGTTGCAAGTACCCTACATTGCTAATTATGCTTTAATTTGAAATTTAACATTCTGTTGACTTTTTAAAGTAAGCTTTGACTCGACAATTAACATAGTTAGAGTGGGAATCTGGAAGTACCCTTTTAAGGGTTTATTACCCACATAATTACCTACTTATAGGTACTTTTAATTCGTGATTAGACTAAGCACATTTTAATTAAACACGAAGTCAAACCTTAATTACGATGGTTTGACTTTTAACTAATTAACTAAGCTAAAATGAATTTAGAAAGGTTAAGTATACTTACAATAGTCCTAATTATGCTTAGTGATCACTAGGAAAGTTGCTTGCAGACCAGAGAGCTCCAGAAGTAAGTTGCAAATGCAAATGCCCAAAAAGTTGCAACTTGATTTTCTTATATAGTGAGTCCAAGAGCTTAGGATCATCACACATAAGTCTAGGAAGGTTACAAGATGTCCCCAGGTGTCCTATAATGCTAAAAACCAGATATAGGAGCCCCTGAATTCGAATACCACCTAAAAGAGGCGGTGTAACCGTTTGGACAGGCACCTGTCCTGAAAATCGCCCAGCTACACTGCTTATGCACCTCAACGTTCTGGATGTTGAGGTCCGTAAGCAGCCTTGCGCACCTCAACACTCTGGATGTTGAGGTCCGTAAGCTTCCGCCAGAGTCCAAAATTTTGTTTTCATTTAGGCTATGACCATGCAACCTTTTCATCTCCGAATCTCTTGTACTTTAATCAGTATGGGGACCATATTTTCAGCCATTGCATGTCTAGGCATGCACTTACATACTTTGGCACTTTGTGGAAGGTTTTTATTGACGGAATTACCAAGAATTTGCCTTGGATCCATGTTCAAAGTTATAAAATAAATCTATTATTTAGAATGGCCAGATTTATAAATATAAATCAGATGTTTGATAAAATATATCCTGGTTATTAGAGTGGGAATCTGGAAGTACCCTTTTAAGGGTTTATTACCCACATAATTACCTACTTATAGGTACTTTTAATTCGTGATTAGACTAAGCACATTTTAATTAAACACGAAGTCAAACCTTAATTACGATGGTTTGACTTTTAACTAATTAACTAAGCTAAAATGAATTTAGAAAGGTTAAGTATACTTACAATAGTCCTAATTATGCTTAGTGATCACTAGGAAAGTTGCTTGCAGACCAGAGAGCTCCAGAAGTAAGTTGCAAATGCAAATGCCCAAAAAGTTGCAACTTGATTTTCTTATATAGTGAGTCCAAGAGCTTAGGATCATCACACATAAGTCTAGGAAGGTTACAAGATGTCCCCAGGTGTCCTATAATGCTAAAAACCAGATATAGGAGCCCCTGAATTCGAATACCACCTAAAAGAGGCGGTGTAACCGTTTGGACAGGCACCTGTCCTGAAAATCGCCCAGCTACACTGCTTATGCACCTCAACGTTCTGGATGTTGAGGTCCGTAAGCAGCCTTGCGCACCTCAACACTCTGGATGTTGAGGTCC
Source organism: Helianthus tuberosus (assembly GCA_030545235.1). Lineage (NCBI taxonomy): Eukaryota > Viridiplantae > Streptophyta > Magnoliopsida > Asterales > Asteraceae > Helianthus > Helianthus tuberosus. The sequence goes on along the minus strand of CM060377.1, from coordinate 52,709,301 downwards.
GTAAGCTTCCGCCAGAGTCCAAAATTTTGTTTTCATTTAGGCTATGACCATGCAACCTTTTCATCTCCGAATCTCTTGTACTTTAATCAGTATGGGGACCATATTTTCAGCCATTGCATGTCTAGGCATGCACTTACATACTTTGGCACTTTGTGGAAGGTTTTTATTGACGGAATTACCAAGAATTTGCCTTGGATCCATGTTCAAAGTTATAAAATAAATCTATTATTTAGAATGGCCAGATTTATAAATATAAATCAGATGTTTGATAAAATATTTGTTTTCATTTAGGCTATGACCATGCAACCTTTTCATCTCCGAATCTCTTGTACTTTAATCAGTATGGGGACCATATTTTCAGCCATTGCATGTCTAGGCATGCACTTACATACTTTGGCACTTTGTGGAAGGTTTTTATTGACGGAATTACCAAGAATTTGCCTTGGATCCATGTTCAAAGTTATAAAATAAATCTATTATTTAGAATGGCCAGATTTATAAATATAAATCAGATGTTTGATTAGGGATTTAGGGATTTATTAATAGGTGGCTCAGAGGTATAAATTAACATGTCGACGTCTTTAAATCCTACCGTACATCTTTATCTGGATCCGTATTTACAACACGTTTGCATAACATGACACGTGTCTTTATTTTATTGGACCTGAATTTCCGAGGTGTTACATCCTCACCCCCTTAAAAGAAATCTCGACCTCGAGATTTACTGGAACAAATGAGGGTATTTTTCCTTCATGGTAGACTCTATCTCCCAAGTATATTCGGGACCTCTACGGGCATCCCGTTTGACCTTAACAATAGGCACATGCTTCCTTCGAAGCTTCTTTACCTGTCGATCTTCAATCGACAATGGTTTTTCCACAAATTTCAAGCTCTCGTCTATATGCACATCCGTGTGCAGTATGACTAGCGAGTCATCAGCTAGACATCTCTTCAGATTGCAGATGTGAAAAACATTGTGGATAGCACTGAGCTCTTCAGGCAAATTTAACTTATAGGCAACTGACCCGACGCGTTCGATAACCTCGAAAGGTCCTATGTATCTCGGGCTTAGCTTGCCTTTCTTACCAGATAGCATCACTCCCTTCCAGGGTGATACTTTAAGCAACACTTTGTCACCTACTTCGAAGTGAAAAGATTTACGCTTTGGATCCGCATAGCTTTTCTGCCTATCCCTGGCAGCTTTCAAACCATCGCGAATCTGGACAATCTTGTCCGTCATTTCAAAGACCAAATCAGGTCCTGATAATTGAACATCTCCTACTTCCGCCCAACAAATAGGTGTTCTGCATTTTCTACCATATAATGCCTCAAATGGCGCAGCCTTAATACTAGTATGGTAGTTATTGTTATAGGAGAACTCGACCAATGGAAGATGTTTATCCCAACTGCCACCTAAATCAATCACACATGCACAAAGCATGTCTTCCAATGTTTGGATGGTACGCTCACTCTGTCCGTCTGTCTGTGGGTGGTAAGCCGTACTAAAATTTAAGCGCGTGCCCAAAGACTGTTGGAAACTTTTACAAAAATGAGAGGTGTATCTCGTATCTCTATCAGAGATAATTGACACTGGTACACCATGCAGAGCTACAATCTTATCTACGTACAATTGAGCTAACATGTCTGAGCTGTACGTTTCCTTAATGGGTAGGAAATGTGCTGACTTTGTCAGTCTATCCACTATGACCCATATAGTATCATTTCCCTTCCTCGTCTTTGGCAACTTGGTGATGAAATCCATCGTCACCATCTCCCCCTTCCATGTGGGAATTTCAGGCTGTTGTAGCAAACCTGACGGCTTTTGATGCTCAGCTTTGACTTGCGCACAAGTCAAACATTTAGCTACATAGGCAGCTACAGACTTTTTCAAACCAATCCACCAGTAGTTTGCCTTTAGATCCTGGTACATCTTATCAGCTCCAGGATGAACGGAATATTTGGAACTGTGGGCTTCCTGGAGGATAACATCTCGAAGTCCTCCATAAACTGGAACCCATATTCGTCCATTCAATCTTAGCATTCCGTCCCTGTCATAGGATAACTGCTCCTCAGTCACTCCTAGTTTTTCTTCAGGATAGTTAGCTTCCAGCACAGCTTCCTTCTGTGAAGCTAACACCCTTTCGTTCAAACTATTCCTTATTTCAATGCGCTTGGCATTGATTCTTATCGGCTTCACTCTTTCTTTTCTGCTTAAGGCATCAGCAACTACATTTGTTTTGCCTGGATGGTATTTTATCTCACAATCATAATCATTTAGAGTTTCCATCCAGCGTCGCTGCCTCATGTTCAAGTCCTTCTGATTGAACAAGTGTTGAAGGCTCTTATGATCTGAATAGATCACACACTTGGTACCATACAAGTAGTGCCTCCAAAGTTTTAATGCAAATACAACGGCACCCAACTCCAAATCATGGGTGGTGTAATTTTTCTCGTGTACCTTTAGCTGTCGTGAAGCGTAGGCAATAACCTTGCCTTTCTGCATGAGCACACAGCCCATACCAGTGTGTGATGCATCACAATACACCACAAATTCTTCTATACCATCGGGCAATGTTAATACTGGTGCATTGCTCAACTTTTTCTTCTGAATGTCAAAGGATTCCTGCTGCTTAGGGCCCCAATCAAACTTAACCTTCTTACGTGTCAACGAAGTTAGGGGCGCAGCAATCCTCGAGAAGTTTTCGATAAAGCGCCTATAATATCCTGCTAAACCCAGAAAGCTACGAATCTCAGTAGGTGTCTTTGGCTCTTGCCAATTCATAACTGCTTCTACCTTAGCGGGATCTACTTGGATACCTCACTCACTAACCACATGTCCAAGGAATTGGACTTCTCGAAGCCAAAATTCGCACTTCGAAAATTTAGCGTAGAGTTTCTCATGATGTAGAAGTTTAAGAATACAACGAAGGTGTTTCTCGTGGTCAGCTTGGCTCTTCGAATAGATGAGAATGTCGTCAATGAAGTCGATGACAAACTTATCTAAGTAAGGCTTGCAGACGCGATTCATGAGATCCATGAATGCGGCCGGTGCATTAGTGAGCCCAAAAGGCATCACTAGGAACTCGTAATGACCATAACAAGTCCTAAATGCAGTTTTGTGCACATCTTGATCCTTAACCTTCAACTGATGATAGCCTGACCTCAAGTCGATCTTGGAGAAGTAGCTTGCCCCTTGCAATTGATCGAATAGATCGTCGATCCTGGGCAAAGGATACCTATTCTTGATAGTGACTTTATTAAGCTCACGGTAATCGATGCACAGACGCATCGATCCATCCTTCTTCTTGACAAACAAGATCGGCGCTCCCCAAGGAGACGAACTAGGTCTAATAAAACCTTTGACTAGCAGATCATCCAATTGCGTCCTTAACTCCTTCATCTCCATAGGTGCCAACCTATAAGGTGCTCTTGCTACTGGTGCTGCACCCGGGATGATGTCAATTCGGAATTCCACTTGCCTATCTGGTGGTAAACCAGGTAGTTCTTCGGGAAAAACTTCAGGATATTCTGAAATGACTGGAATATCTTCTATTTTAGGCTTTGGCTCATCAATAGTAACCTGTGCCATATAAATGACACAACCCTTCTTCAAGCATTTAGATGCTTTGAGCATGGACACTTGCTTAGGCAATCCATGCTGGGTATCCCCCTGTATGGTAAGTGACTTACCAGACGGAGTTTTGACTACCACTTGCTTTCTGTTGCACACAATCTGGGCTTGGTTATGCGATAACCAATCCATACCTATGACTATATCAAAACCGGCTAGCTTAAAGGGAAGTAAGGATAAAGGAAAAGAGTGGTTCCTAATGGATATAACACATCCATCTAAAACAGTTGAGGCTGTTTCTATGGTTCCATCAGCTAATTCCACCTCATATTTCACACTTAAGGCTTTTACAGGCAATTTCAACAACTCACAAAACTTATTATCCACAAAAGACTTATCAGCTCCAGAATCAAACAATACTCTAGCAAAAACATCATTTACGAGAAAAGTACCTGTAATCATGTTGTCATCCTGAACCGCTTCCTTAGCATCCATCTTGAAGACCCTTGCAATGGTCTTTTTCCCATCCTCGGTTTCTTGGTGTTCTTTGGGCAATTGGACTTAATGTGCCCCTTTTCATTGCAACCGTAACATGTTGCATCTTTCAGCTTCTTACACTCCAAGGTCTTATGTTCCGTAGATTTGCAAATCCCACAGGGTCTCGGCTGAGACTGGGATTTCGACTCAAGTCGACACCTCCCAAAATGGTTTTTCTTACAAGTTTTACATTTGGGCTTATCTCCCGATTGTTGCCCGTCTTTCTTAAACCCCGACCTTTTCTTGTGGTCGTTATTTCCTCGGTGCTTCTTATCTGATCTTCGTGAGGTGTCGTCCTCACGCTTCCTCTTACCTTCTTCTGAATTCCTGAGCGATCTCAACCTTACTACATCCAAGGTAAGAGATAGAGATAGATCAGCTGCTGATCTAAAGGTAGCAGGCCTTGATGCCTTAACACTAGCTTTAATTTCTGGGGCTAAACCCCCGATGAAGCGAGCGATCCTTTTTGGTTCCGGGGTTACCAAGTATGGAACCAGCCTAGATAAGGTATTGAAAGTGGTGAGGTAGGCCTGACAGTCCAAATTCTTCATCACCAGTGATAGGAAGTCTGATTCGATTCTTTCGACTTCGTGCTGCGGGCAATAATTCTCTTTAATAAGAGCAACGAACTGATCCCATGGCAAGTTGTAGAGTGGGATCTTTCCAGCAGCTTGGATGAGAGACTTCCACCATGCCAGTGCTTCTCCCTTGAACGACTGGGATACATATTTCACTACGTCCCTTTCAGCACAACCGCTGATGTCCACTACCGTATCCATCTCGTCCAACCAGGTCATGCAGTCGACCGCTCCTTTCTCCCCAGTAAAGTCTCTGGGTTTACATGAGACGAAGTATTTGTATGTACAGGTCTTACTACGCGGTTCTTGTTTATGCTCGACCTTCCTTGACGGGACACTGTGTTGGTTCGAGGAGTGATGATCCTCGTCATCCTTCTTTGGCTTCTTTATCTTAGAGGGTGGCTTACTATGAGCCTCAGAATGTGTTTTTGGCTTGGAATGGGGTCCTGATCGGGTCCTGCTTCGAGTACTACCCGATTCACTATATTGCCTCTCTATGGCTCTAGTAACGGCGTTATCAATCAACGTTTGGAGTTCTCCACCAGTTATATTGATTCTGGTGGTGTCATGATTTTCCTTGGGTTGACTGTTGACCTCGTCAGACTCGACCATGTAGTTGAACTGCTACATAAGATGATGACAATGATTCATTTAAGGAATATAATATGTCTGTCATCTTGATAATTAAGCATGGTAATTAAATAGCCATACTAGTTAATTTGTCAAGTAATTTCATTCAGGATTTTTTTTTATTAGTAACCCTATCCCAAAATGAAATAAAATATTAGCACAATAGGCCTAGTCACGGAGGACAATTCTAAAATAGAATTAGATCTCATAAGATCTAGTTATTAAGGTTTAAATAAAGGTTCATTACCTTTCTAGACAGGGAGTTTTATAATCTACGACTGTCTTTTGTCTTATATGACATTGGTTATAGCCCGTAGGCAATACATCACAAATAGATGTTTAAATAATAATAAGGAATTTGGAAAAATTACAAGAGGGTGACATGTGTGATTTTTCGGATCACATTAGCCAAGAATGTTAACATGTTTGCAGATGTTAACAGAGATTTGAATCTTTTTAAAACAGGTTTTACCATAATGGCTAAATTTATGATAACATAAAAGCTAGGTTTTACCTTTTAAGATCCTTATTATTTTATCAAAATGGTAAATCAAAATAATAAATGCTATTTTTCATTTATTCATATATATTATTTTAATGCATATAATTTAAAATGAAAAGCTTGAATTAACCATTCCAATTAAAATTTAAACTAGTACAAGTTTGCCCTAAACGGGACTTTTACATAAACAACATGCCCACGCAGGGGCCAAACTAACAAACAACCCCACGCAGGGGTCAATAGAAAAACATGCCCACGCAGGGGCAGAACAGAAAGGAAAAATATGCCCACGCAGGGGCAGAGTACAGAAATAAATGTCCTCGCAGGGACATGATTACAACACTAAAATAAACAAACAAACAAAGGATTTAGTGATCCTTCTTACTTTTTCCCTTGATCAAATCCACCATCTTCTTGAACATCCCCCGGTTATGCCTACGTTCTTCCCGCAATTCATGCCGCACCTCTTGTCGCACCTCATTTATCCCTTGAAGGATTTCTTGAAATTGTGGCGGTGACATCACCGGTGTCTGAGGGGGTTGCTGATATTGCGGAGGTCGAGGAGGCGGTTGTTGATACCCATATGGTGGGTATCCATAGGTCGAGTGTCCCGTAGCCCAAGGACCTCCGTAGGGACCTTCCGGCTGGAGAGAGTTCGCAGCTACCCAGTAGGGATCCTCTGCAAAGTTGTAATTTGTGTGGATCGGCTGCTCGAAGGGATTGTATGCCACCGCACCAGTATAAGTAGGAATTGGGTCTCCAAAACCCAATGGTGGTTGTGGCGCGACTGGCGCAGAATTCACTTCTGAGACGGGGTGTGAAGATTCTCCCATCTCTGGTTCTTCGTGGACAGGCGAGTATCGGCTGCCACTTGAAAGTGGAGGGGTGCTGATGCGCACTCCCCCTCGTGCGGATATTCGCACGGTCGTTCTCCTTCGCCTTGGTGGCGAGGGAGGCTGAAGCTGAGGTGGTGGTGGCGGCGGAGTGACCGCGACGAGTCAGGAATCCTCAGAAGGATTCTGGTGCTGCTGTGGCTGCTGCTGCTGGTGGTGCAGGGGAGAGTTGTGCTGCGGCTGGTGTAGGGGAGAGCTGTGGTGTGGCTGGTGCAGGGGAGAGCTGTGGTAACTGGGGGTAAACACCCAGTCATACTGCCGGAATTTCTCCTCGAAGCTGTCGGGACCATTATACGGTGATCCCACAAAAGGTGACCCATCTGAAATTTCAATGGGATGGTTAGGAGTTCCGGATGGTGGCATTGAAGGATCGGTGTCCTCGTCTATATCCATCGGGTTGCCACCGGAAAAGTGATCTTCGGGTCCAAGTGGGTTAAAACCCACTGGTTCTCCAAGGTAATCGGCAGGGTTGAATTGGCCCTGGAAGACAGGCGACAGGTGGTCGAAGGGTGAGTCGTTTCCTTGAAGAGGAATGTAAGAATGGTGGGAGTTGTGGGGCTCATTTCCAGAATGAGGCCCGAAAGAGTGTGGGATGGAAGGGGAGGTACTCAGTGAAACTGAGCGCCTAGCTGGTTCAGTCAAAGCCCTCCAGAGATCTTGAGGATCTGTGTTATAGGGATCTGAAGGTGTTCGCCGGTGCGAAGGTCCGGCTTCATGGTCATTTGGGGCGACGAGTGGCCCTTTTCCTCTTCCTATTCCTCTCATTCGTGGCGGCATTTTGTCAACCTGTCAAAAACAAACAAGTGATACAACAAGAAATATATATAAGACAAAGTTAGAAATAAAACCAAAAATTTGGATAATTCCTAAGTTCTTTGTCTAGACTCGAGAATCGAGGAATGTGCAATTGTGTAACTGAGATTAAACACAAAAGGCTAGTGTTTAATTCACTCAGTGTTAGCTCTGATACCAACCTGTCACACCCCTATTTTCCACGTGTCACCGGTGGGCCCGGTGGGGAGTATAGTGACGTAGTTGATATCATCATAGACAAACAACACAATATATAAATGCACATCGGAAGCAAAGATAGATTCATTTCAACTTTAAATAAAATGTAATATTAAATATCACGAGTAGTTGAAACGGATCCACAGGCGGATCAAAATAAAAGAAGATATTGTTCAACAGTTTTATTAACATCCAAGCTTGCGAGACTTATTGCGGACGCTAGAAGACAGCCAGCCTAGTACGAGTAGTACCTGCACTTAACCTTTTGGAAAATACGTCAGTTTACACTGGTAAATACAATTTAACTGACTCATTTAAAAAGGTTGAAAATTGATTTGAATGCACGTGGTACAAAACATTTTATAACTTGGGATAATTATATGAATATAATACTTGTAAACGAATTACATGTTACTTATGCGTTCAGTAGCCCGATCCATAGACCGGGTTAAAGATTAATAGACACACCACATTATTTGGTTCGGCACTGACGAGTGTACGCCTACACTCCGTGCTTTGGTCGTGGCCATCTCGTAAGATGATGCTAAGGATATCCGGGACATGGTCATTAACCCCCCAAAGGCTTTAAGCAAACAAAACATTTCAAAACGTAGCATATCAAGGATTTAACCACTATTCGATTAAAGATTCAATGCCGGACCAAGCGGTATTTTATATACCGTACCCCAAGCCCGTATAGGGAAAATAAGTTAAAAGTATTTACCTGTGTAAGTATAAATCACAATTAGCGAGTGAAGGTAGCTTTTACTGGTTCTTCTATTCTGGAACAAAGGTTTATAATAACCTATTAGATTTCTAACGGGTCTTTATTTAAGCCTAAGCTTAGACCGGTTAGCTTTTAAGGACGATACGGTTCAAACGCACGATTAAGCGAAGACCGGATAGAATATGATTTAGACCCGACAAGTTTGAATACTTGTATAATATGGGTATACCAAATACATTCTGGATTTTGAGACAAAGATGATAAGGTTTGACCCGTTTCGGTCAATTTATGCAAACTAGTTACATAAACCGAACCGAACGCGAAAAGGGCGTCACGGGTAACCATAACAGTCATATGCAAGTTCCCTGAGTTAATATGCCTTAAACATGTTGTGATATCAGTAATGTATCTTCTATTATGCCCAAAACGGATTTAAACACAAATTATACCTCATAAGGGCATTTTGGTCATTTAAAAGATTATAAAAGAGTTTAATTAGTAATCTGAGTTACAGGTCTGATTTATACAGTAAATATACTTAATTTAATAAGTTATAACAGTAGGGTATGACCTATATGTGAAATTTATCATTTAAAACCAAACTATGCACCTTAGGGGTATTTTGGTAATTTCACTTAGGCTTAAAAGGTCAAAACTGGAAACCTGAGTTTAAAAACTTTAACTTACTGTTATTATATAAAAATATACTAAAAATATCAATAGGTATCAACCTTATATGTTTAATATGGTTTTAGCACATATTATGCGTTAAAAACGCTTAAAAAGGCGATTTGGAGCCATTTCCGGGTTTTCAAAGGAAAGCTGATATTTTTATAGTTCCAGAAGGCTCAAAATATTTTATTTATCAAATAAGATCAGTAGAAAAAGTTTTGGGGTCAAAAGGATTTGTAAAACTCATTTTATGGCTTAAAAGGGCAAAACCGACATTAACCGAAATAAACTTAGAGACCTATGTTATGCTCAGCCAAAAATTAAATAAAAATCTTTAAAAATCCCAAAATATTATATTACATCAGTGGGTAAAAGGTTTGATATCAAAAAGTGGGTTTAGATAGGCTTTATGCTAATCATGCCGTTTAATTAACATAAAGTTTTCAATTTACGCTAATGAGCATAACTCTTAATCTAGACCTCAAAGTGATGTCAAATTTTAGGTGCAAGTTTATAAATCAGTAACTAAGGTTTCTACTCTTTTACTTTATCAAAAATCACGATTTATAGTCAAAAGGGCATAATAGTCAACAATTAGGCGTTTAATGGAAACATGCATATGAATCGGATAACTAATGAACCAAGTTGTGTGACCTCAGGGGGTTACACTAATATGAAACCTGGTCCAATTAAGGCTCTAAGGCATTTCTAAACAATGCTTAAACGGGTCAGAACTGAAAGTCAAAGCAGAAGTCAAACTATGTGACTTTCGGTTCCAAACCGAGCCTAAACTGAAAATTGTCGAGTTGAACATGTTGGGACATGTTATTACATTAATTACTAAGTTATAATAATGATCAAACAGGTTGCAAGTACCCTACATTGCTAATTATGCTTTAATTTGAAATTTAACATTCTGTTGACTTTTTAAAGTAAGCTTTGACTCGACAATTAACATAGTTAGAGTGGGAATCTGGAAGTACCCTTTTAAGGGTTTATTACCCACATAATTACCTACTTATAGGTACTTTTAATTCGTGATTAGACTAAGCACATTTTAATTAATCACGAAGTCAAACCTTAATTACGATGGTTTGACTTTTAACTAATTAACTAAGCTAAAACGAATTTAGAAAGGTTAAGTATACTTACAATAGTCCTAATTATGCTTAGTGATCACTAGGAAAGTTGCTTGCAGACCAGAGAGCTCCAGAAGTAAGTTGCAAATGCAAATGCCCAAAAAGTTGCAACTTGATTTTCTTATATAGTGAGTCCAAGAGCTTAGGATCATCACACATAAGTCTAGGAAGGTTACAAGATGTCCCCAGGTGTCCTATAATGCTAAAAACCAGATATAGGAGCCCCTGAATTCGAATACCACCTAAAAGAGGCGGTGTAACCGTTTGGACAGGCACCTGTCCTGAAAATCGCCCAGCTACACTGCTTACGCACCTCAACGTTCTGGATGTTGAGGTCCGTAAGCAGCCTTGCGCACCTCAACACTCTGGATGTTGAGGTCCGTAAGCTTCCGCCAGAGTCCAAAATTTTGTTTTCATTTAGGCTATGACCATGCAACCTTTTCATCTCCGAATCTCTTGTACTTTAATCAGTATGGGGACCATATTTTCAGCCATTGCATGTCTAGGCATGCACTTACATACTTTGGCACTTTGTGGAAGGTTTTTATTGACGGAATTACCAAGAATTTGCCTTGGATCCATGTTCAAAGTTATAAAATAAATCTATTATTTAGAATGGCCAGATTTATAAATATAAATCAGATGTTTGATAAAATATATCCTGGTTAGGGATTTATTAATAGGTCGCTCAGAGGTATAAATTAACATGTCGACGTCTTTAAATCCTACCGTACATCTTTATCTGGATCCGTATTTACAACACGTTTGCATAACATGACACGTGTCTTTATTTTATTGGACCTGAATTTCCGAGGTGTTACACATCTTTTCTTTGATACTCACTAATGTTCTGCATGAAGTTTTGCTGAATGATTTGTTACGTGAGTGTAGTAAGATTTTGTTGCATGAGATGGACAAAATTGAAAAAAAGGGACTGATGACACCCATATGTCATTCTGTCATCTTTGTTCTTGAAAAACGTTTGGATGATAAGAAGAGACCTATACCAGTGTAAATTCTACTTTGGCCTCGATGATTATAATGAAGACGATGGGCAGATAACATCCACCCACAAAGGGTTGATTTATATCTCCAACATCCACAAAGACACTTCAACACATGAACAAAGAAAATAAACAACGCCAAACCCAAAACGCCATTTATTTGTCACAGTTCTTGTAGTTTCAAAAGAAAAAAAGAGACTGATGACACTGAAGATTTAAATCATAAATTGCTTCTACTTTGTTTTTTTTTTTAATTTTCTTTATCAGTTGTTTGTTTTGTAATTTCAGTTAATAAACAACAAAAGTATTTTAATACTATAATGAAAAATATAATAAAACGCCAAAATGAGCAAATGCTTGTAAAACGCCATCATGCCATAAAAACGCCCAAAAAAAAAACTACCAAACTATAATAAAATTACTTTGAACAACTACTATTATAAAAAAAGCATGAAACAATGTGCAAAGAATATAAAATAAAAAAAATCCAATCGTTATCTAACCGCCATTGGAAAACAAAACGCCATAATTACAGCCGTCAAGATTTGACGTGTTACACCATAAAAACAGTTGAGTCTGAAAACAAAACACGGTAAACTGCAAAAAATAGTAAAATGAAACGGCGGAAAACATAATTACTAACATTTATTATATTAAAAGCAAAATTCTTGGGGAATTAAATTTATTTATCTTTTCCAAAACGCCATAATTACCTGTCATGCGCGGGAAAAAATATCAATATAAAAGAAGACAATGAGAACACAAGCTCAAACACGCCAAAATTTTTGACTAAAACGCCACATATTGTCCATAACGCCAAAAACTTCAAAAATGGCTAAGGTTATTGCATGGAGGTTTGAAAGGAAAGAGAAACGATTCATCATAAAGTTCTCTGATAGGAGAAGGGTAAAGGTAAAGACAATAAAAGCCATGCTTGGAATGAATGAAAAGGTTCAGAAGGATATCCTGGCCATTGGGGTTCCAATGGACAGCGATTGTGAAAGAACCAGAACTGTAATAAAAAGACTGAAGAGAAAATTTCCGGCAGAAGATGATGAAGATGATGATGATATTGACGATACTCCTATACCAAAACTTAGCAGTTGGGTGATGCATGAGGAAGAAGGAACACTTGAAGTGACTTATAAAAACGGGGTGCAATATTCAAGGCCAATGGAAGAAATGTTGAAGACAGGGTTGCTATCTATCATTGAACAACTCTGTGATTTAGCACCTTAAACGATCCAAAATCCAAGGATGCAGTGATATTCAAGAATAGGCTGCAGCAAAGAAGAGACGAGCTAATGGTGTTATACGCAAATATGAAATTTGATGATGAAGAATCTGAAGAAAAGTAATGAACAAAGCGATGGATACATCTCTGATGTAATCCCACCTACGGAAGACTATTAGTTTATTTTGATTTCGTATTATTGTAATTTTATAAAATATTAATCTATGGTAATCAATTATTAACAAAAAGATACAAAACGCCAAAAAATGACATGGAAAAAGCCATAACGCCAAAAAATTTAACTATGTGACACAAAAAGAATTAATTCAACGAGAAGAAATCTGAGAAAAACAGTAAAACGCCAAATAATTAATAATTCTAGATAACGCCAAAATTATCTTGCACGCAAAAAATAAAGCAGCATGTCAAACGCGAAAATCGAGAAAGGAGAAGAATACTAAAAAGACAAAAAAAAACCCCTCGGACCCTGATCATTCCCCGCGCCACGTGTTGGGCCAGGATGCGTTCTCACCGTTCTCACACTTTTTGTCTGTTTCTCCTGAACCCGTTTCTATATATATATAAAATATTTTTACATATAAGAATTAACTTCCATTTCAGTCCCTGAGGGAATTCAGGGCAATTAACTAAAACATAACAGAAAAAACAAACCAAGTTAGCAATTTGAATGAAAAGCGTTAAGAAATGCAAACATCAGGGCTAGATTTGTTATAAATTAGATTTTTGGACTGGACTAGCTAAAATGGACAAATCTTAGAGACGGGAACATAAATTTACTCTTTTAGTTTTATACTATTCATAACGTTAGCCAAGCCAGTTTATTAAATCCGGTTTAATAGTAATCAAACTGGTAAGGAGACCAATTTTTGAAAACTGGTGCATTTTTGAAAATTGGGCTGAAATGGCAAAAGTAAACAAAGCACAGGGACGAAAATGACAGTTAACTATATAAGTTATTAATATTAATAACTAGGTGGATTTGCCCGCATGATGCGGCGGGAACTCGGTCGGTATCGGTTCAGATCGTTATATGAGGGAATTCGATGGGGGAAGGGATTTGATTCGTTACAGTATCGACACTTAATTTATAGTCATGATATGTCCAAAAGAATGTGTTTTACATTGGAAACCATCAAAACGAATACCAACGCCAGTTCCAATAATAACTATACTGGCACCGATGTCGGTATTGATTTGCTTTGTCTCGGTACTAATAAGAAAAGAATCTTTTTGAACAAAGTTAACAAGGAAGATGGGAAACAAATATTAAACGAACTCGCGTATTCAACTTTATTAAAAAAATAATGAACGTGAGTTAGCGGAGGAAAATCAAATTATATACAAACTAAATGGATTAGAAGCGTATATATTTTTATGCATATACTAATACTGGTGTCGACGTTGTTCGGTCGGTATTCGTTTTGTTCGTCATGATACTGCTATGACGCCGGCACTTGATCTAGCCTGCAAAACAAAAAAAGACTGTATTTCGAACAAAACTCCATTTTCAATAAAATTTATTTATGAACATCAAGAAATTAAATCAAACACAACTACGAATTTAGATTTTTAAACCAAAAAACGCAAGTAAATGGATAAAATATAGATTAGTAAAAAGATAATAGTACTTAGAAACATATATTGTATTGGATGTAAAAATTAATTATAATTTTAATGGTATAACAGAACAATAAATTAAACTCGAATATATATATTAATTGTTGATAAACACTTGTAACCATGGGATCAATTATTAATATATTGTTTTTCTACTTTAGGATAAAAAATAATTTTAATGGTATAATAGAAGAATAAATTAAACTCGAATATATATATTAATTGTTGATAAACACTTGTAATCATGGGATCAGTTATTAATATATTGTTTTTCTACTTTAGGATAAAAAAAAATATTTTAAACACTATTCATCAACACTTTATAATCATATGTATAATTATTATACAATGTCGTTTAAAATCACATAAAAATGAAATGGACATGTCAATAAAAAATATTTAACATGGAATATTATATTATTAGAGCTGCAAATGAACCAAACAAAAACAAACACAACCTTGTTCGTTGTGTCGTGTCTGCTTGGAATGAGAGCGGAAACGACAATTGTTAATTAGGGTTTCCAGCAAGTAAGGAGTAACACTAATACGTTATTTAATAAATAATTTATTAGCGTGAATTTTGAAGTACTTAAATAAAAAATAAAAGTAAAAAACCCTAATAAACTATTGACCACAACCGAAGACAAACGAATATGTTACCGAACGTTCACGAACATAAATGAACGAACGCAACCCCTGTTCATGTTCGTTTAGTTAAGTGAACGAGATTTCTTGTTCGTGTTTGTTCTTTTGTTAGTTGAACGAACACAAATGAACTTCTTGCCAAACGCTTCACCAACTGTTAGCTTAAAGTTTGATTCGTTTGTAGCCCTGTTATTAGCATAAAGTTACTTAAAAATACAATTAACAACTTCCCCACATTCATCACTATAGTGACCAAAAATAGATGATTATGGATGATATCCTTTGTAATGGATCCAAAATTTATTTTATGATGGACAATTGAGGGGCTTAACCGAATTTTAAAGGGGGCGAGATTTTGCTTAAAAATGACACTAAACTTTTTTTTACGGCAGTTGCCCCCGGTGCATAGAGTAGGTATGCTTTAGCGTCTATTGTTGCGAGTAAAATTGATTGGATAGTTAGGTTACGACCCGTCAAGATTAGAGTAAAACCCCATGTTTTTCAAACCACAAACTGTCCATGTTTAGGGTTGTAAACAAACTGCATGAACACTAACGAGGCCATGCTTGTGTTCATTCGTTAAGGAAATGCAGATGTTCGTGAACTGTTCGCGAACACATGTCGAACAGAAGTTTATGTTTGTGTTCGTTTGCTAAGGAATTTCAGTTGTTTGCGAACAGTTCGTGAACACTAGTCACGAACACCAGAGGCGGTCCTGAGGATTCAAGTGTCCCAACCGAGACAGAAAAAAATGCCCCTTACCCTTAGGCCTTAAAAAGTTAAATAATGTAAATTATTATTTTTTTGAACAACCATTAAAGTTATAGCAATAGACGATCATTCCCATCTATATATAACTGAGAATTTTTATAATTTTTGTGCCCCGGGAAAAAACGTGCCCGGCCGGGCGTCACACATTACCCCTCCTTAAAGGAGGTTAAGCCCAAACTTCACTAAACTAGCTTAGTCGGCTTGCGAGCCTATACTTATATTATTGGGTAAATTACACTTTTCGTCCTTTATGTTTGTATCAACGGATGCCCTTTAACTTCAATAATTGCAGTAACAATCCTTTATTTGTAAAACCTATTACACTATACGTCCTTCGACCCTAATCAGATTAAAATTTTCAGTTAAGTATGGCATGGCATGTGCCTTACACATGACGGTATTTATGTCTTTTTACCACAATCTATTGATATATCATTAACTAGGTTATTACCCGTGTGTCACACGGATTGAAAGGTAAAAAAGAAAACACATATAACTTTATATTCAAAACAGTTTAAATAAAATAAATGCAAAAGTTTCCTTAACAAATGATAAATGAACAAAAAAGACTACAAATTTCCAAAAATTTCTTTGTATACAACATCTCAAGAGCATAAATTTCGTTCTCATTTTTGAAACTCATTCGATTCCATGCTCTTAGGACACGGATTTTGATGGTAAACTCTGACCTTGAAGGATGTAAATCCTTCAAGAAAGTAATCTCAGATGGAGGTATGCTGTTAAGGCAAAAAACAAACATATACACTAGTAAATGGTAAATGATAAATGATACATGTTGGATAATAAATATTCTTATAATGTAATTAGAGACTCCAAAATAGTAATTAACCACATACATTGAAGAACCAACTGGGGTAGCCCAGTTGGCCACCGACACCCACCTCTTCCCATAGGTACCGGGTTCGAATCTTGGGAGTGGCATATGTCGCCCAGGGTAAGAACTCGTCAAGGGGAATTCACCGCGGAGCTAGCTTGGTCGGGTAGCGGCTCCCGGAGTGGGATCACTCCGGCGGTTGGGAGGACCGTGGACTATCCCCCCCCCCCCCCCCCACATACATTGAAGGCAATGGTGCAGCCGATGAGCAATCCTTTTTTGACATTGCAAAAGCAGATGAGGTATCCGGTTTAGACATTTGTTAAAGAAGAGAGAATGAAGAATAGAGTTAAGTGTGATTGTCCAAATGGTTTCACGGATTATATAGGGGTCAAATGTACCAGAATTTGTGGGAGGTGGTAGCGGTTGATCTCACCCCTAGTCTCTGAATTATGGCCATTGTATGATCCGCCTATGAGAATCTAGCAGGGCAAGCGCACAAGACGTTTAAGGTTTCTGAAAGTCTAAAAACTAAATATTTGAAACAGAATAAAAAGCATACCACTAATAAATCTGTGCATACGACCCCTCTTATCTTGAATTTTGAAAGCAAATGAATTACTGAACTGGCAGAAGAAAAATCAAACCATAGTCGTTATCAAGGCACTCTATTCCGTTAGGGTATCATCACAGTTGAAACTGAAAAACAAAAAACAAAATCAGAATCAAAAAGCTGTGGTTAATATTCCCCAGATTACTCTCTACAAATCATGCAAAGGGATGTTTTTGAACCTCTCCTGAGCATCAGCATTCTAAAATCAGTACTTTACTTTTGGGTTTGCTCTACTAAGAAAGCTATACCTGACCCGTTACAACCCGCAATCACCACTTACTTTGAAGAAATCTCAGCGACACTTTTCTTAACTTCTTCTTTTGTTGCCCCCATCTTGAAACGACCCCACCAAACCCTAGACTTTTTTAGGAAATTCAAGCAATTTAATCCCTAGTACTGAAACACCAAATAAAACCTAATTCATATCTAAAGTTGAATCAAAGCAATACCATCAAATGAAAACACCAAATAAAACCAATTCATGTTCCAGCAAATCATTGCTTTGGAGAAAATGATCTTGCCCAAAGCCACTCCCGCAACGACGACATCGCACCATAGAGTTTAATTAGAAAAGAAAAGATGATTAGTGCTAGGGTTTTTGGTGAGAACCCATATTTTAAATAATGAAACATTGAATAGAAATATTACAAAATCAATGGATTACGCAAGCAATTAGAAAAAAAAAAACAGGCTTTACCATGAAGAAAATCAAGAGGTGGAAGATCAAAAGCTTGATTGCATACCTTTGTTTCGTAAATCGAAAAAGATAACTAATTTGAAAATAAAAAACATTAGGGTTTCGATTGCGACCTCGAATCTAAAGAATCGATGGTTAAAAGGTAACTTGGGAATCACCATTGTCGATTTGCTGATGAAAATTTGTGGATTTGTTGAAGAAGATGCATATGTGCCGCTAGGGTTTTGAGGGTGACGATAGAGAAGGAGTTCTGATGGAATGAAATTAGGATTAGGTATTTTAGAAGGCTTATATACACCGGGTCAAAATCCGGATCCCGTCTTAACCCATAAAAAAAAAATTTTGACCCATCCATTTTCCTGCCCGAAATCTAGTGAGGTTGCACCACAAACTGACAAGTGTCCCAAACCTTAGTCTAAATTTTTGCCAAAGTGTCTCATGGGTTAGTTATTTATTAGCGAAATAGATAGATTGTAACACTCTAGGGCTTTAGGTAGTTGTACCATATGCATTAGTTGTGTGTCTATTAACTCATATCCTTTCTCTTCTTCCGAAGACACATAACAAAACCCTGCTTGGAAAGCAACCGAGTGAAAAAGGGATCTGCCAAATATTTCTAAAGAATCCACAAAGACCCCGATCTGGATTGAATGCTCACCCTTTGTCACCACCGCTGCAACTTTTCCGGCTAGCCTAAACTCGGCTATAGGAGGCTATAGGAGTTTTCGGCTGCAAACTCGGCGGCCAAAACAACAGAGATTGACGATGATGGTTGATATATGGTGGCAGTGGTGACATGGTGATGGAGAATGATGGTGTTGTTTTAATGATGTTTGCGGTAGTAATGCATATATTCAAGCAACACCTATTTTCATCCTCATAACTTCAAATTTCGAACTTGTTCCTGAAAATCTAGCCGTTAGGGTTTCCATCCGTTAAACAACTTCTACATGTTGTTCATCTCACTTGATTGCGAATCATACAACTCTTCCAATTGTGCATTTTTTTTTCAGCAATCAGTTTCGATATTGTATTCACCGCAAGCTGATTTCAGTGGTTCCATTGATGCAGTGCCTCCACTGGTAGCGAACAAAAGAGAAGTTGATTTGGTAAGCTGAATCTTAATATATTGTATTCAGATTATGCTGTTAGAATGTTAGGGTTTACTTTCATGTACCTGCAATGTGTTTTAATAAAAAATTCATGTTTGCAACTTCAAATTGTTGTTTGATCTTATAATTAAAATGTTCATAAGTTTACCTATAGAATTTTAAGGTGTGCGAATTGTAGTACATCCAAATTCTTTTTGTACGTTTCTTTACATCGCAAGATTGTGTTGTTCGTTAACGATTGTTTTATTGTGTTTTAGGATGTGGAATTTGTCATCTACAATCTTCTTGGGTTCTCCATCTTCATAGCCAAACAAGGAACAATTCTATTGTTAAGGTTAGAGCTATTATTTTTTTTTGTGATTCAAAATCGACATGCATTGAGTATCAAATTTTGGGCTAAAGAGAGTTATAAAATTTTTGTTAAAGCATTTAAAGAGTTGATAGAAAGTTGAAAATGAAGTTACTTTGTTTGACTTCGTAAAGTCAAAGTATACCGTTTCATGAGTCGGCCCATGGTTTCTTGTTTTGGTTCATGTTTGAACTTGATTAGTTGATAGTGCGAATGTGCACTCCTAGTAGTTGAGAGTTCTTACGCTACACATATACTATGGTCGAGTTTTTTTTAAGGAAGTTAGCAAATTTATATCAATTACCCAAGGCTATAGAGAGCGTGTATTGAGTTGTCGCTTGTAAACTAAGATCGAGTTGGAGGTAAGCAATTGTTGAAGCTTATTATACTCTTCGTGGGTAAATGTGTAAGTGGGAGGAGTAGCAATCTAAGTTATATTAGGCGGATTATTGGTGTTTTGGAGGCACAATTGTGTAGTCCAATTTTAGGAATGGATTTTTGGGTTCAAACATTGGTTTTAAAAAACATGAGGCTCTCTGAGTCCTTTAGGTCACGAAAGTCAAGGCATTAGGCCTAAGGTAAAAGCTTAACGTATGCGAGATGTTTGGTATTTAAAAAAACTAAAAAAGTACTATAAACTATTACAAATAATATTTTAACGTGCTACGATCAAACACTAAAACAAGATATTAAAATAAATATACAAAAAAAAGCTCTATGTAAAACCAAAGAAGCTTTGTGGTTAACGAAATAACTGCTACTGTCGTAATATCATTACATAAGAGGTGAGAATAACTCTTACGAAGATAGGAAATGGTTATACTTATGATGGTCTATTAAGTATAAAGACTAATGAAAAAGCAATACATACTAAGGAAACTGATGAAAAGGCATAGTGAGAGGGAACGAGATATACTTATGGTGTTCATCGATCTTGAAAAGCTTACGTAGTGTGCCTCATCTAGTTTTATGGGATAATCCTAATGTCAGGGGGATTCCTTGGGGAGCAAGTGTGTAAACGAGTCGGGCCGAGCCCTAATGCTCGTCATGTTTTTCTGAAGCTCGAGCTCGAGCTCGGCTCGCGAGTAAAACTCAAAGCTCGAGCTCGGCTCCTATGCAGTTAATAGCGGCGCTATAGCGGTGCTATAGCGGGCTATAGCGGTGTAGCGGTCTTCTGGCATCGTAGCGGTCCAAATAGCGGTTGGGCATAGCGGTTCCGCTAATAGCGGCGCTATAGCCCGCTATTTGACCGCTATTTGCCGCTATTTGGAAACCGGTATAGCGGTCATAGTCAAATTAGGTCAAAGTTTGAAAAAATCGGTCAAAAGTCGCCTATAATCGGACCAAATCAGTCAAAACTGGATCAGATATTAGTAAAAAATTGACCAAATCGGTTAAGTGAAACGAATTGTTACCTTAATTTGAACAAAAATCAGTTGTTGCTCCATGATTTTGAACCATTGTAGAGATAACTGGGTACGCCTGATGGAGAAGAGAAGGGGAGCGGGAAAGAAAACGGCGTATGATGAAAGTGGGGATAATTAGGGTTATTTAAGTTTGGGTATTTTAACACATAACCCCCTTCATCTTCATTAGTTTATATTTAGTCCTCATACTTGTGAATTTATATATAAACAATATAAAATTAATGGTATATGTATATAATATATATAAAAATACATAAATTATGCATGGTATAAAAATTACCGCTATATCACCGCTATAACCTATATATCGTATAGCGGACCTTGACCGCTATCCGCTATTTTACCGCTTTAACTGCTTAGCTCGGCTCGACTCGACTCGGCTCGAGCTATTTTGAGAACAACCTCAAACGAGCTAAAAGATCGGCTTGAGCTCGTTTCAATATCGCTTAAACGAGCCAAAGCTCGGCACGGTTCGCCAATGTTATCATCATTATTATTGTATTATATTATATTATAAAAATAAAATTTTGTTTGGGCGCGAGCCTAAACGAGTTTTGTATTTCAGGCTCGAGCTCGGGCTCGTTAAAGCTCGGCTCGTTCGAGCTTTTAACCAAGCCGATAACAAGTAGCTTTCGAGCCTCTGGGCTTGTTTACACCCCTAGGAGCAACCTTAGAGTGCCAAAGCTTACGTTTAAATCGGTCCAAGACCAAGTACCTTTACTGTAACTTCAGTGGTGCCAACGGTGAAGAAGGCACTCAAATAACCATTGAAGGCCAAGTAGTACTACAAACAACCAAGTTCAAGTAATTTTGGTAGTTCACCTAGAGTGACGGAGAAATTGATAATGATGTAGCTCACCGTGTTTAGGCATGTTGGTGTAAGTGGAAAGCAGCCACACAAGTTTTGTGTGAGAAGAGGTTTCCAACAGGCAACAAGAAGGATTAAATGTCGTCATAGTTGTTACTAGCGGCTATAGCGACCGCTATAGCGCGCAATGTAGCCATGCGACGTAGTGTCGCTATATGGGTCATAGCGACAAATAGCGATGATAGCGATTGTTTTTTTTTTGATGTAAATAGCAATTAGATATAGCTATAAAATAGCTGGATTTATAGGTTTTTGTTAAATATACATGTAAAATAGCATATATACAAGGGTATTTTGATGTAATATATATATAAAAATTTTCAAAATTCTTTTTCTAGTGTAATCGCTATTTATAAAATAGCGGTCACTATTTGTCGCTATTCGCTACGTAGCCTATAGGTGCCTTGTCGCTATTTGTCGCTATTCGCTATCGACAACTATGAATGTCGTCCAACTATGTTAAACGAAATTGATTTTTGGACCATCAAGAATACACAAGCGAGAAAGTTGGATCATATAAGGAATGCAATTTTTTGGGAACAATTAGGTGGTGGCGCACATTTCAGATAAGATAAGAGATGGAAGATTTATATGGTTTGGGCATGTGAGTTGGAGACAGAAAATGACACATGTAAGGAGCAAAGGCATGCCCAAACTAACATGGGTGACCTATTTAAGACTTGCACTTCTTAATGGACATGATTGGTGATAGGTGTTATTGCAGGACTTTTAGAGGGACGTAATGACGTATATATTAGTCCACACCCTTAGCTTAGTCTTAGTGTCTTGGTTTACTCTACCTTTTATGCTTTGCCTTTCTTCCTAGGCGTCAATGTTTGTTACCTTCTAGGTGGTTCTTGATCATAATTTTATTTCTTTTCCCCATTTTGTCTCTTCTACTATGATATATGCTTTATATGTGTTTGTAATTTAGTATGTTACTCCTTCACCACTTTTTTTGTTATTCAGTGGCTTTGTGTTTCTATCTTGTTAGTTATGTTTATTTGTTTGCTGTTTGTTTTTGGAGTCCGGGATCCCTCTCGATGGAAGCAGCCGATCTATCCCTAGGGAAAAAGATCAGGTTTGCCTATATCCCACCCTCTCCTTACCCTACTAATACTTTGCTTTTTGTGGGATTTACTGGGTACGGTTGTTGTACTTTGATATCTGCTCTATGTTACTAATATTTTTATACCGTAACAAAATGAAAAAAAAAAATGATTTTTTTTATGCCGGAGGTCTTATTGGAATGGAGGTAAGGTTTGCCCCATCTCACCCCCTACCCTACTTTTGAGTGGGATTTTACGTGGTATGTTTGGCTGTTCTATAATCTAATTTTATAACTATCTCACACCTTTTAAACCAAGGGAATGAGTCATCGTTGGTTTTTATCTGATTGGAATGGGTATATCTAAAGCTATAAAATAAGGATTTGTGTTTGACATATCTCCTTTCTTTCACACACACACACACACACACACACTCCTCTCTCTCTACATATAAAGATGAGATCAAATAAAAAATCTTTTTACTTGTGAGATGTGTGCGAAGTGGGTTTGGATTAGTGATGAAACTTTTTCAACGGTGAAGATTGAGGCAGCGACATATTGTAAATAATAAGTTATAAATGGTTGAAAGGGCAACCTTCATTGTTGACTTTTTGTTAAATCTATGTTATTCTTAAAAAATAAATATACCATAGAATCGTAATTTATTATGTTTATTTTGAGTATGTCATTGCTATATTCTTTTAAATGACCTTTTGTTTTAGAAAAACGTTATTCAATGTTGATTATAACGGTGAATAATTATATACATTTAATGCGTGATTATACATATAATTGTGTGTAATATTATAACTTTCTTACATATGGTGCTTTATTATAAACACTGTCGCTTAATTACAAACATATGTTGTGTAATTACATACATATGGTGTGCAATTATACAAGCGCATATACCCTCGCCTAAAATACATGTGTCGCATCTTTGTCGCTACCGAACTTTAGAGTTGATACCGAGGTTCAAAGTTGCTACCGAGTTGTAGCAATTACCAAGTTGCTAATGAGCAGTACAACTTGCTACTTATTTCTGTTAACTTTGCCTTAATGCAACCTTTCTTTGGTCCATGAAAATTTGATGCGTTTCCAAAATTCCTACGAAGCAACTTTAATGTAATAGAAAATATAATGTAATAGATTTTTTTTTTAAATAGATTTATTTTGCCAATGTGGGGTAGCCCACTTGATAGAGGCACATGCCTCTTAAGGTGGAGGTCTCAGGTTCAAATATGCCTCTTGTGCGTTTCATGTATTTACCTAAGGCGCTGAGCAAAAAAGCCCCAGACCCTTCGCCTTGATGCGCCTCGGGCCTCAGCGCTCCTGAGGCACAGGTGCGTTTTTTAAAACCCAGATTTAGACCCCCCTCCCCCGTGGGTGTTGCCCCGAGCCTCCACCAAGGGGTCACTGCCCATTGAATCCCGAGTTTCTTGGTTGTACAATGGTCTTATAGACAATTGTGTACTCCACACCTTACTTGCACCAATGTATATTGTAAATCCCCATTTGGTCTTCAACTAAAGTCAATTACCCAAAATAGCATGATAGCTTGATGACACTAAAATCACCCATACAACCTCAGTTTTGATTACAATCTCTAAGGTATATACTAGCTAACAAATCCTTGTATAATTGTAGAAGATAATTCCAAAATAAGAGCAAGATTACGTGATTAGCCTAGTGGCATCTTAAGGGTGGGATAAGGTTTTGGGACCAATAGGTCCTGTGTTCGATTCCCACAAGGGGGGTTTTCCCATATTTATCGGGTTTCCTCCTGAATTGATGTATAGGCATTATGCCTAGTGGAGATGGATATGATCGGGTGGTTCCGCTGGTGGCACAATGATACTTCAATGGTCCGTCAGTGATCCAAATTTGCCGTTCAAAAAAAATATTTTAAATTAAGATAATAGAATCTTCATCACATCTTTATTAGAATTTCTTTATCTTCTCGGTGGCCATAGTTGTTAGCAACGCTTATAGCGAATAGCATAACGAATTGCTCATTCATTGCTATCTGATTTTGGTGCCTCCATAGCGAGTAAATAGGAGGATTTTTTTTTCTTGTTTTAATATAAATAGTGATAGTATATGCGTATACAATAGCTGGATATTAGGTTTTTTTTTGTTCAATATACGTATAGAAACACCGCATTTGGATATATTATACATATATAATATTTCCAAAATTTTCTTCTAGTGTATCGCTAAACATAAAATAGTGCCGGCTAATTCATTGCTATCACTATGTAGCATATAGGGTGCTTGTCGCTATCGTCCACTATTTGCTATTAACAACTATGTCGGTGGCAACTCTACAACTTTTCCGCTTGGAATATCTGGTTGGTAGTAAGACTTCATCCGTAGGAACTCAACACAACATAGGTTCCTTTTGATGTATTTCCCAACAATCTCCCTTGTCCATCTTCAACACGTTGATAGGATACAACGTCCATGAATTTACGGAGTTGAAACCCGCAAACCTTGACTTTTGAAACTCAATTCATAACTTACTAAGAATTTTGTGCACGCCTTCATAAATATCTTGTTTTTTCACTCTTACACGCAATATCGATTAAATACTATAGTATTAATTTTCGCAAAGTGACACTAACGGGCACCGCCACAGCTCTCTCTCATGTCACCTTGCCTAGTAGTGACAAAACTTATTGCATATATTTCTTCACATTCATCATCATTCTCGTATATTCATCTCTTCCGTTCTTTCCGTAGTACCCGAACTACATAAAATATTAAAAGAAATATATCATTCGTGATTGAGTAATGGGGAGAGTGAAATTGCAGATCAAGAAGATAGAAAACACAACAAATAGGCAAGTTACGTTCTCAAAACGAAGAAATGGGCTCATCAAGAAAGCTTATGAACTGTCTGTTCTATGTGATGTGGATGTTGCACTCATCATGTTTTCCCCCTCCGGAAGAGCTAGCATTTTCTCCGGAAGTAGAAGGTAGAGATAATAACTCCCCTATGCACAATAGATTCATTTTTGTACTTTTTTACTCGGAATACGTGTTAATTGCTTTCCTTGATTTTCATTTGGGGGTATGACAGTATCGAAGAAATTATCTCACGATACATAAATCTTCCGGAGCATGAAAGGGGAAGGTATTCATTAATTAGTGTTAATAGTTCTTTGATTATGTTTTCCTTGTGTTATTAATGATTCTTCTTTACATTTTAATGTTTTATTGTTCATTGTGATGTTCATGGATCCGTCTTTATATGAAGATTGCAGAACCAAGAGGTATATATTTACTCACCGTCTTAGATTTATTATACTACCTTGGGCCTAAGTAATACCGCGGTTTCATTTACAATTAAGAAACAATTGCAAATTGATACGCAACTATGGAGTATATAGAAAAATTATGTTTGATTTTAATCAAATAAGCTAACCAAATCTTTATACGTATTTAGTACCTCGAAAGGGCGTTGGGAAGGTTAAAAAGCGAAGCGCAAGATCACCAAATTCAGAACCAAGCAAGGTTTATTTCTTTTCTATATAAATCACGATTTAATACATCCATCTCATATTACTAATCTTTTTTTGTTTTTTTTTAAAATTTTTTTGGGTATTTCGATTTAAAGTTTTAATTTGATTTTATTGTACAAAAGCGTCTAATTATACTAATTTGTTTTATTTGGTTTTGGAAACAGTCCATCGAGCGGGGATTCACAACTTGAGGTATATAATATTGTATTCAATCTTCTTTATAGAGATTTATGGTTGCTAATGATAAATCCTTCACACTTAATAATATATTGCTTTGTGACAGGAAATTCAACAAGAGATCGTCCGCTGCAAATCCCATATGATAGAAATGGAGAAGCGGCTCAGGTATAGATCTTTTATGTTACTTGATGACAATAGAGTATAGCCATAAGTATCAGTGGGAGAGGTCAAAATAAGAGGTCCAAATTTCGTATGATTTTTGTTTTGGAGAGCAATTTATTATTTAATAATAATTAAACTTTCCAAAACGTTTCTGTTACATATTAAAATCGGCAAAGGGCAAGTGTGGAGTGTACAAGAGGTTGAAAGTGTGCGAAGTGTAGGAGACCACAAAAATCTGCCACATGTCCTTCAAGCCAGGGGTATAATCGTCCATTTAAATATTTAATACATAATTACGTAATGTTACATAGTCAAGTAGTGTTACATAATTACGTATTGGACTATTGGTACATAATCACGTAACTTATAGTTGTTTCAGAGTAAAATGCATATTACATAATTACATACTGGTACATAATTCCGTAACGTTACAAAAAAAGCACGTAGCTTGTAAAATAAAATTTTGTTAAAAATTAAAAAAAAAACTATAGCAATAGACTACTCAAATTAAAGAGAATAAAATGCTCATTTTTATGGTTTGATCTTTAAAAAAAATATTTACATATGAAAAGTAATGGGTGCTTAAAAATCGTGGTGGAAGTGGGTTTAAAAGTCAACAATACTGGTTTTTTCTATTTTGCCCTTTCCCCACTTGTTTTTGAATGTGATTCAATTATTTGGGGAGCACCTAAATCCTCAACCATTAAATTCCTAGAACAATGACCTATATTGTATTATTGTCTCCTACACTTCCTACGATTACAATACTTTGTACAAGATCCTCTCCCTTACTATTTAATAATAATTGAGCTTTCCAAAACGTTTCAGTTACATATTAAAATCGGCGAAGGGCAAGGGTGGAAGAGGCCAAAATTTGTTTTTATAACTTGGTTACAAAGATTACATTTGTATTTAATTCATGCTTAGCTAAACTAATCCTATAATGATTGTTTTTATGAATGGAGACAAACATGTTTAAAACACAAATAAATCCTTTTTATCTTATGATCTTGAGGTATTCGATGAAAATTGTGTGATTTGGAATCTTATTGGTATGTTCATAGGATATTTGAAGGGGATCCTTCTGAAATTTCAACATTGTCTGAGGCTGAGTATCGGGAACAAATGCTTGAGGAGACTTTAAGGCATGTTCGTCTGCGCAAGGTACATTACTGAAAGAGTAAATTACTATTTTGGCCCTTGAGGTTTAGTCAGTTTAACTCTTTCTCCCAAAAAGGAATCTTACATATCAGACCCTGAAGTTGCATTTTGTAACGGTTTTGGCCCTTAATAAAACCCAAACCGGAACCAAACTGGCAAACTGTTAGTAATTATACAAGTAGCCCCTTAAATTAAAAAAAAAAAAGCTTTGTAATTTACATAAACAACCCCTGAGGTGTAAAAGGACCAATATACTCTTACACATAACATAAAAAAGTAACAAAGTGTTAGGGGCCAAAACCGTTGCAAAATGCAACCTCAGGGTTTGATGTGTCAAAATTACTCCTTTTTGGGCCGAAAGGGTTAAATTGACTAAACCTCAGGGGCCAAACTAGTAATTTATTCTTACTGAAAAATAAATGGATCGGTGCATTGTAATAAATGGGGGTGGGTTGACCTTATAAAATATATACACATTTTTTATTTTTTCATTCTAAGTTTTATTGAGTTGATGGGTCGACATGTTTAATTCGATAGGTTAAAACTTAAAACAGGTCAACATGTGCGCAATCTGTTTTATAAAACTGGTTAGAAATGACAACCCAAAACCTGATTATTTTTGTATAGTCAAGTATTGTCATGTTTTGGGTAATTGCCATTCCTAACATTACAAAAACATATTCAATGTTACTTCAAATTTGTATTTCATAATTAACAAACATACAAATAATCTGAACTGTCTTTCGTCTGTTTAGCACGTTCTAGAGAAGTACAACTCTGCAGATGCACAGTCAACTTCACAGGTTTGTCCATACAGTCTCAAAAAGAATTAAAATCATAGCGACATTACGGTTTTTTAGTTTATTCAGTTTCTTGCTCCATTCTTTATAGGTTGCTTTGCCTCCTGAGACGATAAACGTTAACATACAACAACAACAACAACCATACCCGGTATATCCCACAAATAGCAGAGCTATTTATAGGGTCTGGGGAGGGTGGGATGTAGACAGACCTTGCCTCTATCCATAGGGATAGAGAGGCTGCTTCCAGAGAGACCCTCGGCTCGAAAACGAACAGCAAACCAACACACCAAGTCAAAGAATACAGAAATAAGAAGTCGCCCATACCAAGAAAGTGATAAGAGTGGCACAATATAATGTGAATCATGTATAATGGCATGCAATATCATTTGGGCGTAAACACAATGTAAATCATGTATAATAGCATACAACATCATTTTGGCATAAACACAAGAAGGCAATCACCGGAAAAGTCCCTTAAAGAAAAGGAAAAGCCTACGTCCCTGAAAAACACCTAAGACCTTTCTACAATATCCTCTAGAAGTCCTTAACCCTAATCCTATGCCTCCACGATAAACGTTAACATGGTTGCACCAAACTCAGGCAACATATTCGACTGGCTTCCACCAAGAGATCCACAAGTACAAATAATGAATTTCATGAACTTTGGTGGCCTTCTTCCTGCGAGGTAACTATAACTTCATGTATTCTAATCAAGTCTGCCAATAGGTGGAATGGGGTGTGGTTTCCGACGTTTAAAAAATAAAATTTATTATTCAAGGACATGGAATTACTTGGTTTAAAAAAACGCACCTCAGTCGAGGACCTAAATGTCTCACAGCGTTTCACGCTTTCATAAGTACACGGATGGTCCCTGTGGTTAATAAAAAATTTGGATTTGGTTCCTAGCTTTTCAAAAGTACACGGATGGTCCCTGTGGTTTGCATTTTGTAACACATTTAGTCCCCAGCTAACAAATCTAAAGGTTTCAGTAGGTCCAAGATAGGGACTAAATACGTTACAAAGTGCAAACCCCAAGGACCATCCATGTACTTTTGGCAAAAGTTGGGGACTAAATATATTACAAAGTGCAAACCATAGGGACCATCCATGTACTTTTGGCAAAAGTTGGGGACTAAATATGTTACAAAGTCATAGGGACCATCCGTGTACTTTTAGAAAGCTAGGGACGAAATCCAAAATGTTGGTCAACCACAGGGACCATGCACGTACTTTACTCTAAAACCAATCATGGAAACCTCACCTAGTGATTGAGTAAACTATAATAACAAACACTCATGCCACTTCCACTTATTGGCACACTTGCTTTATTTAATGGGAAGCTCTTAGTGGGTATGACCTTATTATTGCTTTTAACACTTGTGTGCAGGCAAAATGAGCAAGTGAACCGAGCTAATGTGATGGAGCCTGATAACAATGTTAATGTTCAACGAGCTGAGTTTGGACAAATGTTCGATATGAACTTATCCCCTTGGACACAATTCTATGCTAGCGGTATGTTTATTACAGTGCACACTTTCTGTTTAATTAGTCAAAATGAATCCGGTATTACTGTCGTATATATAGTGGTACTAAGATTTTTAACAAGATGTTACATGAAGTAAAACGGTACATTTTTGGAGTATGCAAATCTAATTAGAAGAGTGTCCAGAATGTCTTTTTTTAGACTGCCACTTCACTTTGCAAAAGCGAAGACAACAAAAAGACATTCTGGAAATTCAATCCAACCAGATTCTGCAAAGTGAAGTATGCAAATCTAATTAGAAGAGTGTCCAGAATGTCTTTTTTTAGACTGCCACTTTACTTTGCAAAAGTGAAGACAACAAAAAGACATTCTGGAAATTCAATCCAACCAGATTCTGCAAAGTGAAGTCGCCATATGAGATAGCGACTACAACTCTAAAGTCGCTATCTTAGATGGTGACTAACCTTAAAATTAAATTCCATCAAGAAAACCAGCCATTTTTGTAATGCTCTTTGAAAAAACCCATTTTTGAATAAAAAATAGTATATTTTGCGTTGTAGTGACAGTGTTTGGTGTTGTATTTGGCAGGAAATGGCCAGATGGCGATGGCACAACATGGAGAACGGCCATACAGTCAGACTTTCCTGCCGCCGTTTTCACCATAAATCAAAATCATAGTTTAAGTTTGTGTTAATGCTCCTATAAAACTCCTAGTTGTCGTGTTTGCGCTTTTTATATTTCTCTATAGGATGTTGAACTCTTAACTATATATATATGTTATGTTATTTGTTGCATGGTTCTTAAATACCTCATTGATGCATGAGTCGAAGCTCAAAAGTCACCTCGAAGGCTGTTATTATAAGTATTTGGGTCTGCGGTGGCAAGATGGTCATGTATGGCGGGTTTGGTGATGCATAAAAATCAGATCAAAATTGATGGGTCGGATTTATTTTTATTTGCCAACACTTTCTTTGAGTTTTAAGGTCTTTACAAAATCAAATCAAAACTTGACGGGTCTACTGTTTTTAGTAAAGCGGTTTACAGGCTACCATATGAAAGCATGTTCAACATTCTATTAAGTTGTTTTGACTCTTTGATGACTTCTTCATGGGATTTTCTGGGATATGAGGATTATCTGTCAATAATCACTGATGAATTTTCTCTGTGTGACATTTCTTATACCCAGGCATCTTGGTATAGTTATTCATCAAAGGAGGTGGACATTTCTTATACCCTATGCCTTTCTGATTTCCCTTCAGTTGTTGAACATCGATAATGTGATCAAGCACAAATTGGGAGTTAGAATAACTCTCCAATTTTTGTTTGATCGCATCATGCTCGCATTGGGCAATGGCTAATTGCTTCTTAGTTTCTTCCACAATGTTGATGTATTCATTTATACTTACTTGCTTGTGGTAAACTACTTTGTTCACTTCGGACACGTTTTTCTTTAATGTTTCAATTACTGATTTAAAATCTTTTTCGTTCCGAGTTAAAGCCATATTTGCCTCTTTGCATTTGGAAAGTTCAATAACCAAATTTTGATTATGACTATGAAGCTTTTCTAATTCAAGCTTCATTTCAGCACATGATTCACAAACACTAGGAGCAGGAGGTTCAGAATTTACCTGACTCGAAGAGGCTGACACATTTGTCATAAATGCAGTTTGAAAAGAAAAAGATCCATCTTCAGAAAAGAACTTTTCCATTTCCCTGGATGTAGTAGCAGCCTTCTTGATCAGAATTGATTTCTGACATATAAGTTCATCAGCTTCATTCAATAAATCCTCCATACCAGAACCTGCTTCCTCCTTCTCATCAGACTCTGATTGATTATCCCCAGAAACAGAGCCTTCTTCATCAGAACTTCCAGAATAACCAGAACTGTCATCACTTTCAGAGGACTCTTCTTTATGAACATGCTTGATATGATTGATGATCTTTGCATAACAAGCTGTTCCACTTCCTTGATCACCTTCACCAAGCTGCACAGACCAGTCACATCCCTCATCAGCTTGAACAGTCAAAGCCCGATTGGGATTTGCAGTTCCAGGCTGTGCCTGATTGTTATTAACTGCCACAATCCTCCTTTCACGGTTATCTTGCTGGGCATTCACATTTGCAGTACTCGTCTGGTTTCTGAAAGGGTTGTGATTGCCTTGTTTTGTTGGTCGAGTGCACTCACGTTTGAAGTGCCCTTTATTACCACAATTGTAGCATGTAACGGCGTTGATATCAAACCCATACTTTGTATCTTTCTTTCCTTCCAACGAAGTTCTTCCAGTTCGAGCCATGAAATCTTTTGCCCTTCTTACTGCACTAGCAAAAGCCCATTTGATATCCATCAACTCCATTTCTTCCTTGTCGATCTGTTGATAATCTTCATCGGTCATGTTGATGTTTCCAAGCTTACCTGCTACCAAACCACAGTAAGCACTGACCATTGTATTGATAATTTCCATATGCTCCTTAGCAACTTCAATGCTGATGTGTGAAAGGTTTGAATTATCGACTCGGATTGTGTTAGGGTTTTGAGGTTGAGGTTGAGGATTGTTTGTATAATGAGCCTGTTGTTGTTGTTGCGGTGGTTGGACTTGTGGCTGTGTTGGGACGGGAATGTAAGACCTCGGATCAAAAGCCGGAGCAGCAGTTGATTGAGGAAACGGAAGAGAACTTGTGTTGGACACAAATGCAGTTTGCAGTTTAGGTTGCTGAGCTGCAGCGGATCTTGCCAAAACATCGAAGCCTGGAAGGTACATTTCTGTATTCTGAGGAGCGGGAGCTCGCTTTGCTTTCCTGATTTCTTCATCATTTTTATGTTCCAGTTTCTGAATAAACTCATAGATGTTAACCGTGTCTAGAGTTCCAGTATGCTTCAACAGCTCAATAAACGAACTCCATTTTGGAGGTAATGCGTCAGCAAACCTGTTCACCATGTCTTGTTGAGTAGATACAACCCCATAAGCACACATTTCACTAATCAAATGATAGAACCGTGTGGTCATATCATTTAGAGTTTCGTTTTCCAAAAACTGAAACGATTTAAACTCTTTCTTCAACAAATCATGACGAGACTTTCGAGTAGCTGCATTGCCTTCACCTCTAGCAACTAAGGCATCCCACAATGTTTTCGTGGTCTTGCAGTAGGAGAACTGATGATAGATATCTTTGTTGAGTGCTTGTGTAAGTGTAGCAAAGGCCTTTTTCTCCAATTCATAAGCCTTCTTGTCATTTTCGAGCATGTTAGCATAACCTCCTGAAGTGGACGCTACAACCTCAAGATTAGCATTGAATGCATTGATGAAACATGTCCAAAGATCGGTACTTTGCCCTTGAACATACGTGTGAAAACGGTTTTTCCATGATGGAAAGTCATTCATATGGTTCAGCTTTGGTGGACGATTGTTGCTTCCCGTTTCGCTTTCACTAATCAAAAGATTTTGAATGCTTTGACTTTGATTGGATACCAAAGCCCATTGACTTGGACTGATTGATGGCGGTGGAAACATACTTTTCGCCCAAGCTGCAGCAGAGGTTAGCTCTTGACTAGATTGTGAGTCAATACTCCAGTCCCAAGGACTTGTACAACTCATTTTGATGAAATACTAATAGACGACCTACACAAACACAAATTGTTAAGTTCAAACAGACACGAATTGAAAGATACAGCCTTGTTCGAAAGATCAAGACTTGTTCGAAGGATCAACAGTGTTCGAAAGATCACTGTTGAGTTTCGAACAAAGACTTCGAAAGATTCACAATTTGAAAGATCCTTATCTTTCGAATAACTATCTCGAAAGATTCACAATGAAAGATCCTTATCTTTCGAATAACTATCTCGAAAGATTCACAATGAAAGATCCTTATCTTTCGAAAATGTATCCTCCGAATAGATTCCCTTGAGCTCGAAAGATAGAACACAAACTTCGAAGGATGGGTCGAAAGATGATTATCTATCGAGCCTTCCTTGATCGAAAGATGATCGTTCGATATCGAAAGATATCCTTCGATCGCTTCTGACACAAATGACGCTGATATGATAGGTTGGTGAAAAGGTGATGGGTTGGTAAAGTCAACTTTCGGCAAAAGAGTATGATCAGACTGTACTTTCTGCCAAAACCAGATTTGGTTTGATTATTTTAACCAAATATCCCTTCCCAATACACAAACAACTTTCAACACTAATTAAACAAGATCAAAAGGTGTAAAGCTTTGAAGAACACTAGAATATATGATGAACACACCCAGAAAATTTGAATTTTCTGGTAATCCGACAACTTTCCGAACACGAATTTTTGCCCGAAACTTCACTAAAAACCACTCTTTAACATGTGAAAATGATAAACAACAAGGTTTTTATAAAAACTTCAAGCAAAACAACAGAAATTTCGAAGTTTTGAACAGATTTTTCAGAAAAAAAGAACTTCAAAAATCTGAAACAAGCCCGAAAACTACTCGGTTTTAACAAGGAGAAGAGCCAAGGCTCTGATACCACTTGTAGGTCCCTCGTGGAGGATGAGGTTAAACCTTAACCTTGTTATATTAACACACTAGCAAGTGCGGAATCCAAGCTAGAGTGCAACCGAGTTGAGACAAGCATAAACACAAAACACACAAGGTTCACCGATTAACACCACTTGTATTAATGCGTATGAAAGGTTCCGGTTACAAGCACAAGGTTTACAAATCTGTATTGCAAACTCTCTAATGTGTGTGTGTGTGTTCTTGACAGAATGCTCTCACTATCTCTCGAGTGTATCTTTCTGTCTCTTGTATCTGTCTCGCTACCTCGAACACACACTGCATGGGTATATATATACCCAGCACAGGTTGTATGGTCGAAGGATCATGTGGACTGCCCGAAAGATGATCTGTCGATCATGAAGCCATCGAAGGATCCACAAACACTTCGAAGGATGGCATATCCTTCGAAGTCCATCAGTATCCTTCGTGGGATATCTTTCGAGCTTATCGAAGGATAGAAACAATCCTTCGAAAGCCCAACCTTCGACACAGAACATTTTACAACCATTTTCTAACTGTTTGGCCAAGTCAAACCAGGAGGATGGTTGACTTGGTCAAACTTACATGACTAACAAGGACATCGTTTACATCGTGACCGAATACAGACAAAGTACAGACACAAGTGCACCAACAATCTTCCTCATCCTGAACCTCCTTATCAGTTCTATCTTTCCTATTCTTAGCCTTTACGCTTTTCCTATGAAATGACTTTACACGTTTTCTAGGGGTGGTATCTACACCTTCTGACTTTTCACCCTCACCTGCACTACCTTCACATGATCCTTCATAACTACCATCAACACTCTCACTCTCACTTTCACTATCTTCATCCTGCTGATCACTATCCTCACTGTCTTCATCCTGCTCATCACTAAGGTCTACATATTCAGGTTCCTTTTGAACATCCTTTTTTGAAAACCTGCTAACATGTTGAATATACACCTCTAGCACCTTGTTTTTTTCAACATAACTAATCATTCTCAGTACATCACTATCAGTGCCTAGAGGCCTTAAACCTAACACTAAATCTTCCCCTGGAACCCTAAAATGGTAAACCACAACATCCTCTTCTGAATAACCAAATGCTAACAAAATATCATTCATCACTATCAATGAAAACATATCGGAATTCACATTATCAACGTAAGTCTACCTTATCCCCGGCATATTCAAAATCATCCTCGTCAGTGAAATCACCACCATGGTGCACTTTCAGGGTGAATAAATCGGGATGATTTGCTGTGGAATAAGAAAAAAACTTTCAATCAGAAACAGGGGTTTTCAAATCCAGTTTATCAACTTCAAATACGTACCGTATTTTACTTCTGGATCAAAATGGACGCCTTCTTTTCGAACACAGCAGCTAAAATCATCCCCATCGTCGTCCATCGGAATCGTCTTGGTAAGAATGCAGATCGCCGGAGTTTAATTTTGGGTTTGAGAAGATTGAACTGAGAATTGGGGTTGAAGATGATGATGTATTGTCTGAAATAATAAGATAATAAGGGTTTTTTTTTTATTATTATGTGGTTTTTTTAATTAATGAAATACATTAATGAAAATTTAATGCCCAAACTACCCCTCCACAACAAGACAAAAAAGGGTCAGTAAATCAGTCAAAAATCAGACATTTTGAGTTTTGGACTAAAATGGCAACAAAATGCAAACCACAAGGACCCAGATGTAATAAGTTTGAGATTTGGACTAAAGTGGCAAAACTGGCCAAACCACAGGGACCAAAATGGCAGTTTACTCTTTTTGAAAAATTAACTTTTAGTATGGATAACTATTATATTATCAGACTGTCTTTACATTTCCATCAACTCCATTATTTTAGACAAATGGATTAATTAATTGTCTTAGTTTTTATCTACAATTTTTTGAATTCAAGATTTTGTTTTTACTCAATTAAAATTTTCAATCAATTTTTTTTTCGAATTATACAAATTGAAAGCGATTTTATAGCCATTTAGGATCCAAATAAAAAACCTTCAATTACATATTTACATATTCAGTGATCTAATATTTATTATGATTTGTTAAATCTCATTGTATTTTTTGTCATATCATTATTGCAAAAGTATTCAAATAATTATTTTCTTTTATTACAATTTCGATTTATATGATGGCTTATTTTTGCTCTTTGCACATGTATGAGTGTGGTTCCTGCGTAAAGTGTGTTTTTCCTACAAAGTGTAGGGAGTGATCCTGGCCATTGGATGGGTGTGTTTAATGGCTGAGATCAAGTTGGTGGTATTTTTGTAATATTTTTGTGCCATTAATTAATTGTTATAATAGGTTAGGGGTAGTCTGGTCATTTACCGTTTTTAAATCAACCGAATAACTGCCAAAAATAACACACCTCCTATAATCTCGCGCATTTCCTTCTCTCTATCTAAAACCCACTATCGATAACCAATTTGCATACCAAAATTAGCTAGAATCATGGATCAAGATTACAAATTCGCCATGAAATACAAGCGTAAGAGATGATCATAGTACTGTGTTTTATTGCACTCGATGTTGGATACTAGATGTGTTCATAATAGTGTGTTTTAGTGGTAAAACACAATGTGACGAACAAGTGACTAACTTGGTAAAGGTGTTGTCTTTTACATTTATATTGTTTTAAGGATTGATGTGTTAAAACTACATTGTGATTAGATCCTGCATATACATGTATTCAGTGTATTTTGTTAAAGACAATGTGTTTTTTTTTAAAGTTCGATCATAGTATTGTGTTTTGCTGCACTTGATGTTGGATACTAGATGTGTTCATACTTCATAGTAGTGTGTTTTAGTAATAAACACAATGTGACGAACAAGTGACTAACTTGGTAAAGGTGTTATTTTTTACATTGATTGAGAATTGATGTGTTAAAGCTGCATTGTGATTAGATCCTGCATATACATGTATTCAGTATGTTTTGTTGAAGACATCGTGTTTTTTTTTAAAGTTTAATCATAGTACTGTATTTTACTGCACTTAATGTTGGATGCTAGGTAGATGTATTCAGAGCAGTGTGTTTTAGTGATAAAATACACTGTGACGCCATGGTTTTTTTTGTTTACAACGAACCACTTTAGAAGAAGAAGAATTGCGACTTGAATGATAAACAATTAATCAATCCTAATAACTGTCAATTTGATTTCAATGTGATATTTGGTTTCTTTAAATTTCTCATGTGTTAGTTATAATAAATATATACCATAAATAGAATAAATGTCAAATTACTTTCTTGCCTTTTTCATTAAAATAACTACTTACCACATGTCATTATGTGGTGGCTTCCTACACTTTGTAGAAAAAATTGACTTTGTAGCCAACTCCTACTCATGTATATATATGCTTTGTAGATATGACAATTTCAACCCATTTTCTTATGAATGAGTTATTTTAGGTTATGTTTTATCTCTAGTCAGTCAAACAGTTAAAAAGTAAATAAAAGTAGTCTAAAATGAGAAGGCAGATCGGTTGAAAGACGTCCTATGTTTAAATTTAATCTAAATAAATAAAGTTAGATTGGTATATTATAATCATAATAATATAAGTTTAACTCATATTTGACACTAAGCTATACCATATAACAAGTAACTCGTTACGCTACATGTGATAATCCTATGTGCTCAAAATTCTTGAAATCGTTAGAAAACTTTCTCGCTTATTTTTCTGGGAACACAAGTTATACCTAATAAATAACTAATTGTATGAAATTATTTCCGCTTATTGTTTCTCAACTATTTATTATTTTCTATATTAATGTTTACTTTATGAATATTTCATTCATTTAATATTTTTTCTTAATTGTTTCTTTTATTTGTTCGGTTAGAAATAACTATTTAATATTTTATTAGTTCAATAGTGTGTAATGCATGAGTTTCTAATCTTTAGCTAATGTAACAATAAGTGAATTATAGCTTTTTACATTTTTTTTACTCGTGCACAATTAGGAAATAAAATAAGAAATTAAAGGCGGAATAAATATGGCAAAGTTATTGTAATTTATAAAGTTTAGTGTATTTGTTCGTCATTTGCGGCGGTAC
This sequence comes from Helianthus tuberosus, assembly GCA_030545235.1. NCBI lineage: Eukaryota > Viridiplantae > Streptophyta > Magnoliopsida > Asterales > Asteraceae > Helianthus > Helianthus tuberosus. The sequence continues at coordinate 52,670,918 of CM060377.1, read as the reverse complement.
GTTACCGTGAACATTCAACGCAATGGGTATCGGTCTGTTTCGTTATAGTACCAATACGATATATGCACTCGATATAGAAATTAACACACGTTTTACATCGATCGAAAATGATAAAAATGAACACCGGTACGGGCACCGATGTAATACCCCGACCATGACGGGAACATCGGGGCGAAACGAAATTGTTCATAAGCTCATGATCAACTGAAGTTTGAATATTTTTGTTAAAAACCAAATTCAAATAACAATCCCAAGAAAACAAACAATTCAAACAAGACACATGTTTCAAATTAAAATTTAAATTAAGTCCTGACTCTTTTGTGATTCGATGCTCAAGGAGTTTCGCCCCCTTGTACCACTAGGTTCCAAGGTGCCATAAATTACAATAGCTTATAAGGTGTGAGCTTCATACCTCTGAACTTGTAACAATGTTCATTCTCATTTTTTTTATCTTAAGCAAATTTAACTAAACTATAAATGACATTGGTTTCACTAAAATCACCAACAGTACACCCCTATTATAGTGTTATCAGTGATTCACTTAAACTAGTCACAACAAAAATACAAACTCACACATAAATGAGAATGTCTTCGAAGTTGAATTTTCTAATTTGTGAATATTCGAATATTAGGATGTCCCATTGAATCATTTCTATTCATTTAAACGTATCAAGATATATAATGTATTCATATTATTACTTGATACTATTACATACAAGCCTTGACTCTCTATCTATCTATTCTTTAATGAGTATAGAAGCCAAATCCAAGCTTCTTAAAGCAGCCAAACCTTATACTCACACAATTTTTTTTAGTTTTGCACATATGCAGTTTTTTTTTAAATATATTCACATATGTAGTTTTTCAAAAGAACTATTAACAAGTTGAACTTTAGCCTCACCATTATCCGGGTCCGAACACATACATTAAGATATATCACACGTGTTCCAATCTCCATATGTAATTAAACTTTCCACATTGAATTCAATATCTAGCATTGTATTAGAAGAGAAATGGGTATCTTATTAATGACTAGATTTGGTTAACCATAGTCACAACCGACTTGTGCCCTAGATCCCTTGTTAACCATTTGGTTAGATGAATGACAAGATTTTGTTGTGAGTGAACAAACTCAACCGAAATCACACAATGCATAAGGGTGGAGGCGTGATACGCCCTTATCACAACCATGATACCGTGATACACTGCCACAAAGGGGGTGTATCACGTGTGATGAACTTGTTTGTGCGATGTTCATCGCGAGTGTTCTACCTAATTAATTAAGTTTATCAAATTTCAAAATACCGCACAATAAGTAATAACTATTAAAAACAAATTATAAATTAAATTTGATAAAGGTATTAAATTGAATGCTATAAATTGAATATATTAACTAATTAGCAATTAAAATTAATATCCATTGCATTAAATTGAATGCTATATATATTCAATTTAAAGGTTTAGACATTTAAATTTTTGAGAATGCTTTATATTTATAATTTATTATTTGTGAACCTTTAAAGAAAGAACGAGTAATAGATAACATATCACTACAATAATAAAATACAAGTGATTATATAAATATTGTTACGGTAATAAATTACCAGTCTTATATAAAGAACACAAACCTACGATTTCCATACACACACAAGTGTGAACGTTGAAGGATTCTCACACATGGAGAAAGCCATTACATTCAAGTTTGTTATCATTACCACATTGTTAATCACCATAGGTATGTAATATCTATTTCATGAGTCAAAAATAAAAGTATTTCTAAGAATAGGGATTATATATTTGATAGTATTAAGGTTTATCCGAGGGGAGTCGGGATTAATCCTCATGTTGCCACCGTCGCTATCACACATGAATGCTCGAGAGGTGGTGGCTTGAGCAGTTGAGCATGAGTTTTTATATAATTAGATTCTTTTAACGTATAGTTTTATTAATATTTGAAAAGTTTGCATATATACACTTTTATCAAAATAACTATAGTTTAACTATTAGTATTGACTTAAAATTTAATTTAATCTAATAGCTTGCATTACTTTTCTAACTATTTCCATTAAGTTTATTAAATTTATAATAAGTATGATAAACAATAACTATACATACATACATACATACATACATACATACATACATACATACATACATACATACATACATACATACATACATACATACATACATACATACATACATACATACATACATACATACATACATACATACATACATACATACATACATACATACATAGGTGAAATATAGAAAGAAAACCCATTTAAGTTGAAAAAACTCAAGATAACCCTATGTAACTTTTTTATTATTTTCTAAAAAAATAAGGAATGTAATATAAATATATTTGAACATTTTTATAAAAAAAATAAAAAACTTCAACTAGTTTTTTAAAAACAAAATGTTCAACATTTGTATGTTACATTTTTTAGACGTATATATTATGTAACATGAAATTTTTAATATTCTTAAAAAAAAACTACTCGGCGCTTTTTTGTTTTTTACAAAAATGTTCAAATTATATATGTTACATTCCCCATTTTTTTTAGAAAAAAAATAAAAATGTTATATAGGGTTCTTACAAAGGTTTTTTAAGTTTTTTCAATTCAAGTATGTTTTCGTTTTATTCTTCCTCTACATACATATGTGTATAATATATGTATATCAGAAGATCCTGTTGAGTTTAATATATAAATGCGTGAAAACCCAACAAAACAATCAAGTTTTTTTACATATGTAATACCAGTGGGAAACCCGCGCGTTGCCGCGGAGTCGACAATTGTAAGGCGCTAACAGTTCATGGATCGGTTGATGAAATGCATTAACTATAAATAGATTAAGGGGCTGTTTGGCAAGTGCTGAACCAGTAAGTGCTGAACCAGTAAGATGTCTGAATGGGTAAGAGGCTTTGAACCAGTAAGTGCTGAACCAGTAAGAGCTGTTTGGTTGTATCTCTGAATGACTGTGCAGAATGACTATATTACCCCTCTGAACTATTATGTGCTGAATGAAATGTATCTGTTTGGCAAGAGTTTTGAATAGTGTACAGATTGATGAAAAATTGTAAAAGAAAAATACAAAACGCCATAGAAAATCCAAATTACACATCAATCCTTTAAATTCCATGGAAACATACGAAAATCCAAATACAAACTAACACAACATACGAAATCCAAATACAAATAACACAACTCTGCATACAATTTTAATTTGAATCATTTGAAAGCAACTGATTAGCAATCTGGTTACGTAAAGAAGTCATATAGTCAATACATTGTGAACCCCACTCTATGTCTTGAACTAACAGGCCATCATTTTCCCCACTATGCATTTCATGAAACATCGTGTTCTCATCATAGTCCATAAATAACTGATCATAAATATTGCATTTCCTTATAAAATTATGGATGGCGAAACAAGCAATCACTATGTCTCTTTGTATTGGAAAAGAAAAGGGAGTCATTTGCTTTAGGATTGGGAATCTCGCCTTTAGAACACCATATGCACGTTCAATGACATTTCTGAGTTGTGCGTGAGCATGATTGAATCTTTCTTCCTTAGTTAACGCACGTTGTCGTCGAAAATCGGCTAACTAATACCTCGTACCACGGTAGGGAGTCATAAATCCACGAGTGTTGGTGTACGCAGCGTCACAAAGGTAATACTTATCTGTATCAGTATCAAAACTATCATATAAAAAACAAAAAACACCTTCTTGCTTCCAATTAATCCTAATCCTTTTTGCCATTTCTTTGCCATTTCAACATACAACATAACCACAATCAAACATACAACACAAAGAAAACATGTATCTTTTTTCAACATACAACATAACCACAATCAACATACAACATAAAGAAAAATGTATATTTTTTCAACATACAACATAACCATTTACAATCATACCAATTAGCCAATATTTCTAATGTAACAACTAATAATAATAATCAACATACAACATAACCATTTACAATCATACCATTCTACATATAACATCAATGAACATAACCATTCTACATATAACATCAATGAACATAACCATTCTACATATAACATCTATGAATTTTCAACATACAACATAACCATTATACATATAACATCAATGAACATAATAATGAGTAAAATATTGAAAAAAATATCAGAAAAAACTAATAAAAAAATTCAGAAAAATAAACAAATCCATAAAAAAAACCTAATCAAACTTAACTACATCATAATAATGAGTAAATTAAATGAAAAATCAGTTTAATAAAAAAAAAAGCAAGAAACGAACCTGGGTGGGATGGAGGAGGAGGCGGCGACCGAGAGTGAGGAGGAGGAGGGATGGAGGCGGCGGCGAGCGTGAGGAAGAGGAGGGAGGCGGCGGTGAGCGTGAGGATGAGGAGGGAGGCGGCGCGAGCGTGAGGAGGAGGAGGGAGGCGGCGGCGGCGAGCACTCGGGGTGAGGAGAAGGAGGTGGAGGGCGGCGAAGAATGAGAAGGAAAAGGGTGAACCCTAGCTTTTGTTGCAGAGAAGAATGAGAAGGAAAAGGGTGCAAGGGTCTTTTTTTTTCTTTCAGCATCTTCTAATCTCTGGATGGTACAGCACTGAATGGTACCATTAAGAGGTTGGTATTTTGCCAACCAAACAAGCAACCTCTGTCCGAATAAGAGGGCAGCCTCTTAATGAATCATTAAGAGGGTTGCCAAACAGCCCCTAACCCTCTTTATCCCATATATGAAGATGCATTCCTCATTGTTACTCCTATTTGCAGCAAACTATTATCTAGTTATGATTTTAAGACTCGATTACAAAGATGTGTGTATATTGCTGATGTAATTTTGCTACAGGCAGTAAAAGCAACTTGGTGAGTCATGGGTCAAAACAGAACCGGGTCAAATGAGCATTTTCTGGTAAGAAACTCATGGTTCAAAACATAAGCGGCATGGTGAGTCATGGGTCAATACGTATGGTTAAATAAACTTTACTAAAAATGAAGCGGGTTAAAATTCCAATGTGACCCGTTGGTATTATAGACCCCATACCAGAGAATGTTATTATAAACAAAATGTTATCGAAATGTTTACAATGACGTCATCTATTAATAGTATGAAAAATAGTTTCACTACCTGTTTCATTAACAAAACCATTCGATTTACAAACCAACAAAAAAAAAAAAAAAAAAAAAAACCGGCATCTGAACTTCCAGATGAAAACAAACCAGCATGCTCAACACAACGAACACAAACAACCCACACAAACAAAATTACAAAAAGAGTATCATTGGTCATACATACTTTATATTAGCTCCACCCTTAACCATGTATGCGGTAACATTTTGAGCAACCCACAAAGCAGAAGCAACGGTAGATGAACTAACGGCAGCCAACATATCATTAGACCCCAACCATGACCTCTATTCCAGACCCTATAAACGTCCTGAGACAATCATGATCTGCATCAATCGATTACGACAACAGAACACCTCATGACAAACTGGCATCAAGTTAATAAAGTTGGGCTAGTTGTACACCGCAGCTTCATCATGTTTGGCTAGTGGCTTCATCAAGCCTTTGTTTGGCTAGAGGATTTGGAATTAAATGGGCTGAAGTTTCACTTCAAACCTTTTTGATTGAAATTATGAAAGTCAAAAGTAATAGGTAAGTGTTCGTGTAAATTAATCAGAGCCAACCGGCCCATTTTCACCCACACTAAAAGTTACCCGATTAGAGCAGACAAACAGTCATCACACAAAGAAAACAATGTACCTGAGTTAGACTGACGCTACGCGTATGCGACAGCGGTTGTGCCAGCGTGTGTTTCACCCCACGAGCAGCTCTCTTTGGAAAATTAGTCTGAGGTCGTTACCCCTGCATGTGCGCAAGTAATGAGTAGCTCTCTTTTGCAAATTAGTCTGAGGTCATTACCCCTGCATGTGCGCAAGTAACTCCCCTCATTATTATGCAGCGTTAAGCACTTGTAACTGCAAAAAACGCATCACAATCACAAACAGTAATCTTAAGTCTTTAAACAATAGAAGTATTAATTATTAAGAACAAAACCCTAAGGTTTACATGCCGAGATGCTTGCGACATAAGCCATTCAAGAACTTCATGTACCTGAGCTAGTGAGCTCCTTATGCACTGAGCACTGTGTGGACCAATCAGAGGTTCAGATGATGTCATCAACATTGCTGCAATGGATGTCCCGCCAATGTGAGATCCACACCCGATCATCATAGCCTTATTGTCAATAGGAAAAGACGCTAGGCACCACCCCCATCATCCCATTAAACATAGTCACACCGAGACACCCCTTTTTCACAGCTTTAATAAGAAAAGGTCAAATCGACAGGGTGGGAACTACAGATTGAAAAAAAAAATTATAACTTAAACAGGCAGATAAATGACAAAATTTAGGCAGAACGAATAAATGAAATTAGTTACCTATCATCAAACAAACGCACGCACACAGAAGAGAGTTGAAGGAAACACTACTTATAAGGTAAATAAATACAAATCTAGAATTATGGGAGACATTGGGGACAACCCGGTCATACACCAAAACATCTTGAGATTCAACAGGAGTTGTTGGAATTCAGATATGCGGCTCCAGAAACGCAACACAAAGAACACCACAAAAAGCTCCAAAATTTGCGAATGCCATGAGATTGTCGTTAGAGATTTTTGTGCATGTGTTAGTGACCTTAGGTTTGCTTGTGAAGCTTGCAAAAGAAACACAACCCAACGCGTTTATACCTTTATAATCATACTTGACACACCAATTTAACATGTCCGCATGACAAAAGGTCTACTTTTGCGTACTTCACCCAACATTCTATCGTCGGGCTCCTGTTCACTATTACTCTATTAGTGTCTATAAAACTTAGTTTATAAGTAAGTAACCTTTTGAACCACTGTACTCTACCTTTTGGTTCTCAAATTAACCATCATTGTCACAAGAATGAGAAAAAAAAAAGACTGGTTTAAATATATACATTATTAATGTAAAACAACCCACCATAATAGTACCAGTTATTCTAATTCTAACTAAAGTACACCTTCCTAAATCATATGTCTCTATGTCTCGAATATTTCAATGTTCGAAAATCACGTTTTGATACTTTTCCACTCGCTGACCCGTTTGGCCTGTTGACACTTTTTAACACTAAAACTGACCGATAAACAATCATTATCGACCCGACCGGTTCTGCTACATTAGAAACATTTCCTTTTTGAATCTTTAGCAACCTTTTTGCTGAAGGACTGGTGACATTAATGGGTGAGGGTAGAGGTGCACATTTCGGGTAATTTTGTTAAAACTAGTTTCAGGTTGGAGTCGGCTTCAATGCATAGGGTTACAAGCAGATGTATACCCAAAAAAAAGCCAACTTTGAATCTTTGAAGTGGCCAACAAATATTTTGAAAATTTTATAAAAGGTGAGAGCACTAAATAAATAAAGTGAACCTTTTTTTGCATCTGATCTGGATTCTACCAAAACCTATAACAACAGAAATACAACACATAATCAACAATTTACTAATCATACATATAACGATCTATGAGTAAAACATGTGAAACACCATTGCACACATCTTAACTACAAACACAAAAACAAGCTGTGTAACATGTTTATGCACATTTCCATTGAAATTCAAATCAGTCGTTCATCCTACTTTAAACCAATAATAATACCTGAAATGGTTGTATTTCAGAATGAAAGCAAATGGGAGTCCAAACGACAATATCATCTGCCACAATAACAAATAGCTGTTAACAACAGATGCTTTTGGAATTGTTAAAATAATATGAATAATCACCTAACAAATACTATGAATAATCACTAACCGATGCTATAATAATCAACTTTGTAGCTCCCAGCCGACCCGCCATTGAGAGCAAACATTAGGCTAGGGACCATGGCTAAACACCTGGTTAAGAAGTTTCTGAGCCATGGATTCATTCTTAGGTCAAGAAACCCCTAAAATCAGCAATTGAAACTATATTGAAACATAAATCCTACTGCAAACAAATCAATCATCAATCATACAACAACTACAGATACTTACAAGCCACAATTGAGGTGACCACTGGCTCCGATCATTAACAATCTCCCAAGCCACGGACACAATATCTTCATTAGTCACCAATTTAGGAACGTTTCCGAAACCGCTTTTCGCCTTCTATCCGTTTATCTTCTTCACGACACTCAAATTGAAATACAACATTGTAGACATTGTATAAAGAACATAAACAACAAACCCTAGCCTTCATATAACTTGATTAATGGCCATCAAATACAACTTGATTATATTAAAAAATAGAATGAAAAAGCAAGAAAGGAACAGAGACATAACCGACAACTACTAAAAACCATCCGCTCATTCAAAACGAATTGATGATTATTCAACACTTTGCCCTAAATCTGTACAGAGGAAAGCAAAGAGTAGCATACTTGAATGTTGCCTCTAAATCCGTCTTGGCTTAATTTTTAGATCTGTAGTAGTGGTTTGAATCGTCGCCAGAACAACCACACCATTGGAGCACCACCATCGTAGTTTGGATTTGCTAAGATAGAGAGAGTAGGAAGATGATAAATGAATTGTACCGTCCATTATAATCACCACTATGGCAGTTATAGCCATAAACAAAGAAACTGAAGAGGTGGTATAACAGACAATGAATGCGGCATTCAATCCTGTTGCAAAATCTCAGTTTTAGCCCTAAGGCGTCTTAAAAATAAATCCAGATCTCTATTGTACTGATTTGCACACTCTTGTATATCATGCTTCAAAACTTGTACTTGTAGTAAAATTACAATCTTGTCCATCACTTTTCCTTTATATAGTATTATAGATATAGATTATAGATTATAGATATGTTATTATATATATTGTTTAGAATTAGTTGGTTTAATTAACGAAATGCATTTTATTGTTAGTGGTTGGAGTTAGCGGTGTTTCGGATACAGTGTGAAAATATGCGTTTGGAATTCTTGTGGAGGTAATAAACCAGGGGCGAACATATGTCCTCCTCCATCGTGTAACGCTAAAGATGATTGTGCACCATATTGTGCTCCAACGGCTGAACCCTTTTGTCAAGGTGGTACATGTTGTTGTCGTTGGTAGAGCATGTGTTTTGTTTGATGAATTATTAATGATAATAAATTCTATTTAATTATTTGTTAGAGTTTTATGGTTTTGTCATTATCTTATAATATATAACCATTATTGGATGTTCTTTTTTTATTTTTGATGTGAATTTAACACTTACGCCCCCTTTAAGGTTAATTATTATTTTCTCTTTCTTCTTTAATCAGTTTACGTGTTATACCTATTGACTTTAATAAATATTATATAAATCCTAAACTTTAATTAACTATTATTTGACATTAAAACGTCTTTACTTAACTGTACAATTTGCTTAAAAGGACGTGTTAAAATTTATGTGTTAACATTTGCTTCTTCTTATTGTCAATTCCACATCAGTTATTATACATGGGTTTAGTTATCGTCTCAACTTAGTTAATATCTTGTACGATAATGTTTTACGTTGCGGTCTAAAATTGACGAGTTAACACCCTACAACACATGTTTATCGTTCATCGTTTTTACATCTATTTTTTGTTTGGTTTGACAGTCCCTCACAATGCACGAGTACTAAAATTAAGGGTGCTAAACGGGTCGAGTTCGGAGGTTGGCGGGTTCAACCCGACCAGAACCCGAAAATTTTAGAAGAACCCGAACACGACCCGGATATTTGCAGGTCGACCCGAACATTACCTGGTCAACCCGAAATTTTTAATTTTTTTAATTATTTTTCGCAAATTAATATATTAAAATCAAATTAACACAAAAGAACACAATTGCATATGATATAATTAAATTTAAATTATAAAATCTTATGTCAATTTCTCCTTTTAAGTTATAATTATGGCATAAAAGACACACCTAATTTAATTTATGATATAAAACATATTGCAAAAAATATAATATATTATAAATAGGTTACATAGGTCAACTCGCTAACCCGACCGGGTTAACCCGTTAGTGGGTTCAACCTGAAACTGACCCAAACCCTTTTAGACTAAGCTCAAACTCGCAAATTTCGTGTTAGGTTCGTATCGTGTCAGAAATTCACACCCCTACCTAAAATAATACTAAAAACCAAAGTCGAATGAGAATTCTCCCATCGAGTTTGGCCCCAAGTTTCTAAAAACTTTCAATAATGAAACATACACCCGCTTAAGTTTCAAAAACTTTGTAAAATGTCATTTTGATCTCCTTGAGTTTCTAAAGTATCAACTTTACCCATTGTACTTTCATTCTCTAACTTACAAATATACACTATTTTCTTACGTTCTTATTTTTATGTACGTGTCGTTATAAATTCAAGTCGGTTTAAGTTTCAACGTATTTTTTCCCAAAACGAATCCTGTCAAATATAATACATTTTCATGCTTATTTTTATATACATTTCCAGTTGGTCCTTATAAAAACTATTTTCTTACGTGCCTATTTTTATTCATGTATCGATACAAATTCAAGTTGGGTTATATTTCGCTGCATTTTTTTCGGTAATGAGTCGGGTCAAATATGTCACACCCAACCGATGGCGGAAACATCGGAGTGAGACGAACGAGAATGCTCGAGACTTCATAATGCTATTGTGACAATATTTAATTCAAAAGTTGATTTCATTTCCTAACAAAGATTGTCATATAGAACATAAGGAAACAAAGTACAATAAGTTTGAAATAATACGACAAAAGTACAACAACAATACAACAACAAAATCTCGTATTTTCTAGGTGCATTCTAAGTCTTCCCTACTAGATTTCATCAATGTCAACATCATCAACCTGCAATATGTTTAAAAGTATAGTTCAACACACAAGGTATTGGCGAGTACACAAGTTTAATATATCATAAGTATGTAAAAGCGGTTTAAACAAATCCACATGGAAAAAATAGTTAACTAGATTAAAGTATCATGGCATGCAATTTAATAAGTCAATCCTCTGATTACCGCATGAATAAAATACTTAACATGACCACAAGACTACGGGCGGTGCGTTACACCTATAGCACTATACATGTTAAGGGGAGGCTCGTACGAAGTTAATGACAAGCGAATCACATAAGAATAACCCAAGAATACAAATCAAGTATCACGTATTTAAGCATGTATGATGGATTGTTTGTGTTTGCATAAAGTATAAGTGTGTTTGTGTAATTTAATAGGTTAAACATATTGCACCCAAAAAGTGTAAAGCGTAAAAAGGGCGTTCGAGTGTACTCATGGTTTTGCAAAGCTTTCCTTTGGAATCCCGTGAAGAGTTGGAGAGTTGGAGGATGGAACACCGAGGTCACCCTACATGGGGTAAACGAAGGTGTGTGAGTATTCGAAATGTTAACAGAGGATTCAGATTGGAATTTAAAGTACAAAAAGTATGTAAGTATAAAAGTATATCTAGTCTAAGTACTCGTTTTGACACTAACTTGTTTGTGATTTCATGGGTCCTAGTTTGCCCATTAGAATCAACAACGAGATACTTTGAATCATAGATAAAGTAGCCTAAGTTCATGACTAATAATCAAAAACCGATTATCATCAAGAGTTCAGCCATGTTTGTATATATATATATATATGTGTGTGTGTGTGTGTGTGTGTGTGTATTTATATAGTTATAATAATAATCCTAAGCTAAGTCCATCAAGAGTATCAAAGATTGTCATGTAAGTCAAGCATGGATGATTAACCTCATTGTATGATTCACCAATACACAAATCATCACAAGGATGATTCGGATGGTCATGAATGAAAGGAAATAACTAACTAATATAACTTCAAGTAGCCAAGTAAGATCTAACCCGGGTGAACCGTCCCAACATGAAAAGAGTTAACTAAGTGTTGGAGGCTAGACGGGGTTATATTACTTTAAGACTAGCAAGCTAATTGGATTAACAAATAAAAACATCAAGTGATGTATGGAACAAGTTAGGATAGCCAAAGCATCCAAAGTTCACACTTGCATCAACACAAGTCTTGCCATATGAACTATGGTAGACTTATGTGACTTCAACACTTGTGGGTTGTCTTAAACCCTATTAAAACATAAAGTTTAGAGGGTGTTTGCACCTCTAAACTTGTAGGAATCAAACTCTAACAAGTCCCATAACCATAGATTGGTTTAGGAAGTTGCTAGGCATGAGATTCAAGTAGAAAAATTGAGTTTATAGAAAGTTAACCAAAGATTCTTCCAAAATAGAAAGTTTGGACCTCAAAATGGTGTTGTTCCACCTTGGTTTACCATGGTAAACCTGTGGAAACATTCCTCGATGTGTTCCAAGCTTTGTAGAAGAAGAAATGGTGAAGAAAATGTTATGATCTGAGTTTGACTTGATTGTGTAGTTTTAATTAAGATGATTAATGGAATATCATAAAACAGAGAATAATTGCAGCGGAAATGAATGTAAAACTTTGTAACACAATCAAGGAAAGATTAGCTTTGATCACACAATGCTTTCATAGTCAAAAGATTGAAAGATTACAATAATTCAACTTATGCATGCATGAACACTAACTCCCCCTCAGCTTGAGCTCACAATGGTTGTTCGTACAAGATGAGTGTGTGTGCAAAAGAGCTAAATAGAACAGTACAGGCACTGTCTATTTATAGTACAAATCCTAACCACTGATCATCTTTGCTGACGTCACCTAGACAATGACATCTAACTATCATAACAAACTCTAAACACTAATGCAATATAAACACTGTTACATTGAGATACTGATAAACAAACACTGATGCTTCTATCTGCTGTTGATGCTTAAACACTGATGATGTTGAGCAGTGTTTTCCTCTAAGGATGATCAGGCCTTTGATTCAACAGTTCTTTGACAACCAACAGTACTTTGACACCAGCAGTTGATAGGTCTTCATCAGTCTTTTCAATCATCAGGGCTTTGGTATAATAGTCTTTTGTGCATAACAGTCTTTAGGATCATCAGTTGTTAGAAGCCAGTTTTGGCTTTTGTATCATCTGTTCTTCAAGGAAGGATTACATGGGCCAACAATCTCCCCTAGAACAAATGATGCTAAAACACTTCCTTTTTTTTTATTTTTATACTCTCATCAACCTTTCCCTAATTTTCCCTTTAAACTGGAGCTTAAAATTCAAGGAGTCATTGTCATCTTCATCCCTTTGAAGTTGAAGGTTCAAAAGATCTTGGAGGTCACCTGCACTCAGACCTAGTGCATCCTCCCTTGATATGTATTCAACTCTTCCATTAGACTTGATCAGAGTCAATACGTGGGTCTTTTTGTCAGACTTCCACTTTAGTATTTTTGGGTCTAATGGGTTTCTTGGGAAAAGTTTTATTTTTGATAAGTTAGGGGATTGAGGTCTGCTTGCCAACTGTTGAATAGTTGTAGTAACTTGAGCTTGAAGTTGCAAGGAAGCCTCATCCATTCCAAAGTCTATTTGATTTCTGATAGCCTCTTTTCTAATTTCTTCTTCTCTCTTTTCATATTCCTCATCAATCAGTTGTTGCCTTTTTCTTTGGTTCAAGGCACTGATGGATACATCTACTGATGAGAACAACTTTTTAGAGGGAAGGGTCTGCTGAGGTCTAACAGTGGTTTCATCATTGTATACTAGCTTCTGAGGCCCTGATGGATCTGTCTTTCTTAGTTCTTCTAAGTTTTTGTAAGTTAGATCAACATTATGCTTAGACCATCTTGCAATGGCCCTGGCAATCCCATAGTTAGCTGCTACAAGTTCTGCTCTCTTTCTCTTATACCTTAATGCTTCATCTACATCAACTTTCTTGTATTGTTTCCAGTTGGGAGTAGATTTTCGCATTTTAGGATCATTATTCATCTTTTCAATTATGTCAACTTCCCCCTTAAGAGCTTCAAGAGGCCAGTCTTTGAAATCAGACTTGTAGGCTTTGTTTCCATGATGATGTTTTAGAAATCATCCCTTAGTGTCTTTTGAAGCTCAGCATTTGGTGGCAAATTTGACATTTTCTTACTAAGGTCTCTAGCAAAGTCTTCTAGTTCCTGACTTTACTTAGCCCATGTTGCATTCGACCTTGTAAGTTGCTGTCACCTAACCCTTTACTCTCTTCTTTAGCCATGTATTCAGCTTGTTTGGCTTTCAACTTTAGGTACTCATCAATGTTAATTGGAGTTCTGAATCCATGAAGAGATGGGAAGGTTCTTTTGGATGGATCATCCTCTGTATAAAATTGTATCATTTCCTTTTGAACTGCAAGCAATTCCAGAGGGTATTGAACTGCCAATGGAATGTCTCTTGGTAGGTAATAGTGGGTGGATGATCAAGTGGGTTGGATGTTGGTGATGAAGTTGGAATGAATGGTTTGGGTGACGTTTGAATGAATGGTGTAGATGATAAGGGAGTAGGTGCAGGTATATCTTTTCATCCTTTTCTTCTTCATGCACAATGAATTTCTTTTTCTTGTGTAAACAAATTTTGGAGGAGGAGGAGTTTGTGAAGAAGAATGTGTTATGGGTGTAAGGGTTGATTGTGAGGGAAATTGAAATTTGGTGGAGTCAGTGGATTGATTAACAACTGTTGAAACAACTGGTGTCTCAACCGCTGTTGTCTTAACATCTGTTGAAGCATTTGTTGCATCAACATTTGTTGCAATGGAGGTTGGTAGTGGTGATGAGGGTTTTGTTTTCTGCTTTTTGAGAGGTGGTTTTTGTGGTGAGGGTTTTGGTTTAGGTATATCGGTGTTTGGCTTTTTAGGTTCAGCAGTGGTTTTAGGTTTGGCAGCAGTGGTTGGTTTTTCTGGTGGTGATTTTGGTTTAGGAATTATGGCAATGGGAGGTTTGTTGTGTTTGTGTGATTTTCTTCTATTTGAGGTTCCAATGTTCAGCACTTTGTTTTCTTTCTTCACATTTTTTACTAACTCCTGCCTCAACACATCTTGTCGACTTTCTTTAGTATCTCTTCTCTTCTGCTTTGTTTCAAACTCCTTATCTGTCTGTTTGTTTAGGGTATCATCAACTCCCTTTTTCTTACCAGTTTCAGATTTTTCAGAAGATTTTGCAGAAGATTTCTTAGCAGGATTTAGCTGTTGTTTTGGCTGATTTTTAGGTGTAGGTTTGCCAAAGTTTTTCATTGAATCATCTTTCTCCCCCTTTTTGGAATCATCATCATCATCATCATCATTATCATCATCATCCTTTTCTAGGATAGGTGCAGGGGTAGTGCCAGTCAGTTTTGCAAGGGCTTCTTTGATGCCCCTGATGTCAGCCTGTGTATCTTTATATCTTGCTTCAACCATAACCCTGATAAGTTCCATGTGTGAGTTATGTTGAAGCTCAGCAAGTTCCCTTTGAGCAGCTAGGATAGGTTGAACTGAATTCCGGAGTTCTTGGGATAACTGCTGATGAGATGGTTGACTTTTGGAAGCATCCACCAACTCCTTTATCATATCTTGCATGTTAGCAACAGTTGTTTCAATTGTAGATAACCTCTCTGTCAAATCCTGATATTTTAAACCATCACCCAACTTAATGGGATCATCTGATTTCCCACCAGTGGTGGTTGTATATGTTTTTGAAGTAGGAGGAGTCTCCAAGTTTTCATCAACAAATGCCCCTTTTTCTTGGTACTAGGGACTTCCCTCTGCTACAGTGGATACCTTAGAAAGCACACTAGTGGTTATCGTGGTAGCCACAACAGTGGTTGCCTTCAAGGGAGACTAACTTATGAAACTACTATCCAGATGTAGATCAGTGGATCCAACATCTGTAGTAGCTGCTCCACTTGAACTACCAACTAGAATTTTAGGAAATTCTAGTGGTGTATCTTCCTCAGCTGTTTGTGGGTTAGCCAATTGAATTGGTTTAGACACAGCCAATGTAGAAGTTGTACTCTCAGTAATGTGTTGGTGAGAGGGGCTGTTTTGTGTCTGAATTTCAATGGCCTCAAACAGAGGTATTATGGTAGGTGGAATAGGAGATGTGGGGAGTGGTGTTGAAAGAGAATTTGCCTCGGGAGGAGGGCTGTTAAGCATACTCTCAAGTGAGGGTAATACTTCATATTGTGGGGTCCCTGTGCTTACAACATGATCCTTTTGGGAGGAATCATGAGGAGTTGTGGTTTCTGGTTGAAATCTTTCCATCTATTGTGAGGAAGTAGCAACAGTGGTTTCTAGTGACATTGGTGTTGTCACGGGGTTAACCTCTGGGATCTCATCTTCCAGAGTACCCTTATTTGTGGGTTTGGTGGGCTTTGTGGTTTTCTTTTTGGTCTTTCTGGGTTTGGATGGTGGGGGTTGCACAACAGTGGTTGTGCTGCTGTGTTCACCATGAGCAGTGGGCTCAGCAACAGAGGTTTGAGGAGCAGATGTGGACTCATCTAAAAATTGCTCAGACCCCTTTGCTTGTGTTTTAGAAACTTTTGACACTTTTTCCATAAGGCAAGTAAATGTTTCAGAAGTAAGACTATTTATGTTGAAGGGTGTTCCTTGTTCAAAAGCTTTTGTAGGAAGTTTCTGTTGTAAATAATAGCTTAAGAACCTTGGGAACAAAAGGAAAGCTGTGGTTTTCTTTTCTTTAACATTTTTCACATTATTGACCAAATCAGTAAATAATGCTTGGAAGTAGTTGAAATCTGTTTTTGACATAATAGCATACCCCAAGTATTGAATTTTTAAAGGAATTTCATTAAAAGTAGTTATTTTTTTTTTGATATACAAGTAGGCAGGGTATGGAACAAGAATTTCGTAGGTGGTGGAAAATTTCCTTTTTGGATTGTTGCTTTTGTTAATTGTCCATCATACCCTCTTTCGATCAAATCCAATTGATACTCACTTTTAGGAAAAGAAGTTTAACCTGCTAGATCATTCATCTGAAATACCTCTGAAATGGATTGTGGGGTTATTGGTATCAAAACATCTCCTACTTTTGAAGTGATTGCCCATGGATTTTTATCTTGTTCCCGAACTTCAGCATTAGCCCAGAAATCACGTATGGTGTCTTGATAGATGGGTGCATCACAAGTAAGCAAAGTTTTGTACTTTGATGAGGACATGGTATCGATTATGGAGTGAAACTCTGTATTTTTATATGTGTTTTTGAATGTACAGAGGTAATTGTGGGGGTGTTTGATGATAAGAGCCATGTCGGAATAAGAAATCGCGAATGGTTGAGAGAGAAATGAAGAAGAAGATGGTAACCGCTTTGGAGAATTTTTGAATTCGATACGGCAGTAAAAGCTCTGTTTGGGGTTTTATCAGGGTTTTGTAAAAGGGAAAAAGTGAATGCTGACATGACAACGGTTTCAAAGATCGGACAGTGAACATCTGCCCACGTGGTAACCTCTGATGGGAAAAGTGGATGAAAGTTGTTTGGAAACCACAGATGGGCAATAACAGTTGTTGGGAACAGTGCATGAAATATCAGTGGCTGATTTTTATCTATCCGTGGATAGACATCAGTGGTTGAAACACTGATGTTTAGTCAACAGTGGTCAACAAGGAAATAAAGAAACAGATGTTGTCTTTCAGCAGTGGGTGAATTTTCAACTATCAAAGGTTTGAAACAAACAGTGGATATGGACAGACAGACTTTTAAGGATTCATGAAAAATTTTCATTTTAGCTATTTTTAAGGATGGAATTTTAATTTTCTGAAAACATTTTAATGCTTTTTATTCATGGAAAACCAAGTTTTGCTTGTTAGTCCATGTTAAGCATGCCAATCCTAGAGATCAGGCTTTCAAAGGTGGATGTGTCTAATGCTTTTGTTAACACATCTTCCAGCTGATCTTTAGTTGGAACATGATGCAGAGAAATCAATCCTTTTTCATAACAATCCCTCACAAAATGATGTCTGATGTCAATGTGTTTGGTGGTTAAATGGAAACTGGATTTTTGATGATATTTTTAGCTGCTTGACTGTCCAACATAAGAGGAGTCTTTAGAGCAGTGATACCAAAATCCAGTAACTGATTTTGAAGCCACAACAGTTGGACTGTACAGCTTGCAGCAACAATGTATTCTGCTTCTGTAGTGGATGTGGAAACAGTTGCTTGCTTTTTGCTAATGTAGACTTCCTGGTGGTGTTGCATCCAGCAAAATCACTATCTGAGAAACCTGAAAGCTTAACATTCCCATTAGCAGGGTACCAGATACCAAGTGTGGGAATACCTTTTATGTATCTGAATATCCTTTTCATAGCAATGAGGTTAGACTTCCTAGGTGCTGACTGGGATCTAGCACAAACACATGTTGCAAACATGATGGCTGGCCTTGATGCAGTTAGGTACAATAAAGACCCAATCATGCTTCTATATAAGGTCTGATCAACCAAGTCATCCTTTTCATCAGACATGACAATCTTCGTGGTTGCCATGGGTGTACTACATGGTTTACAATCATTCATCTCAAATTTGTTTAAAAGATCTTTTACATATTTGCTTTGATGAATGAAAGTTCCATTTTGCAATTGCTTAACTTGGAGACCAAGAAAACATTGTAGTTCACCCATTGCACTCATTTCAAATTCTGCTGTCATGAGTTGTCTGAACTCTTCACATATTGCATTGAAAGTGCTTCCAAAAATGATGTCATCCACATAAATTTGGACAATCATCAAATCTTTTCCTCTCCATTTTAAAAACAATGTTTTATCAATTTTACCTGTAAATCCAACAGAGATGAGAAAAGTGGAAACAGTTTCATACCAGGCCCTTGGTTCTTGTTTCAAGCCATATAAAGCTTTATTTAGCTTGTAAACATGATCTGGATAAAAAGGATCTTCAAAACTAGTAGGTTGGCAAACATATACCTCTTCCTGTATTTTGCCATAAAGGAATGCACACTTGATATCCATTTGATACACCTTGATGTTGTGGTTGACAGCAATGGCTAAAAACAGTCTGATGGTTTCAAGTCTTGCTACAGGAGCAAATATCTCATCATAATCAATGCCTTCTTCTTGTCTATAACCTTGAACCACAATCCTAGCTTTGTTCTTAACAACAATGCCCCTTTCATATGTCTTGTTCTTGATGACCCACATTGTGCCAATTGGACTAACTTCCTCTGGCAGTGGTACAAGTTCCCATACTTGTTGTCTTTTGAACTGTTGGAGCTCTTCTTGCATAGCTTCTACCCAACTATTGTCTTTCAGTGCCTCTTGGTACTTGATTGGTTGATGGAGTGATAGAAAGCCAGCAAAAAGACAAATGTTTTGGGATTGACTTCTTGTGAGAAGCCCTTCATTGATGTTGCCAATCACTTGATCAAGTGGATGAGATTTAAAGAAGATTAGATCCCCCTTGTATGGAACAATGGCATTGAGAGGTGAAGGCTGCAGACGTGATTCATCTGAGCTAACATCTGTTGGAGACTTTGATGATCCAACATCTGTTTGAAATGGAGGTGAGGAATGGGAGGAATGGGTGTCAGACAATGTTGATTTTTATCCACTGTTGATGGATTTTTATCAATGGTGGTTGGAGATGATGTGGTGGCCGAGGTTAGAGGGCTACTTTGGTCAACAACTGTTGATGCAGCAATGGATGAGCTTTGACAACTGTTTTGAACATCCGTTGCTCTGGTGGTGGATGTGATTTTGTATTGTGGGATCACAACATCATATCCATAGTCTTGTGATGGAGATTGTGGGGTACCTGCAGGGTTAGTCTTGACAGACACATCTTTAAATGTAAATTTATCAAGGTCAAACAGATCAGCAGGGTTTACAGGGATTTTTAGTGAAGAAGGTTTGTTGAACTTTACATTCAAAGTCTCTTCCACACACCTAGTCCTTGTGTTAAACACTTTATAGGCCTTGGCAGTGGTTGAGTATCCCAGATGATAACCACAATCTACTTTGGCTGCAAATTTTGAAATTGAATCTTTTAGGTTTAAAATAAAACATGGGCAGCCAAAGATTTTGAAGTATGAGATCAGTGGTTTAATTTTGAACAGAGTTTCAGAGGCAGTCTTTTGATGCCTGGGGTTGATCAAAACTCTGTTCTGCATATAACAAGCAGTGTTTACAGCCTCTACCCAAAAAGTTAAGGGTAAATCTGAGTCTGCAAGCATTGTTCTGGCAACTTCAATCAAGGTTATGTTTTTCCTTTCAACCACCCCATTTTGTTCTGGTGTTCTTGGGATGATGTACTTCCTTACAATCCCTTTTGACACACAAAAATCATCCAACTCCTTGTTTCTAAACTCTGTTGCATTGTCACTTCTAAAGATTTGTATAGGCAAGTCAAATTGCTTTTCAACCTGTTTAACAAAGTCTTGCAAGATACCTGCAGTCTCATCTTTAGAATGTAAAAAGTAAGTCCATTTAAACCTAGAAAAATCATCTACAATGACCAAACAATATCTTTTATTTTTCAAGCTCATGATTTTTACTGGGCTAAACAAATCCATGTGTAGCATTTGCAAACACTTGGTTGTTTTGGACTCTTCAATGGACTTGTATGAGCTGTTATGTTGTTTACCTTTTAGACAGGAAACACAATGCTCAGAACAAGTAAAAAGCTTTTGTGGGAGACCTCTTACAAGGCCTTGTTTTGAGAGTGTAGTGATAGTCTTGAGATTAGTGTGCACAAGTCTTCTGTGCCATAATTCTATCTCTTTGTTAGAGGCAGCTGAGAAGAGACAAGCATTAGTCATTGGGTTATCTTTTGACATATCAACTACATACACATTGCCACTCCTTTGAGCAACAAGCTGTGTTTTGCCCCCGGCTATGACTTCTTCAATCTTTTTCACCATTTCTGGCCCAACAATCTTGCAGTATTTCTTAGTGAAGAATGACCCATAGCCTTTGTCACTCATTTGTGAAACACCAAGGAGGTTAAACTTCAGATTATCAATAAGATTGACATTCTCAAACTTGAGATTCCCATTCTGAACTGTCCCTGACCCAAACACCTTTCCTTTTGAATTGTTACCAAAGGATATATCACCCCCTCCATGGTTTTTGAAATCTTTAAGTAGGGCTCTACATCCAGTCATGTGCCTGGAGCTTCCACTATCTACATACCATAAACTATCTAAGCATGCAGAAGCTCTCCGCACATCAAGTAAACAATTAGTTCAGGAGGGTCTCCAAAGCCAATAAGGCTTTGGATGGGGTCACAGATAGATCAGCCTCAAGTCCAGGAGCATGGATAGTGGTTAGGTTAGAGTTTTGAACAGGTTTTTGAACATGTTTCTCTAACCACTGTTGTGGACCATTTCCTGTCAGATGTTGAAAACCAAAAGGATGCCTATTCACTTTGGGGTTAGATGGCTTTTTGTAAGCTTCATAAAC
This sequence comes from Helianthus tuberosus, assembly GCA_030545235.1. NCBI lineage: Eukaryota > Viridiplantae > Streptophyta > Magnoliopsida > Asterales > Asteraceae > Helianthus > Helianthus tuberosus. The sequence goes on along the minus strand of CM060377.1, from coordinate 52,649,595 downwards.
ATGTGGGACCTTTTGGTATGGTGGTTGACATTTTCCTCTTGGGAATTGGTTTGATAGTGGTGCATCTGTCACTTGCATGTCACACCCCGACCGCGTTAAAACAACAAAACCGCAGCGGAAACGTCGGGGAGTGTCGTGGCAGAATTATCGTTTCATAACCATGGATACAAAAAGTGTTTCATTTTATTGATAATATTAAACATTAACATTGTCTTAACACAAACAAACAAGTTACATATCGTCTAATATTGTTATTATGTCACTAAGGCCTCGTCCAGATCCTATGTGACTCATGCATCCTACTAATCATCATCAAGCATCAACACCTGAAACATATGTGAAAACAAAGTCAGCAAAGAAATGCTGGCGAGTACATAGGTTTTATAGGAGTGTCGGATTCATGGCTAGTTTAAATGTTGCAATACTTTGTTAAAAACCTTGTTTTGAAAAGAGTATAATATTGCAACTTAATTAACCAACTCAAAATCAAGCGGGTTATAGTTTATAAACCTCGTAGCCATGATTCTTAACCCAAAAAACATTTGTTTTAGTAAAGCAGATTGTAAAACATCTCGTATTAAATCGTTAATAAAACTCGTTAATAAATCTCGTTAATAAAACTCGTATGGTTTATATCATTTCGAAAACCTCGTTTGTGTGACATCGTTCCAAAATCGTTTACCCAAGTGAACTAAATAACGCCACGGTATGTAATATGTTGAAAACACTTATATATAAGAAGTACCAGCGGCGTATCTACCATGTTTTCACCACATTACACCCGTCCCGTTATCTAAACACTTAACCAAAAACCAATCGTTTATCCAACTCGTTTAATCTCGTATGAATCATTCCCAAATCGTTAATTCGTCTAAATCGTTTAAATCATCCTTGTTTTAAGTGTGAAAACTATTTGTGGTCGCCTCGCTAATAACATTCAAACCTTCGTGACTCGACTATTTCGCTCTCGCATTAATAAACCACCAAAGGGTAAATTAACATTCAGATTCAGTCATTACCCACTTAACCCACACATAACCATGGGTGCAGTACGATAATGGGATTTGTCAGATCCTATGGTACCATAACCTAATACTGGTCGGCTTGATCAATGCTAATGAATGCCATTCGTTATGTAAATACAACCAACTAGTTTATTCACTTCATTGAAATCGTTATTAGTTTAGTATAAACCATCTTAATCATTTTTGAAATCATCTTTATAATATCGAAAATCGTTTTGAAAACCATCGTTTAAAACCTTGAAAACATTTAGCACATATGAATCACCCCAAAACAATTTAAAACAGTAAAATAGGGGAACTATGTACTCACTTGGAGTGCAAAGTATCCTCAATCAATAGAACTTCAACAAACTCGAGCAACTAGAGAAATCAAACAGCACCTAGTAATCGAATCACTAGTCAAACAATAGACGCTTAAATCGGAAGATCAGACATAATGAGGCCTTGTAAACCAAATGAGTGTTGGAACTCATGTGATATGGTTTAACAAAGCCTACATCCTAAATCGGAACCTAACCTAAGTGCTTTCGACCCGTTGTGACCCATTAAGGTAGCTTACGCTACTTTAACGCGTCGTGCGCGCAACAGCGCATTCAAGACGTCTAACTAGTCCTATGGCAAGTGTTATATGCCTAAACATGTTTAAATATGTTGCTTAATCAGTTACGTGACAAAAATTTATGTTACATATGTTTAATTACCAATTATGCATAAAAAGGGCATTTTGGTCATTTACCTAAGGCATATAACTACCTATCATACAACTAATTAAACCTAGGTGACCATAAGGTATAACCTCGGAAGGTTATTCCCTATGCAACTATGGTCACTAAACATGTTTGGTCGGATCCTAATGATCGACCAAACAGGTCGAGTTCGAAAGTCTAAGCGGGTGTTTAGTCCGCTTGACTTACGACTCTACACAAGCACAAAACTAAAAGTGACGAGCTAAACATGTTAGAACATGTTTAGTTAAGTTAGAAAACAGGTTTTGATACCCTAGAGTAGTTTGGTTACAAAATACGCATAAACACGCATTTTGGCCGAAACTACGACTCGTCACTACGTCTAGTCAACGTGGTAATCAGTAGGTATAGTCACAAGGGACTATAACCATCGTGATTACGCTCACGTTGCAAAGTTCAACGGAACTTTGTGTTGACCATTGACTGGTGAAAGCTGAAAGTCAAACTTGTGGACTTTCATGCTTGAAATACAAGAACAAGCAAGAAGAGGACTTACAAAGGGTCCAAGAGGGATGTTTGATTCAAAATTACTCAGGTATGAGGTGTTAAAACCTCAACTTAGAGCAGAGATTGAATCAAGGTGTGAAAAACCCAAATGAGGGAGCTTGCTATTTATAGTAAGTTAGGATCAATAGGATGATTCCAAGTGGTTTGAGGGAGTGATCTTGGCCATACATTTGGGTTAATGGTATTAGAATACAATGGGAGCCGAAAACCAGCTCCAGGTATTGCAAATATTACATTAAAACCCCTGAATTTAGCCCAGATTGCTGTTTCTGAAGTTTCTGTCTGGCAAGGCCATACGGCCCGCGTAAGATGTGGCTTGGGCTTACGCGCCCCGCCTGGCCATCTTTGGCAGATTGTCAAAACAGGTCCCTGCACTTCAGAATCATGCATTTCGGCTCATTTTTGACACGTTTAAGCCCCGTTAACCTCATTTCAAGGCTCTAAAATGAAGTTAAAGTATAGGGAACTTAAAAAATGCTCAAAAATATCTCGGATGTCGGCTCGTTTGGTCGTACGGTTGCGTTGTTCGGTTAATTACGACGGAAGTCGTAACGAACGCAAGAACGATCCAAATTAAGCGACGAATGGAATTTTATCATGCCAATCACTAAAATAAAATATTTTAATGATTTCATAAATTTTTGGATGTACGGATATATTCAGAACGTAAGATATGCACGAAAATGCAAACTTGTGCACTTTTTAACGCTTTTAGTCCCTGAATGACCAATAAAGTTTGTTTTAGCATACCGAACCCCTCAAAGCCTATTTCTAAGCTATGTGAAGGATATTTAGGGTATGTTTAACTTATGATCAAGTTCCGGAGGGTTCATTACTATACAAATCAGTATAGTTTTGCAGTTTGACACAAATAGTCCCTGCGATCGAACAAAGTTGATTTCAACACACCAAACCATTCAAAACTTATTTCTAAGTTATGTGGAGGTTATTTAAGGTATGTTAAGCCTATTTCACTATTCCGGAGTGTTTTTCGCGTTATACTGACTGTGTTTACGCACCAGTTTGCATATAACCTTCCAGAAAGCGATTTAAAGCTTGAAATTGGAGTCGAATCTAATTGAAAATTCACCAAACACAAATACACACATAATAACATCAAAACACATATAGTAACACCAAAACACATTGTTTTATTAATAATCATCATTGTTTTACATTGTACATCGATTACAGAGTACAGTTGTCACAGTCTCCCTTACTTCAGGAAATTTTATCCCGAAATTTTATTTAGAGGAAGCTTGTGAAAACAAATGCGGATATTTTGCCTTCATTTGGTCCTCACGTTCCCAAGTAAACTCTGGGCCACGTTTGGACTCCCAACGAACTTTAACCAAATGAATCCGTTTGTTCTTCAACTGTTTGAAAGTACGGTCCACTATCTCCACAGGTTTCTCAACAAAGTGCATCGTTTCATCGATTCGGATCTCGTCGAGAGGAATGTGAAGATCAGCGTCAGCTAAACACTTTCGCAAATTGGACACGTGAAAAGTCGGGTGAATATTTCCAAGCTCTGGAGGTAGCTCTAGTCGATAGGCAACCTTCCCAATTCTTTCCACAATCTTAAATGGTCCCACATATCGAGGTGCAAGTTTTCCTTTCCTTCCAAATCTCACCACTCCCTTCCAAGGTGACACCTTGAGTAGGACACGGTCTCCGACTTGAAATTCTAAGGGCTTGCGTCCTAAACCCGCATAACTCTTTTGACGGCATCTAGCTGTCACAAGATTATCATGAATTTTCTTGATTTTGTCTGTTGTTTCCAGAACAAGCTCAGGTCCAGTAAGCTGAGCTTCACCGGTCTCGTTCCAACAGACAGGTGAACGACATTTTCGACCGTAGAGAGCTTCGAATGGTGCCATTTTAATGCTAGCATGATAACTATTGTTGTAAGAGAACTCGATCAATGGCAGATGAGAATCCCAATTACCACCAAAGTCTATCACGCTTGCTCTAAGCATATCCTCCAAAGTTTGAATCGTCCTTTCAGATTGACCATCTGTTTGGGGATGATAAGCAGTGCTTAGATTCAGTTGGGTTCCCAAAGCAGATTGCATGGTCTTCTAGAAATGAGATGAAAATCGAGCATCACGATCAGAAATGATATCCAAAGGAACACCATGTCGAGATACTATCTCATCAACATAAATCTTTGCAAGCTTATCAGCAGATAGATCCTCGCGAATCGGAATAAAATGAGCTGATTTCGTTAATCGATCGATAACAACCCAAATAGCATCGTGACCTTTAGACGTAGGCGGTAACTTAGTGATGAGATCCATCGCAATGTTCTCCCACTTCCAAACCGGTATCTCTGGTTGTACAAGCAAACCAGAAGGTCGTTGATGTTCAGCCTTGACTTTGAGACAAGTTAGGCATTTTGATACATACAAGGCAACATCCTTCTTCATACCAGGCCACCAGTACTGAGTACGAAGATCCTTGTACATTTTATCAGCACCAGGATGGATAGATGTTGGTGCAGTTGTCTGTCGACTTCATCTTCGTTCGAGTCTTAGATTGTGAAAGAGCCCAAAGACCGGTAAAGACTGAAGAATGAGAAGACTCGATACTTCAGACTCGTCAACATTCGAGGGGGAGTCTGTTAGTGCATACATCTGTCGACTTCATCTTGTATCGAGTCTTATACTAGAATTGATAGATCGGGGCACGTTATACGAGAAATAGAGTAGGTTTTAGATGTGACTGAGCTAATTCCGTTTGAGGAGTGCCATTCCGTTTGAAGCATGTCATGCCACTTTCAAACGGAATAGCTTCACCTATAAATACCCTTGATGCGATTTCATTTGTAACGTACTTGATTCCGACGCCGAGGTGCTGTCGAAGTGTCTACGTGCGGTAATTAGTTTCAAGATCAATAAACAAGACATTTAATAGTGAATACAAGCTAAACAAAGATAGAATCAATGAATTCCGCCTCTGATTCTGTCTGAGCACTCTTCTGATCGACTCGTTAGGTCGTTTCACGATCCTACATGTGGTATCAGAGCATAGGAGGAAGAGTTCTTACCGTTTAGCTCGTTTTCGCTAGAAAATTCTAATTTCTACACCTTCTTTCACAAAATTGATAATTTTCACGGTCAAAATGGTCTGATTTTTACATATAACATACATAACAGTGTTTTAACCAATCCTTGAGAGGTTTGGATCATAATTCGAACTAAAACTTGATCATATACGTAATACCGTTTGAAACAGATCGAAAAATGATGATGTCAGCAGCCCTTCAAACGAGATAAGAGGTTAATTCCGTTTGAAAATCGCGATTTCGTTTGAAAAAAATCAGGTGATCACGTTTGAAATTGGTGTTTCCGTTTGAAGAGACTACTGATTCCGTTTGAAACTATAATCTCGTTTGAGGATCTCGTTTGAACTAGACAATCTCGTTTCAAGTGACAATCTCGTTTGAAAAATCATATTCAATAAGCAATCACGTGATTCATACATCTCGGCCCAATCACAATATATGAGCAACAGGTTGATCGGTCCAATTTAATATCATAGCTATCCACTATAATGTTGGTCCAATTAAATCAGTAGGTATAACTTGTTGTTGTCGGTCATTTGAATCAACATTTAAAGATAATCAATTCATGTGCTTTAAAGATGACGGCCCAATCAAGCTGGTGTATATCACGTGATTTCCATTGAAAAATACAACCAGTTTTGTATAAAATTGAGTTGTCGGTTAAGTGGATTGGGTGGCCCAATAGAATTTGATGTGTGTGTCGGCTCTTGCATGTTATCTGATCAAAAGTCACTAGTTTAATAATCAGTCCAATAAATATTTGCGGTCCAAACAATTCATTTCAATTGAAGCCCAATTGATCGGCCCAATCAGACTTTTAAGTGATTGGTATTTTGTTTGAAAGGTGATCTAGCTTGAACTTGATATTTCGTTTAAAGTGTCTGTCTTGATAAACGTGTTTACGAATTATGGATATAAATTTCTTTAATATGAATAGTGAAACAGTTAATAGAATAAATGTATTAAAGAAAGAGTTTGACTCATTTTCAGGTTGTCCAGGAGAAAGTACAAAGAGTATCATTGAGAGGTATAGCCATCTTGTTCGCTCAATGTCTGAGAAGGGTATTCAGAAAAGTCCAAATGAATGGGTTGATAAATTAGCCAATGCCATACCTCAACAAGAGTGGGGTACATATCTTTTGGATTTAAAAAGAACTGGAGAATACTCTAGATTGACAATTTGTCAATTCATTGAGAAACTTGAAGAACAGATGGAGAGAAATGCTGAGAAGAAGAAAAGTCAAAATGGAAAATCAATACTAAAAAGAAGCAGGAATAAAGGTGTCCAAGTGGGAGAGGAACAGACTGAAGAAATTCCAGCTCTCAAGACTGAGAAGAAAGCTGAGGTTGAAAAGATGCCTGGAAAATGCTCAGAATGTGATCAATCTAGAGCAGAAAATGTCAAACTCTTAAAACAAGCAGAAAGTTTGACATTGGAAAACAAGATTTTGAAAGAAAAGGAAAAAGAGTTTGAAAATGAAAAATTAAAATTTGAAAAAGATTTTCAAAGTCAAATGAAGATTTTAGAAGATGAGAAATCTGCTATTTTTAAAAATAATCTTGAAAAACAGATTGAAATAAACTCTCATCTTTAGAAAATCATTCGGCTTGAAAAAGAAGCAGAAAAAGCTCGGAATAAAATCAAAGAGCTTGAAAAGAATTTGAAAGGTTTTGCGAATAATTCTTCGATTTCTTGTCCAAAACCGATCAATTTTGTTCCAATAAGTGACAATGTCACAAACTTTGACAAAGTCAAAGGTGAAGATTGTGATGAGAAAACTGATGATGAAGTTGAGAAAAGAAAAATATTTTTGAAATTAAATGAAATGTTTCAAGAAACTGTTCTGCATTCTACTGAAAAAGGTGAATGCTCAACGCAAAAACCTGTAAAGAAGAATGTGGAACAAATACAAAGGGATAAAAAACCGAAAAATGTTCAAAAAGAAAATAAAAGCTCATCAGTTCAATCATCCAATCGAGATAAAAAACCACAAAAATTGGAAAATCAAAACTCAAAAACTGTTGTTAATAAGTGGTGCAGGTTTGACCACAGTGCTTCAAAGCCAAATCCAGCTTTCAGGAGGAGTGATGATTACCACAAAGCCAAACAATGCTATGATCTGAGTGTTTGGTGTGATAGTGGTGATTGGTACGATAACAGAGTGTGTTACACTTGTGGTGTTCGAGGACACATTGCTGTTAACTGCCAAAATCAGTAGTTTGAGACGAGGAGATGCTATAATTGCCAAATCAAATGTCACACTACCAGAGATTACCCAATGAGATCAAAGGGAAGATCGAGGGCTGAATCTCAGAAAATGGCAAAGAAACCAGTCAATGTCAAGCCCAAAGAACAGAAAGTGGAAGAAAAGAAAGTAAAGCTTTCACAGGGGCAAAAAGACAGACTGAGGAAGAAGAGGAAGAAAGCGAGAGAGTATCTCGAAAGGATTTTGTCCTCGGATACAGCCGAAAAAGCAAATAACAGTTCTGGTAAATCATTTTGTTCTCCTAAGACAGATCAATCAAACAAAACGAATTCATCAGATACAAATCTGAGGACGAAAGAGGGAAATAAGAAGAAGAAAGTTGGTGGCAATGAATCTGTTTCTTCGGAAACAAAGGAGCCACATGTTGGCGATGAATCTGGTGTGGTAAAGCCAGAAGAGCCGTGTGTTGAGGTAAAAGTTGAGAATTCTGGTCTAACAATGGATGATGTAAATTTTCCACCATTGTTGAACAAGAATTCAAAATCACCCAAGGACAGTCAGGCTTGGGTGAATCTGTTTAAATGAAAAAACTGACTTGCCGGAGCTTCCAGGTTGGTAAGAGTGGAGCAGGAATCGGCACATTTCTTGAGAAATTCACGAAAGTGATTTCGTCTTAAATGTGGTAAATCAGGGATATTAAGTTGTACTTGATTTTCTACAAGTGATTGTTTTGAAAAATTGGTAAATTTTTCAAGTGATTGAAGAAAACAAGGTGATGAAAGATCCCCATGTTTGAGAAATGACTCACAAAACTTATTTTTCGGAAAAACCATTTTGATTAAAATAAACTTAAGTGTTTTGAAATCACTATGGGAAAATGTTTTGTTGTCAGGGGGAGTTCTGATTGTTCAAGCCAAGTGAATGGAGAATTGAAGTAATTCTCATCATGTTGTCATTTTCTTTGTACAGTTCATTTTCAAATTTTCCCAGAAAATCAAAATTGAGATATATTTTGATTTTAGGGGGAGTAAAATTTTAAAAAAATTAGAAAATTTGAAAATTCCAAAAACATTGAAAATTTCAAAAATGAGTTTTGTTGTAAAAAGAGGAAATGATAGTACATCAGTGAGACTGTCACAGCATGCTAAAGAAATGGAGAGATAAAATGTGATAAACGATCTTACTAAAGATGTGACGGTAGGCTCAGCTAGACTAGTAGATTTGTGACAACGATACAATCCTAAATGAAAAAGCCTAGTTCTAGTGGGAAACATGGTCGAAAGCATAGTACTTAGTTTTGTCCTTCTTGATTGGGTGCCTACTCAGTAATCGCTGAATGTCGAAAGATATAAAACTGGTTAAGTTTGTGAACTTTCACAACTTTGCTGAAAAGTCACTGTGATTGTGCATTTCATTTTGCAAAGATTTAAACTTGTTTTATTTCTTTATTTTGTTTAAGCATTGGACATCCTCTGCGTATACGTGAGTATCGAACTGGATGTTAATGCCTAAACGTTCTGCTTTATTTTCTTTGGTGTTTCGTTTAAGCTTTGGATCACCTCTGCGTATACGTGAGTATCGAACTGGTGGTTAAAGCCTAAACAATTTCAACTTGTTTTATTTTTCTTATTTTGTTTAAACATTGGACTTTCTCTGCGTATCGAAAGATCGACCTGATTGTTAATGTTTAAACATTCTGTTTTCTTTTCGCACAAATCACAGTTGATAAAAGTTTAAAGGCATTACTTGAGTCAGTGTATTGCATGATGAGGGGATATGCTGAGATCGTGGGGTCCATACGAACTTAGTGCAAAATTAAGTGGACAACAATATCGTCAATCTAGGTGAATTGTTTAGAACTGAAAATGTTTAAAGCTTAACGGTGCTTGTGATTGGTCACATAAACTGATATGATCCTCTTACGCAAACTCACAAAAATATTGTTTGTAAATATTTCCATTATTGCATTTCATTTCATTCAAAAATCCAAAAAGATTTTAGTGTGTTTTAGCATAAATTTTGAAAAATCCAAAAAGATTTTCGACAACTGATGTTGGAGAACTGTTTTTTGAAATTCCAAGTGCTAAACAAGATGAACTGGTTTGGGAGTGTGTGTGCTGAATTGAAAAATTTTGATTTAAGAGAGAAGTTTGTTTAGTTAATCGAGATCATTAATTTGAACTTGATGTAACTATTACTAGTAAGTTTTTCTTATCGATTTAAGTAAAAACTTATATTTTGTTGAGAATTATGTAGGTGATGGGCTGAACAGAATTAAAGCCAGTGTTTGATCTCAAGGTGATAGCTAATCCAGACAGCGATCCCAACATGATGAAAGGGGGAGTCTGACGAGGTTAGAACCAAAGAGAAGATACTGGTACATGATAAGAAAGAAATAAGACCGATCAAGATTGAAGAGTCGTCATGTTGAAGACTGTCACTGAGGATTCCGTCAACATTCAAGGGGGAGTCTGTTGGTGCAGTTGTCTGTCGACTCCATCTTCGTTCGAGTCTCAGATTGTGAAAGAGCCCGAAGACCGGTAAAGACTGAAGAATGAGAAGACTCGATACTTCAGACTCGTCAACATTCGAGGGGGAGTCTGTTAGTGCATACATCTGTCGACTTCGTCTTGTATCGAGTCTTATACTAGAATTGATAGATCAGGGCACGTTATACGAGAAATAGGGTAGGTTTTAGATGTGATTGAGCTAATTTCGTTTGAGGAGTGCCATTCCGTTTTTGGAGTGCCATTCCGTTTGAAGCATGTCATGCCACTTTCAAACGGAATAGCTTCACCTATAAATACCCTTGATGCGATTTCATTTGTAATGTTCTTGATTCCGACGCCGAGGTGCTGTCGAAGTGTCTACGTGCTGTAATTAGTTTCAAGATCAATAAACAAGACATTTAATAGTGAATACAAGCTAAACAAAGACAAAATCAATGAATTCCGTCTCTGATTCTATCTGAGCACTCTTCTGATCGACTTGTTAGGTCGTTTCACGATCCTACAATAGAATATCGGGACTTGTGAGATTCGTCCATCACTAGGGTTCGAAGATCGTCTTGTTTCGGAACCCACAAATGATCCTTGAAGTAGAGTAAACCATCGTCTTTCGCTTCGAGTTTAAGCTCAAGCTAAAGTGGTAATTCCTTACCTATCAAATCTTGTGAAACACAAGATTGCTGAGCTTGAAGAACACGAGTTTGAAGATCAGATAGAGTTCGAACAGAATGAAGCTTGACTCGCTCCTTTCGACTAAGCGCATCGGCTACGACATTCGCCTTACCAGGATGGTAGCGAATCTCGCAATCGTAATCGTTCAAGAGTTCAACCCAACGTCGTTGCCTCATGTTCAGCTCTTTCTGATTAAGAATATGCTGGAGACTTTTGTGGTCTGTGAAAACCACACACTTCATTCCATAGAGGTAGTGTCTCCAGATTTTAAGCGCGAAAACCACAGCTCCTAACTGAAGATCAGGAGTCGTATAGTTCTTCTCGTGAACTTTCAATTGTCTAGATGCATATGCTATAACCTTACCTCGTTGCATGAGGACGCAACCAAGGCCTAAGTTGGATGCATCGCAATAGACAACGAAATCATCGCTTCCCTCGGGCAGAGATAGAACAGGAGCATTACATAACTTCTGCTTTAGCGTTTGGAACGCTTCTTCTTGCTTGGGTCCCCACTCAAAAGGCTTATACTTCTGAGTCAAAGCAGTGAGTGGAACCGCAATCTTCGAGAAATTAGAAATGAATCGACGATAATAACCAACAAGACCAAGAAAAGATCGAATCTCTGTAGGTGTCGTCGGCGTACTCCAATCCTTAATAGCAACAATCTTGGATGGATCCACATGAATACCCTGCTCGTTGACTATATGACCCAGAAACTGAACTTCTTTAAGCCAGAATTCACACTTGGAGAATTTAGTAAAAAGTTGTTCCTTCTTAAGGAGTTCCAACGTTAAGCGAAGGAGTTGCTCGTGATCGGCTCGAGTCTTTGAATAAATGAGAATATCGTCGATGAACACAATAATGAACTTGTCTAAATAAGGTTTACAGACCCTATTCATTAAGTCCATAAAGATAGCTGGGGCATTCGTCAAACCAAAAGGCATGACAGTGAACTCGTAATGCCCATATCTCGTGCGGAAAGCAGTTTTGGGAATATCTTCTTCGAGAACACGAAGTTGATGATACCCAGAACGCAGATCGATCTTAGAAAAACACGAAGCACCTTGCAGCTGGTCAAAGAGATCATCAATTCGGGGTAGGGGATATCGATTCTTGATGGTAAGCTTATTAAGCTCACGATAATCGATACACATTCGAAAAGACCCATCTGTCTTTTTCACGAAGAGGACAGGAGCTCCCCATGGTGAATAACTCGGACGGATGAATCCTTTATCAGATAATTCTTGAAGCTGTTTTGATAACTCTTGCATCTCTGACGGTGCAAGACGATAAGGTGCTTTCGCGATCGGGTTGGCATTGGGTACAAGGTCAATATGAAATTCGACTTGACGAACTGGAGGCAAACCAGGCAGTTCATCAGGAAACACCTCTGGATAATCCCGAATAATCGGAATATCCTTAATACTCTTGCTCTTGCCTTTCTCCTCGGTGACATGTGCTAGAAAAGCAACATATCCTTTTCTCAAATACCTCTGAGCTTCCATACACGGCATAAGCTTCAGTCCACCTGAAGGTTTCTCGCCACGAACTTCTAGAATTTCGCCAGACGACAAAGGGATACGAACAATCTTATCGAAGCAAACCACCTCCGCATGGTGTTTGGTTAACCAATCCATTCCAACGATAACGTCGAAGCTCCCAAGTTGCATCGGCGTGAGGTCAATAGGAAAAAGATGGTTATCAAGATTTAACTGACAACCACGAATAACAGAATCGAGAACAAGAGGTTTACCAGTAGCAACTTTGACAGATAAGGGTTTCCTCAATTTAGTTCTAGGTATCGTAAGCAAAGGTTCAAAAGATAACGAAACAAAACTTCTATCGGCACCAGAATCAAAGAGAATAGATGCAGGTCGATTATTAACAAGAAACGTACCATTCACCACCTCGTTGTCAGCCCTCGCTTCGTTTGCATTCAAATTGTATGCTCTCCCTCGAGCAGGATTCACATTGGCGTTGACGTTCGCATTCGGGTTCGCATTAGCATTCGCGTTTGCATTCGCCAGCCTCGGACAGTTGTTGCGGAAGTGACCAAACTCTCCACAATTGAAACATGAACCTGGTGGGAATCTAGCAGCACTCCCTTGTACCGGAGCTTGAACCTGGGCAACCTGATTTTGTCCTAAACGACAAACATTGGCCAAATGCCCAAGTTTACCACACGTCGTGCACTGCTTACAAGCTTGTTGTGCAACATGATGACCGTTGCAGCGAGCACAATGAGGTGCGGTACCAGCATACGCCTTCTTCGCAGGAGGTTGAGCCGGTGGGTTCTGATCAGTCTGTGCCGTAACAGCAAAATTCTGGGCACCCTTTCGTTTCCTCGATTTCCTCGTCGACTCTCCTTCTTTGCCCTTACCCTTTTTCTTGTCCTTCCCAGAATCAGTCGCCTTCTTTTTATCACCCTTGCGGGTGAGTTTACCCTTCCTGACTTGAGTCTCAGTCAGGGTAGCAGACAACTCGATCGCTTGACAAAGGGTAGTAGGATTAACACCGGTCACAATATCCAGCATAGAATCCGGTAGACCATCGATATATCTCTCAATTGCTTTCTCTGGTGGGGTAACCATGGTGGGACACAATAGACTGAGTTCCTCAAAACGATCCGTGTACGCACGGTGCTCAGCCCCATCTTGTTTTAAATCGTCAAACTCTCATTCCAAAGCTCGAACCTCGTGACGGGGACAAAACTCTTTCATCATGAGAGCTCGAAGCTCTTCCCATGTTTGTGCCAGTGCCACTTCGGCACCCCTATCGCGCATAATACCATTCCACCAGGTAAGCACTCGCTTCTCAAACACGCTCGAAGAAAATTCAACCTTACGCGCATTCGGACACTGCACATGCCTGAATGTGCTCTCGATACTCTCAAACCACTGCAGGAGCGCAGTTGCTCCTTGCGACCCTGAAAACTTAAGCGGCTTAGCAGAATTGAAATTCTTGAAATTACACGGTGCATTATTGTTGTTATTATTGTTGTATATCTCGTGGACTTGGGTCACAACACCGGGAAGCACATCAGCCACTTGCTGAGAGACCAGGGCTGCGATTTCTTCAATAGTAAAAGATTGTGCTTCACGTCGAGGAGGCATGGTCTAACAAGGAGATATGAGAAATGAGTGAGGTTGATAATTAGGAAAAGCAAAAGAGGTATCGACAAAACACAAGGAAGGCGATCATTTGTTCGTTACCTCGAACAAACAAACGACACGCAGTGACTAATCAAAGTAAATGGGTCAATATAATGTATCGCCGAAGACATGCTCGCCTATAAGTGAACACTCACCCCAAGAGTTCCCAGGTAAGAGTGACTGGTCTGATTATGTGGATTTGTACGAACACTCTAGCCTTAGACAGAAAACTCAGGGTACAGGCATTCACCCTTCCAGTTTGCACGTGTTCACATTATTTAGACCCAAACTTTGACGAGATTTTGAAAACTTAAGGGGTTCAAAACCTTATAACAAAGGGTTCAAAACCTAGTAATCAATCATCCTAGAACAGATGATTAGTTTTCAAAGTGGACTCGAAAATTGTGTTCTCGTTGTGGTTATCACCTAAGGGTAGGTGACAGTTTTGTTTTAAAAATAATCTAAACGCAAAATTCTTTGCGTTAGGGTCCTAAGAGTTATAGTCTAGGTCAAAGCATTACTAATAACCTAATTCCCTATAACCATTGGCTCTGATACCAACTCTTCTGTCACACCCCGACCGCGTTAAAACAACAAAACCGCGGCGGAAACGTCGGGGAGTGTCGTGGCAGAATTATCGTTTCATAACCATGGATACAAAAAGTGTTTCATTTTATTGATAATGTTAAACATTAACATTGTCTTAACACAAACAAACAAGTTACATATCGTTTAATATTGTTATTATGTCACTAAGGCCTCGTCCAGATCCTATGTGACTCATGCATCCTAGTAATCATCATCAAGCATCAACACCTGAAACATATGTGAAAACAAAGTCAACAAAGAACTGCTGGCGAGTACATAGGTTTTATAGGAGTGTCGGATTCATGGCTAGTTTAAATGTTGCAATACTTTGTTAAAAACCTTGTTTTGAAAAGAGTATAATATTGCAACTTAATTAACCAACTCAAAATCAAGTGGGTTATAGTTTATAAACCTCGTAGCCATGATTCTTAACCCAAAAACATTTGTTTTAGTAAAGCAGATTGTAAAACATCTCATATTAAATCGTTAATAAAACTCGTTAATAAATCTCGTTAATAAAACTCGTATGGTTTATATCATTTCGAAAACCTCGTTTGTGTGACATCGTTCCAAAATCGTTTACCCAAGTGAACTAAATAACGCTACGGTATGTAATATGTTGAAAACACTTATATATAAGAAGTACCCGCGGCGTATCTACCATGTTTTCACCACATTACACCCGTCCCGTTATCTAAACACTTAACCAAAAACCAATCGTTTATCCAACTCGTTTAATCTTGTATGAATCGTTCCCAAATCGTTAATTCGTCTAAATCGTTTAAATCATCCTTGTTTTAAGTGTGAAAACTATTTGTGGTCGCCTCGCTAATAACATTCAAACCTTCGTGACTCGACTATTTCGCTCTCGCATTAATAAACCACCAAAGGGTAAATTAACATTCAGATTCAGTCATTACCCACTTAACCCACACATAACCATGGGTGCAGTACGATAATGGGATTTGTCAGATCCTATGGTACCATAACCTAATACTGGTCGGCTTGATCAATGCTAATGAATGCCATTCGTTATGTAAATACAACCAACTAGTTTATTCACTTCATTGAAATCGTTATTAGTTTAGTATAAACCATCTTAATCGTTTTTGAAATCATCGTTATAATATCGAAAATCGTTTTGAAAACCATCGTTTAAAACCTTGAAAACATTTAGCACATATGAATCACCCCAAAACAATTTAAAACAGTAAAATAGGGGAACTATGTACTCACTTAGAGTGCAAAGTATCCTCAATCAATAGAACTTCAACAAACTCGAGCAACTAGAGAAATCAAACAGCACCTAGTAATCGAATCACTAGTCAAACAATAGACGCCTAAATCGGAAGATCGGACAGAATGAGGTCTTGTAAACCAAATGAGTGTTGGAACTCATGTGATATGGTTTAACAAAGCCTACATCCTAAATTGGAACCTAACCTAAGTGCTTTCGACCCGTTGTGACCTATTAAGGTAGCTTACGCTACTTTAACGCGTCGTGCGCGCAACAGCGCATTCGAGACGTCTAACTAGTCCTATGACAAGTGTTATATGCCTAAACATGTTTAAATATGTTGCTTAATCAGTTACGTGACAAAAGTTTATGTTACATATGTTTAATTACCAATTATGCATAAAAAGGGCATTTTGGTCATTTACCTAAGGCATATAACTACCTATCATACAACTAATTAAACCTAGGTGACCATAAGGTATAACCTCGGAAGGTTATTCCCTATGCAACTATGGTCACTAAACATGTTTGGTCGGATCCTAATGATCGACCAAACGGGTCGAGTTCGAAAGTCTAAGCGGGTGTTTAGTCCGCTTGACTTACGACTCTACACAAGCACAAAACTAAATGTGATACCCTAGAGTAGTTTGGTTACAAAATACGCATAAACACGCCTTTTGGCCGAAACTACGACTTGTCACTACGCCTAGTCAACGTGGTAATCAGTAGGTATAGTCACAAGGGACTATAACCATCGTGATTACGCTCACGTTGCAAAGTTCAACGGAACTTTGTGTTGACCATTGACTGGTCAAAGCTGAAAGTCAAACTTGTGGACTTTCATGCTTGAAATACAAGAACAAGCAAGAAGAGGACTTACAAAGGGTCCAAGAGGGATGTTTGATTCAAAATTACTCAGGTATGAGGTGTTAAAACCTCAACTTAGAGCAGAGATTGAATCAAGGTGTGTAAAACCCAAATGAGGGAGCTTGCTATTTATAGTAAGTTAGGATCAATAGGATGATTACAAGTGGTTTGAGGGAGTGATCTTGGCCATACATTTGGGTTAATGGTATTAGAATACAATGGGAGCCGACAACCAGCTCCAGGTATTGCAAATATTACATTAAAACCCCTGAATTTAGCCCAGATTGCTGTTTCTAAAGTTTCTGTCTGGCAAGGCCTTACGGCCTGCGTAATATGTGGCTTGGGCTTACGCGCCCCGCCTGGCCATCTTTGGCAGATTGTCAAAACAGGTCCCTGCACTTCAGAATCATGTATTTCGGCTCATTTTTGACACGTTTAAGCCCCGTTAACCTCATTTCAAGGATCTAAAATGAAGTTAAAGTATAGGGAACTTAAAACATGCTCAAAAATATCTCGGATGTCAGCTCGTTTGGTCGTACGGTTGCGTTGTTCGGTTAATTACGACGGACGTCGTAACGAACGCAAGAACGATCCAAATTAAGCGACGAATGGAATTTTATCATGCCAATCACTAAAATAAAATATTTTAATGATTACATAAATTTTTGGATGTCCGGATATATTCAGAACGTAAGATATGCGCGAAAATGTAAACTTGTGCTCTTTTTGACGCTTTTAGTCCCTGAATGACCAATAAAGTTTGTTTTAGCATACCGAACCCCTCAAAGCCTATTTCTAAGCTATGTAAAGGATATTTAGGGTATGTTTAACTTATGATCAAGTTACGGAGGGTTCGTTACTATACAAATCAGTATAGTTTTGCAGTTTGACATAAATAGTCCCTGCGATCGAACAAAGTTGATTTCAACACACCAAACCATTCAAAACTTATTTCTAAGTTATGTGGAGGTTATTTAAGGTATGTTAAGCCTATGTCACTATTCCGGAGTGTTTGTCGCGTTATACTGACTGCGTTTACGCACCAGTTTGCGTATAACCTTCCAGAAAGCGATTTAAAGCTTGAAATTGGAGTCGAATCTAATTGAAAATTCACCAAACACAAATACACACATAATAACATCAAAACACATATAGTAACACCAAAACACATTGTTTTATTAATAATCATCATTGTTTTACATTGTACATCGATTACCGAGTACAATTGTCACATTGCACCTCTCTGGGAGCAGAGGTTTTGTTCAACTGTTTTGTAACAACTGTTGGGACGGCACAAAAGGTTGTTTGTTCTTGTTGGATGGTTTTTGAGGACTCTCCAGTGTTTTTTATGTGTACTCTTTTCTTTTAACCTCAAAAGTTTTGAGGTACACACACTGTTGAGTAAGATGGTTGGTTTTTTCACAGATTGTGCACTTAGGTGCAGGCTCAATTA
Source organism: Helianthus tuberosus (assembly GCA_030545235.1). Classification (NCBI taxonomy): domain Eukaryota; kingdom Viridiplantae; phylum Streptophyta; class Magnoliopsida; order Asterales; family Asteraceae; genus Helianthus; species Helianthus tuberosus. Next base: position 52,631,567 of record CM060377.1, on the reverse strand, counting down.
CACTTGTTTTGTTTATATCAAAAGCTTTCAAATGAAAACAGTCCTTTGTGGAATGATTTCTTTTCTCACAGAAATCACAAAACAAGTTTTTAACCTTTTCTCTTCTATTCCTCTTTTCAACTTCCTTTTCAACAGAGTTTTTAACCTCTATTGGGATGTCTTTAAGAGGAATGACCTTAGCCTTAAGTGCTTTAACACCCTCAACTGTGGAAAACTCCGTTGGCTTGAAATTATCAAGAATGTCACATTCATCTGACCAGGTGGGTTTGAATTGATATTTTTCTATCTCTTCAAAGGTTGTTGACCTTTCTGGTTTTTCTAAAAAGATTTTGTTTCCATTTTTACCTATGACTTTAATCTCTTGACCAGCCATATTTGTTGGAATTATTTCAACTAAGCCAGAATCAATTTCAGCAGTGTTTTCAGTTTGGTCATGTTTTCTAAAGCCTATGCCAAACTTTACATTGCTCTTGATATGCTTCTCTAACATTAGTTCATAACCTTTACAAGACTCCACCCATTTTTCACAAGTGATTTGGGTGGATTCAAGTTCCTTTTTACAAACTTGGTATTTTTCTACCATAGCTTGGAGTTGGTCTTTGGTTATGTTGTGTTCATGTTTCAGACCGCAGATTTCATTTTCTTTTTGATACAATTTGTTTTTCAACTCTTTGACAGTTTTTTCAAATTGTACTTCATCTTTTAAAATCTTATCCCTAAGGTTTTCATTCACCTCTTTTATATTTGCAAATGCAATGATGCATTTATCTGAACATAAATTTTTCAAGACCTGAGGTGATACTTTAGCTGCAGCCATCATGGCACAGTCACATTCATCCCCACACACTCTACCATCCCATGGGTCAGCAAGAGGTTCCAACAGTGGTTCAGGTTCTTTCTTCTCTAACATCTGTTCACCAACAATAGCAGTAACCACTGCTTCAGCAACTTCATCCACTGTTTCAGCACTCGGTTCCACTTCATCAGATTCCTGCCTTTCTGGTATTGACTCTAATGTCATAAAAGAAAATTCATCACAAGGAACATTAGAATTAGCAAATAGAGCAAAACTTTCATCAGTCAAATCATCAGGCATACTGCTCCAATCAACAAAACCCTGAGTAAAGAAACTCTGTTGACTGGCCTCTGCTGGGGCAGATGTTTGTGCAGTATGTTGTGGTGCAGGTTGTTGCACTTGGACCTGAGAGACATGGGCTTAGACATATTGGATTTGTGGAACAGTGGTTTGAACATATTGCACTGGAACAGTGTTTACATGATATGCAAAATGGGCAGTTTTTTACATATGAGGAGCAGGGGTATATTGGGAATAGTGCACAGTGTTTTAAGTGTTTTGAGGTGTCACACCCCGATATTTCCACGTATTACCGGTGGGCCTGGTGGGGAGTATCTTGACGTAGTTGATATCATCATAGTCAAATAATCACAGTTCAATGCACATCGGAAGTCTAAAGTAAAATATATTACAAACCGAGTGAAAGTAACATAAGTATTTTAAACGTAATGTAAGAGGATCCACATGCGGATCTTAAAACAGAAACATAAACACAGTTCAACAGACTTCAGACGTTTAGAACTTGCAAGATTCACTATTAACGCCCTGAGCTCCCAGCCAATTTACGTACAACACCTGTCACTTAACCTTTTTGGAAAATACGTCAGTTTACACTGGTAAATACAATTAACTGACTCTTTTGAAAATGTTTAAGAAAATTGATTTGAATGCACGAGGCACAAATAATCTTTTATAACTTGGGACAATTATATAAAAATAATCTTGTATACAGATTTACATGTTCGTTATACATTCAGGGCCCGGTATTAGAAACCGAGTCAAGATTAACAGACACACCACAAGTATAGGCCCACAAGAGAGTGAGATACCGTTTTTCCTATGCAACTGTCAGGTGTATGCCTACACCCCGTGCTTAAGACGTGGCCATTTCTTAATAATGATGCCAAGGATATCCGAGACATGGTCATTAACCCCCAAAGGCTTTATTTCAAACAAGACAGATTAAAACGAGTTACGTCAATAGTTTAACCACTATTCGATTAAACATTCAATACCTGACCAAGCGGTATTATTATAATACCGTATCCCAAGCCCGTATAGGGAAAATAAGTTAAAAGTATTTACCTGAGCTAAAATGTAATTTTATTCTCAGCCGTATATTCAAATCAGCAAGCACAAGTACCTCTACTGGGGCTCTCAATCTGGAACGAAGTTTTTATTAACCTATTAGATTCCTAACGGGTCTTATTTAAGTTGTAACTTAGACCGGTTAGTTTTAAGGAAAGGTTTACGGTTCAAAACGCCAGATTAAGTGAAGACCGGATTAGAATGTGATTTAGACCCGACAAGTATGGAGACTTGTAGAATATGGGTAATCTAAACACATTCTGAATTTTGAAGTGAAAATGATAAGGTTTGACCCGTTTCGGTTAATTCATGTAAACTAGTTACATAAACCGTACCGAACGCGTAAAATGCATAACAGGTAACCCAATGAGTCATGAACATGTTTCACAAGTTAATATGCCTTAAATATGTTGTGATATCAGTAGGATACCTTCCATTATGCCCAAAACGGATTTAAAATCAATTTAAGCCCCGTAGGGGTATTTTGGTCGTTTTGAAGATTATAAAAGAGGTTAAACAACAATCTGAGGTTCTGGTCTAAAATGATCAGTAAGATATCATATATGTGTGAAATTTATCATTTATAGCCAAACTATGCACCATAGGGGCATTTTGGTCATTTCACATAAGTCTTAAAGGTCAAATTTGGAAATCTGAGTTCAAAACTTTTGTTTATTGTTAAAGTATAAAAATTTATTCATAACATCAGTAGGTAACAAGCTTTAGGTGCCAAATATGGTTTTAAACCATACTATGCGCTTAAATCGCATAAAAGTCGGTATTTGACGGTATTCGGGTTAAATAAGTAAATCTGAGATTTTGAACAACCTTTACTGTTTAAAATAATTTATTTAATATATAAGATCAGTAGAAAAAAGGTTTGATATGTAAAGGATGTGTAAAACTCATTTTATTAGCAAAAAGGGCAAAACCGTCACTTACCGAGTCAATGCAAGAACCCTATGTTATGATCAGTTTAAAATTCAACAAAAATCTTCAAAAATCTCTAAATATTATATTATATCAGTGGGCAAAAGGTTTGGTGTCAAAATTTGGGTTTAAGTACGATTTATGCCAGAAATGCCGTTTAATTAATAAAAAGGCTTCAATTTACGATATTGAGCATAACTCCTAATTTAGACCTCAAACTGATGTCAAATTTTTAGGACATGTTTATAAATCAGTAATAAAGGTTTTTGTCCTCTCACATTTTCAAAAATCTCGTTTTAATATCAAAAGGGCATAATGGTCAACTTTTAAGCATATAACGGAAACATGCATATGAACTCTAATTCTAAAGGACCAAGTAGTATAACTTTAGGGGGTTATACTAACATATAATATGGTCACAAAGGAACCCTAAGGCATAATTAAACTAAGCTAATTCGGGTCAGAACTGAAAGTCACCAATTTTTGCGACTTTCGGTTGCGAACCGATTCTAAACTTAGAATTGTCGGGTTGAACATGCTTAGGCATGTTCAATTAATATTTACCAAGTTATTAAAGTGATAAAACTGATTTTATAGCTTCTATATTATCAGTTATGAATTTTATTTAAAAATTGACCCGTTTGACTTTTATTTTAATTACTTTGACCCGACAATTAACTAAGTAAACGTGGTAATTAGGAGGTGCCCTTTTGAGGGTTTAATACCTACCTAATTACGATCACGTAGCCATGTTCGTTGCGAACCATGGCTCGACCGTACAAGGTCTAACTAAAAGTGAAAGTGTTTATCGTAAACGCTTGACTTTTCGGCTTTAAGAGCCAAACTAAATAACTAAACATGAAAGGAACACTTACAAGTGGTCCTTAGGATAGAAGATAACTCAAAAGGAGGTTCCAATGGTCAGGATCCTCTGATTTGAGTGATTGAGAGCAAAACTCAAGAAATGGGTGAAATGAAATGAAGGATTTCACCTCTATTTATAGTGTTTGGAGGGTCTTTAGATGATCAACAAGTGTTATGAGAAGTTACAAGATGATTACAGGTGTAATACCATCATTCCAAACCATCAACTGATCCATAGAATCAAACATGTGAGACAAGGAAGCAAAACCAAAGCTGGTTTTCAAAATTCTGTTACTGGGCATGGTATACGGACCGTAAGGGTCCAGGTATACGGTCCGTAAGGACCAGACCAGCTCACACAAAGTTTCATTTGTTGTCACTTTTGGTCCCTACACTTGATAAATGCCATTTCCGACATATTTAAGGCCCGTTAAACCATTTTTAAGGCTCTACAATGATGCCTAAACATAGGGAACATGAAACATGCTCAAAAATATGCCGGATGTCGGTTCATTTGGTCGTACGGTCACGTTGTTCGGCTAATTACGACGAAACACGAACGGTCGCGAAAAACGAACCAAATTACGCGACGAATGGAATTTTATCAAGCCAATCACTAAAATAAAATATTTTAATGATTACATAAATTTTTGGATGTCCGGATATATTCAGAACGTAAGATATGCGTGAAAATGCAAACTTAAGCACTTTTTGACGCTTTTAGTCCCTGTTGATCAAATAAGTTTATTTTTGCGCACCAAACACCTCAAAGCCTATTTCTAAGCTATATAAAGGATATTTAGGGAATGTTTAACTTATGATCATATTCCGGAAGGTTCGATACCATACGAATCGGTATACTTTTGCAGTTTGACGCAAATAGTCCCTCTAATGCGCAAACTTGCGCATATCATCGTTTAATAGCATCGAAGCCTTATCTAATCCATAATTGGCATTCCCGAGAGTATAATTAAATATCATGAAGCTCCCGGTTTGTTAAAAGGTCACTCAGAGGTAAGAATTAACATGTTGACGCTTTTAACCCTTCATCGCGCAAACTTTCAATTAATTACGCAAACGGCTACTCTTGATCAACAAGTGGCTTAATATGAGAATACGAATATCATGAGAGGTTATTCAGAGACTTAGTCTAAGCGTGTTAATACTTCCAGTCCTTCCATAATTAAAGTTTTTGATTTTCACAAAATTAGTCCCTCATAGTCAACGTTTGACTTTATTAGGGTTTAGTACACGTGTCAAAACACCATTGAACGTGATTTTACGAGGTTTTACATCCTCACCCCCTTAAAACAAATATCGACCTCGAGATTTGCACAAAATATGGAAGTACTTTTTGTCTTATAATGGACTTAATCTTCCACAACATATTTGGGCCTCTAAGGCACCCAAGTTGACCCTTATAATAGGTACACGTCTTCTTTTGGAGTCTTTAATCTTATCGATCCTTAATCGATACTGATTTCTCAACAAATATAAGTTTTTTATTAATCCTCACATCATCATGTGACATTGCTATAGACATATTATCTAGCCATATCTTTAAATTGCAAGTGTGGGGCACATTGCGAGTCCCATCAAGCTCCTTGAATAAATTTTAGCTTATAAGCTACTGATCTTGACGTATCCGGTTTTTCTTGAATGGTACTATTTATCCAGTGTTTAATTTGCCCACTACATCAAAATGTAGTATACCTTTCTAGGGTGATACTTTCTGTTGAATCTTATCCCTTATTAAGAACTCAAGAGGTTTGCGATTCTTATAAATCATTGGTTTTGTGCTGATTATTGCCAATTTCATACAATCACGGATTCATATGACCTTATCCGTTGTTTCCAAGGAAATTTTCAGGTCCTGTTAGTTTGGACTTACCAATCTTCTGTTCAACAACGGACTCTTTATATTCCATCCATACGAGGTCTTCAAAAGAGTAGCCTTGAAGCTTATATACTAACTATTAGTCATAGGAGAGCTTATTTAAGGTGAGATAGTTATTTCAATTACTGCTTAAATCAATCTTAAGGAATAGTTAATCCTTTTGGTTAGTCGAACAAATCGACGATCCTGGGCAGCTGATGGCGATTCTTAATTGTTGCCAAATTAGGGTTGCGGTAATCAATGCATAAGCATAATGAACCGTCTTTCTTAATTAATAATACCAAAACTCTTAGAATTTTGAATTAGGCTTTATGAACCTTTATCTTAGAACTTACTTAATTAGAGTTTCGATTCTCCCAATAATAATGGTACTAATCGTCATGGAGATTTCGTAATAATGCAGCCCTATGTGGGATGTAAATCTTAACTCTACTTTGTCTTAGGAGGTGAACAGGGTAGTCTTTGGAGAAGATAATTAATGCACAAGGAGATTACAGAGATTTTCCAAATCTCAGGCCCTGGTTCATCTATCATTGCCCGTGTCAGATAAGTGACACATTTACTTTACAAATCCATGGATACCTTAATTGGTGACACCCATTTGGGTACTCCCTTCTGGATATCTTCTTTGAATACCAATAGCTGACTCTAGTACAATATGACCATTGGAATATCTCAGTGGTTCCATGCATCAAACCTCCATACTGATCAGGCATGGAAGCAATCTATGGGACATATTAAGATACACCAATCCTCATATGGCGCTTTTGTCATACATTCTGGTATTCGCAAGTGATAGAAATCAAAGAGATATCAAACTAACGTATACTGATGTATTCCATCTGAAGAGAGTACTCTAAAATTTTACGACTGAAGATTTCTGACAGGACAGAAGAAATGGTTCCTATGATTCCTGTCTGTAAGTTTTACCTTACTCTAAATCTCTGGGATTCTTATTAAAAGTTTGCTATACTTACAATTTATGAAGGATTTATTGGTATCCGAATTAAAGCAGAACTTTTAGCATTTATATTACCAATAAATGTTAAAGAACGTACCTGATGTCATTATTCATATGAACTACCTCTGGCATCCATCAGGAGGGTTTAAGCGCTTTCATTCTTAGGCTTTCCATCCTTAGCCGCACTCCCCTTGACATATTTAGGGCACGTAGTCTTGATGTGGCCCTTCTTGTTACAGCCGAAGCAGACTGCATCCTTTATATCCTTGCAATCCAATGTTTTATGCTCTCTTGATTTGCAGATTTCACAAACTCTAGGCTGTGATTGGGATTTTGATTTGAACCTGCACTTCCCTAGATGGCGCTTCTTGCAGGTCTTGCATACATGTTTCTTGTTGGACTCTTACTTACCCTTTTTATTAGAACTCTGTGAGTTATCTTCCTTCCTTTTCCTTTTTAGTTCATCCTTTGTATTCGAGGCATGAACAAGATCCTTCTTGTGAGTAAGGGAGTGTGGTCTTAAATGGGATTTGGAGCAAGTAGCATTAGGCTCTTTGAACTTTTTCACAGCCTTTCTCACAGCCTTCCCAACAGCTGCATCAATCTTAGCTTGGAGAACATCCTTGTCAATCTTGAGGTTCATAATTGTAGCATCATTAGCATGCGTCGCATCATTAATGGCGCGATTGACGGTTTTCTTATCCGAGTTTTTCATACTCGAGACTTGGTTCCTAATACCAAATGAAACAATTACTTAGTTGCAATCCAGCAACCGCTATTCATCATCCTGATGATCTAACATATACTAACCATGGTATCATTAAACCATATAGGCTAATATAGTACGGACATTCTTAATGAATGTTATTTAGATATATATCAATTATACTTAGCCTAGGCCATAAAAGACCATCAATGGCATTTAAGGTTTGGACCTAGTCCATCACCCTTTTGACAGGGGATCAAATTGTCACATCTGTCTTTATCATACTGATGATTTTGGATAGCTTAAAAGCTTATCATGAGGATATCAGAAAAGAGTGATTCCTAATGGATATAAAGCATCCATCTAAGATTGTTGAAGCAGTCTCTAAAGTATCATCGGCCAATTCTACATCGCGTTATGTGTCTAGAGTCCTAATAGGCGGACACGACAGCTTACAACATTTATTGTCCACAATAGACTTTTCTGCGCCAGGAACAAAATTCTAGCATAAACCTTATTGATAATGAAGGTACCTGTTATGATGTTATCATTCTGCACTGCTTCATGGGTGTTCATCTGGAAGACTCACGTGTTTGTTTTCTTGGCCTCTTCAGGCTTCTTCTGATTTCTAGGGCAGTTAGTCTTGATATGCCCTTTTTCGTTGCAACCATAATAGGTTGCATCTTTCAACTTCTTGCAATCCAAGGTTTTATGTTCCTTAGACTTGCAGATCCCACACGGTAGAGGCTGAGATTCAAATTTGCATTTCCCGAGGTGGTATTTCCTACAGGTTTTGCACCTGGTCTTTTCACCCGACTACTGGTTGTCCTTCTTAAACCCGGAACTCTTCTTATGATCAGAGTTCCCCCTTTTCTTCTTATCGGAGAGATGAGAATTCTCATCCTCCCTTTTACGCTTTCCATTATCGGAAGCTTTGGCAGCCTTGTTTCTGACCACATCAAGTGTGAGAGATAGTGACAGATCTGCCGCTGACCTGAACGTAGTAGGTCTCGATGCTTTCACACTTGCCTTGATTTCTGGGGCTAGACCCCCAATAAAACGAGCTATACGCTTCGGTTCCAGTGTGATCAAGTAAGGAACCAATCGAGACATGGTATTGAAACTTGTAAGATATGCCTGACAATCTAAGTTCTTCATGACCAATGTCAAAAAATCAGTCTCAATTTTCTCAACTTCATGTTGAGGACAGTAATTTTCTTTGATAAGAGCAACAAACTGATCCCAAGTCTAGTTGTACAACGGGATTTTCCCAGTAGCTTGGATTAGTGACCTCCACCAAGCTAGAGCTTCTCCTTTAAAAGATTGTGAAACAAACTTCACAATGTCTTGCTCTGCACATCCACTAATATCAACAACGGTATCCATCTCTTAGAGCCACGTCATGCAGTCGATGGCTCCTTTTTCTCTTGTGAAATCTCTGGGCTTGCATGAAACGAAATACTTATAAGAACAGGCTTTGACCCGAGGCTCCTGATTGAGCACAACCTGTCTAGACGGAACACTCCTCTGATTTGAAGAATGATGAGATTCGCTCTTGCGAGCTGTATGAGTCTTGGAGGGTGGTTTAGAGTGAGGTACAAATAGGGTCTTACTCCGAGTACCGCTTGATTCATCATCTCATCTGTCCAGAGCTCGAGTAACGGTATTATCTATTAATGCCTGCAGTTCTGCACCAGCTATATTAACTTGGGTAGTATCATCATTCTCCCTCGGGTGGCTGTTAACCTCATCTGATCCAGCCAGCCATGTAGCTTGATTGCTACATAAATATTGACAATGATTTCTTCAGAAGTCTATTATGGAATTGTCTTTTATGGCAATTCATTAACCATGGTAACTATAAACCATATTGGTTAATTTAATTTATTTAAATTTTTATTATATTTTATCCCAGTTATAAACTATTAAGGATATTGAAATGGCACAAAAAGCCTTGTCACGAGGACAGTTTTGAATTTATAAGCCATGATCTTCTAGGATCGAGGCATTAAGGTTTGAACATAGTTTGTTACCTTTCTTGACAGGGAGTCAAGGACTACAATTGTCATTGCTTTGAAAGGCGACTTATTTTGCCACATAGGTATATCAATGGACATCTCTAATGGATGCTTATACTTATATGTATATATATTTATCGTATTTTAGGATATTAGTCATGATCTTATCGATCTTATAGACTCTAAGGCTTGGGCATTGCCTATCCCCTTTAACGGTGAACCATAACGGTCACATTTGTCAATGTCACCAATGGACAATATAGTATATAGCCCGTAGGCGAAACATCACTTAAGGATGTTAAATAATATGATCATCATATCAGATGATATTAGTCAAGATCTCATTGTTCATACAGACTATTATGCTTGGACGTAGTCCAATGTCTTTAGACAGGGGGTCAAAGACCACCACTGTCGTTGTCTTATCGGATAACAAGTTTAGCCCGTAAGCACTTCATCACTAATGGATGTTTATAATATGATCATCTTTATTTGATGATTTGAGCCAGGATTTCTAAATCACTAGGCTAGATAAGAAAATTGGAAGGATCTAATATAAGGATGACTGTTGTGATTTTCTCGAACCACATCTGTCAAGAGTGCTAACACGTTCTTTGGTGTTAACAAGGATTTATTGTCTTAAAAAGGTTTTATTATTATAGCCATGTCTAAAATGACATATAGGCTAGGTCATACCTTTAAGACCTTCTTTGAGATATAAAGGCAGAGCAATCATAAATTGAAATAATATTCTGAATTAGGACATAATACATACGTATACAGTTTAATACCAAAGTAAATTTCAAAATTGGAAACTTTTCATAGAAAGTCTCATAAAATACTATAATTGCCCTAAACGGGTCTTACACAAAGAAATTCGCCCACGCGGGGACTTAAAAGATATATATGTCCTTATAGGGACTACTATAGAAATGAAATATTACAAGGAAGTTCCTTCTTCATTCTATTTCTGAAAGTTTTCTCCTTGGTTCCCTGAGTGCGGTATGGGTACATAAGGTTCTTGTGGGTAGTCGAAATCTTCTATATTAGAAATCTTCGCAAAAGTGGAATCCAAGGATTTTATGGCTAATGAATAATATTAATCGTGAATAAGGTCAGGATAGGTATATTCCAAGTCTGGGATTCCAAGACTTGGAGGTAAGAAATACGAGTCCTTTGGGTCCATAGGTATTATCTTTAGAGCGGGAGCTTCAGGGACAACTGGTATGAACTCCTCCGATATTGGCTTCTCATTCGAAGTTTCAAAAGTCTTGGGTACAAAATTTGAAATATGGTTTAATGGGTTCAAAAGGTCTTTTCTCCATGCTAGTCGTATGCTAATTCGAGCTGTAGTACGAAGGTTTACATTCTTAAACTTCGGGTCTGGAGAGCTTCCACTAATGGCAGCTTTGCTCGGGGACACGATCCTGAGATGCATAAATATCGAAAACGATGTATACATATAACAGGGATGAGATTATTCCTAGTTCATGTCTAGACTCGGAAGTCAAGGAATGTGCTACTGTGTCATTGAGATTAAACACAAAAACGCTAGTGTTTAATTCACTCAGTGTTGGCTCTAATACCAACCTGTCACACCCCGATACTCCCCACCGGGCCCACCGGTAATACGTGGAAATATCGGGGTGTGACATGAGGTCTTGGGCTAGGGTGAGTTATGATTGGACCACTATTTTGACTCCTACATTCCTTAGCAAAGTGACCAAGCCTGTTACACTTAATTTTGGACTCATCCAACCCCACTTTTAAATTCCCATGCAGTCCTGGAAACTTTCTACATGTTCTCTTGTAAAACTTGCTGGTTCTTACACTCAACGAGGCCAATTGGTGCAAAATGTCCATCTCTTCCAGATCAGTGGGATCAAAATGTTGGAGGTCATTGAGTTCAAAGGATAAGTTGTCAGAGTTATGGTTTTCCCCATAGCTGTGAAAGCATAATTGGGTGAGTAAGGCTCAGAGTTGAAGGCTCCACCTGCAGTTATGTCAATGTAATGATCATAACTCTGGTCCTTACTACCACCAGATAACTCTTCTTGACCCAAAAGTGCTGTGTTACCAAAAGTGTAATCATCAGCAACTTTTCCAGATTCCTACAACTTCTTTTTCTGGTTCAGCTCTCTCTTATAAGTGAGAAGCCTACCATGAAGTTGGGTCAGACTTAACTCTTTGAATCCCATATAATTTCTGGTCATAAAAGCTATAGTGTCCCACTTATCTGGTAGTGATATAAGAAACCTACTATTTCAAGTGGACTTTGCGAATTCAACATTAACCAGTTTAAGTTCACTAATGAGACATCTAAATCTTTCAAACTGTTGGGTCAGTGACTCTCCTTTAATATGACAGAACATTTCATATTGTTGGTTTAAAACCTCCCTGTTGTTTTCTATGACCTCTTCTATCCCACCAAACTGCTCTTTCAGTGCATCCCAAAGCTCTTTGGCACTTTTACAATTTAATAGTCCAACATATATGTCATTTGGAAGAGCTGAGGCCACAATGCTAAAAGCCTTTGCATCTAATTCAATTTTTTGAAAATCCTGATCTAAGTAATTTTCAAGGCTTTTAGGTACTTGGGCCTTGGGATCTTCTATGCTTGGCACCATTGGAACATGAGGTCCAAAGATGACAGACTTCCAGCAGCTGGTGTTTTGCTGTGGTAACACATGGCCTACCCTACGTTGCCAAATATTGTATTCAGATCTGACAAGCATAGGTGTCTTGAATAGTGTTCCGGTGTTGTGAGGGTCCTGTGAGTGTGAAGTCATCTTGGTTGTTTGTCGCAACCCCCGACCCCTGCCCCTACACCGGGAGGCTGGCGGCTGTGGCCTACTTAGATTTGGTGGTATCGGTGTTTATCAATTTGGCAGCGGAAATTTCATCAGGACCGTAGTTAGGAAATATTTTATCAGAGTAAAAACCACAATTTTATAATAATAAATATATTGGGAAAAACCCTATTTTATTGAAATGAAACTTCTTCTTTATTTTAGGTAACTTTTATAGCCACTTTTCCAAGCCTTCAGTGCTCTCCAGCTGGCTTTTATTTGGCTTTCACATTTTGTTACCTGAAACGCGTTTAAAAACATGTTATCAGCAAGAAATACTGGCGAGTGAATCCCAATTTAATCAAAACATGTTTTATCATTTTACAGAATTGAGGGCAATCCATCAATTACATTTGTTTATATCTCTACATTAATTACCACCCACGGTACTGTCAATCCTAACTTGTGATAATGTTATTACTCACAGTGTAGTAACAAATTTTGTATACAAAACCCCAACATACCGACGATAAGTGTAGAAATACAAATACTCAATCACTGTTAAATATAAATTAAAACAATTGAGGTTTTGTAAAAACAATTTGTGAAAAGAGGAATCACTCACATTGCTATTTTAGGTATTTCCTTTGTGACTTCCTGGTTATAACATATAAATTAAATAATGCACACGCGTTAGTATAATAACCCAAATTTTACATTAGTTATACCATCCCCGAGACAGAACTCCAACGACTGAGTCAGGCAGAGCCTCGACATGTGTTACGGAGCACTAGATCAATCAGGCAGCGTATCTAATACATAACCGGGGGTTATAATACTTACAACAAGGCAGAGCTTCGCTAATTAGGGGGTATTATACCCGGGAATTACTTTAACTATTCAGAAATTTAGAGAGAGATCGAGATTTTGAACGACGAAAACTGAATGCCGATCTCCTCTAAATATAGGGCTGTTCAGGGAGTCCTTAGCGCCCCGCGACAGACACACATGGGTGTATCACGCCTCGCGAGCTAGGTTCAGTAGGGCGTAGCCTTGATCAGTCACAAGTGTAGGTTCGACGAGTGGCAGGACACGTGGCAGCATGGGGTGCGGCCTGGTGTCATGGAGGTCGCGGCCCGCGACAGCCTTTATTGGCTCTGTCGTGCCCCGCCAGCGATTATATATATTTGTTTTTATTTAATTTTTATTAAAATAAAGGTATTTTGGGTCTGGTTTTCATATACAAGGTGTATTTTAAGACGTATAGGGACATGTTTAAGGGTTTCGGGAGAGTTGTTATATCCTCCCCACCTTGTTTTAGAACTCGTCCTTGAGGTCTACTGGAATAGGTGTGGATATTTCCTCTGCATCTCTGATTCAAGCTCCCAAGTGTATTCTGTTCCTCTCTTGGAATCCCATTTCACTTTGACTAGAACTAATCTCTTGTGTTTGAGATTCTTGATCTTTCTGTCTTCAATCTGTAGAGGCTTCTCTACAAACTTAAGTTTTTCATTTACCTCTATGTCCTTAAGAGGTACCACTAATGACTCATCGGCTAAGCACTTTTTGAGATTACATACATGAAACACATCATGTATTCCTACCATTTCCTCTGGCAGTTATAGCTGGTAAGCTACAGGTCCTATTTTTCTAATAATCTCAAAAGGTCCAACATACCTGGGGTTTAGTTTTCCCCTTTTGATGAATCGGACTACTCCTTTCCATGGAGAAACTTTTAACAATACCTTATCTCCTACCTGAAATTCCAACGGTTTTCGCCTATTATCAGCGTAACTCTTTTGACAATCGCGTGCTGCTTTTAGTCTTTCCTTGACTTGAATAATCTTGTCTGTTGTTTCTTGTACTATCTCGGGTCCAGACAATTGTTTTTCTCCAATTTCTGCCCAACGGACTGGAGTTCGGCACTTTCGTCCATAAAGTGCTTCAAATGGTGCAGTATTGATACTGGTATGATAGCTGTTATTGTAGGAAAATTCTATTAATGGTAAATGATCGTTCCAATTTCCTCCGAAATCAATTACACAAGCTCGAAGCATATCTTCCATTGTCTAAATTGTCCTTTTGCTTTGTCCGTCTGTTTGGGGATGATAAGCTGTGCTTAGATTTAACTTGGTTCCCATTGCTTTTTGGAAACTAGTCCAAAAATGAGAAGTAAAATGGCTATCTCTATCAGAAACAATAGATAAAGGAATTCCATGTAATGAAACTATTTCATTTACATACAACTTGGCTAGCTGTTCCATACTGAAAGTTTCTTTCATTGGTAAGAAATGAGCAGACTTAGTTAATCTGTCTACAATCACCCAGATTGTATCATTTCCTTTCCGTGTCTTGGGTAATTTGGTAACAAAATCCAGTGTTATCAATTCCTATTTCCATATTGGCATTTCTAATTGTTGCAATAAGCCTGAAGGTTTCTGATGTTCAGCTTTAACTTGTGAACAGGTTAGACATTTGGTAACATAAGCTGCTATATCCTTTTTCATTCCTATCCACCAGAAATTCTTTCTTAAGTCTTGGTACATCTTATCACTTCCAGGATGTATCGTATACTTTGACTTATGGGCTTCTTCTAAAATTTGGTGGTGTAGGTTTCCTTGTTTAGGTATCCAAATTTTTTTCTTATGGAATCTCCAATTTCCATCTGTTCCTTGTTCTAATTCCTTAATCATTCCCTTCAATTTTTCAGTATCGTCCTTGGTTACTGATTCCTGTACTTCTCTAATCTGTTCATTTAAATCTATCTGCAGATTTAACTTGAGAGAACGTACTCGTTTTGGCTTTCCGTGATACTTTCGACTTAAAGCATCAGCTACTACAT
Source organism: Helianthus tuberosus (assembly GCA_030545235.1). Classification (NCBI taxonomy): domain Eukaryota; kingdom Viridiplantae; phylum Streptophyta; class Magnoliopsida; order Asterales; family Asteraceae; genus Helianthus; species Helianthus tuberosus. The sequence continues at coordinate 52,616,396 of CM060377.1, read as the reverse complement.
TAGCCTTTCCTGCATGATATTGGATATTACAATCATAATCACTAAGTATCTCCATCCAGTGTCTATGTCTCATATTTAACTCCTTTTGCCCAAAAACATATCTTAAACTCTTATGATAAGTGAAAATAGTAAACTTACTACCATAAAGATAATGTCTCCAAATTTTAAGGGCAAAAATTATGGATCCTAACTCTAAATCATGGGTTGTATAATTCTCTTCATGATTCTTAAGTTATCTAGAGGCATAGGCTATAACTTTTTAACGTTGCATCAACACACATGCTTAACCTAACTTAGATGCGTCATAGTAGACTACAAAGTCTTCAGTTCCTTCTGGTAACGCTAATATGGGTGCGTTGGTAAACTTAGACATGATCTACTCAAGAAGGAGTTCGATGGATTCATGTTTATGGAAAACAAATCGCTTGGAGACATGTCTACGTGGTTTTATCATCTGCTTAGTGAGATCTTCTCTTACACCGTGATAGTGACTCCTCAAGAGATCACTGCAAAGTTTGCGGATGCTTTGCCACAAATGTGGAGTGGATTCTTAGAAATTCTGAAGTTCAACGGTGTTTTAGATAATACCAACATCTATGAATTCATTCAAATGTTGGAAAATAAGAATGCAGAAGAGATCAGGAAAGCGAAGAGGATACCCGTTCAACAAAATCCAGAAGTAGATTATGGAAATGCCAATCCTTTTGTGGAAAAACCTGTTCAAGCAAACAAACCACAAACCGCATTTGTGTCAAACTCCAATCCCTTAGTACCATAGCAAATTGAGTCAACTTCTCAAGCCTTTGTTCAACCACCTTTCCTAGATCCAACTTAGTCAAATCAAGAAGCGTGCTATGGAAACAATTCATTAACTTTTAGTGCTGGCACAACTGTTAACCCAAATACCGTTCATCTCGATACTTCAAGCTTTTCTAAAGTCAGTGTTGAAGTTGCAAAGGAGTACATGGAACTATTGAACACTCTGGTAAGTGCTTATTACGGGTTGGTGGCAGGTCAAATTGGTAATATCAACCTGACACAGGAGGATTATCAACAAATAGACAAAGATGAAATGGAGTTGATGGATATTAAGTGGGCGTTTGTAAGTGCAGACCGACGGGCGAAAGACTTTATGGAAAGAACTGGTAGAACGAGTTTGGAGAGTAATAAAGACACGAAGTATGGTTTTGACAAGCAGGCCGTCAAATGCTTCAGATGTGGAGAACGAGGTCACTTCAAGCGTGAATGCACGAGACCACCTCAGTATGGCAACCAAAACCCTTTCAGAAATCAGACCAACCAGTTAAACCAGACTTCCAACAACACTGCCTGTCGGCAACTCCAATCAAGCTGGATCTTCTAACGCCAACAATACAAGAGCCTTAGTCGTTCAAGCTGACGAGAACTACGATTGGTTTGTGCAATCGGGTAACGGAGGTTCGTGTGGCACAGCTTGTTATGCTAAAGTAATCCAGCATATCAAGCATGTTCAAAACGGTGATTCGTCTGAGGATGAAGGAAGTTCTGAATACAGTGAGGCTTCGGATGAAGAAAGCTCAAGCTCAAGTGAGAATGGTATTGAAGAAGTGTCAAGTGAAACCATCGATGCAGATGTAGAAAAATTGCTGAGTGATGCTGAGAACATGCAAAGCAGATGATCAATTCTGGTGGAGAAAGCAACAGTTGGATCTGATGATGGATATTATTCTCATCACTTTGCCTTCATGGCAAATGTCGGCGGCCAATCAAGTCAGGTGTGTTCCGATAAACCAACTTCTGCTACTTGTGATAAATGCGTTGAGTTAGGTGCTAAGTTGTCAGAGTTGGAAGGTAAATATGACGTGACATTCATCCACAATCAAAAGTTGATTGTGGATCTTTCAAAAAGCACTGAGGCCAATATGTTTCTTAAGAAAAATGAAAAGGAGTTCAAAAATGTAATTGAAACCTTAAGAAAAGATCTTCTGAGGTAAGAAAAACTGTTTCAAGAAAACAAACACTGATTAACAATTACATTAACATGCTTGAGGAAACAAAGAAAGAGTTGGCATTTGTGAAGTGTGAGAATGAGGCGATCCAGCTTAAGATAGGTAGCTATCCCAACTCTAGATATGTGCTGGATCACATCATTGACATACAAAAGAAGAAAACGGATGTCACATGTGTTGGGTATAAAAAATGTCTGCCGCCAATTAGACACAATTATACCAAGATGCCTGATGAGGAGGATAAGCCTCACTTTGAGCCTACAATTTCACTAGACATAGAAGAATTCACAATTGGGCTCGGCTTCCAAAAGGAAGTACCCTCCGATCAGGCATAATCTGCTGATGCCGAATGTTCAACCACTGCACAGGATCAGGATCCTCCAGTGATTGTTGAGGACACTGATTCGTCAGATGATGAATCCGAGGATGACAAACCGGTGCAGTCTGATCCAGTGACCAAACAGGAGAATATACCTCTTGAGAATCACATTTTGTGTGATCCTCCAGTTAAATCTGCTAAGACGGTTCCGGTAGAGTCAACTTCTTCACAAGGATCAGAAGGTGGGAATGTGTTGTATACTCTGGTTGGTGATGATCGAATTTGTTCAGAGAAAGACTTTCCGATTAAGAATGTAAACCAATCTTTAATCAGTAAAGTTTTGAGGAATCGACTGGTAAGTTACCAACAGAGGAAAATCAATAAAATCGCACTAATCTAACCAGAAAACCAGAGAACAGGCCATTAAATCAAGTGGCTCAGAAGTCAGTGAATCAGGGTCGAAAGGGACAAAATCAAACAAAGGCTAAAAAGTTGAACTTTGTGAAGTCAACGGGTACCGATAAAATCAAAACTTTTGAAAACAAGTCTAATGTGGATTTTGTTAATCATGTGAAAATTTTGAAACAAGATGATCAAAACAACTCGAGACCAAGTACCTCGAAATCACAAAGTTCATCATCGAGTCATCAACATGAGTCTTCGGGATTTGTTGAACGAAGATCATGTTTCGAGTGTGGTGAATTTGGATATATCATCCAAAATTGTCCTTGTATTCATAAGCTTAAGGCTAAAGCCGATGTTTTCCCAGATCAAAGTTACCGAAAGAGATCTGTTTCACCAAAACAAGATCCAAGTCTTGTGAAGGAACGTGAGGTGAAACAGAAACGCAAACAAAACAAGGTAATTGAAAATGCGCTCAAGGCCGAAGTGGTTCAAAAACCATCTGTTTCAGTAACACCAGAAAATGATAATGTTTCAAAATTAAAAACTGGTAAACCCCAACAGATCTGGAAACCAAAAACGGTCACAAATTCAGGGGGAGCATCACCTTTTTCCAAACCATCGTGAAGTTGAAATAACTTTTTTTTTATGAAAATGGAAGACCCAAGTCCACGAAAGCTTGGGTCGCCATCTCCAACTAATTGTTTGAGTACATGTGCAGGGTGTTCCAGGAGGAACTATCAGTAGTCTTTGGATTATTAATAGTGGAGTATACATGCACATGACAGGCGACATGAGGTTTCTCTACGACGTAAAATCTATAAGAGGAGGTTATGTTTCTTTTGCTGAAGATAAAGGCAGTTACATTACTAGAGAAGGAATGGTATCCAATGGGATAGTGAGTTTTGATAAGATCGATTTCGTGCAACAACTTGATCACAATCTTCTTAGTGTTTCTCAAATTTGTGATAAGAATTTCTCCGTGCACTTTATGCTAATGGATGTTACATGCTGAAGCCCGGTTTCAAGATCCCTGACGAATGGATTCTCTTATTTGCACCAAGGATCAATGATTTGTATATCCTTGATATGAGCCAAGCAATCACCATGTCTGCAAGTAACATGTTTTGTTTTTAAAGCCACTGAAAATGAGTCGATCTCTTGGCACAGACGGATGGGACGTATTCACTTAAGAAAAATGAATCATCTGGTGAAGAATGAACTGGTGAAGGGTGTTCCCGTTAAAAACTTTCATCTACAAGACGTCTGTGCTTCATGCCAAAAGGGAAAGCAAAGCAAGAAACCGCACCCGAAGAAGAAGATCAATACCGTGGCAGTGTCGTTTGAACGCTTACACATGGATTTGTTCGGTCCTTTCAAGAAAAAGCATCAGCAATGACTTGTACTGCCTCATTGTGACGGATGATTATTCAAGATTTTCTTGGGTTGCGTTTATGGCTTACAAGAGTGAAACTTTTGAGATTATCAAGAACTTGATCACCACGATTGAGAATTTGTATACTTTGAAAGTGAAATGAATATGCAGTGACAATGGTATGAAATTTAAGAATCATGCTATGGAGGAGTTCTACACTTCTAAAGGTATTCTTCATGAGTTCAGTGCCAGATACACTCCACAGCAAAATGGCATCGTAGAGCGTAAGAATCGAAGGTTGATTGAAACTACAAGGACTATATTGGTAGAGTCACAGTTGCCCATTCCCTTCTGGAGTAAAGCTATGGCCTTTTCATGCTACACGATGAACCAAGTCCTTACAGTAAAAAGACATAACAAGACCTGCTTTGAGATTCTGCATAAACGAAAACCAGATTTACAATATCTTGAACCGTTTGGGGCTCCTTGCACTATGATCGATCCGAATGGAAAGTTTGAGGCAAAAGTAATTGAGGGATACTTTCTGGGGGTATGTCACCCCTAATCTGAGAGTCTGGAATCTTGATACAAAAAGGGTCGAGGAATTGTTGAAACCTGAAGGTTTATTCATGAAGGATTGCTTAGTTAAGGGATTGATTTTGTAATTGTTTAGTAAATGTTTTGGGTCGAATTATGTATGGGTTAGGTTGTTTAGCTAGTAGTCGCTTGGGCCTAGGTTAAAGTCCATTTGGATTTGCATTTAAGCAAACCTCAACCACTTGGTTGAGGTTGATCGTTAGTTGCGACTAAGGGAGGAGCCGAGAATAGCTTGGAGATCTTGTATCGGTCTTTGTTTATCATTGAATGCAAGATTTCTGGTTTGTGATTCTATTATTATTGTTTTGGTTATTTACTTATTCTTGAATCGACTTGTGATTGTTTTCCGCACCTTCACAAGTTAAGATCGATATCATTGAAGGATCCTAAACGGGTTTTACAATTGGTATCAGAGCCAAGAAACCAATCTTGGTTCGGTTTTGATATCACTCGGATTCAAGAACATCCTTTGCTACTAATCCAGTTTTTGGTGTTTGTTTTGCAGTGAAAATTATTGAATCTTCAAACTGTTCTTGGTGAAATTATTGAAAGATATCACTGACTTTGGTTTGTGTGATTTCAGAAAAACTGTTAGCTGATTTCTCGGGAGTTGGTGATCAAAGAAAATTCAAAGATTACGATATCTTTGAATTTTTGAAAAGTGCTGAAAATCAGGGATTACGAGTCAACAGTTCTTATCTCATATCTGTTTTGCAGGTCTCGACTCGCAACCATCAGCAGTCTCGGCTTGTCCTGTTCCGGTCTCGACTCGCAATCATCAGCAGTCTCGGCTTGTCCTGTTCCGGTCTCGACTCGCAACCATCGTTGTCTCGACTTGTGTGGATTTAGTCTCGACTCGCAACCAACTACGGTCTCGAGTTGTCTGCTTCTTGGTCTCGACTCGCAATTATAGTCTCGACTCGCAACGTCACTTTGCAACGTTACTTGGATTTGGACTTTGAACTGTTGACACTTTTGGACTTAAAATTAATTAATTAATTGGTTGATTAATTAAGTATGTCGACAAATAACGTTGATTTGGCTGCCCTTAACAAACAACAAGAACTGGACTCAAAGGTTGGAACCACTACACGCATTCCAAGGTTAACCGATGCAAATGATTTCCCAGAATGGAAATGGCGCTTTGAATAACATGTGAAGGTCAAGGATTCAAAAATTTGGAGAAGCATCATGAGAGGTCCAAGGGAGATAATGACAGACAGTCCTACTGAACCGGGTTTAAAAGTTAAGAAAGCCAAGAGTGAATATACTGAAGAGGATTTCAGTATAATTGAAGAAGATGAAAGAGCATTGTCCTATCTGACCATGGGATTGGGCCCAGATATAGCTATTGGCTTTCGCGCTTGCAAATCTGCCAAGGAACTATGGGAATCATTGATCGATGTTTACGAGGGAAATGAAGATATAAAGGAAAGCCGAAGGAACTTGCTCAGACAAAGCTTCAATAATTTCAATCACATCTATGGGGAAACCGTTGATAACCAACTTCAGAGATTTGTCAAACTGGTCACTCAAATGCAGATGGAAGAAATTCATACATCAAATGCTTCAACAAATAGGCAACTTTTGAATGCACTACCAAAAAGCTGGGATCATCATGTTGCAATGATCAAGAAAACAAAGGATCTCGCTAGGTGCAGTTTGTCCGAAATGATTTCCCATATCAAAGCATGTGAACTGGATGATAAGCAAAGAGAAACCAATCATAAAAACAGCATGCTAGCTGCAGGATTCACTATTGCTCCATCCTTGTCAAACAATAACAATGCAGCCCTCTTGTCTCAAGGAGGATTTCAAATGTTTAGCAATGCTGCATCTACTAAGGCGGATCCTAGTTCAGCAAACATTTATTACTCTGGGTCTCCTGCACAAGCTACTCCATCATCTTCTACTGCTGCTTCCTCTTCTGCTGTGAAAACTTCCACTGCTGCTTCCGCCTCCACTGCGAAAAATGAGATGATAGCTTTCTTTACACAACAGTCAAAAGAAAATTTGGATATCGCAGCCTCCGTTATAAACTGTTTGAACGCCTTCATTGCAGGAAAAATGGATCCTCCAAAATGGTGTGGCGATGACCTACTTCAGATCCATCCTGGTGACGTTGAAGAAATGGACATCACCTGGTAGATGGCAATGGCTGCTTTCAGGGCACAAAAGTTTGTTAAAAGAACAGGTAAAAACAGGTGGGGCACCTCTTGGAATGGAGCTTCTAAGGTGCCTTTTAACTTGCGCTGTTACAACTGTCATGAGGAAGGGCACTATGCTCGAAATTGCACAAAACCACTGATAAATAGAGAACAAACTCCTGCACAGCCCGTAACACCTAATCGAGAAAGAGCTTTTATGACCACTGCTAGTATAACAGATGCTGCTGCTGCTACTGGAAGTCCTCAACCACAAGGATTAGCTCAAGCCCTGGTGGTTCAGCCCAACATCAACTTTGATTGGAATTCAGAAATTGAGCGTCTGAACATTTCTGCTCCAGAAAATCAAGCTGCTTCAAATAATATTGCTTTTATGACCTCAAATGATCAAGTATCTGCACAAGAGGAGGAGGCTTCAGCTGAAAACTTTGCTTTCATGACTCAGATTCTTTCAGCTCCAGTTAAAGGTCTAACCAAAGAAGAGGTACTTTCTGCTTTCTGTACTCCTGAATGTAGAGAAAGAGTTGAAGTTTATAGAATGCACAACGCTGAGCTAATTCAAGATTATCAAGACATGAAAAATAAAAACTTTACTTTATCGAAAAATGAAAAACTTTACAAAGAAAAGATCGAAGCTCAGCGAAAAGACATCATCAAACTCAAGGATGATGTAAGTGTAAAATCATCTCAACTCTTATACGTTCAGGAAAAACTGTGCGCTGTGACTAAGGAACTGGAAGATATCAGAGATAGATATCAAATTAATGAGCTTAATATTAAGAAATTTGATTCTTCTAGTAAATTAGTAAAAAAATTGTGTGATCAACAGCTTGCGTACAAAGAAAAGAAAGGGCGTGGTTTGGGTTATAATCAGACTCCTCCTCCATACAATGATAATTATACTTATCTACCGATGACTGAGGAGGAGATGATGAATGAGAGTAAAATGACTTATGGTTCTAAAAACAACAAGTCGTTATCTAATGACAGACCAGTTGAGAAACAGAAGTCTCCTCCATTGCATTTCGTTTCCAAAGGCTCAATTGATCCTAACGTTTCGTCTTCATGTTCAGATGATTTTTCTGAAGTAAAATGTGAAGATGTTCATGGGAGTGAACCAGTCGTTATTTCAAATATTTCTGAACCTTATTTTGAACAAACTGAATCTGACATTGCTTTTGGTCGTTCTTTATTTGCGTCGTTTTCTGCTTATGTTTCGTCTTGTCAGCCTGTTGTTTTGGGCAAAACTGATGATGTTTGTGTTGAAAATTTGAACAATAAGTGTGGTGATGATTGTTTTTCAGCTAATGTGTGTGATTGTGATGTTTCTAACGTTTCAGTTAATGACAGTGTTACAGGTGAGGTCCCCCAGGACGCATTCAGTGAAACCACTGAAACGACTTCTCAAGAAAATCAAGAGTATCCTGATTCTTCTTCTGAATCTGTCTCAGTGGGTGTCCCTAATGTTGAATCTAGTGGGACCCCATTGGAAACTATAGTTGAAATTGAACCTGAATCAGTTTCACATGATAAATGCGTTGAGGAAATGCATATGGATGAAACTTCTGCATGTTCAAATAATGAACCTGAATTAGTTTCACATTATACATGCATTGAGAAAACACATATGGATGAAACTTCTGCATGTTCAAATAATGAACCTGAATTAGTCTCACATGATAAATGCATTGAGAAAACGCATATTGATGAAACTTCTACATGTTCAAATACTGAACCGGAATTAAGTAATGAAGAAAAGAGAATTGAGAAAAGTGAGGAGTCATTAGAAGAAAAGCCACCAAAATGCTCAGAACAACCACAAGCACAACATGTTCAGAAAACTAAAACGCCAAATCATTCAAAACCAAGCAAATCGTGTAAAAACTTTCAAAATACTCACAAATTGAAGCGTCAAACATGCTTTAACTGTGGCATCGCGGGTCACATTGCCAGAAATTGTGTTCAACTCCCAAGGGCATCGTACAAGAGAAAGTCCATGCAAGATCAGAAGGTCATGTCTAACCGATATCGTTGTTCAGAGTCAATGACGACTGAAAAGACTAAGACAATGAAAAACAACTATCGCAAGACTAAACCTTCTGATCAGGATTGGAATGCAGCCAAATGCAAAAATCAAAATCACCAAAATGATTTTCGAAGATATCAACATAATGCTTTTGGTAATTACAATTCTAACTGGTCAAACAAGCATTGGAAATCTAAAGCTAAGGCCAAGCAATCCAATCCATCTCATACATGTCATCGAAACTCTGTCTTTCAAAATACTTCGAAGTTTTTAAATAAAGACAATTTAGTGTGGCAGAGAGTGACTTATATTGATGCACAAGGAAAACCCAGATCCACTATGGGCTGGGTTCCTAAATCTAACTAATCCCGCTAATCGTGCAGGAACAGCTGTGGAGGACTACCGTGCGCCTCTGGTACATGGATAGTGGCTGTTCCAGGCACATGACAGGAGACTTATCCCAACTGGTAAATGTCAAAGAATTTAATGGTGGATATGTCTCATTTGCGGGAGGAGATTCAGGCAGAATCACGTTGAAAGGAACAGTACGAAACGACGTTTTAAGCTTCGAAAATGTTAATTATGTTCCAGAACTGAAACACAATCTGTTGAGCATTTCTCAGATTTGTGATCGAGGGAATTCAGTTCACTTTACAAAGAAAGGATGTCATATTCTTAAACCTGGGATTGTCATTCCAGAAGACTGGTTTTTAATGTCAGCAGAGAGACGAGGAAACGCTTATGTAATTGATATGAACAAGAAACCGTGTGAAGAAATTACTTGCCTATTCTCGAAGATTTCAGAACATGATGGTCTACTGTGGCATCGTCGCCTTGGGCATGTGAACATGAAGAACTTGAACCGTCTGGCTAAAGGTCAACTAGTACGTGATCTTCCAATAAAAGATTTCATGTTGGTTGAAAAGTGTGTTGCTTGTGCAAAAGGGAAAGCTCATCGAAAACCTCATAAGGCAAAACCTGCACCCTCGACGAAGGCCGTACTTGAATTACTTCACATGGACCTTTTTGGTCCAGTGAATGTGCTAAGTATTGGCAAGAAAGCTTATTGTCTTGTAATCGTCGATGATTATTCTCGCTACACCTGGGTATATTTTCTCAGTCACAAAAATGAAACTGCAGTCTTAGTGAAACAATTCATCACTATGGCTGAAAATCAAGCGAGTGCCAAGGTGAAGGTTATTCGATCTGATAATGGGATAAAATTCAAGAACGTTATTTTGGACACATTCTGCACAGAAAAGGGAATTGATCGTCAGTATAGTGCACCACGAACTCCTCAACAAAATGGAGTAGCTGAAAGAAGAAATCGTACTCTTATTGAGGCTGCACGAACTATGCTGGCTGACTCGAAGCTTCCTAGTTTCTTTTGGGCCGAAGCTGTTAGCACGGCTTGTTATATCCGGAATCATGCTTTAGTTAATAAACGTCATATGAAAACTCCTTATGAGATTCTGGAAGGACGCAAACCTTCGGTTTCACACTTTCGTATCTTTGGATGTCCTTGTGTATTATTACTCATGGACTCTAATGGAAAGTTTGAGGTCAAAGGGGACGAATGTTTCTTTGTTGGATATGCTAAAGGCTCTGCCTATAGGGTATACAACAAAGTAACTAAAAAGGTCGTCGAGTCGTGCAACATTGAGTGGCTTGAAGAAAACGCTACGGATGCTAGAGTCGGACCAGATTGGTTATACGATTATTCTGAATTGTTTAAGTCATTTAACATTTTGTCAAGTGATTTTTCAGATGAAGGTGTGTCTATTCTAAAACAACCGCTGTCTTTTGAGGACACTGAAGAAGAAGAACAGACAGAAGGAAGTGTCAGACATCATACCATTGATCCGCCGGGAATGGTGTTTACGCAGCATCCTACGTGTCAGTAAACGTCCCATCAATCCCCTGAAGGTGCTTCAACCAGTGGTTCTGCATCTAATGGTTCCGGATCTGCACTATTTCCTGAACCCATTCCTGAAGATTGCATTGTTACCACTCCATTCGTTCATAATACTGCAGCATCTAATGAGGGGGAGTCTAGCAACACCACCACTGAAGACGAGACCGTACCTGACCTGGCAATACCCACAAGTGTTCAATGAAATCATCCTATAGAGAATGTGATTGGTCCTGTAAATGCAGGAGTTTTAACCAGGAGCCAATCGGGAACCATCAATACTTGCTTATATTCTTGCTACATTTCTCAAATCGAACCTAAAACTGTTGATATAGCTTTGCAGGAACCAGGCTGGGTAGATGCTATGCATGAAGAGCTGAACCAGTTTGAGAAGCTTGGAGTATGGAAACTTGTCAAGTTGCCAAAGGGAAAGCGCAAACTTGGAACTAGATGGGTATTTCGAAACAAGCAAGATTCTGCAGGGGTTATTGTTCGAAATAAAGCAAGGCTGGTGGTTCAGGGATTTCAACAAATAGAAGGTCTGGATTATGATGAAGTATATGCTCCGGTTGCCCGACTTGAAGCCATCCGGATCTTCTTAGCTTACGCGTCATATATGGGGTTCACTGTATATCAGATGGACGTCAAGACAACGTTTCTATATGGAGATGTGAAGGAAGAAATCTTTGTTGAGCAGCCACCAGGTTTCGTGCATCCAGATCATCCAAAATATGCCTACAAGCTAGACAAGGCATTGAATGGATTACACCAAGCACCACGAGCTTGGTATGCCACACTAACTGAACATCTTCTGGCTCATGGGTACACACGTGGCACGATAGACCAGACTCTGTTTATCAAGAAAGTGGGCAAGGATCAGATCTTAGTTCAAATCTATGTCGATGATATTATTTTCGGGTCTACAAGTGAGGAGCTTTGCAAGGAGTTTGAGAGAGTTATGAAGAAGAAATTTGAAATGAGTGCTCTTGGGGAAATGACACTGTTTTTGGGTTTACAAGTCAAGCAGAATTCTCAAGGGATTCTTATCCATCAAGGGAAGTATGTGGATGACGTGCTAGCAAAATTCAACTTTTCAGACGCGAAACCAGCTGAAACACCAATGGCAGAGAGACCGTTATTGACTGAAGATGAAGAAGGATCTCCTGTGGATCAACGTCAGTATAGGTCTATGATCGGGTCGTTGATGTATCTGACAGCTAGCCGACCGGATATTATGTTTGCTGTCTGCAACTGTGCAAGATATCAGGCTAATCCTAAAACTTCTCATCTTATTGCTGTTAAAAGAATCTTTCGGTACCTTAAAGGCCGACCACGGTTTGGTCTATGGTATCCGTGGGATTCCAATTTTGATTTGTTTGCGTTTTCTGACAGCAACTTTGGAGGTACTGACAGTGACAGGAAATCTACATCAGCGGGATGTCAATTTCTGGGTGACAGGCTCATATCTTGGCAATGCAAGAAACAACAAACAGTGGCGATATCTACAGCTGAAGCTGAGTATGTTGCTGCCTCTGCATCTTGCTCTCAAGTGGTGTGGATGCAACATCAATTGCAGGACTACGGTTTGACTTATCTCAACACTACTATTTACTGCGATAATGATGCTGCAATACAAATTGTTAGAAATCCTATTTTTCACTCCAAAACCAAGCACATAGACATAAAAGTTCATTTTATTCGAGATTGCTTCGACAGAGGTCTTATTACACTTGAGCAAATCGACACAGATGCAAATGCTGCCGATTTGTTCACCAAACCTGTCAGCAGCTCAAAATTCAAAGTGCTTGTGGATTTTCTGAAAATGATCCGTTTCACTGACTGAGCATGTTTTGTTTCGTAGGTAAATTTGTTCATAAAGTTTTCTATTCTTAGGTAGTTTTTATTTATGCTCAAATTTAGGGGGAGAAAATTTTGAAAAATACAAAAACAATAAAAATTTGAAAAATACAAAAACATTAAAAAAATAGAAAATTACAAAAAGAGGCGTTACATGACTGGGAAATGAAATGAATTTTCACATTATGGTCAAGGGCTGACTCATGTAAAACCAGTATCGAAATAGTTTGACTCTAGTATTGATGTGTTGGTAGGCTCTATTCTTAAGACTGGAAACATTGGCTGTTTTTGTTAAGAACTAAATTAGTACATGACCCCAGGAAAGAAAGTCACTTGGAATTAGCTCATTTCTATTTGAATGTCTGTATGTTGTCCCGATACACACAATTTTGGTCTGTCTCTGAAATCTTCTCTGAAAAAGTCGTGTACCTCCTCTGCTGCATCCAGATATATGCTGACCTGGAGGTGCTAGGCAACGACAGCTTCTGCTGCATCCAGATACATGCTGACCTAGCTGTACGTTGTCGCGCTATAGATCTAATACACCCGAAAGAGGCCCTCAAGTGCCCAAAAGAAACCCCAATAAACCTATATCAAATTGAGAAAAACTCATTTGATCTGTATATTATATCATCTCTGCAAAAGATCTATTCTGTTCTCTTCTTAGTCTATTCCCAGTTAAGCTTTCAGAGATCTGGATTGGACTTGTGAAATATGTGGTAGGGAAGCTACTTACATGATAGAGTGTGCTGTTTATACTTCCGGGATTTGATTAGTATTTGCTTGGGTGTTCACTGTTAAGAAATTAAAACATGATAAGATTCGTTACAGGCAGTTATATGGAAAAGGTCTGGGGAGATGAGTTTAGGTGGACAAATATACTGGCAATCGTCTAGATCATTCGGTAGTAGATCAGTGTTGATAAGTGAAGTTAAGCCCGAAACCCTGTGATTTGATCCCTGAGTAATCTCTGTTATTTTCCTAATTTATTTTTGTAAATAATAATTTTTATTATTTATTTTTGTTTTTTTAGGTTTTTGCAAATCATGCTCAGAAAGTTTAATGGTTAAAATTGTTAACTGTTTAATGGATTTGATTATAATTGAATTATTAAAAGAAATTTTTTTTCAAAGATTATCAGTCTTTTATCAGCCTAAACAGTTGTTCCGGCCCAGGCCCACTCAGTAGGGTTAAGGTATAAATCAAGGGTCTCGAGTCGAGACCTCACTTCTCACTCGAGACCTTCTGAAATTCTCTCTCAAAGTTCCGACGTGATTTTCTGATATTGTGTTTCCGACTTGATTCCAACGTGATTCTCCGGTTTCGAGTCATCATATTCTGTGTTTCTAGTCTCGATTCACTGTTTATTAAGGTATGATGATGTTTTGTTTTGAAGTTTTGCAGACAATATGAAGATTTGATGATGATCTGATGAAGTTTTGAAGATGACCAAGAACCCTAATTTTTATATATTTTGGTCTTCAAACGAATCATAAGATGTTTTTGGGATTTTGATCCAAAAAGCTGAAAAGATAAAGTTGTTTGTGGGGGTCTCGACTCAGATAACATAGGGACTCGAGACCAGTGGTTACGAGTCGCAATCTCAAGATCTCAACTCATGGTCTCGACTCGAGATCTCTTAGTCTCGACTCATGGTCTCGACTCGAGATCTCTTAGTCTCGACACATGGTCTTGACTCTATAGCTAATGGTCTCGACTCGAGAACTCATGGTCTCGACTCGTGGTCTCGACTCATGGTCTCGAGTCAACAGTATCAGTTTTAAGTCTAAATTGTTGTTATCTGGGTCATGATACTGTTGTTTGATTTTGCCTGCTGACTTTAAAGTTTGAAGTTTCTAATAAATTTGTGTTTTATGCAGATATGGATTTGAAATTTAACTCAACACATAATCAAGCGGGATATTTAGCACCTCCTCCGGAGAAACACAAGAAGTTGTACACTTCATTGATGAAAGGTCTCAACAGCTGTCGTATAGTTCACGCACTACGAGAAAATCCAATTATCTACGAAAATCTTATTCAAGAGTTTTGGAAAAATGCGAAAATTGAAGTTGTTGAAGGAAAGGGAGTTATTGTGTCTGAAGTTCAAAAGAAAGGTGTTACTGTGACAGAACAGATGATTCGAGAAGTTTTACAGTTCAATGATCAAGAAACAGATTCAATTGAACTTCCTGCTGGTACAGTTGAAGCGATATTGCCAAGATTGAGTTATGAAGGGAAGTATCCACCTCTGGTTAAGAAGTTTGTGCATCCATATTGGCGTCTTTTGTTGCACATGTTTGTTTTGTGTATGACAGAGAACAGAGGAGGCACAGATCAGTTGAACATTACTCAGTCTGCTGCTCTTGTATGTGTGATAACAAATGAGCCTTTCAATTATTCAAAGTATATTTTGGAAGCGATGAAGAGGAATGTGTTTGGAGTTAGAAAAGACAAGTTTCTCATGTATCCAAGGTTTTTGCAAATGATTTTTAATGCTCGTTATCCAGAGTTGGAGAGATCTGGTAACACATTGGAGTTGAAGCCTATGGGTCCAGCTTGTTTTGGTGCTCTCACTCCAAAGAAGGGTACTGAAAAGAAATTTTAAGGATTAATTCAGTTAGAGAAATTTGGTCAATTTGCAGAGACTGAAGATGTTGTTGCCAATCCAGTAATAGTGCAACCTGTTCCAGTGAATGATGTGTCTGCAAATGCTATAGTTGCTGAAGAACATGATATCCAAATGGGTATTGAAGATGAGCCTGAGATAGAGATTCTAACGATTGATTCTGACGATGAAGGCATTGAAATTATGTGTGAGTCTGGAGAAGATGAAGAAATTCCTCCTGAAGCTGAAATCGATACTGCTGTTTCTGCTGTTCCACCTGTGATTACTGCTGAAAGTTTGGCTTTGCTATTAAAATCTGTAACTGATAAGATGGGAAATCCTCCTTCTGATCTTTCAGTATCAAGTGAAAAGCCTAGTGAAGACCCAAAGGATTCTGATTCCATGCCATTGAAGCGGAAAAGGAGGGATCCTCGACTCGGAATGTATGTTGAGCAAAACAAAGATCAATCCATGAATATTGCTGAAGATGATGACGGTTTATATGATTTTGATTTTGAGAGAAGTGTTGCTGATACCACCACCACTACTGAAGATATCTTTGAGTTTAACACTGACACTCAAGGAAATGTTTTGGAGACCACTGCTGCTGATATTCAGGTTACAAATGTTGATACAGATTCCATTGTTGATACTATGCCACTTGGTATTTCTGAATCTGCAGGTCCTTCTAGAATTGTTCTTAATGTACCTAGTAGTTCGAGTGGTAAAAGACCTGAAGAGCCATTTAGAATGCCGTTTGATGATGATTCTAGTGATGAAGATGAGTTTATCAGCATGAGAGATATGAAGAAACGAATGGTTGTACTTGAGCAAGATTCAATTCATAAAGATGCGAAGATTATCCAACTTGAAGATACTATTGTGAAGAAAGATCAACAGATTGAGCAGCTTCAAGGAGATGTTAGTTTGTTGTTCAATATGGTTTATGATTTACGTGGAAAGTTGGAGAAGAAATTTGGACAAGAGTTCTCTTATCCAACTGATGTTGAAAACAGAAGAAAAGCCTTTGAAAATGATGATGCTGAAAGAAGTGCTGCTATGGAACAATACTTTAAAAGAGTTATTGATCCTGTTACAGATAAAGAGAAGGCTGAAAGAATTAAGAAGAAAAGAGAGTTTGTAATTTTGAAAAATCGGAATCTAAATCCAGATGATGATGATGCTCATGCAACTCATCATTTAATGGATGTTGGTGAAACTCTCTATGATAAGGATGGAAATCGTTCTGGTGTAGTTAGCTGGGGTTATGATCATGATCGCAAAAGATGGTGGATAAAAAGAAAAGTTGGTCCTGTTGAATGGTACAAACATCCAGGCCAGTTTCAGTCTTTTACTAAGGTGGATTTGACAAACTTGTCTAAAGCACCTTATGCAGATGATAAGCCTGGAGGTGTTGGATATATGTTTTTCGAGAGATTGAAGAGGGAGGTTCTTAAGGGTTTTCCTTCAATGCGCACGGCAGAGTCCATTGTTAAACCAGCTAAAGGCATTAGAGATCCATACACGAACAAGCGGATGAAGATTGTGCACTGGCCTGTAACTGATAAAGAAAAGGTGATTCCATTGGTGAAAAAGATTCCTAAGGGCGCTCTGAAGTCTTTGCATTTTTGGTCTTATGATGAGCGTCTAGGGCAGGCAGTAATTGTTTGTGATGATGATGTGTGTTTTCGCTTGGTGGATCAAATTGATTTGCTGAATGTTGCTCATGACGATTTGAAAGTGTTAGCTCGTCATCAAATTAGAGCTACTGAAAAATACGAAGAAATTGCAAAAGCATGGACTGCTGCTGTGGTTTCAGCCATTCATATTCGCACAAAAGGTTTTGGTGGTCTCAAGGATCGGTTGCAAGGTGATCGTGAAAATTGAAGTTTTAAGAACCTCCATGCATAAACCTAGGGGGAGATTGTTGAAACCTGAAGGTTTATTCATGAAGGATTGCTTAGTTAAGGGATTGATTTTGTAATTGTTTAGTAAATGTTTTGGGTCGAATTATGTATGGGTTAGGTTGTTTAGCTAGTAGTCGCTTGGGCCTAGGTTAAAGTCCATTTTGATTTGTATTTAAGCAAACCTCAACCACTTGGTTGAGGTTGATCGTTAGTTGCGACTAAGGGAGGAGCCGAGAATAGCTTGGAGATCTTGTATCGGTCTTTGTTTATCATTGAATGCAAGATTTCTGGTTTGTGATTCTATTATTATTGTTTTGGTTATTTACTTATTCTTGAATCGACTTATGATTGTTTTCCGCACCTTCACAAGTTAAGATCGATATCATTGAAGGATCCTAAACGGGTTTTACAGGAATTGTCTGAAGTTAGAGTACAAAGGCATACGCTGCCATTCAGATTTCCTGGTCAGCCATGGATGTTTGAGTATGATGACTTTTTCAATTCGATCAATGTTGAAGAAGATGTAGTGGATGCTGCGGCACAGATGTTATTCGAGAGTGACAACGCAACAGAGTCACTATTACTTCGTCCTATTATTGTTAACAATCAAGTATCATCATCAGTTAACAATAATGATCTCGATAATGGGGATTTTCAAGACGCTGCTGAATTAACGAATCTTCAGAGGATGATGAATTTCACGATGCAGACCAAGAAGTTCCTGCAACAGTTGTGCACGGTACTTTTAAGGCAACACCCCCAGTGAACTGCCCAGCAGCAGCTGAAGCCACTGCATCATCCTCTTCGCCTGTTCAGGGTCTTGATTTGATTGTTGATCTCAACTTCAACAATCTGGGTATAAATATTCCAGTTCCTGCTAACCCAGAAACGAGAATCCATAATACCAATCCTCAGCAAAACATCATTAGTAATGTTCAAAGTGGCATGCAGATGAGGAATCAGAGAAACAACAACAATGTTGGCTTGTATGCAGCGATTAGAGAATCGGGTTTGCAGAATGATTGGTCCTTCACGTGTTATGTATCACAAGAAGAACCAAGGTCTTGGAAAGAAGCGTTAAAGGATAATTCTTGGGTGGAAGCTATGCAGGAGGAACTGCAACAATTCCAGAAGCTAGGTGTCTGGAAACTGGTTGAAAGACCTGAGAATTACGAGAAGATTGGCACCCGTTGGGTTTTCAAATGCAAAAAGGATAACTGTGGCGTAGTTCTGCGAAACAAGGCTAGATTAGTTGTTCAAGGTTTTCGTTAGATTGAAGGGATAGATTACAATGAAGTATATGCACCCGTTGCACGTCTTGAAGCCATTCGGATCTTTCTAGCCAATGCTTCCTTCAAAGGATTCAAGGTTTAACATATGGACGTGAAAAGTGCATTTCTTCATGATGTGGTTGAAGAAGAGGTGTATGTCGAACAACCTCCAGGTTTGAAGATCGTATTCATCCAGATCGGGTTTGGTTACTCAACAAGGCTCTCTACGGGTTACATTAAGCACCGACGACATGGTATGCAACGTTATCCAACTACCTATTGGAGAATGGTTTTTGCCGAGGTCTGATCAATTGCACTATTTTCATCAAAGAAAAGGATGGAGATCTTCTGTTGGTTCAGGTTTATGTAGATGATATTATTTTTGGTTCAACAAACGATGTCTTGTGCAGGGAATTCGAGTGTGTTATGCAGGAGAAATTTGAGATGAGCGCGATAGGGGAAATGAATTTCTTGGGCCTACAAGTTTAACAAACGGAGTCTGGGATTTTCATCTTTCAGACAAAATATGTCGGAGACATCTTGGGCCGGTTCCAGATGACCGAAGCGACGCCCATTGGTACCCCACTTCCGCAGAATCACGGGATTACTCCGGACTTGAAGGGTGAAAGTGTTAACCCTTCGCTGTACTGCGCAATGATCGGATCTCTCATGTATCTTAGTGCCTCGAGGCCCGACATGATGTATCCTACGTGCCTGCTCGCCTGATATCAAGCCAACCCGAAGGCCTCTCATCTGATTGTTGTAAAAAGGATTTTCCGCTATTTGAAGGGTTTCCCGGACACCGATCTGGTACCTTAGGGATGATACCTTCGACTTGATTGCGTTCAGTGATTCTGATTTTGGCGGCTGCAAAATCGACGGCAAATCTACAACGGCTGGATATCAGTTTTTAGGAAATCGCCTGGTCACATGGCAGTGCAAGAAACAGACTTGTGTCGCTACATCAACTTGTGATGCCGAGTGCATTGCTGTCTTAAGTTGTTACTCCCAAGTTCAATGGATCCAACAGCAAATGCGCGACTACGGTTTTGAATTCCTAACTACGCCTATTTTTGTTGATAATTCTACCGCCTTACAGATCACTAGAAATCATGTGCAACATTCAAAGACCAAACACATCGAGATCAAGTATCACTTCATACGTGATTGTTTTGATAAAAGACTTATCTATGTTGTTAAGGTCCACACTGATGACCAACGTGCCGACCTTTTTACCAAAGCATTTGACAAATCACGTTTTAACTTTTTACTTATGGTAAACGACATTAAGGCCAAGCAAGAGTAAACTGATACCGGAAAATCATTTTTGTAAATATCTATTTATGTTTTTAATTTATCGTACTTTTTGCATTTTAGGGGGAGTAATTTCCAAAAGAAAAATTCAAAAACATTGAAAATTTTCAAAAACACAAAAACATCAAAAATTTCAAAAACACAAAACATCGAAAAATTTCAAAAACACAAAAGCAATAGAAAAACAAAAATGAGTTTCCTGGTGAGCAAAAGAGAAAATGATAGTACATCATTGGTCTGTCGAAACTTCTTAGAACCTAAAATGAAAAACGATAAGTAGCTCTATATAAGATGTATCGGTAGGCTCACAATCATTTTAAAGTGTGCAGGGTGATATAAACTTAATCGACTGAAGACCGTGTGGGAACCGCTTATTGGCATATGGTCCTAGTACCAAAATTTCATTTGATAGATTGTCGAGGTTCTGAGATACGTGATCTTTATGCTGTTTATCATTGAGTATCATGGTTGTTTCTTTTACCGAAAACAACGGGGAGGCAAGTCTAGAACTTCCATGATACCGTACATACGTGTACATACCATACATACATGTATATAATACATGAAGCATATGACCATTAATAAGTGATAAAAATATCACAGTCACCCCCGAATAAGTGATTCTAAATCACATCTATCATCCGAGAGTCAAGTTCGTCTCTTTGTCGGTACGATGGTACTAACCTGTTCACGGACTTGCTCTCGTGCCCTACATGCATCGAATATCAAGTTCCTCATTAATAAGTGATTTTATCACATAGGGCTTGTATTCATCCTCAAATAAGTGAGTATCTCACACCATATACGTTAAAACAGATGATAAATGGTATACTCACCAGTAAGATGAACTCTCGTGCATACCTTGATACGGGAATGTGTCATGAGTGGATGAACACATGTCGGGAAGTTTAAATCACATCTTAACGTATCCCCAAATCATATGATTACATCTGATTGTTGAGTTTAAGTGGACAACAATACCGATAATCATTATAGAATGCTTATCTAAATGTTAACTAATTGAACAACAAGGGTGTTTTGGCATGACCGTACACTGATATGATTCTCTTACCCTCAAAACTCACAAAAAGAATGTCTGTAAATATTTATTTATGCTTCTTTGTTTCTGCATGTCTGTAAATATTTATTTACTGCTTTCCGTCTTTATATTTGAAATATTCAAAAATACCAAAAAGATTTTAGGTGTGTTTTAATATAAACTTTATAAAAACCAAAAAGATTTTTTTTCTATCTTATTTTTGATTGACCAATGTTGGAACTCGAATCATTCCCCCAAATCCAGATTGAAAACCGGAAAACAATTGCATCTTCATAAACGGTCGAAGTTAACAAGTTTTGAAAGTTAAAAATCTAAAACTGAACAAATTTTAAAACCTTCAAAACGTTGTCGGTTGGTAGTTGATTGAAAGTTGGTCACATGTGTGTCATTTGTTTATATTGCAATCAATTCTTAGTGAGGTTTTCGCTTGAAAACTTTCTAAGGTTGATTATTTTCTTAGCGATTGTTCTCATTACGCGTTTAGCTCCGTTGTGTGTGCAGATACGGCATCCAAACCAGCTAAAGGTGAAGAGAACGTGTCAGATGACAAGCTGTGAAGTGACGACACAACAATGATGCACTCAGAGGATCAAGGTGATCGAGTTGCAGCTGATCACTCATCAACACCACAAGGATCTGAAGCTTTGAAGATCAAAGATTCATGAGCACCATTCAAGGGGAGTTTGTTGATACACTCCTTGATTGTGACACGTGAAGACTCTCAAGATCCTGCCGTGTGAAGAACGAACCATCTCCAGCAACATCAAAGGGGGAGTTTGTTGATGCACCTTCGTGTGGATGTGGATCGGTTCGGTTCGGTTCGGTTCGTCGAACATATAAACCAAAGTGACATCCTCCTGTCACACTTAATACATCAGTTGGTATATATTGGAAAGGCATCTAATGATGAAGGATTTATTTAGATAATGTGCATCGAAACATGATAGTATAATATATCAGATTGTGGCCATCGAAATAGAAAGAAAGCAAATGGAATCAAAACACAGAAAGTTGTGTTTGAAAAGGGAATATCGAAACACAAAGTTTCACTTGTGTTTTGATGTGATCCAGAATAAAGGGAGCAAGTTTGTTTCGATGACAAAGAGATCAAGTGTGTCTTCATATCTGCTTCGATGAGGGATATAATGCCCTTATATCCCTATTTCGATATGTATAGTCTAATATCTCCCTGTTTCGATAATGCTTCTATTCTTTATTGTATTTCGTTGTTCCTTTAATGTGTTTCGATGTGAGAAGTCCTATTTCGTTATGTGTCGATGTAAAAGTCCATGTTTCGTTGTAAACTCACTGGTATCCTATAAATACCAGTGACTTCTCCCCTATTTGAACGAGAGATCACACCCAGAGAGTATTGAGAGAATTCTTGTTGTATTTTGTATTGTTACTCTGCTGGAATAGAGATTGAGCTTTAAACAGTGAAATATTTCTTGTGTTTGTGTGTTCTTGGGCTTGATTTGCACATAATCGAGGATTCCTCACTTGGTTATTGTGTTAAACAACAAGGATACGGTGTTCTAGATCCTCCTCTAGGGACCTACACTTTTCCACCTTTATCTTCGGACCACAAGTTGTTTTTTAATCTTGGATTTTACGGTTTACCCCTGACATACTTTAAAAATTGTTAAGTTATATTAATAAGTTACATTTACATTTACATAATTAATAATATAGCATTTCATATTTTAACAATAAGTTATAAAAATAACATCCATTGTACTCTAGGGTGGATATTTTAACAATAAGTTATAAAATACCACTCACCTATGATTTTGTGATATCAGGAGGCCTGATTTCATTAAACTCAGTGGCCATCTTAGGTTGTTTGATGGCTGCGTGGCCGTCTGTTGAAAGTTTAATAGAGATACTAGGGTTTTATAATCGGATTATCCTACTAAGGATTACAATTTTAATCCCACAAGACATCTAATATCAAAAGCAAAGTAACTGAAAGTTTACGTAATGGCCTGAAATCCATAATTTGCTCTAAATCTGGGGACAAAAAACTGTAATTTGCGCTATTTTCTATTTAACATATTGTAAGTAGAGGATAGAAAAAATATAAAATACGTTTATATTTAGGTATGTATTTAGTTTATCATAATATAATACAATACAATATACAGTGTAGTGTAATATGATACAATGTGATTACTAATGTAATATGATACAATGTGATTACTAATGTAATATGATACAACACATAATATGATTACTAATGTAATATGATACAACACACACATAATATGAATATGATTACTAATGTCATATGATTCAACACATAATATGATTACTAATGTAATATTTTTTTTGAAGGGTAACTTTCTATGTACAGGACCTATTGGTCACCGGGTTCATGTCGATGACAATCCCCCGTCAGCCTCACTCTTCCGGACGCGATGTTCGATCGGGCCCCGGCCATTGCGCAAGCTGACCTTCGCTCGGAAACCATACTGCCTCCACACGAGAGACTCGCTGGGGTAACAGCTGGGTAAAACCGGGTTGCCCTCAAGACCGCACCATGCCTCGGTGGAAACGATCCATCATTGGGACGTCCCCCCCCCCCCCCCCCCGAATTGCCGCAGCTAGGTTTCGAACCTATGACCTCCCAAAGGAAGACACAAGCCCAACCACATGGGACCAACTGGGCTGGAGAGAGGATGATTACTAATGTAATATGATACAACACACACATAATATGAATTTGATTACTAATGTAATATGATTCAACACATAATAGGATTACTAATGTAAAATATAATAGTACTATGTAATATGATACAACATATAATAGTGCAATATAACATTTTTTCATTCTAATCCCTTAGACTTGGTTTAATTATACAAATCCAGTTGTTCATATCTACATGCAATATGACACAACACACAATAGATTCATTCTAATCCCTTGACATAGTTTAATTATACAAATCCAGTTGTTTATGTCTACAATAGTATATTTTCTATCCTCCTATTTTTTTAACCCAGCTGTCCTTATATAGGTTAACAAACACAAAACACATGACAAGGGTCAAGTTGGTGCCACGTCACTTCTACAAAGATGTTTGTAATTGTTTCACTTACCAAATTAATTGTTTAATCTTTACCTAATCATTATTCGCTATGTATTGAAACACGTTTAAAAAACACAAATCTTAACTCGTAAAAGATTATTTATTCTTAAACGCGAATTGCTCAATATATTTCTTTAGAATTCTGAATGCCGCCTTAATATATTTCCTTGCCGATCTTGTGCTCTTTTGAAGCATTACGTTATCCTCACCTGGACTTATAAATGCTTTTACAAACGTGGTATGAAGCAGAATTACAATCAACAATAATAAAAGAGAACAAATAATCAGTAATTTTACAAAAACCGAAAATGCCATTACATAACTAAACCAAAAGGTAAAAAATCATCATAAAAGAGAACAAATAATCAACAGTTTTCATCATCAATATAAAGATTCAAAAACCTATGATCATAACAAGTTAATAGAATTAAATAACTACGATTTTTCATCATCAACCATAAAGATTTAGAAATCTGTCATAAAATAAAATAAAGATAACTACAACTTTTATTAATAATCTTCAAGCTTAGAAAAAACGCCTCTGTAACAGTTTTGATTCATTTGTGTGCTTCTGCTTACGTAACTCCTTCAAAATCTGTACCGACAGGTAGGAGACTCTTGGTACCTTAACGAGCCCGGCTTGCACTAGAAAGTGTGACTGAAATTTCATTTGGTTTTTGAATTGCACCATTACATAATGCTTAAGCTTCTCCTGCAACAGGGAGTCTTCTTATCTTATGATAGCTTGTGCCAACTTACAGAGGCTCCCCCGAAGTCTCTAACTTGATCATTTTGTTATCATTCTATGTGCAGGAGAAATGGCGAAACCTAAAAGGAGGTGGTTGTGGGTCCAACAGTAGAGGAAAACTAGAACTTCTCGCACGCCAATTATGGATGACTAACTTATTACATGTTCAGAACCTTATCGAAGCTCATTGGATAAGTCGAGAGCCCCTTCGTATGTTCCTTTTTAACTGCTTTAACTTGCAGTACCTTCAGATATCATCATATCCAGTATATCCCACCAATAGCAAATCTAAAGTAGGGTCTGAGGAGGGTGAGATGTATACAACCTTACCTCTACCTCATAGGAATAGAGAGAGTGCTTCCAATGAGACCCTTGGCTCGATAGTAGTTTTGCATCAAGCCTTGGAAATAAGACACATAACACTCAGCAATTGAGACAAACGCCGATTAGTGCATGTACCCCCTTGTCTTTCGGCTATCAACGCCACCACATGATACATATTAACCATTCCCCCCTTTTTAACGCCATTTTCACAAAATTAATAAAATAAAGTTATAATTAATGCACTTTCACTTTTGCCCCCGAGCGCCCACACATATATGCATTATATGAGTATACCGCAAGCGGGGCGTATTTAATCACATGTGCAACAATAATTGTTGTTCGATTTTTTGAATAACAAAATTTAGTGATTTTAATAAAAAAATATAAAAAAATTCGTGTATTTTTAACTTTTTTTAGATATTTTTGGTTGTGTTCACACTAGTTCTCGCAATAAAGGGTGATTCTCAACGGATAAAGGATCTGTTAAGAACCACCTTTTATTGCGAGAAGCATGAGAACCAATGTGAATACAACCGAAACAACTTAAAAAAACACACAAAAAATTTCTTTTTTTTTCCGTTAAAAATCACAGCTTTTTATTAATAATATTTTTTTGTTAAACTCACGATTTAACTAAGAATTTTTTTTTAGCATTTAGTTGTCGGGTTTGACTTTAGTTTTTTTGTATTTAGCTTGAGTGTGTATGTGTGTGTGGTGGTGGGGGTAGGGGGTTAGTTTTTTTTGGTGAGGTATAGTTTTTTTTTTTGTGGGGGGGGGGGGGGGGGGGGGGGGGGGGGGGAGGAGGGGAGGGGGTGTTTAGGTGGTGGTAGAGTGAGTCTATTTTGTTGTGTTTACATTGGTTCTCACATGAACACGTACTCTATATATAGGGTAGAGTTCATTTGAGAACCACTTTTATTGCGAGAACCAATGTGAACACAACATAATAAAGCCACACACCACTACCCAAAAACTAAACACCCACCCCCACTCCACCATAACACAAAAACCTAAACACCCACCCCCATCCACCACAACCCAAAAAACCTAAACACCCCCCCCCCCCCCCCCCCCCCGCTAAAAAAAACTATAGCTTCCAAAAAAAAACCTAATCCACCACCCCCAAAAAACCTAAAAAACCTAATAAAATAGACTAACCAATGACTTTGGTTTCGCCTTAGTCGAGGATAATAACTGAACCGACCAAACCATGCACAACACAATGATATGGATTACCCAATTACTTCGTCTTTGATGTATATCGATCATTATACACAATGATGCTACAATAAATATTATATGAATAAGAAAACTACTAAAAACGAGTATGGAAATGCGATGTGTCGCTTCCGCCGCATCGTGCGGGCATCCTGGTAGTTTTAAATTATTTCAATTATATTGCGTGTTAGGCTATGGGGTGTCCTCTAACATTTAGATTGTTAACAATGACATGGCATGTTAACTAACATTGCAAGCCACTCCCTCCTTGTGTTAAATGACATTAAATGGGTTATGTGTTAACATGTTATAAATCCAATGTTAAAAGATTGAATTAATTATTCTTTTCTTTTTTAGACTAAAAACCACTAAAAAATAGGGTTAGATGAAGTTAATGGGATTAAACCATTTACTTAGAGTGTGTGTCACTTAGATGGAGTTAACATAGGTTAAAGTATACCCAAATATGTTAGATAAGTCTATATTCTTCCATGGCTTTACATATGTGTTAAATAGGTATACTTGCTTCCATTAATTTCTTTTATGTTACAGCTGTAATGTTCACATTTTTTTTAGTTGAGAATTAAAATTCAGATTAGGGTTTCCCTAGTGTCGTCAACTATATATACGGAGCCGCCCCCTGCTCTATTAGTACAGTAACTTCAGGGTAAGATGATCGAGATATGTGATTCATTGTTTATGTAAGTTGTCCGCCTTTTTGTTCTTTTATTATACATCCATTGTTTTTGAAAGCCGCTGATCCGTGGATTTTCTGGTTTGAACGTGTTCTGATCACACTTTTTATGTATTAATTGTGTGTTAGCCGTCAGTCCGCTCATTGTATACATCGATCTCTCTTCGGTCTATGTGGATCGGATCTTAACATGTTGGTTCGTCATAGGAATTTCCAGATCGTTGCCCAAAGGCGCAAGGTAATAATCTGAATCTCATAATCTTGTGGGACGGAGGTTTTTTTTTCATGCATATTAAAATTTTGTTAAAAGTTTTCAACGGTTTCGGAAACCTAGGTGTTTACAGTTGTAGGCTGGTTAAACTCACAATATCTTCGTTGTGATTTGGAACTTACTTTGTTTGTAGGAGCAGTTGGCGATTTTATTTCTAGGTTAAAATGTTGATTGTATGGGAGATTTGATTTAATTTGCTGTTGATTTGTTTGTACGTGCAGTTGGCGATTGCGCTTATGTGCCTATAAGGACTGGTGATCCGAATACACCTTAGGTAGATTATTACCTTTCCACACAGCTGAAAGCATATCGGTGGTGGATTCACCGGATTATGTGGAAATTGATTGGTGATGACGGAAGGTTGAGGGAATGGTTCGGTTTGAGGGTGGGGGCAGCATGGACATTTTCATTTTCTAATTTTAGAAAGTTGGATTTATCAAGCGAAACCATCCCATTTCTTATTGCGGAAACACCAGCATCAGCAACAACACCAGTGAAACCATGGTCTTGTGGGTGCGTATTTAAACGGATAAGACTGATTAGATGTAGACGACTGTGCCTGTGAAAGATCTTCCTGTATAGATATATAATTTGTGTTTATAACCACAATATCCATGTGTGTGTGTGTGTATAAAGGTATATATAATGTTATAAATATGTATACATGTGCATATGTACATACACTTACACACATGCTAATTTAAGATGGAAAGGGTACTCTTTGCTTATTACCTGCTGGAGGAGACAAAGCAAGGCATGAGATTGTTTCACATAAAAGGTGTTTAAATCTGATCATTATGATCTGCGGAGCATACATGCCATCCAAGCACTGTGTTTGTTTCGGATGTCAAATATGTAGGTTTGCGTGCCATAGATGCTGAGCGTGTACTGATTTCTATGCGATCGCACCAATATCTATACATACCATGTTGGATAATGTTGACTGAAGATGATGAGTTGGCAGCCTTGACTGAATCGTTGAGCTGGCTGCAGTGGAAAAACTTCAATAAAATGTGCAGAATTGATTAACAACGAGCCGTTGCTTTCTGTTCTTTGAAAAGTGGAAGACTAAGTTAATAGCCGTTTGTTTTCTTTATTGTAAATAACATATGCAGTAGGTTGTTTTCTTCATTTACTAGTCGAAATTTCTCTTTTATCATTTGTAAAGCAGTGGTGTAAGCATTCCATTTCAAGCATTCAATAAAGCTTTAAACTTTCCACTGTAATTATATTGTTTCCTTCTACTGTTCCTATTCGATTTTTGTTCTTTCTTGATTGATACCCAACATTTGGTATCCAAAGTTTATGCCCAAAATACTCAGATTTGAAACCATGTCTGTAGCTCCAACTCTCGTTCATACACTTCATCGAGTGGCTTGTTTCTCCTCAGAGGCATTTTGAGACAGGAATTCGGCTCTGATACCAACTGATGTTGCGAGTCATACGATAATGAAGAACAAATCACGTTGATTCTACGAATACCTGTGATGATCTTCTCCAAACCCCCAAAATTCAACCTAAAGAGCAGAGAATTTAAAGTGAAAAGTGATTAATCTCAAAATTGATTTCTGACCACTAGAATTACAAGAGCAAGAAACAAATAAAGACTGAAATTCAAAATGGGCCACAAAAAGGTCATAGGCCAAACACAAGCCCAAAAACAAAATACATAAAAAACCCCAAAAAACATAAAAGTGTCCATAACTCCCATTAGAATGCGTTTTTTGGGGTGAAACTTGGACAAGCCCCATCTGGTCCTTGCCACGACGTGCTCCTCGTTTCAAGCTTTGATTTGACTGGTCGAATGCCTAAAACGGAGACCCGTAGCCAAAGTTATGCTCGTTTTTGTAAATCACCATTGGAAGCTCGATCACGGGCCTCCAGAAATGTCACCGCTCGATCCTCTACACTTAGGCTTGCATCAAGCAGAGGCAGCTATGCGTGGCAGGTAAGAATTTAGCAAAATCTTATTCTATCTTGATGAATATCGGATGATATTTTGAATTCTACTGTTTTATATAAATTTTCAATCGAGCACATATCCAGATCGATCACTTCTCAGTTAACCTGTTTCATACATGGTAAGTAGGCTGAACCATTTGAAACATATAGATTTGGTCTTCATAATTGGATGTTTTTAGATACAGATTTAGTCTTCATTGATGTCGTTGTGGATGAGCTCAAAGAAGACTCTCTAGCAAATAATCATGGTATGTATAATTAATTATTATTTGTTGGTCAATTAATTATTAAATCGGTAATGTCTTGAAGTCTTTGACTTGACTTGACTTCTAGCTCCCAAAGAGTTACTTTACGTTCTATAAAAGGATGGTAATTTTGACCCATTTACTTGCAAACAAGTCGATTTTGGCTCAGTTTTATCTAAAATGGCTCAAATGAGTCAAATAATACAGTTTGAATAAAAGTAGTATGAGCAAGATGGACCGAAGTCATATGGATAGGTAAAATAGAGGATTTCCAATCCTATCAGGAAAATGAGGGAAACGGATACTCAATTTGAAGTGAGTAAAGCTTGTATACACAATGGTCGATAAGGTTATTTTTAGAATATTGTCATTTTTAAAATATATTAGCTCTGTAAGTATATGTAAACTTTATTTTTTTTCCAAATGGATGAAACATGCTTGCGGGTAAACCCGATCTTTGCCCCAAACTAAAAAATCCGTTCTTGTAACCTAGGGTTCAAGCAAGCTAATTGCTTATCAGTTACATGGTGGACTAGCTTTAATTTCCGCTCCATATTAATTTTGTTAACAATCAGTTACGTGCAAGTATAATTAATTTTTATTGCAGATTTAATTTGTTCTAGGCTTTCAAAGTAATTTTTTGCTTCTTAATATGAACAAAAATTGGAAATGCCTTTACAAAATGAACTAAAAGGTAAAATTTATCATTAAAGAGAATAGAAAATTATCAGTTTTCCTTATTAATCTGAAGATTCAAAAGTTTTATCATAAAAAGCCTAAAAGGATTAGATAAATACAATTTCCACATTATACTACAAAGATTCAGAGAAATCTGTCATAAATATATATAAAATCAATGTTTTAAAAACCGGTATTTTAATAATACCGGGTTGGACTTAGAAATGATTTAACCAGTTTCAACCGGTTGTATCAGGTGGTTCAACCGTGTTGCCTAATTAACTCTGTAAATTCATAAAATATAATTTCAACTCAAAAATAATCCAAACTACATCATTCTATAAGAAAAAATTCCAAAAGTTAATCCATAATTAAAAAATTATCTAAAAGTTCATGATTAAATACCCATTATATAGCAATTAGTAAACACTATAACAATTAACAACACGAATGATTGAACAAAAGTCAAAAGAGAAAAACCTGGATGATCGGTTGAAGAACTTAATTTTGAAAAACCCAATTATTTTTTATTATTGATTGAAGAAGAAGTTTGATCGATGTGGATTGCCAATTGTGGGCGCTAAGTTTTACACTTTAACTAATAAGGTAAATAGTCACATTTTTTCAGGCAGTGGCCATCTAGGTTGTTTGATGCCTGCGTTGTCAATTGTGATATCAGGAGGCCTAATTTCATTAAACTATGACGATAAAGCAGTGGCTATCTAGGTTGTTTGATGCATGCATTGCCGTATGTTGAATATTACCCTAGGGTTTTATAATCGGGTTATCAAAAGCAAAGTAACTGAAAGTTTATGTGATGGCCCAAAATCCGTAATTTGCTCCAAATCAGGGGAGAAAAAAAACTGTAATATGTTGTATTAATATACTAGTGGGAGACCCGCGCGTTGCGGCGGAGTCGATAGTACGAGGGCGTGAACATATCATAAACTCACCCGCAACACTTACTATCTGCTATACCCGTAAGGTAGATTACCATATTGGTATATTTCTAAAATAATCAAACTTACAAAAAACAAAAGATTTGTCATTCAAACAAATATTACATGTATATTATAAAGGAATGCTTGATACCCATCAACGTTAAGGTTGCCAACCATCAAACGAAGACATAGCTATACTATATAAAAGGAACTATGTTATAAATTGTCACTACAACTCCAACATTTCCATGAAATCTTTCTTTACTATCAAATGTAAATCGACATATGTTTTCATCATGAATGTTTGACCATAATTTGAACTCATGCCCATTGGTCAACCAAAACAACACTTGTTGCTAACCAGAGACAACTTTTCTATATTATAAAGGAATGCTTGATACCCATCAACGTTAATGGTGCCAACCATCAATCGAAGACATAGCTATACTATATAAAAGGAACTATGTTATAAATTGTCACTACAACTCCAACATTTCCACGAAATCTTTCTTTACTATTAAATGTAAATCGACATAACCAAAAAAGTTATTACAATTTTTAAAATAGGAAATTTATAGCCAGACCATACCTCGTTGAAAATCCTCACACAAGGTATCACTTAATCCCTTAACAATCTATTCAGTGCCTGCAAACAAGCATCAAATAAACAACTATTAATCAAATATCAATCCGACATGTAAAAAAATATAAAAATCTAAAAGATGAGTACTCCCTAACCACAACCCAGCCTCGTGAGATACAAAACAAATAAGCAAAATAGAAAAAGAAAGTATACCTGGATGTCGCGGAACGCAAAAACCCCAAACACTAATGGCTACGTGAAACTTCAATAATTCACTCATATGCAGATGGATAATGTCTGGTGAACAACTTTTCAGTAATGCATTGCAACCTGTCAGTCTTTTAATGACTTCCAAGGTTAGTGTGCCTAGTATAAGAATGACATGATAAATAATGTCAAAACAATGTAGATTACATAAGAATCTCATAAACCTAAACAAAAACTGCACGTTCACTTTCATCTCCAACGTCCCCTTGCATGAAACTCGGTCAAACTTGACCATTTCATGTTAACGTGCGTATTTTAAATCATGGGTATAATTCCTTTATTTAATATTAGCACATGTAGAACGGAACAACCCGGATGACCCATTCGAACCATTTTACTGTCAACCCGTGACCCGTTAAACCGTACTTGACCCATAATGAAGATTAAACCCAACAAATAATGCATTGTCTAAGATAGTGCATGCATCTATAGACACCAACAAATTCAATAC
Source organism: Helianthus tuberosus (assembly GCA_030545235.1). Taxonomy (NCBI): domain Eukaryota; kingdom Viridiplantae; phylum Streptophyta; class Magnoliopsida; order Asterales; family Asteraceae; genus Helianthus; species Helianthus tuberosus. The sequence continues at coordinate 52,584,121 of CM060377.1, read as the reverse complement.
AAAATCCAGTATAATTGGTCACCGGAAGGATAATTAGGAAGAAGATAGTTTAAGATTGTCAACGAAAATAGTTACCTGGTTTCGTGGCGGAACAGTGGTGGTAAGTGGTTACTAACCAAGTTGCGTCGAATGGTGATTCACGGCGGTGGCTGTTCTGGTTCGTGGTGGTAGTTGGATGGTGACAACGGCGAAGGTGTGACGCGGTGGGATTGCTTCAGCATCGTATATAAGTGTTGTACGTGTGAAACTTGCAATACTGTCTTGAACGGTTAAATAGTATCCGAGCAACAAATGTTCATCGGTTTAAGAATGTTAATAGTCTAAACCAATTAATGCTCAACGATTCCAATTAGAATCCAAGAAAGGACTGTATCACTTTTAGAATGTTAATCATGTGATCCATGCTCAACGATTCGTATTATTTTCTTTAATGTTTTATAGGTTTATTAAATAATCATTTAATCCAATTTATGCTTAATCATTCCAATTTATGGTGAACGGTAATTATCTATGTATTATAGATATTATTGTTATTATTAACAACGATTCGTATTATTTTCTTTAATGTTTTATAGGTTTATTAAATAATCATTTAATCCAATTTATGCTTAATCATTCCAATTTATGGTGAACGGTTCCAATTATTTTCTTTATAGTGTATTTATGTTGTTTAATATATTTTACTATTAATATATTGTATAAGATTATTATAATTAATCGTTAATGTATATTAAATAGAGATATTGATAATGTCTCAAGGTTTATTAAATGAAGTTTAATAAATAGAGATTATTGAATTAAGTTGTTAGATTGAGGTTGTAAAATTCCAATTGTATCATTTCAATATGTATTATATAGTAGTATAGATATAGATATACTAAATAACCTCACAAACTACAGTAAACTTTTGCACCTTTATCTTTGGACCACAAGTTGTTTTTTAGTCTTGGATTTTGCTTTTTACCCCTGAGATACTTTAAAAATTGTTAAGTTATATTAATAAGTTACATTTACATAATTAATAATATAGCAATTCATATTTTAACAATAAGTTATAAAAAAACATCCACCGTAAACTCTACGGCGGATATTTTAACAATATGTTATAAAATACCACTCACCCATGATTTTGTGATATCAGGAGGCCTAATTTCATTAAACTCAATGGCCATCTAGGTTGTTTGATGGCTGCGTGGCAGTCTGTTCAATATAACCCGACAATAGAATAATAGAGATACTAGGGTTTTAAAATCGGGCTATCCTACTAAGGATTACAATTTTAACCCCACAAGACATCTAATATCAAAAGCAAAGTAACTAAAAGTCTACGTCATGGTCTAAAATCCGTAATTTGCTCCAAATCAGGGGACAAAAAACTACAATTTGTGCTATTTTCTGTTTAACATATTGCAAGTAGAGAACAGAAAAAACATAAAATACTTTTATATTTTGGTTTGTTAGGTATGTGTTTAGTTTATCATAATATAATATAACACAATACAATACACAGTGTAATATGATACAATGTGATTACTAATGTAATATGATACAACACACATAATATGAATATGAATATGATTACTAATGTAATATGATTCAACACACAATAGTGCAATATAAATCTTTTTCATTCTAATCCCTTGATTTAGTTTAATTATACAAATCCAGATGTTCATATCTACATGGAATATGATACAACACATAATAGTGCAATATAAATCTTTTTCATTCTAATCCCTTGACATAGTTAATTTAATTATACAAATCCAGTTGTTCATATCTACAATACAATAGTATATTTTCAATCCTCCTATTTTTTTCACCCAACTATCCTTGTATAGGTTAACAAACACAACACATGACAAGGGTCAAGTTGGTGTCACATCACTTCTACAAAGATGTTTGCAATTGTTTCACTTACCAAATTAATTGTTTAATCCTTACCTAATCAGTATTCGCTATGTATTTAAATACGTTTAAAAACACAAATCTTAACTCGTAAAAGATTAAAAAAGATTATTTATACTTAAACGCGAATTGCTCATTTCTCTTAGGCGTTTAGGGGTATAGACACCAGTTAGATGCCATCTTTGTATTTTTGGAAATCATTTTCCAGTTGTTGATATTATAACAAAATCACACAAGCGTATATAACTTTTCTTATTTTATTTTTTTCATTTACCACACATTTGTGCCGTGTTGGCTATCATAGCCCATCTTTTCTTTAGAATTCTGAATGCCGCCTTAATATATTTCCTTGCTGATCGTATGCTCTTTTGAAGCATTAGGTTATCCTCATCTGGACTTATAAATGCTTTTACAAACGTGGTATGAAGCAGAAATACAATCAACAATAATAAAAGAGAACAAATAGTGAGTAATTTTACAAAAACCGAAAATGCCATCAATATAAAGATTCAAAAACCTATGATCATAACAAGTTAATAGAATTAAATAACTACGATTTTTCATCATCAACCACAAAGATTTAGAAATCTGTCATAAAATAAAATAAAGATAACTACAACTTTTATTAATAATCTTCAAGATTCATTTATGTGCTTGTTATTCAACTAAAGCTTAGAAAAAAATGTCTCTGCAACAGTTTTGATTCATCTGTGTGCTTCTGCTTACGAAACTCCTTCAAAAACTGTACCGACAGGTAGGAGACTCTTGGTACCTTAACAAGCCCTGCTGGCACTAGAAAGTGTGACTGAAACTTCATTTGGTTTTTGAATTGCTCCATTACATAATTGCTTAAACTTCTCCTGCAACAGGGAGTCTTCTTATCTTATGATAGCTCGTGCCAACTTACAGAGGCTCCCCCGAAGTCTCTAACTTGATCGTTTTGTTATCATTCTATGTGCAGGACAAATGGCGAAACGTAAAAGGAGGTGGTTGTGGGTCAAGAACTAGAACTTCTCACACGCCAGTTATGGATGACCAACTTATTACATGTCCAGAACCTTATCGAAGCTCATTGGATAAGTCCAGAACCTTCAGAAATCATAAAACAATAAGCCCACTATAAATTTAATTAAATCCAAATCAAAATTTTTATCTTACACATGACAAAACAGTAACAAGAGTATGGTTCTCAAAAATGATAAGAAATATATTTGCTAAATGGGCGATTCACATGAAATTAAAAAAAGGGTCAAACTATCTGCACACCTTGGTTGGCTATCTACACACTTAGGGTTTATCTACGCTGCATATAGGTCTATACGCAGCGTATAGGGTTACACCTATACGCTGTGTATAGACCTATACTCAGCGTATATAAACCATGGATTTCAGAGCCTTATCAGCAATCATTGCACAGAAAACAAGGGTTTATATACGCTATTTTGATGTATTTGAGGTATGAATTCTCACCTGGTTCCAACGTTAAATCGCTTAAAATATATAACCGTTAATGTTATACCAATAATATTATATACCGTTAAATTGTTTTGGAAAACGTATATACGGTTCGAATATACTACACTATACAATACGATACGATACTATACAATACGATATAACGCTCGTATAGGCCTATAGGTGTAGTATATGTCCCTTATAGGCCTATAGGTGTGGTTTAGGTCCCGTGTAGGCCTATAGGCATATAAAAGGCCAACATGGAACCTATACGAGACTTATACTATACATTATACGATACGATGCAACATGATACGATACGATACTATATGATACCATACAACACTCGTATAAGCCTATAGATGTAGTATAGGTCCCTTATAGGCCTATAGGTGTGGTTTAGGTCCCATGTAGGCCTATAGGCATATACAAGGCCTACATGGAACCTATACGAGACTTATACTATATAGTATATGTCACGTATTGACCTCGTATAAGCCTATAAGTGTGATATCGTATTGTATAGCGTATTATATGTCACGTATTGACCTCGTATAAGCCTATAAGTGTGATATGGTATCGTATAGTGTAGTATATGTCCCGTATAGGCCTATATGTATAGTATAGGTCCTGTATAGGCCTCGTATAAGTCCTCGTATATTGATCTCGCATATACAAGACCTAGAGGAAACCTATACTATACTATACGATGATACGATATAACACCCGTATTGGCCTATAGGTGTGGTTTAGGTCCCGTATAGGCCTATTGGTGTGGTTTAGGTCCCGTGTAGGCCTATAGGCATATACATGACCTATATGAGACTTATACGCGGCTTATATGAGACTTATACTATACACTATATGATACGATACGATACGATGCAATACGATACGACACTATAGTATAGGTCCCATATAGGCCTATAGGCAGATACAAGACCTATATAAGACTTATACGAGGTTTATACGAGACTTATACTATACGATATGATACTTAAAAATGTTTTTTCTTTAAATTAACCCTTTATATACGCTGCGTATAGGCCTATACGCAGCGTATAGGCCTATACGCAGCGTATATAAAGGGTCAAAAAATATATTTTTTACCACAGGTTTGGGGTTAAAAATAAAAATTACCCTTTATATACGCTGCGTATAGGTCTATACACAGCGTATATAAAGGGTCAAAAAGACAAATTTACCCTTGCATATCGCTGCGTATAGCCCCAAATGCAGGGGTAAAATGGTCTTTCCCACTATACGCAGCGTATATAAACCTTGTGAAAAACTGATGCTTTAAACCCACCAAAATGATCCCAAAAGTTCAAAGGGTTTATATACGTTGCGTATAGAGCTATACGCATCGTATATAAACCCTTGTTTTATGTGCAATGATTGCTGATCAGGCACTGAGATCCATGCTTTACCTACGCTGAGTATAGGTCTATACGCAACGTATAGGTGTAACCCTATACGCTGCGTATTGACCTATACGCTGCGTAGATAAACCCTAGTTTTGCTAGGGTTTGGTGTGCCAATAGGCACACCCTAAAAAAAACATCAAATCACGGCCCTCAGAAATATATGGTAAATTGTAGATCTACAAATCGATTATAATTTAAATAAACAGATCGTTAAAATGAATAGAGCATTTAATCGATTAAATCGAGATTGTCTTCCGAAATCCTCTGAACAGCCAACGATGGTTCTTCAACAGCCTGCATGATAATACCCATTCTACGTCATGAAAAGAAAAAAGAGAAACAGTTTCTGATCACAACAAGTTAATTAAGAAGAATGTTGATAAAAAGAATTTAAAAATCAAATACCACTCACCGATGCTTTTGCCGTATCGGGAGGCTTCATTTTATCAATCCTAGACGCTGAAGCAGTGGCCAGTATAGTATAGTCTGACGGTTGCGGCGGCAGTCAATATGTGGAATATTATAAATCTGACAAACCAAAGCCGGCTTAAGGGTAAGTGAACTAAAGCCTTGGCTTTAGGCCACCACTCTACCAAGGCCTCAAAAAAGAGTTTTCGGTAATTATAGTTCAAGTATTTTTTATTTTTGGGATTCCAAGTTATATTCTTCCTTTGTTTTTCTCTCTCTCTCTTTTTTTTTTGTTTTTTTTTTTTTTTTGTTTCTGTTATTATTTACTATTATATGTTTGCATTAGCGGCTAACTTTTTATTTTCAGTAATGGTTATATTGGCTTTTATTTCATTGTTTATTTACAAAGTTTTAAATGTTTTCAGTAACTATATATGTTTTGAAATAAAAATAACTCATATAATAATAAAAACATAATCTAGTTGCTTTTTAGAAAACATCACTATAATATATAAGAATACGATTTGAAGCAACAAAAAATAATATCAATTAGAACTCGAAGGGCTCATATTTAGAGTTCGCTTTAGGCCTCTCAAAGCGTCGAGCCGGCCCTGTGACAAACGAAGAACAAGGAGTAGGGTTTTATAATGTTTTTAACCTAGAAATTTACAATTCTAACCCAATTATTTTTCATTCTACCCCTCCCTTTACACCCACTTGATTATTTTTACAAATCTGATCGTTCAAGTCCTATATTTTTCACCTAACTGTCTTTATTTAGGTGATTAAAACATCCTACAAACATATATGTTTTTTTATGGATTACGATTCATGAAGGGTTGAAGGTCACAGGTCTCAAGTTCGAATCTGGTTAAGTGGGCCCTTTGGGCATGGGGTTTTCCTTGAAACCGCAGATGGTGGTCAGCGCTTGATCGCGGGCGTATGGTCATCTTTTGCTATTGGGTTATCACCCGTAGCCAGGATTTTATTCGCTAGTGGTTAAAAAAAGATGAATAAAACATCCTACAAGTATATGTATTGTGAATATATATATAAGCACCACATGAATTTAAATAGGACTCATTAAACACAAAACAAGAGTTTCAATACTTTTGGCAAATTAAGGGTTTAATTATTTCACAAAAAGTTACCCATTGCTAAGGGATGACTATTTCAGCAATAATAGCAATATAATGTTAACTCAAATTATATAAAAAATACATTTTTTTTGACAAAGTACTAATGACAAAAATATGTACTGAATAACAATATTACGTGCAAAAGGTACGCACAAGATCACATTTACCTTGATTAGAACGAATCTAATGCTACATTATGCAATACGTTTTCTATGATTGTTCTTCGAATAGCTAGCTGTGAAGAATGATTGATGATACTATATTGTAAGCCAGGATGCCATCGTCATAAAAACAGAAAGACAAAAAAAAAGTAAAAAGAAAACCCAAACGGATATTATTGTAAGCTAGTATGCCATCGCCATAAAGAACATGAAAATAGCTATTTAGCAAGTGATATGTAAAACCTACTATGCTAGGTATGTAAAGAAAGTAAAAAGAAAACCCAAACGGATATTATTGTAAGCTAGTATGCCATCGCCATAAAGAACATGAAAATAGCTATTTAGTGTTGGAAGTTTAGTGTGAATGAAAGTCTCAAGTTGGTAATTCACCTTGTCCCACATCGGTGTGGGAGTGAAAAGATAGGCTATTTATAAGGTGAAACCTTAATGAAGCCTTTGAAGTCTTATGACATGTTTTACCACAAGTCCTACCCGCGCGCGCGAGGGGGAGGTGCAAAAAAAATGGAACCGGATTTAGTTGAACTCGTGTACGCCCGCACGTCCTGCGGACACGAATACAGCTCCGAAAACCCGGGCTCGCGGGAGACGGTTTTTGCACTCGAGACTGACTGATTATTTTTAATTAGTCTTTAAAACTGTAACGGTTGGGCTAGTTTAATGAGTTTTAAACTGAAATGATTATTATGTTAAATGGTTTTTATTATCAGTTTTAAAACTGACTGTATTAAATGGTTTTTATTATCAGTTTTAAAACTGACTGTACTAATGATCATTATCAGTTTTAAACGGTTCTCTATTCATTGCAATAATGTGTCCAGAATTCGGTTATGAACTCTGTGACTATAAAACTAGACCAGACCAACACAGTTTGATATACTAGAAAACACATCTCTTCTCTCGATCTCTCTACAGCATTCTCCTTTTCTTTTCAGGCAAGTGATCAAGTCCGGCAGTGCGCGGTGCTGCTTCGAACCGGCGTACCCTGGGAACAGACGACGAATCTGTTTAAGGGAATTGTGTTAAACACAAGCCCGGTTCAATCGTTTACTGTTTCTTTTCTACATCTTTTGCAGCTTTTTCTAACCACTGTTCTGATCAGTGGTTGGTTAAACTGATCAGTGGTTACACTGGTTAGTGGTTTTCTAGATCAGTGCTTTTGATCAGTGGTTGGTTAAACTGATCAGTGGTTACACTGGTCAGTGGTTTTTCAAATCAGTGGTTTGGTTTAAACTGATCAGTGGTTTGGTTAAACTGATCAGTGGATCTGATCAGTGGTTAATTTTTCTAACATTTAGCAAGTGATATGTAAAACCTACTATGCTAGGTATGTAAAACTAAATGAGATAAACCTTGTAGATCTTCATAGAACAAGTAATTTTGACTTTCTTATAAGCCATATCTATAACCCAATCTCATATTTTACGGAGTTTAGAGAAGAATACATTTTATTAGTGATAATTCAATTGCAAGATATTATCCTTTGAGCTAGGTGTAGTGCACAAATGAGCCTCTAACTTATGAAAGTTTCTACAAGAAGAAAAGATAAATAATTGTTCTAGAATGGAAGTTTCCGCAATGAATATATTGTTTTAGAATTGGAATGACAAGTGAGAAAATATGTAAGTTACTGTAGATACACAAATTGTGCCTGACATATTATACAACGATCTCATTTGTATTAGATCTAAAGAGGGAGTGATGTTCGATATTGCATGCGGATTATAACTCAATACGTGTTGTTAGTGGTAAATGCATATAGAAACATTTCACTTTGGTACATTTATATGTAACGGGTGGTGTTTCAAGGTTACATGGAGATGCTGGAGTTGTGATACAAATGATGGTTTGTTCAAACATGTTGAAGAAGAATCAAGCAAAACAAAAATGCACATGACCGTGATGACCACACGTAGTGGATCTCAAAGTTCATTGGGTATTCTTAAATCATATATTTTGCATCTATATAGTGCAATATTAACATGGAGAGGTAATCCTTTTATATTTATTGAACTAAGTTTAAGGGTCGTTTTATTTAAATTTTCAAGATTTGTATCCTTGCACATTTACTTTTGTTATCTATTGTTCTTTTGTTACCTTTCACTAGATATTTTTTTGTGATTTATCTCCAGAGGTATTGCCTTTGATTTATGTATCTTAGCCGGTTTAGTTACGCAATGCATCCTTAAGTTTGGGAGTTTTAACTTGTTTGAAACATTTGACGAAATCACTTGCTAAATATCTTAGACAAATTTAAGTTGTAATTAATATGTGTATTTACATCAAAGATGCATGCTATTAAAGCCTTTGTAGTTGCATGCTACATTCAATCGTATATTAAATTTAGTATCAGTCTTCTGTAATTATTTGTAGATTATTTGTTTTAACTGCTAGTATCACAACGGGTTATGAATCAATTGATTTAACCATCTATAATCCAAGTTTATCCATCAAAACCTCACAAAGCTTCTGGCAAATCATTTTCTCCTTTTTTTAATCAATCGACATTTTGCTTTATAAATCATATTAGGCACTAATTTATGAATAAGTGATCGTTGTTTTTTCTCTAATCAGATTCAGACAATCAACTTCCATGATGGAGCTTCAAATCAGCAGAGCTGTTCATTCCTAATTACTCAAAAGGTCCAAATTGTGTTAATGAGTTTAGACCGATAGCTTGTTGTAATGTCTTGTACAAAACACTAGCAAGGTTATATGTAACCTGTATTAAGAGTTGTTTAGGCCAAATTGTCGGTGAGAATCAGAGTGCCTTCATTGAAGGTAGACTCATAAGTGATAATATTCTTCTTTCACAGGAATTGCTTAAAGATTATCATCGTGGTAAGGGTCAGGTCAGAGTGACTTTCCAAATTGAACTGTAAAAGGCCTATGATTATGTTAATCATAATATCCTTGAAAGATTGTTTGATGAACTTTGGTTTTCCTCGTTTATCGGAGGATAATGGTTTGTCTTACATCGATCGGCTTCATAATCGTGTAAGATTAAATATATTATGTATTAATATTTAATCTATAGCCATTATAATCATTTACATAATATAGATCAAAATATATAATAACCTATTAAATAATTAGTTGGTAATTGTTGATGGACCATATTACCCTTATTAACTAATTAGGTTTCATCCTGAGTGCTTATATAAGGAGAATTATGTGGAGGTTAAGGGGTTACTCAGTTACACAATTAGACACACCCCATTAGTCATAACATCATCATCGACCTCCTCTCCTAAGCCGATACCCTTTTCGGTTTAATCAGTCACCATCATCAGTCAGCACCCTAAGGAGGAACCAGATCACCTTGACAAAGATGTCGAACTCCATGTCGTCTTCTCTCACTGGATTCTCCACTGCACTGTCTGCGGTGACATGTATGTTTTCATGTTTTCCATTATGTTTAAATCATAACTGAAACAACATGTGGTATCAGAGCATATGTTGATTAGTCAGTTCTGTTTTGTATCCGTAAATCTGGATTAAAGCAGAAAAACAGGATTTGAAAACCATAATAAAATTCGGTTTTATCATCCGAGATATCATCTCGGATCTGTTCAATTCATCTCGGATCATATATATTGATTCGTTATAACTGTTCCGAAATCATCAGTTTGAGAAACATGTTTAAATGTGTAATTATTTCCAGATTTCGTATATAAGTTTAAGGTTATTTTATTTAGGGTTCATTATGTTCTTAGTTAAAAATTCGAAATTTCCTTTATGTTTTGGAATGTGATTTGAATTATGGAATGTTTTTCCTAATTTTGATCTTATTTTATCTAATAAGTTTTTTTGAAATCTGTTAATAAGATAAACAGATTATGTTTTTCGAAATTTTATGATAAAATTAGATCAATGTTATAATAGGAAACTCTATCACAATTCTTAATTTTCAAATTTTCAGTTATGTTATCACAATAAACTGTAGGTCCGGCTAGGGGAGGATCCAGTCGCCTAATCCTTGTTGTCAAACACACCCGGTTGTGCGGAATCCAACCGGAGATGCAAACCGAGATCGAGAGAAGGAGATGAACAAAAACACTAGATGGAGACCAAGACTCAACGATTAACACCAATGTATTAATACTTGAAAACGATTACAAATCAAATGTTTACAAAACAATATTTGCAAACTCTCACACTAGTTCTCTCGGGTTCTCCCTTATGTTCGCTGCCTTGTCTCTCTTGTCTACCGAAATCACTAAGATTTCGGTATATATATTTGTTTGGCATTGGGCTTGTGCGATTGGGCTGTCTTCACTTGTGCGATCGGCCCAAAGTTGGAAATAAAGGCCCAACATGCAAACAGTTAAAGCATGCACGTCCAGGAATTCAACATGTTTCATATTTGAAGTTTAGTCAACCTATGGTGACATCATCATGACATCACCAAGGTGATGTCATGGTGATGTGTCGACGGGAAAGTCCGCGGCGCTTTGTGCTTCGCGTGTCGAACTCTGGGACGCACGACGGAGGAATGTCGTGACGTCGGGCTTGAGCCGAAGCTAACCGGGTCGAACCGAACTGATTCGAACCGAACCGAGTCGCGTCCACATAATATGTATCAACAAACTCCCCCTTGGACGCTACTCGTGAGGTTCAACTTCCATATCTTCCACGTCGGAGGATCTTCAAAGTCTTCACGCGTTGTAAGAAGAAAGTGTATCAACAAACTCCCCTTTTCATTTAGGTAGTGTGTCAATAAACTCCCCCTTAAATTGAACTCTCCATTGAGTCATGCTCGTGAATCTTTTGACTTGTCAAATCTTCAGATCCTTGTGGTGTTCATGAAGGGTCAGCGGCAACTCGATCATTTTATCCTTTGAGTGCCTCCACTTCGTGTCTTCATTCCAAAGCTTGTCATCGAACATGTTCTCCTCGCCTTTAGCATCTGCACATGCAAGAAAGCTAAACGCATAATGAGAACAACCGCTTGGAATATAGTTAACATTTAAACAAACGACATATATGAGATCAAATCTCAATCAAACACCGACCGACAACAGTTTGAAAGTTTAGAAAATGATCAATTTTAATCCTTTAACTTTCAAAACTTGTTAACTTCGACAGTTTATGAAGATGCAATTGTTTTCCGGCTTACAATCAGGATTTTGGGTAGGATAGACTCGAGTTCCAACATCAGTCAATCAAAAATAAAATAGAAGCAAAATCTTTTTGGCTTTTATAAAGTTTAAATTAAAACACACCTAAAATCTTTTTGAAATTTTTCATTTTTCAAATGTAAAGACGGAAAGCAATAAATAAATATATACAAAGATAAAGAAACGAAAGCAGTAAATAAATATTTACAGACAATCTTTTTGCGAGTTTCGAGGGTAAGAGAATCATATCAGTGTACGGTCATGCCAAAACGATCTTTTTGTTCAATTAGCTAACATTTAGATAAGCATCCTATAACAATTATCGGTATTGTTGTCCACATAAGCTCAACTTATCATTTGTAATCATGGCGAGGGGATACGTTAAGGTATAATTTATATTTACCGACCGGTGTTCATCCACATCACGACACATTCCCGTATCAAGGTATGCACGAGAGTTCATCTTACCGGTGAGTATACCGATTATCATCTGTTTGACCGTATATGATGTGAGAAACTCACTTATTTTGATTGAAAACAAGCCCTATGTGATAGAATCACTTATTGATGAGGAACTTGATTTTCAGATGCATGAGGGCACAGGAGCAAGTCCGTGAACAGGTCAGTACTTTCGTACAGCAGAGAGACGAACTTGACTCCCGGATAAATGTGATATATTATCACTTATTTGTATGGACATGTGATTGTTGATCACTTATTGAGGTCGAATGCAGTATGTACACGTATGTATGGTATCATGGAAGATCTAGACTTGCGTCCCCGTTATTTTTCGGAAAAAGAAACAACCATGATACCCAGATGATAAGCAGCATAAAGACCGAATATCTCAGAACCTCGGCAATCTCTCAAACGAAATTTCGGTACTAAGACCATATGCCAATGAATGGTTCCCACCTGGTCTTCAGTCGATTTAAGTTTATATCACCCTGCACACTTTAAAATGATTGTGAGCCTACCGATACATCTTATATAGAGCTGCTTATCATTTTTCATTTAAGGTTTAAAGAGGTTTAGACAGACCACTGATGTACTATCATTTTCTCGCCAGGAAACTCATTTTTGTTTTTCTATTGTTTTTGTGCTTTTGAAATTTTTCGATGTTTTTGGATTTTCAAATTTGGATTTACTCCCCCTAAAATCAACAAACTAAGCTAAAATTTAAAAGACAAAGGTATTTACAAAAAAAATGATTTTCCGATGTTGGTTAACTCATGTTTTACCTCAATGCCGTTTACCAAAATTAATTTTTAATCAGAAAAGATTTCTCGAATTTTGGAAAAATGAGTTGGCACGTCGGTAAGCGGTGCGGTCCATGACAACATTGACGAGTTTCATAGTGAAACAATCACGTGTGAGGTGATATTCGAGATCAACGTGTCTGGCCAAAGAGTGCTGTACGAGATAATAATTCACAAAGCAGCTTAAACATCGACAAGTATAGGAGAGATTAGAAATTTAAAACCGTATCCTGCAACTGCCTCGTGCATTGCAAGGAATCTGAGCGCTCTCCCAAACTGGATATCCACCCGGTGTGGATTTCAAAGACGATTTTTGTAGCTACTGAGAAATCTCTTGACAGCAACAATATCAGAAACCTTTGGGTCCGGCTGGTCTTCCACATTGCACCAGCGAAGGTCTTTGTCTTTCTCTTTCAGAAGTAGTGTGCGGTTGATCAATCCACGCCAAGGCATCCGCACACCCGGTTGGTTTGTTCAACGAACACATTTTCTTCAATCACACCGCGAAGAAATGTACACTGCACGTACATCTTGTTGATTTTGAACTTCAAACGTGCTGCAGGTGCGTACATTTTGATTGAATCTATCCTGGGGACCCGATTATAGCCTTTAACAATCAAACTTTGTAATGATTTTTCATTTTGTCGAACCTTTTCAATTTCTTTCGACAGACAATTCTGTCTTCTTTTCTTTTTCTTCTCTCCATCACAGGCAACAACCTCTTTGTCGCCGATCTTGTGCATGGACACTCCACTATCAACAATCCAATGACTATCGATAGTTCCTCCTGGAACATCCTGCACACTCACTTAGAGATTAGTTGGAGAGGGGGACCCAAGCCTTAACAGACTTGGGTCGTCCTTCATCATCGAGGATTGTGACTTCGATTTCCTGATGATTCTCAAATACAGCACCTCCCCCTGAAACAGTTACCGATTTTGGTTTCCAAATCTGTTTTTGTTTTTCATTTTTAATCTCTAACTTAACAGAATTTGTTTGGACAACCTCCGGTTTCAACGCCTTTTCAATCACCTTCACATTTTTACGTCGTTGTTTCATTTCCTGTTCTTTAACAGTTCTTTTATCATGTTTTGGAGAAACAGGACGACGTTGTAAGTGACCTTGTTCAGAGGGGGGTCTTTCAACAAAATTTGGTTTGGGCGAGTTTTTGCAGTCTTTAATGATGTGCCCAACCTTCCCACATTTGAAACAAGTTCTCCTTTCAACAAACTTAGGAGAGCCTGTTCGACTAACATATGTCGAACCAGTAGAACCTGAGGTACTTGCTCTTTCATCACACCCATTTGTATGTTGAGTGTAATTGTTTTGACTGTTACGTTTTAAAATCTTGACTTGTTGGATAAAATCGATGTTGGATTTATTTTCAAAAGTCTCAATTTTATCAGTACCTTTTGATGCTACAAACTTGACATCTTTTGCTTTCTTCTTGTAACGACCTCCTTTTGCTTCAACCTTAGCCTTTGGCTTTGGAGCTCGTTGTTGTTGTTGTTTACCCTTAAACGCGACAGGTTGTTGCTTTGTCGGTAATTTTTGGTTTCCAAATTGTTTCCTCACTTCAGCTTTTGGAATAGGATCACACTGAGTTACTGAAACTCTCGGGATCGCGTTTCCCAAAAACTTAGTTGTATTATCTTCAAACACTTTATCAATCAAGGATTGATTGACGTTTTTGATTGGAAAATCTTTGTTTGAATAAATTTTATCATCACCGACTAAAGTGTACAACAAGTTATTGCTTTTAACAGCAGACACACATTTATTGTCATCTTTGACATCCTTGACAGGATCTATCACTTGCTTGGTAACAGGTTGCACGGCAGGAGTAGGAGGATCACAAAGAATATGATTCTCAATTGGAATTTCTACTCCTTTCGTCTCATTAAGTGATTCATCCTGGTCATTCACATCTGATTCATCATCTGAAGAATCATAGTCCTCAATGGTTGGAGAACTTTGATTTGAAGCACATGATGACTTTTCTTTCCGATCAGATGAGCCCTCCGATGAATTGTCCGGTTTGAACCCTAGGCCAGTAATAACTTCCTCATAATCAAGAGGCACACTGGGTTCATACCGAGGCATATCCTCTTCATCGGGCGACTTGGTATAATCGTGTCTCAAAGGGGGTGGACACTTCCTATAACCAACGCCTTTAACGTTTCCCTTTAGTTGCTGAACGTCAATGATGTGATCAAGCACATATCGGGAGTTTGAGTAACTCTCCAATTTGAGCTTGATCGCTTCATGCTCACATTTCGCCACGGCTAGCTCTTTCTTTGTTTCCTCGATGATATTAATGTAGTTATTAATACCAATTTGTTTGTTACAAACAGTTTTTGTTAATTCGGAAACACTTTTCTTTTGGGTTTCAATAACTGTTTTAAATTCCTTTTCATTGCGAGCTAAGGCCATGTTTGCCTCCTTGCACTTTGACAGTTCAACAACTAAACTCTGATTGTGACTATGAACCGTTTCAGATTCACGTTTCAATTCAGCACATTCATGTTTTAATTCTTCAAAAGCATGTTTAGCATTAGCACATTCATGTTTCAAATCAGCACAATCACTACATATGCTGGGAGTTTCAGAATTTACCTGACTCGAAGAGGCCGTGACATTAGCCATGAAGGCAGTCTGAGAAAAGAAAGATCCATCTTCAGAATAATAATCTCCCGCATTCGAGCTTTCTTCATCTGAACTCCCACTAAAACCCGAGCTATCATTACTTTCAGAAAACTCTTCCTTGTGAACATGCTTGATGTGATTGATAATTTTTGCATAGCATGCAGTTCCACCTCCTTGATTATTATCTCCCAATTGTACAGACCAATCACATCCTTCATCAGCTTGAACAATCAATGCTTGATTGGTGTTTGAAGGTCCAGACTGGTTCTGGTTCTGATTGTTGTTCACCGCTACTATCCTTCGTTCAGGATTGTCTTGATTTGCATTAGAAGTACTCGTCTGATTTCTGAACGGATTCTGATTGCCTTGCTTGCTTGGTCGGGTGCACTCACGTTTGAAGTGACCCTTTTCGCCACAATTGTAACATGTAACTGCATCTTTATTGAAACCGTACTTCGTATCATTTTTGCCTTCCAACGAAGTTCTTCCTGTTCGAGCCATGAAATCCTTTGCCCTTCTAACAGCACTTGCAAACGCCCACTTGATATCCATTAACTCCATTTCATCACGGTCTATCTGCTGATAATCTTCATTGGTCAAATTGATGTTTCCAATTTGACCTGCTACCAATCCACAGTATGAACTGAACATTGTGTTGAGAAGTTCCAAATGTTCCTTTGCAACTTCTACACTGACTTTTGAAAGATTGGAAGTATCAACTCTGACAATGTTGGTGTTTTGGGGTGAAGGAGTGTTGGTATAATGCGCTTGTTGTTGTTATGGTTGGGCTTGAGGTGGAGGTTGAGGTATAGATTGTGACATGTAAGCACTTTGATTCCACTGTGGTTGCGATGGAAACGGAGAAGAGTTTGTATTGGATACAAACGCCGTTTGAAGCTTCGGTTGCTGAACTGAACTAGAACTAGCTGAGGGACTAAAACCAGGCAAATACATTTCTGTGTTTTGAGGAGGTGCCGTTGCAATCCTTTTAGCTTTCCGAATTTCCTCTTCGTTCTTGTTCTCCAACTTTTGAATGAATTCATAAAGACTGACATTGGCTGCATCCAGAGCGCCCGTATGCTTTAGAAGTTCAATGAATGGGCTCCACTTAGGAGGTAGAGCATCAGCAAATCGTGCAATCATTTCCGGATGATTTGTAGCAACACTGTAGGAAGTCATTTCACTAATCAAATGATAAAAACGAGTAGTCATATCATTTAGAGTCTCATTCTCCAAGAACTGAAATGATTCAAACTCTTTCTTCAATAAATCATGGCGTATTTTTCTAGTAGCTGCATTTCCTTCTCCTCTCGCTACCAATGCATCCCATAAAGCTTTCGTGGTCTTACAATATGAGAATTGATGAAAGATGTCTCTGTGAAGTGCTTGAGTGAGAATAGCATACGCCTTCTTCTCCAGATCATATGCCTTTTTGTCGGCTTCTTGCATGTTATTGAAAGTTGTCGCATTTGATCCTGCTTCTTCAAGAGCTTCACTAAATGCAGAGATGAAACACGTCCATAATTCTGTGTTTTGCCCTAGAACGTAGTTATGGAAACGACCCTTCCATGATGGATAGTCGTTCATGTAATTTAACTTTGGAGGGCGATTGTTGCTACCCGTCTCATTCTCACTAAGCAAAATATTTTGGATACTCTGATTTTGATTCGACACCATTGCCCATTGACTTGCACTTATTGACTGTTGTTGTTGAGGTATGGTACGATTCATATATTCGGCCATCGACATCTGTTTTAGATCTGGTAGTGGATCCGTACTCCAATCCCAAGGGCTTGTGCAGCTCATAGTTGATGTATGAATGATAACAACCTGATTAAATTACACAAATCAACCAGTAAAAAAAATGAGTTACAAGTCTTAAAAAAAATTTCGTCCAAGACTTGATGAAAACAAGAAGTGTTTTCGGCTGAGAAGTGATTGAAGTGTTTTCGGCTAAATATGAAACAAGTGATGTGTTTTCGGCAACAACACACTAAGTGTTTTCGACAACAAGCTGATGAAAGTTCTGATTTCGGTGATAAGGGGTGATTTCGGCTTGGGGAAGTGAAGATGATAGGTGATTTCGGCTGAGTGGAGTATAAGTGATTTCGGCCCAGAACATGAATTGGGCCCAGAACTGATTAAGAGGCCCAGGTAGTGCTTTCGGTGTGGGGAGACAAGTCTTGTGCGAGCCAATCACTTCTTGTGCGACTATCAGAAATTCCACCCTGTTAATTCGCTGGTCTCACTTAATTTCGCTGGCTTTCTGTTAATTTCGCTGGCTATTCTCGCTATTACGTCGATCAGTAAAATCGCCGAAAAACCGTAACAATCTCGCTGAGGACGATTACACGGTTACCAAAGTCGCCTTTGGATTTGAGTTCGCGGGGTCAAGCAATTTCGCTGGTTACTGAAATATCAGGTCTCAAATTCGCTGATTTATTCTTGTGCGATTGAAATCAGTTATGCATGCATGGATCTTGGGCCAATTCACCTTGTGCGAGCCCAACTATCTTGTACGTTTGGGCTGGAAGTCTTGTGCGACTGATACAAGTGCAAATCAAGTCTCTTGTGCGACTGAAAAACAGTTGACTTCCTATGCTCTGAAAGTTGGTGACAACTTTTTGGTTCAGTCTTATCTCCTGACACAACAGGCCACACTTTCAGCTCAAGATATACTCATTTCACCAACTTACCAACCATGATGATGATGTCCTTTACCACTTTCCAAGACACAAACACCTCTCAATATTCAAATTTCAAAGATTAAACAAGGTTAATTTTAATTTTTTAAAACAATGAATATTCAAGAACACTTTGAATATTTGTTGAAGATACCAAGAACAAACCCAGAAATATGAATTTTCCGGTAAACTTATGAGTTTTCCGGTGAACCGTAAATTTCCGAACACAAATTCTTGCTTAAAACTTCACTAAAAACCCAATTTTAACATGTGAAAACGCGAAATAACAAGGTTTTTATAAGAACTTTCAGCAAAACACCAGAAATTTCGAAGTTTTTGAACTGATTTTTCAGAAAAATATGAACTCTAAAAACCCGAAAAACAACCCGAAAACAACTCGGTTTTAACAAGGAGAAGAGCCAAGGCTCTGATACCACTTGTAGGTCCGGCTAGGGGAGGATCCAGTCGCCTAATCCTTGTTGTCAAACACACCCGGTTGTGCGGAATCCAACCGGAGATGCAAACCGAGATCGAGAGAAGGAGATGAACAAAAACACTAGATGGAGACCAAGACTCAACGATTAACACCAATGTATTAATACTTGAAAACGATTACAAATCAAATGTTTACAAAACAATATTTGCAAACTCTCACACTAGTTCTCTCGGGTTCTCCCTTATGTTCGCTGCCTTGTCTCTCTTGTCTACCGAAATCACTAAGATTTCGGTATATATATTTGTTTGGCATTGGGCTTGTGCGATTGGGCTGTCTTCACTTGTACGATCGGCCCAAAGTTGGAAATAAAGGCCCAACATGCAAACAGTTAAAGCATGCACGTCCAGGAATTCAACATGTTTCATATTTGAAGTTTAGTCAACCTATGGTGACATCATCATGACATCACCAAGGTGATGTCATGGTGATGTGTCGACGGGAAAGTCCGCGGCGCTTTGTGCTTCGCGTGTCGAACTCTGGGACGCACGACGGAGGAATGTCGTGACGTCGGGCTTGAGCCGAAGCTAACCGGGTCGAACCGAACTGAGTCGAACCGAACCGAGTCGCGTCCACATAATATGTATCAACATAAAAAACTATCAACAGTGGGCTCGAGACCATCAGATTACGACTCGATACCATTAGTCTCGACTCGAGACCATAAGGTCTCGACTCGAAATCATCAGGTCCTTAAACCTTCACAACTCGAGACCAACAGATCTCGACTCGAGACCATAAGGTCATAACTCGAGACCGTGGTTGCGACTCGAGACCTCAACATGAGTCGAGATCTCATAAGATATAGTAGTCGAGACCATGGTTCCGACTCGAGACAACAAGGTTGCGACTCGAGACCTCATAACTGACTCGAGATCTCATAACTCAGTCGAGACCTGACTCGAAACCTCATTATTTTAGGCTGTTTAATGTGAACTCAGTACGATCCGCGCTAACGGGTGGTTTGCTATTAAATAATTGGTTTTGTAATTACTTAGTTAATTAATCAGAATCAGATAATGTTTTACAAAACCAAAATGGCTTAACTTGAGTGAGTTTCTGATGTATCATTTCTGGCCAAAGCTGACTTGATACATCTACTTATCATTCAAGTATTACGAAAGCTATGTTGAGTGTGCATCATAAACATGAATGTCTTAATATCTGGCCAAAGCTGATTTAATTCCTTCATAGATGGCATACTTAACAAGTGCATAACTAAAGTGATTGTCTCAATTTCTGGCCAAAGCTGATTTGTTACAATCATTTTGCACACATGCTTAAATGATTACACTTTTGGCCAAAGCTGATTTGTCTTCGTTTAAGTAGAATTTTAACTAAGTCTATTATTTTGATGTTAGTAATAGACAATATCACAGCTTCATAATGTAAAATGGTCATTATTTATGCCTGCCTTAGCTTAACGTGCCCTTAGATCACATTAGGACTTCTTCCTTAGTATCATAATTTGCTCATCTTATTTCCACTATCAGCGCCCAATTGCGGGATTCCACCTTTGACTGGTGATAACTTTGCTGCATGGAAGGATGCTCTCATGCTTACACTTGGGCTGCTGGATTTTGACTATGCCCTAAGAGAGGATAAGCCAGCGGACCTTACTCCACAAAGTACTGCTGCTCAGCAGTTAACTCATGATAAGTGGACTAGGTGTAACTGTATGTCTCTCATGTTCATGAAGCAGTCCATAAGCAATGCAATCAGCGGAGCTATTCCTGATTCTGAAGATGCTAAAACCTACTTGGAACATGTGGAGGCGCAATTCAAAGGGACATCTAAAGCACACGCTAGTACTCTTATTCTCAAGCTAGTGACAACTAAGTATGATGGGAGGAGCGGCATTCGCGAGCACATCATGATGATGAATGACATGGCAAATAAGCTGAAGGGGCTGGAAATGGAAATCAGTGATGGTTTCCTTGTTCATTTCATCATTACTTCGCTTCCTTCATCCTTTGAAGCATTCAAGATCAATTACAACACTCAGAAGGACAAATGGACGATGAGTGAGCTGGTCGCTATGTGCGTACAGGAGGAAGAGCGTATGAGGATGGATCGCACTACTGATGTTGCCAACTTCACTACCTCCAACTCTAAGAAGAGGAAGAACAATTATCAGAGGAAAGATGCTTCAAAAGTCCAAAGGTCTAATCCTAATACAAGTGCACCTTCCAGCTCTAAGAACTCCTTAGGCAGTATCCGCTGCAAATTCTGTAAAAAGACAGGACACATGCAGAAGGAATTCCCTGACTTTAAGGAGTGGCTGGCTAAGAAAGGTAACGATTATTTTATGATACTTGAGTCCTATAATTTAAGTGTTCCTGCTAATTCTTGGTGGTTTGATTCTGGTTCTATGGTTCATGTTACCAATTCAACTCAGGGATTCCTTTCAATCCGGAAGCTGGAAAGAAACCAAAGAACACTTAAGGTTGGGGATGATCGAGAATTAGAAGTGAAGGCCATTGGAACATTACAATTAGTTATGAAAACTGGTTTATGTATTAAACTTTATGATACCTTATATGTTCCTGAAGTAACTCGGAACCTTGTATCAGGACCAAAGTTAGACATGGACGGTTTTATTGTTTCCCATGGTCATCGCAAACTCTCTATCCTCTATGATTCTGTTCTTTATGGTACTGGTATTCTGGATGGTGGTCTCTGTAGATTAGAACTAGATGATGGTTTTTCCAAATCTTTGTTGTCATATAACATTAATGAATCACTCACAAAGATGAAAGAGAAACGAGACTTAGAGACTTCATCCATGTTGTGGCATCAGCGTTTAGGCCACATTTCAAAAGAACGATTAAATCGTCTCGTAAAGGATGAAGTCTTGCCTCCTCTTGATTTCTCTGTTTTTGGAACATGTGTCAAATGTCTTAAAGGTAAAATGACATTAGCGAATAAGAAAGGTGCCACTAGGAGCTCTAAATTATTAGAACTCATTCACACTGACATTAGTGGTCCCTACCAAATCGCTGGCATAACAGGACATACTTCATTTATCACTTTTATTGATGATTATTCTCGTTACATGTAGTTGTATCTAATTAAGGAAAAGTCTGAATCTCTTACAACTTTTAAAGATTATAAGGCTGAAGTTGAAAAGCAATTAGATCGTCAGATTAAAGTTGTGAGATCAGATAGAGGCGGTGAATATTATGGAAGACATACTGATGTGGGTCAAGCTCCTGGTCCATTTTATGAGTTTTGTAAGGGCCAGGGGATTGTGAACCAATACACCATGCATGGTACACCTCAGCAGAACGGTGTCGCTGAAAGAAGAAATCGTACCCTTATGAACATGGTGCGCAGTATGTTAGCCAACACTAATTTACCATTATTCCTCTGGACTGAAGCGTTAAAAGCAGCTGTTCATATACTCAATAGAGTTCCTTCTAAGTCTGTCCCTAAAACTCCTTATGAACTTTGGACAGGAAGGAAACCGAGTCTTAAATATATGAAAGTATGGGGCTGCATTGCTGAAGCAAAACTTTACAATCCGTTCCTAAGGAAACTTGACCCTAAAACAGTTACCTGTTTCTTTATCGGGTATCCTGAGAACTCAAAGGGTTATCGTTTCTATTGTCCTTCCCATGTCACCCGTATTGTTGAAACCAAGCGTGCTGCGTTCCTGGAGGATTTCAAGGTCAGTGGGAGCAGTACCAACCCTTATGAAGAATTGCAAGAAGTACAAGACGCGGGGGGGAGAGACTCGTCGCTTACCATTACTCCGATTACTCCTCTTGTACCCAATGCAACTACTGCACCTGAAGCTACTGCACCAACTCCAAATTTACCTCTACAATCAGAACCTATTATACCTCATGACGAAGGCACATCAAACGCTCATGACCAAGACAACGCTGAACCCGATAATCCACTCAGGAGGTCATCTAGGCAAAGAAGGCCTACTAATTGGGATGATTATGTTACCTACCTGACTGAAATGGATCCCGGAAAGCTCAATGATCCTATCTCTTACAATGAAGCCATTAGCAGTGATCAGTCTTCTGAATGGAATAAAGCAATGATTGAAGAGCTTGAATCCATGAAGAAAAATGACGTTTGGGATTTGGTAGAATTACCCAACGGTCTCAAACCCGTAGGATGCAAATGGGTGTTCAAAACAAAACTGGATCCGAATGGGAACGTTGAACGCTACAAAGCGAGATTGGTTGCAAAGGGCTACACTCAGAAAGAGGGAATTGATTATCAAGAGACGTTTTCGCCTGTCTCTCGTAAAGATTCATTAAGGATCGTCATGGCCCTAGTAACTCATTTTGATTTAGAGATGCATCAGATGGACGTTAAAACCGCTTTCCTTAACGGAGACTTAGACGAAGGTGTTTACATGAAGCAG
This sequence comes from Helianthus tuberosus, assembly GCA_030545235.1. Taxonomy (NCBI): domain Eukaryota; kingdom Viridiplantae; phylum Streptophyta; class Magnoliopsida; order Asterales; family Asteraceae; genus Helianthus; species Helianthus tuberosus. Next base: position 52,561,019 of record CM060377.1, on the reverse strand, counting down.
CCTGAAGGCTTTAAACCTGAAGGTCAGGAGCATCTAGTCTGTAAGTTGAAGAAATTCATTTACGGGTTAAAACAAGCATCACGTCAGTGGTACCTCAAGTTTGATGAAGTCATGAAGAAGCAAGGTTTTATGAAGAATCAAGTGGATCAATGCACCTACCTCAAGATGAGTGGGAGCAACTTTACTATAATTGTCCTTTATGTAGATGATATTCTATTGGCAAGTAATAGTTTAGACATGTTGCATGAGTCGAAGCGGTTACTCTCGCAAAACTTCGACATGAAGGATCTCGGAGATGCTTCTTACGTCATTGGCATCGAAATTCACCGAGATAGACACAAAGGGATCTTAGGATTGTCCCAAAGGGCTTACATAGATCGTGTCCTTACACGTTACAACATGAAACAGTGCAAACCCTCCGTTGCTCCAGTAGTTAAAGGAGATATTTTCGGTTCATTCTAGTGTCCGACAACAGAGGTTGAGAAGGAGCAAATGAGCCAGATACCTTACGCGTCAGTAGTCGGGAGCTTGATGTATGCTTAAGTCTGTACTCGCCCAGATATCGTTTATATTGCTGGAATGCTAGGCCGTTATCAGACTAATCCTGGCCTAGATCACTAGAAAGCAGCTAAGAAGGTACTTCGATATCTGCAAGGGACGAAAGACTATAAACTGACTTATAGAAGAAGTGATCATTTAGAAGTGGTGGGCTATTCTGATTCTGACTTTGCCAAATGCAAAGATGACAAGAAATCCACTTCGGGCTATATCTTTATGTTAGCAGGCGGCCCTATCTCATGGAAGAGTCATAAACAACAGTTGACCACAACTTCCACAATGATGGCAGAATACATTGCTGTTTATAACGCAACCTGTCATGGAATGTTGCTTAGAAATCTGATCACGGGACTCAAAATTGTTAATTCCATTTCTAGACGATTGAAGCTTTATTGTGATAATTCAGCTGCCGTTAGTTTCTCGAACAGTAACAGTTCGACTGGAGCTGGTTTATATCTCGATACAAAATATATGTTCGTACGTGAACGAGTTGAGGAAAATAATCTTTGTATCGAGTATATTAGTACTAAAGATATGCTTGCGGATCCGATGACTAAAGGTCTCCCTCCTAAGGTTTATAAAGAACATGTTCGGAATATGGGATTTAGTAAAGACCTTATTTAAGCATATTGTACTAGCTTATGTTTTATGATTAATGAAATTTCCTCAGTTTGATTTTGTATGTCTCTTAGAATATGTTCAACCGGTATAATGGCATATAGACAAATAAAGTTACAAATCAAACAAAGGGCTTATGCGTATTTTGATCATAACGATTAGGTTTTAAATTAAGGCTATAGTATGATTAATGGGGGTCCTGAGTCGCATAATGATTCAACGGCTGTATTTCTCTGCTATAGTACTTGTTTAAGGCTAAAATGAATGTTAACTCCTGATCAGGCTCATCTAATACTCATAGTAAATGATTACTCGGCTAAGTGGGAGAATGTAAGATTAAATATATTATGTATTAATATTTAATCTATAGCCATTATAATCATTTACATAATATAGATCAAAATATATAATAACCTATTAATAATTAGTTGGTAATTGTTGATGGACCATATTACCCTTATTAACTAATTAGGTTTCCTCCTGAGTGCTTATATAAGGAGAATTATGTGGAGGTTAAGGGGTTACTCAGTTACACAATTAGACACACCCCATTAGTCATAACATCATCATCGACCTCCTTTCCTAAGCCGATACCCTTTTCGGTTTAATCAGTCACCATCATCAGTCAGCACCCTAAGGAGGAACCAGATCACCTTGACAAAGATGTCGAACTCCATGTCGTCTTCTCTCACTGGATTCTCCACTGCACTGTCTGCGATGACAGGTATGTTTTCATGTTTTCCATTATGTTTAAATCAGAACTGAAACAACAAATCGATCAACTTAAATGGGGAGTTATATGGTTATTTTCAAGTTGCAAGGGGTCTTAGACATGGAGATCCCATATCCCCTTATCTTTTTTACTCTTAGTAAGATTAAATATATTTATTATGGTATATTTAATCATGTAGCCATTATAATTATTTATATAATATAGATCAAAATATATTATACCTATAATATAATTAGTTGGTAATTGCCGATTGACCGATTTACCCTTATTAACTAATTAAGTTTCCCCTTGGGTGTATTTAAGGAGATAACTAGAGAGGTTTAGGGTAAAAGAATGTATCTTAAAGAAAAGAGTTTATGACAGGACTTTACCCAATGAAGTATTTGGGAGCACTACTAGAAAATACACATTTCTTGACGCACATTGCGCATCATAAACAGGTACTTATGACACGCAAAAGCGTGTCGTTGATTGAGGAGTCATAAAACTAACATGACATGCATTTATGTGTCATGTTTTTATGACACACGTTTAATGACACGCATTTAATGACACGCATTTAATGCCACGCATTTAATGCCACGCATTTATGACACACATTTAATGACACACATTCATGACACATATTTTATGACACATTTTAATGACACACATTCATGACACTCATTTTATGACACTTTTTAATGACACACGTTCATGAAGCATTTATGACACATATGTATGACATTCATTACGCGTGTCATGCTTTTGATTGTTTAAATTTTTTTATAGAATTACGAATTTCCCCTGGGTACGGATACATGTATAATAACAAAAACAATAAATCTTTTTCATAAAACAAATACACACACATATATATACCAAAACAATCCATTACATAATCATTCATCAAGTATACTATAAATATTCTAACGTTAACATAAAAAAGAATTGTTTGTCAATACATCGTCAACACCTAAAATACGATTTGTCACTTAAAAATAGAGGTAACCGCATAAGTCGACCAATCTTCACGAATGTCATCCATATCCACAGCCGAGTATTCCTCTAATCCTTTCCCAACCTGAGACAACAATTAAATATAATAGATCTTAAAATTCAGAATTTAATCCTAATATATGAATTTAAGAATTTATTTGGATATATAAGTACATATTTCTCTATTATACAAACTAAATATGCGTAAACTTACATTATCATTGTCAAGTATTTCAACTCCTTCCTAAACTATCTCCTTCATGAACTTCATCACATAGTAGCCGCATTCAGTACCTCCTGGTTGACCTGGACACTACACAATTAAAAATATCAAGAAATGTGAACCATTGCGATTTAAGTTTAAACTAAAGGGTTTCAATATTTACAGTATCATTCTAACCACAATTTAAATAAGGGGATTAAGTGCTTACCCTAGTGTTAATCTAGACGAGTTTAACCCTTATGTTGGCACCACTTCGTGAAGCATACATGACCATTGCCCTATAAAAAATCAAAATTATATCAATGTATATTCCAACTCTTTTATCATCCATTATAATAATTTGTATTAGTTACGTATCAATAATTTGCCTCAACTGCTCATCGACACTTCTAGGCCGTAAGGAATCAAGATAATAGCAAGTAGTTGTTTTCAGGTTTAGTACTGCCAACACCCAATGGTTTCTTCAAAATCCAAAATCCAAAATTCAATCAAAATAAATTAAGACAATAGGCCTTTTCTTTACGAAATCCAAAATTCAATCAAAATAAATTAAGACAATAGGCCTTTTCTTTACGAATACTTATTTAAAAGGAAAATCAAACCCGGGATTGTAGGGCAATAGGATGATGTCATTGCCCTTTCTTTTATACAATCGATCTGCAACCACTCTACTTGCATCCTCGATGTGTTTGGGTTTGGGTTTGCGTTGATCAGCCTGCGAAATTGCTGACGGGTTCATAAAACATATTCCACGATCACGTATTTGCTCTTTATTAATTTGCTCATACAGAAACCTGCAGTTAACATACATAAACCGAATCAATAAAATAAATTTTGTTTTACGAACTGTAATTTATACTAGATATAGGCACTTACATTATATAAGAAGTGAAGACAGCACCGGTCAACTCGGTGAATGTAAAAATTGCTTCAACTATTAGGGCTCATATCTCCTAACAAGTTTTAACATAAACACACAACATTCAACAATCTATTAAATAGGGATGAGCAAATCGTTCCCGGTACCGGGAATTTAGCACTTAATCTTTTTTTTTCAAGAGATGCGCCCGCCCACCTTGGGCATAAGGTGGGTACGCCCCTGGGTAAGCATAGAGTAAAACCCGACCTGACCCGACCCGTGAGAGAACCGACACCACCCAATACTCGAACTTCATGAAATACAGGAACTGAACACTGGACCCGATTAAATATCCATTATTGGTCCTTTTCGAATTAATTATCGGGTATAGGTCCTTTTCGAAATCGGGTACTCATGTTGCATTCTAATCCGGAATGAATAAAAAAAGAAAAAAGAAAGAAAAAGAAAATAAATAAAAGAACCAAAACCCGTGCCCAAAAATAAGATATTTTTGGGCACAGATCTTCTTCATGTGGTTTTTATGTTTGTACACTTTTAACATGGTATGGTAGGGTTTCTTGTGTCCAAGAACAACCCGACCCGAAACCCTAAAATTAAATAATAAAGTAACCGATTTAGTACCTCTATTTATAGTAAAGGTTCGGTTTCGGGTAATTTACGGTTCTGGTATCGGTTTTTTTCGAGTCAACTCTATCTATGCTCACCCCTAAGGAGAACAATAGGAAAAATTACAAAAAACGTAGTTAGCAAGACTCGAACCAGGGCCTAAGAAAAACTCAGAAAGGGGCTTGACCAATAAATTTTAAATATATAATATAATTATTTTAGGGGCCCCGGAGGTTTTGGGCCCTGTTTGTTGGCACCACATGCAGGATGACATTGTTGTATGGTGGTACTTGGTTATATAAAGAATCACATCCAGAAATCTGTGGAACTCAAGCTTTTTAATTGTGGTTTACTTGCACTCAGGTGGATTCTGTTTGAACTTAGTGACAATGATTCTCTATATCAAGTTGGTGAATGTGGTCGGTCTTGGCTGTAAAGGTTGGATATAAACGTTATACTTTTACTAGTTTACCTGCTAATATAACAAAATTGCTGATAGGTTTTGAAACTTTGCACACCCAAAAAAAACTGACCCTAATCACTTCTGGTCTATAACAACTAGTTTCCAAATTCTATAGACATTGTGTTCTACTCATAAAACTTTAGCTGCACATAAAAAAATTTATAGACACTATGTTCTTCTCATACACATAGTTTCCAAATTCATATATTCTGCATATTCTCTGCAATTAAATTAAAATCAAAGACCTAGTATCCCCTTTGTAACAAAGGGTAAATCTTGAAATCAAATCTCTAAATCTTTAAGTATTAGATATAACTACAACAAAAGATGTATATAGGCTCTAAGTATTCGCAAACTGTATACTAAGGATGGTCGTATGGTTCACCAAATCGTACCTGGTAATGCGAATTGAGGAACTCAGTAGGAGCAAAAGGGCAGCGCTTGTTTGATGTTGACATCCTTTGTAGGTCTGTTCCTCGGTGAAGTGATCGATCAATGAGGGTTGAAGAGAGATAAACCGCCAATCAGACGTGTGTTTGGGATTGAGATAGTGTTTTGGTACCTTTTATCCATATATTGCTCAAATTCAAGTTTCAAATTTCAAATATCCCATAATTATATCTCAAATATTATTTATCATCTAATCTTTATTGATTGAAAGTTTAACCGTACAAAAATCTAATCTTTATTGATATTTCATTAAATGGGTTAGAGATCAACAAAACGGTGTTTGGTTCTTTTATTATCCATTTATTTAATTTTTTGGTACCTTTTATCCATTTGTTTAATTTTAATTTTTTTGTACCTTTTATCCATTTGGTTAATTTTTTTGGTACCTTTTATCCATTTGGTTTTTTTTTCTAAGTATTGCATAAATTAAATGGGATTAGAGATCAACAAAATGGCTTTTTTTTACCCGGCCTCGACTTTGACCGGTTTCACGTTAAACCAGTTTCGGTTTTACCCTGGTTCCTCTATGCCTCTAATTCCTTCACACAATTTGAACAATGATTTAGATTTTGACCTGTTAAATCAATTTTGTAGATGATAGATAATAGTTTTGTGTACCGCAAGGGTCTGGGGATTCATTTTAGAGTAAGTCTTGGTGTGCATTTCTTTTAATTGGGTGGTATTGTTAGTTTTTGAGGACGTGTGTTGTTTAAGGGTGTTGCGGTAAAGTTAGGGGTGTAAATGAGGCAGAGCTGCTCGAGATCTACTCGGGATTGGCTCGGTAAAAAACTTGAACGAGTCGAGCCTGAAATATGACTCGTCTAGTCGTTTAATTGTCGAGCCTGATCTTGAGCTTTACATACAAAGTTACAAATTTTATATTATATATAGTATACGTACTATTTATGTTTATATAATATTTTTATGACGCTAAAAAGATAACACACGAAAACAGTGTATAGATTTATTAAATTTTGTAAAACCATGACATTTTTCTTGACACGTATTTAAATGTCATAAAATAAGGGTGTGTCATTATTCGCGTGTCAAGACAGATCTTGTTTTTTATGACACTAAAAGGATAACACACAAAAACGTGTGTCATAAATATATTGAATTTTGTAAAACCATGGCATTTTCTTTCTTGACAGGCGCTTTCGAATGTCATAAAATGGGTGTGTGTCATTGTTTGCGTGTCAAGATAAATCTTGTTTTTTTATGACGCTAAAAACATGACACACAAAATAGAATGTCATAGATGTATTAAATTTTGTAAACCATGACATTTTTTCTTGACACACGCTTTTGAATGTCATAAAATATGTGCGTGTCATTGTTCGCGTGTCAAGAGAGGTGTATTTTCTAGTAGTGGAGTTCCTTAATCTCTAAAAGAATTTATCTTAAAGAAAAGAGTTTGTGATTGGAAGAACAAAGTATTCAATTGGTAAAGGCGGTTCTTTCTTGTATATATGTCTATTTGGCATTTGTTTTCATTCTCCCGTGTAACATTCATGATAGTCTTGAAAGAATTCTTAACGGTTTTATCTGGAGACATGGGGAGCCTAAAGATTGCACTGCTCGTGTTAAATGGATGGAAATATGCTAATATGAGAGTCAAGGGGGGCCTTAAGAGTTCCTTCCTTAAAGGTTAGAAACTATGCTCTTAATTAAAGCACATTGATAATATTGTGTCCGATAATTTGACAGTGAAGGGGGCCTTTGAGTTCCTTCCTTAAAATGATAGAAACTATGCTCTTAAGTCTAAACATATTGATAATATTGTGTCCAACAAAATTCTATATGGTAAAATCGGTTAAATTTTATAAAAAAAATAATTTTCTATCAAAAACAATTCCGTGGGTAAATTGATGAGAAAATTGGTGATTCTTGGAGTTGGAAGAAAATTCTTAAATTCAAGGGCTTAAATGTTTCCAAAATCACTTTTGTATTGTCTGCTTGAATGATTTAATGCCCTTCTCTTTTAGATTTGAGGGTATTTCCTCAAGTTCTTCAATAATAGTGGTTTTAGAAGAATAATTACTTGGTCCCTCGACATGATTATATCCAACACCAAATTTCACATTACTTTTCATTAATTTGGTTATTCAAAAACATCAACTTTGGTACTTTCTTAGTACTGTTTCCAATTGATAGTTTAGATTGAAACTTCATGTCTTAGTTGCAAATTATATGATCTTTCTCTTTAAGTTTTTCTTTCTTAAGACCAAGCGGTATGGGGGCCGGCTTAGGCCCGGCGCCAGTCCCCCACACCGCCCCCTCGCCCCATCTTGTGATAACCGACTCCCAGACGACGGTGATGACGGGCCAGATCTCTCTCTCTCTCTTCTTTCTCTCTCCTGTCTCTCTCTTTCTCTCTCTAAAAAATCAAATAAATTATATTTTTTAATTGTTTTTATAAATAGTGTGGGGCCCCATCCTCCACCCCCCTCAAAATGCAAGGAGGCCCATCCTCCATGGGATGGTAATGTGGCGCCTACGTGACGGCCCATCCTCATGGGGATGAGCCTCCTCATACCCTCTGGTATAAGAGCATTTGTGGTTATTAAGTCATTTTAAGATTTGAGTGGTTATTCTTTTACAAAACATCTACCTCTTTTATGTTTGCAAATGCCTTGCTGTATTTTTCAGAAATCCACATGTATTTAAATATTTCCCTTGAACTCTCAAATATTTTTGATTTGGCATCAATAGTGGAAGGGGTTTTTCCGAAGAGATAATGGATTGGTCATATTATATGTTTCTTATACACCTTATGGTTTGACCGAATTTGAATTTCAAAATTTGAAGTTCACATTTTAAGAAAGTAGTTGCAAACTTAACTTTTTCAAATTTAAAAGTCTTAATTTTTTAATTTTCGCTTACATTTACAAGATGGAGATACAATAGGAAGTTTATTTGGCTAGGAAGTGATCTTGACCACCCATTTAATTAATCAAGGGCTAAGATTAAATGAATGAAATTGAAGCAAAAAAAAGAGGTGCGTGGGTTTGTTAGGGGCATTCTAGTCAATCCAGCACAATAGTTTCTCTCTCCTCAAATTTCCCCCTATTTTTTAAACGTTAATAACTTTTTCATACGACATTATTTTTTTTATAAAAATTGCACAAAAAAAACAGCGTTTTTTTATCTTTAAAACGAGTATACTATTGCTATATTTTCGAAAAAAAAAATTTGAAAACCCAGTTGCGTAAAACGCAATGAAAAAAAAACGTAAAAACTGACTTTTTCTAAAACGCAACGCACCAAAAACACAAAGAAAAAATGTCTTATTTCTAAAACGTAATGACCAGAAAACACAAATAAATGTCTTATTTCTAAAACGCAATAGCCTAAAAACACAAAAAAAAGTGTACTTTATAAAACGCAATGGACTGAATGTGTTTTACCTAAAACGCAATGCACCCAAAACACTTAAAAATGTCTTATTTCTAAAACGCAATGGCCAGAAAACACTTAAAAATGTCTTATTTCTAAAACGCAATGGCCTGAAAACACTTAAAAATGTTTTATTTCTAAAACGCAATGGCCTAAAAACACAAAAGAAACTGTTCTCTCTAAAACGCAATGAACTGAATACACATAAAAATGTGTTTACCTAAAACGCAATTAGTAAAAACACTTCAAAAATGTTTTATTTCTAAAATGCAATGACCAAAAACTGTTGTTCACAGAACCAGAAACTGTCTAAAACGCAATGACCAGAAACTGTTGTTCAGAGAACCAGAAACTGTCTAAAACGCAATGACCAGAAACTGTTGTTCACAGAACCAGAAACAGTTGTTCACAGAACCAGAATCTAACTAAAACGCAATGACCAGAACATGTTGTTCACAGAACCAGAAACACTGTCTACGAATGCAGGCAATTTACAGAAAATTAATTTTTCTCAACCCCAGCCAGGGGCTCTGCCCCTTGGACCCCGCCAGGGGCTGCCGCCCCTGGGACCCCGCTACCAGGGGCGCTGCCCCCGGACCCCGCCAAGATCGTAAAACACAATGAATAAATCAAAAACCCAGATCGTAAAAATGAAATTAAAGAATTTCTTACATGGATCTAGATGATTTCTTCAACAATTGACGAAGCTTGAATGATTGAAACACTTATCAGCGCTCGAATCGAACGAATCGAGTGATTATCTCCAAAATCACCCGAAAAAACTAGATTTTTTATGAAATTAAACTGGGTTTTCTTAAAAAAAAGCTGAAGAACACGTTGATTGGGTGTTTGAATCATTGATTGGTGATGAAAATCGCACTATGATGTAGTGATTATTGAGATAGAAAGTGAAGAAATGGTTCAAGATGGTGGGTTTTGAAAATGGTGGGTTTTGAAGCTACTGGGTTTTGAAAAGGAAGAAGAAAGGGTTTGATTGACTAAAATACCCTTTTTCTTTATTTTAAATGTTGCCACATGTCCTAATCCTATTGCTTCCTACACTTCCTAGCCAAAATAAACTTCCTATTTGATATTTTCCCTACATTTACAATAATTTCTTTTTCTAAATTTTGTTTACAAATTTTCATTTCAATTAGTTTTTGATATCATTTGCATAATTTTAGTTAAGGTATTATATTTTCCCTATATAATTTTTTATTTATGGTATAATTCATTTTTATCTTTGAAATTTAGATTTTGACCCTTTTTTATCAGTTTCACAATTACACTTTCTGTTATTCATATATAATCGATTACGTATTAATTAAGAAATATATGTCTATATAATAAACTAGGTTAATGCCCGCGTAATACGCGGGCTTCAACCAAAACCATATTATTTACTTTGAAATGAAATATTCTGTATAAATACATACATTCGAAGAAAATACAGAAAACTATTCAAAAAAGCTTCCTTGTAATATATTTTTGTCTTCCCATTGACGGGCTGCCACATGTCGTTTAATGCCCTCTATTGATGCACTCTAACACACGTTATTTGAAATTTAAAACCAGATTATCGCCAAAACCCCTCGTTCAACATTTGTTTAAGACCAAAGTACTTTAATATATTTAAAACAATATCATTTATATATGTTAACAAATACGATGTAAGTAATTTGTTTATATGATATTATAAATAAAATACGTGATGAAATGTTTTCAATCAAACAAAACACAAAAACTGAAATATTATTGAAAATAAAACAACCAGTTATTATTCCAAAGGGAGAAACTATAAATTCAATGTACGAAAAGACTAATTCTCATATCAAAGTAAGACTCGATGGTCGAAATACGAACGCTTGAAACTTCAAAAAGAATCTTTATCACCAAGATTGCCAAATACGTATGATGATTGATCCTTGGAGATCCTCTCATGTGAATCAACCCCTACAATCAAAAGGACTAAATGTTAACTGGTCACTGATTCCAAAAGGGAAAGATAATCATAATTAGTTGTTGTGTGACCCTTTTCGAGAAAAAAATACCTTGTGTGACCATGTGACCCACTCGCATTGTTTCCGCAACATCTCGAACAGACCGAATGCTAATCAATTCTTTCTCCTCCTGCTGCCACATTTGTTCCAGCAATTTTGTGAATCAAAACATCAAGTAATTAAATGACAAGATCTTATATAAATAAATGTATTAGCTGAATTAACTTCCAGCAATTGCATCAAGTAGTTGAATGTATTAGCTGAATTAACTTCCAGCAATCGCATAAAATAGTTGAATGTATCAGATGTGTTGCAAAATCAAAGTTAGGTGGAATTATGGTACCTGCTTGGAGAAGTGCAAAATCAACCTGAACCTGCATTGACCCATTCCCCAACCTGCTTGACCACCCAATTTTACCGGTATATAAGAAAACAAAAAGAAGGTTACCTACACCAGTGTCTCCTCATATGCAACTATCAGAAGCTTATCCTAATCAAGTAAAACATCATGTTGCAGACATTAGATTGTGTTTATGTTTGCTCATGCTTGTGTAATACACCCAGTTAATCAAGTAAACCGAGTACAAAACAGCCATAACGCAATCCCAGAAACTTCTATAACACCGAGACCATGAGAAAAAAATGATTTTACAGTCATTTGAAAATATGGTGGTTCAACAAAACACACCCTCAAGTGTCCAAGAAACGGCCATGTTGGGAGAAACTTTATTACCACCGGTACCTAAATGAATTTCAAATATACCAAATTACATAAATAACCAAGTAAAGATGACCATAAGACAAAAAAGATTAGTAAATAAACAAAAGACCTTTCCTTCAACATGCATTCCTATCAAATGAATTTTAGCCAACATTCAAAAAACCACTCTTTTCTAGTAACCAGCATTTTTCACTATCAGACCTGATCCGTATCGTTTTTTTTTTCAAATGAATTACTTTGCATCTCCTCCTTCAGTTTGGAAGCACACTCAGATCTGACCCGTATCGTTATTTTACTTTGCATCTCCTCCTTCAGTTTGCATCTCCCCCATTTGATGTTAGCGAGAGCAAATTACATTCTCAAAGTTTCCAACAAAGTATGTGAGTTAACCAATTAATTAGTAGTACTCATAGCGAGAGCAAATTACATTCTTAAAGGAAAAATGATCCGTTTATCAAAACTTGCCAGCTCATTAAAACTGACCCAGTTGATCCATTAATAAGATTTAACCCATTCGACCTGTTTAAGAGAAAAATGATTGTTCTATATGTTTAATAAAACTGAACTGCTTGAGCCATTTAGTAAAACAAATCGTTTGAACCGTTCTATAAAGCTGACCCTTTGACCCGTTCTATAAGGCTGGCCGTTTGACCCACTTAATAGAGCTTTAGAATTATGCAGCTCGCAAAGACTACCCGTTCAAACTTTGTGAATTTATAGTTTTCTTTAATTGTTAAAGATTAAAATAATGCAAACTTATAGTATTTCAAAAGTCATCCATCATGTGCAGAAGTTCTTGCAAATTTTCTTCACCAAAACTTATTAACAATTTTACGTAAGATTACTTAGGTACCGGTACCGAAAATACCGGTACCAAAATTAGCACCGAAAGTGTTTGGTACGGTACGCTACAGTACCGGTATTTGAAGGCAAATTCGGTAAACTACTGGTATCGTAGCGAGCCGGTACCGGTACCGAAAACACCAAAACATGGGTACCGATTCGGTACGGGAAATTCGGTACCGGTACCCGGTACCAAATGCTCATCCCTAAAGATTAATATGATGAAATAAAGCAACAGTGTTGGTGACATATTTATCTAAATGGTGGAAAATCAAGAATATCAATGTCTACCTATGAATAAAACTGACCTGTTGGACACCGATTGAGCTGTTTAATAAAAAATCTAAAACCATGCAGCACACAAACACACAAATTTTAGCGTAAGATTAAAATGATAAAAAAAATCCATGGTGATCTTAAAAAACACAAATATCCGCAACATTGATGAAACCTGGACTTTATAGTCTTTGAGGAAAGGATGACCAAAAGCTGGTTGTTGAGATATGTGTAAACAATCAATAATATCCTCATCTTGGCTTTACTCAAATAATGAGTACCATGATTAAATTTTATTTTTTGTTAGCTCTAATTGCACATTATACCTCCAAAATATGTAGAAAAATCAGTACGAAGGCCATTATCCTTTAGTTTCAACTAATAAGAACCTAATCAAGATAAAAAAAAAACAAAAAATAGAACAGTTATAAAACACACGTAAGATACAAAGAACCTTGTTGTTTGGCACTTACATCACAAATTGTCAACATCTAAGGGAAAAGAGAGAGAAGACTGATCAAGACTGAAGACCAGTGTGCCGAAGACTCGTCAACATCTAAGGGGGAGTGTAACACCTCGAAAATTCGTGTTCAATGAAATAACGACACGTGTCATATAAGACAAGAGTGATATAAACCCGGGTATAATTAAAGATGTATGGCAGGATTTAAAAGTGTCGTCATGTTAATTTTTACCTCTGAACGACCTCATTTAGAAATCCCAAGACCCAATTATATATTATGAACATCTAATATACCTTCAATCCAGCAAATTGATGGCAGTAATTGACTTCAAAAGTGCAAGATAAGGATCCTACGGAATTTCTACGGTAAACCTTCGTTTATGGCACTTTCAAAAGAATCCAAGTAAACACTTCAAAGTGGTAGGGTATATCACTGTTCAAGGCACATTTTAGAGGCCCCGTACTGAAAAATAATGACCCAAATTCGGAAAATATGGTTGCCCATTCGAATGCCTGAAAGAAAAAGATTTTTGCCTCTGGTCGAGGTCTTGCGCACCGCAAGACAATCCCCTTACGGTGCGTAAGGGGTTGCCAGCGACAGAAAGTTGGCTGGTTGCTGTTATGCGCATGAAACTGATCTTTGAACGATTTTCCTCATATTTGGACGACCCCTAAATGACTCCTAGATACTAGGGACATGTGTTAGTGATCAGGGAACATTGCTAGAGTTGTTTGTCAACAATCTATGAGATAAAGAACACTATAAAAGGCCACTAAGTTGCAACCATTTCTTCACACCTCATTTCTGCATTTCTGGAGCTTCTTGGAGCTTAAGAGCAGACACAAGTTCTTCCTAATCGTGCATAGGACTTCAGTAAGTATGCTTAACCTTTCTTAGTTAAGTTTTTGCTTAGTTTTAGCTTAAAAGTCAAACCGTCGTAATTAACGGTTGACTTAGCGATTAATCATTTATGGTTCAGTGATTAGTCGAATTGAAAGTAGTTATAAGTTGGTAATTATGTGGGCATTAAACCCTTAAAAGGGCACCCTCTGATTCCCACTCTAACTAGACCATTTGTCGGGTCAAACTGGTTATTAAAAAGTCAACAGAATGCTTAATTTCCAATTTATGCATAATTAGCAATGTAAAACACATACAACCTGTTTGATCATTAATATAACTTGGTAATTAGTGTAAGAACATGTCTAAACATTAGTAGACGACGCTGTTACAAAAGCCTTGGAGCGGCAGTACGAAGAGTATAGTGGGACTCGAAGTAGGACCCTATCTACACCGCCTTCGAAGCCTCCTTCCAAGAAGGAAGAACCCAAGAAAGATGATGATAGACTCTCCTCAAACCACCACAGTGCTCCATCTCAGCAGATTGTACTAAATCAAGAACCCCGTAACAAGGGTTGCTCCTATAAATACTTTGTTTCATGCAAGCCCAGGGATTTCACTGGGGAAAAGGGAGCCATTGACTGCATGACGTGGTTAGATGAGATGGACACAGTAGTGGATATCAGCGGATGCGCTGAGAAGGATATAGTCAAGTTTGTGTCGCAATCATTTAAGGGTGAAGCCTTAGCCTGGTGGAGATCACTGATTCAAGCCACCGGGAAAATCCCATTGTACAACATGTCATGGGAGCAATTTGTTGCCCTTATTAGGGAAAATTACTGCCCCCAGCATGAGGTGGAGAAGATAGAGTCTGATTTTCTATCGTTGGTAATGACAAACCTTAAATGTCAAGCTTACCTCACGAGCTTCAACACAATGTCCCAGTTGGTTCCGTATCTGGTGACCCCGGAACCAAAAAGAATAGCTCGTTTTATCGGTGGTTTAGCCCCGGAAATTAAGGCAAGCATGAAGGCCTCTCGGCCAGCTAATTTCAGATCTGTAGCTGACATATCTTTGTCCCTCACTCTGGATGCGGTCAGACAAAGATCGCTGAGGAACAAAGATGCTGAGAAGAGAAAACGTGAAGATGATAATTCACGGAGGTCGAACAAGAAGCGCTGAGGAAACGGTGACAACAAGAAGGGATCTGAGTCAAGGAAAGATGGGCATCAGTCTGGTGAGAAGCCCAAGTGCAAGATTTGCAAGAAACAACACTTTGGAAAGTGCAGACTCGAATCGAACTCGCAAACTCAGTCAAGAACGTTTGCTTACGGGATATGCAAGTCCAAGGAACACAAGACCTTGGATTGCAAAAATCTGAAGGATGCAACATGCTACAGTTGCAATGAGAAGGGGCACATTAAAACCAACTGCCCTAAATACGCCAAGAAGCCTGATGAGGCCAAGAAGACCAATGCGAGGGTCTTTAGAATGGATGCAAAGGAAGCAGTACAAGATGACAATGTGATAACAGGTACTTTCCTCATAAATGATGTCTATGCAAGAGTACTTTTTGATTCAGGCGCTGATAAATCATTTGTAGATAATAAGTTTTGCAAATTGCTGAATTTACCTGTTAAAACTTTAAGCGTAAAGTATGAGGTGGAGTTAGCTGATGGCACCATAGAAACCGCCTCAACCATATTAGATGGATGTTTCATATCCATTAAGAACCACTCTTTTCCTTTGTCCCTACTTCCTTTGAAGTTAGCCGGTTTTGACATCGTATTAGGCATGGACTGGTTATCTCATAACCAGGCCCAGATTGTCTGCAATAGAAAACAAGTGATGATCAAGACTCCATCTGGCGAATCACTTACCATTCAGGGAGATACCCGGTATGGATTGCCTGAGCAAGTGACTATGCTCAAGGCCTCTAAGTGCTTGAAGAAGGGTTGTGTCATCTACATGGCACAAGTGACTATGGATGAGCCGAAACCTAAGATGGAAGACATTCCCGTCATTTCTGAATACCCTGAAGTTTTTCCTGAAGAACTACCTGGCTTACCACCAGATAGGCAAGTGGAATTCAGAATTGACATCATCCCTGAAGCAGCACCTGTTGCTAGAGCACCTTATAGGCTGGCACCAACAGAGATGAGGGAATTGAGAGCACAACTGGATGAATTGCTAGCTAAAGATTTCATTAGACCTAGTTCGTCTCCTTGGGGAGTGCCAGTTCTGTTTGTCAAAAAGAAGGATGGATCGATGCGTCTGTGCATCGATTATCGTGAGCTTAATAAGGTCACAATAAAGAATAGGTATCCTTTGCCCAGGATCAACGATTTGTTCGATCAATTGCATGGGGCAAGTTATTTCTCGAAGATTGACTTGGGGTCAGGCTACCACCAACTGAAGGTTAGAGATGAAGACGTACACAAAACTGCATTTAGGACTCGTTAAGGTCATTACGAGTTCCTAGTGATGCCTTTTGGGCTCACTAATGCACCAGCCGCGTTCATGGATCTCATGAATCGCGTTTGCAAGCCTTACTTAGATAAATTCGTCATCGTTTTCATCGACGACATTCTTATCTACTCGAAGAACCAAGCTGACCATGAGAAACACCTTCGCTGTATTCTTAAACTCCTACATCATGAGAAGCTCTATGCCAAATTCTCTAAATGTGAATTTTGGCTTCGAGAAGTCCAATTCCATGGACACGTGGTTAGTGAGCGTGGTATCCAAGTGGATCCCGCTAAGGTGGAAGCAGTTATGAACTGGCAAGAGCCAAAGACGCCTACAGAGATTCGTAGCTTCCTAGGCTTAGCAGGATATTATAGGCGTTTCATTGAAAATTTTTCAAGGATTCCTCCACCCCTAACTTCCTTGACTAGGAGGAACATAAAGTTTGATTGGGGCCCTAAGCAGCAAGAATCTTTTAATATTCTGAAGCAAAAGTTGAGCAACGCTCCTGTACTGACATTGCCTGAAGGTACCGAAGAATTCGTAGTTTACTGCGATGCATCTCACACTGGCATGGGGTGTGTGCTTATGCAGAAGGGCAAGGTTATTGCCTATGCTTCAAGACAGTTAAAGGTGCATGAAAAGAATTACACCACCCACGACCTGGAGTTGGGTGCCATTGTATTTGCACTAAAACTGTGGAGGCATTATTTGTATGGAATCAAGTGTGTGATCTATTCTGATCACAAGAGCCTCCAGCACCTGTTTAATCAGAAGGATTTAAACATGAGGCAGCGCCGTTGGATGGAGACTTTGAATGATTATGATTGTGAAATCAGATACCATCCCGGCAAGGCGAATGTAGTCGCTGATGCCTTGAGTCGAAAGGAAAGGGTGAAACCCATCCGAATCAATGCCAAGAGCATTGAGATTAAGAACAGTTTGAATGAAAGGTTGTTAGCTGCACAGAAGGAAGCTGTGTTGGAAGCTAACTATCCTAATGAAAAACTAGGGGTAACTGAGGAGCAGTTATCTCTTGGCAAGGACGGAATTCTAAGATTAAATGGAAGAATATGGGTTCCAATTTATGGAGGACTGCGAGATGTTATCCTCCAGGAAGCCCATAGTTCTAAATATTCCGTTCATCCTAGGGTTGATAAGATGTACCAGGATCTAAGGGCAAACTATTGGTGGATAGGCTTGCAAAAGTCTGTAGCTGCCTATGTAGCTAAGTGCTTGACTTGTGCGCAAGTTAAAGCAGAACATCAAAAGCCGTCAGGCTTGCTACAACAGCCTGAACTTCCCACTTGGAAGTGGGAAATGGTAACTATGGATTTTATCACCAAGTTACCTAAGACAAGGAAAGGAAATGATACAATATGGGTTATAGTTGATAGACTGACTAAGTCAGCACATTTCCTACCCATTAAAGAGACTTATAGCTCCGACATGCTAGCCCAATTGTACGTGGATAAGATTGTAGCCTTACATGGAATACATGTGTCTATTATCTCTGACAGAGATACTAGATACACGTCACAATTTTGGAAAAGTTTCCAGCAATCTTTGGGCACGCGTTTGAATTTTAGTACGGCTTACCATCCTCAGACGGACGGCCAGAGTGAGCGTACGATCCAAACATTGGAAGACATGCAATAGCTACCATACCAGCATTAAGGCTGCGCCTTTCGAGGCCTTATACAGTAGAAAGTGTAGAACGCCCGTTTGTTGGGCGGAAGTTGGAGATGTCCAATTATCAGGACCAGAGATAGTCTTTGAAACGACGGACAAGATTGTCCAGATTCGTGACCGTCTCAAAGCTGCCCGAGATAGGCAGAAGAGTTACGCAGACCCAAAGCGTAAACCTACGAAGTTCGAAGTAGGTGACAAAGTGTTGCTAAAAGTATCACCCTGGAAGGGAGTGATGCGATTCGGTAAGAAAGGCAAATTAAGCCCGAGATACATAGGACCTTTCGAGGTCATCGAATGTGTCGGATCAGTTGCCTATAAGTTAAACTTACCTGAAGAGCTCAGTGGTATTCATAACGTATTCCACGTCTGCAATCTGAAGAAATGCCTAGCTGACGAATCACTAGTCATACCACATACAGATGTGCATATAGATGAGAGCTTGAAATTTGTGGAAAAACCATTGTCGATAGAAGATCGACAGGTTAAGAAGCTTCGAAGGAAGCATGTGCCTATTGTAAAGGTAAAATGGGATGCCCGTAGAGGTCCCGAGTACACGTGGGAGGTCAAGTCCACAATGAAGGAAAAGTACCCTCATTTGTTCCAGTAATCTCGAGGTCGAGATTTCTTTTAAGGGGGTGAGGATGTAACACCACGAAAATTCGTGTTCAATGAAATAACGACACGTGTCATATAAGACAAGAGTGATATAAACCTGGGTATAATTAAAGATGTATGGCAGGATTTAAAAGTGTCGTCATGTTAATTTTTACCTCTGAACGACCTCATTTAGAAATCCCAAGACCCAATTATATATTATGAACATCTAATATACCTTCAATCCAGCAAATTGATGGCAGTAATTGAATTCAAAAGTGCAAGATAAGGATCCTATAGAATTTCTACGGTAAACCTTCGTTTATGGCACTTTTAAAAGAATCCAAGTAAACACTTCAAAGTGGTAGGGTATATCACTGTTCAAGGCACATTTTAGAGGCCCCTTACTGAAAAATAATGACCCAAATTCGGAAAATATGGTTGCCCCTTCGAATGCCTGAAAGAACAAGATTTTTTCCTCTGGTCGAGGTCTTGCGCACCGCAAGACAATCCCCTTACGGTGCGTAAGGGGTTGCCAGCGACAGAAAGTTGGCTGGTTGCTGTTATGCGCATGAAACTGATCTTTAAACGATTTTCCTCATATTTGGACGACCCCTAAATGACTCCTAGATACTAGGGACATGTGTTAGTGATCAGGGAACATTGCTAGAGTTGTTTGTCAACAATCTATGAGATAAAGAACACTATAAAAGGCCACTAAGTTGCAACCATTTCTTCACACCTCATTTCTGCATTTCTGGAGCTTCTTGGAGCTTAAGAGCAGACACAAGTTCTTCCTAATCGTGCATAGGACTTCAGTAAGTATGCTTAACCTTTCTTAGTTAAGTTTTTGCTTAGTTTTAGCTTAAAAGTCAAACCGTCGTAATTAACGGTTGACTTAGCGATTAATCATTTATGGTTCAGTGATTAGTCGAATTGAAAGTAGTTATAAGTTGGTAATTATGTGGGCATTAAACCCTTAAAAGGGCACCCTCTGATTCCCACTCTAACTAGACCATTTGTCGGGTCAAACTGGTTATTAAAAAGTCAACAGAATGCTTAATTTCCAATTTATGCATAATTAGCAATGTAAAACACATACAACCTGTTTGATCATTAATATAACTTGGTAATTAGTGTAAGAACATGTCTAAACATGTTCAACCCGACAATTTTATGTTTAAGACCCGGTTCGGAACCGAAAGTCGCAAAGCTTTGACTTTTGCTTTGACTTCAGTTCTGACCCGTTTTGGTATGTTTTAAAAATACCTTAGAGCTTTAATAGGACCAGGTTACATGCTAGTATAACCCTCTGTGATTATACACCATGGTTCATTAGTTAACCAATTAATATGCATGATTCCGTTAATTGCTCATATGTTGACCATTATGCCCTTTACACCTTAAAACGTGATTTTTGAAAATGTAAAAGTGTAGAAACCTTAATTACTTATTTATAAACTTGCACCCAAAATTTGACATCAGTTTGAGGTGTAGATTGAGAGTTATGCTCATTAGCGTAATTAGAAAGCTTCTTTAGCGATTTAGCGACATAATTAGCATATAGCCTATTTAAACATACTTTTTGATATCAAACTCTTTACCCACTGATGTAATATAATATTTTGGGATTTTTGAAGATTTTTAATTAATTTTAGGCTGAGCATAACTTAGAGTCGTAGGCTTAATCCGGTAATTGTCGGTTTTGCCCTTACGGGCTATAAAATGAGTTTTACATATCTAATTGACTCCAAACCTTTTGCTACTGATTTTAAATGATAAATAAATTATCTTAAGACTTCTGGAATAATAAAAATATCAGTTTTATGTATAGAACCCGGAAATGGCTTCTAATCGCCTTTTTAAGCGTTTTTAACGCATAGTATGTACTAGAACTATTTTAAACATACAAGGGTTGATACCCACTGATATTTTAGGTAAATTATAATATTTTAACAGTAAGCAAAATTTGTTAAACTCAGACTTCAGTTTTGAGCTTTTCGGCTTATGTGAAATTACCAAAATGCCCCTACGGTGCATAGTTTGGTTATAATTGATAAATTTCACATATATACTTTACCCTACTGTTATAACTTATTAAATTGAGTATTTTTGCTGATTACATCAGACCTGTAACTCAGGTTAATACTTAAACTCTTTTATAACCTTGAAAATGACCAAACTACCCCTACGGGGCATAGTTTGTGTTTAAATTCGTTTCGGGCATAATAGAAGATATCTTACTGATGTCACAACATATTTGAGTCATATTAACTTAGGAAACCTGTATATGGCTCTTACGCTTACCCGTTACGCTTTTTACGCGTTCGGTTCGGTTTATGTAACTAGTTTACATAAATTAGCCGAAACGGGTCAAACCTTATCGGTTTTATCTCAAAATCCAGAATGTGTATGAAATACCCATATTAAGCAAGTCTTTGAACTTTTCGGGTCTAAATCACGTTCTATCCAGTCTTCGCTTAATAGTGCGTACGAACCGTATCTTTAAAACTAACCGGTCTAAGCTTAAGCTTAATTAAAGACCCGTTAGGATTGTAATAGGTTATTATAAACCTTTGTTCCATAATAGGAGACCAGTAAAAGATACTTGCATTTGCTTATTGTGATTATTACTTTGCTCAGGTAAATACTTTTAACTTATTTTCCCTATACGGGCTTGGGGTACGGTATATAAAATACCGCTTGGTCGGGCATTAAATCTTCCATCGTATGGTGGTTAATTGAATATTTGATCGGCCCGTTTAAATTGTTTTGTTTACTTAAAGCCTTTGGGGGGTTAATGACCATGTCCCGGATATCCTTGGCATCATTTTACGAAATGGCCACGACCTAAGCGCGGAGTGTAGGCGTACACTCGTCAGTGCATAAATAGATTATGTGGTGTGTCTATTGATCTTTAACCCGGCACGATCCGGGCTACTGAACGCATAAGGAACATGTAATTCTTTTACAAGTTTATATATTTAAATAATTATCCCAAGTTATAAAATGTTTGTGCCATGTGCATCCAAATCAATTTTTAATCATTTTTAAAATGAGTCAGTTGATTGTATTTACCAGTGTAAACTGACGTATTTTCCCAAAAAGATTAAATGCAGGTACTAAGCGTAATAGGCTGGATTCTCTCCTTAGCATCAATAAAGAGTCTCGCAAGCTTAAGATGCCTATCGTCTGTTGAACTACTGTTTCCTATTTATTTCGATCCGTCTGTGGATAAACTTTCAACTGTTTGTGATATACGATATTACAATATTTTATTCGGTTGAAATATATCTTTCAATTGCTTCCGTTGTGCATTTAAATATTGTGTTGTTTGACTATTATGTTGCCAACCACGTCACGATACTCCCCACCGGGCCCACCGGTGACACGTGGAATTCGGGGTGTGACAGGGAGTTTGTTGGTGCATACGTCTGTCGACTTCGTCTTGTATCGAGTCTTGTAATAGGTTTGATAGATCAAGTCACATAGAACGAGAAAAACTGGAAACTGGCCAAAACAAGTCAGTTCACATGAACTGGACAAGGTCACTTCATGTGGACTGGAACATGTTCACTCCATGTGGACTGGAACATGTTCACTCCATGTGGACTGGAACATGTCCACTTCATGTGGAGTGGCTGGCCTATATATAGTGAGCTTGAGTCTTTCATTTGTAACTTGGTCATTCCGGTAGCGAAGCTCTGCCGAAGTATCTCCAGGTCTGTAATCGTCATCAAATCAATACAAGAGATAGTTAAAGTGATTCTCGTGTGTTTGTAGCTGTAATAACTCCGATACGTTTGATTCCGCCTCTCATATTGGACGAGATCTCTTCTGAACGACTCGTTTGGTCATGCAAATGATCCTACAAGTGGTATCAGAGCTCAGGAGGAAGAGTTCTTACCGATTTCAGCTTAATTTCACCGAAATTTCTGTTTTCTACTCACATTCTTCACATCTTTTCAAAATTAACATAATTCTAACGGTCAAAATGTCTTGATTTTCACATATATCGTGCGAAATACTGTTTTATCAAATCCTTGAAAGAATCAGCACTTAATTCGACCTAAAACCTAATCAATTTTGTCAAAAACCAAGCCGATAGTATGACATCATCATCAGTTCGTATGAAGTGAACCTCCACTTCGCATCAAATAATTAAGGTCGTTTGAAAGAGCATCAGGTCGTATGGAGTGGTTAAAAGAAATTCAGGCCGTGTGAATATTTGTTCAGTTCGTTTGAATCACCATCCCAATTCATACGTAGTGGATCAGGTCACTTGGTTTTAATCCAGTTCACATCAGTTCACACGTAGTTGGAGAAGGTCAAATAGTTTGAAATTCAAGGTCGTGTGGAAACTTGAGTCAGAATCAACTGTTCTTTGATATCAGTTTGCTTGTGATTCTCGCCCCATTCAATTTGCTTTGTTCTCTGAACACATCACCGAACCATTGTGCTTTGTTTGAGTAATTGTTATCGGCTTCTTTAATAAATTGACAAAAGTCCATGGATAACAGGTTGCATGTGAAAGTGTCGGTCTATTTGATTGAGTTAGTTGTCAAATTTTGAGGTCCAATAAAATTCCTTGGGTAATATAGATTGTCAGCCACCTTCCTTGATTAAATATATAAATTTAAAAGATAATAGCATCAAAGTGCTCGGCCCAATTAGATTGAAGTCTGCTAGATTGTTATCAGGCCCATGTGTTTGATATCATTGTCCAAGGTATCAGTCCAATCAGCAATTGATTAGAACCAATTTTGTCGGCACATGTTATCTTTATCGGCCCAATCATAAATTGATTAATATCAATTTTGTCATCACATATCAGAAGTGAATGAATATCCAAGTTGTCAGCCATTTTCAAAGTTTGAATATTGAAACCACCGGCCCATGTGACTTGGATTAGTGTCAGATACACAAAGTTGAGTTCGGCTGATGGAGAGTGTGAAACCCGGGTGTTAACGTGCGTATTTTGTGTGAATTATTGTCGTTTAAGTGATAATATGCTTCGAATATGTTAACTACGAGTTCTTGTGGTTTTACAGGTTAACCGTCTAAACCGGTAAAGTTAAAGTGTTTAAAGATGAGGTGGAACACCCGTGGATGCTAATCAAGTTACATTACGGTATTCGGGATTTGTTTCGGGCCGAATGATAGCTTGGAATCGCGAGAAATGAGAAATAATGAAGTCTAGGGGCTTGCTAGTCATTTGATGAAAGTTATGTGTGAAGGAAAATGGGAAAACAAACAAACGTAGTGCACGGCCAGCTGAAAGAAAAGAAACAGATTGTATCAACCATAACCTACGGTTAAAGGACGTAGGCTACGGCGAAGTTAAGAGGGGTGCGCATGTTTGGTTTGTTCGACGGCAGATAATATATGACAACATGTATGTTGGTATTGGAAAGATATAAAAAGGGTTTTAAACCCTAACATATATTCACACATGAGAACTCACGTGAAGAAAAGAAAAAAAAAAGATGGGACATTATTAAACAAACATCATCATCACAATTTGGAGGCAAGGTCAACAACACATCATCACAAGACACGTGAACTTGGGATCATCATCATATTTTTTTATGGGCCAACAATCAATAGAGATTAAAACTCTAAATACATAGTGGGCCGCACATGCTGGACAAGAAGAGTAAAACATGCAGACTTGGACTTTGGAGGGATCCTTATTTTTAAAAAAAGGGATATCAACATGAATGGATGAAATCACGTGCATTAGGGGGGACGGTTACGAGTTTGGAGAGGAGTTACGGTTCGCACAGTGAAACGCACGGAGGGGGGTAGGCAGCCAGCTCTCAACTTCATCACTCAACACCATCGACCATCACACATACCCACCTCTCAACCAAATCGATCATGCCTTCAATCTCATCTCAAGCCGGTGATCGCGTCCACCCAACCATGAACGGCTAGTCTCTGCGGATTCACCCCGGTGTAGGTAGTTGTATTTTCTAGGGTTTATGCATTTGTTCTTTGATTCGACTTTGTGACAATTTGTATTGATTTTTGAAACCATTGACAATAGTGTTACATTTGTTTCGTATTCGTAAATTGTCGAACGATGTTAAAAGTTACGACTTTACGAAATGGTTATGTGTAGTTGTGCATTGTCGTGGTTAGGTTTTACTTGTGTTGATTACAAAGTGCATTCTTGTCCGTTTCTCGAAACGTTGATAGTTATTGGCATCTAAGTCACGGTACACTAAATCCGCTAATCGTATACAATTGAGTTGAATCTAAAACTTGTAGGAACCCTAGGACTTACAATTACCGAAACCTGGTGTGATCCGTATTATTAATTCCTGTTTTCAATTAAGTAGTTTAGTTTACAAGTTTAGTTAATAAATCATTGTTTTAAATAATAGTCATTTGTCGGTTCACCCGATTTCTTTTCAAAACAAATAAACAAAATAAAATTAGCAAACTTCATAATCACTTTGTACATTGTTTGTAAATATTCTAACTAATCGAACGGGTCGTGGGATATTGACCACCTACTCTTCGTGGATACGATACCCGACTTACCCTAGCTACCTAGGTTTAATTGGGTTTTTGACTGATCGGGACGACACGGTCACGTCATCGGCCCAATTGAATCAATTTTTTATCGGCCCATTCACTCAGATTGCACGGTTTGGAGTTTAGTCAGTCCGCGAATCTTCGACACGAGTCCTAGATCGATTCAACCGTCACACACGTTCACATATTCAGTTCGTTTAAACTGATCATTTGTTTTTGTATCTCCAGGTGTTTCACAAGGTGAACCAGTTCGCATCAAGTTAGTTCGTTTGTAATTACCAGTTCGCTTGAGATTTGATTCCAGTTCATTTGAAAGTCCGAGTTTGTGAATTTTGAGGAAACCGAAACATGGAAGAGGAATTCTACAATGCGTTTGCGACACCGATTGCCCCTGTTACCGCTGCCGAAACATTGTACAGTGAGAATGAAACTGGAACTCATCAAAAACCGCCAAAGCTTATGTACATTGAAGATTTTCAAGGATGGAAAAATCGATTTGAGAACTGGGTGCAAGCTTATAAATTTGATGCATGGTGCTCATTGGAGAAAGATTATGAAAAACCGAAAAATGAACGTGGGCTTGAAAAGGGTTTCAGTGACTTTTCAGAGGTTGATAAATTGAAGTATACAAGTGAAAAAATGATGATCAGTATTCTTCAACAAGCGATTAAAGAAGATATCTTTGTTTTGCTCCAACATGATAATGCAGCTAGGTCAATTTGGAATGCATTGATTCAGAAATACAAAGGAAGCGCATATATGATTAAAAACAAAAAGGCGTTATTAAAGAAATCGTTTGATATATTTACAGCTTTCGACCATGAAACAACAAAGCAGACCATTGATAGATATTGTCATCTAGTATTGGAAATGGGAAGATTGGACATTAAGAAAGATGATGATGAATGGGTTGATAAACTAGCTGAAGCGCTACCACAGCATAAGTGGGGAACTTATTTGATGATTGTGAAACATATGAGGAAGTCTGAGAATATGAATTTGGCACAGTTCATTCAGAAAATTGAAGAGCATAAATTGGATATTCAGAAAACTGCTATCATGACGAATCCAAATGCTCAACAAGATGTCAGTTTATATTACAGAGGGAACAAGTTTGAGGCTACCCCCAGCTCTAGCCCAAAGATCCAAACTGGTTTTAGTGCTAACAGTTCATCTGGAACAAAGGGTAGTAATGTGACATAGAGTGGTGGATCTTCATCCTCGTATTCAAGCTTTGATCCAAACTTTACAACATCAAGTCCCCAAAGACAGAACTCAACAAATCTGCAGTGTAATGTTACTTTGAACATTCAAAATGGTCAAAATTTATCTCCAGAAATAGCCAAGCAACACATGGCATCACTCGTTGCTATGTTGGAATCTTATGAAAGTTTAATTGCTGGCAAGATTGGAAATCCAATGCTTACAAAAGAAGATTATGACCAAATTGATGCAGAGGAACTTGAGTTGATGGATGTGAAGTGGTGTTTGGCTAGTGCTTGTAGGAGGGCAGAAAAGTTTCAACAAATTACTGGTAGAGATGAGTTTCGGGGAATGGCTACTTCTCCTTTGGGATTTGATAAATCAAAAGTTACATGTTTCCAGTGTAAAGGAAAGGGTCATTTTAAGAGAGAATGTACAAATAAAGAAGCAACCGGGAATCAAGAAAAGAACAATTATTATCATAAATCAATTTTTCATCAGATTGATCAACAACCTCAAAAAAGGGAACCACAAACTGCTCATGCTCGTACCATTCAAGAGAAAAGAGCTTTGTTTGGTATAATTGATCAAGATGATGAATTTGTTGCAGAGGGATTTAGCTGGGATAAATACATTCCACCAGGTTCAGGTCTTGTTGCTAGAATTCTTGGTGAAGATGAGGCTAGTCAGAAAAGAATCATGATTTTTCCAGATCTTGGAAGTGATATTGATACTGATGATGAAGAAGAATATCTTAACAAAGCTAGAAAAGGCATAGATCCTGACAGTTTTAATTTATTTTTTACAGATAAAATGGAGATGCTGAATCAGAAGAAGATTGCCAGATTGAGGAGAGAGCTGGAAGCAGCAAGAATGCTAGCTGATGAAAAGGCAAAGACAGAAGCTGGAGAAGCAAATGTTGAAGCAGTAACTGAGAAAGTTGTAGATAAAATTGTTGAAGTGGAGAAAGTGGTGGAGAAAATAGTTGAAATCGAAAAAATAGTCGAAGTTGAAAAATTTGTTGAAGTAGAGAAAATTGTCGAGGTAGAAAAAAATGTTGAAGTTGAGAAACTCGTTGAAGTTGAAAAGACTGTTGAGGTTGAAAAGATAGTCGAAAAATGGTTGAAATTGAAAAACCATGTTTGAAGTGTTTAGAATCTTGCAAAGTTTGTGAGGAGAAAGATAAGAAGATTGCTGAATTAGAGAAGATGAAAGAAGATTTATTGTCTGATATCAAGTATGTGAAAGAGTCATATGATGTTCTGAATAGAACAGTTGATGGTTTGAATAAGACAAACAAAGAGGTTGATGTGGCAATGACGATGATGAGTTCCACGTTAATGACAAAGCAGAAAGTCATTAATGAGTATATTGAAGATTGTGCAAAGCTAAAGCAGCATTTGGAACTTGAAAAGATTGAGAGTGAAAGAATCAAAAGGCTACTGTTGAGTTATACAACATGTGATTATTTGATGGATCGAGTTTATCCTACTGTTGCAGGTCTTGAAGCGTTTAAAGATAAAGAAACGGAAGACACAGATGCTGGTAAGACACAAAGTGTCAAGTATAACAAGTGTCCGCCTCCAATCTATGAGAGTTATTCCCCCAGGAATCCTAACGAGGAGCGTCTAAAAAAGGCAGTCAACATCAAGTTAAAGTCTGAAATCATTGATGAATTACCAGACAATATTGATGTCACATTCACAGCGTCTGACACTGATCATGAGTCTGAGTTGTTAAAGAAAGTGGTCGATCAGGTGTTAGATATGGATGAAGAGTCAAAACCGGAGTCTAAATCTGAAAGTTCGAGTTCGTCAGAAAAGAGTCCGAGTTCACCGGTTAAACGGGTTTACAATAAAGAATTCATGTTATCAAAATCTAATTTGAATGATGGATCCATCAAAGTGGCTTATACTTTGAATGATTCAGACAAAATATATTCTGATGGGGAATTTCCAATAAGAAGTGTCAAAACTGAAATGATCAAACAGGTTTTCAAATTAACATAAATTAATATTTCTGAAATAAAAGATTTAAATCTTCATGAAAAACCTAAAAAGTACACTTCAAGAGTTCAACAGAGATTGAACAAGAAAAAAGGTTACAGTTCTGGTTCAGGTTATCGAAAGAAACCAAACCATAACAGTAATTTCAAAAAGAAAGGTCTTGGTTTTAGTTCTTCAGAAAATTATAAAAATGAGAAAAATTATAAACCAAAAACAACATTTGTTGCAGGAGGAAGTTCTGAAGATGAGCAAAAGAAACCGTTCTGGAAACAGTCAAATCAAGAGTTTCTTGCTGAAATTAAAAAGAATGTGAAGAAATTTGCTCCAAGAGTTGACATAAGAACCTGTTTCAAGTGTCAAAAAGCTGGACACATTGCTTGGAACTGCCACGAGTTCAATTATACAAAACAGGAAGTTTCTTCTAATTCTGAAAAGAGTAAGAAATGTGTTGATAAATCGACTTTGGAAGTTGGTGCAACTTCAAAACGTTTTTACAAAAGATATGTCGATTTGAATAAACAAAAATGGGTTGTAAAATCTGAGAGTAGTTCTGACAATGAATCTGATTCCATAAAATCAGAGGAGTCATTTGTTTGTTGAGAAAAAGGTTGAGAATTCCGTTCCAGATGTGAACGATGAAAATTTTCCTAAATTGTCAAAAGAAAATTTGAAATTGAAAGTTGGTAAAACTGAGATTTCAAGTCAATTCTTTGCTGGTAACAAAGAATTTGATGCTGAAAAGGCATTTAGTGGCAAAGTTAAACATATTTTCGGGAAGATGGTTGATGGGAAGGTTAAAAGTGCAAAAGAATTTTATAAATCAAAATGTTGGTGGGATAGATGTGTACCAGAATCTCCCAAGGCTGGTCAGGCTTGGGGGAAAGTTTTTCCTAACTAAAATCCTGACTTGCCGGAGCTCCCAGGTTGGTAAGTGTGGAGCAGGAATCGGCATCATTCTTGAAATGTTTGGTTGGTAAATTCACAGGTGATATCTTTATATTGTTATATTTTGATTTACAAGTGGTTTGGGTTGATTAGTGAACCTACAAGTGATTGAAAAAGGCTTTCACTTTCAAGTGGTAAATCAAGGACATTAAATTGTACTTGTTTTTCCTACAAATGATTGAGAAACAATGTGATGAACCCCAATCTTACAAGTGGTAAAATCAACGAAATTTATTTTCTGGAAAAACCATTTGATTAAAACAAACTTAAGTGTTTTGAAATCACAATGGGAAAATAGTTTGTTGTAAGGGGGAGTTCTGATTGTTTATGCTAAGTGTATGGCGATTTGAAGTGATTTGATATCAGTTGTCACGTTGCTTGTATAGTTTGTTTTCAAATTTCCTTTAAATGGTTTTGCATTTTAGGGGGAGTAAGAAATTTTTAGAAAATCCAAAAACATTTGAAAATTTGAAAAAGTCAAAAACATGATAAAATAAAAAATGAGTTTTGTTGTGAAAAAGAGGATATGATAGTACATAAGTGGACTATCACAGCATGCTAAAGAAATGGAAAGTCAAAAGTGATAAACGGTCTCACTGATGATGTGCCAATAGGTTTTTGCACATTTAGTAGATTGTGACGAGATATAAACCTAAATTCAAACTTGCTTATATCGTGGGTAACATCTCTCGGATATATGTGTAACCCCCGAAATCTTGTTTGAAGGACCCATCTTTCTGAGATACTAGGTCTTTATGCTTAGTGATATCTGGGGTATTATCCCGGGACTTCTGATTTTGTGGAAGCAATGGCCTAGTCCCCGGAGAATACTTTACGCTTGCTTGAAATATAGCCTCCCCTCAGCATAAAAAATGATAAAACATTGCAAAATGCAAATCATGCGCTGTTGTAAAAAAGATCCTCTAAAGGGGACCCACCTAAAGTCGAAGCCGTCATCTCTCTGCTGAACGGAAGTTCTGACCTGAGCTCTCACGGCCTTCGCAATTTAACCCCTTACAGATATCATCTAGGTATACTCACCTGTAAGACTGAATATTGGGATCTGGATACGGGAGTGTATTCTGAGGTGGGACACGCGAATAAGTTTAAGTGCTTAAAACATTAATCTCGTATCTCGAAACAGTTGAACTTTGTGTGAAAATTTAAGTGGATCAGTATACTGACAATCTAAGTGAATCGTTTAGAACTTAAAATGTTTAAAGCTTAACGGTGTTGGTGATTTGTCTCAGAAACTGATATGGTCCTCTTACACAAACTCACAAAAATATTATATGTAAATATTTCGTTTCTGCATTGCATTTCTTTTCATTCAAAATCCAAAAAGATTTTCAGTGTGTTTTAGCATAAATTTTTGAAAAATTCAAAAAGATTTTAGACAACTGATGTTGAAAAGCTGATTTTCAAAATTCCAAGTGCTAAACATGACGAACAGGTTTGGGTGTGTGTGGTTAGAAAAATAATATTAATACAAGTGGTCATCAAAAATTAAAATTGTTATATCAATAATTGATGTTTTGAACTGAATTCATCAAGTGGTTAGCAAAGTTTAAATTTGTGAAATTTTAAATTTGTGAAATTTACTTTGAGGTAGAGAATGTGCAGGTTATGGCTATGAGAGAGCCAGATTGCGATTCCAGAACGTATGAAAGCCAGACTACGATCCCAAGCAATCTTTAAGGGGGAGTCTGATGATGAAGAGCTTAAGGAATCAAGAGATCTGATCAAGAAAATGTGAAGAGATAGATTGAGATTTAGAAGCCCGAAGATTGATCAAGGCTGAAGATTGTGAAGACTCGACACTTCAGACTCGTCAACATCCGAGGGGGAGTCTGTTGGTGCATACGTCTGTCGACTTCATCTTGTATCGAGTCTTGTAATAGGTTTGATAGATCAAGTCACATAGAACGAGAAAAACTGGAAACTGGCCAAAACAAGTCAGTTCACATGAACTGGACAAGGTCACTTCATGTGGACTGGAACATGTTCACTTCATGTGGACTGGAACATGTTCACTCCATGTGGACTGGAACATGTCCACTTCATGTGGAGTGGCTGGCCTATATATAATGAGCTTGAGTCTTTCATTTGTAACTTGGTCATTCCGGTAGCGAAGCTCTGCCGAAGTATCTCCAGGTCTGTAATCGTCATCAAATCAATACAAGAGATAGTTAAAGTGATTCTCGTGTGTTTGTAGCTGAAATAACTCCGATACGTTTGATTCCGCCTCTCGTATTGGACGAGATCTCTTCTGAACGACTCGTTTGGTCGTGCAAACGATCCTACAAATTGTTTAGGCCGCCTTGCTGACCAGGTATCCTCCAGCCTCCCCTCGTGGAAACAATGCCAGAGCCTCCATACGCATCCTCAGTCACAAAACTAAAAGGGTTAAAATTTAAACCTACGACTATGATATATTGCATTTTTGTTTTATTGTTTATCGTTTTTAAACAAATTCGGATGGTTTATATCGTATTTTTATAGAACAAAAAGTATCAAGAGATATAATACATAGTATAGAAAAAATGACCGAAATACTAAACAATCACCTTCCCCATGCATTTCTCTAAATGAGGAGCAAATCTTCCAGCAACAATAGATCGGCCACAATTCACGCAATCAAATATTTCAGCAGCTACAATAGGATGTGTTTGACTAAATATGTTATTGATGAGTATTTCCAAAGTTCACAAATAAAGTCACAAGTATTGCAGGTCATCAATTAGATATGTATGTTTTATTTGGAATGCAATTAATTATAATGGATAAATGTAATGAAACATCTTCTGACCACTTTAGCTACCCTTCACTTACCATCTTGCTATTACTCTATTCAAAATCAATTAAAAGTTCGAACTGTCGCTTTGAAAAAAATTTATGATTGGGTTTCAAGTTTATTTATTTATAATTCATTTCTTGTCCAGTAACAACAAAATAGTTTGTAGTAGAATTTCATAGAGTTGCAAATCATACACTAATGAAATAGTGGAACTTCAATACATACACGTACTTCACATATCTGAATCTTAACGATTTAAGCATCATGGCAAAAGACTCGGTATTAGGACATATGGCTCGTATCATATTAACAGTTTTCAAATCGCCGAAATAGATCAATAACAACAGAGATTATATCCGAATAATTAGGACGGAATAAACATATGAGATTGGCTAGGGGGAACTCTCACCTTACCAGTCTAACGAAAGAGCAAAAATAAAGAGCGTTATGCAGCGACGCTGGTACACATTGTGTGGCTGCGAACTGATTTGGAGCCCAGACCAATGGTAGCGACGATGGTTATAGACGGCAACGAAAAGCAATGATCGTTGTTGATGTCATAAATTACAGTTAAGACAAAGAAAAGAAACAAAATCAAGGTTCGACAGGTCGCTAATGCGTACCAGTTTGAGAGTCGGAAAGTCGGAGATGCTAATCCAATGCTTCGAACCAGGTGTGGCGGGGATCCCGGTGGCTGTGCGGCGAGGCGGTCACGGCGGAGTGTGCTGGTGGTGCGTATTTGCTATTTGTTTCACTGTTACTTGGATCTGCTATTATGTCCCTTGCTTATGCAGATAACCTCAACTCTTCTTCCTTATCATCTAGATTACGGTCAAGCCCTAATCTTGCAATTCGATAACACTCATATGCAACGTCCATTATCACGGAGTCTAGAAGTCACCAAAGAAGTGTGATGCAAGCTGTAGAAACAAAATCCGGACCAATAAAAAATGAAAGCATCATAAATCAATAAAACCTTGCTTCTAATAGACGCGAGGCACATCATCGGTAGTAACAATGTGTCTCACACACATGATACAGTAGATAAAGTTTAATCAAGTTTTTGCAACTCTAAACGACATACAGATGATAAAAAAGTAAAATCACAATTTCCACAAAATACAGGATTCAACAATATAATTAAGCACTCATGATTATCAAACAAACCTTTGTATGATCAGACGTGTTATTCTCATCAGGGGCAGACATGATTCCCCAACAATAAGTATTCCTTACCTATATCAAACAACAATAAAAAATCACTACAAAACAATGAAAAAAGGCATGCTGATGTCATTGCTGCAAAACATAATCTTAGGGTTTCAAACAGACAACTACAAATTAAAAAACCATTTATGGTTTGTAGATAAACGAATGAGAACCGGGTATTCAGGAATATCAAAGTATAGCATTGATTGAAAAGAATAAACACAAAAAACCTTCGGTGTGGATTATAAACCCTAAATAACATTCAAGCAGTGAAAAAAAACGTAACGATGATGAATCTTTGATAAATCCCAATGATTCTATCATAATCAAACCTGGAGATTCACAATCGAGCAATTGATTACTCAGATCCTTTAATTATTGAAGATGTATCCTCAGATCCATTAAAGAGAAGATCGAAAAGAAACTTAAGAGAGCATCAAAAACATTTGTTGCTTGAAATCGTGAGAACCTGAATCGGCGAATGGATTTTTTGAACAAATTAAAAAGAAATATACCTGATTGAATCGCCAAAAAATTATACTTGATCAATTGAACGGGGATTTGAACAAAAAGAAGCGATCTGAAAGAAGAAGATCGCGATGGTGTTGAGAGAGAGAGAGGCAGAGGAATTTTTTTTATTTAGGGTATGTTGGGAGGAACGGTTATGAGAGAATGAGAGAGAGTGTAGAAAAAGGCATACACAAGAAGCTAATTCAATTCAGTCTTATGAGCTATGCCACATGTCCTCCCATATGAGATTTGCCACCTCATTGCCTATGTGTCTGCTTAGTTGGCTTGCACCATTGGGTGACATGTGTCCCCAAATGGTTTGCTTTATTAGAGATATAGATTCAAAATTAAAACCAAAAAAGTTAATCAAAATATATAATTTTCTTAATTATATTTACGTTTCTAAAAATACAACTTCATTTTGCTATGCCTATATAAAATCACGAACTACTATTTTTTCATTATACTAATCTACTATAAAGTCTTAAGTTTTAGAAAATGTATCAAAGGTTCTCATCCGATTGCGACTCTTCTTAATATTATTTTCTTTACTATTTTTTATTCTTGCTTTCTTGATTTCTAATTTTACTTTTCATTCGTTTTGTGTAGACTTGATATGGAAATAAAAAAGGTTAGCATGTTGAACAATCTTAATATTTTTTCAAACAACTATATCATTAAGGTGAAGATTGTTAGCCTTTGGTGGAAAATGATGAATGATAAGAAGAATGAAACGTATCGTATAGACATATAGACATGATATTCATGGATGAGACGGTATGCGATTTAACCTTTTTCTTAATTTTTTATTACTTCCTTAAATCCATATTGATCTTACGTTGTGTTTGTGTGTTTACATTTTATTTTATTTTCCTGTAGGGTACCAAAATACAAGCAAGTAGTTTGCACAAGATGTTTGAAACGTTTGAAGAATTTTTAAAGCTTAATGAATGTCTTATTATACCAATATATTAAGGAAAATTGGTTTTTAATAACCTAACCTTTGTCCCGTTGGTAAATAATAATCTTACCTACGTAATTGGTATACAATAATCTTACATATCAACATGTTGGTACTCAATGAACTTCCGTTAATTTTTTTTAACTGAAGTTAATTTTTAAGTTTTATTTATTACACAAAAAGTCCTTGTAGTTGTAATTTACTAGTTTTAACTATTTTATAAAACAAAAAAACCTCACGGGACTGTAATTTATTAGTTTTAAAATAGTTTTAAAACTAATAAATTACAACTACAGGGACTGTTTGTGTAATAAATAAAACTTAAAAACTAACTTCAGTTAAAAAAAATTAACGGAAGTTCATTGAGTACCAACATGTTGATAGGTAGGATTATTGTATACCAATTACGTAGGTAAGATTATTATTTACCAACGGGACAAAGGTTGGTTTATTAAAAACTAATTTTCCATATATTAATAGGTTTCAAAGATATATATACTATGAAAATTTTAACCAGTGACATTAAAACTAAGATACATCAAACATATTTTACTTAATAGTATATTATGTCATATAGTCCGTGTAACCCAACCATGGACACAATTACTTAAATTTAGGGTGAGGGTATTGATACATCCCTACTTTTTAAGTGCACATCCCCCCAGAAGTGGCGTATAGGGCAATAATGGGAATATATAGTGTGAAAGCAATTAATGTGTTAGAAAAAAGGGTTTTGATAAGCCTCTCATTACCCTATGAGAGGGGTATAAGGTTGTGATAGTTGGAGCATTAAACCTTGTACGCCTCTCATTGAGCAATGAGAGGCTTATCGGCATGACTTTTGATGAATTTAAGGTATAATTACTGACATGAAAGGTAGTTCAGTCTGAAAAAGCGTGAAAGTGACCCATATGACCCTTATCGACCTATACGACCCTTATCGACCAAAAATGTGTATTTACCCAAGCATACGGGATTTATTTGATTCAAAATTTTTCAAACTCACAAAATACCAATGAAATGATGAAAATTCTTAAATAAAAAGATGGTTGAGACCGTGAAGCATAAAGATGTCGTTTTGGGACATTGGTAATATTTTTGGCGAAGATTCGAACCAGTCGTACGTCTCCGAAAGCGTTTGGTTATCCGGCATTGATCGAGGTGAGGAGGAGGTTGTGTCCGTGCCTCGTTGTGATGACGGGGGTGTGCGACCCGTGTTACCTGACTTGAACCAGGTGTTTGTAGATGAGGGGGAGCCATCTTACATTGCCCAAAGTTATCCGCGACATGAATACGGGACTTACCATTCGTATACGGAAAACCAACACAAGTTAGAGTATTAGGAAGGTGCTAAGGAGTATGAGGAAAATGATAACGAAGTCGAAGAAGGTGCTAACGACTTTGAGGAAAATGATAACGAAGTCCAGGAATGTGCTAAGGACTTTGAGGAAAATGATAACGAAATCGAGGAAGGTGTAATGCACTTTGAGGAGGGTGTTGATGACGACGAACCTACTAACGAGGAAGGTGTTCACGACGACGAACGTGCTAACGAGGAACGTGCTAACGAGGAAGGTGCTAATGACGAGAAAAAAAAAACAAAAAAGGTATGACATAACCGTCAATTATGTGTTATTCGTGTTATATAATGTTGATATAATTTTAGAGTGAAAAAAATGATTTTGTATACGTGTTATTCGTTATATAGAAAATGGTTGACCCGTCCCGACCTTAACCCGAACCCGACCCGAAAATTGTGTCATACATATTAACCCGATTTCGTTATCATTTTGGTGAAATATTATATGTTCTGGTGAAATTTTTGTTAAAAATAGATTACTTAGGCTTGTAAATGAACCAAACGAACACGAACGAGGCATGTATACTGATTAAAAGTAGAAAATGTATGACACGAAATTTCATACAAACCCAAAAATGTGTCATACATATTAACCCGAACCCGATGTTGAACCCGAGTTTTTTTATTGTTTTTTCAACAAATTAATATATTAATTTCATTTATGTGAATTTCTAATGAACCTTTTTTTGAGGTATTTGGGTCACTTGGAGAATTGAAGAATTGGGTATACAAAAGAGAAGTTGCGAAAGGTTACGTCATTGTGACCCAACGAACGATAACAAAAGGCGAAGGTTCGTCAGCAAGGACAGTGAAGATATGGTTGCAATGCGATCGTGGCGGCGAACCCAAAAGTAAAGCAACAGTTCGGCGTTCCGGTAGCAAAAAGGTTGGTTGTCCTTTTAGTCCGATAGGGAAACTAGACTCAATTAGTAGTGGTAAGTGGAGCCTTGTGGAGAAAAAAAACATTCACAACCATGAGCCTGCTAAATTTCTCGAGGGCCACGTGTTTGCTAGAAGGCTGACCCCGGACGAAGAATCACTGGTGGAGAGACTTTATCTGCAAAACATGGAGCCTACAAATATACATTTAACCATAAGAAAACAAAACCCACATAGCATGTGCATTCTACAAGACGTACAAAACATGATTAAAAAGATTAAACTCAAAATGTACGGAGATCGAACTCCAATGCAGATATTGGAGAGCATGTTGCAAGAAGAAAGGTACATTTATTTCACCAGAGTGAATCCCTCCACAAACGCGGTCGAGGAGGTTTTTTCCGTTCATCCGGACTCGTACAACATGTGGCGTGCATTCCCACATGTGTTGATGATTGATGCTACCTACCAGACGAATGAGTATAAGCTTCCGCTTATTCAAGTTGTGGGTGTGACATTGACACACAAGTCTTTTTGTGTGGCTCATGCGTTTGTCTCTAAAGAAAAAAAAAATAACTTCTTATGGGTCCTGGAGAAGCTCAAAGAATTGTTGGTAGATTGCATGGAGCCACGTGTGATTGTAACAGATAAGGATCAAGCTTTGATGAATGCTTGAGATAAAGTATTCCCAAAAGCTTCCAAATTGCTATGTAGGTGGCACATCTCACAGAATATTCTAAAACACTGTCGGGTAAAATTTACGGATGAAGACTGGAAAATATTCAAGCTTTCTTGGTCTCGACTCTGTAGTTCTCCCACTCCGACGCTATACAATTATAACTTTGAGCGGCTTTTCACGCGACTGATTAACGACGAACGATCAGGTACATATTATATTAGTTTACATACATTCATCCATACATATATACATACGAACATTACAAATCATTGTATTCAATTTTTTTTAGATGTTATGGATTATTTGTATGATGTGTGGCTGAAAGATTATAAAGAAAAGTTCGTTTCAGCTTGGACTAACACAGTCCCCAATTTTGGTCAACATACAACCAACAGAGTTGAAAGCCAGCATTCTAAGTTTAAGAGATACATTAAAAGGCCAAACAACTCGCTCCATAGACTTGTGTGTCTTGTTGGCAAAGTTGTAGAGTCACAAAAGATACAAATAAAAGTTAGTTTTCAGGAGAGCAGGTCCGTGCAAATGGGGGACCACAGATTTCCATTTTTTGACAACTTACGCGGTAATGTTTCCCAAAAAGCCTTAGAGTTGTTGGTTGTCGAGAGGAAAAAGCTACATGCGTTGAGGGTAGGAGGGGGGACTTGTGGCCACCAGCTTTCTACGGGTTCTGGGTTGCCTTGTGCTTGTAAGATGGAGTGGTGGGAAAATACAGGTAACATAACAACTATAACATATGCTTCGATCTATAGAATATAATCATCATTATACTTCATGTTTTAACAGTGATTCTTGAAAAGTATGTTGTCGAAGATGAAAGCGGTGTTGATCCAAGTATGACTGACCATCAACCGCATGAGGTACAACAAGATACCCGGGGCCGCCCAACTACGAAAGCAAAACAACAAAAGAATGAAGACCTTGCGAGACGTAAAGATAAACAACCCGAATCACAGAGGAACGACTACACTCAAAAGCCAAATGTGCGACGTAGTCGTTCAAAGAAAAGCAAAGAAGAAAAAAATACACTTCCGATTATAGATAAAGACTTTCCACTGTTGGCCGGGCACATGTACATACGTATATACATACATATATTTAGAATTCTTTTTCAATTTTTATTTTTTAATATTTTTTTTTTTTTTTGCCAATTATAGGTACAAAAACATGATCGAGCGTTTTAAGGATTGGCTTCCATCTAGCTATCGGAGATACATAACACATATCGAAGATGCCCAGCCGGACAATAACTGTGGGTTTCGATCCATAGCTATGGGTTTGGGGTTGGACCAGAAACAGTGGAAGTGAGTCCGCCAAGAGCTACTCGACGAGATGTTCATTAACAAAAAGCATTGGGGGCATATACTCGAATCATTGGACAAGGGATGTTACGAAAATGTGTATCGATCGATAAATTGGTTAAATGTTGAACCTGCACCTAAGGCATGCTGGATTGTGTTGCCCTACACAGGGTTGTTGGTGGCTCAAAAATTTGGGGTGGTTGTTCAACATTTAAGCAACGGTGTTTGTCAAACTTACTTCCGGATGTTCGATGGACCGCAGGTTTACCCGAACCATTCCATTTTAACGATTGCTTATGTCGAAAATGGCCATTTCATCATGGTTAAATTAGCGGATGATAGCCCGATGCCAGTACCAAATGGACTTTGGAATATATACCGAAGTATGGAAGCTATGGAATGGGAGACAATGTACATGTCTCGTATTGCACAGGGTAGGGCGTTACTACGTAGTAATAGAACTCGACAAAAAGAAGTTATTGACTTGTATTAGGTGTAGCATCCGTGAAACATAGTGTACGCAACGAATTTATTAATGTTTCTCTTTAATATAATTTAAATATATTGTAACATCAGTCAAATATAATGTACGCAACAATTTTTTTATAAAATATTTTTAATTAAAGTGCTTCATATAAAAGAAAGGAGTACAAAATAAAAGAAAACTATTGTTTTAAAGGGATTTAAAATTATTGACTCAAAATAAAAATGAAATCTGTTTTTGTTTTTTTTTAAGAAAAGGAATTAATTTTAATATAAATAAATGAATAATAAAAAATGTCAAAAATGCAAAAAAAAAACAGCCCTAAACCAGTTTCAACGCGGCTCGAACTCGTGACCTCCCAGTTAAATGCACCCGTCCCTTCTACTGGGACAAGTGTCTCACCCATTGATTATCCCGATTCTTTTTTCTCTTATACTAAGTTTCATAGATTCAAAAAGGAAAGTAGAACTCCTATACGCCGCTCATTGACCCATACGGCTCTTATTGACCACAAACACTTTCCCAACTTCAATAAAGGGGTAAAATAGATCTAAAATTTGAAAACTCACACACTAAAACACCAAGAACACACACACAAACGCTCTGGACCACATGTTTTTCACAAGACAAACTCTGGACCACACGATTTTCACAAGACAAACTCTGGACCACACGATGAAGGTTAGTTTGTATTCCAAATTTTATTGCTTAATCTTCAACATTTTTTTATTTTTTGGTTTTATTTCCGCCGTTTGTGGTGGTGTTGGGTTTGACGGTGGTGGGGGATTGACGGCGGTGGGGTATTGACGGCGGTGGGAGATTGACGGCGGTGGGGTATTGACGGCGGTGGGGGATTGACGGTGGTGGGGAATGACGACGGTGGTGATTGACGGTTGTGGTGGTGGTAGTGGTGGTGGTGGTGGCTGTGGTGGTGGTGGTGGTGGTTGTTGTGGTGGTGGTGGTAGTGGTGGTGGTGGTGGCTGTGGTGGTGGTGGTGGTGGTTGTTGTGGTGGTGGTGGGGATTGACGGCTATGGTGGTGGGGATTGACGGCTGTGGTGGTAGTTAGGCGGGTGTGGTGGTGGCTGTGGTGGTGGTGGTTGTGGTGGTGGTGGTTAGGCGGTAGTGGTGGTGGTGGTGGTAGCGTAACCCTACCCGACCCCCGGCCCGACACGTTTGCCGGGTCTAGACTTATATCATCGTTTTTTTTAAATGTGCATATGTTATTTTTATTAAGTAATATTATTATTTAATATTATTATTATTATATTTATTATTTTTAACAATATATTTTCGGATTCTAATGCTATAATTGTTTGTTTTATTAACAGGATATCGAAAGTCGGTGTTTTGATGGTGGTGGTAGCGTAATCCTTATGGAGAAGTACACTGCGTTCATATTTCAGATTCAAACGCCTAACTGCGTTCGTATTCCATATTCATGCACTGGAATGTCCTAGAACGTCCACCAACGACAATGCTTCTGCTTCTGCGTCAGCAACCTCGAGGGAGAACTCCTTCTGTATGGATTGGTTCTTCATACTATGGAACCGGTTACTGAGAATTCTTCTGCAACAACGAGGGAGCGCCAGATCAGGTCGGAGGTTCTTCATGTGGTAATGGGGAAGCGGAAAGCACGTTTACCGTGGAACGCATCCTTAAACTTGATAGCAACAATATGGTGACCGAATAGAGATCTGAATAACCGATACAATTTGCAAGAATTTAAGAATATGTAACAGTTAGCGATTTAGGGTTTAGGGTTTAGTCGTTACATTTTGTATTAAAATGACATGTTTTGTGTATTAATTTAAAACGATGTTTCGCGTATTTATTGCGTTATGATTAATAAATGACAAGTGAAAAATAATTAAAGACATAATAATAATTGATAAATAAAAAAATTGACATTTTATAATACACACAATTCATTTCATAAAATATCGTCATGGGTCAAAGACCCTACCCGACCCCCGGCCCGACCCGTTTGCCGGGACTAGATATAACATCGTTTTTTTAAATGTGCATATGTTTTATTATTATTATTATTATTATTATTATTATTATTATTATTTGTTATTATTATTATTATTTATTATTATTGTTATTATTATTATTATTGGTAATGAGCAATTCAATATGTGCATATGCTTTATTATTATTATTACTACTACTGCTACTGCTACTGCTACTGCTATTATTATTATTATACGATACGTCGGGCCAAAACGTATTTAAGCAATGGTGTTTGTCAAACTTACTTCCC